>JAWNKS010000016.1:0-1332500 GCA_035771495.1 Cladosporium oxysporum | reverse complement strand
CGCGGGAGATGTCTGAGAGATCGCCGCGACCGCCTGTCAGCACGAACAGGTCGTAGGATCCAAGCACCTCTTCCAGCGCTACCATTTGCCGCTGCTGCAGGCGTGTCCACTTTTCAATAGCGGTACCTCTGTGTAGTTGTCCCAAGATCGCATTCGCGTGATACCGGCGCGCCAGCACATCCTCTGCATCATCTGGGGTCTCATTGTACAGGCGCAGCATGAGGTCCTTGATGTCGTATCCCATTTTCGAGATCTTCTCCATGCGCTGCAGGCGGAACTGCTGGGTGAGGAGCAATTGATCGAACAGCACAGCGGCTTCTTGGTCTATCAAGCTCCTCTGGTTATACAGCTGCCGCCACTTGACCTGCGCGGGCGGAGCGAGCAGCTTCTCTTTCAGTTCGTGGTTGGGATTCCAGTAGCGCCATGTCTCGAGGCAGTGGCGCTGCCAGACCAGCTGCTCGTATGTGATTTTGTTGCATTGCCTGCAGGTGGCGCTGAAGGAGAGGGTGTCGGCGGGCGGGAGGTAGTAGACAATGGCTGCGAGCAGCTCCTCGGGGAGGTTGCGCATTGTTGAGGCGTCCATGACTTGTGGTGGAGGTGGGAGGGTGTCGGTGGGGACAATAAGATATCAGCAGTACATCCTGCTTGCGTGTGGGATTCTAGCAGTGCATCCTGCTCGGCCGTGGTCTGGCAGTGTGGTTTGCTACCAACATGTGCATGTGCGTGTAATGAGGTATGGTATGGTATGGTATGGGTGGCGAGTCGCGAGGCCGAGGTATGGATTTGGGCATCTTCTGCCTTACATCATGTGTATGCACGCACGGCCAACACCCGACCGACCGGCCATCACGGCCCAGCCACCTCGCTCCAGCTCCAGCTCCAGCTCCAGCTCAAGCTCGCTCGCTGTCCCCCATCGCATTGCTCGGCATTGCCGCATCCTGCATATGCGCTGCCTGCAATAATAACACCACGCCCACCGCTGCTTTCCCCTCCCACACACGCGCAACACCCGACACACCCCCCTCCGCGCCTCAAGTGCCCAATGCGGCCCCCGTAAACACCCAAACACCACCACCACCACCACCACCACCACCGCCCAAACATGGCACCCGACCGCCCCCAGCGCTCGCGCCGCCCTCTCTATGCGCCGCCCTCGACCTCCCGCCAGCAGAGCACTCTCGGCTACTGGGTGCCCCTGATCACAATCAGCACCATCGCCATCGGCGGCCTCGCAGCATGGATCTGGTCCGAACGCAGCGACAGCGATGAAGACGACCGGCACGACAGACCGCCGCGTCCGGCCACGGGGCAGGGCGGCGCGTACCCGACTCAGGGCGCGCAGCCGTATCCTGGGCCTCCTCCGCCTGGGCAAGATGGGGGTATGCCGCCGTATCAAGGGCCGATTCCGAGCCAGGCGGCTGGCCCGCAGGGTGTGCCTCCACCGGCGCCAGTGGGAGGAGAGGCTGCTAGCTATTATGCTGGACGTAGCACCACGCATACCGACCAGCAACGACAGAACGAAGATGCCTCATGGTACGGTCAAGTGAGGGGTGCTATCAGACGCACGCCTTCGCCTCAGCAGTTCTTCGACTCTGCGTCCAAGCAGATGGGCGCTGCGGCTGCGGCGGCCGGCGCGGCTTTGGGCAGCATCATTGAGGAGGACAAGGACAAGGACTTTTACTACGAGGAAGGAAGCAGGAGACGTGGAAGGGAGGGTGAGGGCGAGGTCTTCAGCGACCATGAGAGGTGGTCTGAGGAGGCTGAAGAGAAGACGCGAGTTGGTGCTGTCGAAGCCGAGAGCGGGAAACGCGCTGATGCTGCTCTCAGGAGCGCGAGAGACGACAATGGCAAGGGCAAGTCTAACAAGAAGACTGTTGCCGTTGTCGTCAACTCGGATTTCGGCCGCGACAGTGCGTACGATTCGGACACCACCTACCACTCTGAGCACGCCGTAAGTCACCTTCATGCCTCGTCTACTATACCAAAAGCTAACAACAACACCCAGTCCATCCTCTCCCACCTTCCTTCCGCCCACGACCCCAACACAACCGAGCTCTTCGTTCTCATCTACGCCCCAACCTTAACCTCCCTCCCACCCCTCGACTACCAACCCCCCGGCGAATCCGGCCTCGGGTCGTCCTACTCCCAAATCTCCACCCCCGTCGCCACCCCCGGCAGCGAACTCCAATCCATCTCTCCCCGCATCGCGCCCTCGGAGACATCTTACCCCAAATCCTTCAACACCCTCTACCAGCAAGCCCTCACCCTCGTCTCGCATTCCTCGCGCATCCTGCCCTTCACAACCCAAGCCGGCTACGTGCAGATCCTGAAACACCTCGCGCCGCAGCTCGTCTATGTCACCGAGAACCTTTCTGGCACTGACGGCGAGAGTGTCGCGCAGTTGAGGGGATGGGTCGGGCGCACGATTGTGGTTGCGGGCGAGGGTCTTGCTGATACGGAGACTGAGGATGAGGGTGCGAGGGAGAGCCGAAGGTGGTATGAGAGGAGCTCGATGGTGGGCTTGGGCAAGGAGGTCGAAGTTGTGGATGCTGCGAGGGTGGGCGAGGATTGGGGAAAGAGAGTAGGTGGACGCCAGTAAACTTTCTCGTATGTGGATGGAATGCATTTTTGATGGGGCCTGATGCGATATGTCGGGTTTGGTAATGAGGATGTGTCTGAAGCTTTTCTTGTTTATGAGTTTGAAACGCCAGGAATATCCAGGCATGAATGAATCCTCTTTGCAGAGTGAGAGAATGAGATGGCACGTTTTGTTTCCTAGGCGATTTGATCGCTGGCGACGTTTCTGTTTTTCTCACCCCTAGCTGATATCGAGAAACCCGCTCTAAGATTCTGCCAATTTCATTGCTCCCATACAGAGCTCAAGGGGTGCAGAGTTAATGGGCTATAGTTGTCAATCACAATGCAACCAAAATTAGCCCGTATTCAGCAATCCATCGAGGCGCAGTCGACGCTACCGGGGCTGAAGGGAAAGAGAGCTGTCAAAAATCCGCCGTCACATATATCGTGTCAACTCTGCGTTATACTATCGGCAAAGACCTACAAACGCATCGCACCTTGTGAATCCAAAACCCACCGGCCATTGGAAAATCGAAAGCCTTTTCCTGCACAACACCTCGACCCATCTGTGCTGCGGTTGGGAATCTTGGAAGAACGGCGGCAAGCAGAGCAAAGGAGCCGAGGAGCAGGGTCGAGAGAGGTCTCCAAGCAGATGTTCAGATCTTGATGCCACCAAGCTGACATACGGTCAACAGAGAATTGCGGATATGGCCAAGGAGGAACCCCTCTCAACCGTGCCGTTTCCACGGGACCCTGCTTTCGTCGAGACGGCGGAATACCGTCAGCTGGATGCAGAAGTCTCGTCTGGGAAGTGCAGAGTTGCTCTGGCAGGCATGGGAGGCGTTGGGTAACATTTGAGAGCGAAGCCGCGCGGCAGAACATGTCATCTGACGATACACCGAGTGAAAAGAAAATCACATCTCGCTGCGGAATACTGCTACAGCTTGAGAGAAAGCTCGCCAGGCTACTGGATTTTCTGGATCCATGCCAGCAGCTCGGTGCTATTCGATGCGGGCTTGCGAGAGCTGGCGGATGAGCTCGAGATTGCTGGGCGTGAGGATGCATATGCTGACGTTCTGAGACTCGTTGGAGAGTGGCTCAGTGGGTCTAGCAGACATTGGTTGCTGGTGCTAGACGATGTGGATCCTGAGGACGGACTTTCCGAACCCATAAAGGATGTGATCAATGCTGGATCGGCCAAAAGCGTTGGCAGTAATGTCCGAGGAATGGTCGACTTCATAGTAAAATGCCCTCATGGACAAATGATTATGACAACACGTCACCGGGATGTGGCGTTGCATTTCACCGACAACAAGCGCGATGTTATCTTCATCGGACCCATGGAAGAGGCAGATGCAAGCGCACTTTTCCAAAGCAGAGCTGGCGAGCAACACGAGACGAAGGATGTCGAGAGACTCGTCGCTGAGCTCGGTTGCATTCCTCGAGCAATAGCTTATGCGGCAGCGTTTATCGGAAATACAGAGCCGCAGTATTCGGTTCGAACATATCTGGAACTGCTCAGCAAAGTCAGTCTCGAGTCTGATGAAACACGTGTGCTCGCCAATGAAGATAGCAGCTCCCAGTGTCGCGATTATTTGAAAACCAACGACCCAATCCTCCGGACCTGGAAAGTCTCTTTCGAGCACCTAGTTCAAACCCGACCTTCGGCGGCAGATCGCATGTTTCTAATGGCATTCCTTGATTGTCGGAAAGTTCCAAAATCCTTGATACACACGGAAAAGCCTACCAACATCCTTCGCTTAGAATCACAAATCACCACTGCCGCTTGCGCTACGGATCCCAGACTTGACGAGGACATCTCAACACTGTTGAACCTCCGCTTCATCGGCATCGTCCCCCAAAATACACATGTCTCGACTACCCGGCGCTCACAACTCGCGACTCTTCAATGGCTAAGATTACACGACGACCACGACCGCTGGCAGAGCCGATATATCAAAAACATCGTGCTTGCCTTGCCCCTACCCGGGCCTTTCGAACAGAAAATGTCGCGATGGCGGAAGCTCTTCCCTCACTCCCAGTGGGCCTTGACGGTGGCAACTCCACAAGAATCGGAGATTCGAGTTTCACTAGCAAAGCTCTGTCATGAAGCGGGCTGGTACCTATGCCAGTCTACAGATTTCCGTGCCTCCGCGGCATTGCTGGAACGTTGTTGGACAGAAAGGAAAGAACTGCTCGGAGACGAGCATCTGGATACTCTCCTGTCGCTGATCATGCTCGGAGGAGTACAAGAGCTTATTGGAAACCAAGACGAAGCTCGGCAGATTTTTGAGCGATGCTTGACATCCGCGGAGCGACATCCGGACTCAAATGATGAAGGCAGACTCATGCTGGCCCTGTGTCTTGAGAAGATGGGAATAACAGAACTTGACCATAGGCATCTGGAAGAAGCCGAAATTCACCCCCGACGAGCACTCGAATGTTATGGCAATCTATCAGGCTACGACCAGTCGAACTGTTGCGTCTCCGCGTTGAAGGAAGTCCTCCTGAAGCAAGGAAAGTACGCTGCAGCCGAGAGTACATGCCGGCACGCTCTTGCGAGATGTATGGAGACGTACGGGAATGAGCATAGTCACACGATAATCATGTCTAGGAACCTCGTTGAAGTACTCCGTCACCAAGGCGAGTTAAACGAGGGAATGGAAATCGCCGAGCGCATTCTCGCGATCTCGCAGCGTGTGTTTGGCGTCGACGACCGCCACAGTCTGGAAACCATGTTGCAGATCGCACTGTTGCTGCGAACTCAGAGGAAATGTCAAGAAGCCACAGACTTGCTGGAACGGGTGCACCGCATGAGCAGCGATCGGTACGGGAAGGAGAGCGTCGTCACGCTGGGATACGCAGATAGTTACGCTCGTGCATTGAAACACATCGGAAAATTCGACCAGGCGCTTGACGTGATGAGAGCATGCGCAACTAGCACGCAAGGTACACTTGGGGCCGGCCACAAAGACACCATCGGGCGAAATCAGCTTCTGGCGAAGTTGGAGTTGAAGCGGCAAAGGCACGACGTACGCTTTGTTCATGAGATCCGCCTGGAGCGGCATGCTAGGAGGAAGGAGAAATTGAAATGCATAGTTCAGTAGCATGCAGGAAGTCCGACGGCATAGCTCAACCCTGAAGGGCAGTCTATTGACCTCGTATACTTTGGCATCAGTCTAACCACGGAAAAATTGACACCACAAGCACGACCAACTCACAAACACATCCACAGCAATGTGAAATGATATCATCTGAGTCATCAAGACTATCTCGTTTTCTCTTCAAAATATCTTCATAATACAAATGTGGAGCTTGCTTGCTTGTTTTCAATGTCTGCCTGTTCGTCGAGGTCTTCTCCAACATCAACGTCAACGGCAAAACAGCAGCAGCAAGCTCCAAGAAAAGAGGTAATGTAAAGTTCTCCAAGCAATCCTCCTCACTCGACCAAGCTGATGCCCTCTTTCGGGAAATCTCTCCAGGAGTCCCTCTCATTCATGCTCAAAGGTCCCCAAAATCAAAGTCTCATTCCATATTCTTTTTCGGCCCCTTGGTCAGTAAGGCCGAGGCCCGGTATCATGACTCTCAAAGGAAGAGGAAAACAAAAGAAGTCATCGCTCAATCCTCGTACTACGCCCATGAATGAATTTTGGTGGATTTGTTTTTTTTTCTGCCGCCCGATAATGCAAGAAGCCCTCGTGTTACTACTGTCGCGTGGGTCGTCCGGGAGTGTTTCCCGTTCAAGTGTTTGGTGTTGGAAATAAGGAGGAACAAGCATGCCGAACCCGTGGTAATAAAATGAACAGAAAACTTTGGGTATCCGGTTTGAATGAAAAAGTGGTCGGAATGTGAAGTCGAAGGTGGCGTGGAAGTATTCGCAGGGAGGATCGACGATGTTGATGTTGATTGCAGGATTCGGCAACTATGTGACGTCCATCTCTTCTCGTGCGTTCGTGGCCAATCGTTGGGTGATGATGATCCGCGTTAGTAAGTGGGCAACGCCAACTTTCTGTATCGGGAATGATTATTCTTTCAACGCAACTGCTCCGGGAAGTTGCCCTGAGACGGCGAGAGTGGTAGATCACTCTGGCTGCGGTGGTGCACGTATTGCGGGCGTGTTGTCGACGGCAAGGCCGGGACAGACCCGTCGCGCGAACCAGATGTGGTGGGGCGGCGCTGCTGCTGCTGCTGATAGTCTTGAAGTTGCATCAGATTGTGAGCGTTGCGGTGCCCTGTAGTCGCCGGTACGCCATTGCCGTTGTAAGCCTGCTTGGGAGGTTGAGGCTGTTGCAGACCGGCAGGAATGTATGTTGTCGGCTTGGCCTCGCGGTTGCGTTGACCACTAGCGCGGGAAGAGGCGTCGTGGACACTCTCCATGCTAGGGCGGGTGTTTCGAGTGCCACTCAAGTTACGCGAAGACTGCTGCGCGTGGTGGCCGCGCGAGTCGTTGCTCTGGCGGGCGCGAGTCTCGGTCGTGTGGAAACTGTTATTGCGGCCGCTAGAGCCGGATTCATTGCCACTGCTCACGGCACGCTCTTCGATCTCGAGACTGCTCATGGTGTCGGCGAGACCGCGCGACGAAGCTGAATGGTATGTTCCGGCGCCACTGCTAGACGGCGGCGGCATGTACGCCGGGTCACTAAGGCGCTTCTCCTCATCGAGCTGCTCCTTCTCGGTCCAGCAGCCCTGCCAGCAGTTACGCCAATCGCCAACGAGATAGTTGAAGAGCCAACGCTCCAGGTGAAGACACGGTCCAATGCAGATTGAAAGGTTGTTGAGATCCATGCGATTACGCTCCTGATGAGAGAGGAGCAGGCTCAGGTGGCAGGTGATTGCGAAAAGCAGGTAGTAATTGAAGGGCGGAAGCTCGGAGAGAGCGTCGCGGAGCTTCTGAGGTGCAGGCTGGCCCATAACATTAAAGTACGGGTTCTCTTTCTGCAGCTCGGCGGCCAGCGCGTGCTGCAAGTCCTGTGGAAAGATCTCGGTGGGGAGCTCGCGCAGCCAGGTCTTCAGCATGCTGCCAATGGTGTTTGGGTCGTACAGCTCCTGCTCCGAGAGCAAATCGACGTCAAGCTCTGCGTAAGATGTCAGCTCATTCTCTGTTGAAGGGGGCGGAAAACCATACCTTGATCAAAGCGGCGCTGCCAGTGCTTGACTTGCGGACCGCTGCCTGGCACGCGGTACAAACCCTCAGATTCGCAGTTGAGGTTGAGGTAACTATGAAATGTCAGTAAGCGCAAATTTCAGAGGCCAAGCGGTTTCAGCACTCACTCAATGCAGCGCCAGGGCAAACTCGGCATCCAGAATTCGGTCTTATCCTTCGAAGCTTCAATTCTCTTCGAAATTCGTGTTATACGAGTCTGCTCAACAAGCGGCTGGTTGATCACCTTCAGGATGTATTCCGCGTCGGTTATCTCTCTCTCACTGTTACTGCTGCTGCGACCAATCTTGCCCAAACGACTGAGGAGATTGCCTCCACCAGTCTTGGCCTTGCCGAGCACGTTTTTGCCGCCAGAAACGAAAGCGTTCGATTTTTCCTTGGGTTCCTTGGCCATGTGGCGGCTCTGGACTGGCGTGTTCTCGTCACTCTCATCGGCGACTGCGCGGTCGGCGGATTTGCCGCGCACCTCTTTCCCCTTGGATTTGCTGAAGAAACCCATTTCGTTCTGCGGCCAGTCTGCTGAGATAGGCGCCGAGTTGGGAGGTTGGTCGGGTGTTGGTGGGTACAGGCCACTCGGTTTTCGTGATTTTGATGTTGAGTCGCTCCGTATTGAGCGTGATCGTGTGAGGGGGTTGCGAAAGCTCTTGTCTTTCTTTTTGATTGTCGTGCTGTCTTCGCTAGGATGTGGCGACGGCTGCGGTCGGGATTCTGAAGGATTGGGATCTTCGGAGAAATTGTTAGCTATTGACCTCTTGCAAGTAAGCAACCGACGACGAGCGAGGATGGCAGTGCAATTGGCTACAACGGCAGTTCGACACCATACAATGGGATGTAGTGGTGCCGAATTTGCTGTTGTGGTGAACAAGGTTGAACGCTGGCAGTGAGGTGAAGATACGCCTCTGCATGTTCAGATCACATGCCTGTCACGCGCGCGCTCTGCTTGCATCATTTGGCCTGGGGCAACTGTTTCACGTGCCTCAATGCCTCACCGGCGCTCATTTTCACGTGTTGCTCACAATATTGCACGTGAGGGTGTTGTGTTGCGTACCTTCATTCTGACCCTTCGCAACGCTCTCTGCGCTGCTCACCAAGCTGAGTTCCGGCGTGCTCCCAGGCGCCTTGCGAAGGTGGTATACCTTCGACATGCTGCCGGTCTCCGGCACACGGCCTTCCTGCTCTTGCATAGGACGCGCCTGGTTCTTCGATTCTTGCTGCTCCTGCAGCGCTGTTTCCTGGGACCGCTCGCTGGAGTTTTCCCTGGATCGGGTCTTGTTGAAGGAGCCCAAGATACTTTTTGACGCGCTCGTTCTCCGCGAGGACGGTGAAGAAGCTGGCGGGGAGGCTGGGAGTGCGGGCAGCGATGACTGGCCGATTCCGCCGTCGATGGAGGACAGGTCAATGCCCTCGAGGGCTATCGGACTGCTAATGGGACGGTCGCGAGGGGCATGCCGGTCGTCGACGGCGGTCAGGTTGATGGTGAGTTCCTTGGGATTGCCGTGTCGTGGCATTATGGTTCGGAGATCAGCGGCACGGGTGTGTTGCATGAGTGGGGACCGTGGACTTTGACCCTTGGAATAGCGCAACGGGCGTGCGGCGAGCGAGGGCCAGCGCGTGCTTCAAGCGGGCATGAGAGAGTGGAGGTGGGACGGGCGAGCGAAAGAAGCAAAGTGGCAGCCTGCATGCGGGCATCCGCGTGTCAGAGAGGGAGTTGCGCGTGTTGTGGGATATCAGAGGGGAAATTATTGTGGCAGAGGAGGAGGAAGAAGCGAGAGGATTTGGTGTATGGCGGTGGTGGTGGTGAGAGGGAGTATGCTGGGCTGAGGTGCTCTCGGTACTGTACCACGAGCGCCTGTGGCTGCCCTCTCTCGCTTCCCTCTCTTCTTCTTCTTCTTCTTCTCCACCCTCAGTCAGCCAGCCAGCCAGCGCCAGCCAGCTCCTTTGGACGCAGGCGGGAGATTGCGCGACAATGCGCGCTTGCACGCCGGCGGGCGGTGTGTGTGAGGGAACAAAGAACTCGGACGCAGACATACCTGACTGACGCGCGCTGCAATGCAATGCAATGCTGCTGCTGCTGCTCTGATGCGCTCCTCTCTGCCCGGCCTGCAGTTTCGTATGCAGCTATGCGGACGTGCCTGTCGCCACTGGACGCTGGCGTGCTTGGCCTGCTATAGCGCAAGGCTGTTAAGAAGGCAGACGCGCTGCTCCTCCGGGCGGTCAATTCCTTCGAGACGATCGGTGTGTTTGCGGTGTTGCTGTCCACCAGGGGCTGCTGCAACCAGGAAGATCAATCAGAGATGTGGTTTGTCTCTTCCACCGAGAGTATATGGCTGCTTCGATCCCTCAGTCGTGCGAGCAGCTGTGTCGAACACCACGCGCGGCCTCTTCGCTCAGCCTCCAGGTTGCAATTGGGCGTAAAGGCAGATTCCGAAAGGGAGCAGCACCAGCCACGAAAGGTACTGTGCTCCGTAGGCGTCGCTTGTTTGAGCAGCGGGCGAGTACAAGAAACAGCGACGGGAGGAGGAATGGTGGTAGCGAGACGGATCGATGAATATTATTGACGAAAGCAATACGGCGCCCAGCTACAGCGCCTTGAGCATGGCGGCGGCATCGACATGGCCATCATCATATGCGAGCATTGATACATAGCAGCAGCATCCCTTTCCATCGTTCCCTTATTCACGTCACCTCCAACGCTCAGAGACAGGAGAGTGCTAGCGCTGGCGTCTACGCACCGAAGCGCACACCACCAACTCCTCCATCTCCGCGCTTGTTGCACATCTACATCTCTCGCGTGCGAGATACCCGTCATCCGCCAGGCACACCACGCCCGCCCTTCAGGGTCGCCGGCGAGCCTGCCACAGTGCTGCCCTCTCGTTTCCGCCCTCCTCATGCAAGTCATCCGCTAGATCCATCACTACTGAGACTCTTTCCCCTGGCGCCCGCCCACTTGCTCCGGCCCATCCCGCGCACTCCGGCACGCTTCACAGACCACCACCGCACGCGTCCTGCCTCCCCGAAATAACCCCAAACTGCCCTTTTTCACCAGTGCTCTCGTTCACTCGTTCCGCACGCGCCCTCGCTTGCTGTCTGTCTGTCTGTCTGTCTGTCTGTCTCGGAGCGTATTCTCCCAAAGCAGCCGACATCTTGCACATCACATCCTCCGGCGACGCGAATGCCTCACAACCACCTCGACCCTGATGACATAGTCGCCGCAACCGCCTCCTCCTGTTCTCTCCGACTGCGTTCACAGCCTCTGAAGCCGCAATCTCCGCACGATCCCTAGGCGTACCAGACTCAAACATCATGTCTCTCGCTGCCGGCCCTGGCAGGGGACGTGTCGCAGGCGGCCAGCTTCCAGACGACCTCAGGCTCGTTGTCGACAAGCATGTCGCCTACGTGCAAAAGCTAGACACTGTACGCTTCTTTCCATCAACTGGATCGGACGAGCTCTGGCTGATGCTGTGACAGCGTCGCGATGAGCTCGAGTACCATCTGACCGAGCATTTGCGCATCAGCGGCATCTACTGGGGCCTTGTCGCACTGCACCTGATGCAGCACCCAGTTGCGCTTCCCAGGGAAGGCGTGCTCGACTTCGCTCTCAGCTGTCTATGCGACAACGGTGGGTTTGGCGCTGCGCCTGGACATGATGCGCACATGCTGTACACCATCTCTGCGGTGCAAATTCTTGCCATGACCGACGACTTCGCCGAGCTTGAGGAGAGGATACCGAATGGCAAGAAAAAGATCGCAAACTTCATCGCCGGGTTGCAACAGCCGAACGGCACCTTCGCTGGTGACGAGTGGGGTGAGACGGATACCAGATTCCTCTACGGCGCGTTCAACTCGCTCTCACTACTCGGCTACATGCCTCACCAGCGGCCAGGCGAGACTCCTTTGATCGACGTCGACGCCGCTATTGCTCATATCCGGGCGTGTCAGAACTTCGACGGTGGGTTTGGTACATCTCCGGGAGCTGAATCGCACTCCGGTCAAGTCTTCGTATGTACTGCTGCACTCACCATTGCCGGCCAACTGGACTCGTTCTTGGGCGAGGACGGTAAAGACCGGCTGGGTGCATGGCTGAGCGAGCGGCAACAACCCTCTGGCGGTCTGAATGGCCGGCCGGAGAAGCTGGTGGACGTGTGCTACAGCTGGTGGGTGATGAGCAGCATGGCGATGGTTGACCGTCTGCACTGGATTGACTCTGCAAAATTGACCAAGTTCATTCTAGAATGTCAAGATCCTGACGAGGGTGGCATCTCCGACAGGCCAGGTGACATGGTGGACGTGTTCCACTTGTGCTTCGGTATTGCTGGTCTGAGTCTGTTGGGCCATCCTGATCTTATTGAAGTTGATCCTGCATAGTAAGCACTTGCCACGATCTACGCATGGAAATCATACTGACACCACCGCAGCTGCATGCCAAGGCATATTACCAGTAGAATCACCAAGCCATCGAATGAGTGAAAATTTCTTGAGCAACGTGCATCCCATCGAAATCATCATCACGACGTGCAAAACACCGCCTTCGGCCTTGCCATAGGCATCTCTCACAATCTAATAACCCGAGTTGAGCTTCCAATGAGACCGGGCTACAATGCGAGAGGAAAGAAAATACCAGATGGGTATTCCACGGACTGAACCTCGGGCGCATCACAATCCAAAGCGCTCGGGGTCGTGTGGTTCATTACATTACTATTTACGTTGCCACCGCTGACTATCACAGCTGCACGCATCGCGCGCTCGAGCATTGCTGGTAGTTTTAGTCTGTTGTCGCAGGCGACGTTCACTCATTGCTGTATTGGTAGTGGACTTGCTGGTGGCGAAGATTAGGACTATGTGATGGTCGGGAGTATGTAGCACGCGACGCACAATGAAATACCGTCGGCGATACCAGCCTCATCCCCACGCCCGACACATTCGAATGCTGTATGATTACCCAGCTCAAGGTCGCAGTGTTTGTGCACGTGATGCGCGTGTCTAGCGCGAGACCGCAGGCAGGACCGAAGCTTAATCAGTGAGGAAAGAGCAGCAGCAATTGCGACTGCCATCATTGATTGATTGACAATAGATACTCGGGCCGAAAGGCAGGTGACGATTCCGACTCTTTCCCTCGCTCACTCAGCTCCCACAATCGCGAGCCAGGAGCGCTTTCGTCCGCTATTGTTGTCAGGCACCGCGGCCGTGCTCGCCCTCTGCGGCGCCCATTGGCCTTCGAACTTGCAGCAGCAACCTCACCTCACTCTCCGCAGCTGTCACTACCCTCACCTACTCTCTGCCCAGCATCCACAACTGCCGACTCCACTCCACTCTCCTTGTCTTCTGTACGTCTCATCGCTCTTTGTCGCTCCTCGCCTTGCAATCTCACTCACTCACTCACTCGCAGCAAGCAAGCAACATCAGCAGCAGCAGCAGCAGCAGCAGCCAGCTGCTTCCAGCACCTCACCAGTCACTCCTTTCGTGCTATCCAGCCCGTCTCAGCTGTGCTCGCCATCACAACGCAGCTGTCAGCTGTCGACAGCAACACCACTCGGCACGCCTCGCCGCCAACATGGCTCAGCTTGCAGCCAGCAGCAACAGCACCGGCATTCCGCTGCACTGCAACATTTGCCCCAAAAAACCGAACTTCAGCGATACCAGCCATCTACTTACTCATGTAGCAAGCAAGCAGCATCTCAGCAATTACTTCAAGTTGAGGGTTCGTGTGGCCACTGACCCAGCCGCCCAGCGAGATGTCGACGACTATGACAGGTGGTACCAGGACTGGAATCTAGACGACTTGATGCGTGAGCGGATGAACCAGAAGGAAAGGAGGAGCAAGGGCGGCAGTGGAGGCGGCAGTCGGCGGGCCTCTGCAGGTTCGTGAACGACTGATCACTCCTTGTGATGACCCTTGCTGATGAGATACGGCTGATAGCAACACCTCAAGTCTCTTCCGCTCGCAGCGGGTCCGTGCCCGTGTCGATGCCCCTCCCTCGCAGACAGGCCAGCCTCCGCAACAACCTCCTGGATCCTCAACTCGGCCCCAAGATCAAAACCGAGCCGAACTCGAGGCCTTCAACCCCAGGACTGATGCCGTCGTACGACCCAATAGACGGACACAGAAGCTTCACGGCACCGATGCACGGGTGGGGCTCAATGCCTTACGGTCCTTCACCCTCCCTCGCTGGCACATCCAACAGCTACGCATCCGACGCCGACGATGATGACGATGACGGTTCCTCGTACGGATACGCACCTCGCATGACTCGCCGCCGCAAGATGAGTGATGAAACAACTTCCTGGCACGGTTCCTTGTCTGGGTCATTGACTGGCTCGGCATATGTTGGCGAAGAGCAGGATCCCGTGGACGCCCCGAGTGACATGGCGAGACTTAAGGGTGACGTCTGGCCTGGCATGGACATCTTCGACTCGGCCACCCCAGAGATGCGTCGCAAGCGTAACCAGAAGAAGGCCACCTCGGTCATTGTGCAGCTTCAAGCGACGAGTAAGATCGTCACTCCGACCGAGTTGATCTTTGACAACCTTGGCCAGTTCAAGAAGGAACGCGTGATCTCTGGCGAGCCCAACTCGGCTGACAGCCCTCTGAGAGGCGAGACTACCCCGGAGCCGGACGAGCCTCCGGTCAAGAAGAGAGCCACTCGCCGTCGCCCGAGGGCTGCTCTGGCCGACAAGGACCCCAACGGCGACCGTAAGTTGCGCAGCAACCGCCGCAATGGATCCCACCATCCTGGCTTTGGCAAGAGTCAGCCACAGTACGTCGATGGTAGTGATGACCTCGACGAGGACGACATCATGACTTATGGCCAACAGCGCCCTGCTCAGCGTCGGTCTGGCCTCAGCATCCACCGAGACAACACTGGTCCTGACATCACGTTCGAACGGCCGGCGAGCATGAGCTGTCTGACTTCCAGCTTCACTGAGCCATTCGCTGGGTCCCGGCCGAATGCAAGATCTGTGAACACTGGTGTCAGTCGCATCAACAGCCAGCTTCGAGACGACGGCTACTACCCGGGAGTGGCGCAGCAGTCTGGCCGCAACCAACCCAGACCGTTTGCTGCAGGATTCAGAGCATCAGAGACCAACTCTCAGCCCCAAAGGGATCTGTCGGCCTTCGGCGGCCTCACCACCCAGCCTGTGTTTCAACCTGGCCCTGTCGACTTCAACGCTGGCCAATTTGGCAGTAACAGCTTCCCGCCATTCCCCCATACCTTCGGGTCGAACAATTTTTCATCAACCACTACTTCGTCTTTCATCCAAGACAATAGTCAAATGCAGAACTGGGATGTCTTCGGGCTCAACAATGACGCTGGCTTTGGTCCGCTCGAGATGAACTTCAACGTCACCGAGACAGTCGGCGCTAATCCGCTCTTCATCGAGGGCAATACTGATTTGCCTGATGATGATGACGAGGGCACCATCTCCGCCCCTGCAAGCGATTCTTCGCCGTCCTGAGCCTCCCTTGTACAGTACCTGACACAAAAGACACGCTGGTGGCCTCCAGCACAGCTACATCACCATTCGCAATAAGCGCTGCCGACATTCGGGCAGTTCGACACATATTTGCTTTCAATGTGAGCTCATACCGCATACGATCATTCCGTGTTCTTCTCTCGCAGCATTCGAAAAGGCGTCTCAGGCTACGTGCATACAGCATGTACATCACAACACACCATCTGTGAGCATCATGACGGCACATACCAGCACTACAGCATGGCATATGTACCCTTGGCTCGACCAAGGAGGATAACTCTAGTGGCTAATGTTCTTGTTTCTTATGCGTGGGCGGAGCGAGACCTGCCAAGCAGGCTAGAGTGGGTGAGCAATCAAGGAGGTGGTTTGTTTGCATACGTCTACGGCTCTCGTTCATTGCTGCGAAGCGTTCAAATCTTGCTTTCCTTCTTTGCATTTTCTCTTTGTGGTAGCCAGCTAGATGTAATTGGAGCTGTACTGAGATCGTAGCTTATCTTTTTGACTGCTTTCTGTCAATTCGTATGCTGCGGTGGCGTTATGAATGCTTCACCGGCGAGAGCGCTTTGGTGCTAATACACACTTCACTTCGCAGGACTCCACGATCTTGCCCGAACACGGCTTTCGCTGTCGGGGAAGCCACCCGCGTTACTCAATTCAACCCCAAGCTTTGCAGGTTCATACATCTCAGGACCATCAGCTTTATCATCACCGCTACTCATTGCCGAATCATTCACTCACTTGCCTTGTCACGAGAAGCTTCCAACATCGTTGCCTTTCTCTCCTTTGGCAGCCTCACTTCTGCTGCAAACTTTTCAAATCACTTGCTTGCTCGCTTGGAAGGCTCTACTCAGCAAGCTATCAGCATGTCCAATTCGCACAACCTCCCACGTGAGCGCCACGTTCTGGCATCAAGCCATGACTTCACAGTAGTGGCCTACGACACCGAGCGCGGAGAGCGGACAGACAGCAACGGCATCAAGGTCATCGAGCATGTTCCCACGAAGGCGCACGATTTCGCGGTCTCACGCGACGTACTTGAGCGCGTCCCTTACTTCCGCGCCATACTGGCTCCTCGCGGGCTCCGAGACACGGGCAAGGACTTTCATGAGCTCCACGAAGATGACCCAGCCGCGTGGAAGATATGGCTGCAGATTCTCCATGACACCGTTAACGCCGATAGCTATGAGGTCGGCATCGCTACCGTCTGGAACGTGCTTGTGATCGCCGACAAGTACGAGCTATCACCAAAGCGCGAGGCCGCCAAAGGGTGGTTCGCGTGTTGGTACAAGCGCTGGGGAGATCCTGAGACTGTTGATGACTGCTCTGAGGCACTTTACCCTTGCCACACTTTCGATCACCCCAGAGGCTTTGCCAGAGCTACGAAGCTGCTTGCGTATGAGAACGAAGGCCACATCTGCGAACAGATGCCACTGGACGGACAGATCTATCACTTGAGGCTTGACAACAGGATCACTCGTATGTCGCTCTCTTCAACTACATTCGCCTATGAAGCCTACTGACAACACATACAGAGCAGCTCAACGCCGCCCGCGGCCGCCTTCGCACCATCATCTAACGGGAGCTGTACGCTCCTGCGAGGAAGATGCTTGCTGCAGGCGATTCAAATCATTGCCAGTACAAGGAGAAGGTGTTGTGGGCTTATCTCAAGGCATTAGAAGAGACGAGTGTCTGGCCTAGCGAGCGCGTAGCGCACAACAAAAGCATCGACAGCATTTTGTCGAGGCTGAGACGTTTCGAATGGTCCGATCCACACCCTGACGGAGCGAAGTGTACGACTTGCGTGCCTCCAGGCGGCTTCGAAAGAGCTGTGAAAGGGGCGATTGAACTTACGCGGACCTATTTCGATGGTCTGTGTCTTGGTAAGAGTTCACTTCCGATTTTACGATTTACCTTCTTTGACTAACATGAGATAGACTGCATGAACTTCGCCAAGACCGGCGACAAGGACCAGGACTACTGGAAGTACCTCTCGTCTTCTCAAGGGAGGAAGTTCTCCCGTGGGTACCATGGCGCATGGGATGAAAGCTGCCGCGTCAGACACAAGGAGCCGTCCTGGTATTTCTCATTCATGGGCAGCCGCAAGGTCTTTGACGAGTGGAGGTTCGCTAGAGATGAGGAGACTGATTGATGCTTTCGGCTGTGAGTGAGCTTCTTTGAGAAGCCAAATCGAGCACATGATAACGCGGGACAACGATATGATGTGAAGGGCGGCGGGTCATGGTACAGCACGAGCAGCAGGCATCATCGCATAACCTTGCAGTATCCATGTCTCAGTCACAGCATGAGATTTGAGTGAAGGTGTATTAGTATTCTGAATACCGTCAGGGTTGGGTAGCTCACTTCGACCGATCGCACGTTCGGACTTTGCCGCAAACGCCGGTTGTTGTGACCCGACCAGGTCGTTCCTGCCTATTCGGACTGTTGCCTAACACTAACAACTCCCATCACCGCCAAGCTCTGTCATCCAGCTTCTTAATTAGAGTCTTACACTCCGATACCCGCACCGTCTGTATACAACTCCTTCACCCAGCTGTTCGACCAAAGCACCACAATCCAACACCCGAACATTCGCCATTCGGCTCTCGAGGCTAGAGCAATATGGCGACCACTGAGGAACTCCCGATCGAGCATGAGCGCCACCAAATCGCGCCGGAGCACGACTTGATCATCGTCGTCAAAGAAGCCAACCCTCGCATGGGCAGTGACGGGAATCGCTTCATGCGTGTACATAAGTTCGAAGTAGCCATCGCAGTCATGTGTGAGTACAAGCACTTCAAGATGGCCTCATTTTCGAAGCAGTGGGCCAGCACTGGAAAGGACTTCTTCGAGGTCAAGGGCGATAACCTAGCGGCTTTGGAAATCTGGCTTCGGTTGCTCCACGGCTGCCTCGACACGACCAAGGTGGAAGCGAGCATCTCGACGATCTGGAACCTGCTCGTTCTCGCTCAGAATTACGGTTTTGACGGTCACTGCCCAGAGCTGAAGGACTGGTTCTCCGCCTGGTATGAAGGAAACATTGCGAAACACGGCAGCATCGCCGAGATGACGTGCCGTGAGCTGCTTTACCCGTGCTACTATTTCAACCATGCTCCTGGATTTGCTGCAGTGACCAAACATCTCGCGTACAACATGCGCGGCCACATTGAAGAGCATATGCCGGCAGGTGTCGATCCCATTCACAAAGAGCACCATATGAGAAACAATCGCGTGATTGGTAAGGCGAACCATCTATGCATACATGTAACTTGAAATCACTGACTGTGCCACTAGGCTCGCTCAATGGCGCACGTGGTAGTCTCAGAACCAAGCTTCACAGCCGTCTATACGATCCTTGCTGGAGCCTTCTCGGCAGCAGCACATGCAAGATCAAGGAGAAGGTCTTCTACCAGTACCATAAAGCGCTCAAAGAGACCGGAGCTTGGCCCTTGGAGATTCAAGGCTACAGACACAGCATCATCGAGCTTCTTCGTCTCCTCAGGAGATTCAAGTACCAAGACCCGCATCTCAATGGTGAGGAGAGTTGCGAGAAGCCACTTGACTGCATGAACGGGCCTAAGTTCTCGGATCTTGTCGTCGACGCCATCTCCCACGTGGATGCTCAGTTCGATGGCTTGTGCCTTGGTAAGAACCTGATCCTAAGCTCATCTGATTCTTATTAACAAGAGGGACAGATTGCATGAACGTCTCGGGTAATAGAGACAATGACGCTGACTACTGGAGCCACAATCAACCCGGAGTGTGGGGAGACAAGTGTCGTATTCAGCATGGCCAGTCCACATGGTACTTCTCCTTCATGGGACGCAGGGAGGCCAGGGACAAGTTCCAGAACAACTGGAAGAGCACCTAATGCATGAATTTGATCGTTGTCTACATGCTCTGGTGCGAGCCATGCGCCTTCACGGCCACGAAGCATCCCGTGAATGAGGAACAGATAGTCTGCCGGGCTTTTCGATCGCGAATGTCTTTTGAGTGTTGAAAAGACTCGTAGTTTCTTTTGGAGGATAGTTACCTTGCTCGTACTACACACGAGATTCTCCGCTTGCAGTAGCGCAAGCTCAATGAACTCACCATTCGTGTACTTCGTCCAAAGCTCTCGTACTTCGCAGTGACAATTGACACCTTCATTGTAACCCCGGCGTATACTGTATAGAGGCTGAATCTAAGCTTAGTCTAATATACACCCGCTATCTTCGATATTCTCGGATCAAGCTCATTCTTTCCCAGAGAGTTGCAAGTAACCTTTGCCCTGCCTGCATACGTCATTGGTACTGCGCATTAGTAGGATGGCTCATAATGATTCCTTCACATGGCATGGCAGCCGGCATGAGGCGCTAACGTCCACGCGATCCAATTGCTCCTACCTTGCCTCAACTTTGCACCTCACGAACTTCTCCTCTACTTTGCTCGCGCAGATTTGGCTTCGTCAAACACCTCTGCGACTTCCTGGTCATGGATCTTCAGAGAACAGACTTGGTTGGAAAAGTCGCTCTCATCACTGGGGGAACCCGAGGCATTGGCCGCGGCGTGGCCCAAAGGCTCGCAAGCCGCGGATGCTCGCTGCTAATAACCTGCTCAACACCGGCTTCTTTGACCCACGTGGCGACTCTACAAAGCGACATCGACAAGATCTTTGGTGATGATACTGGAAACGCGCGACCCTCTATCACTGGCATAGTGGCAAACATCTACGAAGAGGACTGCGCTTGCAAGATTGCGGATGCTTTATCCGAGTATTTCGACAATCGAGTCGATATCGTGATGCTCAATGCCGCAGCTGCCTACGCCACTTTCGTCGGACAGCTCGACGCAAAGCAAGTCTCAGAGTCTCTTTTCGCCAACATCCAGACTAACGCTTTCATCGTGGATGAACTGGTGAAACGACGGGTATTCCAGCACGACAGTCGTATCATCTTTGTCAGCAGCGTCAGGGACCGCATCCCTTGGAAAGGGCAACTGATTTACTCAGCTGGGAAGGCGGCTGGAGAAAGCATGTGTCGCACTTGGGCCGAAGCATTCGGCGGCAAGCATGAAGAGGTTTTGTAGCGAGCTGCCAACTTCGGTTTGAATTCAATACTGACTGACTGTCGCCAGTTCGATTTTATGTCTGGTTCTACTGCTAATGCTGTCCTCGTGGGCTTGACTTCCACAGACGCGGTGAATGATATGCCAAAGGAGTTTGTGCAGATGGCAAAGAGCGAGTTCATACCGAGACAAGACGTTGCAAGATACGGCGAGGTGGGAGACGTTGCGGATGCGATTTCGATGCTTTGTAGCAGGGAAAGCAGATGGATCACTGGGCAGACAATCAGTGTTAGCGGAGGGTGTTGTAAGCTTCATTGACATTCCGAATTGTGCTGCGTTACCACTTGGATTTACTCGCGTTGCGACGATTGGTTCTGTAGCGTGTATAGTAGCGACACAGGATTTTGGGTACTGTAATGACCCATTTTGCGTTCGGAAGGTACTTTGCTCTATTGCACGCGCTTCACCGCGAGCACACCATCCGTAGCATTACCAGCCAGCGCAACAAACTGGCCTGACTCGATCTTCTTTGTCCACTTGGTGCTCTCATACTGTGCAGTGAAGATCGACATCCTGAGTGTAGGGGCTTCAGGCTCGATGATACCATCGTGAGACCATGTCCACCTGCCGAACGACCAGTTTAAAATGTAACGCGCGCGGCCTCCGTTCACACCGTTCACGTCTGAGCCGTCTGCAGACGTGGGGGAGTTGTTCGAGTACAGCACTGCCTTGATGCGGTACACTTCGTCCTTCGGCGCGCTTCTAAGCAACTTCTCAAGTTTGTCGAGATCAACACCAGCTTCTGCGCTCTGTGATGTGAGCGTCACTGACAGGCATTCCATTTCCGATCTGTGGTCATGATCGTGGTTGTGCTTGTGGTCGTGATCATGGCTGTGGCTATCGCTCATCCAGGCTCTCGCCATTTTGGAATCAAAGCCGAACAACAGCTCTTTGCTGATCCAGCCCTTGTCGCTCTTCGTCTGTGGTGTGTCGACATCCAAGTCTCCAAGACGGTCGAGGAAGATATCGAAAGCTCGCTCGTCCATGCCTTCCCATTTGTTGATGACGATCAAATCTGTTTGCTGAGCTTGCAGCTTTGCCGTGAAACTTGTGTTTGCGTAGCCACCCCTGCCGATATTAGTGACATTCTACAATTACCAGTCTCGTTCGGCACGTACCAATTCTCCGCATCAACAACACTGATAATCCCATCCAGCTCATATCGCCCAGACTCCTTCGCCAACCGATTCACCTCCAGCACCAACTTCAACGGCTCCGCACTCCCGCTCGTCTCGATAATAATCCTATCAGGATTACACTCTTTATCCAGCGTGGCGAGTGCATCGCCAATCTGACCGACGTTCGTGCAGCAAATGCAATCACCCAGTAGCTCCTGCGAGCCAGTCATTTCGGCCGCTGCCGCGAGCTGCGAGTCGACATTCAGGTCGCCGATTTCATTTTTGATGAGCGCCAGTTTGTAGCCGGGGTTTTCGGCGCGCAGTTGGGGCAGGAGGTTAAGGATGAGGGTTGTTTTTCCGGAGCCGGCGAAGCCAGTGATTATTGTTATGGGGATTCGGGAGGCCATGTCTTGTTTTGCGTTTTCTTTGCTGTGATATATACGCGTATGTTTCTCTGAAATGGGTGACTTGACGATTTCGTTGAACCTTCAAGCCTGCGTATGCCGACTTTTGAACGTCAGGCACTCATCCGATCTCGATTTAGTGAGGTTAAAACTTTTGAGGCTTTCGTCGGTGATGCGCGCGGGCCGTGCCTGTCTACCGAAACGCTGGTATAAAACCTGTTGAGAATTTGGGCGAGGCATCTTCCTTCCTTGAGAGTAAACCGCGTCAAAGTCGAGCACATGTTTGACTGTGCTGTCTATGTATGACAGTGCAATCTCGCATTACCCATTTGTCTGACTGGCCTGTACACGGTCTTCATCGGCGGTCGGCAGGTATTCTGCTGCTCAGAGCGTTTCTCGAAATGAAACAGCAACACAGTCCTCTTAGCAAGCCTTCCTATAACGAGCTTGCTGGCGTTTTGATGGTATCTCCATCACGTTGCAAGAACGAATGAAATTCACCTTGTTTGAACTGCTGGCGATACTCCTTGAACCAGTCGGTATAGTTTGTGTGGAACAGAACTGTCCTTCTGTCTGAAGTCTTGCTATCTGCTATAGTAGCGGTCGCGAGAGGGGGCAAACCTTTGTATGTACTAGGTCTACTCGTGTGGGAAGTGTCCTGAGCTCTCTAGCAGAGCAACTCCCTGTTATCTTCTTCTTATGTGCATGCGTTTTTGAAGTTCTTCCAATGATGCGTCTCATGATGATCTGGCCGCAGGGGCTCCTTGGGTTTGTTTTGGCCTATCAAGATCGTCCAGAGACAGCAAGTGCTTTTACACATATCATCCCACCATACTAATCAAGTCACACGTGTGGATTACCTAAGAAGTGCAAGATCAGGATACGTGTTGCCCTGATGACAATTGAAAAAGCTTATCGAGCAATGTCCACTGGAGGAGTAAAAGATGCTACCGCCGAACAGCAAACCCAACTCTCTAATGATCGACGGCAGTGGTAGACGGACTGATCTGCTGTCTGTGCCGGCTGTTGTCACCGACTATTGTTATAGCCGCAAGAAGAGCTCACTTTTTCGTATCGTAGGGATACACACATGCTATTGCACGCGTGTGGCCATGTTCCCGTCAGTAGTGACGGTATGAAAGCTCCGGAGTGCTAGAGCAAGGGAGCGAATATTCAACTCGCATCAGGAGTCACTAGCCCGTGAAATGGCACTTCGGGGAGATCTGCCACGCAGCATTGAAGAAGTCCACAGCCACATTCAAGGGCGAAAGCGACTATGCAGACACTGATCGGCCGTACACCTTAGCAAATGGGACAGGGCACTGAGAGGATGTATTGGACTGTTCTGTTCATTTGCGTAGCTATATGAAGGCAGCTCGCTTTCTTTACTTTTCGTGATTCCCATAGCCGTACAAAAACGTTTGACTGTATCCAATCGATTTACATCCTCTTGCCGTTGATGGCCTTGAGCTGGACATCGCTGTTACATATGTCAGTGAGCTGCTTTCGCGTGGGGGTAAAGGTATCGGGGGGTGGGTCGTACAAGATGAGGGTAGCGTTCGGGGGGATGAGGCCGGGGAAGCCGCGGTCACCGTAGGCGTAGTCGCTGTGCAATAATGGTTAGCATTGCCATGGAAATTGATCGAGTACACAATGCGGAGGCTTGCCCAGTGATGAGGAGAGTGGCCTTCTCGCCGAGGGTCATGCCGCCGTCGGTCGTGACAATGCCCTCGTCCCAGCCTGTGTGGTGTCAGTATACTGTTGAGCTCTGCGTCCACAGCTATGCACTCATACCCTTGATGAGCTGACCAACACCGATCTTGGTGTTGAAGTCGCCGCGGCCGACGCTGCTGTCGAACTGCTTGCCCTTGCCGCCAGGGGCGTCCTTGTCGTAGAGGTTGCCGGTGTACTCCATGGTGATGTTGTCACCGTTCTTGGGCTTGTCCTGGCCGTTGCCGGGGGAGATCAGAGTCTTGGTGACACCCATGTTGATTGCTGTGCGTGTGAAGGCTCGGGAGTAGATTGGGGAGAGGGTTGTTGGGAGAGAGGTCGCAAGTCTGGCGCGAGAGAAGAAGCTGAGGGCCATTTTAGTAGGCGAGCTTCGATTCGTCCGACGGTGCCAGGAACACACAGAGAGGAGGGGCAAAGGGCGTGGGGTCCTCTAGACTTCGCTTCTTGGGTGGAGCATTTTTTGGGCAGCAGGGGGAGAGCTTCTACTGCACGGACGCCTATACCAAGACCACCCATGCTACCGGAGGAGGGATGGGTACGAGCTCCCCGCGGCAGACTGGATGTCGCAATCGTTCCAGCGCGAGTCGGAGCCTATGCTTACGACATGCGATGGACATCATTTCTGCTTTGGTTCGCCGTGCAGAATGATCGTCGAACAAGGCCTCACAACGGTCTGCGGGAGGCTACGGGAATGGTCGGCGAGTCCCTCGAGTCCTCCTCTCATGGCACATCATCGGAGCGGCGTACAAGTCGACTTCACTTAACACACCCGCTCGGCCGGATCGTACCAAAGAAGCAGGAACAACAGGGAGTGCTGCACGTGCTCAAACCAGTGACTGCGGTATAGCTGCAGGCCAATGACTCTGTGGTATGGAATGGCTTGTTCTGTCTTGGTGATGGCAGCGAGCGACGGAATGAGATTGTGATGACGCCTTATTACACGGGTGACGGTATGTGGACGCTGGCATCGCGAAACGGCTAAGGATGCAGTAATACCTTTCACCACAATACTACAAAACGATGAAGAGCAAATGAATGACGGTTCGACATCAAGACCGCAATGCCCCGAACAGACGCCTTGATCTATCATCTTGCCGATGGTTAGGAACAAATTTTCGGTTAGAGTTGCTACGAGTCTAGTGTAGCGATTCCTATAGCCATCAGGGTGTTGTCTTCAGATCTGGTTTCTAGCTTGGCTCAGATTACCATTGAGATCACATTGAAGCTCATTGCGTAGCTCGACATCCAGTACCATGAAATCCAGATTCGGAATAATTTTGCTGCCAGTGAGAGCTGATGAGGCGAAGGGAACTGTAGCAAATTCGTGCAGCAGAGTCGCGGACAAGGACTGGGTCAGAAAAGTGTTTGTGAATTCGTACCAGAATGACATAGTCTAATCCTATCAATCATCCATGATGTGCTACCGTACCGCAGTTTCTTAAGCTGGTGGCTTCATCAGAGCCTTTTCGAGTAATCTCCGGATATCCATGCAATTGTATTCTCATAACGCCGCGCGCCTCGCTAATGATCAGACCGCAAAACAATCCCATGTCGCAAACCATTTTCAGGTCTTCGCCACCTATTTCTCAGGCGCATCAGGCAGACGCTCAATCACGTACTTGCCCTTTGCGACACTCATGATTGGCACACCAGGTACCTTCCTGATCCTCCTCTTCAAATCTCTATCGTTCGTCGCAACCAGGTATACTCTCTGCTTGACCACCCGGTCTACGATGCAGTCATCGGCATAGGTTCCCTTGTGGTCGCACTTCAGGCGCTCGAACTTCTCGTCTCTGGCGATTTGCAGCGCAATACGGTACTTCGGGCCAAGCTTTTCCAGTTCGGCCATGACGCAGTCCGTGATGATCGGTGTGCAGGATGCGTAGAGAGTGTCCATCATGGTCGAGAGTAGGGGTAATTTGTGGTGGACGGTATGTGAGAGGAAGTTGGTATCGACGAGGATCGAGTAGGGCGGTTGGAGGGCGGTGTTGTGCTGGAAGAACATGCCACTGGGGGCTTGAGGGCTGAAGAGTGCATCGTTAGTATCTCTCGGCGGCAGTATCGTCTATATGAAGTGCTTACATCGACCTGACGAGCTCATCTTTGCTGTTCTGCTTCTTTTGCTTGTCCAGAGGCGTGGGCTGGTTCTTCTTGAGGCGGTCGTCACGCTGGCTGATGACACGCTTGACGGTCGCGAACTTGCGCGTCTTCTTTTGGACACCCATGGTATGTGATGTTGGTTGTGAAGTGGCTGCTTAATTGATTGCGCTGTTCTGAAATTCTAATAATCTTCTTCACAACTTCAAATCTCGAACTGCTTCGCGACAAGAAGAAGCGCGCTAGTGGCGGAGAAGCCGGCAAAGTTTACGAGCGCTCCAGGGCGACTATTCTTGGGTTGCTAGGCGGCGCACGAGCGAGCGAACGCGAGGCACAGCATCCAAGTCCCCTGCGTCTTTGCGTTACCAGCCTGTCTCCTGCACCTTGCCAGCGCTTGCATACGTGATCTTCCTCGCGGCAACCTGCAGCATCGTCCTGCGCACACGAGGCAATCCACCAGGGAGAGAAGCGTCAGCATCACTATCGCACGACGAAGAGAGGGGCCATCTGAGACAGGGAGGCAAGGGAAGGCTGGTCGAAGAACATACTCCACCACGGACACACCCAACGCGCACCCTTCAACCAAACCGTAACACCGGTGAAGCCTCATCGTCGCCAAACGTCGCTCAAAAAGCGCCGCTACTACAGCAAACATGGTGCGCCTCGCAAGAAAGACACAGTTGCTGGCGCTGCTCGCCCTCGCTGGAGCGCCCGTTGTGATTGCGCAAGACGACCTTCCCGACCTCAATGGCAGTACCAGCGAGGAGCCAACCAGCACATCTACTCGCGAGTCGAGTACACGCTCAAGTGAATCCACTGCAACATCTACCGACGATGCTTCATCCACGGATTCTTCCTCCTCCGCCACAACCACCGGCGCAAGCTCTACCTCTTCCGGCACAATCATTGCTGGTCCTACCGATCTTCCCACAATCGCGGGCGCTGGCATTCCTACCATGGTGGTGCCTTATACCGCCAACGCTCCTTTCATGCAGCACTCTAGCCTTCCGCAAGGCACAGTGTTCATCGTTGTCGGAGCCGTCCTTGCTTTCCTCGGCGCATGCGTGCTCTTCTGGCGCGCTCTGGTAGCCTGGTCTATCAACCGTAGTGTCAAGCAAGCAGCGATTGCATCTATTGCAGGCGACAAGGCAAGCAAGAATTGGGGCGGCAGCAGCACCGGCTACAACCCGGTCAAGGGCAGTTTGTACAAGGATGCTGGCTCCAACATGTCTCTGGAAGCATTGAACGCCGCCGGGAAACCTCTGAAGCCCGACTCATCTCGCAAGCAACCACCTCCTGAGGGCCTGTTCTTCTCTCCCACTGCACAACATCGTCTGAGTGATGCCAACCTTGCCGGCTCTCGTCCAGTCTCACAGGTCATGATGGGCAATCGCAGCAGCACATATCTTCCAGCTGGTTACTATGCCAATCCTGGCGCACAAGCAGCAGGCGGCGCAGGATCCACCACGATCGGAGGCAATCTTGCACCTTACGCCCGAAACAGCGTATACGAGAACTCACCTCCCACAACTCCCGGTCACACTGGCAATTCGCGCAACAGCTATCTCCGCCAGAGCCGTGATGGTCTCGCTGGTTCACGCAACTCTTACCTAGAACCGTCAGCACGCCCCGGCCATACGTCAGCATCCTACAACACACAGCCGCAGAGCAACGATGGTCTACCTGGCAGCAGGGCGCCAAGCGCTTACTTGGAAGACCTCTTTGACAACCACGGTGCCGGTTCCAAGTAAAGGTTCTGAGTGCACTCGACTTAGTCTACGACAGAAAATGCGGAACGGATTGTTTTGGGCGTGTTTGTGCATAGCGGCGTTTTGCTTAAATGGTATGGGAGGAGACTTATGCGTGCCTTTTTTAAGAGCAGAATCAAAAGTGATCATGAGCGTAAGTCTCTGGCGATCTAATATCTTGGAAGGTGTGGCATTTGTGGTTTTTGTCGTGTTCATGTAAATAGATAGGATCGAATTAGCGCTCGAGAATCGACAGGCTCGTTAGCCTTCTTCCAATTAAATATACGGGTGCGTTTTCCTTGACTTGATTGTGCTTCCATTCCTACAGAGTCACATATATTTACTTGGTGAAACCATGCATTCTCCAGGTGAATTAGGGTTTAGATATTGGTGATCAATCGGCATGCCGAGTGCCTCGGCTGAGCTCAAAATCATAAGGGACAGCAATATTCGCGTGTCCGAAGAGAAACATAGATCAACGCACCGGTTCTCCGAGTACACGTTCGGTTGTATTTACGTTACGTTTTGTACACACCATAGACTTTTACACAGAATAACGATGGCGTCGTTAACAAAGTCTACCACCGTCCATCAACGCGATCCTCACACATACACCATCGACTTCGATCCCGCTTGGACGATCGGTACAGGTACATCCACCGGAGAACTGGAGTTCTACATAGTCGAAGCCTCGCTAACAGACCGCAGTACCACACGGCGGCTATGTCACTGCGGTCTTTCTGCGCGTAGTCAGCCTGCACTTCGCCACCACGCTCGCCAAACAAAATCAGCCTCACACCATCACCTTACACCTCGACTTCCTGCGCCGCACACAGGTCGGCCCGGCGACATTCGTCGTCAAGGACGTCAAGCTCGGCCGTCAGACTTCCGTCGTGCACGTCACGCTGCTCCAAGATAACCGCGAGGAAGTCGTCGGCTACATCACGAACTCCAACATCGCCACCGAGGAGGGCGTGTCGTTCGACACCGCGTGGAAACTCCAGTCGCCGCCGCCAAAAGCCGATCTGAGCAAGTTTGATCGCGACGAGGATCCTAATTGGGGCGAGAGGAAGCGCTGGCCGTTTGCCAATTTCAGGAAAGCGACGCTGAATGTTAGGTCGTGGTTCCCGCGTGCTGGGCAGCCAGCGGCGGGGGTTATCGATGAGTGGCTTTCGCTGAAGAATGGCGAGAACTGGACGAATGAATCACTTGGGTCGGTGGTCGATACTTTCCCGCAAGTCATCGAGACGTACATTCTCGGAGACGACCCTTACAGCATCGACAGCGAAAGGAACTCAGAGTCGAAAGAAGGCAACAAGGCCGGTAAAGTTGGGTTTTGGTATCCGACTGTGCTGCTCAATTTGGATGTCAAGAAGGCTTTGCCTAAAGAGGGCGTCAAGTATTTGCATGTTAGGTTGCAGGCGAAGCAGATCAAGAGCGGACGATTTGATTTGGAGATTGTTGTTACGGATGATGGTGGTGATCTTGTGGCTTTGAGTCATCATGTTTGCTTTGCTGTTAGTGCGGCGAGGAATACGGCTGCTAGGAGGACTGTTACTGCTGGGGAGACGAAGCTATAGAGCAATCGAGCGATTGTATGACCGCGATGTGTACGAGCAGGCCAGATTTCTACAATGTGGTTAGGGAACACTGAGCGATCAGCCCGGCGTGATAAACCTACAGATACTATTGCATGTATATATTTAAGTTTTCTCCATAGCGGTCTCAGGCTGAGCGTGCTCATACATTGTAACCCATATCTTTCGTGACACAGTTTCAATGAACTGATGATATTTTCACCAGCGTCAGTGTGGCATCACAATACTATTCCTCAAGCCTAAGGTATCAAGAATTCCCAGAGAACCTGATTCGACTCCAATTGGTATCAGCATGTCGTCCATTCAGCCTGGACCATGAATTCATTCGAGATTGCTGCGAGCAACGCTTCTCCAACACTAACCCTAGTAATGAATGTTTGTGAATCTCTCATGTTAGTGAGCAGATGAGAAGCAGGCAGCATATCAAGAAGCAGTCAACCAGCTCGTGCATAGGTCGTGCCGTAGCACTTACTCGACTACCCCATCAATGATCGTCTGGATGAATCTATGCAAGTTTGACGGCCGCCGGAGTTCAATCCTCAAATCAGCAGACCGGCAGAAGATGAGCCATCAAGTTCCAGGCAATTCATTATATCAGTCAGCAAGTGGAGCACCGCACCCATTGAAGGCGCAAGGAGCTTCAGCGCTTGAGCGTATGATGTATCGCTGCGAGCGAACTTTGCATTGGAACATGAAAGTCCCAATTGATTTACATGATGAGGTATCTTTTAGTAAACGTACAGAAAACTTAACTCGGCAAACCCAGGCCAAACGCCTCAAAAAGGCCGCGTAGACCTTGCTATACTATATGCAAAGTCCAATGCGACGAAGTCTGGCAAGAGCAGCATGCTAGACAACTTTATATGTGCCAAGAAGCGCACTAGCGGCATTGCCTTAGTGCAGAACGACAACATCATTTACTGCTGCTTGCCCTTGTTCTGTGCGGCGGGGCCCATCTCCTTGCTGAAAGCCATGTAGGAGACTTCGAGACCAGCGATAGCGGATACACCGACCCAGAGGATGACGACAAGGAGAAGGCTGACGGTAAGACCCATGAAGAGACCTAAGCAGTTCTCGTTAGCAAGGTCTCCAACAATAAAGTGAACGAGTAACTACTTACCAGGAGAGAAGAACTGATACTTCTCGAACAGAGGGAGGCCGTCCTGCATGGTGCTGTTGCTGCTGCTCTTGAGAGGCTCGTACTTGATGTCACGTCTGAGATCCTGGTGCAGAGCAGATGGGTAAGGGTCGTCCATCTCGTAGACCTTGTCGGTGTGCTCGACAGTGGTGGGAGGCGTAGAGACGATGACGACCATGTGGTCGTCAGCAGCTTCATGGGCGAGGTTCGAGTCTGCGCAATATCGTTAGTCTTCATCTCTCAAGCAATGTACGCCTGTGCCGCGACTCACGCAAGTGGCGAATGGCCTTTTGCCTCTCATCCGACGCTTGTGGTAGAGGGTGGAGCTTGGAGAACGTAATATCCTTGCCCTCTCCTGTGAACAACCTCCCAGCACCGTACCCAGCGCCATAACCAGTCTCCTCTGTTGCGCCGCACCTGCTCGCGATCTCACGAGCGACCTCATCCGCATCGATCTCCGAAAGCACGCTGTCGATACTGACGCGCTTCTTGTATACCGAGTCCCTTGACCGCGCGATTAATGATGAGGCAGCGTCGCTCTGCAGGTCTGCGATGGTGAGGCCAGGCTGCTGCATGATGTGGTACTTGGACTGTTCGCAGTCGCCGACGGCCGCGAGGATGCCATCTATAACTTTGTCGGCAGTGCTGACTACCGCGCTCTCGAGTCCTCCCTTAGATCTGCGAAGGGCGTGTTAGCCGTCTGTCCGCCTGACACGTGGGTGGCTGATACGGGAGATGCTCACGCTTGGGTAGAGAACATGACGAAAGGCGAGCTGTTCTTGAATCCATGGACGGCGCCCACGGTGAGGAGCGCTGCTCCTATCGACCTCAACAACATGGCTGTGATGTGAATGGTATCCGGGGCGAGGCAGGGAGATCTATCTTGCTGCTGGAGGCGTCAAGTCGCATGTCCAAACAAGCTCGCCTTAGTGACGTTCCAGCAGCGGGAAGTTGCCGCCGGCCGGATCTCTCTCGCTCAAGCCAGCCAAAAGCCAGGGCCTGCCCTTTCACAAGCCGAAAGAAGATCGACAATTAATTGGACGTTCGAGAAATCTCAAGAATAATCAGACACTTCAAACAACACCAACACCGCGCATATATCCGCAATTATGCCTCCCGTGGATAGGAAACGCAAAATTCACAAGACCAACGCGAAGGCCGTCGACTCGATTTCATTCGACTTCGATTCTCGCAACGACTACCTCACCGGCTTCCACAAGCGCAAAGTGCAGCGCGCAGAGCATGGACGAGAGCTGGCGCAAAGGAAGGAGAAGGAGGCGATAGTACAGGCGAGGAAAGAGGTGCGCATGCGATCCTGCTGAAAATTGGGACACGCGAGCGAATATGCTAACATAGCTTTTGCGACCAGATGAGAGAGCAGCGCAAAGCAGACCTAGAAACCCACCTGAAGCAATTCAACCAGGAACTACGGAGACAAAATCCAGATCTTCCGTCAGAGTCAGAAGAGGAGGATGACGACGCCGAAGAGGCCACATTCGAGGGCTTCGGCGCCGTGGATGAGATCGACGGCCATGAAGACGAGTACGTGGACGAGGACAAATACACAACAGTCACCGTGGAAGCCATGGGTGGGAGCGACGACGAGGAAGAGAAGAAGCCATATGTACCCAAACCTGAAGACGACCCTACAGCTTTTGCAAAGCCCAAGAAGCGGCCCATGACGAAAGACGGCAAGCTGAAACAGAAAAAGAGGAATTTCAGGTATGAGACCAAGACGGAGAGGAAGATGACACGAGAGAAGCAAAAGAAGCGCAATCACAAAGAAGCAGCTGCTCGTCGTGAAGCCAACGAGGCGAAAGAAAAGGCAGCCAAAAGCAGGAAGGGAAAGAAATAGAGGACATGATATCATATCCGACAACAACTCAGTCGGAATCAATTCACCAGGATTTACGGACAATCAATGTGTAATGCTCTTTGTTCCATTGTGGCCTACCAGGGCTGAGGGGTGGAATCGAATCAGGGTATTATGCAATTATTCTCAGGGGGGACCTCTCACACCCGCGATGCCATAGCAAGTGAATGTACCAATAACCCACGACCCGTCCGGACGCCGTTCACAAGAAACCTTTGCCTGTGCCCTTCTGGTGGGCGACAGGCTTGGTCGTCGCGTGCTGCGCTCCTTTCGGATTGTAGAAGGCTAACAGGAGGCACGCAAGGTCAGCACACTTGGATGCCATGTGAAAGTGCGCGTTTGATGACGGGTGGGGTTGATGATGGATGTCGCTCAGATGTTACCAATCTCCGCAACGAAGTCGTCGAGCTCCTTCTTGGTGTCGCTGTACTTCTTGGCCATATCCTCGTACTTCTTCTCCCACTGGTCGGCGGACTGCTCGAGAGCCTGGACCTTGCGCTCGTAGTGGCCGGCCTTGACGTCGGTCTGGCGGAGCCTGTGAGATAAGTCAGTATTGTCTGTCATTCGTTGCTGTCAACGTGTGGCGTAGCAAGAGCGTACTTCTCGTTGGTCTCCCTCAGGTTCTTGTCGTTCTCCTCGGCCTCCTCCTCAAGAAGCTGGAGCCTCCTCTGCAGCGACTCGTTCTGGGTGCCGTGCTGTGCGCTCTCGTCGACGGCAGCCTTTGCGTCCTTGTGGAGGCCCTCAAGCTTCTCGACCTCCTGCTCGAGGACACCGTTCTTGTGCTGCAGGGAAGTGATCTCCTGCTCCTTCTGGAGGTTCTCCTGCTCGAGGGTCCTGACCTTTGCGGAAAGCTCCTCGACCTTGGCGGCGGACTCGTCGGCCTCAGCCCTGAGAGCGTTCATGCGCTGGAGAGAAGTATCGTGTCAGCGTTTGCGAGCACGGGTGAGACATGTGGCAGGCTCAGCTGTGATAAGCCGGTGCTGAGACAGAATTGAGGGGTAGGTAGTGGATGCGGTGAGGGAGGCTCACCTGCTTGATGGCGTCCATTTTGGCAGTATGTGAAGGAGTTGTAGTGGATGTAGGGTGGTGGTGGTGAAGAGTGGGTCGAGAGGTGGTGTGTGGCTTGTGTCGGAGGAGTGTTTGGTGGATGATGTTGAGAAAGTAGTGATGGAAGTGGAAGCCTTCCTCAGTCCCACGTACGCAGCGCGGCTTGAGCACGGCCAGCGGAACGTTTCTCAGTGGTTGCTCCTCCCCTCCCCTGTCTCCATGCAGGGTCCCGCTTCCCGCTGTGTTTGTCAACAGTCGCGCCTGGTGATGGCGTGAAGAAACGGTGTGCGCGACAACGAGATGTGATGATAATAATTATAATAACAACACTGATACTATACCAACGAGCGCCAGACTTCGCACGCGCTTCGATGGAACAGTACTAACCACAGCAGAACAGAAAAATCATGTTCGCCGCGAGGACGAACCAGGAAAATGCTGTGTACCAGCAACAGCAGGCTACGGCAGCCAAAAACCAAGGTGTGAACGGCCTCGCTCCCAAAACACCAGGCTACAAGGCGCCGAAGACTCCTTTCAAGACCAATCTGAACGACGAAAATTCGACCTTTGGCGCTGGAAAGACCGGAGGGAAAGGCAAAGATGGGCTGTTTGGCGATGGCAAGGGTGGCAAGGTGGATCCTAGCGCCTTTGTAACTCCAGCCGGTGTGTCCTGTGATATCTAACACATCACTATCATTGTGCTTACAATATACAGGACCGCGCAACAGAGCGCCACTGGGCAACAAGACCACCAATGCCAAAGGAAATGGATTCCAAACACCGGCTGCGCGCCCAATGCAAGAACAGCCATCGGCCAAGCCAACGAGCCCTCGCATGCGCAGATCGAAGGTCAAAGTCCTACAATCAGAACCAGAAACCCTCGCCGTAGACGCTGAGCGTGAGGTTGAATACATGCCACCACGTGAGATTCCGCTGCCCGACCACCCCGAGGACTGGTCAATCGACCAGAGTTACCCGCAATTCCAGGGCAAAAATCTCACTCGCGGCTGGTATTCGGAGTTTGCGCCAAAGCGTGACGACGATGATGATAGTGATATGAGCGACTTTGACGAGAAGGTGCGGAAGTTCGAGAAGGGACAGGCGGAGAAGAAATCGAACCAGCATGCGGTGATTAAGTCCAAGCCGGTACCAACCAAGAGGAACCCACTAGCCGAAAGAGTGCCGCCGACGCTGGCAGCAAGGAAAGCATCATCTGCACTCGGATCGAGAGCTCCCAGCGTCCGGAGTTTCGCAGCACCTACAGCCTCGACCAAGGCCAGAGTTCCTGGTGTGCTGGGATCCAAGAAGCCGATCGTTGGTTCGACTTCTACAGGCAACACTCGCCATGCCGCCGCCAGAGCTGCATCTAACACCACGCTTGGATACTCTAGGGGCCGCGCTGTGTCTGGTGCTGCGCGCCGTCTCGACGATATCCACAAGAAGCCGGAGACCAGACCTTCTGGCTCACAACTTCCCTTCGGCGATGGCAACACCTCTCTAGACCAACTCCTGGGCCTCAGCTTGGATGATGCCCGTGAGGATGACGATCTGGGTGGTGGAAAGAGTGTTCGGTTTGAAGAGGATGAAGCTCTGGACGACTTCCAACTGGATGTGCCAGAGTTTTGAGGAACCAATTGTGCATAACAGGAACGCTGGGGCGCATGTTTGGGACGATCGTTAATCCTGCAGAATGATCAAAGTACTTGCAGGAAACTTCGAAGCTCTTGTCGTTGGCTTGATGCGGCTGAAGAATGGAGGTTTATGGAGAGCGAGAAGAACTATGCTTTGGAGGAAAGCATGAAGCACAACAGTATCCAATGAATACAAGCACATCGCATGATCAACACTAACATCCGTAACAACAGCTGTCAAAAGTGGTGCTCCCAAAATGTATCTGTGATTCCACTGCTACATCTTGGAGGACTTCGGCTCAGCCCTTGACAAAAGCACTTGTTAGCTGCAAGAGCGAACAGCTACTCGTATCAAGGGCTTGCCGATGATTGACTCATCATTCATCAAAGTCATCACCCTCCGCCGCCTTCCAATTCTCATGCTTTCTTTAGAGAGGCGAAAACACTCACTTCTTCAGCGCGTAATCATCACCAATACCTCTTTGCACAGCGGGACGCTCAGCAATCCTCGCAATCCACTTCTTGACATGCGGGAAATCCTTCATCTCCTCCTCCGTGAAGCCTGTCCTCTCCCAGCCCTTGACCCACGGCCACGTCTTGATGTCGGCGACGCTGTACTTGCCCTTGCCGTTGCCGGCCAGGTACTCGCGCGGCTCGCCCGTGTACTTTCCGGACAGCTGGATCTCTAGCACGCCGTAGACGCGCAGGGTTTCCTTCTTGAAGCGCTCGATGGCGTAGGGGATTTTCTCGGGGGCGGCGCGCGAGAAGTGGTTGACTTGGCCTGGAGAAGAAGTGTGAGATGCTTGACTCTTACTTGGGAGGGAAAACCGGTGTTGGGTGTTGGTTTCAGAGCTTCTTACCTTGGTACGGTGCTCCGGAACCGTGCCAGAAGAAAGTCCATTGCAAGGCTTGACTGCGCTCGAGCTCGTCTTTGAAGCCAAAGGTGTCGTTCTTGTCGGCAAACTTGAGGAGATCTGTCAAGTAAGGTTAGATTACTCATAGGTGGATCTGTCAATGGCATTTGTTGTTTCTTTCTACTTACACAGCAGTTCAGCCGACGTCTCATGGACGGTGAACGGAGGGTTCTTAGTGTTGTCGACCAAGACCGGGATACGACCTGCACGATGTTAGCTACCTGACAATGCTAAAAGAGTAGCGGTCAAACCCACCGTTAGGATCAAGTCGCAAGAACCATTCCTTCTTCTGGTCATTGGTAAAGATATCGATAAGCGTGGTAGTCCACTCGGTGCCATAAACATCCTTCAGCTCCTCGAGCAGGATCTGAACGGCCTGGCCGTTGGGAGTGTTCATGGTGAGGAGGTGAAGGCCTTTGGCATTCTATGGCTAGCTGTCAGTATTGCTCCAGCTTGCAATCTTGCAATGATGAGACGAGATGCATACCTTGACCTCGTCGGGAGTCTCGCTGATGTAGAGCTTGTCGGCCATGTTTGCTGTGGGTTTGTTGGTATTTCTAGAGCTGATGATTGTTGCAGGAGAGATAGTCTCCAGCTTCGAGCTTGTGTATATATACAGGAGGAAATAGCTCTACATTGCAGCTCACAGACGGATGTGCGGGTAGTCGAGCATGCGAGCATGACGTGACGAGCATCGACCCCGCCATGATTACCTAACGTGGGATGGCGCGCAAGCTGAAGTGAATGCTTAGAAATGCCGGCATTAGCAGGAGCAATTGCGCCGAGAGCGGTGCGACTGTTGTATAATCACGCATGTTTCGAGAAGAGGTGTTGGACTGTTGCGTTCTGCACAACGAAGAGTCGATATCTCCGGAGGGACCTTCAGGAACGGGAGAGAGTCGGAGTGCCCATTCCTACAACCCGGCCCCACTTGTGGAGGCTGAATGGACATCTCGCTTGATTATGTGGTGGTGGAGCGTTGGGATGCTGCTAGAGCGTTGCTTGTCCTGCGCCGCATCCTCCATGTATTGATACGCTCGGAAGGATAGCTGTCACATAGACAGAGAAGGGTTGGGGTTGCGCCACTTGCAGCCAGCCTCCTACCTCCTACCTCCTACCGTCTGTCACAGTGGGTCCTGTCTGGCAGGACGAAGGGTGCAAGGCTCAATGTGACACGTCGAGTCGGCATAGCACGGTGATGGCGCTGGGAGACCCTCGGAAGGATGCTCTAGTCGACACTTGCAAGAAGACAGACAGGCAGACAGGCAGACCATAGCAGGTAGGTGGCAACACACGGGCCAATAGTGCATATACACATACCAGCTTCATTGTTGCATAATTACTTGTATCCAGCCAACCAAGCCATCTCGTACGACGACTCGACTCGACCACTCGACGACTCCGGGGCCGAAGCTTATTTCCTCCCTCTCGCACGCCCGTCCAGACACAGCAGACCACACAAGCCTCCATCTTGGCGCACTTGGCAGCATCGCCGTGTGCAACAGGCAAGGTACGTGATCACGAACAGAGCTCGTGGACGAACGCTCTGCAGACCGTCTCCGCTCCCTCCGCTCCGCCCCGCCAGCTGGTGGTGGTAGTCAACGCCGCCGCGTGCCTGTCTACCTGCCTGCCTGCCAGAGCCAGCGGACTGCGACAACGGCGCGCACCCTTCCCTTCTTTCCCCACCACCCGCTCGCCGTCTCCTCAGCACCCTCGACCAGCCCTCGTGCTCGTCCGACAATCCACATCCACCAACCGCGTCATGGTCCATGCACTGCCTCAGACCCGCCCGTCGCATCCAGTCCCTCTCCTCTCCCACCGCGCGCGCCCACCGCACTGTCCGCCCCATCCCTCCGCGCCGCCCTGACGAGCGTCTGCGGCGATGCTCTCTGCGCCATACTGACCATGCAGTCCGGCAGACATACCACCACACCCTCCTCCCATCCCGTCCAGCCCCGATCCCAACAGCGGCTTGGCGTGGCCCATTCGCTGCGGCCAGGTTGAGACGAACACTCCAACTCTGTACCCCTCTGCGATCGCTGTCCAGCGTGCCATTGCTGCGCGTGCGCACACGGTCGCGTCCGCAGCAGCATGCCATCAGTTGCCGACCGCTCCTCTGCCGCCGCCTCGCCTGGACGCCGCATTCTGTCGCGCATCACATCGCCCTTCGCTACCAAGTCGCGAAGCATAACCGACTTCTACATTCAGCCCGACGATCCCCACAAACAGTACTCGCCAGGCGACCTTGTCACTGGAAGCGTGCGCCTGCGGGTGCTCCGCCCAACACGTGTGACCCACGTTGTCGTCTCGCTTCACGGCTACGCGCAGGTCTTCAAGAACCCCGGGTCACCTGGTGAAGGCTTCCGTGGTACTCCCGGCTATCTGGGCAATGGTGGCGGCAAGAAATCAGCGGAATACTTTGGCAATGGCTTCGCTTCGTTGTTCGAGGATGAACTCGTCTTGTGCGGAGACGGTAGGCTGGCGGAAGGCGCCTACCAGTTCAACTTTGAGCTCGAGTTTCCCGATACGGACCTGCCCAGTAGTATCGATGTAAGCATAAAAATCTGCCGCTCTACCAATCGATGGGAGAACTAACGTGAATTCAGTTTGAACGAGGCACTGTTTCCTACATGATCACAGCAACTGTGACCAGGCCTACAACAATATCTCCAACGCTCTCTTGTGATCGCAAGATATACTTTGTCGAGCGTATCGACATATCGCCACTCATTCCACCAAAGTCAAGAACCATTACGCTCGAAGCCGTCTCACGACGAAAAGTCGCCAAAGATCATGCGAAGAAGTTGGTGGATCCTGCTGATCGCAAAAGTCGTAAGACAGATTCAGCCTCACGCAGCAGTCCGCAGAGGAACAGTAATTCCACTGCGCCCAGCACAACAAACGATAGCGAGCCACCCATGAGCCCTTCGCCAAGTCACATAAGCTTTGAGAGCGCAGTCAGTGGCTCGAATGCACAGTCAAACTCCAGCTCTCAGTCACAAAGCACAAGCACGAACACTCGGCCGAACGATAGCAAGGGGTCCATCACGGTGAAGAATATCACCACTGAAGTCGAGTCGTGCGTGGGGGGTTGTTTACGTGGCGACAGCATCCCTGTCAAGGTCAGCGTGAACCACGTCAAGCACATCAAAAGCATGAACGGTGTAATCGTCACGCTATATCGCCAAGCTCGCGTCGACATGCATCCCGCAATTCCACTAGGTCCGACTGAGAAAAGCAAAAACCCAAAGTACGAGGACTACTATCCTAGGTCGAAGACTGGACTCGGAGGGCTGTCGTTATCTGGAGCAGGATCAAGCCACATGTTCAGAAAAGACCTGTCGCAGACTGTGCAGCCTCTCATTGTGGACCCTGGCAGCCTTTTGTCAGAAGTGACAGTGAAAGTGCGAGTGCCAGAAGACGCATTTCCGACCATTTCAACTGTGCCTGGAGCCATGATCAGCTTCAGGTACTATGTCGAAGTCGTCGTTGACATTCAAGGCAGGCTGGGCGCTCAAGAGCGAGCATTAGCTGGCTTGCCTGGGTTGACAGCAATCACCACGTCTGGTGGTGACGATCTTGAGAACGAGCGTAGCGGTATGACTGCTTCGGGGACTTACATGGTCGACACTGCGCCTGTCAGACGAGACAAGGGTGTTGTTACTGCCACGTTCGAGGTTATCATCGGCACTCGCGACAGTGAGCGTCGCAAAGGCAAGCAGAAGGAGGAAGCCAATGCTACCATTCCCGAAGAGCCTACACCTGTAGAGCATCCGCTGCAAGCAGCGACGGAAGGCGGTGCTGATCGACAATATTCCGGCTATCCTTCTGAAGACGACTACTGGGGTTACAGCTACCATGACTGGACGTATGGCAACGCCAATGGTCACGACCACTGGGACTACCATGGGAATGGGCAAGGAAACGGGTGGGACATGCCGCCTGAAATTCCAATGCCTCGTGTGCCGGATGAATCGCAACTTTCCGATAAGGAGCGCGCAAGGCGAGCTGAAGAGCGTCTACTTCCCAGTCAGCCACCTGACATGGACCAACAAGCAAGCGAAGGCGCACACGCAGCGACAGCCCCATACTTGCCAGGTGAGGATGTTCCAGGTCTGTATGGCGCGCCGACGCCTGCTTATGAATCGACTCATCATGCGTCTTCGGTGCCAGCGAGTTCCGCGTTTCAAACACCCCGCAGTGATATGTCTGCGTCCTCACCTGCGCCTGAGTACTTTCCGACCGCTGGACCGTCAAATCACGTGCCTGTCACATCAACACCAACGGATGACAAAGAGGAGATTCGACGGCGCGAGCTCGAAGCTGCGGCATCTGCTCCGCCTGTGGACGACGAGGATCTATACGCTGACCCGGATGTACCGTCCAGCGGCACTGCAACAGCGCGGCAGGCGCCGGCACCGACCACGTCGTTCGTGCCTGGGCAAAGATCCCTATCACCGGATGAAATCGGCGATACCACTCTCGTTCCGAGCGAGTCTAGTATAAATCATGACAGCCATGCCGATGCGACAGTGGAGTCTAGTCTACCCCGTTACGAGCCGAAAAGTCCTGCACCCGCAACCGGGTCTCAGCAGCAACATACAGAATCTCACCCATCCCGTGAAGACACAGCCGCATCTGATGCGGCACAAGCTGCAAGCGAGGCTGAAACGAGCAATGCGGCTCACGGACAGGACGCTTGATCTCCCTCATGTTCCCTTGCCATCATTTTCCAATTTTATTCTATGATACCACGAGCATATATGTTTGTTCAATTGTTGCATTTGTAGGGGCCTATTTCTGTTTTCTTGGGGAACGTCAAAAAGGCTGAGAAGTTCTTTCTTGATAAGCTTCTGATGCCTTTGTTTATATATCTATTTATGAATTCTTGATATACAAGAAGAAATGTTAAAGGATGGGTATGCTTTGGTGTGCTACATTGTTTGAGAGGGATCGAAAACTCGATGCAACGCTGTCGAAAGATTTTGAGCACTCCTCATACAAGAAAGGATGGAAGGTCCCTCGAGGACAAGTCCTGTCCATGGACCATTCACCATTTTCAAAGAGGCTTTATAGTGTTCGCTAGATCGTCACTGCGCGAACAAACTCTGCGTCTGCCATGTGTGATCTGCCGGAGATATATCGATGATCTTCACCGTATTTGCGATCACTAGTATTGTGTTCAATCGAGTGTCTGACTAAGGCCGATACCATAATGAGTTCAATGGAAATGGACGTTGCCGTAGCGAAGTGGCAAGCGGAATGAAAACCGCGTGGCGCGAGAACCGACTCAATGTGGTGCAAGGTTTCTTAATGTACGGAACTGATGAGATCCGATGTCCTCATTATTGAGAGGGGCTGTTTGCGTAGGGCGGCGGACAGGAGAGTAGCGTCGTTTGCAACTATCCAGCCAGACTCTACATGTCTCCGCTGCTACACCTGATAACACCTACCAAGTGCGAGTGACGGATATATCCTTGCGCCAGCTAGCCCAGACCATGAAGACTACAGTATCTGTAACAAGCAAGGCAACAGGGGGGTTCTGTAAATCTGTAACATGGACATGGCAACCGCCAAGCCGAAGAAAGATCCCAGATCCTCCCTCTGTGAAGGCTTCATCCCTGAAGGACTGGGACGGACACGATACACCAGCACAGTAATGCTCATCATCATCACTCATGCATAGCATCCTGGTTCCTCCCCCCTTTACCAAGAATCCCATGATGGGCAGGCAGCGTTCTAGACCGGCGGGCAGGATTGCGATTTCTGTGGGATTCGGATTTGGGGCACGCCTCTGACGCGGCTTTTGTCACAGCTGGGCAGAGCCAAGGACAGCAGGGAGTAGGTTTCCAAGGGGGCATGGGGCATCGCCGTATCAGGCACTGCTACTGTACTGTTACATGATCGAAGATATGCTTCGGGTTCTTCGAGGCAGAGCAAGGTTTCGTCAGTCTGTCAGGGACGATTTATTCGCTCAATGGCGCGCTCTCGGCCATTTCCCGAGCGAAAGTGCAGCTCGAAAAACTGTATACATGTGCAGCAAGTTACACGCAGAAAGCCTGGCCAGGCGATTGGTCGGCGCAGGCGGATGGCCTGAAACGAAACGAATGGGAAAGGCGATTCGAAGGATTCTTCTAAGAGCGCCAGCCGCCAACAGCGGAACAGCCTGGAGGCTTGGTGAGGAAAAAAGGGAAGGGTGCCCACTTGCCTTGGCCAGAAGGAGAGACGGGGTCTGTGCAGTGCCGGACTCCGGGCCCAGATGCACGAGAGCGAAAGTCTGAATTGACCATCGAGGTGGTCTGTTTCCACAGCTGGCAGAACCAGTTACGGTACAGTACAGTAGCAGCAGGTGGGAGGAGTTGGGTGCGCGAGAGTCATGCTTGGTCAGGTGTGAGCGGCCACTTGTCGTGTGGTGACAGCGGGGCGGGCGATTTTACCCGTCTCTTGTTTGGCTGTCTTCTGGCCAAGCCAAGCCGGACGCAGGCAGAGGATGCTACAGTAGTACCGCCCGCAGGAGTGGCACTGGTGTATTCATAGTGCATGGTTATGCTGTCAGAGGCGCGAGAGGCGCTGGTGCTGGTGGGTGGCTGCTGATTGTGGCTTGCTCGCTCGTAAGCTCCTTGGGTGAGGTCACGATTTGGAGGTTGTCGGGGGGTGAAGGATCCGGTGTCTACGTGTGTGGGAAAGTGTATATGGGAATTTTATTGTTTGTGGAGTTCGTGTTTTGCATCAGGTGAGGGCATGGCATGGATTGGGATGGTCTGACTTCTGGGATTGTGTGAGGGAGAGAGTAAGAGTGCGAGCGCGGTCTCGCCAAAGCACAGTATGAAGGCGAAACAGAGCCAGTATTTTGCCGTCAAGCCGTCGCTATGTATACCTACATGGACCTGTCTGGCCGTGGTGGTTGTGGAAATTTGTGGCAGTCGGGATGCCTTGATGATTGTTTACGTGTTTGTCAGCCTGGACTCGTGCTTGCCCTCTTCGCGCGGGTAGACGGCGGGCGGTGGGCGTTTGGTTTAAGTTGGCTTGAGTTGGCCTAGAACGTCGCTCGCGCTCTAGTGGTGGAGCTCTCTCCGTGCCTGGTGCATGCTCGGCCGGCGGTGTCGTTGGCGATGACGAGCGCATCCGAGAGCGTGTGGTATTTCCGTATTTCCACCCGCCGATATAGCACACAGAAGGCGCGGTGGGGAGTCGTCGAGGCCGGCTGGGATGATAATAATCATAATACAGGCAGCGGGTGCATAAGGCACTCATTCATATACCTACACAGCACCTCTTAATACACGCTGCATGACATGATATACGCAGATCGCGAGAGATCTTCCCTTGCGCTCGGCAGTGCCGCTAAAAGGCTCTCACTGGCCCTCAGACTGGCTGATCGACAGTCTAGAACGCTGCCTGCCTCTCCACAACTCCCACGCACACGCAGCCACCGGTGCACCACTGAGAGCCTGAGCCTGAGAGAGGAGGAGCAGCCTTTGCTTGCAGCCTGCCCGCCGCTGTGAGCGAGAGAGAGAGTCTGTGAGCCTGGCTCGCCTGGGTGCCCTTTTGCTTGCTCAATCATCATCATCGTCCCTACTCTCGTCCCTCGCGGCTCTGCAACCTGCACAACATTCCCACTAGCCTCCTGTCCATCTGTCTGCTAGTGCGCGCCATCGCTCCAACATCCTCTTGCTGCTTGCTTGCCTGCCTGCCTGCCTGCCTGCACAATAATAATACCACCCCGTCCGTCCCGTGCACCGAGCCAGCCAGCAGCAAAGCTCGGGTGTAACACCGGCCTGCAGCGTAGCCTCTGCCCGTCTCTGCACCTCGAACACGCACCCTTCGTCCCGCCAGATCTGGTGCTGCCTTCTCTTCCTTGACCCCACCAGCCTAACGTCGCCGTCTCTCGCGCACCTGCACGCCACCGGACCAACCTGGATCTCTTGAATGACAATGGCTGCTCATATCGACGTCTGAGCACCACGCCCGCTACGAACTGGACCGCCCGCTTTGCTTTGCCGCCAAAGCATTCCGGGCGTCTGGCACCTACCTCTACTCTGAAACCAAGGAATCTCCCTCGAGACATTCCCGTCTTGAGGCCGTCACATATGTCTATCGACGACACCCACTACACATCGCACTCCGGCAAACCGCCAGACGCCACCGCAATGGAGCGTCGCAGTATCTGCTTTCCTCGTCCCGGCACCAAGACTATCCTGGAAAAGGGCTCACAAGGCTTCCGGGACGAGCTACGGCGACTCTACGCGACCGACGAGAACGATGCGCTCGAATCACTAATAGAACTAAAGTCACATCTAAGGACTCTTTCAAATACAGACTACTGGTCAGCCGCCACCGAAGGACTCTCAAAACTCTTGGGCGCCGAAATCACATTCGTCATGAAGCGAATGCTGGTAGACGACCACGACACAGCGGTAGAAATGCCGCCTTTAGGCGAGACTGGTTCATGTCTGATGGCTGCTGCTCTCCACTATTGCACCCTGGACGGCTCAAAACACACCGTCAAGGAGACCAAATTCCACGCCTATGGATGTCCTTGCGCGTACATGCGCCACGACAAGGTCTTCCTCATCCCAGAAGCGCTCAACGACTTCATCACCGACAATCCAAACCCAATGCCCTTTCCTGCCGAGGCTTATATGGCAGTGCCACTCTTCATCGAGGGCAAATGCGTGGCTCACTTTGGCGCCATGTGGTCGAAGCCTGCCGCCGAGAGACGAACGCTTTCCTGGGCTTTTATCGAGATGATGATGCACGCGATGGAAGACATGATGGTGCAGAGATTGCAGGAAGGCTCGAATTTCGTCCGCCCTGCGCCGGCGTCGGAGAAACCAGTAGTAATTCCTCACGAAGCTGTCACTATGGCTCAATCATTACGGCCGTATGCTGGAAGCTTGTCACACGAACTGAGAACCCCCATGCAGGGTGTAGTCGGTATGCTGGACGTCATGTACGCAACCGTGCGTGAGGCCGTTGTGACCCAAAGCGATCCTCACCTACGCCAAGTATTTGCAAACCTGCAAGAAAACATCGAAGTTGTGCAGGATAGCTCAAGAAGAGCAGTCGAAGCGGCCGACAACGTAGTGCACGCCTACGACATGGACATGAGTGTCCCAGATGCACCTCCCAATCTTCCCGAGGATGAACTAGCAGAGATCACATTTCCTTTCTCGAATCACTACAACGATAGACGACCTGAAATCTTAGTCGCCGGCAGCAATTTACCATTAGCAAGACCTAATAAAAGGAGAAGAGACGAGTCCCGGAATCCTAGCAATGCAAGCCAAGCCAAATCCGCCCGGATAGATGATGACATGGTTTGGGCACGTGGCGCAAAGCCAAGCCGTGAGATGGAAGAAGGTGTGCACGAGGCCGAAGAAGTACAGACCAACGATCAGCCAGATGCTGGTCCTGCCTACCAGGCAGTTCAGGAAATTGTAGGAAACCCAAGCAGGATCGTTGCGCCTGGCCTCCGACACGCACACATCCGCGAAGTATTGCAATATGTCATCAATGAGGGCTTGAAGCTCGGTGGAAGGCCGGATTCAGCGATGGCACAAGAAACCGACTTTGGCGAGATTATCGAAGTGCGAACGAGAGGCTCTGATGGCACAGCAAGCCGCAAAATCATCGAATGGGACGTGGACCCCAATCTGCCGGAAACAATGTTCATCGACGAGAAGGATCTCAGCAAGCTCGTATCTTGCGTATTTCTGAACGCCATCAAGTTTACTGACCCACAAGACGGCCGCGTTGGTCTGCACGCGAGAATGAGCTCAAGAGGACGATATGTCTCCATCAAAGTGACAGACAACGGTCCTGGCATTCCTGCGGCATTTTTGCCCAAGCTTTTCAAGGCATTCTCACAACAAAATGGATCACTTACAAGATCGAGCGAGGGTCTCGGACTGGGTCTGATGGTGGCCAAGGGAATCGCGAGAAAACTGGGAGGCGATCTGATGTGCATCCGCGCAGACACAGCATCAATGCACCACGGCAGCGAGTTCGAGATCAAGATTCCTCTGAACCCAGGCGATATTGTCAGCAGGCCGGTCTCTCCTTTCGGATCACCTCTGCCACGTCGCGCAAACCTGGCAAATCTTGACGTTCCTGGAACCCCGGTATTGCCAGCTCCACGCGCTAGCAGCCCATGGAGGACCTTCAACGCGTTGCAGCAGGTTGTGGCGGAGGATAGCACAGGGCGCTCTACGCTCGGCAATTCCTCTCCATCCTCCACGCCATCACCGAGGACATATCCAACTCTCCAAGTGAACTCAAATCGTTCAGTATCACCTCCATGCGCGCCTCCACAATCACTGCCTTCGAAACGCCGCCCGCGTATGCGCAAATCAGTATCAAACCCAGAGATCGACAGCAATCTTGCCGCCAAGTACCCGCTCACGTTCTTAGTCGCGGAAGACAACAAGATCAACCGCAAGCTGCTCGTCAACATGCTTTCGAAATTTGGCTACCGCAACATTTATGAAGCACACGATGGTGCTGAGGCTGTACGCCAAATGTCTATGCCTCGCGCGCACCACGACCAGATCGACGTCGTTCTCATGGATCTCTGGATGCCCTTGATGGACGGCTATGAAGCGACGGAGCGGATCCTCAGCATGCACTATGGCAAGAACGGTGTTAACGGCGGATTGAACGGTGCCACTCACGGGCCAACAGTGCTGGCCGTGACAGCAGACGTGACGGATGGAGCTCTCGAGAGGGCTGCCAGGGTGGGAATGAAGGGATTTATGACGAAGCCATACAAGCTTATGGATCTGCAGCGCCTAATTACGGAGTACTGTGCTCGGAATCAGGCAGAGGCTGGGATGTGAAGGGTCAATGATGAAAGGTTTGACCCGCTTTGGACGCACCAAGCTATATTCTGTGTGCAGTGAAGGACTTTATTTATATAATGGGATGAGGATGAGGACTGGCCTTTATTTGTTTTCTTGGAGACGACGACTGGAGATATACCCTTTGCTAAGTAGGATGGCGATATGATACCACGCACAAACGAGATGTTTGTATATGCACATTGCAATTTTTACTCACATGATTATTGTCTTCTCCCGATCCTCTCCGTCCGACTATGCATGAAGTCTTGTCAATAAGCATTTGCTGTCGATCCAAACGCCATCTATTCCTTAGGCACGCGACACGCGCAGAAGCGTCAGCCCTACACCGAATCGAGACCCTTGCCTTACGTACCTTACCTTTAAATCCCCCAACCTGAGCTTGAACTACTTCTCCTTCTCACTCGCAACAGCAACCCAACCCGAACACCGCCCCTTGCAGAACAAACAAAATGGAGTCCGACGTCCAAGAAACCACAACGAGCCCATCCGAGCACCTCCTAAACAAATATCTCCCTCTCCCCTACCGTGTCGCAACGCTCATAGTCCTCGGTATGCCTAATGCCTAATCCACATCTTCACCCATTGGACGACAACCAAGCCCACCCCTCCCAGAAAGTAGTACACTAACACCCCTCACAGCATTCTACCTCTACTCTCTCAACCTCCGCCACCTCGCCGCCCACTCCATCGACGTCCCCAGCTTACTCCGGCACCCTCCCTCCCCGCACGCCCACGCCAGCGTCCAGCGCCTGTCGCTGTTCCTCGCTCTCCCGCTAGCTTTCTCGATCCTCTGCTACACCCTCTACCCCTCCGCGTTCTTCCCGACGACGTACCTCTTGTACATCCCGCTCGCGCTCGCGCTGCCTATTTCCCACTTGTCGCGGAGAGGTAGGGGGAGGTTTCTCGCCACGCTTAAGAGGATCTCTGTGGGAGGACTGGCGACGGAGCAGGAGGGGCGGTTCGCGGATATTCTCGTCGCGGATGTGTTGACGAGTTATGCGAAGCCGATGGCGGATCTGTGGGTCGTGGGGTGTGGGTTTGTTACTGGGCGGGGGGTGCAGGGAGCTGGTGTGGATAGGGGGTGTGGTGGAGGGTGGGTTGTGCCGGGATTGATTGCTGTGCCATTTTTGTGAGTTATCTCTTGGGACGTTAGTGGCATCTGGGGGAGGTTTTGGGGGAGAGGTCTGGACGATTGGCTAACATTTGCTCTTTTGCTATCTAGGATTCGGTTCCGCCAGTGTCTCATCGAAGCTAAGCGTGCGCGCGAGCACGGCAAGACCGGTTTCCAGCACATGGCCAACGCACTCAAATATGCTACGGCTTTCCCGGTTCTGCTTATTTCTTCCCTCAAACGCGAGACCAACCCAGAGCTCATGTGGGCCAGCGAGAGCGGTCTATCCAGACTATGGCTCCTCGCAGTTTTCACAAACTCATTATACAGCTTCTACTGGGACGTTGCAAAAGATTGGGACTTGACGCTCTTCTCCTCCAAAGCCGAGCGCAACGCAGCGGATCAGCCGTGGGGTCTGCGCCGACAACGCCTGTTCCAGCCTGACGTGCTATACTACGCGGCGATTGTGGTGGATTTGCTATTACGCTGCTCGTGGAGCATCAAGCTGAGCGTACACCTGTACGCGTTTGGCGATCTCGAGGGCGGGATCTTCCTGATTGAGATGTTTGAGATTTTGCGCCGGTGGATGTGGGTGTTCTTGCGCGTCGAGACGGAGTGGATTAGGCAGCGCGGGTCGGTGACGCTGGATAGCGTGCCGCTGGTTGATACAGCTGGGCCGCATGCGAAGATAGACGACGATTGAGCCGTGCGGCGAGATCGTGTATAGACTGAATTGTTTGCTCGAGATTGCTGGTGGTGTTGAGGTCTGTAGTGCTGTTGCTTCGAAGCAGGCCGCACTTGTGACAATTCACAAGTCTTGCTGCCACTTTCGAATGGCTTTTCGTCTTGAGCGACACTTCAAGCTCTGGCCGAAGGGCACTTGATGCATTGCTCGCAGATAGACGACGCCATCATCGAGCCTTCTCCTCAGCCTGCTTCGCTTTCTTCTCTCTCGCTTCGAAAATCTTCCTCACGTTGCTCTCGCCGGCAATCCACTTCTCCACCTCGACATCTAGCTTGCCAAGCTCCTCCTTCTTCGCGTTTGATTCCTTGAGAAGTGCTTCCTTGCGTTTCTGCAAGACCTGTCGCTGGTCCTCCAATTGCTGTCGCGCGGCATGCTCATCCTGAATCCGCGCAACAGTCAAGTCATGTTCATCACTATTCGCATGCTCCGGGTGCGCGGCGAGGAACTCCTCGGGTGTTGTGAGCGGCAGGCTGCTGTAAATGTGGCTGGAGAAGAACAATGTTAGCTTTCCGTCTGCTCGCCTCGCGCCTCTAAATTAATCGCCGAGAAATGACAAGACAAGACTCACTCATAATCTTCACACCCCGCGATCTCGCCCCTCAAATGCCTCTGCTCGTAATACAAATTCTGCAACTGCAGGTGCAGCGCGTCGATTTCTTGCCGCGCTTCGCCAGTTTCTTGTTTGGTGCTGCGCACGCCGAGGATGGCTTTGCGGTTCAAGCCGCGGAGGTGCGCCAGGTGGGTGTTGAGCTTCTTTTGCTGGAGGGAGAGTTCGAGTTGCTGGGCTGTTGGGTGTGTGTTGTCGGAGGCGTGGTGGGCATCGAGAAGGTCGAGGATGGCGAGGGATTGGGTACGGGCGAGGGCGGCGGCGTGGAGGACGGATTGGAGGGAAGGGTCGGTGACGAGAGGGGTTGAGGCGGTCATTTTAGGGGAGTGGTGTTGGTGTGTCGTGCCGGTAGCGATGTGTAGCTGTTTGCGCTCACGTGAGCTCAGTGCTGTAGACGATGGGATGGGATTGATGCTTCCTCCGTTCCTTCAGCTGTGATGGGCGATTGCTCGGGCGGGCTAGTTTGGGTTGGCACTAGCGTCGCATGGCTCACGGAAGCAGCCTATTTGGGGTGGCGGGCGGGCGAGCGGGTACCTGACCTGTTTCAGCTGCTGGAGGAATTATCATTAATATTATTGAGGGTGGCCTTGCAAGCAATAATACTGCAGGGAGGGATTGTATAGATGGATCGTAGACATGGAGAGGGATATGGCTGGTGCACCATCAACGGACCAGGGCGGCAAGAGATCTGATAGCAGGATCTAATCAATACCCGGAATAAAATTCAGGCAAGCGATGATGTAGGCCACGACTCGATCAAGGTGTTGATTGATTGATTGATTGATAGGGCTGCTCGACTCGACCATGCGTTCTCGGCGAAGATGCAGGGCAAGTAATTCTCTCACGCTGCCGAGATCAAACCTTGGTGGGGAAACTCCACATTCGCTCGACTCGCTTGCTTCACTACTCGCCCTCGCTTCCATTCAACCCCAAAGCCCAGCCCACCTGTCGCTACACCGAGTCCCTATTTGCGCGCGCCTTTCTTGCTGTCTGCTGTACATATCATTATTCAACACTCTACTCCCCACTTCTTGCGACACTCCTTACCAACCTCAGCATTGTCGACTCCTTCCTTCACTGTCTCTGCTGGCCATTGTCCCACAACACTCCCTCCACACAACCCAGTCCGCGGCCAAATTCTGCTCAACAGCCTACCGCCACCCGCATGCATCCATAGACGGCCTGCACACACTGTCATTCCTACACTGCTACCGGACTCACTCTGCTCACATTCGACCCGATTTCTCCCGCCATGTCTTACACCACGGCCTGCACCACCTCCGTCATCACCGAGAGTCGTGAAGAGCCGACCATCGGAGCGACATCCGGCCTGCAACTCGAACACGACTTCGACCGAGCTCGCAAGAGACGGAGGCACTCTTCTTACCAGCCTCGGAACTGGAGCAGTGAACGAGAGAATGTTTCTTTGTTGGTAGACCGCTTTCTGGTCGATCTCGGACGTCGACTTGAGATGATCGAGACCTACGGCCACTTGAAGATCGACGAAGGCATGAATGCCGCATACCACACACTCCATGCTGTCCACGACAGTTGCGCACATGTCGGCGACGACATCATCGACGCCGGCCGGAGGAGGGCAAAGGTGCTGGTCGAAACCATGGAGTCTCGCTACAGGAATGCTTTGGCACAAAAAGAGACTTTGGAAGGCAAGGTGAAAGAGGGTGTGAAGCTGGCTGAAAGCCTGCTCACGGATTTCGAGAGACGAGCATACGATATCAGGAAGGCTGGCCTTGTGGCGGCCGCTCACGACATGCTGGATACTGGCAAGGCGTACGGCAAAGAGGCATTAGAGGCCATGGACAACGCCTCGCACAAGGCTGCCGACATCATGAACGAGAGTGCCGACGCTGCACGACGAGCAAAGGAAGCCTTGAAGCTTAGGATCGAGGAGGCTGTCCACCTCGCACGCACGCAGGGTCTCATCACTTACGACATCCTGCCCGAGCCGTGGCGTGTCAACCCACACATTCGTCGTGGATACCGCTTCACAGAGAACAAGCTCGAATGTGTCAAGTCTTGCTTCACCACCTTTTCGAACGAAACCGTCAACATCTGGTCCCACGGAATCGGACTCATCATTGTCCTCGCCATCGCCTTCTACTTTTACCCAATTTCTCCCGCTTTTACCAACGCCACCAAATTTGACATCTTCATCGCTGGATGCTTTTTCTTCGCGGCAGCCAAGTGCTTGGTGTGCAGTTGCTTGTGGCACACCATGAACGCCATTTCAAACCAAACTCTTCTTGAACGCTTCGCCTGCGTCGACTACACCGGCATCTCGCTCCTCGTAGCCGCCTCCATCATGACCACAGAATACACAGCCTTCTACTGCGAGCCCGTCAGCCGCTCGGTCTATCTGGCCCTGACATTCATTCTCGGCGTCTCGGGCTCCATACTTCCCTGGCATCCCATGTTCAACCGCTCCGATATGGCCTGGATGCGCGTAGCTTTCTACGTCTTCCTCGCCCTCACCGGCTTCTTCCCAGTCATTCAGCTCACCATGGAGCGCGGCTGGCCTGCAACGGCGTACTTCTATGCTCCGATCACAAAGTCCATGCTGGTCTACTTCGGTGGCGCTATTCTCTACGGCGCCAAGGTCCCCGAGCGCTGGCTGCCTGGTGCTTTTGACTACGTCGGAGGTAGCCACAACATCTGGCACATTGCTGTGCTGGGCGGCATTCTCTTCCACTATTCCGCCATGCAGGCTTTCTTCCGCGAGGCCTTTGCTAGGGCTGAGTTGGGTGGTTGCTCAGCTTACTGAACGACGTGCACGCGGACGAATTGAACGTTGCATAATGTGGGCAGTGGAGTCGAGGTTTGGAATTTCTTTCGTATTTGAAGCGTTTCACAGCGGGCGGGCATGATGCATTTCTTCTTTTTGTCCTTCATTCTGGATTCTTGTGGCGGCATCAGAAGCGTTCGTCTCTATCTCTTGGACAGCGACCAGCAGGTTTGGAGCATTTCTTCTTTCGTTACTTTTCTCATCCATTTTCTTTACATTTTGTAAATAGTTCCCGAAGGAACCCTTTTTCCGACTTTGAGAAGTCTGAGTGGTGTCGTTGTAGAGTTCATCGGAGGTCTGTTTCATGCCGCACAGACGCTCTTATCCTTCACCCTGGTTGACATGTGAGAAGCCACGGCTGTCCTGGTCAGCCCACAGAAGGACGTGTCGCCTCGTCTTTGGGCCAAGAAGCAAGTTCGGGTGAGCGAAGCCACCAACGGGCTCGACTACGCCTTTCGTCTCTCTGTATGACCCCGCCAGAAATTCATAGCAAAATACAGTCTTGCGGTGTCAGCGTACCATCGTATTCGTAGGCGTCTGGAGCTCTTCTCCTATTACTTGAATGGAGCCTCCGCTCCGATACATGCGTACATACGACTATGACAGCTCTCGACTACGACTCCATCCCACACCAGCCAAAGCCAAACTCTATACACCTAGCCAGCCAGCCTTAAACAAATATCTACACGTACCTCGAAAACTGCTATGCGCAGGATGTAGAGCCTTCGCTGCCGCAGCTGCTGTTTATGCTGGATAGCGCGAAGGTTTCGTCAGCGTTGGCGTGGAGCCCAGATTGGTTGATGAGGATGGTGAGTTATGCTTTTGGCGTTGTGGTGGGAACGTGTTATGGGGGGGGGTATGTGTTGGGATATGAGAGTAGTCATTCGGAGTATTGCGAGGAGAGGGAAGGGGAGATGGGGGTTGAGTTGAGAGAGGTTCCTCGTGTGTTTCCTTTTTGGGATGGAAAGATGGTGCTTGGAGGCAAATGTTGCTCGGGTCTCGTTCGACATATGCTACGACTCTTTCAACGCGGTACTTCCACTGGTATCGCGAACGTCTCCTCCCAAACCGTCCACACCCAGAAGTATTCATCAATGACAGTGCTACTGCATTTTTGAACTTTCCCATGCTCGATTCTTTAACCAGATGCGACGTAGCCCACACCTAGGGCCCAAATTGCGTTTCGCAAGAATAACCAGTGTCGAGCCACCCTGGCGAAGAGTTGATGTCTCAAATCTGTCGATGAATAGGATCTTGAGAATGATGGCGTGGTGAATGTTCCAAGCAGATATCTGCACTCCATATCTGAACATAGTGGACCTCCAGGTGGTCGGGAACAGCCAGCTGATCGATTGCCTTGTAAAGTTGCTTGCTCCCAAGGCTCCGCGAGAAGATCCCATAATATAGATTAGCCAGCCGCGATTTCATCATCCTGGTTCACTGACTGCTCTGACTGCTCTTGCCGCAATTCTCTTCCCAAATGAAGTCCACTCAGCTCTCTCTCAAAAGAAAAAAAGCACAATTCTTCACGCCAAGGGTATTGTTTCTGCGCCAGATCTCACAAGTCCATGCGAATCCTCCTAAAGCTTTATCGTAATTCTTCCTCAAGCATCCTTCTTAACAGGAGACGCCGCCTCCCTTTTCCTCGCCGCGCAGCGCGCACGCCTGCGTGCGCGCTTGGACTTCTGGGCCATACGCGCTTCGCGATTCAGCTGCTCGTTGGCGTTGATCACGTCGGCTTCCTCGGTCGACACTTTCTTGCCGTTGATCACGCGGAAGCCCGGTGTTGCTGGGATGTTCAGGGCGCCTTGGGCGGCGAGGGCGGCGGCGGTGCGGCGGGTTACGCGCGGTGTTGACAGGATGCTGGTTGGAGATATCAGATTTGGTTGGTTTGAGAGAGGGAGGTTGGTAGGTAGGAGGCTGGTGGTTTGTACGACTTACTCGGCGGGCATGGTTGTGGTTGTGAAGGAAAAGTTGCGAATGTTGGTTAATGGAGGAATGCGCTTTGTGGTTGAACAATTGGCTTGGTTTGGGTCAATGGATGGACGTGGCTATCCAAAAGAATGCGTTGTATAGTAATATAAAGAAATAGTAATATGTTGTTGCTAATGTGTAGTCGCAAAAGCTGGTGTGTTGATCAAATGTCAACACCACCACTTTTTTCGGCGTTGCGCAAACGACGCCTCGGCCGGCCGCCCGCGATTCGTTGCCATACCCTTGCTTCGTGTTTACACTCATCTTCTACTATAAGTATTTTGGCGACACTGAACATTGAGACCAGTATAGCAGATGACGGTGATCTCCGATATCTAATTGTACAGAGCCGTCATCAAGCAATCTTCCGATAACACTTTACCGCTAGGCTCAAGTACAGGAACCAAAGTCTGGTAAATGCAAACCCATTGACAGTCTCATTGCCCTGGCATCTCGTTCATGTCCAACGATAGCCTGACCAGATTCCTTTCGCTCATCCTTCTTAAGTGCAAAGAATAGCAGTCAATATTATCAATGGCTCATGTCCGGAGCTTCATTGGTCGACTTGAAAATCGCGCAATCGCCTGCATATGGTACATTTGTCCACTGTCAAGGGGCCATCAAGGTACTCGTCTGGTTTGTAGGGTATATACCGTCTTACAACACTTCCTTGAAGCTTTCGAAGCGTTGTTTGCCTCCAGATTGACGACACCATGTCATTGCATCAGGATAACAATGATTTGACACGCTTTCGCCTCCTCTCCAAGGTCGCAAGCCTGGGCCGAGGCAGACCCCGAGGAGGAGGTTCTGGTCGATGATGATGATGATGATGGATTCCATAGCCCTTTCTTCTGCACTCTACACGTATCGTTCCATCTAATCCATCGCAAAGATCGCATCTTTCAACATGGGCGAAACGACAATCAACGGTTCTTGCCTCTGCAAAGGCATCCACTTCACCGTCAAGGGCCATGACAAGGGCGCCGTTCTGTGCCATTGCAGCAACTGCAAGAGCTTCGGCGGCTCGACCTACGCTCACAACTACCGCATGATGAAGACGACGATCGAGTATCAGAAGGGAAAGGATCTGGTTCGGTCGTATCGAGACGATGCTACGAAGTCCGGGAAGGTGTTGGAGCGCTTCTTTTGCTCGAGATGTGTATGTCTGACGAGCAGCTTTCACTTGTTGATGATGACTTTGGATTATCTAACATCTGGAATCACATAGGGATCCTCGCTCATGAATGTGCCCGAAGCCATTCCTGGGCTTGCCGTTGTTTGTGCTGGCGCGATTGAAGGTGCTAATTCAATGAAGCCCAAGTTCGAGTTGTTTGAGGAGGATAGGCGACCATGGTTGAGCAAAGTCAATGGCGAGGCGAAGCTTTAGCGTGAGGATCTCGTCAGTCAAACATGTTCGCACTATCGTGTTCGAGTAAAGCCAGAGCCGATTCGTCACTTTCCTTCATATTGTTCTCAAAGACATTCATTCCATCGTTTGTCTCGCTCGCTCCCCAAGTCCCCACCACCCCGCTCTCCAACAGTGACCAAGGGACCATCAACTTTCCTGTAAACCTCCACTTCCGACTTTCCACCTTCCACAAACCCATACAACAACACACATAGCTACATCGCAAGAATGAGCAAATACTCCACCGACCCCCTCTGGGCCGATGTCGTGCCCCTCCCCACGGACGAAGGCGGCCCTAACCCTCTCGCCGCAATCGCCTACGCCGCCGAATACGAAGAAGCAATGTCCTACTTGCGCGCCGTCATGGCTGCCAACGAATACTCCCAGCGTGTCCTCGACCTGACCGAAGACGTCATCGACCTCAATCCCGCCCACTACACCGTCTGGCTGTACCGCGCGGCCACGCTCTTCGCCATCAAAGCCGACTTGCGCGAGGAGCTCGAATGGGTCAACGACACGGCGCGTGCGCACCAGAAGAACTACCAGATCTGGAACCACCGCATGATGGTTGTGGGCGAGCTGGGGGATCCTGCTGGGGAGGCGGAGTTCGTGGAGGAGATGTTTGGGCTGGATGGGAAGAATTACCATGTTTGGAGCTACAGGCAGTGGCTTTGCAGGAGGTTTGCGCTGTGGGGAGAGCGCGAGTTTGCGTTTGTGCAGAAGATGCTGGAGACCGATGTGAGGAATAATAGTGCGTGGAACTACCGCTGGTTTTTGGTCAATGGACGCGAGGCGGAGGGTGTGAAGGGTGTGACGGACGAGGCGATCAAGCAGAGGGAGGTGGAGTATGCGACGCAGGCGATTAGCAAGGCGCCGCAGAACCCTAGCCCGTGGAACTATTTGAGGGGGATTGCGAAGACGAGCGGAGGTGGTTTGAAGGAACTGAAGGCTTTGGCGAGCGAGCATGCGGACATCACGAAGCCGAATGGCGTGCGTTCCAGCCATGCTCTGGACTTGCTGGCCGATATTCTGGCTGACGAAGACAAGGAAAAGGCCGGCGAGGCTCTGGATCTACTGGCGGGTACTTACGACCCCGTCCGCAAGAACTATTGGGAGTACAGGAAGGGGCTTCTTGGTCTTCCTGCCGCGACTGCTGCCTAAATGGGAGTGAGGTCCAGTGGCGATGATAGTGTCGATTTGTGGCGTTCACGAGAAACACGAAAAGCATAGGCTGGTGCATCGGGAGCAGGGAGATACCCTTGTAATGTGATTGATTCCTTCTTATTCAAAACTCCTTAAACTTGATCCCCCATGTGATTATCACTAGTTATGTTCTTCTATGCTCATCGATGCGCTCTCAGTGGCGGCAGCATGTTCGATGGTTAGACTCGAATCGGCATGCCACTGGCCATACGTCCTGCTTGATCGAGGGGTACGCCATAGGTTGGCAGGTCCACGGCCAATCCAGTCTTCGCGCTGGCGACGACCTCGTGGGTGTACCTGTCGTCCAGATACCCATACTCCTTCCTCCATCCTTCTACCATGGCCGTAGTCACGTTGCTGCCTCCGCACACAATGATGACCACACGATCGTCTGGCTTAATCTTTCGTCCAAGGGCTTTGTCAAGACGGCCGCCATAGCAGAGAGCCAGGTTGACGCCGCAAGCCAGCTCTATGAGCGATTTCTCATCGTCTGCGAATCGCCAGCATCCCATTGCGGCTTCTGCATCGCTGAGGACTACACTCCTTAAGCGTCCTGCAGCTTCATGCCGCCGAGCGAGTTCAAAGCATCGATCAGCGACCCTGACTGCACCGAGGGAGGTGGCCTGTGACGAGATTCCATCCAGAGCCACGAGTTCACCCATCTTCAAGCTTTCGCTCAAAGAATGCGCTCCCTCAGTCTCGACAGCAAGAACCTCAGTGTTGCGCCACCCGGCCTCGGCCATACCTTGCAGCATGCCAATGAGAAGACCTCCACCACCAACCGAGCAAGCCATGACATCTGCTTCACCGTTGCCTTGCTCGGTCATCTGCTTAGCGACTTCGTCGAAAACAGTCTGATTGCCGCGCCAGACGTTCTCGTGGTCAAAGGGTGGAACGAAGACAGCTTCTTCGCCTCTGGATTGAGCCTCAGGAATGATGATGTCTTGCAAGTGCGTGATCGCCTCTTTGAGGCTCTTGCCTTCTTGAATGACCTGCGTGGCGCCGGCGGCGCGGATCTTAGCAATCATCATCGGCTTGGTCGACAGAGGGACGACGACTGTTGATGGACAGCCTAGTGATTTGGCGGCGAACACGCAGGCTAGGCCGGCATTGCCGCCGGACGAGGCGTAGAAGTGGACTGCTTCGGGACGGGTGGAACTCTCAAGGGCCCTTTGGCAGTAGTGGCCGATGCCGCGACTCTTGAAGGAGCCGGACGGTTGTAGGGTCTCGAGCTTGAGGAAGATTCTGCTTCTTCAATTTAGCGACCTGTGTCTTTTGGTGGGGCATGTGAAAATTGATGGGTGTTTTATCGTGGGTCTGCGCATGTATGCCTCTGGAAGCCTGGTGCTGATGCCTTTTGGTAGAGAGATTGCACAGTAATCGATTGCCATCGAAATACTACTAGATAGACACAGTCTCTCATCGGCACTCGAAGGGCTACCATCGCGCTTGGCTACAGAACAGCAGCAGTTGCCATCGAGACAGCATGCGCAGACCATTGATGCATTGCCGGACCTCTTCGAGGGAAAGAGCGATAGGAAGGATGGGCTCCGTACCATCCTGCTGCCTCAGAGAGGTTAGCAGACTCGACCAAGGGAGTCTCGCGCCATGGCTTCTTGGTTGGGTTAATGGGCTGCTTGACAGCAGGTGCCCTGTGGGTGGCGTTTGTGAGAGGAGCGTAGACAGAAGCGTCTGCTGTCATATTGAATGGATGGTAGCGGGATAGGGAAGTATGATTCGATAGTGAGAGGCGGGTGATAATGGGCAATCGACCGAATTGATCGGACGATGTATATATAATGAATCGAGAAACGTTTCTTCTGATCACATTGCCACTGCCCGAACAGATGGCCGTGGCACCACGAATCAATGCTCACATTTGACTTACTCGGTACGCCAGATGATCGTTGATGAATGCGTAGATGGCCCATCCGCGCGCCCTGAGAACGACATCCGCGCGCATGGCGATATCCCGCCGGAAGCTTAGCACGGATCGGGAAAGGTGATCCATCGCAGAGTCAGCGGATGTGATGCGACGAGCAGCGAGACGTGGGCGGCAGAGGGCATTAGCTTTGGCATCCCTGGGCGGTCTGTGTGATAGGAATCATAGGCATTGGACATGATGGGGTAAGACGAATGCTTTCCAAGGTTTGTGTTGCGACGGCATGGGGTAATCTGGGTCCGGTATAGGGTAATGGAAACGCCGTGAGCCTTGAGGTTGGAATTGGCGCATGCGGGTCAGCCGGTCTTGCATGGATGGAAGGAGAAGGAGAGCCGGTGCTACCTCCAGAGAAGCGATCATAGCCTACTGTACGGCGAGGTGGCGAATATATTCTGGCGAAGAAAGTGGCCAGAAAGTGCTTAGTTGGCGTGTTTGCGAGCGAGTTCCACACCCGATAAGAGCAGCGTCATGTGACCTCATAAGGAACATTTTCGCTTCTGCTAGCTGGCTGGAACTATTTGGCGTTTCTCGAATGCAGTTCCCGCAGCAGTCCAGAGGGTGCCCCCGGCATTTCGGTGATGCTATTGTTACTCTGGTGGTATTGTCGTGCAGTATTGCTATTGTCGTTTGGGCCGGTCATGCCACGCTGCTGCCGCTGCCGCTGGGAAAGGTGACACGACTTTCGCCGCCCGCGAGCTCTCGTTCTCTCGTTAGTTCCGCCGGGCACTGCTTCTCTATCGAGCAATACACCATCGCATCGTCGCGTCGCATCGCACTCCACCTCCGGCCTCTCGGCTGCTTGCCGTCGCCATGAACCCGCAATGTGAGATCACATACCATCCGAGCATTCACGTGACCCGCGTCTAAACATGCCACAGATGTGCAGTACGGCACGCACAATGCCGTCGACGTGAGCAACTTCCCGCCCAACCCTTTCGCTGCCGTGCCACAACCAGGCTCCTACCAACAGCAGCAGCAGCAGCAGCAACAACATCAACAGCAGCAACATCAACAGCAGCAACATCAACAGCAGCAACATCAACAGCAGCAACATCAACAGCTCTCATATCCACCCGTCGATGGAGCTGGCCAGCAACACCATGCATACTATCAGCCACTTGATCCTCGGCACGCACAACAGCAGCAACCGCATGCTCATCCCAACATCCATCGATCTATCTCCCAGCAATACGGGCAGCCGTCCCTCGCCTCTCCTGCAAGTGGCCCGGGTGCGCCTCCACCCGAATTCAACTCACCTTCTCCTTCGCAGTACAACGATCTTTCCGGCAACGTAAGAGGAGAACGTGAGGCTAACGAAGACGATGACGATGGTGCCCAACCTGAGCAAGACAACAATGACCCCGAGCCAGTCTTCCACCTTCCACCGCCACCTGAGAGCATCTACCAGACCCAAGAGGCTTTGGAGGAAGCTATCCACTCGTGGTCTCTAGAACACGGCTACGAGCTCGTACGTCGAGCTAGCAAGAAGAATGCAAAAGGCGTGCTGTACAAACGCTACATGCATTGCAGCCGACACGGCAAAGCCGCAAACACTGGTAAGCTCACAAACCAGACCAGACAACGCTTCAATCGCAAGAGTTCTCGCATGAATTGCCCTATGAGTATTGCTGTGGTTGCTGTAGACCCAAACAATACAGAGGGTCAGTGGCAAGTCCGTCACAGAAAGACACATCACAATCATGGCCCGTTGGACGCCTTGAATCTGGCCGGTCACAGACGCAGAGCTCGCGCCGGAGGCATTGAGCAGGCTGTCGATGGTCTCTTTGCTATTGGCACTCCTACTGCTCAGGTACTGCAGTTCCTACAACGAACCAATCCCAATGGCCTATTCACTCGCACAGATGTGGCGAATATGAAGCTGAAGTACAAAAAGTTCGGCACATGTCTTGTGAAAGGAGACACAAGTGCCCATGGTCGACCTTGTAACCAGTGCAGAGCTCGAAAGATAAAGTGCAACAATCGGAGGCCAACTTGTGCAGCCTGTAGAGATGCTGACAAGACCTGTGTCTATGATCACCCTTCCGAAGAGAACGCCGAGAACGCCGATGGCATGGAGACTGCAATACCTGATGCAAGTGGCGAAATGGGAGATGTCCCGAATGAAGACAACATAGACGAAGAGCAGCAACAAGATGGTCGTAGTGTCGCTCGTGGTGGCATGTCCGCATTCCAGCAGAGAGCTCATCGAGCGGAAGAGATCCTCGCCAATCTGCAGGCCTTCCAGACACAGCATGTTACGCCAACCAGGCTAGATTTCTCAAGCTCTGCAGTAGAGATCCTGGCTGCCAGTTCATGTGGCAGCGGAGAGTCCTACAGAAGTGTGCCAGTACTCGCCTCTGTCGATGATTGGCCAACTTATCGCGACCAGATGACCGAAGCTTGTATGAAAGAGAATACTTTCGATGTCCTCATGGCTACTAAGACCGAGCCAATCCGGCCTGCCGATGACTGCAAAGTCGAAGAATGGAACGAATACGTCAAGAAGCATGCCATCTTCGTTCGTCGCAACGCAGCCCTCACAGGCGCACTATGGGGCACGCTGGCACCCACCTTCCGCAGTCGTGTGCAAAAGCTGACGAAAGCCTCCGAGATCTGGGCCGTGCTCGAGGACGCCTGCTTACCACGCGGCTCGCAAACTGGATTCAAGCTGTACATGGAACTACATAACATCACGCACGCGAACAGCGCAGATCTCAAAGACTACATCCTGCGACTCGAGAACGCCTACACGGCTTTGAATCGCCTCAGCACACACTGGCACATCCAGAACGACGCTCCTGGCTCTCTCAGAGCACCAAATTATAGCACCCACGCCGGTGCTTTCTCCAACCTTCGCACACCCCATCCCGCTTCGACGCTTCCGCCTTCACAGGACGTATTCTCCGAAGAGATGCTGTGCTTCCTCTTCTTGAGCCATCTTGCTCCAGAATTCCAGCGTTGGGTTGAGAGCTTATGCGCTACGAATAATGTGGCTGGGTTCGGTACGGGCCCGCCGCTTCATTTTGTGGATTTGACGCGGCGTGCAGTCGAGCATGAGATGACCATGAGAAATCGTCGACCGACTAGTTGAATTTTGTGAAAGCTTCCACTCAGGGCAGCAGAGAAATGGTACACCTTTCGCCAGGCGGTCAGCGGCGTGTAAGGTCAGCTCTCTACTACCAAGGACAGCGTTTAGTCCTTCAATGCTTGTTTTCAACATTTTGAAGTGCCAAGTCTTGATAAACACACCATTATTACGCAAGACTTGGACGTCCTTTTCGCACTGTATTATATCTCCGGCTTGAAACATTAGAGGATTGTCGAGGTTTATTGTTATTTTTTTTTTTTTTTTTTTGACGCTGCAGGGGGGGCAATATTATGTATGTATCCAGGATAGTGCCCTGCAATAAGAGGAGAAGCCTCAAGACCACATTCAGCGAACTGCTCAAATTTACGACATAGCCTCGTGTGGGACGTTGTGACATGGGTATCGTAATCATGCACACTGCATAAATCTAAATGCCACGAGAACCGGAAAGGCGACACTCTATCTTCAGTGCGAGCATTCTCAACTTTACAGCTGCTCAATCCCAGCAACCAACAACTCTAACTTGTCAGCTTTTCCTCCACTGACCACACCCTGCATGGCGTTCGCAAGGAATTCCAGTCTTCTCTTGCCTTCCTCAAACTCCATCTTCGCGCTCTCACCCGCCGCTTCATCAATCAGCGACTTCGGCAGCCCGGCCAGCTTAGCGACGTTGAGACCATAGCTGCGATGCGCCACGCCCTCGCCGACTTCGTACAAGAACGTGACGTCGCCCTGCTGTTGTTCCTCGTTCTTCTGCTCGTTGAATCGCATGTGCACATTCTGCAGCTCTCCTGCAAACTGCGACGCCATGCGCGCTAGCGCTTGGTAATGCGTGATAAATAGCGTCATGCTTTTGAGCTCCGCCACCATATGAGACAGGACTGCTTGCGCGATAGCGACGCCGTCATGCGTGGACGTGCCGCGGCCGAGTTCATCCAAGATGACCAGGCTGCGCGGCGTCGCTTGTTTGAGAATATCGCTTGTTTCCGACAGCTCGACCATGAACGTACTCTCGCCTTTCATCATATTGTCAAAAGCGCCCATGCGCGTGAAGACGGCGTCGAGGAGACCGAGGCGCACGGAAGAGGCAGGGACGTAGGAGCCTACTTGCGCCATAATGGCTATGAGGGCTACGGAGCGCACGTACGAGGATTTGCCGCCCATGTTGGGGCCGGTGATGAGGAGGGCGCGAGATTCTTCCGATGAGAGGTGGATGTTATTGGGGACGAAGGCGTCGAGGAGGAGTTGCTCGACCATTGGGTGGCGGCCACCTGTGATGTCGATTCCGACCTGGTCGGTGAACTCTGGCTTGCAGTAGCCGGGTTGGTTTGCTATGTCGGCTAAGGAGAGCAGGCAGTCGAGTGTGGCGAGAGCCTGGACGCAGTCGCGGAATGCTTGATACTTGGAGCCGATCTCGCCGAGCAGATCCGCGAATGCGGCATCACAAGCGTTTGCAAGTGCTTCCTTGTGTTGGTCTCGCTCACGGATCAGTCTGACGACCTCAGGTGGGTGATATCGTGAATTCTTCTTCGTGCCGCTGATCTTCGCCCAAGACGCCGGTACGTTTTTCAGTTGAGTGTTGTCCAGCTCGATGAGGAACTCAATGCCGGCAACAGTGACATAGTCCACAGGTTTCTTGCGCTTCAACTTCTCAGCCGCAACAGGCCTAAACTCGTCAAGATCCTGCTCCACTGCAAGGATGCCGACTTTGTGGTCTTTGATGTCGTCCGTCTCGCTGCTCTCGCGGAAGAAGTTGTACTTGTCATTGTCTTTGGCATCCTGCGTGCTGATGCGCTCCAGGAACTCGACTACGTCGTCGCCAATCCGTGGCAGAGCAGCAACGGCTTCGCTGATGAGGCTTGACTGGAAGCCAGAGTCTGCAGGCGAAGATACGTGAGCGAATTCTTGTGCTATCATCTGCAGGGTTTGAAGCACAGAAAGCAGCTCAGGCCGGCTGCATTTCTTGTAATAGATACGGATCAGAGACCGTTCCAGATCGCCTCTTGTCTTGCCCAGCAAGGTCTTGATTCGATCAACTGCTATGATGGCATCACCGTTCTTCAATTCTTCAACCGCTGCTACCCTTTCGTCGAGTCTACTGCGGTCAAGCAATGGGCGACCAACCCATTTGCGGAGAAGGCGTTGACCGAATCTAGTCTGAGTGCGATCAAGAGTCCAGAAAAGACTGCCACGCTCTGAATGATCGGTTTGGTTTAGATATATCTCAAGACTGTTGAGGGTGTTACCGTTGAGTAGCATATGTGATCTGGCACTGAAAGACTGGAAGTATTTCGTAAGATCGAATACGTGCTCCAGACCATATTCTCGCAGATGCTCAATCATGGCGGAAAGACAGATGGTCGCATTCTCCGATAGCTTGTGGACCTTATCCAGTAGTGTACCGTTCTCCTGCGAGGATTCAACCTGTGACGACGAAGGGTCCGCGGTAGACATCTTGTCAGCATAGAACTTGGTGATGTGACTGTAAGACTGCGCAGCCATGGTCTTGGGTTTATCGACCCTCTCCACTCGAGCATTGTCGCCGAAGATGTTTGTTTTCGATGCTGACAGATGCTTGACAAGCTTGTCTGTAGCTTTGGACACTTCTCCGACAATGAGAAATTCGCAAGGGGCTATGTGGAGAAGGCGTGTCTCGAGTTCACTTCGCATCCAGCCATCCTCGAAGTCATCGTATATTATGTCGCCGGTCTGTGGCTGCACTGCCACCAATCCAATTTGGACCCTCTCATCGGTTCCCCAGCCTTTGGGAGAGGTCTCGGTCAAACAGAGGAGATGCCCAGTCGCGATCGAGTTGCTGCCTGCTTCAGAAACAGAAGGCTCGAGGCTCTCCTGATCATCGATATATGTGCCTTTGGTGTAGAGGTTCGTCAAACCACGCTCGAAGGTCTTGTTGCGGTTGTCTCCGGCTGCCTTTAACGCTGCTGTCTCTAGCTGACGTACAACTCCAACCTTGTGACCAGCAGAGACCAGTCTCTTCACATGGACGTGTAGTCGATGAACAGGTACGCTCGCCGAAGCAAACCGATTGATATGCGCTTCTGAAGGATGTTCGTCGAATCGGAACTTTCCAGGTATGCAGACGATGCTAAGCTCTTTCGCAGCAGACCGAGCATCTTCACCGAAAAACTTGAATTTGTAGCCAACTTCCACGACAAGAAGAGTGTCCGGGTGCTTGTGCTTGATGGCAAGCACCTGCTTCTCCAGGGGTGTGAGTTTGTCTTTTGTTTTGGTCGCTGCTGCGCCCTTCTTTCCTCGAGCTTTTGGTGGCGGATCAGGCTCTTCTTCAGCTTCATCCTCGTCTTCCCCATTCTCCTGACCCTCTGCAGTCTCCTCAGTAATATGCCGATTACGTCTCTTGATCTCTGCGATGCTGTCTGGTCGTCCCAACTTCTTCTTGAATTTCTGGTGTAGTCGTTCTTTAAGCTTCCGTGTCTCTTCATCGTCCACGAGCATATCATCCTCCTCTGGCGGCAAGACTGCTGGCGAGCTTGAAAACATGTATTTTGATGTGCGTTCCGTCACTTTCGGCTTCCTGGCGCTGGACTGGCTGATTGATTGATATGCTTGTGGCTGTTCTATGAGACCTTTGTCGCCAGGAACGGCATCCTTCTCTTTCTCTTCGACCTCATATCGTAGGCGTTTTAGGTCGGGCAATCTATCGTCGTCTTGGCTGTCCGCAGCCTCGGCCAACGAGCGCTTCGCGGCTTGTGGTGATTCTTGTTGGCCATTGCTGTTTGCCTCATCTTCGCTTACAAAGAGGTCGTTGCTGTATTGATCTTCGGCGACTTTGGCTGGCGTAGGGCTCTTTTTCACCGTTGTAGGCCCACTGGGCTCTACTCGCTGTACCGGCTTTGGCTTGACAGGCGCTGCTGGTTTGGCGGAGAAGAAACTCGATATTGATTTTTGTTTCTTGTCGGCTGACAGCTGTGAGCTACCCACGGCTGATGAGCGAGGCGTACCCATTCTTCTCGCTGCCGGGGTGAATGCAGCAGTTGAGTGCTCGGTATTCTATTTGTGAAGCGGGAGGCGTGGCGTCATTGATTGGTGTTTGAGGGAGACGCGACTGCCAATTTGACGCGAATCGACGTGAATCCTGGGGAAGGAGTCTTGCTTGGTCTCAGTCTCAGCATGAGAATTGCTCCAAAGCTTCCACCTCCACCACTTGCCTTTGCTCATCTTGACATCCAACGATGCCAATGAAACCTGTGACCTGGCTATTCTAACGTTGTTGAGCTTGACAAACACCTTATAAATTAGAAAGCTGGTGTTGTCAAGCACAGATTGACAATGCTCACTCCTACCATGGACGCATCGCACGCAGACATCTGATCGCTGACTGCCCCATCCACCACGTGTAACAGCAGTACGATGCAAAAGACGATGCTACCTGGCCAAACAGAAACCTCCAAGATCAGCAGCCGCGCCTGTCTTCCAAGAGCGAGTCTGGCTCCATGGCCACACTCTGACACTTCGCTAAAACGATCCAGACTGAACGCCACAAACCGTAGTTGAGAAGTGGTGAGATACTCACGCCACACCACCCATATCGTGAGGAAGTGGTCATGCGTGAAATGTAAATACTTCACAACGGCCACAGTGCAGACACACTCGTATAAAACACATACTTGTTATACCCACCCTCTCTGATTGCTTGTAATTGACTCTTAGGCCTGGAAGGATTCGTTGTCCGCTTGATTGCACGTATTGCCATTCGAAGAAAGAAAACATGTCCGAGCAACCAACGATGAAACCATGCTGCCTCTCCGGCACTCTCGCTACAGGCTCTCCAGTAGGCGCAGAAGGCGAGATCGCCGGCCTACCAACGTACATAGCCAAACCATCCGACAACTCTACCGCCAAAACCATCATCTTCCTCCCAGACGGTACGCACAATCAACTCCCACAGACCACACTGATCAGAACTCAAACATTCCAAAGCCTTCGGCTGGACCCTCCCCAACATCCGCCTCCTCGCAGATACCTACGCAACCGCAGGCTTCACAGTCTACATCCCCGACGTCCACAACGCCGACAGCCTCCCATGGGGAGATGGCGGGCTGCTAAGCTCCATCGAGCCCACCCTCCCAGCACGAGAGAACATGTCCTTTCTGACCAAAACTCTCAATACCCTCCGAGCAGGAGCAAGTCTTGGCCCCTGGCTCCTTCGTCACCGCGAAGCTGTCTCGCGGCCGGTGATTGAAGCTTTCATTAATAAGGTGAGGGCCCTGCCAGGCGTGGAGAAGGTCGGTGTTGTGGGCTTCTGCTGGGGCGGACGATATGCGATTCTTGCGGCGCAGGAGCCGTTCTCGGGAGAGGAAGGGAGGGGTGTGGACGCGGCGTATGTGGCGCATCCGTCTCTCTGTGCTATCCCGGGGGATTTCGAGGATGTTTGCAAGCCATTGTCGGTTGCGCTGGGAGAGAAGGATTCGTATTTGGGGATGAGCGAGGTGAAGAAGATTGAGGAGGTCATGGTGAGGAAGAGGAACGGGGAGCATGGGAGGATGTGTGAGGGGGAGGTTGTGGTTTATGAAGGGCAGGTCCATGGGTTTGCGCTGAGGGGCGATCAGGAGAAGGCGGAGGACAAGAAGGCACTGGATGCTGCGGCGCAGCAGGGAATTGAGTGGTTTAGGAAGCACTTGTCGTGATTATAATAATTCGCGCTCATCTAAGGGTACATTTATATCCGTCCTATGTGATGGGACTTTTGATCAGTCGCCGAGACCACTAATGAAAACTTTCCAAATACCTTTTCCAGTCGTCTAAGCTCGGATACGCGAACGTTCTGTCAGTATTGATCGCGAGGTCATCCAATAGCAATATAGATAGATGCTGAACAGTGTCCCGTAGGTGTCCAAACCTTAGAAATAACGACCGTCCCAGCTACTGGCCAAAAGTAACGATCAGCTGCTATAACGCTAGTGCCTCTGCCCTTTGAGATGTCGCAATGTGCATTCATGGTGATCCCTAGACCAATTGAAAATGCTTGCGTACCCTAGCCGGGCAATGAGGCGATGGAGCTGGATCAAACACCCATGACGATTGTACTGCCGTGTCAAATCAGATGTGGAGTTGATCATGGCTTTGCCTCATTCTTCTTCCGCGGGGTAGAGGTGGTTGGCAAGCAGCTTGTTCATGGTGAACATGTGGACTTTGTCTTGCTTGAATACCGCATACATGGCATCGTCGCATCGGATCTGACGCTTGTCGTTGGGGTCTTGCAGATCACGCTCCTTGACATAAGCCCAGATTTGCTTTACTGTTTGAGGACGCGATAGAGCGGGCTGGCCGAGCATGGCTGAAAGCGGCTCCGAGAGGTTCATGAGTTTCTGTGAACAGTGTCAGAATGCCCAAACATCTCATCCATTCGAGCGATCTTACGTGGAATCCTCCTTTCTTTTCCTTTTCGGGTTTCTCAGAGCCACTTGCAAGGTCACTATCGTCCGCGGCACTGATTTTGCTTGAACTCTTCTTCTTAGGCTTCTTTGCTTGTTTCGCAGCAGGCTTCTTCTTGGTCGCTCCTCCACCGCGCGTCGCTCGCTTCTCACCGTTGATCTCAGCCTGCAGATTCCGCGCGAAAGCTTCGTCATCCTCCGCTTCAGGCTTGACTTTCTTTTTGGCCTTCTTCGGAGGTGGTGAGTCTGCAACATCACTCAGATCGCTTCCATCACCCGCGCTGCCAGCCTTGCGTTTCTTTGGCGAGGACTCATCATCGTCGTGATCTGCGCCATTCCGGGTGGGAGCGGGTTCGGGTGCTGCTATGGTCGTTTCGCTTTGCGCTTTGTCGAAGCGCTCCATGATGAGGTCTTTGATAGCATCCTTGTTCTTGTCAGCGTATGCTTCCGATTATCTGGCCATGTCCACAGACCTTTTGGCCTGACAAGTCATAGTCGACCCGTTCTTGCAGGGCATTGCGAATGCGCTTCGCGGATATAGTTTCCAGGTCGGCCGTGGAGAGGATCTCATCGATGATCGCGGCATATGATGCGCGCTGTTCCGCAGGGACTGTTTGGTACGATTAGCCATGAATGGCAGAGTGGGTATGGTTGACAGCGCGCCGACGCGGACCGCGAATGCACGCACGCAAAGGTGGGTAGACTTACGTTGAGAGGCCATTGTAGCTGTTTCGCGTTAGCTAGTAATACGCCCAAGCAGCAGTGGTCCAGTCAGACAAAGGATAGAACAATCGGATGCGTGTTTGTCGCGAGATTGCGATATACGAGCTCGTCACGCGCTTAGCAGACGTGAGGGCCGCGGTATGATGTATGTCCGAGCGTCAAGAGTGATGGTGGGCTGAATGTGCGATCTTTTGAGAGAGTGAGTGGATATGCGGGAGTGGTTGAAGAGGAATTATGATGGTCCACAGGAATAAGAGTGAGGGCTCTCACGTGGTGTCGATTCCAGCTAGCATGCGGTGCAGTTGTGAGGATGTTACACGTGCAACCGATCACCGTCGTCAAACACAGCAGAGAGAGAGAGGGCGGGATCCAGGCACGGCAGCGCTTCCTCCCTCCCACCTCCGCATTTCCGGCCCGAGCAGACGGGAGACGAGACAAGAGTCTGCTAGTCCGAATTGATCTGTCGGAATTATTATCACAGTTATTATCATCTTTTGATCTCAGCCTTGCTGCCTCAGGCCCCATCATTCGAAGACACCCGGCCCCACTCGAAAATTGGCATCGTCCGCAACGCACAGCGAGCAAGTCGGCGCCAGTGAGCAACCACGAGGAGTCCAGTCCACCACCACCACCGCACCCGCCCGCACACGCACCCACATCTCGTCTACGCGCGCCGACGAGAACCACAATCAATATGGCGCCTTCTTTCGAGCAGCTCGACCCCGAGCAGGCCGAGTACGATGGCGAGGAGGACATCGACTTCTCTGGTACGCCCGCAGAACACAACGCACCAGACGCATGCGCGCAGGAACGGCGATACTGACAATGCGCAGATCTTCGCGAGCAGTACGAGGTCCGCATGGAGGAGGGTCTCGACACTTTTGTCGTGATCGATGGCCTGCCCAAGGTCCCCGAGGAGAGCAGGCCCAAACTCATCAAGTTCTTGCTGCGCAAGCTCACCACCGCCGGCAAGACCAAGGAGGACAACGTCTTCATGCCCCTGGACGACGCCACTGGCCAGACTGGAGGATACGCCTTCGTCGAATACGAGACATCCGCACAGGCCGTTGCCGCCGTCAAGGCCCTCCACGGAACCCCTCTCGACAAGAAGCACACCATCGCCGTCAACAAGCTCACCGACATTGAGCGCTTTGGTCGCGAAGGCCGCATCGACGAGGAGTACAAGGAACCCGAGATTGCGCCTTTCGAGGAGAAGGAGCACTTGCGCTGGTGGTTGGGCGACGATGAGGGTCGCGATCAGTTTGTCATGTACCGTGGCGAGAACGTCGGTGTTTTCTGGAACGAGAAGGAGGATCAGCCCGAGATGGTCGTCGACAGGCAAGCGTGGACAGAGTCTTTCGTACAGTGGTCCCCCAAGGGTACCTACCTCACATCTATGCACTCTCAGGGTGTCCAACTCTGGGGAGGCCCCGGCTGGTCAAGACAGAAGCGTTTCATGCACCCTGGTGTCAACCTCGTTGACTTCTCGCCCAACGAGCGCTTCCTTACCACCTGGTCTCACCGCCCGATGCAGATCGACGAGGGCCACCCCATCCTCGGCGCCGATGAGGACGGCAAGAACTACATCATCTGGGACATCGCTACCGGCAAGCCTATCCGTTCTTTCGTAACTCTCGATCTCCCTGGACCCACCACCGATGAGGAGGGTCAGCCCATCAAGAAGAAGCTCCAATGGCCTGCCTTCAAGTGGTCCGCCGACTCAAAGTACGTTGCACGCATGAACCCCGGCCAGGGTGTCAGCGTTTACGAGCTGCCCCGCATGAATCTCATGGACAAGACTAGCATCAAGATTGAGGGTATTGTGGACTTCGAGTGGGCTCCTGCCACCCCCCAGAGAGCCGACGTCAAGACCTACGAGCAACTGTTCTGCTACTGGACTCCTGAGTTGGGCAGCAACCCAGCCAAGGTCGGTCTCATGTCCGTTCCCAGCAAGGAGGTCGTCCGTACCAGGAACTTGTTCAACGTCTCGGACGCCAAGCTTCACTGGCAGTCCAACGCAGACTTTGTCTGCGTCAAGGTTGACAGGCACAGCAAGAGCAAGAAGAGCTTGGCCACCAACCTCGAAATCTTCCGCGTCCGCGAGAAGGGCGTGCCCGTCGAGGTCATCGACAGCATCAAAGACACAGTGATCAACTTTGCCTGGGAACCCAAGGGCGACCGTTTCGTTTTGATCACCGCTGGCGAGGTTCCCCAGGGTTCCGGACAGCCTCCCAAGACTGCCGTCAGCTTCTTCTGTCCCGAGAAGGTCAAGGGCAACGGCGTTGGTAACTTCAAGCTGATCCGCACCATTGACAAGAAGAACAACAACGCTATTCACTGGTCACCCGCTGGTCGTTTCGTGGTTGTTGCCACCGTTCTCAGCCAGCAGTCTTACGACCTCGACTTCTACGATTTCGACTTTGAGGGCGACAAGGACGAGAAGGACAAGGACCTTACTGCCAACCTCCAGCTTCTCACCACTGCTGACCACTACGGTGTGACCGACATTGAGTGGGACCCCTCTGGACGTTTCCTGTCCACCTCTGCCAGTGTCTGGAAGCACAGGGTGAGTGGAGATACTTTTATTACTGATTACAATTTCAAAGACTAACAGCTTATCGCAGATGGAAAACGGCTACCACCTCTACTCTTTCTCTGGCCAGCTGCTGCGCGAAGAGCCCATCGAGCAATTCAAGCAGTTCATCTGGCGTCCCCGCCCCGAGCGTCTGCTCAGCAAGGAGGAGATGAAGAACGTGCGCAAGAACCTCCGCGAGTACTCGCGCGCCTTCGAGGAGGCGGATGTCGCCAAGCGCAGCTCCGCCGACAAGGCCGTCGTCGAGGAGCGCCGCCGCAAGCTCGACGAGTGGCTTGCGTACCGCGAGCGCACCGTCGAGGACCTGCTCGACGAGCGCCACGAACTCCGCCTGCCCGAGGTCAGCCCCGAGCAGGCCGCTCTGCACGTCAGCGACGATGGCCAGGTCGTCGAGGAGATCTTCGAGGAGATCCTTGAGGAGAACGAGGAGGTCATTGATTAGATAACGCATTCACAAGGGGAAAAAGTTTATTTTGACGCGCGGACGATAACGGCGATGAAGGGAAGAATATTATGTTTCTCGCCCCCGGTTTTGTGCATGGCGTTTTAAGTTGCTCTTTGTGCGTTATCTGTCTGCGACTGATCGTGTCGTGGCAAGGGGGAAATGATGCATATTGTCTCTGCTTAGGATGAATGAAGAGCGGTGGGAAAGGTGGGCGAACAATCCTTTTCAATCCGTTAGCCGACTGTGATAGAATGCCGAATGTGACTATGTTTAGATCTGTTAGTTCTGTACGTTCGATTCGTGAGGGATGTTTCTTTGCTGAGAGTGACTGTGATCACTTCATCGCTTCGATGGGTGTGTCTGTCTGTGAGCTATGAACTTCGTAGTCGATGAGCCTGTCGTTCTTGGATACTGCATTGGTCGAACTCGCGTCGTAGCATTTGTGATGAGTGCTCTTCTTGTTTGCTTTGTATACTTTTGCTGGAGTTCTGATTGTCGTGACTTGCAAGCAACCGAACAAGATCACCGGAAACACCTCGCAAAGACATCATGATCAATAACAGCGGTATCTACATACAAAAACCTCATACAAAGAACACTAGATACATATCAATCTCGTTCTATCGATCTTCATCGTGTGTAGAGGCTGTGATGAGCGATATTTGCTCGAAGATGAGAATGTGATCCACCCCAACCCGAACCCTGTTAGAAAAACAATCGTATGTTCAATGTCTCCATCGTCGATTTGCAGATGGTGTACTCTTGTTTTGAGACTGTCGGTGGTTCAACAAGCGCTAACTCCGGACTCATGTATGTGTTCCATGGTCGACTGCATATCCAGCGGCCTCCAGAGGCTTCTGAAAGGTCACCCGGACATGGTTCAATTGCTGAAGACTACAATCTAAAGAGTTATCATGAAATTGACTGTTGCACTGAGCACGAATCATGTATCAACAACAGCGATTCATCTGGTGAGATGGCCGAGCGGTCTAAGGCGCTAGCTTAAGGTGTCACCTCACGGTGCATCATAATCGCTAGTCCGAAAGGGCGTGGGTTCAAATCCCACTCTCATCAACATATTCTTTTGCTCTTTTTGCACGGCAACGATCATCGTTTGAAAGGTCCGATAGGGGGCTTGTACGCCAGGCGTCGTGAAGTAAGCGATTGTGCTTTCACGGTTGCGGCAACAAGTCCCATGCTCAACAGGCCATTGTCAGCAAGTTGATTATCCCGATTTCGTTGGTACACTAAGATCAAGCGTCACCTCTGTGAGCAGTCCTGGGACATGAGATTCATCAGAGTGTCTCCATCAGAAACTATAAACTATCACAAGAACCTTGCCATCGAACGTTCGTTGATATTAAAACGTCATTCCGCAAGTTGATTCTCCGGTAAGACTAGACGACCTGTTGTCTATATCTCCCTACCTGCTGCTGATGTGCAATATGGACACTTCTCTGGCGAGTTCATCTCAGATCAAATGAAGGACGGAAGTTGGCGGTCATTGCTCTCGTTTCAAAGGGGTCAAATTTGTACAGTAGTAGCACAAGCGCTTGTTCGCTCGTATTTTATATTGAATCAACGATCTTGAATCGATCTTGAAGGTCTAGACTTGCCATAGAGGCCGTGTGAGAGGCCCGGCTGTCATTGTATCGTCCTCATTCAACATACTTGGCTTGAGAATCGTTCGAGTCAGTGGCGCAGCTTTCCGCTTGCACCATGTAACCACTTGAGGTAGCGATTGGCTTCTGGAAGCCCTGGTCTATAGATCGATCTCTTTCGACCTCTTCTCACTGTACTATTTCTAGGAAGAGTGGCAGGCAGTTTGGCAAACGCAGGTGTGCTTTCTTCCTGATTATACAGGTATATTCATCCAATTTTTGACCGCAACATCAACAACTCAATTATCAAGCCCGGATGGTCTAGTCGTATGATTCGCGCTTTGGATAGACTCAACTGCGCGAGGTCCCGCGTTCAAATCGCGGTTCGGGCCCGGCCCTCTTGAGGAGTCCTGTATCATAGATACAGGTCGAAAATCGATTTTTGGACGTTTGGAACATTTTTGAAGCATACTGCGGAAACATGCACGAAGACGCTTACCAAACTTCGCTCGCAAGCTATCACTTGATAGCCCTGCTTATCCTCTTTCATTTGAACCACCATTCGTGTCGTTTGCTTGAGTATTCGTGGAGCAATGTTCGTTTTTGTGATTGCAATAGGTGGGGAAGCATACCGGGAAATCCCGCCCCCTTGGCCGATCTGAGCCGAGACAACCACGATGTTGGCGATTGAAACCTTCGTTATTCAGAGCATCGCGAATGATTTTGTTCTGTTGCATCACGTGAACGGGCATTCGAAGAGTCTTGCACCTTGATAATGATGCTACGCGCAGTTTATCCAGAAATTCGTTGAGATACGACAACCCGGAGCTTTGGATGTGTAGGAGACACATGCCCGCACGCATGAGACATCTAAGTAGCTCTCATTATGAATCCTTTCGCTGATTGATCAGGCATCACGGCACGTGGAGCAGAGGGCAAGGATCCATCTCAATGGCTACCACTATGGTATGCTTCGCTAGCATCTTAGGTAGCATCGCGCATAGAGCAGAGAGTACCGGTGTCTCAATGGCTTACACTGCCGAGTTTTGAACTGGCAAATCAGATAGGACAGCATATATGACAGAGAGCACTGATGTATCTCAGCGGTAAGTGTGCTCAATTTGGACCATGAGAAAGTAGTAGCTATTGAGAAAGCTTTACGAAGACCCATGCGCAGCGATCACAGTCGAAGGTGGGCAATAGTTTAGTGGTGGTCTGAGCAGATGTATAATATTGAGCTTATATTGCTGGAACCGTGCTGGAACCTATGCTATCTCATGTGACAACCCCAATCCTGATACTCTCAGAAGGATTTAGGCAGGACGGTCGATACCGATTTACCGACTGTCGCTCGAGGACATGTGAACCTTGAAGCTATTGGCAACTTTCCTCTTGCTCACGCTCACATGGCTTCCTTCATGTCCTGCTCCTCACATCATCTGACCAGTGCTTCAGCAATTATAGCATCTCTGTGGCATGCATGTTTCAGGGTCAGACCGCCCGTCGAGCACTCTAGAACGTTTTATACAGCACAAGACTGAAAACAGTACACGTTCCGCCGCATCGGGCGTTTTTGAGGTGTACGGTGTAGGGATCGTCTTGCTGGACCCTTATACTGTCGAGACACATAAGAGCAGAAACACCACATGGACAGTGCGGTGCGGCGAGGCGTTCAACACCCACTCACCGCCAGAAAGATGTCTCAGCTGCAAGGTCTACTTCTTGAGGGGCTTACTTGAAGGCAGTCCTGTTACGCATCACCATCAGACTACCTTACCACCAGGAGAAAATTGCTGACGATGAAGCAAACGACGTACGACGCGGTTTCTCACGTGGTGACTATCGAAGACGACACCATCCAAGACTTCAGTAGAGACTTCACCCTCCGCAAGTCCAAAGATGAGGCTGCAGCCAACGACGGAACCCACTTGTTAAGAAAAGACTGGCAGCGATTCATAGGCCCCATCGACGCATTCGGAGGCAGCAATCCTTATCAAGGCAACTTCACCTCGCTTGCGCTACCTTACACACAACCGGAACGAATCGGGATATGCGCATACTTCATTGAGTGTATGTGCGTCTGGTTCGCCGTCGGACTGGTGCTGATCTCCGGCGATAGATTGCATCTTGTACGATGACATCTGCGAATCGGCAACAAAAGCCCTGGAGGTGAGTGCAAGCATTGGGCGTCTTTTGACAGACATTTAGCTAACATGGTATTCTAGCTGGATCCACACAGTGATGGTTTGTTCTTCGAGCACGCTGACTCGATATTGGGTGCGAAGCAGCTGCAGTCACGCATCATTGTGGAGCTTCTCAACATTGATGAAGCTTGCGGCAATCTTATCATTGAGACTTGGAAGAATGTATTGTCAACAGCACAGGACCTAAAGAGCAATATACGATATACAAATCTAGACGAGTACATCCCGTACCGCATTCTTGATGTTGGTGCTCCGTAAGCGACCCTTTTTCATGAATCTGGTAGAATAAGCTGACAAAGCTCAGCTGTGTTCGAGCAATCATGCTCTTCGGCATGAGTATCCATTTGACTGCCGAAGAAGAGTCTGTCCTCAAGGACATCATTCACCCGGCTTACGCTGCCTGCGGGCTCACAAACGACTACTTTTCCTTCGATCGTGAATGGTCAGAAAGAGAAGCGACGCGAAAAGACTCAGTAGCACCTGAGCCAATGAAGAATTCAGTATGGTTGTGTATGGGATGGTACAACTTGTCTGCCGTGGAGGCGAAAGAAATGGTCAAGCGAGAGACCATCAAGTACCAAGACGCATTCAACACCAAGAGACGTGCTTTCGAGGAAGCCAATCCGGCACACTCTGACAACATTCGAAGGTGTCTCGACGGCGTCGCTCAGATGGTCATTGGAAACGTGGCATGGAGCTTGCAATGCCCACGATATCGACCCGATCTTCGTTACGACCCCAACGCTGCGGTTGAGAACATGTTCCTCCATTCTGGGACGCCTAAGTTGGAGGATATCGAAGCAACTTGCGCTAGCCTCAAATCACAGAAACACGCAGACAATGCCACAATGGGAGCATATGGCGTTGTGGCCGCACCACCAGCAACCAGGAAGCAGCTCCGTAAAAGTCTTGATGCTATTGCCGGAAGCATTCTGCCGAAAACCGTTTCCAGCAAGCTATTGGCGGACGTGGTAACCGCACCTTTTGAGTGGTGTGCCAGCTTGCCTTCGAAGAATGTACGCTCGTCGCTCATAGACGCATTCAGCATCTGGTTTCCGGTGTCTCGATCCGCCAAGGACCGCATCCAAACCATTGGTCATCTACTGCATAATGCTTCGCTGTTACTTGACGACATTGGAGACGGCAGCCACCTCAGACGAGGACAGCCGACTGCACACAAGATCTTCGGCGTGCCAGAAACGATTAATTCTGCCAACTTCGCAATATTAGAAGCAATGGAGAGAGTTTCCGAGCTTCCGCCACCCTCGTTCACAGTGTGCGCAACAGAGATGCGGAAGCTCTTCATTGGCCAGGGTCATGATCTTCTTTGGGCTCGCCAGCACAAGTGCCCTTCAGAAGCGGAATACTTCGAGATGATCGACGGCAAGACTGGCGGACTGTTCCACCTCTTGATCGGGCTCTTGATATGCAACTCGACGACCCGGGAAGCTCAAAGTCGCGCTCAGATTCGTGTACACAAGCTTTTGACCTCACTTGGCAGACTATTCCAAGTCCGCGATGACTACCAGAACCTCGTGTGTCCAGCTTATGCCAGCCAGAAAGGCTTCTGTGAGGACTTAGACGAAGGGAAGTTTTCTTACCCTGTCGTCTGTGCTCTCGGGCAGACTGAGAAAGACGTTTCTATGCTTCGCAACATCCTAGCGAATCCTCGAGAAGGTGGGTGCCTGTCCGACGAGCTCAAGCGGCTTGCACTCAAACAGCTCGTTTCTTCGCGCAGCCTTGAGAAAACCAGAACAACCATCATGAGACTTCATGCCGAGGCTGAGGAGACTATCGCCGAGGTGGAAGATATGCTTCAGACACCAAACTGGATACTCAGGCTGCTTGTCAAAAAATTGAGGGTGGAGGACGTAGATAGTCAGCTGTAGGTATAGACATTCGGTGTCTCTGTATCCCTGTGTCAATCGAATGGCATGCGAGACGAAAGTACTACCGTTGCTCATCGCCAGCATACCATCGCGCCTCGTTGTGTACGGCTTGTAAAATTTGTTCTTACGGGGCGAGGTGGTTACAACTATAGGAGCTGGAATATCGACATCAAGGTCCCTTGTGGGAAAAGTGGGGCCACGGCTTGACTCAAATCACCGGCGTGACTGCTTGTTGCTACTGTGTCTTGAACCCCCATGTTATTGATATACAACTTGTTATCCGTCCTCGAATTGTCTGCCACAACAGTACCGGCAGAGTCTGAAAGATACCTCTCAACTATTGGCATCATGTCTGCTTCGACAAACAATGCTGCACCCTCAACACAATCTCTGGAATTCTTCGAAGATGAACAAATAAAGGCTAGCCTATCAACCAGACCGTCAACACCCGGAGAGGCCATTGCTTCTATCAAGGCAGGACCTTTGAGCAGCTTATCAAAGGGCCAATTTGTGTCGGTACTGTTATCCGTAAAGGCTGTCGCAACAATTGTCAAAACCGCCACCAAAGTACAGAGAATTGCACTCGTAGCTACTGCCGATCGCAACGTTAGACTGGTTCCACTTCATGGCATCGAAGCTGACTGGAAGCCTGTGAACGACCCTCAGCTAGAGTATTACGACTCATACCCGGGTTTCCTATCGTCAAGATCTGGTCCGAAATCGAGCAACGACGAACTCAACCAAGCGCAAAAGGACATCACTCAAGGCAAGCCTGTCGCAATGGGTTTGACCTGTCACGCTGACAGTAAGACAACGAACAACTTGTTCGCAAAGATCATTCGCGGTGAGCTAGAGCAGTGGCGCGTTTGGGAGAGCGATTCGCACATTGCTTTCCTGACTCCGTTTGGCAACACGTATGGCAAAACTGTGCTCGTGCCGCGCAAGCATCTCGATTCAGACATCCTTTCATTGCCGGAGGCGGATTTCTGCGACTTGGCTGGCTCGGTGTGGGATGCTATACAGGTGATCTTAGAATCTGATCTCGGAGCCGAGCGAGTCGGGCTCATCTTCGAAGGCATGGAGGTCGACTGGGCTCATGCAAAGCTGATTCCGATCCGTGCGGATGATGGACGAGAACCTCCGGAGCAGCCTTTCACAGACACATACCTCGGATCCGTATCATCACAGCCAGGTCCGGGCGCCGACATCGAAGGCCTGAGGCGTCTACTGCCAAGTTTCTCCTCTATCGCAACGTAAGGTTACCATCAGCATGTCTAGATGGACTTACAGTCTATCTGCTGTGGAAAGCACATCTTCAAGCACAGTAATGAGGGGAATATCGATGATGCGAGCGGCCACTTTAGATAACAATCAAATACAATTCTGATGTAGCACAACTTCATAGTCCTGCCAGTTTTCGGATTCCAACGTTCCGCAATGTCCTACCATCAGCCTCAACGCCCGCATCCAGTTTTAGAGGTCGACTATCGCCAGTAGCTAGATCGATAGCCACCTTCGCGAGGGAGTCGACGGGCGTGTGGTACTGTGGTGCAACAGCCTTTAAGACAGGAAGAAGCCATCCGAAAAGGCTTTCTGGCATTGACCGTGCCCGCTCTGGCTTCGATGCAGATGCGCTTCCGTCAATGCCAGCCGGTCGGAGGTTATACACAGAAAGATGTGTCTCGTCAGCCAGGTCTAGGAGATCCTTCTCCGCCCTTCCCTTGATGCGACCGAACATTGCGCGCGCCTTCTGCGTCTGATCTGCACCCTCGCCGCTCACATACACAAAGTTGAAGCGTTTGCCCGATGGGTCCTTGGCGTTACCGAAAGCTTTTGCAGCCTCCATTGGCCAGTCGTGCGTCAACGCTGTGTAGTCCTTCTCGGTCATACCGACAGAGGATGCTCCCTGAGCCCAAATACAGCCATCTGCGCCCTGTAGCTGATCAAGCAGGCTTGGTGGGTAACATGAGAAATCTGACTGGAGGATGACATTGGCCTTTGAGTGGCCTCTCGCGGCTGCGACAGGACCCCGGGACAGGATAGAGACTCGTGTGATGGAGGTCGAAGAAAGAAGTTGAGCGAGGACGGCGGAGCCAGCCAGGCCAGTAGCACCGGTCAAGATCACATGGACCATGGCGACTGAGTGTGTTGTGTTCAGAGATGAGAGTTGTGGTTGTAAACACGACGCCGAGTACTCCTAGTCGAGATTGTTGAAGTAAAGTGTTGAAGATCAAAAAGCTGTGACCTAGACTTATGTTTCTTGATGAACGACCGTGGACTATATAGTTCTTGCACACCTATACCTACTCACACCTCACTGCAGAATCTCTAAGCTGCTGCCTAGAGACCAGAACCATATGGAACATGGAAATTGAATCAATGGAAAGCAATGAGCGTACCGGGACCTGACGCCACGATAGGGCGCTGCGCTAGAGACTTGGCGTCGACGGGGACGGACCTTGGGCGTCCTTATATCCATCACAGCTCCCTACCTCCGTGTTGCTGCATAATGTGCGATCAGACGCAAACTACTAGCATATGGCCATGCTTGCTTACTTGCAGCAGCAAATTGGAGCGACCTATGAGCTGAATATCACTTCACTTTGCTGAAATTCCTTGTTCACGCGGCTTCGCAAGTAAAACGGTCAGAGCCTTGTCGCATGCAGATTGTGAAGCTTTTCTTGTCAAAAACATGCGTACTTGGTAACATCTATCACCACGCTCCCCTTAACCCTCGAATCAAATCTAAACGTGCTGGTTATTCTTGACAATGACCTGGACCCGCTTATCATCGCCTTGACTGTCCTGACTAGTAGCGCTCTCTTTCTCGTTGTCACTGTCGCTCAGGTCGCGGCCGATGAGGTGTCCCGCAGCGTCATGCGAAGCGTCCCACGCCGCAAGCTCAGAGTTGGGGACCTTCCTCAGCTGGAGCGTCTGGGCACCGCCTTCGAGAGTGACAAATTCTTGTCGCAGGGAGTAGTTTCTCCATTGTGGCAGAAGGATTGCCCAGAGGTAGTAGTACAAAGCGCACAAGAGGATGCTATCATTCTGTTAGTTAATGGGCTTATGGAACTTTCAAGAATACTCACATCGCGACTCCGACCACGGCGTACGTAGCATACCAGAAGCTAACGTCACCAGCGTACTGACCTCCAGCTGGAGGGTACCAGGGCATGATGAGGAGGTACAGCTGGATGCAAATGTTGAAGATGATGACGATGTTCCAAGCCTTGAACTCCGGCTCGGGCAGGTTGGCCTTCTTGCGGCGCCAACGCACGACGTAGATACCGAGAGCCATTGCTAGGTCGAACGCCGCTCTGGGCATGACAGCCAAGTCGTTGACTATTATCTGTTAGCTCGTGAACGCCCGCATTTTTCAAACCATTGCTACACATACCAAAAGTGAACGCATCTCCAGCTGGCACAGCAAGAATGAGGAGTACAGTTAGAGCCCAAATGACAAAATATGGGCCTAGTGGCGTACCGAAAGGCCGCGTGGAGACCCAAAACTTAGTCCATGGCAATACACCTTGCCTACCGGCCTCTCTGATGCGGCGGGATAGCCCAATGATGACCGCAATCATGTTGCCGAAAGATGCGAGGGCGATGAGGAAGTTCAGTCCACGCACAGCACCGCTATCGCCAAAAACTTTGTTGAAAAACAGAGCGGCCGTCGTAAGGTCGGAGTTTTGCAGCTCCTCTTTGGGAACTGGGACAGTGTCAGCTTAGATGTACTTGCATGCAGATGTTGGCTAGATGGCGTACCGGCAGCGAAGAATGCGACGTTAGCGAACATGTATAGGAGGTATACGGCAGTCAAGGCAGCCGTTGCGTAGATCTTGAGGGACCTGACAGGGTTCTATGCAGCATCGTCAGCTGAAATGTCCTGCTCGATTGATTAGCATGATCATGGGCGTACCTTGATCTCGTTCACCACATTGAAAGCGTTGTTGTACCCGCCATACGAGAAAATTACGCGATACAGTGCGATAGTAAAGCCGTATGCAGAAGCATTTGAGCTACCTGACCAGGCATCACTGAAGTTTGCCGTGGGGTTTTCAACAGAGGTGTTTCCACCCAGGACAACAAAGCCGGTAACGATGACGAACAAGAGCGTGCAGATCTTGACGATACCAACGCCGTTGGAGAACCAGTATGCGTACTTTGTGTTGAATACCAGAGCTTTGACTTTGTTAGATTGAGGCGGATGCGGGTTATGATGGAATAGACTTACTCAAGGTAGCAATGGAATAGCAAGCAAGCGCAGTACCTTTGATCTGCCAATTTGTGCCTGTATGGCCGGATATCGCGATCAGATATTTTGCCATCACTATCAAGAGAAGTCAGCATTGTTACACCGATGCACCATTTGACGCAGTGGCCCACCTGTCGCATTAGCACTTCCGAACGATAGTATGACACTCTGCACGGCAAAAGTGGTCGGGAATAGCCATCGGGGACGTGGGTAGGCTTGTTCGAGGAAAACGACTTCGGAACCCGATCGACTAGGGAAGTAAGCGGTGAACTCCAAGTAGACGGCTCCAGAGGCGAGACAAAGCTGAATAGAAAATGACATTAGCCAAGCATACCCGAGCCCTCTCGAACGCATCGTAACATACCAAGTAGCCCAAAGTCCAATAGACAAAGCTTACACCGACCGAGCCAGTGCCACCCAGGATGGAACTTGGTGTGCTGTAGATACCCGCGCCGATCATCATCGTAATGTTCAACAGCGTAAGAGTGACAGGGTTCACAGAGTATCCCAGAGGAGAATCATGCTCGACAGGCGCACCAGAAGCATCTTGGTATGTTACGGGAGCATTGTTGCCGCCTTTCTCGCTGGTGTATTGTGTACTGCCAGTAGAAACCTGTGCAGCCGGTTCACCTCCGTTGCCATCTGAAAAGCCTCGTCGCCAGCCCATGATCGAACAGCTGGTAGGTCCGTAAATGTAAAGAAGGTTATGCAAGTTGAAAACGCTTGTACAGGATTGTGACAACGAGTTTGGAAACTACAAAACTTTGTGAGGAGTAGCCCAGCAGCGGTAGTATATATGTTCACTCGCCGATGTAGCTATGTGCAGCATTAACATTGCGGTACTTACAATCCCAGCAAGGCACAAGGTCAAACTCGGGCCCTGGAACGATGTCAACATCAGAGGCGAAAATGGTGTTACTGCAACTTTTAAAGCGGAACCATTGTAGCTCCTACACATTGATCGCCGTCTGCGGCCAATAAAGCAACCCACAGGCGAGAATCATGTTACTAGTACGCTGAAGGCGCGCAAAACGTAGAGGTTGAAGACAAGGCTCGTGCGTCAGACGATTTCGAGCCACGAGGAGGGCATTGGTCATCCAAGCGAACGTAGTCTCCAATGGGCACTCGCTTGCGAGCTCGGTGGTTGCAGTGCATGCAGAATGCAGGTCGACGGAGCATGGCTGGGATAACGCAATCGGCCAGGTATGGCGTTTGGCGAAAACGTTCGAGGGTTTCGCAGGATTGGTCCCGGACGTGCCAGAGCAGATCATTCGAACTCCTTCATGGCAACAGCTGTTGGTCACGGTGCTGGTGACCTCTGAGGTCAAACGAGCTTCTAACCATTTGCGAAAGAGACATCGAGTTGTAGAGAGTCTCGCTCAATGCTTGCAGACAAGCTTGGATGCGTGCGTGCATGCAGAAGTCCGCCAGTGAGGTATGTCGTGTTCAGGGCTTGCCATCACGACATAGCATGTTGGGACTGGGACTCGAAGACGACGGCGGGTCTTCGGCCTCAGTCAGGCCTGGAGTGGGCACAATACCTATAATCTAGATTCTAAAGCAGCAACTACCGGCATCTTGGACCGGTTGGAGAGAGCCGTCAGATACCGATGGATGATGTCCGGTGTTGATTTGTGAAACGCCTTCTCAACACACACATTGAAAGCCGCCGGACCCTTGCTCGAGACTTGCATGTGCCAACACCATACCCTGATACCCTAAGGATTGGGTCGAAGGGAATAGGACGCCTTTCGTCTCGAATCACATACGTTCATCGGATATCATAGATATACACATGTGATACGGCAGACTGATGTTCCAGTGCTCATGTTGGCTGCGTGGATCTGCTACTGTGGATAGCCTGGATTTTGTTAACCCACATGGCGCTTTGCCGCAATCATCTTACATAGAAAAGATGTTCACTATATATTGCGCGGGTCGACCGTGGCTAACATAACTTCTGTTCCATCGTACATTGCGAAAGACCATAAGCGACTGATTTATTGCGGCTTAAAAGTAGTAGAGTGGTAATATTGTGCCACCATAACGATAAAGGGACATAGTCTGGCTCAATGTAGCTAAAAATATCGGATACTGTGCCGTATAACCACCACAGCCCCACTTTGCACGTACCTCTGCCATTGAGCAGCAAATCAACACGCTCTTGTTTAACATACATACGCGTATCCTGAGATGACTCCTCATTGAATTCCGCCTCGTAATACCACTGATCGTGATATATCACCATCTCGTTCCCCGTCCCAACAATCGTGAGGCAGCTCCAACTTGAAACCAAAACACAGTCTACAAAACAAAAAAATGTCATCGACCGGACACAACACCTACCTCCCAGGCTACCAAACAGTCAAGCATCACGAATGGCGCACAATAGAGAACAGCGCACCGCACCTCCTCCCACATCTTCAGGTTCTCGCCACCAAAAACCCTAACCTCACGCTCCTCGACGTCGGCGCCGGGTCGGGAACAATCACAGCTTCGATAGTCAAATACATGCCCTCAGGCCACATCACTGCTGTCGACCTCAGCCCTGACATCGTCTCACGCGCCTCCGCACACGCGAAAGAAGTCGGCGTAGCGAGTAACATCACTTTCCAAACCGCCAGCGTCTACGAACTCTCCACGACGTTCGGCGAAAATGTGTTTGACGTCGTGCATGCGAGCCAGATGCTTTGCCACCTGGACTCGCCGGTCGAAGCGCTGACGCAAATGCTAAAAGTCGTGAAACCCGGTGGCGTGCTGGCTTTGAGAGAGATTGATATGCGTGTCTGGTCGTGTTATCCTGACACGGAAGCTATGCGGGCGTGGCACCGCGTGCAGCTTGCTACGCACGAAGCGGCGGGCGGGAGCAATGCTGCGGGACCTTCGTTAGTTTCGTGGGCGATGAAAGCGGGCGCGAAGAGGGAGGACATTGAAGCGAGCATGGGAGCTTGGATGTACAGTACGCCGGAAGAGAGGATGGTCTGGGGTGAGTGCTTTGATGCAGACTTTCATCTTATTAGAACGAAGCTAATTATCAATGCAAAGGCACCACATTCAGAGACCGCATCTTGAGTGGTGAGATGAGGAAGAAAGCATTAGAACTGGGCGTTGCCACCGAAGCGGAGCTTGACGAAATGGGGGCAGAGTGGCAGCGTTGGATAAACACTGAGGATGCGACTTCCGGGACCATACACGGTCAGCTGCTGGTCACAAAGGCTTGATTTTGGTGAAGCAGATGTCGAATGGTTGAAGAGGGGGGATGATGATCATTCAAACCAAGCAATAGAATTCAAATACTACCACATTTGATACAAACAAAGGAAGTGCGCTAAGGTAGACTGTACAGGCACACTCTCCACCCTGGCTACTCCCGCCATCGTCCACAAATTCTCTTCTATAATCACAGATATCCCCATTGATTTTTTTTGTGGAAGTTTAGCGGCGAGACTGGCGGGGGTTCATCTTGCCGGGGGTGACAGGAGGGTTGTACTGGAGGTGTCTGGTCTTGATGGTGGACCACTTGTACCTGTCGCAGATAATCAGCATAATTCATAGCGGGTTGGCATTCATGACCGATGAACACATACCTCTTGACCCAAACGCTCATGGCGAACAGAACACTGCCAATGGCCATGACCTTCCAGCCCATGCGCTTGCGCTCGTCCATCTCGGGCTCAGCGGCCCAGTTGAGGAACTCGACAACATCCTTGGCCATCTGCGAGGTGGTGGCAGCGGTGCCGTCCTCGTACTCGACAAGGCCGTCGTAAAGGACACGAGCCATGGCAATACCGGTACCGGGGAAGTAAGGGTTGAAGTTGAGTCCAGAGGGGACGACGGCGCCAGCGGGGGGCTCCTCAGGGTAACCGGTAAGAAGGGAGAAGATGTAGTTGCAGCCACCGTGTCTGGCCTTGGTGATGAGCGAAAGATCCGGGGGCAGAGCACCGTTGTTGGCGGCGCGGGCAGCCTCGTCGTTCTTGTAGGGGTCGGGGATGTAGTCGGAAAGCTTGCCGGGGCGCTTCTCGATCTCACCCTCATCGTTGGGCTCGGTGTCGTACTCGTTCTCCTCAGCAAGGGCCTTGGCCTCGTCGACGGTCATCATGGTGCCGACAAGTGTGCGCCATGGGATACGGGAGAGAGAGTGGCAAGAGGCGCAGACCTCGCGGTAGACCTGGAAACCACGGCGGAGAGCGGCGTGGTCGAAGGTCTTGAAGTACTTCTCGTGCTCCCAAGGGTAGGCGGTGGCATGGAGACTGTAGGCAATGCCGTTAGTGCTTGTTCCGTGCGATCTCGGCGGGCCATTGGAAGCCTCCCAGCTCCCATCTCGGCGGATTGTATAGACTTACCCCTCCTCGGCGGGAGTCATGGCGTGCACCGGGCGGCCAAACTGGAAGTAGTAGAAGCCGCAGGATCCAACGGCGAGCGCGGTCGAGGCGGAGAGGGTTGCAGTGTTGGACCAAGAGGAAGAGGCGCCCTCGCTCTTGGTGGAGGCATTGCGCTGTCAATCATCGGCCGTCAGCTCCCATATGTACCATTGAGCTTCCTGCATCGCCGCTCGCTGCATTGCCGTCGGGTTCGGGGGTCTGGCGAGCTCGCGGCGATGGCTGGGACGATTTTCCGTGTACGTACAGAAAAGGCGCGCGCAGTGCGCGCAGCGCGCACAGTTGACCTGGCCAGCATCTTGACGGAGCGAGTCTCAGCGCTTGAGACTGCTGGATTGGATTTGGAGAGGGTGATTCGAGAGGGTGGTGGAGTCGAGTCGGGGGCGGTGGTTGTGTGGTGTCGTCGACGACCAAGGGAAAAGCGTCCTACCGGGACGAGCGTCGAGCGCTGGGGCAGGCCGCCTTGATTGGCCGACAGAGCTGATGATACCGCGCTTCTTTCATTGGCTCCTGCGGCCCCACTTTGGGGGACGGTGTATCTCATAGACAGAGTAGTATATATATTGTTGTTCCTGTAATAAAATCCCTTCCATAAATTATCACTACAATACGTGTGATGCTGGTCTCCTTTGCATGCAGCAGTCATGTTGATCCCAAGTATCAACCCATTAGGCGTGCGTCCATAGCGTCGTCAGTCCGCCTTCCGGATGCCACCGAGATGTCTGCGCGCGCTGGACCGAGGATACGAGCTCGATATAACTATAGGCGTGGACTTCCTGTTTACAAGTCCGCGCATATATTACCATTTTTTGGATAAATGGTATCCCATCAGTTCTTGTACCACTACTCTCAGATTCCAAGTGAGAGATGATCAGAGCCCAGCGAGACACAATGCGCAGACGTTTGATCATCGGCTGTAGAAAATGACACCCAGAGCAATGTTGACACGGATACCAAATCCAGATGCCCAGCTACTAAATATGCATACAAATCTATCGCCTGATACGCTACAAAATATGCCCGTCTAAGTAAAGATTTACACCTCAGGCACCCTGGTCCCCTCCAGAACGACCTGTGCAGCACCAGGCTCTGCCGCCGGCTTGTCAGTCGCCGTCTGCATCTTAGCCAATTCGCCAGTCTCCGAGCCTTTCGCTTCGCTCTCGACGGTCCTGGTGACCTTGACCGTCTGCATGCCATCCTTGGCTTGCGCATGATCGGTTGTGTCGGACTCCGAGGCTGCCTTGGGAGGTTCCTGACGAATCAATTTGCCATCAGCACCGCGTGGCTTCCGCTCCCAGCCGGTCTCGAACAGCTTGCTCATCTGGAAGCGTGGGAACGCGTGGGCTTCCGTGTTGAGCACGATCTCCGTAAGAGGCAAAACGTCGTTGGGACCGAAGAGGAGGTAGAGGTACTTGAGCGTCTCGGCCTGTAACGGGTTTTGTTAGCATGTCTCTGACAATCTATCGAAATGATGGACTCACCAGCCAGAAGCTCTCCATGTTGTCCCTCGTGGGCGGAGGCACTCGCATCACGTCGTTCACACTGCTGAAGCCAACGCCGTCTTCCAACGCAGTCCACTCGACAAAGCTCTGGAACATCTCCCAGCCCCATTCGCGGTACTTCTCGTCGCCCGTGATGCGCCACATGTAGAAGAGACTTTCGACAGTCTCCGGCCGTTGCAGATTGTGAGTATCGGCTGACTTCAGGATGAAGTCCTCCTTGCCTACATAATCACCTTCGTGATGGGGAGAGTTGGGCGGGTCGAAGGCCTCGGGAGACTTCGGCAGGGTAGTGGGCGTGAAGTCGTTGTACATGAGTGGTGGGTCGTGAATCTTGAAATGCGCAATCTCCGGTGCCAATCCGGTTGGCGTGACTTTATACATGCCCCAGCAAGTCTTCATAAGTTCCTCGGCGAGACGCATGTCTTCTTCTTGCTGGGCACCCCAGGTAGGTAGTTTGCGAGCTTGTGCTAGAGGCAGACCATTGGTCGTCGCAAGCGCGATGGTGCCGGGCATGAAGCATACCAGATGGTCCATCTTGGGGCTGATCTTCTTGCTCAAGCCGTCTGGTCGTTCGGCCAAGACAGTGAAGTTTGATGGGTAACTGTAAGTGATGAGATGCTTCTTGACACCCGCGAGCGATTGGTTCCACATCTCCTGGTAAATGGGTTCCTGTAGGTTGGTTTGGTGGTACTGCTTGATCAGGTACTCATAGTAAGAGTCGCCTCTGCTTCCCAAGCGGATGTTCTCGGTACGGAATGTACCCTTGTCGGCATAGATGAAGATGGGTAGCAGGCCGTCAGGTGAGCCGTTGTCGTCGACAACCTTCATAACATGCTCTGCACTCTTCCAGTAGTTGACCTCGCCGGTCAACTTTGCGAGATACTTCATCTCAAGCTGCAGCGATGTTGCCTCAGCTGTAGAAGAGGCACCGGCATCAGCGTGCGAAGGGATGCCCTTCATGGAATGCAAGTTGACGCTGGCATATGGTACACCAGAGTTGCTCTCATAAGCACCAAGTAGACGATCTGCAAGATCTGTTGCTTTCTCGATGTACATATCGTCGCTGAAACCGTCATCTACAGGGGCGTATTTCCCATCAAACGACGTGCTGAGATAGTGAGCAGAGAGCAACCCGCCGAGCATCCTGATGGTGGTCTCGAACGTGTTCACATCGTGATCTTGATCGTAGGTAAGATTGTTGTGAACCCATTGCCGCGCGTGCGAGAGCTCGGCTGTCAAATTCATGAGCATCATGGTATCCAATGCATCAACAATAATCCAACCCATGCCATCTGGTGTCATTTGACGGCCATTCTTGCTATGCGGGTGGAACTCGTCGTATCCTAGCCGACACATGTTAGCAAAGCTGCCGCTGCAATCACACAACAACATCCATATGAGAAACACATACCCCAAGCATATTTCTCATATCCAGCCCACGATAGCTGGAAAGCTTCTCGTACACTTTGTGCGCGCGCATCCCAATTTGTCTTCGACTTGCTTGAAGATCCAAACAAGCTCCACGAGGATGTAGGTTGCGCTTCTCCTTCTCCTGAGATATACGACAAAGGCGACAGTATGCCAAACCACCAACTCAAACCTGCCAACGTTCCCAACACTAAACCAACAGTCCGCTTCTTCTTCCAAACCGCTTTCCTCGAGCTTCCAGGGTATCCAAATGGCTTGTCCTTGTACATCGGCAGCGAGTCCCTGCGCTCCGAATTGAACATGTTTGTCATTTTCTCGCCTATTCCGCCTTCACTATGGCCATTCTGTCCAGCTCGTGACCATTGATCGGGATGCCGTTGTGTTGGACCATTTTGTGGAAGCGCGTATGACATTGTGGAAGCAGTGGTCTCTTCAACTGCAGTTTCAGGCTCGTCGTCGGTTTTCTTCTTCAGTCCGATGTTGTCTGCGTCCCCTATAGCGGAGACAATTCGTTGCGAGGCCTGATTCGCTGTCCGCTGTAGAGTGTCGGCGCCGTTGCGAAGGAGTTGGAATGCCGGTAAAGGACTGCGACGGACGTTGAAGGGGTCCCTGTTCATACCATACACACGCGATGGGGAAGAGAGTGCAAAGAAAGTGAGTGGTCCAAGTTACATGAAGGTACTCTATTTCCCGCCGTCACATGCCAGATGTCCTTGTTCGTTTCGAGCTTCCAGGGATGATCTGCACCCCAGAACCGGCTGCCTTCCGCCGCTAGCACGGAGTGGAGAGGTGGCGCATCACAACAGGCAACCGGAATCCAATACATTTATACGTTTGCTTCATACGAACAATTGCTACCTTGTATAACGAAGTTATATCCAACGATCAACTTCGACCAACCTACTCGGAACGGCAAAATAACACCCCCTTCCTCTTCAGACTCCTCACAACCTGATCGCCACCATGCCCACTCCCATCGATCGTGCCTTGAACTCTCGCGTATGTTCGCCAAAAATATTCTAAGTGACACTTGAGCTGACACATCTGCCAGAACTTCTTCTTCGGCTTTGCTGGAATCGTCACAGCAGCGGCAGCATGGTCAATCTGGGGCCAAGACATGTTTCCACAACTGCAAGACCCCAAAGGTGATCCACAGAAGTGGACGGACGAAGAGATGAGGGTTTGGCTCAACAACGTATGCCTGCAATGCTTCCTAACTTGCTCCTGGTATCATTACTGATGACGGATCCCAGCGAGACCTGCAGTGTACAGGGAGAGAAACCAGGGACGAATTGCTTGCAAGGATCGAGGCGAATAAGCGTGCACCCAGAGTCTGAGCCTTGTAATGATATCTTTATTTATGAGACGTTCAATTGTGATACCCCTTAGTTTGTACTCAATTACATGTACAGCGGTTGCCGCGTGTGCCTAATCTGGCTGTCGTGGAGACTCCTACACAGTGACACATGGTGACCGCGCTTTCTACATGTACTCGAGGCCTCGCCTACGTGTCCCTGATTTCCCGAGTTGTAAGCTTATGATGTCAAAACTGGTGAACGATCAGCCAAATTGCAATAATATACACGCATCCAAAGAGACTACCAGAATCAATGTGCTTTCGATCCTCAGCGGTATCTCCAGCCACATATATCAACCACCCTCACTACAGCCCCTCGCTCTCATAAGCTTCTCCCACTCCATTCGCTGCCTCTCACCCTTTTCGATCTCGCTCTCAAGATCCTCGTCCTCCATTTCATTCTCACGCTCCAAAGCCTCCATCTCAGCCAGGAAGGCTTGTTCCGCCTTCCGAGCTTCTTCTTCCTCCGCCGCTCTGCGTTTCGCTTTTTCCTCGGCCTCTCTTCGCCTGGCCTCTTCTTCGCGCCGCTTAGCATCTTCCTCTGCCCAGAGTCGCTGTTGCTTCTGACGATTCAACTCTTCTTCGTCGTTCGCCTTCTTGATCGCCGCCTTGCGCTCTCGCTTTGCTTTGAGTTCGGCTTCGAGACGAGCTTTTCGCTGTAGCATCTCCTCGCTTTTGAGTCGTTTTGCTGTAGACGGCGATGTTGAGGTCGATGGCTTTGCAGGGACGGGAGCATTTGGATCTAAATGAGATACAGGGCGTTTTCGGGGCACTGGGGGATCAAAAGGCTTGAAGGGGTCGGATGATTCAGTTGACGACTGTGCTGTGGGTGATTCGCTCGAGGTCACCGCTGGCCTGTCCGTTGGGGTGCGCAATCCGAAGGCTGGCAAGGAAGGGGTGGCCAAATCATCGGTTTGATGTCTGCTAGCGGAATCGTGGGCCATGCTGCCCGACGTGCTGAGATCCTTTGCGGAACTAACAGTCAAGGGATCCGAGAAAGAGACTCGGGGTTTCGGAGTCTGGAACAAATTTTCGGCGTGCTTAGAGGAAAGCAATGGATGCGTCAGTGGCGGAGCGAGATCGGATTGGATGTTGTTACTGGCGTTCATCTCGTTCTCTGCTCTTGATGTTGCTTCGTTTGCAGATCCGACGAGATTGTCCTTTCCGCTTTCGACACTTGGTGACATGCTCACATGGTCATTCTGGAGCATGCCCGAATTCTGTTGCTGTTGATGGTCATCCACCTGCACCGAGACCCTGCGACCCGCGGGGTCTTGTTTTCCAATTTGCTGCAGCGAATGGTCCTTGCCTCTTGCCGAAGCCTGCTGGCGCTGCTGCTCACTCATTTTATGCGTAGGGTCGCCGCGCATCTGTGCTTTCTTCTCGTTCGTGAGCGCAGTCATCCTTTGCAAAGCACTACCCTGAACTTCCCGTAGTGTCGGCTGTTGTGTCTGTGAAGTTTGCCTTGGATCCAGGGATTCAATAACATGAGGCTGACGTTGATAATCATTAATAGGACTGGTGTGCTTTGATGTCGACTCTCTCGCAGGTTGATTGTCAGGGAGAAGCAGAGCCTGTCCCAGACCCATTTTCTTCTTCTTTTCGTGAGCTGGTGGTGACGATGACGATGGCGAATCGGAGATCTGCAGATGTTAGTTTCGAAGTCAAAGTGTCATCATATGCAAGATTGCCGTTACCTCTTGGGGTGGCACCATTTCCTGCTCACTGGCTCTGATGAACAAGCCTCCGTCCGCTGGCAATGCTTTGCTTTCCGACAATGGAATACACCCAGCCGCGTTTATCGCAGCCTGTGACCGGTAGTAGAAGATGAGGAAAGCCCACGGTTCAGATCCGGGCCTGAGCTGTTTGAGGTCTCGCCAGAAAAGTGTTGCTCTCTTGTCCTTCACAGGATCCGAGTCGGGGAAGACTTCCATGTCCATCTCGAGCTCGGGATCTATGCCGCTGTCCGCAACATCGTTGACTCGGCCGCGCCAGGTTTTGAGACTGACGCTCGGGTAAGTAGCCTCGTCTTCGGCACCGTAGGTGTCAAACACATCCTGATTGAGCGAGACCACCAACGCGATGGACCCGACACCGATTCCCGTCGCATTGTCGCCGCCGTGGAGAGGCCTAGCAAGGTCTTCGTTCTTTAGTCGTGTGGCGACCAATCGGCCCTCCACGACTTTCGGACGGAGCCTCTGCTTATGATTGTCCAGATCTGGGACATGCAGGAATGTTTTGACCTCGATCCTCCTCTTCTCCCAGCATTTGAGAACCCCGGTTTTGCTCCCAGGATGCTCAATGATACGGTTCGCAACGAATGCGCCATCGGCCAGCACATCGATGCGACCCTCGAGCACAGAGCCAGAGAATGTACCTTGGATTGTGATCTCGGCACCGTCTGTAACAGGAATAAAGCAGACGCCTGCTGTAGGCTCGTCGTCAGCGTCCGGGAGAACATATTCTTGACATTTGTGACCGCCTGCGGAAATGCTGAGCTCGACTTCACAGTCTGTGCCTGGCTTATGGATCTTCATGGCGTGATGCAATATGCCTGAGGATGTTCTGTTGGCGCGGTGGTGAAAGAATTCGGAGATTAAATGCTGAAGCAAAGGGACTTTTGGGATACGTGGTACAGGTAGGTGAAAGACCTAGCGTGTGCACTTTCACGAGGTTGGCAAGTGACGGTTGTCACGTGTACTGAGCATCTGGCACGGGCTTGTCGCGTAGCAAATCGTGAACCTCGCCAAGATCGTATGGAACTGTGCTGAAGTATCTTCTCAAGGATGTTGCCGTGTTCACCTTGGGAGCGCGTGCGTGTATACAATCGTAGATACTTGGAAGGAGCTGCCAAGTGGTTTCTGAAAAGTTCCGAAGGATTTCACACCACATGCAGGTGAGGTCGCGACTTATGTGAGGGATGCGCTGAGTGTTAAGGTCACATGCCGTCATGCATGCCCGAAGAAGTGAATTTGCAAAATGTCAAAGTCACAGTTCACGCTTGCTCGTGGATAGAATGCCGTGAATCGTGATGGTGAAACGCATAATTGCAATGCATATCGACTGGGACCTCCAGCATGTGAAACCTCATTGCCAGTCCAGCCCATCCTTGCACACCTCGCAAAACCAGAACCCAACGCCTTGCTCGAAGTACCAAATTTTTCAAGTCCAAGACCGTGCAATCTCATGTGACAAACCTCATGTTCTGAGTCTGAATCACCCACTGCCTGCCTTGACCCGACTTGCCATTGCCTTTTGCACCAACTTCTTCCTTGTTCGGCACAAGCACAAAGCTATCGCTGAAACCCCTCATCGGTCCATCCTTCCTCTCGTACAATCGCACATAGCCCGAAACCTGTACGCTCAAGCTCATGTTCCACTCCTGCTCTTTTTTGCTCTTGCCCTCTACCGGAGTCAAAGCGCGGTTCAAGACGTGGACATCCAACGACTGAGGCTCGAAGTGCGTCCAGGGCATTTCCTTCTCGAAGCGCGTCGCGAAGACGGTCGCATCGTTGAGCACGTCGCCGTTGTAGCTGATGTGCGGCAATCCACGACCACTGGGCTGGATGACAGGCGGCACATAGAAGGACGCCAGCTGGTTGCGGGAGGCGTTCAATGCAGTGTAGTACGCATCCACGAAGCTCTCAGCGACATCGGTCGAGGCGCGCGTGTAGTCTGTTTCTGTGAGCGTGGCCATGGCGAGCAAACGTTCCTGCGACAGACTGTTGCTGAGCGTCTTTCGAGCTGTCTTCGAGCTTGCTCTTTCCTCTCACGAGTTCCTCTTTCCTTGCTTGACCCGCCAAGATTTCACTTTCCTCATCTGGCGCTAGTGACGCGGGGGCTCCCGCCGCCGCCGCACTCGAATTGAAGAGGCCCGGCGAGATACACACGGATGGAAGAGTCTCCAGTATAACCAGACCGCACCCAGTCAAACAATACCGCCAACATGCCCCGCGAAATCTCCGACATCAAGAGCTTCATCGAGATCTGCCGCCGCAAGGATGCTTCCTGTACGTTTCGCCCAAGAGCCGGAAGAGTGCAGATTGGAGAAAGAGCATGAATTCAGGTGGAAATACTGGTCTTGCGACTTTCCGAGATACATGCGTGGACGAAAGATTTGGATTGGAGAATTGGAAGCGCGGTAGTGAACATTTGACTGATTGAACGGGTTTTACAGCTGTGCGCGTGAAGAAGAACGCCGACAAGCAGATCAAGTTCAAGGTCCGCGGCAGCCACGACCTCTACACCCTTGTCCTCAAGGACAGCGACAAGGCCGAGAAGCTCAAGCAGTCTCTTCCCCCTAGTATGAAGCCCTTTACCATGCGACTCGGCCTGCGAAACGACTACGAGAATGATCGCTGATAATGACAAACAGGCCTTACCATTGTCGACACTCCCAAGAAGAACGCCCGCGGCAAGCGTGTTGCTCAGTCCTCTTAGATGTTGGACCGCGCACATTGAGGTTCAGGGCGTTGGACGATTATGGCATGAAATCATTGAGCGGCGCGGAGATGCTAGCGTAGCATCTACAATCACGAAAACGTCCAAACTTCAAAACACTTTCTCACACCGAAAACGTGAAGCCATTGGCAGTTGTGACTCGTTACATTCGACTCGTGATGAATCCTACAATCTTCACGTCCCAACCGAGAATCGGTACTGGTCTCCTCTGTCCAAGTACACAACCCTATCTTGCCAACCAGCATCGTTGATCGCCTTCTTGAAATCTGACAGTGGGCTGAGGAAGACATCATAATCATCGTAATGGATCGGTATGGTCACTTCCGGATTGATCATCTGCATCAGCTGCACTCCCTGCTTTGCGTCCATCGTAACCATGAGAAGTGGCAGCCTGGGGCTTGGGATGGTGGTGCCGCCCAAATGCACGAGCATCAGATCGATCTTCTGGTCGGCATAGCGCTTCGGAATTTCTTTGAGATCATCGACCATGAGCGTGTCCCCAGAGATGTAGATGCGGTAGCCGTTTGTGAAGGCAGAGTCCGGAGCTGATACGTCGGGTTTGTAGCCAAGTTCGACCATCCAGCCATTGGTTGGAGGGACAGCGGCTAGCAGGTCGTTGGCAACGGAGAGTGCACCGTCCGGAACATGTTTGCCTGGCATGCCTGTGATCTTTATTGCTGGGATCTTGGATGTTTCAGAATTTGAGGCAGCATCACCTCTCTCCGGAGGAATCGAAACTAGGCACGATTCGAAGAAGTCGAGATCGTACACTTCGGTGAACTTTTCATCGTCGGACTTGTTTTCATGCAGGTGGTGTTTGGCATGCGGCGTCGTGACGATTGGTAGATCCCTTCGTAGCGAGGATTCGACCTTCTCGTCAAAGTGGTCCGCGTGATAATGCGACAGGAGCACTGCGTCGATACGGGGCAGCTCCTCGAGGTCTACAGCTGGATTGGTCATTCGCGTTCCTGTCACACCTGGGCCGAGATGGACATGGTCGCCAGCATGAAGGAAGTTGGGGTCGGTCATTATTCTAATGCCTTCCCATTCGAGAATCGTTGTAGCTGTACCTACAAAGTAGAGGGACGCATCGTCAACCCCGCTGACGCCTGTGGGCTTGATCTTGGTTTCTTTTGCCAGTGGCAGGGTCGTTGGATGACTGTGATCGGCTGTACTGTCGCGTATTGGTAGTTTGGTGCTTCCTGGATGGAGAGCGAGATGGTGTTTGAAAGACATGTTGGTTGATGGTTGAGCGCACAGTTTCAAGACAAAACGATAAAAGGCAAAATGGAGTATACTCTCGATATTGTAGCGTCGAGTCTTGATATACACTACAGATCGTATTGATCTACCTGCCCGCACATAACGACATGCAATACTCACGTCACAGGCTCGCGTGGCTGGCATCAACTACTGGTGACGGACTTGGTGCCGATAGTGACTGCATTCCTCTTGGAAACAGATGTGAAAAACCGAATGGATCATGTTACGGCGCTTCTGTCGGCCTTGTGAGTTCAATGGTGCTCGCGGTGTCGGAGTGTACAATGTAACCCCGGATGTGGTGTTGTTGGTAGAGATGTAGAGATGCGGTTGGTTGGTTGGTTGGAAGAAGCAAGCCTCGGCTTTGATGAATTGGGAGAAGAGCGAACTTCTGGGGTCGATCTTGCTCGTAACGCGTGCGACCAACCATTGACACCGGACCGGAGAACATTGCAAGATGCGCACCGCAGCATCGAGTGCAGTGGCTGCTCTCAACCCCCTACAGTCACTCATCGCGCGACGATGGCGGCCGCAATGGGTCTGTCGAGGCTGTCGCAGCTCGCAGTCATTACCACGATCCTCCTCCTACCGTAGGAGTCTGGCGACCACGGCGACAAACTCCAATGTGACAAAACCATACTATGCGACAACGCCCATCTTCTACGTCAATGCCGCTCCTCATGTCGGCCACATGTACACGATGCTCCTCACGGATGTGCTTAAGCGTTGGCAAGAGGTCAAGGGCAGGAAAGCGATACTGCTCACGGGCACAGACGAGCATGGCATGAAGATCCAGCAGGCTGCTGCGAAAGCAGAGACGGACCCGAAATCCTTCTGCGACAAGGGCGCCGAGGTGTTCAAAGATCTCGCCGCAAGCATAGACGTTAGCAACGACGTCTTCATCCGAACCACCGACAAGCAGCATAACGAGGGTGTGGAGTACGCATGGCAGATACTGCAAGAGAAAGGATACCTGTACGAGAGCAAGCATGAGGGCTGGTACAGCGTGTCCGACGAGACTTTTTACCCTGAAAGTCAGGTTCAACTGATTGTTGATCCTCCGACTGGCAAAAAGGTTATGCAGAGCATAGAGACTGGTAAAGAGGTGGAGTGGACAAGTGAGCGCAACTGGCACTTCAAGCTATCAGCGTTCAAGGATCGTTTGCTGAAGTGGTACGAGGAGAACCCTGACTGGATTGTCCCTAGAGCGCGAATGGAGGATGTCATCAGGCAGGTCTCTACCAGCCTCGAAGATCTCTCTGTGTCACGTCCTTCTAGTCGCTTGCAATGGGGTATTCGCGTACCGACAGATGATTCACAAACAATCTACGTCTGGCTCGATGCTCTCATGAACTACGCTACTGCTGTCGGCTACCCTTTCACCCCAGGACAGGAATCCACCACAGGATTTCCTCCTGACGTCCAGGTCATTGGCAAAGATATTGTCCGATTCCACTGCATCTACTGGCCTGCGTTCCTTATGGCACTTGACCTCCCAATGCCAAAACAGATTCTCACCCATGCTCACTGGACTTTGGGTCGGCAGAAGATGGCCAAGTCGACAGGCAATGTTGTGAACCCCTTCTTTGCGCTTGAGCGCTTTGGCATTGATGCTATGCGTTGGTATCTTGTGCAAGAGGGTGGCATCTTGAATGATGCCGACTACGACAACAGCTTCATCATTGACAAGTACAAGAAGGGTCTTCACGGCGGCCTCGGCAACCTTGTCAGTCGCATCATGCGAGCTAAGAACTGGGATGTACCCCGTGCTATCAAGCGATACTCTCACCCTGACCTGGAAGACGGCCAGTATCCTGCGGTCTCCCAAGAAAGCGGCGACGAGAGCCGCCGCATGTATGGACGGTTGAAGGCCTTGCCCGCGCAGGTCGAGGCGCACATGGTCAACCTCCACCCCAACCTCGCATTACAAACGATTATGCAAGCAGTGTATAATGCCAATGGCTTTTTGCAGCAGAAATCTCCTTGGACGCTTGCTACAAAGCTTCGATCCGTGATGGCCGACACTACCGGCCAAGAGCTACACGACGCTGTGAAGCGTGGAGAGAGCCCGGAAGAGATGGAAGCCGAGATCGATCGTATCGTCTATCTCAATGCTGAGACATTGCGTCTCGTAGGCATCATGTTGCAGGCGTTTATACCCACGAGCGCCGCAAGAATGCTGGACATGCTGGGTGTACAGCCTGAAAGACGTGGATGGGAGTGGTGTGTTGTTGGCAAAGATGACGCTTATGGCGAGCCTATGGTAGACCTGGGCAAGGGCGGGCAGGGTGTGTTGTTCCCTGGCCTGACGAGCGATCGGTGAGTGGACAGCGATTGTAGTGTATAAATATGTGTATACTAGCACTTGTAATCATCACGACTACTAAAATCAGTCTCCAGCGGCCACACATCACGGTTGCGGACATCCAGCCTGAGTTAATCACATTTGCAATGCAGCCTCAAATCTCAACAGAGCCTGCAACCGCAACGATAAAGGGGACATAGACAGTGGTCCAACACACAAAGAAATTACAATGACATTGCTAACATGATGCCAATTTGGGAAGTATGTCGCGCACGAAACAAAGACTTCATCCTACAAAGTATGCATTGTTCAGTGGAAGATACATCAAGCCTGCTAACCTCGAGCAGACATTCAACGGAGATCAGACACATTCATTCTTGCAAGCCTGGATACACGTGAAGGTACTATCCCCACAGCCTAAGCAGAACGAACATGCCTCTCCCTACTCGTGCAGAATTCCTCGCCACTAGTCTGGTACCAGTGCAAAACACCACTGATGCATGCAGTATTTGCTATACCGAGCCTATGGACTCTCCAGTCCAGCTGCCATGCCAAGGTGTGCACATCTTTTGCAGGGAGTGCATTACAACTTGGCTCAGACAGCCTGCCACGTCGACGTGCCCAATGGATCGAAAAATCCTGTTCACCACAGAACAAGACGATGGTCCTACGGCGCCCGACGCAACTCGCCGCGAGCAAGCCGTCCGCGCCCTGAGGGCCAGTGGTCTCGCTCGAGCTTCCACCATCGGCACGCACTTCGAAGACAGCGCCCCCTTCTCCGCCGTCGAGAGGTTCGACGACAGCATCCCCTTGAATCGTCCCCAGGTGATGAGATCCGCAGCTCGGGCTTTCGAAATCGTTATTTGGAACAACATCCCCCGCACTACCGGCACCGTTCGTTTCCAGGCTAGTTCTCTCGGCACCAACCTCATTGCGATGGCTAACATGCTCAAGCACATGGCCTTCCAGCAGGCCAGGCCAAGGCCGTATGCCAATGCGGCGAACCCGTGGGCTCAGATCGTGGTTGCCATTTGGCAGATCCTCTCGCCGAAGCAGGGCATTGATCTTGATGCCCTGGTCGTCCCTGGGGTCATCATGGCTGACTTGAGACGCAGGTTCGCGACTCAGATGGACTCGCCTATTGGCATGTTCTTCCGCGATGAGGCTGCTGCCAATGATCTGGAGTTCTTGATTGCGATGCTCGTCTCCGAAGCAAAGCAGGAGTATCTCCAGGAGATTGGAATCTTGAGGCCGAGAGTTGTACAGTCAGACACTGCGCCTAGCACGGCCTCAAGGGCTTCTGGGCTGTTCTCTCGGTTGGCTCCTCGCTTTGCGACGACTCCGAGAGATGCTGCACGTTCTGACCACCCTGACACGCTCAACCACGGTCACGCTGACGCGGACGCGATTTGCGCTGTTATGTAAATGCGTATGTTTGGATGCTGAGATGAAGTAGTGAATAGAATGCAATGTTCAAGGTGTTTCCAAATTGAAAAAGCCAGATGCGTATATCCGGGAAGCCTGAGTTCTTGAGACTGTGAGTAAGTCAAAAAATCAATCCAAATGCTCCCTGAAATAATGTCAACAAACACATTTCCTCTTTCTATTTGACCCATGTGAAAATAACATCAGGTCCTCGACCTCCAATTGCGATCCAGGTTCCGCTTTCCGGTAACATTAGCTCTGCCAAATCCAAGCTGCTCGCGGCAGACTTTTCGATCTTGTTGATCATATGCGATGTGAAGTCTGTACAAGCCGCCGTATGGCGTTGGTGTACCATTGAGAGCGGCCATCGCGTCCTCTGCTTCGGCTGCGGTCGGTAGATCCACGAAACAGTAGCATTGACCGGTACCCGCGATCGCCATGTTTCGGTGAGCTGGTAGGACTCGTTTGCTGACTGCCTGAATACTGTAACCAGTGAATAGCTGCCGCATTTCCGCGTTGACGAACGCCTGGTCGCAAATGTCGCTAAGGCCCCCGACGTAGAGTCTCCTGCCTTCTTTTGTCGGTTTGGTCCAGTGCTCGCGAGCTTCGCTCCATTCATAGGAGTCAAATGCAAGACTCAAGTGCATCGATGGCTTTGTTCCTTCCTTCGGAATTTAAGCATCGCGCTAGGGAGCGACCCCACTTTTCTGCAGGTCCCTCTTCGCGTCTAGCTACCTCAAGCAAGCACCCGCGTAAATTGTCTCGGGTGTGAAGAGCTCTCGAAAAGCTGTGGTGCTCATTACACTTGCCCAAGCTCACTTCACCGTGGCATGCTCACATTCTGACAACACCCCGACGGCCATCGCTGTCGCTGTCGCCGCAATGCCTCCTCCTACCAGCAACGAGGAACCGAAATTTCGCTTTATCGTCAAGATAATGCCGCCTCGTCGACCCGCCAATTCACTTCTCAAGCGCTCGCAGCGAGCCAAGGTCGAAGAGCCGTTGCACATTATTGCTGTCCCCGCTCGCGCCAGTGAGACCTTTGCCGACGTCTGGAAGCACATCAAGGAACGATACGAGCGCAATTACACCGCAGAAGAAGTTGCTAAAGGCTGGTTCCACAAGCTTCAAGATCGCCATGGAGCCGACATCGACTCCCACGATGGAGTCGGAGAGCTCGGATATACCGTAAACACTCCTAGCGAGGATCTGGTATTGATAATGCTTCAGAACGGGATCGATCGCGACGGCTCAGTGCCCGACACTTCTGGTCTCCGGCCTCCAGGATTCTCGAGACCGGAGCGCACCTCAGAGCAACAGCAGGAAGCTAAGCGCCGGAAGATCCAAGAGGACAGGTACGGCGTTGCATTGGAGGATACCAACGAGGACACGCCGATCCAATCGCGTGAGCGAAGCCTTGCTCCTGGCAGCCCAGGACTGGGTGCACAAGACGATCGCGACGATGATGACACCCACAAGATCGACGCTGATGGTTTCGCCGTACCCATGCTCCCAGGATCAGTGAGCCGCAAGAGAAAGAGACCACACACGACTCGTAGCGGCATCGTACCCTCAAGTATGGAACACGAGGACGACGAGGATATACAGGGTCAAGATTCGCAAATCACGCGCAACAACGAGAAGAGCGTTGCAGAAACTCTGCCGACCGAGAGCAACTCTACACGTGCGCGAATCTTGCGTTCAGTGCCTGCTGATGCTAGAGCGGGCCCCGCAACGTCCAGTGTAAGAGCTCCTCGCGCGCAAACAATGGCGCCAGAGGCCTACGCGGAATATGACCAAAGACCTTTAAGATCGCAAAGGTTGGCAGCTCTTCAAGCGACATCAAGTAAGCACACGGCCAAGACAAACAACGCGCGACCTCCACCGAGATCTCCACCGACGCCTGTCTCCGCAACCTCGCAACCAGGCACTCAACAGCCTCCCGAGTCGGCCCAACGTCCCAAGCCGACTCCGCCTGTTGCATCAGTACCAGCGATCCAGAGAGGACCAACCCAGCCCAAATCCGATCTAGAAGTGACAGAGGATGGTCTCGAGTTTGATCCTATCGAAGACGACGATTTGCTCCAAGGAATCACGGCTACTGCTAATGATGATCACAACGGCGCTGATCATGCATCAGTTCTACCAGTTCAAGTTCCTGTTAGCAGCACGCCTGCTTCAACCAAGTCGAAAGCAAAATCTGTAAAGCTCCCGAAACAGAAGAATACGCTAAACTTTACACCCAAAGGCAGTGCGTCGGCCTCAAAACATTCTGCCTTCACTCCAGTGAATAATGCGCTGGAGCGCTTGTCAGGAACACAGGGTTCGAGCGGTAAGAATCCTCGAGCGCAGTCTGGCGTGAAGGATTTCTGGACGCCTGAACAGGACGGCTACCTTCTCCAGGGGTTTCGTACTGGACTCAGTGCAGCCGAGACTGCGAAGAAATATGGAATCGAGGGGCGCACACCGAGCGCAGTCCGCGGTCGCCGCGCACTGCTGCTGAAACAAAACCCTGGTATCGAGCAAGGGTCCCGTGAGTCAACATCTGAAGGCGGAACTCCTGGGACGTCAGCGACAAAGCGTAGGGCGTGGTCTGTTGGCGAAAAACAAATCATCAGCCGCGCGATCGCCAATGGGTATGATGCGCTTGAGATTCATGCGCAACATTTCCCTGGACGTTCTGAAGATTCAGTGATCCGGATAGTGCTTTCCTTGCAAGATCAAGCATGGAAGGTCGCAGCTATGGACAGTCTGTTTCCGAAGAACGGTGCGAATCTTCCTGGCTGGACGCCAAAAGATAGTTGCAAACTAAAGCGCAGCTGCATTGAAAATCTAACAACTTTAGTAGCCAAGAAGACATACTTTGGTAGATGGTCGATGCGAGAAGTTCAGAATCAACTGGACGCCTATGGCGCACAACGCAAAGCTGTGCAGGAAGATCAAGCTCGCGCTTCGCAAGCTGCTAGTGCTATGAAGAAGGCCACGTTCGGCAGTTCTCAGCTACCTACTGACAGCTCCCAGTTGCCTGTGAATAGTTCACCGGTCGAACGATCTATGCAGGCACGCGCAGCACGTCGCCCCTCTGTCGATGTGCAACAACGGAATTCGGGCGTTCACGTTCCAAGCTCGCCACCACAACCCTCCGCTACGAAGACATCGTCACTAAAAGTGCAGACAACACACCAGTCCTCAAATCAGGAGCGAAGATCGTCGAGCCCCACTGTCGACATCACCATTGCTGAGCAAGAGACTGCTCGCGAGGAAGCCTCGATTGTCGAACGAGACATTCCCAGTGCGTCTATCCGACGGCCCTCAAGTGGCAGTGGGAGACAATCAACGCTCAACTTCTCTCGTGACAAGGGAAAGCAGAGGGCAGGTGATCCCCGACCACCTTCGTATGTCCGCCAACCCCTTTCCTCCCGCACTATGAGATCATCGACACAACCGCAAATTCCACAAACTGCCACGGTTGCACAGCCGCAAACCAGCATCGAGGACGAAAACGAAGTTAGCGATGACCAACACACTCCTGCAGATGATCTTGCAATGCTGGACGTGGAGCTGGACCATAGTGAAAGCCTTTTGGGCAAGCCTAAGGGCTCGATTGACAATGTCGAGAGCGTCACTGAGACGAACCCTGTAACTGATCATGCGTGGCACAAAGACGATACAATGGTTGGACGGGTTGCAAGTCAAAAATTTGACGCGCCTGGCGGCCGCCGACAATCCGCCAGTACTGCGATGACCATGGAGTCGCCAATGACCGCATCAAGTGTCTCTTCTGCACAGCGACGTCGCTCCAGGGTCGAATCTGGAGTGGACACTCGTGTAGCTAAGCAGCTTTCGCAGGAGCTCAACCGTTCTTTGTCCCGCGAAGCACGCGAAGAAGCAGCGCACGAGGATCAAGTTTTTTCTACACCAGACCCCAAGATCAACAGATACCATAGGACCCCAAGGCGTAGTAACGTAGCATTCCCCCAAGATACTGGGACGCAGGCCGACAACAACGCCATCGAAGAGGTTCAGAATTTTCGAAACCAGGCTTTTCAGACCCAGGATTCCACTACCAACAGGTCCCAGCGAAGGTCGCGCGTTTCTTTTCGAACCGATCAGTCTCCTCGCAGCACTGAACCTGGCCCCAATAGTACGCGAAAAACTCCTAGCCTACAACCGTCTCCTCAGATTGGTTCTTCAGACTCTGGGAGAACGCATGCGACTACGCCGGCGGCCACTCCTGCAAAATCAGGAAAACTCCCCAACCGCGGGAGCTCGTACGCTTCACGCATAAAAGACATACACAGACCTGCCCACGAAGCCACCAGTGCTTCAGACAAGGTCACAAACCTATCTTCACAGAAGGGCCCCTCAAAAGACACAACTAACCTTGGGCGCGACACTATGTCCCCTACACCTACAGATTCTGAGATATGGGAGAGGTCTGCCATTGCTGAGAGCATTGGCCGGAACCGTGAAGAGTACTTTGAAGATCTCAAACTCGGCACGTTTTCTATCCGTGCCATGGGCGCCGGCGATTGGGAGGAAGTGCGTCGTCTCAAGGCAGAGGAAAGACGTCTCCACAGACAGCGAAAGATTGCACGTGGCGACTACGTGCCTTCCAAGCGCGACACGCAGCATCCAGATGGTCCTGCTCAAGGTGGCGACACTGAGCAGGCCGACGAAGAGGTCATTCGTATAGACGATGTTTCGGATGCGAGCTCTGAGATTGAGGAGGACTACGATGAGAAAATTTGGAGTGACGCAGACTTCGAACAGCCTGCCGATGTTGATCACGACAGGCATTTCAGCGAGGTCGAAGATGATGATGTGGATGATCAAGCCAATATGGGAGTCACAAAATCAATTGGGCAATCGCAGGACATCGATCGCAGCAGACACGTCAGTGAAGTTGACGAGGATGAACTGATGCCTGACCCGATCAACGAAGTCCAAGACGCTCCACAAGCGAGCGCTGTCGAAGTCACCGGTGAGCACGACGATCCTGCAGACGAGCTCGATCTTCCCACTATTCCTACTCTACCGGAGACAAACGATCGCTCACGATCTGGTCCCACGGACGACAATCTCCGCGATCTGGACAACAGCGGTGCTGAGGGCTCTCCGACGCGGATCGCTCCTCGTAAGCGCAAAATACACGATGAGGAGCACGGTCCAAAGGCAAGGTCCGACAAGCAGCAACCAGACGATAAAGCTGCGATGCCACCGCCGACCAGCACCAATGCTAAGCCCGCAAAGCGCACAGCACGCCGCAAGCGGCACAGCAGCGGTCAGCATGCAAGCAAGAGCGGAAGCGAGCGTAGTTCACCGCTCAGCCATCCACATCCAAGCTCTGATGCTCCGCAGCAGCATGTGCCGTCCACGCCAGATCGGTCGGAGCCAGCGGCACACCGGGCGAAGAGAGCACGGGTCGGCGAGACAACTCCGGCTGAGGAGACTCTCAAAGCCTCCCGCGCACAGAAACCACAGACCGCCGAAACCATTCAAAAGGCTACTTCGTCCCCTGCGAGAAGAAGCCAGCGCTCGAGCGTTGGCGGCATGTATGGTCTGTCGGGCTTGGTTCGCAAGGCACATATCCCGACTCCACCGAAAGTAAAGCAAACGCCAGTGAAAGAGAAGAAGAAACTAGACATCCACGGCGATGATGATGAGAGTGATGAGAGTAGTGACAGTGGCTGAGTTTGGGTTTGGAAAGATGGTGGGGGACCTAATTTTCTTGGTGTAAGTTCGTTAATTGCAGAGTATTGCCACCACGTATCTCCTATCGCATCAACGGCATCATGAGAGGAGAGGGAAAGAGTAAGTAGCTGTTTCGCGACATACCTACATAAGGCTGAAACAAACATGTCACTAAAGCCCCGCCCCCTGATAGCTTATCATTTTGTCGCGCAAGGGATGAAAACCACTGGAGGAACACCAGCACCGGCTTCTCCACGACCAGCTCATGTCTCATGGCCGTGGTACCCCCAACGAACTCGTCACGCCAAACGACTATGCACAATCTGGACGCCTGTCGCGCCACATTTGAAGCAAACTGGAACATGACTTCCTGCCAAAATCGCACCTTGCAGCCTGAGACGCGGATATCGCGCCTTTGGCATGTAAACATCCCTTTGGCAAGCTCATAGCTCGGCCAGACCACAATGCTTTACATAGAAATCATTTCAGCACGCAGGAAGCGATTGCTTGTTCTTCCAGCGCACACAATACAATGTCTTCATCGCGTCGCTCCTCGTCCGAGGCGACTACCTACAGGGACCATTCCCCGGCGTCGCCTCGCTCGCCTATTTCGCCGTCTTCATTGCCGCGATGGCTGCGTCCTATACGAGGGCGATCTTCGGTGTTCGGGCACAGCAAAGTCAGATTGGCGTTTCTTGCTTTGGGATGTATCCTATTGGGTTGGATTGTAACTTCGACGCTGGGACCGAGCGACGACGATCCGGAATATGTCGCCGTGTACGATGCTGCATCAGGAGGTGTGCTGGGCAATCCATCTGGTTTCGGCCAGAAAGAGGACGCAGCGATGGTGGAATCTTTGATTTCCGAACAGATGGGCGAGGACGGCGAGAGGAAGCCTTCTGTCAAAGGCGCGTTGTCTGATCTTCACCACGCTGTCAGCGATAAGATCCAGTCTTGGAATCCCTACGCTTCGAAGACTGAGAAGGCTGGATCAGCCAATGGCACGAAGAGCCAGTATGACGCTGTCAACACGTCGACGCCGATGTCCCTGGGCGAATACATCGCTGATGGCATACCCGAAAGCGAACGACTTGGAGCGCGTACGCGAGTTGGGAAGTGCACGATCCTCTTCAACGGTAATAGCTTCTGGGAGCGAGCGATTCGTACTCACGAGGTACACGATCGATTGCACGGGTATCGCCTCCACGTGCTCAGGCAACAGTTGCTGGACGATGTATGGAGTAAGCCAGCGTACATCCTCAGCCTGCTCTTGCGCGAGCTGTCAAAGCCTGAAAGCGAGCGCCTGGACTGGCTGTTCTGGGTAGACGCCGATACGGTCATTCTGAACCCAAACGTGCCGATTGAGACATTCCTGCCGCCTCCCGGCTCGGAGTTCGAGGATGTGCATCTGCTCTACTCCAACGATTGGAACGGTCTGAACAATGGCGTCTTTCCTGTGCGAGTGAGTCAGTGGGCTGTCAAACTATTCACTGCCATCGTGGCATATCGGCACTACAAGCCTGACATGCCACTGGTATTCCGTGACCAGAGCGCCATGGACAATGTGATGAGAGAGCCACAGTTCATTAACAACATTGTGCAGGCACCGCAGCGATGGTTCAACGCCTACCAGGGCGAGCACAACGAGACACTCGCGCCGTTCCAGATCAGGCGTGGTGATCTGCTGGTGCATTTTGCTGGGGTGCCGAACAGAGAGGAGCGCATGGGCTATTGGCTGGACAGAGCAGAGCAGCACCTGGACGACTGGGAGGTTCCGGTGAAGTCTACGAGCTATCCTCAGGAGCGGAAGGATTTCTGGGACGAGCTACGAAGGGGCCGACAAGGCAAGAAAGAACAAATGGCCGAGGCAAGGCTAAAGGCGACAAAACTTCTGTCTACCATAAACACACAGCTCGAGGAGTACGCCGATCGCTTGTCGGAAAGCGAGAAGGATGCCATCTTCCAACAGCGGGACAACATCAATCGCATCATGGGCGACGAACAGTACAAAGACAATATGGCAAAGCTGAGCGAGGAGACTACCAAACTCGAAGATGCAGCCCGGCCACTCACTCTTGCAGTCCAGCACAGTCAGAAGGTTCTCCTCAAAGCCGCTCACGAGGCAATCTTTGCCGGCGAGAAAGATCTGCTTGACAATGGATATGCCGGCGATCCATCGAACTTCGACCTGCTCGCAATCGACAATGCCATCCAGCGACTCAAGATGCTCGTCATGGCGCCGCAGTCCGAGTGGCAGAAGCCTACAATCTCCGCCGCCACAAACCAATTGACAGAAGCGCGAGCGAAGGTGCAGGAGAAGAAGGTCAGTGAAGCCGCCGCTGCTGCCTCGAGAGCGTCGGCATTGAACCTCGAGGCGTCGCGAAAGCAATCGGGCGCGCAAGGCGGCGCTGCCCCCGAGATGGCACCACCAGCAGGTGCCGTCGTGGTTACTAGCATCGGGCCTGCGACTACGGTAATGCAGGTGCAGACGGTGGTCGGGGAGAATGTGGTTGCTACTGTCATGGCGGAACCCGTGATCAGGACTGTGACGCAGGATGCCGCTGCGGTGACTCTGTGGGAGACGGTGATGGAGGAAGGTGCGCCAGAAGCAACACAGCCGCCTGAGCCTGTGGAAGCGATAGATGAGATGGAGGGAAAGAACAAGGAATCCGAGGTTGATGGAAATTGAAGCATATTTAAGGTAGGTTGAGCTCATGGGTGGGAGAGGCGTGGGGGGCGTTGCTTGAGATTCTAGCATTTCAGCGTCAAGTGAAGAGTTGCCATGCTACACCATCCATCCTAGGACGTGCTTTCATCTATCGCATCTGCAGAAGGTGGTATCTCGTAAGAGGTGTCGTATCTCGCGAGTCGCAAGCGCAGGCATTTCGAACGGTGCTGGTCAGTGTGTCGTTGCCACAAATTTGCATACACGCGGAAACGGCGACCGGCGGTATCATGGACAACAGCGCCGTGCATCCTCGTTGTGTGCTCGGCGATTGGAGAAATCTCCGCGAGCGCGTCATGACAAAGCAACGACAACAAGAATGCCTCCGTTTTCAACAATGTGCTCCACGAACCCAGACGTCCCATGGCTCCGGCCTGCCGGTCGAACGTGTCCCTGGCGAAGAGTCGGAGTTAGAGAGTAACGTGATGGAAAGCTTCCTGTCTGTCTTACAAATCCCATCTCCCTTCCCTGAGACCTCTTTTCGATCAAGGTCCCAGCCAAAGCACCTGTCAAGCAACAGAAGCTTGTGTAGCATTGCTCTATATAAGCGGGTTTCCGCCGATCTGTCTCACCGGCTCTCCGCCATCTTTTCTATTGTGGCTACTGACATCATCAAGGCGACTTCACATCCGAAACATCCACTCTTAACCACACGCTTTCTGCCTGCTTTTTGGCCTCCAAGACATATCTCCATCCTCCCCTGCCATCTAGCTTCATCAAACAAGCTCTACCCAATCCATCCCAATCGTAATGTCGAACCAAGCAGCATACCTTGATGGCAAGGACAAACCTTTCCGCGTTGACCGCGCCGAAGTGCCCAAGCCCAAAGACAACGAGGTCATCATTAAGAACCATGCCATCGCCATCAACCCAGTCGACTGGAAGATCCAGGACTCAGGCATGTTCATCAATAATTGGCCCATTGTCCTGGGCTGCGACGTTGCCGGTGAAGTTGTCGAAGTCGGTAGCAGCGTGAAGCAGCTGAAGAAAGGTGACCGTGTCGCAGGTCATGCCATCAGCCTGGCCACCCAGGACTCCAGGAACGGAGCTTTCCAGCTCTACACTGCATGCCCAGAGACCGTCACTTCCAAAATCCCCGATGGCATTAGCTACAGCGAGGCTTCTGTCCTTCCCCTGGCACTCGATACCGCTGCTGCTGGCCTCTACGGTTCTCGCCAGAATGGCTTCATGGGCCTCGAGTACCCGACTCTCACGCCCACCCAGAGCGGCAAGACTCTTGTCGTCTACGGCGCCAGCTCCTCGGTCGGTGCCCTCGTCGTCCAACTTGCCGTCGCTTCGGGCGTCTACGTGATCGCCGTCGCCTCCGAGCACAACCACGCCTTCTGCAAGTCTCTCGGTGCCTCTGAGACGTACGACTACAAGTCCTCGTCTGCCATTGACGACATCCACAAGGCCATCAAGGCCTCCGAGCCCCGCAACTTCATCGGCGTCTACGACGCCATCTCCAACGCAGACAGCTACAAGATCACCGTGCCCGTTCTAGAGAAGGTTGGCGCTGGCAATCTTGCTGTCACTCTCCCTGGCCCCGAGAAGGTGCCTGATGCCGTCAAGGTCGGCAATGTCTTTGGTGTTGGTGAGGTCACTCATCCAGTGTGGGAGCACTACGTTTTCGAGGCGTTGAAGCAAGGAAAACTGAAGGCCGTCCCTGAGCCCCTTGTTATTGGCAAGGGTTTGGAGAATGTGCAGAAGGGCTGTGACAAGAACAAGGCAGGTGTTTCGGCCAAGAAGGTCGTCATCGAGCTTTAGTTTGCTCCTTAGGTAGTGGTGCGGGCCCACCTTGAGGCTCTCAATGAGATAATGACAAGAAAATTTGCTTCGACAGCAGAGAAGAAAGAAGAAGAAAACAAACAAGAGCATTAACAGATGCTGCTTGTATGTTTTCTGTGTGATCTGACCTCGTATGCATCATGCAGATCATGCAGTGTTTATCGTGGAATATATATTCTAGCACTCAATTGGTCCTAAAATAGTCGATTGGTACCAGAAATTGATGCATAACTCGGCCTCGAAGGTGTCCACTAGCGGTATCAACTCCTCAGAACCATTATTAGTAGCGAGTGCGCATCTTTCCAGCACCTTTTGCGCGAATGCATAAGCACATGCCCCCTGCTCATAGGCTGCTCATATCAGCCGCTAAACATGTGATTGAGGTCAAAGAGCGGCTTGTTATCATGCATGTCCGCGTGAAAACGTGGCATGCAAGGTTATCGTAGCAATATTGAGCTTGTTCAGCTTGAATGATTTGGGCAGCCACGGTGATCTTTGAGGGGCCGAACTCCGAGCTAGAAACATGAGTTGGCTGGGATTTTTTTACCTTGCGAGCCGTGGAAGCTGCCTTTACGATTGAGCTGGAGGCGCTAGCGTGCTCTCATTTTGTGTTGTGGCTGGCTGAATTGCCCTCCCAACAGATAACATAATCTCATCAGTGGCGATAAAACAGATCAATCCTGAATGTCTGCCAGCAAGTCAGCCTGTTGATCTATATTCTTCAAATGAGATCTAGATACACGCACTACCTGAAGATCAATTACTTTTCCAAAAATCCCAAATACGACTGATACACGCGGATCTCTTCGACACAGATATCTGTACGACTTCATCACCTCAACACATCAACGCACCAACAATGGCGTATGCCCTTCCTCAGGATACCGGGGTTTTGACTCCAGCCGAACAAAAGATCCTATGCGCGAATGGAATCTTGCAAAAGCTCTCTCGGTCTCAGTGGGAGGGATTCGTCACGTGGGCCAACGAGCATGAACCGAACGTACCTCTCGCACAGCAGTGGCTTTCGCAAAACGGCGTCGACAGCGATGCTTCATTTCTCTGCACGCTCCTGTTGATGAAGGTGGCCGTAGGTGCTCAGCAGAAATTGGAAGTAAAGGAAACTGGGAAATTATCGTGACTTGTGAGTTGCAAGCACAAGCTTAATCTCAGCACGTGGACCAAACACTCATGCTATCAACGTAGTACTGTATCTCCCAGCGGCCCGGCGATCGCGACCCTCGCTCGGATGGCGAGTTCAAAGGCGTGACGCTCAAGGCGTTTCAGCCGGAAGAAGGGAACGGCGGGTCGCAAATACTGCTGCCTGCCCTGCGTGCACAACTCGGACGTGCCCTTGTACTCCAAATGTGAGGATGTCCGAACGAGGTCTCCTTTGGAAACAGCCGAGGCGATAAATGGCCAGCTAGAAAGGGACAAGTGGCTGTGAGATACCTCAGACCGCGGCCTTCGCAAGGATCGAGTCCACAGATTGCGCAATGTCAGCCCACTCCTACTGTCCATCCGGCAAGAGACATCGCAGCTCCGAAGAGATTTGCCCGGACACCAGTCAACTTCCGCTGCATAATACTCAATAGGCACAGGTATAAAGTCCTAGAAACATCTACCACGAGAGATAGCAGTCTCGACAAGCCAGCTTGAGGCATATTCGTCACATGGCACAGCAGCGGCGACACTAGCCCCTCTGGGTTTGCTCTGCGCTCAGCGACTCAAAGACAAGCTTCAAGCAAAACCCCGTTGATTTTCATCGGTGTATGTTTATTGTTGTATCGACACGGCCGTATGAACCCTCGGATGTGGCCACGCCGACACGGAGGTGCTCGCTGTGCTCGTCTGCTCAAACATGGGGCCGAGCCGCGTATGCAGATCTTGGATCAATTAGGTTATTAGACTCCTCCACGCCACAGACGCCAACATGCAGGCCTCGGCATCTTTCTGTCTTTCCACCTTTCCATCGCATTCGTGTCCTGTTATTGAAACACTGCATGCGGAGTCTATGATTTCATAAACGGTGTGAGCGACGCCTTTTTTTTTATTATAAGCCATTGCTTTCCTTCTTCCTTTCTCGCGATATTTCCACTTGCAACGAACACGCGTGAACGAGTTTTCGTTGACATCTCCTGAACACTTCTTCCTGACCGCTTACATCGAATTTTGCCACCACTATGGCCACACAGACCGATGTCTTCGACTACGATGTAGTTATCATCGGTGCGGGAATATCTGGCATCAATTGCGCCTACCGCCTTCAAGAGCGTAACCCTGAACTCAGCTACATCATCCTTGAAGGCAGACACGAAATTGGTGGCACCTGGAGCCTGTTCAAATACCCGGGACTTCGCTCGGATTCCGATCTGTACACTTTCGGTTTCGCATGGCGAAACTGGACCGAGAACACTTCCATCGCTCAAGGAGACTTGATCATCAACTATGTCAAGGAGTCGGCTGAGATGTTTGGCATTGACAAGAAGATCCTCTTCCACCATAAAGTCAATGCTGCCAATTGGTCTAGCGACGACAAGGCATGGACTATCGATGTCACGGCCAACAATTCTACCCAGAAGACCTTCCGCGGCCGATGGCTACAGCTATGCACTGGCTACTACGACTATGAAACTCCTCTCAAAGCCTCCATCCCAGGCATCGAAAACTTCAAGGGAGAGGTCGTGCACCCTCAATTCTGGAATAAAGATCTCAACTACAAGGACAAAAACGTAGTAATCCTCGGCTCCGGAGCAACAGCCGTCACCCTGCTCCCAGTTCTCGCCAAAGACACAAGCCACGTGACCATGCTCCAGCGAAGCCCATCATACCTCATGTCCCAACCCACGGAAGACAACATGGAGAAATTCTTCCGCGCCTATCTCCCCGCCTCTCTGGCGTACAGGCTGATCCGCTTCAAATGGATCCTCCTCCCATTCCTGCTCACCTCTTTCTGCAAATACTTCCCGGCCGCAGCCAGGAAGATGGTCACAGGCGCCGCCGCCAAGCAACTCCCCGTCGACATCCCAATCAACCCTCACTTCAGTCCCAAATACAACGTATTCCAGCAACGTCTCTGCTTCTGCCCCGACGGCGACTTCTACGCCTGTCTGCGTGATGGCACGGGCAGCGTCGAAACCGGCACGATCGACACCGTTACTGAGAACAGCATCAAGCTGCATTCGGGTCGTGAACTCCACCCAGATATTATCGTCACAGCCACCGGGCTGAAGCTGCAAGTCGCTGGCGGCATGAAACTCTCCGTCGACGGCTCGCCGTACGAAGTGGGCGAGAAGTACATCTGGAAAGGCGTCATGCTCGAAGACTTACCCAATGCCGCCATGACCATCGGCTATGTCGATGCTTCGTGGACTTTGGGCGCGGATGCCACAGCGCAGATGGTCTGCCGTATTCTGAAGCGCATGACGAAGGAAGGTGTGGCGGAAGTCGTACCCCGATGCAGTGAAGACCAGAAGGAGATCATGGAAGAGAGGCCGGTTCTTAATTTGAACAGCACGTACGTTAAAGCCGGGAAGTCTGTGCTACCGAAGGCGGGGGACCGAGGGCAGTGGAAGCCTAGGTCGTACTATTGGGAGGATATTCTGATGGCTTGGTATGGTGATATCAAGAGTAGCATGGACTGGATCAAGGCTGTTTGATTCGCTTTGCCATGATTATGTGGGAGAGATCAAGGGAAACGGTCATCATAAACGAAGATGATTTACTCATAATGTCGTTACGTACATCGATTACTCCAGTTGTTCCATTCAAGCATTTTTGCATTCTGCCAAGAGCCTGTCCTGTGTCTGCATTGCCGTCTTCGCAAACTCGTCCATGTCATAGTCTTTGCCCTTGCCATCGGGACCTTCATCGAAAATCTCGTACGAGAACCAATCTCTGAAGCCAGTCTGCAACACAGCCCGTGTAAAGTCCACGCAAGGTAGGTAGCCCTGGAAAGGCAATGGCCTATACGCCGAGCTCCATCTCGCTCTCGGGCGCATGCCATTCTCATCCGCCTTGTCTTCCAGCGGCGGATCCATGCGGTATGCATCCGAAATCTGCAAGAAGTAGATCTTGTCCTTTGGCACTGTCTTCGCCAGCTTGTCACATGAAGCCTTCCAGTCCTTTTCCACTTGCTCCGCGGAGCGGCCGTCTTCAACAAGGCCACTCTTGGTGGTTGGGTCTGCCCATTCCCCACCCGCAGACTGGAAAGTATCAAGGCAAAGTCCGAAGTTGGGACGATCGACTTGCTTGCAGATGTCCCAGACGTCCTCCCAGTTCGGCGCGTGGGTGCTCCAGCACCAGTTTTCGTAAGCGCAGCGGAAACCCTTCTTGGCGAGAATATCTGCTAGCTCGCGCAGATCATTTACAAATCGGCTTCGGTCTGTACCGATCTTTTCGGCGGGTGTGTCTGAAGAGCCGACCTGGAGCATGTCGGTGCCCGCAGCCTCCATGATCCGCATCCAGCCATGGAGACGTGAGAAAGCATCCTCGCGCTCGGCGGAGCCTTCGGGCCAGCCTTCGAAGTTTGCAAAGGGCTGCAGGATGAGCACTTTCAGGCCTTTGGCGTCAGTCATAGCTTTGATGGTTGCAGCTGCATTGACCAGAGAATCGTAGTCTTTGGGATCGATATCATCGCTTTCGGTGTCGCCTTGCTTTTGTGGACGAAGGTGCATTTTGGCGAAGGCCAGGATGTCCGGCATCGAGAGCTCGATGGCTGTAAAACCAGCATTGGCAATAGCTGTGAGCTTCTTCGGCAGAGTGTGAGAGTCCTTGCAGCCGATGGAGCAAGAGGCGTAAGCCAGTGGGACCTTGGTGTTGGAAAGGGACGACATGGTGGTTGAGTTGTTCCGGAGTGCTCTTTCGCTTGCGAGTAAGGCTTCTAGTCTGGAGTCAGGCATTGTGAGTGAAATCAGAAATGGCAACATATAAGCGAGCTACTGCAGCAGTCTCCTCTTTGGCCGTCAGAGAGTGATCATTCATTCATCGTGATGTCAAGTTGCATGACGTCGTGTCGTTTCTTCCTCGGAAGGTTATAGATGCAGTGGCTCGCACGTGATGTGATGTAGCAAATGATTTGATGTACCTACACGAGGACACGGCGTTGGATCGAACATCCTAGAGCAATATCACTATAATATGGTTGTAGTAGTAACGAGTTATAGAAAGAAAGTGAAGCATCGTGCTTCTGGTCAGGCAGGGCGGCTGCACCCGCGCTCTTGCGCTCTTGCAGCAGCTGCGCGTCAGCGTAGCCTGGCCTAGCCATCGAGCTACACAGACAGCTACACCACCACTTCAACAACATCCACCCGTATACCACAACACAACAACTCATCTCCAACCGCACCACCCGCCGTCGACTTCGCTTCCGCTTGCACCCTGCTACAGATCCGTGTTCGCAGTGACCGCCGCCTTGCCACTCCCTCCCACACACACATACCGCAAACATGAACCACTTCCCCGAAGCCTGGGGCAGAGTACGTCCACCAACAGCATATCACGGCCTGTTTGCTGGAAGGAATCATTTCTAACCATACCTCCAGCCTAGAGACGATGTTTACGGCGCATACAACTCCTCATACCTCCCCCAATCCCACGGCGGCACCCAGGGCCCCATTGCTCACACCCAATCACCCATCGTCACCGGAACCTCCGTGCTCGCCGTCAAATACAAGGACGGTGTAGTCATCGCCGCCGACAACCTCGCCTCATACGGCTCCCTCGCACGCTTCACCGACGTCAAGCGCCTGAAGCAGTTCAACCGCAAAGCCGTCGTCGGCTTCGGCGGCGACGTCTCCGACATGCAGTACCTCGACCGCCTGCTCAACTCGCTCGACGTGGAGGAAAACTACGGCGGCGACGCCACCGAAAGCGAGGCGCAGCCGCATATGAGCGCCAAGAACCTGCACGCCTACCTCAGCAAAGTCATGTACAAGCGCCGCTCGGATTTCAACCCGTTGTGGAACGCCATGCTGGTCGCAGGCCTGGACGAGGCCGACAAGCCTTTCCTTGCGTACGCAGACTTGCTCGGCACAACATACAGCAGCCCTAGTTTGGCTACCGGCTTCGGCGCTCACCTGGCACAGCCGATCATGCGCCGCGTGGTACCGACTGAGGCTGCTAGCAAGGAATTGAGCAAAGAGCAGGCTGTGGATTGTGTGAAAGAGTGCATGAAGGTGCTGTTCTACCGTGACGCGAGGAGCATGCCCGTCTACTCGATCGCCGTGATCGATGGCAGCGGTGTGAACTTGAAGGAGAACGAGAAGCTCGAGAACCAGAGCTGGGCGTTCGCCGAGCAGATCAAGGGCTACGGCACGCAAACTGTGTAGGGGATGGCATGAGAATCGGTGCAACAATCACGATACGCTAGCTTGACACTGGGCTGGTTTTATGTATACTATACAATTGAAGCTTCCCTGGAAAGAAGGGGTTGCTAAATGCTCATGCTGTGAATTTATGTCTCCTAAGTAACGTGTCCGTGTACCTTCCCGCCTAACGCCTGCAATTCCACGCCTTGCGGGACTTGAACATCGAGACCGCTACCAACCCTTGTTTTTTCGCGACCGCCGCACAGTGGGAACAGCAGCTTCGTCGCCAGATTCAACATCGAGCTCCCGGCGAGCAATCGACATCTTCCTGGGGCGAGCCTTCGCTGCTTTCTTAGATGGCACAGCGTTGCTCACGCTCTCCTTCGCCACAGCACCCACACGCTCAGCTCCATCACCACCAACACCCGCAGCCTCAATCGCAAACTTCCGCTCCTGTTCGTCAATAATATACATCTCACCCTTCAACCCAGCCACCATCTCGTCCAAACTAGCGTCCCTTCGCTCCCCAGTCTCGTGATCCCACACGTATCCCTCTCGCAACCACATCCATCTCAAACATGCGCGAAGTTCCTTGTCCAGCGGCACGACTCGCTGCCACTCGGGCTCGAAATCTTCCACGCCGGAGCGCCTGCCATTATAATCCTGCGCCAGTCCGCGTTGGACATCGCGGCAGAAAATGCGCCAGCTATCCCAAGCATAGGGCCCGCAGCCGGGGATGTGGCCGATTTCGAGCGCGCCTTCGCACTCGTCAACGTCTTCCTCGACGACTTGGTCTTTCTTGATGCCTTTGCCGTCGCCTTTGGCCGGGTAATGAAGGGTGCGGTAAAGCTGGTTCTTTGCCGGTGGGTTTGCCAGCCAGGCTTTGGCGATTAGGATCAGCCGCTTTGCACGCTGGTTCTGGAGACCCAGCGTGCCAATCATTTCTACCAGGTCTTTCTCTTCGGCTTGCGAGAGAGCTTCCGGGCTTGGGTAGAGTTTCTTCAGGTTCCAAAAGATTGGCGCAGCGGCGCGTCCGGTGGTCTTGTTAAGAAATGTGACGGCGATGATGAGCCAGAAGGGTTCTTTCCAGAGTTTCTCCTGAATGAGGCCGAAGTGTGTGGAGTTTGTGGACGGGACTGGGCACGTGGATGTGCCTTTCGGGGGGCGAGGTGTTTTGGTGAGTGGCGATATCTTTTTTGTGTCCGTTGGTTTTGCCGGGGAGCTCGTGGAAGTAAAGTAGTTGCTCGTCTTGCTGGTACCCTTTTTCTTCTTGTGTTTGATGAGTTGAGGCTCTTCAGACAGAGCATGTGAAAATACTGGTGGCTCGACTTCGTCAGAATCGTATGTCACTGCATCTTCGGCGTACTGCGACGCGGGTCCAATTCGAGCGCTGGCAGCTCTGGGCAATTTTTTCCTGGGCGAAAAATGTTTACTTGTTGTGCCGGTCAATTTATGTTTCTTGACTTCTGTGGCGTGGGTCATATTGTTGCTGTTGGAAAAGTGCTCATTGATCTCATTGTCGACATCGATCTCATTGTTCCTTGCGTCAGCGGTTGTATCCTGGCATTCAGTTTCCGAAGGCGTTGGTGACGGTGTCAATGTACTCAAGCTGGAAGGAATACCGCTCTGTCGCTCGAGCGCCGCATCTTGAGTGGCGTCTGAGGGTTCATCATCTGCACTTTGTGCCTCTTCGTTTACTTCGTCTCGCTCTTCGTCACCATCTTTCACACTGCTGGTGCCGAGTTCCATTTCATTTGGGATATACACGATAGGCGATGATTTACGAACAATATTGCCGAGAACTGTGGTTTTCCCCAGCGGTACCTCAGGCTCGGCCGGTTCTCGACCTAAGCCATGATTGCTGGTTTTATCCGTTATAAAGCGTTCCGTGGCAACGTCCAAAGAGTTTGAGAGAGGCTTACAGTCTGGTAACTCGCGTATCGATCCAAAGACCTCGCGTGATATGTCCTCGATGGATCGGTACACGTCGTCTGCGTCTTGGCTGGCGACGTAGTCGATAAAAGGGAGTTCCGCGTCATCGGTCTGACCAAACCCAGAGGGAGAGGGAGCGAGCTCTCTTTGTGATCGTTCAACGGTGGTGTCAGCGGATTTAATGTTGTGCTTTGCGTTGAAATCGCTGAACAGTGGCAGATCCCTCTCACCAAGCATGCGAGGAGCGTTGTTGATGGGTTGAGCCAGCGCGTTCTCATGAGTGTTCGAGACCTCGATACTGCGGTCACTCATCGAAGCAACTCTTTGATACTTGATATATTCGCCATATCTGTTGACGCCCAGCCCGTTCCCATCAGTGTTCGGGACCTTGACCCTGGGGTTGGCAACTTTTACGCGCTTAAAAATTGCGTCAGCTGAGGCACAATAGATAGTCTCAGCGGTCCGTCTGGAGCTGCTGCTGTCGTCGCTGTCGTCGCTGTCATCGTCGTCGTCGTCGCTGTCAGACGAGTTTCCACCATGAGCGAACTTGTCGAAGCGCTTGAACGCGGCTTGAACGTCACCTCTACCTGCATACGATGGCACGCTGTTTGCTTTGTTGGCACTAACAGGCTTGGGTGATGATCCTATCATGCCGGTATCCATTCGTATGCCACTCAGGCCAGAGATCGGGCGTTGTTGTGCGAGAATTCTTGCAGAGCGTCGCCTTGGAGCAATCGTATTAATGTCTGGCCGCGTGGGAGGTGTTGAGACTGAGGGCGGGGTCTGGTTGGTCGAAGGCACACCCACCGTTGCCAGAAAGCCGGGCAACACAGGGCCAATGGACGTCTTTTGAGGCAACGATGTTGACTTCTTCTGGTTAGGCGAAGGCCGCGCTGGCGAACCTCGCAGCGCATCTGCAAGAGGATCGAGAATGCTGTTTCCAGCTCCGTGGTTGGTAGATGCATCATTCGCAGTAGTACCGTCATCATATTCCACATCGTCTTGCTCTACCCACTGCTTTACAGGCCGTGGAAGCAAATGCGTCTTCGTGGCTTGGTGAAGCAGAGCAGCATCTGACGAGGTCGCAGCAGGTTTAGGCGCGCCCGAATTTGAGGGCCGGGACCTTGCTTGACTTGATAAATCAGCGTTCGATCTAGCCAAGGAAGCTACTCCTTGCTGGCCGTTCATCAAAGCAGCAGCTTGTTTAGCTCTAAATGCGCTTTGCCTGCGAAGCTTCTTTTTGGATCGCCTTTCGCTGACATCGCCGTGCTCGCCCTCGGGTTTTCTTGTCGCATGAGCAATTGGCAGCCCATCAGTGGCTTTGTTGTTTGAGTGGATGTCGTGTTGATGCTTCGAGCTTGGTGCCACATCGGATGATTGACTTTTGTTCGTCTTTGTCGGCTTCTTGGAAGAGTCGGCATTGCTGTGGTTCTTACCCTGGCGAGCCTTGCTTTTGGCACTATTCTTCTCCGGAAGAACAGCCGTGGACTGAAACATGTCCTTCACTGCGGACTGAAACATGTCCTTCAACATGTCCCTCGCTGGGGCAACCGGTAGTTCCTGAGGTAGAGCTTTCTGCTCAGAAACCGTCGAGGGCTTGTGGTCTTCGGCCTTGCTGGCTGAAAGAGCATTCTTCTTCAACTCACGCAGTCTCTTCCTGTGGCGTTTACGTTTCAGAGAGCTGGACGACTGAACGGGGCACGGAGCCCCGATTACTTCTGTACTTGCTGGTTTCGAGGTAGTGCTCGTTGATTGGCGTTTTACATCTGATGGTGCGATAGTCGATTTGCCGCTCGCAGGTGCATCTCGGGGTCCAGCATTTCGGGGAGTCTCATTCACGATCATAGGTTTCTTGGAGGGCGTTGAGGCGGCATTTTGATTTTTTGCTGGTGTCGACTGCTGGTTGCGCTTGCGTTTGGCCATGGCGTGTTTTATATGCGTTCAGTTCAAAGGAAATGTCAATAGGACGTAGTTTCTGTGCTGGCGTGTGCAGGAGGATGCTTGCGTCGAGAACAATCAACGCGCGACTAAGTCGAAGATGTACACCAGAACTTCAAGAGAAAAGGAAGAGAGTGGGAAAGGGCCAGCAATGCCGGACGATGCGCAATTGATAGATCACATCTCGGATGAAGGAATCTTGAGCATGTGAAACTTGCCCCATCCTTTGGCGCGGAAACGGCTCGCTAGCGGCCGGCGGTGCAGGGCTCACTTTCAGGCGCCGCAATCAGGGTGACCAGACATCATCAGAACGACCTCGAGATGCTTCGCTTCACATGTCCCTCCTGATATATTCCCTCTTCCTGCTGTACGTCTACGAGACGGCGCCGTCATTCGGTCGTGGGTCTGAAAGCTTTCGACTTGAGTGTTCCACGGCAAACGGTGAGCAAATCGACCACCTTTGGCGATTGTCGCACGGTCAAGTGCTCCCCTGCAACATGCCGCCCGGCATTGCTCGTTGATTGGAGGCTGCACAGCGAACTTGTCACATTCACGTTCTGCAACCTCTCTTCCGCAGAGAATACACAAAAATCACCTACACAGCGCCACTGTCAGGATGGTCGAAGCGAAGGTCAGAAGCATCAATTCAGACTCCTCACTCGGCACAGACTATCAATACCGCAACTCCGTCTGCCTCTTCACCATCGTTGACCACGCCAAAAAGCACATGCACATCGGAGCGATGTACGCCAGAGTTCGGCCCCTCCGTCGTGCCCTGCGAGCCGCGCATCGAGGAGGCCGGGATGAAAAGTCCACCGAGGCCAACCTGGTTTGATACAAGGAGCTCGCGAGCGAACACAGCATTGCCTGCCAAGAGCTTACGCGCTTGCAATGGGTGGTCTTCAAATTGAGTGTGTTTTCGTCCTGGTGTGACGTACGTTACGGGGAACGGCTCGCCCGGGTACCAATTTTCGTCAAGCAGATTATCAGAAGCACCACATTGCGGGTTCTGAATTATTGTGAGACTAGCATTTATTCATGACGGATCTGCAAGCATAGGGTGGCTTCTTTCGTTTCGGCCATTTGATGTGCCATGGTTGAAGCGAAGACTGCTCTTGTCTGCCATGAACACAACTCATTCTTCTACACGTATTGTAGCACGTCCACAATGAGGGTCATAGGCACTCCCTAGGCGCGTAGAGTATTCAGGATAACAAATCAAAATGTCGAAACTACCTGACTTTCTATCGAAAGAAGTCGCCAAAGGAGCTAAAGAAAAAGTGTTTGTCCGTAATTAATGCCGTGAGGGAACGCGCTCTAAACCCATGCATTCACTGATAAACGCCATTTCGGAAACAGAAGAAGCAGACGCCGCTTGGGCAGCAGCTCTTTTTGCGAGCTGGCCGATGTGCGGTTCTGAAGGAATCGTGCGAATCCGCCTCGCGGTGCCGGGATATCGTTCGAATGGCGCATCAAGTGGCAGTAACAGAATTTTGCAAAGTGCTTCACATGAAGTCGTCACTGTAAAAGTGTTAGCCGATGTACAAGTCACGACTGATCTTTCCTTCCAAACTTACTCATCGAGGCCATCGTCGTAAGCCATGGTGTCAGCTCTTGAGCTGACGTCCTTCTGTGCAACAACTGAAGGCTTGGTTTTGGCAGCCTTGGTCTTCTTGCCACCCTTCTCAGCAGCCTTTTCCACCTTCATCTTCTCGTTGCTCATGGTAGACAAGCCGGTGGCAATCTTGCGGATCTGGTCGCTAGACAAATCCTTGACAAGCTGCTTGGCAAAGTCCTGCATGAAGATGGCGTAGTGGGGCTTCTTTGCGTTGGCGGTAAGGAGGCCAGTGAGGGTCTCGTTGAGCTTTCTCCACTCAGCCGGGCTGGCAGGGCTGAAGAGTTTCATGCTGGAGAGGTCGACGGTGGAGGCAGGGTCATCGCCTTCCTGGACTGTGACGGCCTTTGGTGCGCTGCGGTTCTTGGAGATGCCGATGTTGCCAAACATGTCCTCGGCATTGCGAAGATCGCTTGCCTTCTCCTCCTCGCGCAGACGTGCACGCCTTGTGGCCTCGTCCTCCTCCTCGCTGTCGTCCTCCATGTCCTCCATCATCTTCCTGCGCATGTTCTCCTGGCGCCTCTCCTCTACGCGCTGAGACTTGCTCTTGTGGTTGGCCTTGGCCTCTGCCTCCGCCTTTGCTTTGGCGTCAGCGGCCTTCTTGGCCTTCTCGCGCTCGACCTCGCTGTCCTCGGCCGCGTCCCAGGACTCCAGGACGTCATCGTCATCCTCTTCGTCGTCGAACTTGCCACGGCGGGCGGCAACAACAGGCGGGGAGGAGGGAGGGGTGCTCTCAGAGTCCTCGTCATCCCATGCAGCGGGCGCCATGACTGCGGTTGCGTGTGGTGGGTTGTGGGTTGTGGGTGTGTCGTGTGAGTTGTGGATGGGGGGTTCAGCGCTGCGCTGAGTCACGAGGCGGGGTCGATGCTATTGTTGTACGCGTGAGATGTGTAGAGTGAGGATGTCTTGACTGGACTTGAGTGTGGGAGACGGAGAAGACTCGAAATATCCTCTTGCTTGTTTTTGAATTTAGTGAATTAGAGTTGGGTCGGGAGGGAGTGAAAGAAAGTTGTACCAGAGGAGCAAAATATGGTAGACACTAGACAGGCACTTTTGGTGGGCTGAAGCCGACCCGTCATAATTGTCGCAGACTTTGTTGCTGTGGCCAATCACGTTGCCAGCTGCACGGCATCGATCGGCGTGCCCCTGCGAGCGAGCGAAGGATGCCCAATAATGCATGTCACCGCGAGTGCTCGTCTTGCTTTCCGGATCCCCAAAACGAACCCCTTTAGACGAGCATACAACGAATACGCCGCCCCTTCTTACAACGGCATCTGGAAAGGGATGTTTCTGAAGGGCACATCAGGGTGCAATGTTCCGGTCGTGACACCTCCCTGGACTTTCGTGCGATCGCGTTGGGCATGAACAGTCCTGGCCGGTACTTTATCCATTGGTCATTCGAGGATGACTCTTAGGACGTCTGAAACGTGTATGTTCCGTGCGCACCCTACCATGTAGGTCAAGATTTATGTGCTATTCTGGTTGAGACTCTTGTCGTGTTGCGACATCAGTGATCTCGCAGAGCCACAGCGGTCCATATCGCCCATATCGATTCATATCACTATACAGTTACACATACACCCCGAGATACGTACCTTGGTGGACTCTTGGGGTTCGAGAAGCTGGGCGTCATGCCTTGTGTGCCTTGTTGCCCCACTGGTTCACGCCATCACGGATGAGAACGGGGATCACTTGCTCTGTTTTGATCAGAGCAAAGACCATTCGCAAGACTTTCAGAGTCATTTGGCACAATGCTCGGTACGCGTTAGAGCTTTGAGTAGCAACAGATGATTCAACAGGGCATGGTGCACTTATATTCGAGTCCTATGCATGTGCATGATGCTGCTGGGGTTAGGGTTGGGGTGATCATCGGGTGGGAATAATGCGATATATGGGCAAGTTCGGGCAGAAATGATAATCTCGTGTAGCTGAGCCAGTCCTTGACAGAGCGTCCTTGTTTTGATGCGTTGGCTTCTGTTGCCGTCGCTGTCTGGCGTCATTCCTCTGATCTCCAGCTTTCGGACTCAAGCAGCGGAGCGAACGATACCACACGGGTAGGATTGCGCACGATATTGAATTATCCCGGATGAGGCCCCAAACACCAAGTGCCGAATGTGTCCCACCAACAACAACTGCCCGGTAGGCAAGGACTGTCTACTTCAATGTTGCTATTGATCAAATCAGGTCATCCCGTGACAGCCGATTTGCAATAACGATCACATGCAATTCAATACATACATATATATATATATATATATATATATATATTTAGTTCCCATGACGACACTCTTACTGGAATTATCATGACATCTCAGCGGATTCTTCAAGCCAAGTCATATATGCGGTGCTGTAGGAAATCGGTGAGGGCCAATTAGTGTCAAATGATTGTTGTGCCGGGTAGTCGCCGGGTATACGATCAGGTCGGTAATAATTTTGACATTGAGTACAAGTCAATGTTTGTGATCATCACAAGACTTTTCAGCATCTCGAAGCAAATTCAAAAGTGTGAGTTACCGTTGCTCATGCTCCAACAGTGAGACTGTGAACTGCTACATGTAACATTCCGTGTAATTTCATGTCCATCAAATCGAATTCGTATGTGGTACCGTCGATGATGTCACGTTACTTAGAGCTCACATCCGGCGCAAGAGGTATGATCATTCTGATGCATCCACGTATGCTAGGTGTTTCCGATGATTTTAGGTCTTTGATCTTCCGATGGGACAAGTCCGGTATTCTGAGCACACGAGATGTATGTAAAGAGATCTACGGATGTGCCATGCCATTGACTCTCGCAAATGACAGTCTGTTGTACGATCAGAACGGTAAGAAGCTACCACTCGTTGGCATGAGTGGCTGGAGGCAAGCGCAGCGCGACACTAGATCGGCCTGAATATTTACAGTCATATTCGATGTGAAGGTTCGGATGTTCATACCAGATAGAAGGGCAGAAGGATTGCACGCATCAATCGTGCAGACTACATATGTACAGCCTCAGGCCCGTGCACGCTGCACTTGGCACGAAGCGGATGGCGACGCAACCAACCAAGCTTGGGAGGTTCCAGTCCAGCTTGCTTGCTGATGGCATTCGAGAGTACAACCCCCTTCCACCACCACCACCACCACCATCCTCCCTCCCCCCACCCCTGCACGCATTTACGAATCTCGTTCGCTCCTTTGAATCCTTCACGTTGCGAGTTGAAGGGTAGCGCGATACACACCTTACCTCGGACTCCCTAGGCTCCAGGGGAAACGTTGCATTGACCAAAACACGCGCGCTGCGCTGCAAAAACGACAACATGGCTTCCCTCCCCATCAAGTTCACGGAACTGGTTTCTTTGACTTCCTGTGGCATCCAGGTGAGTAGGATCGAGGCCTCCGCGCGCAGCAATGTGGCGGGAAAACAATGACCTCACAACAAACATCTGCTGATGCCTAGTACAGCCGGCCTCGATAGGCTTCAACTCCTGTACACTAGAATCCGACAGCTTTGTCTGCGTGAGACAGCAGGCTGAGGGCAGCGCCTCTCCCGAGGTCCTGATTGTCGACCTGAAGAATGGCAATAATGTAATGAGGAGGCCTATCAAGGCCGACAGCGCCATAATGCACTGGACGAAGCAGGTCATTGCTCTCAAGGCCGGCGGAAAGACACTGCAGATCTTCGATTTGGCACAAAAGAGCAAGCTGAAGAGCGCGACAATGGCCGAGGACGTCGTGTACTGGAAATGGTTCAGCGAGACGTCATTGGGCCTGGTCACGGATACAAGCGTCTTCCACTGGAACATTTTCGATCCTGCGCAAGCGAGCCCGCAGAAGGTGTTTGACCGCAACCAAAACCTTTCAGGATGCCAGATTATCAACTACCGCGTATCTGACGACGAGAAGTGGATGGTCGTGGTTGGCATCTCACAGCAGCAAGGTCGCGTTGTAGGAAGTATGCAGCTGTACTCGAGGGATCGCGGCATCAGCCAGTCTATCGAGGGTCACGCTGCAGCATTCGGCACTATGCGCCTCGAGGATGCACCTGCAGACTCCAAGCTTTTCACCTTTGCGAACCGCACAGCAACCGGCGCAAAGCTCCACATTGTCGAGGTCGACCACCAGGCGCCGAACCCCGTCTTCCAGAAGCGCGCAGTGGACATCTACTTCCCCCAGGAGGCGGCCAACGACTTCCCTGTGGCTATGCAGGTGTCGAGCAAGTACAAGGTGATCTACTTGGTCACTAAGTACGGCTTTATCCACCTGTACGATCTTGAGACTGGTACCACAATCTTCATGAACAGGATTTCCAGCGACACCATCTTCACAACTGCTCCCGATAGCGAATCATCCGGAATTGTCGGCGTTAACCGTAAGGGTCAAGTGCTCGCGGTATCAGTCGACGATACTACTTTGATTCCCTACCTCCTCCAGAACCCGGAGAATGCAGAGCTCGCATACAAACTTGCGTCAAGAGCCGGACTTCCTGGTGCCGATTCGCTTTACCAGCAGCGCTTCGATCAGCTCTTATCCTCTGGCGACTACCAAGCCGCAGCGAAGACCGCCGCCAACTCGCCTCAAGGATTCCTCCGTACCCCTCAGACAATCGAGAAGTTCAAGTCCGTGCCCCAACAACAGGGCCAGCTTTCAGTCATCTTGCAATACTTCGGTATGTTGCTTGACAAGGGTAAGCTCAATGAGCACGAGACTCTCGAGCTCGCAAGGCCCGTCCTTCAGCAGAACCGCAAGCACCTACTAGAGAAGTGGATGAAGGAGTCCAAGCTTGCATGCTCCGAACAGCTTGGTGATCTTGTCCGCATCCACGATGCCAACCTTGCCCAGCAGATCTACCAGGAGGCCGGTGCCTCTCAAAAGGTGATTGCCGCCATGGCTGAGTCGGGCAACTTCGAGCAAATCCTCCCCTACTCGCGCTCTGTTGGCTACACTCCCGATTTCAATGGTCTTCTTCAGCACATTGTCCGCGCCAACCCTGAGAAGGGTGCTGAATTTGCCACCGCCATTGCAAAGGAGGATGTCAACCTTATCGACGTGGAGCGCACAGTCGACATCTTCCAGTCACAAGGCATGGTTCAACAGGCCACTGCCTTCCTTCTCGATGTTCTCTCAGCCAACAACCCTGAGCAAGGCCATCTCCAAACTAGACTTCTCGAGATGAACCTGATGAACGCTCCCCAGGTTGCTGATGCCATTCTCGGTAACGAGATGTTCTCGCACTACGACAAAGCTCGCATCGCCCAGCTTTGCGAGAATGCTGGTCTTTTGACCAGGGCTCTGGAGCACTACGAAGACCCTGCATCCATCAAGCGCTGCATCGTGCAATCCGACAAGATCCCTGAAGAGTTCCTCCTGAACTACTTCGGCCGTCTCACTGTCGAGCTCGCGCTTGAGTGCCTTGACGAGATGCTCAAGGTGAACATCCGCCAGAACCTGCAGGCTGTCATCAACATCTCGAAGAAGTACTCTGATCTGTTCGGTCCTACCAAGATCATTGATCTTCTTGAGAAGTACCGCACCGCTGAGGGCCTTTACTTCTACCTTGGCGGCATTGTCAACATCACCGAGGATGAAGAGGTCACTTTCAAATACATTGAGGCCGCCACCAAGATGGGCCAGCTTCAGGAAGTCGAGCGCATTTGCCGTGAGAGCAACTCATTGAACGCCGAGAAGGTAAAGAACTTCCTCAAGGAGGCCAACCTGACCGAGCAGCTGCCTTTGATCATCATTTGCGACCGTTTCAATTTCGTTCACGACTTGGTTCTCTACCTTTACAAGGCCCAGCAGTTCAAGTCTATCGAGGTCTACGTTCAGCGTGTCAACCCTGCGCGCACTCCCAGTGTCATTGGTGGTCTCCTCGACGTCGACTGCGACGAAAACATCATCAAGGGCCTGCTCAGCTCTGTACCCCCAGAGAGTATCCCTATCGATGAGCTGGTCCAAGAAGTCGAGTCTCGCAACCGTCTGAAGCTGCTGCTGCCTTTCCTCGAAGCATCTCTCCAGGCGGGCAACCAACAGCAGGCCGTCTTTAACGCACTTGCCAAGATCTACATCGACTCGAACAACGATCCTGAGAAGTTCCTCAAGGCGAACGACCAGTACGACACCCTATCTGTCGGTAAATACTGCGAGAAGCGCGACCCCAACTTGGCCTTCATCGCGTACAGCAAGGGCCAGAACGACCTCGAGCTCATCAGCATCACCAATGAGAACGCTATGTTCCGTGCCCAGGCTCGCTACCTGATCGAGCGTGCTGACCCTGAGGTTTGGGCCTACGTGCTTTCCGAGAACAACATTCACAGGCGTTCGCTCGTGGATCAAGTCATCTCTACCGCTGTTCCCGAGAGCAACGACCCCGAGCGTGTCTCTATCGCTGTCAAGTCGTTCATCGATGCCGACATGCCAGTCGAGCTCATCGAGCTCTTGGAGAAGATCATCCTTGAGCCAACCACATTCAGTGACAACTCTAACCTTCAAAACTTGCTCATGCTCACTGCTGCCAAGTCTGACCGCGGCCGTGTTGCCAACTACATTCAGCAGCTCGATGCTTACAGCCCTGAAGACATTGCGCAGCAGTGTATCGAGGTTGGCATGTACGAGGAGGCATTCTTGATCTACAAGAAGGACAACAACCACTCTGAAGCCACCAACGTGCTTGTTGACCACGTTGTCAGCATTGATCGTGCACAGGAGTACGCTGATCAAGTTGATCTCCCTGAAGTGTGGAGCAAGGTGGCCAAGGCCCAGCTTGACGGCCTTCGCGTCAGCGATTCGATCGAGTCGTACATCAAGGCTCAGGATCCCTCCAACTACCACGAGGTCATCGAGACCGCCACTCAAGCCGGCAAGGATGAGGATCTTATCAAGTACCTACGCATGGCTCGCAAGACCCTCCGCGAGGCCCCGATCGACACTGGACTTGCCTTCTGCTTCGCCCGCACTAACCAACTGCCCGAGTTGGAGGACTTCCTTCGCTCTGCCAACGTTGCCAACATCGAGGAGTCTGGTGACAAGGCGTATGCCGAAGGCTATCACGAGGCTGCCAAGATCTTCTTCACTTCAATCTCAAACTGGGCCAAGCTTGCGACCACTCTGGTGCATCTCGAGGACTACCAAGCTGCTGTTGAGTGTGCCCGCAAGGCAAACAATGTCAAGGTCTGGAAACAGGTCAACGAGGCCTGTGTGGCCAAGAAGGAGTTCCGTCTTGCCCAGATTTGCGGTCTTAATTTGATCGTTCATGCCGAGGAGCTGCAAGATCTCGTCAAGCAGTACGAGCGCAATGGCTACTTTGATGAGCTCATTTCTGTGCTTGAGGCCGGTCTTGGTCTGGAGCGCGGTAAGTCGTTTCTCAATGGTACACACAAATTCTACATATACTGACATTTCTCACAGCACATATGGGACTCTTTACCGAGCTTGGAATTGCTCTTTCCAAGTACCATCCCGAGCGTGTTATGGAGCATCTGCGTCTTTTCTGGGGCCGTATGAACCTTCCCAAGATCATCAGATCTTGTGAGGAGTCTCATTTGTGGCCTGAGCTTGTATTCGTATAGTAAGTCGTCCCTTCTTGTTTCTTTCCCTCCCTTTTTCTTTTGACCTCTTTGCTGTTTGAAGCAACACAGACTGACAGATCCACCTCACAGCACCCACTACGATGAGTTTGATAACGCTGCTCTTGCAATGATGGAGCGTGCTGCCGACGCTTGGGAGCACCACACCTTCAAGGAGACGATCATCAAGGTCGCCAACTTGGAGATCTATTATAAGGCTCTCAACTTCTACCTGCAGGAGCAGCCCTCTTTGATTACCGACCTCTTGCAAGTCCTCACACCCCGCATCGACACCAACCGTGTTGTGCGCATGTTCGAGAAGTCGGACAACATTCCGCTTATCAAGCCTTTCCTGCTTAACGTGCAGACCCAGAACAAGCGTGCTGTCAACGACGCCATCAACGATCTGCTCATCGAGGAGGAGGACTACAAGACTCTCCGCGATAGCGTTGAGAACTATGACAACTACGAGGCTGTTGCCCTTGCCCAGAGGCTCGAGAAGCACGATCTCGTGTTCTTCCGCCAGATTGCTGCCAGCATCTACCGCAAAAACAAGCGTTGGGACAAATCGATCGCGCTCTCCAAGCAGGACAAGCTGTACAAGGACGCCATCGAGACCTCTGCTATCTCAGGCAAGCCCGAGGTCGTCGAGGAGCTCCTCAACTACGTAAGTTTTGTTGAATCATCCCCACACCACGTGCGTCCTACTGACAGAATCTACAGTTTGTCGACATCGGCAGCAAGGAGTGCTTCGTTGGTATGCTCTACGCATGCTACGACCTCATCCCACTTCACAAGGTCATGGAGCTCTCATGGCGTCACGGCCTTACCGACTTCACCATGCCTTTTATGATCAACTACATGTCGCAGCAGGCCGCCGCCATCGATACCCTGCGCCGCGACAACGAAGAGCGCAAGGCTCGCGAGGCTTCCACTCAGAAACCCGAAGACGACGGCCCCATCCTCGGCCAGAGCAGGCTCCTGCTCACTCAGGCCCCGCAACAGACTGCCGCGCCTGCAACAGGTGGCATGTACGGCGGTATGAACGGCATGATGCCCCAGGCGACCGGGTACGGTGGTTTCAGATGAGGAGTTCACATTCGTGGCGAATTAGGGAGCTGACTACGGAGGAGAGGCGAAGTCTACGCTCGCAGCGAAATGAGAAGTCGATCACGACGGAGGAAAGGAAGAAGGGTACTGTACCCTTTTCCCAGTTGTATTTGTTCGGGAGCGCCTTTTGTGTGAGGCAGTGTGTACGAGGAGAAGCGTTACGGAATGGAAAGGTGGAGTCGCGGAATGGTAAAAAGAACTAAAGCACGACCCCCCTCTTCTAGAAGCTTGTTTCTTGGTTCTTGCGGAGCGTGTACATTATGGTAGTTTTTTTTGGTCTTGAAATTGTATTGTTTGGGCTCATCCTTCGACCGTATCGTGTTACGTCAAAGAATCTCAGTGGCAGTGTCACCTTGTAACATGTACGCGCCCTAATGTGCTCGCTGTTCGGAATAGATCGACCGTAGAGAATCGCCGAGGCGATTTTGACTAATCGTGGAAGGGTGCGTTTCCTGGGTCAGTCGTGTGTTGTTGCTTTTGAGCCGCTGATAGACACAGCAATGTGATTATCTGAGCCGGTCCTGGCCGATCCCACCTAGATACACTAGCTAGCTAGCTGAGGTGTTTTTGTGGTTTCCTGAGCCATTTGGATATTGCTTACCCTCGGTTGCCCGCCGACTGACCGACTTGATATCGTGACTAGGGTTTGGTTCATGCAAGGTACTTACTGTATGCGCTGCGTTCCTGGTAGCACATAGGAGGATGTAGCTCTGCGTACGTCGGAGGGGTCCCGTACGTCCGAGTGAGTATACATGCATGCATGTACCGAATATACCGAATGAAGTCGGAACTTCCGCGCGCGCGAGATCATGGTCCGCTGCTGTGCGATGTCTACATGTACGCAGGATGTCATCGGGTGCTGTGTACTATACTGGTGTGCTCGTGCGCTGATGTGCGCATGTTTCGCGGTTGGTAGTAGCATGTATGGGTCAAGTCTTTCGGACATTGGGTCCGTTCTTTCTGTAAGGTAGTTTTCGGAATGGAGCGACGCGGTCCTACACACACACACACAGGGAGCACTCGGCTTAGGGGTTTGTCGTGACGGAGACAGTTGCGATCTTTGCGACTGTTCAGTACCTTACCTTGATGTTACTCATTCTTCCATTCCTTGAACGTCCGAGGGCGCGTTTGCCGAGGCTGTGATATTTTGGAGCGTGAAGAAGTGGAGCCATATTCGCTCTTCTAGTATTTTGGACTGATTCGATTGATGGAATTGGATTTGTGCCCTGATTGATTTCTTAATGGTCCAAGTGCTAGCTGTCTGGTGTTGTATTGTTCCGAGGGCGTGTGGCTAGCATGTGTGATTCATTCAATCGGTGGTGCGCACGACAGCGAGAGTCGAGACGGAACATTTGCAACCGAGGGCGGAAGTTGCGGAATATTTTTGGATGCGGATGTAGATGGAGGTGGTACTAGCTGGCTGGGACTGAGGGTCGATGCCAGGTGGAATATTGCAGGATACATGGCATAGCATAGCATAGCATGGCATGGCATATGTTGGGCAACATCTGAGAATAATGATGAGGCGTGAACTCAACCACGTTTGTGAGAACGACTATAGTGTAAAGTCTCACGTGAAGACTACCAGACTGCGACTACAAGGCATGCCATTCCCCCACTCAACGATGATCGTGATGTGTTTTTGGACGGCTGGGTGAGATAACAACGTTCACACAGTAAGCTATAGCATTGGCAGGTCGATCTCACCGCTCGAGGTGGCTCTATCGCGGAAGCCGAGGCGGATACGTGCGTCTGGGTGGGCTGGCTGGGGCTGCTCGCCAAGGAGACAGGTACGACGCGTCTGTGGTAGGCCCGAATGAGCACAATGGAATGATTCACAGGGCGAGTGTGAGCAACAGCGTTTCAACACAAGGCTGACTACTGGGTTCGTTTGGGAAGGACAATCAAGAGCGGACGGAGTCATCCGAGTTCGGCGGCTGGCCGTACGGTGCCACATGGTGCAGGGCGTGAGTCGAGTCTGGCTGGCTGGCTGCCCACGCCGCCGGGTTGCGGATGAAAGCGTTTCGTAACAGCGGCCGGGCTGTGCGAGAGGTGGGTGGTTATCTCTGGCGCCTGCTCTGGGCAACGTGTGCGTTTGTTGATTTTTCCTCCGGCTGTGTGTGAGTGTGTGATGGGATGGGTGGGGCGATTGGCCCTCAACGAGACTTGGTGGCTCAGCGTGTCGGCCGGCGGATAATGAGCTTGACAGGCAGATTCGCCGACGACGATTGCTCGTCTTCAGAGCAGCGCGAGGGAGTCGTTGTAGCGAGATGTAGCATGCAGAACGATGGATAGAAGGCTCAGAGTGGATTGCTGCCCTTTTCCACGACTCTTTCCGAGCCCGACCGCCTGGTACGGGAGATGTCGGAGCAGCCTTGTGGGAGCCTGGTCGCGAAACCCCGTGGGCGCGGGGCAAGTGCGCCAGTCTGCTCCGGGCCTAGCGCGGGCGCCGGGGCCAACTTTCGTCATGGGAATTGGGAGCTTCGTGGGTAGTGGCATAGCTTGAACCGAACGAGACATTTCACGAGAGACCGAGAGCGCGTGAGAATGAGAGAGAGAGCTCGCAGGAGCTGCTGGCGAGAGAGGGCCCAAGCAAGATAGCACACCACCTATAGTCTGCAACACGCCCACCACCTCCTCCTGTTCCCTCTTCCTCCTCGCTCTCATCCTCCCATCAACAACACTACCACCACCTCTCTTCCAACCACCCCTCCTCTCCTCCTCCTCCTCGTCTCACGTGCAGCCGGCTGCCATTGGCCATTTTTGTTGACCTGCCGAGGCATTGAGTCGTCGACAAGCCAAATAGTCGACGCCAATCGACTTTTTGCAGTCCTACTCCCACCTACATACACCCTCCCTCTCTCCCTCTCTCTCACACAGCCATGTCTGCCGACGCGGCGACCCACAGGGCCTCCATCGTGGCCGACGGTGCCAACCACCACGAGTATGGCACCCCAGACGCCGAAGGCGAGACTCACCACATCGCCAACACCGTCCACTCGCGTCTGCGCGCCAACAGCAGCATCATGCACCTCAAGAAGATCCTCGTCGCCAACCGCGGCGAGATTCCCATCCGTATCTTCCGTACCGCCCACGAGCTGTCCCTCCAGACTGTTGCCGTCTTCTCTTACGAGGACCGCATGGGCATGCACAGGCAGAAGGCCGACGAGGCTTATGTGATTGGCAAGCGTGGCCAGTACACTCCTGTTGCTGCCTACCTTGCTGGTGACGAGATTATCAAGATCGCTCTTGCACATGGTGAGTTGATTTTTGTGATTCGCATATTTTCGAGCACGCATCCCGGGATCGCCTCTCTCGTTCAATCAATCGCAATGGCACTATATGTATACATGTGGTCGACTATGCGAGAAGGCGTTTAGCTAGATGCATCACATGTCTCCAACTATCACTTCTTCTACATCCAAAATTATTGGAGTAAAGAAGAAACTGCTTCGAAATGTTCTCCCAAAGGCATATAACGTCAGGCTAATTGTACACCCATAGACGTCCAGATGATCCACCCCGGTTATGGTTTCCTCAGTGAAAACTACGAATTCGCGAAAAAGGTGGAAGAAGCTGGTCTGATCTGGATTGGCCCCACCCCCGAGACCATCAACAGCCTTGGTGACAAGGTCTCTGCACGTGAGCTTGCCATGAAGTGCGAAGTTCCTGTGGTTCCCGGTACTCCTGGCCCCGTCGAGAAATTCGAGGAGGTCAAGAGCTTTACCGACGAGCACGGCTTCCCCATCATCATCAAGGCTGCTTTCGGTGGTGGCGGACGTGGTATGCGTGTCGTCTGGAAGCAAGAGGACCTCAAGGACTCCTTCGAGCGTGCCACATCCGAGGCCAAGTCTGCCTTTGGCAACGGTACCGTTTTCGTTGAGCGCTTCCTCCACAAGCCCAAGCACATCGAGGTTCAGCTCCTCGGTGACAGCCACGGCAACGTCGTTCACTTGTTCGAGCGTGACTGCTCCGTGCAAAGACGACACCAGAAGGTCGTGGAGCTTGCTCCCGCCAAGGACCTCCCCATTGAGACCAGAGATGCCATTCTTGCTGATGCCGTGAAGCTCGCCAAGTCTGTCAACTACCGCAACGCAGGTACCGCTGAGTTCTTGGTCGACCAGCAGAACCGCTACTACTTCATCGAGATCAACCCTCGTATCCAGGTCGAGCACACTATCACTGAGGAAATCACTGGCATTGATATCGTTGCCGCTCAGATCCAGATCGCTGCTGGTGCCTCGCTCGAGCAGCTGGGTCTGACCCAGGACCGCATCACTACCCGCGGTTTCGCTATTCAATGTCGTATCACCACCGAAGACCCATCTCAGGCCTTCAAGCCTGATACTGGCAAGATCGAGGTCTACCGCTCCGCTGGTGGTAACGGTGTCCGTCTCGACGGTGGCAACGGTTTCGCTGGTGCTGTCATCACTCCTCACTACGACAGCATGCTTGTCAAGTGCACATGTCTGGGTTCGACCTACGAGATCGCTCGCAGAAAGATGCTTCGTGCTCTTGTCGAGTTCCGTATCCGTGGTGTCAAGACCAACATTCCCTTCCTTGCTTCTCTGCTCACTCACCCGACATTCATCGAGAGCCAATGCTGGACCACTTTCATCGATGACACCCCGGAGCTGTTCAAGCTCATCGGCAGCCAGAACCGTGCGCAGAAGCTCCTCACATACCTCGGAGATCTTGCTGTCAACGGCAGCCAGATCAAGGGCCAGATTGGCGAGTCCAAGTTCAAGGGCGACATCATCATGCCCGAGCTCAAGGACGCCAGCGGCGCCGTCATCGACACTTCCGTGCCATGCGAGAAGGGCTGGAGGAACATCATCGTCGAGCAGGGACCAGAGGCCTTCGTCAAGGCCGTAAGAGCAAACAAGGGATGTATGATCATGGATACCACCTGGCGCGACGCCCACCAGTCTCTCCTCGCTACCAGAGTCCGCACCGTCGACTTCTGCAACATCGCCAAGGAGACCAGCCACGCTCTCAGCAACGCCTGGGCTCTCGAGTGCTGGGGCGGTGCTACCTTCGACGTCGCCATGCGCTTCTTGTACGAGGACCCCTGGGACCGTCTGCGCAAGATGAGGAAGCTTGTGCCCAACATTCCCTTCCAGTGTCTGCTCCGTGGCGCTAACGGTGTCGCTTACTCTTCCCTGCCTGACAACGCTATCTACCACTTCTGCGAGCAGGCGAAGAAGAACGGCATGGATATCTTCCGTGTGTTTGACGCGTTGAACGATGTCGCTCAGCTCGAAGTCGGTATCAAGGCTGTTATCAAGGCGGGTGCCATTGCTGAAGGAACAGTATGTTTGGTCCCATTCCCGTGATACTTGATATGATTGGCTGACTTGTGCACTACTAGGTCTGCTACAGTGGAGACATGTTGAACCCTGACAAGAAGTACAATCTTGACTATTACCTTGGTGTTGTTGACAAGATTGTGGCCCTCGGAGCGCATATTCTGGGTGAGTTTTGAATCAATACTACAAACGAGAACCATTGCTAACCGTTTTCGATCAGGCATCAAAGATAGTAAGATCACCGTGACCCACCCCTTCCTTCAATGATACTAACAAATTCGTTCAGTGGCTGGTGTCCTCAAACCGAAAGCCGCCACTCTTTTGGTTGGCGCCATCAGAAAAAAGTACCCCGACTTGCCTATCCATGTGCACACCCACGACTCCGCCGGTACCGGTGTTGCCTCAATGGTCGCCTGCGCCCAGGCTGGTGCTGACGCCGTTGACGCTGCCACTGACAGCATGTCTGGCATGACTTCACAGCCTTCTATTGGTGCCATCACAGCATCCCTCGAAGGCGGCGAGTTCGAGACTGGCCTCAATACCACTCACCTTCGCGCCATCGACTCATACTGGGCACAGGTCCGTCTCCTCTACTCGCCCTTCGAGGCTGGTCTTACCGGACCCGACCCCGAAGTCTACGAGCACGAGATTCCTGGTGGCCAGCTCACCAACTTGATCTTCCAAGCTTCGCAGCAGGGTCTTGGTAAGCAATGGGCGCAGACCAAGAAGGCCTACGAGCAGGCCAACGATCTGCTTGGCGATATCGTCAAGGTCACCCCCACCTCCAAGGTGGTCGGTGATTTGGCCCAGTTCATGGTGTCGAACAACCTTACTCCCGATGAGCTTCTCAAGAAGGCACCGGAGCTCGACTTCCCCTCTTCGGTCCTCGAGTTCTTCGAGGGTCTCATGGGCCAGCCCTATGGTGGCTTCCCCGAGCCTCTGCGTTCGCAGGCTCTCCGTGAGCGTCGCAAGATGGATAAGCGTCCCGGTCTTTACCTTGAACCCTTCAACTTTGATGAAATCCGCAAGGAGCTCAAGGAGAAGTTCGGTGGTTGCACCGAGTGCGATGTGGCATCGTACGCCATGTACCCCAAGGTCTACGAAGACTACAAGAAGTTCACCGAGAAATACGGCGACCTTTCGGTGCTGCCAACCAAGTACTTCCTCAACAAGCCCGAGATCGGCGAGGAGTTCCAGGTCGAGCTGGAGAAGGGCAAGGTCCTCATCCTGAAGCTTCTCGCCATCGGCCCGCTCAGCGACCAGACCGGTCAGCGTGAGGTCTTCTACGAGATGAACGGTGAAGTCCGCCAGGTCACCGTGGACGACAAGCACGCCGCTGTCGAGAACAAGAGCCGCCCCAAGGCCGATTCCAGCGACAGCTCGCAAGTTGGCGCTCCTATGTCTGGTGTCGTTGTTGAGGTCCGCGCCAAGGATGGCAGCGAGGTGCAGAAGGGTGACCCTATTGCTGTCCTTTCCGCCATGAAGATGGTAAGTTCACTTCTATATTTCAAACATCGCTTTTCGCTGCCCATGCTAACAAACCACTCAACAGGAAATGGTCATCTCCGCCCCTCACTCTGGCAAGGTCGGCTCGCTTGGTGTCAAGGAGGGCGACTCTGTTGACAGCCAGGACTTGATCTGCAAGATTGTCAAGTAGAGAAATATACCGGGTTCCGATGTTAATGGCATGAGATGGACAAGATGCGATGAGTTTTAAATTTTGGATCTGGATCGGGATGAACATGGCTATGAATTAAACGGCTGGAGAGAAAGGGCTGTTTCCACACTGCCCCGTCATTGCGTTACTGCGCGTTAGTCTTTATTTCGATGAACGATTTTATGATGTTCTGTCACGCAGCTATCAGTCTCCTGATGCAGTGGCATCTCCTTTCTCATGCAATAAGAATAGAGTGAACGTGTTCGCGATTGGGGTCTGCCACCACTTCTTTCTGCATGCCACGCGACTGATCAACATTGCATTTTTCGATAAGCGACATCGACTCTTCTCTCCACATGATTTAAACTCCGAGATGCCCATCTCAAATCGTTGATCTCATCGGGGCGCACCTCCGTCATACCACGATCTAGGTTTAGCGAGGACCCCGCCCAATCAGATCGTCCCTGGCTGATACGAAACAAGCTTTCGATCGAGACTCGCGATGGTCTAGCCGCTGGATCTCAAAGAACCAGAAGGACCCTTTTTTGAGTTTCAGATCCACGATGGAATGGAAAAAGGCGTCATCTTCGACGATCTTTCACTGCTTGAGTCTTTCGACAGCTGGGCTGTGCGTCTTCGCTTACACCAGAGTTTCTGCGTTCCTCGTGTTTGAACCCCGATGTCGTGCGTGATCTGCGTGCATTGAGGGTCTGGAGGTCTGTGGGTTGGGAGTCGATGATGGAAGTGGAGGTTGGGACTGAGGTGACTACGTAGGCTACGTCGTCGTGCTGTTTGGAATTGGACAATTGAGAGAGTTAAGACCGGCAGTATATGTTTGGGAGATCTGGACATTGAGTAACAGTCTTCCTTCGTTCTTCCTGTCACATCTTCACCAACCGTTCAACAACTTCACATCAAACCAAAGCGCTTCACATAAGCCTTTCGTCCACGTCGCATCTCACACATACAATATGGACTCCACTACCAGAGCATCAATGGACTCCCAGAAGAGAGCTTCTCAAGACAGCGGCAACCGCCGTCCCGTACGTTCCTACCTTGGACCATCCCCATATACAACAAACGAACTTGCTAACATCACTATCACAATCGACAGTCCGACGCCGCCCGCTTCAGCAAAATCACAGAGATGAAGCGCAGCCCGACAAACGACAACGCAGCTGCCCGCAGAGCGAGCTGGGAGGAGCAGACTGTCCCTCGAGGCGCGGGTGTTTTAGGAGATATGTGGAACAAGTAAGTACATGTTCTGCAGCGTTTGGGGGTGCAGTGAGGAGAGTCGTTGCTGACTAGGCTTATTGCAATAGGTTCACGAGGGGCACTGAAACCAAGTAACGAGTCAGATCCACATTGTCTAGACAGACTGGTCAGACATTCAAGAACGTTTGGCATGTGGGATTCATCGAATGATTGTATGAGTATGAGTATGAGTATATTGAGACGCACAATCGAACTTTCGAGCATGTTCATGTTTCACATTTTAGCAGTGTACAGTGCTCGCTTAGAAGCTTTTCCACCTAACGAGGTGCATTACCATCATTTAGACCGGCGTGTGCCGTGAGAGGCACCGTGTTGTGAGAGAATGTACAATGGGAGACTTACTAGTTGTCCGCTTCAATCATGTTTCCGACATTTAGTTCGTCATTATACTTTCAATGGCTCGTTGCTTAGTGGACCAACTGGAATGTCACCTTGGTAGCGACGCAGCCACATGAACGGAATGCAACTCCGAAGGCAACACTGCGACCCCTTATTGGCAAGGAGTCCTTTGTTTGCATGGGTGGTGATAACCGTTATCATTCCTTTATGCTTGTCTTGCGAATAGTCGACATCACTGCAACTCAGCACACCTCCAGTCGTCACAGTATCCGTTGACAATGGCGACAAACAACGATCTCACCACGCTCCTGGGGAATCTGGGGAACGTCGATGCCAGCGGTTGCCCAGCGCCATTTATCGGCGAAGCATTGCATCCCTATAAAGGCGGTTGTAAGTCGAATCGATTTCCGATAAGCTGTTGATAGATATTAATGAATTAAACTGACACTGGTCGATCAACAGTCCTCGGCGGCCGCAATTGCGCGCCCAATCCGCTAGACATCGGAGCAAATGCCTCCGCCTGCTGCATCCCATGTCCAGTCTTCGACTATGTTTACAGCGAAAACTTCAAGCGCGAGACCGACGGCGCGGCATGGGTGCATGTTGTAGGCTTGATCCTCAGCTGCATCCTGTTGCTATCGTACGCTGTGCTTCCAGTCGAAGCGACTCGACGAGCCTACCTCAACATCATGCTGCTGGTCGGGCTGGTGCTCTTCGAGCTGGGATTCGTCATCCCACTGGCTCGCCAACCAGAGCAATGCTACGACCCCGTGACGCCGAACGATCAGACGTCCAGCCTGACGTGCGCTTTCTCCGGAGCCTTCGCAGCGTTCGGAGGATTGTTCCTGGTGACCTGGGTGCTGATCAGGGCGTTGTTCATGCACCTCCAGATCTGCTGGGACTGGATCCCAGGCAAGATGAGCTACATCGCAGCGAACGCGGCAGCCCTCTTGATCACTATCGCCTTGACGACAGCGACGCTGGTCCGCTCGGGCGTCTCCTTCAGATTCGGAGGGTACTGCCATGTCAACGTGGGATCGATTGCGACATACTGGGGCTGGCTGCTAGCGTTCTGCGGAATGGCGTGTTTGTTGCAGTTTGCTACCTTCGGGTACTGCATCAAAGTCTACCTGACCAATATTCTGCATGTGCGCAACGACTCGCAGACGGAGTCTCTCACTGGCTCGTCGCGATCTCGCACCGCCCGCGCAACGGCTAGACGCGTATACCAAGCACTGGCAGTGCAATGGCGCTCGCTGGCGATAGTCACGGTAGCTATCGTGACAACGGCGCTGGTGTGCGTGGTGTTCATTGTGTTTGACGACAAATTGACACAGAAGGCATTTGCACAGACGGACGATCTGGTGCCTTGGATCATCTGCCTGATTAGTTCGCAGGACAACGATAAGTGTCTCGGATATACAGGAGTTTTCATCTTGCCGGAGTCGTTGGCAGTAGCAACGCTCTTTGTGCTCGGTTTTGTGGGAGTCGAGGCGTTCTTGCTGCTGAGCCGGGTGGAGATGTTGAAAGCGTGGTGGAAGGTTGTCCGGCGTCCTAGGACCGAGAAAAATTGAAGGCGATGAAGTATCTGGTTGCATTTCCCCCCCTCTAATGTGCTATTACCATAGGCGACGTGCGCATCTCCGAGTATATCAACCATTGAGATACTGTTCGAAGTGTTTATTGAGATCAGAAGCGAATATGCTAGTGTCTTTGGTCATAGACTCAGTAGCCTTGCTTGCTTGCCATCGACGGTCCGTACACAAACTTGAGCGCAACAGTTTTAGACAGGTGAATTGCATGACCCGTGTATTGCATCCAGAGCAAGTTCCCCCTATCACAGGACACAGACCTATCAAATCGACGAGAAGCATGTGTAACAATAATACAAAGCTGAATATGATGTCTTTTTCATTGAATCATCAATGTCTCTTTTAACATGCCGGGCTCGATGAGATCCTAAACTTACCGGCCCGTCTCGGTCATGCTCTCATCGGCCGAACCATAGTAAACTCGCAATGCATCTACCCGCTTTTCCCAAGACTCCATTACCCATAAATGACGCGCTTACTCCACCTCGATAGCAGCATTCCTCTGGCGGTTGTTGGGCCTGTAGCCCTGGCCATTTTGGGGAGGGTTAAGCTCGGCCTCCTTCTCGCGAATGAACTCCTCCTTCTGGGTGCGGATCACAGCCAGCACGTTGGTCAAGCTGTTTTTCCAGTTCTCCAGTCTGCTGGCAACCTCGCGCCACTGGTTCTCGCCGAAGACACGGTAGGTGCTGCGGTGGATAAGGAACTCCTGCTTCTGCTGGCTGAGCTTGCCCTCCACAAGTCCGGAGCGGATGCAGTCAATGACCCACATCTCAACGTCGCCGGAAGGCACGTTGAGAGCCTTAGCGATTTGGGCGTAGGGAAGAGTGCGAGTCTGTGATGCCTGGGCGGAGAGCGAGGCGAGAGTGAGTAGGCGAATCTTGCGGTCAAGAGCATCCTCGTCAAGGTTGTTGTCGGCAAGGAAAGAGCTGTTGTTCTCCTTGAAGTCTGAGAAGTCCTCGAAGTTCTCTGCGCTGAAGACCTCGAGGATCTCAGACCATGTCTGGTCGCTCTTGCGGAGAGCCTGGACACTGTCAAGGGCAGTGAGGTCATGGAAGTCGAACTGCTTGTCGTTCTGAAGAGCGGCCTTGAGTGCCTTGAGGGAAAGGTCGTGTGCCTCCTTGGAAGCGGCATCCGCCTGGATGGTCTTGAGGGCCTTGAGAAGGTATGTGTAGCTCGACTCAGCGTTCTTGCATGCAGCAGCGGTCTCCGAAATCGCAAGGTAAAGCTTCCTCTGCTCCGCAGGGTTGAGCTCCCACTGCTCCATCCATGAGTCCAAGCTCTTGAGCTGCGGTGCGAGGGTGTCGTAGTTGCCAGACTTCTTGATCAGGTCCACGATGGCCAGAAGGACGTAGTAGCGGGTCTCGTCATCAGGCTGGATGGTGTTGAAGATGGTTCCCAAGATTCCAAGCGCGATTCCAGTGCCGTTGGCGGGCGAAGAAGTGATGGGCTGAGTGAGGTACTTGCAGATGGGCGGGAGGTAGGTCTCGGGGTCTTCTGATTGCGAAACAAGGTGGATGAGGAGGTTGTATGCGGCCTGCAGCTCCTTCTCGGAGGCGGTGTTGAGGATGGCGCTGTTGGTGACCAGCTTCTTAAGCACGGCGTCCTTGTCGGTCTCCTGTGGCCTGCCCTCCTTCTCCGGGTCCGCGAGTTGGGGAGCAATGTCGGCGGCAAGAGTCGAGCTCTCGCCCTTCATGCCATCGAGGTAGACGGCGAGCTCGAGCGCGAGCTCCTCGAATGCGCCCTCGACGAGCGACAGGTTGGGGAGTCCGGCCATGGTGAGGGGCGGTGTGGTGATTGGGGGCGGCGCGCGGGCGAGAAATTTGGCGACGGTGAGGTTTGCAGTCGCGAAGCGGCCTGGTTCGCGTGCTGATGGTCGTAATGGGGCTTGCGGCGGCGGTGGGACGTCCTATTGCGGCGTCGTTGTCTTCGCACGAATCGATAATTTGTAAATTTGCTTGGCGAGCTTTGCGCGGAGTTGAGATGACTGACTGGTGGCAGATCGAGGGGTGATGCGGACCCTAACCCTGAAGATTGTTCTCTTCCGTAACAGACTATTGCAATACATGATATTACTTGCATGCGTGTAGATCCGAGTCGATGAACAGGTACATGAGCACTACACGTGCCTTTTTGTGCTACATAGATGTCGGGAAGCAAGTAGCTAATTCGACACACCACAGATCACCTGGACCACAGCTCGACCAAGAAACCAACTCCCTTCGTCGATCCTCAACACAGACTGACCTCAAACGAGACTGTATGGCAGTGGTTTCGCCGTCCACTCAAGGGCTGCACTGCCTCATCTCTGGAAATCGCTCTCGCGATAACACTGTAATGCCCAGGCTCGAAATGAAGAACAAGGCTGAACTTCTGCCAGCTGAAGTCGACTCGTTCTCCTACAACTGCTTCCTTCCATGACTTTCCTTCGTCGACACTCAATTGAACACGTTCAACCGGCTCGTGATACCATGCCCACCCTTCGACAAGAACATCGAGACCGCCAATCTTCTCGTCCGGCTGCGGCGCTACAATCATCGAATTCGGCTCAACAGCCCACACCGGCCGTGAAGCGCCCTCGGGTCCAGCAGGATCGGGCTCATTATAGAATCTGGTGGTATATGGTCCAGTAGCACGATGATCCTGTAAGCTGATCTTCGAAAGCCACTTAGTCGAATTCGTCCCGAACCAGCCAGGGACTACAAGTCGTACGGGGCCACCTCTTTCCTTGGAAAGTGGCTTGCCATTGACCTCATATGCGAGTAGAACCTCGTCGCTCAACGCCTTCGCGATTGGTAGGTCTTTTTGGTAACGATCTGCTTTGACACCAGCGAACTCTCCACGGTCCAGGCCATCTGACCATACGAAGGAAGCAGCAGGCAGCGGCACTGCCATTTCCAAGATTGTTCGGAGAGGCACACCAGTCCACTGCACGTTACCAACTCGCCATAGAGCAGTGGTAGCTGGCTTCAATGGGCTACCGTAACATTCGTGGAATGAAGTTACGGTGCGACTGGGCAGTCTCCGCAGCATATCGAAAGTCAGAGCAAACGGGCGCTGCACTAGGCCGTCAATCACAAGTAGCCACTTCTCTTGGTCCACTACGGCGGCACCCATGTGTATGGTCTGGAACAGCTGGTCATCCAATGTGATGTAGTCATTAAGAATGTGAGGTTTGGGCGGATGCCTAATGAAGAAGCCAGAGGGTTCGAGTTTGACAAAAGCCGATCTCTCCTTGTCCTTGTCCGGTGGACGAAGCAGCTCCATGATCTTATTGCGGGCTGTTGTCTTTTCAATAGAATGGTCCCGCTGATGTTTCGTCGCCACGTGCGACCAAGTGCGAACAGCTCTTTCGCACACTCTCACTGGTACTGCTTTGTGTGGCTCAAAGTGATGTTAGCTCCAGAAGAGCTCTCAATTACAATAAGATCTCACGAGCAGTATATTCCCTTGAGAGATAGTGACGAGGTGCTACCACCAACATTGGTAAAAACAAGTGCGGTGCTGGGGAGCTTGTATGTGAGCTTCATCGCTCGCTTAGATTTATCCTTTTACGGCGTCACCTCAAACTTTAAGCCGCTCTCCCCTTTTGCGGCCTTTATTCGCTAAAACTTTTCCACTGGCATTCACATATATACCACAAATCAACCTGATTTTAAGCAAAATCCTAGAAGATAAGCAAAATATAAGCTCTTCGAGTTAAGCGAAAGGATTCGTCTACAGCTAATTATCATCGAGACATCGGAAGCGATCACACGAGCACCTTCCCAAACGGGCTGGCGTGTTTTCGCCCAGGTCCGATGTCGTATCAATTCTCGCGTGAAGATACAGAGTAGACCATGGATGCGGAGATGTACGCGGCAAAATACTGCAAAGACCGAGCCCGCGGTTCGTGGTCCACTAGTGTGGACTTTGATATAAGTACGCACCGCCATTCATGGCAAAAATGGATGTGTCTCTTGCTACTCTTCACCATGGGCGTTTACTGGAAACAATCTTTATGGCTGTTGGCCACTGTCGCGTCGCCTGTCTACTCGACAAACAGTTCGGCCATTGACATATACAAGCACTTCGGAAACCTGTCTCCGTACTTTGTGCCAGACAACACGCCGTCCTCACTCCTCAGCGGTACGCCCCCGGGCTGCGTGGTCGACAAAGGATTCTTGGTGCACCGACACGGATCACGCCAGCCTCTGAGTGACGAGGTGGGCGCGATTCGCAATTTGTCTTACTACATCAATAACAATACCGACCTATTCTCCAACCCCAAAGTCGCCCTACCTGCAGAATATGCATTTCTCACAGCTGGTTGGAACAGCACTTTCACAATCAACGACCTATCTGCTCCAGGCCGCCAGCAGCTTTTTGACCATGGAGTGGCGTTGAAGCTCAAGTATCCCGAGCTATACACCGATAAACTCTTAATAGGAAAACAAGACCGCGTGATCGAGTCTGCTCAATGGTTCGCCGATGGTTACTATGGCCGGAACGTCAACTCGACTGCGACGCTGGACCTCATCAATGAAGACAACACCACTATCTCATGGATTACACCAATGGATGTGTGCGAGACGTGGGAGTACAGTGACGGCGGAGATTTGGTCTCAGAGTGGGGACGCGTGTATCTTCCGCCTATCGCAGCGCGTATCAACAAAGTGCTTGCAAGCGCATACCCTTCCGTCAATTTCACAGCTGGGAATGTCCACGGGATGTTTTACGCATGTGTCTATGGCACTGCCGTGAACGGTATCGGGTCTTCGCCATGGTGCCCGGTCTTCCTTCCTGAAGAAATCTTGCAGAACGAGTACGAGTACGATCTCCTCATGCGAGGCGCTTTTGGCTACGGCCTGCCGGACAACATGGGCCAGGTCATTGGAAGCCTGCTCGTGTCCAACGTCACAACCTTCTTCGAGCAGGCCACAGGGCCCAATCTATCGCTGAATTTTGGACACGATACCACCATTGATCTGGGCTTGACAGCGCTGGGTCTTGCGTACGACGCAGAGTACCCTGCAGATGGGCCCGTCAATGCCACGAGAAATTGGCGCACGGCAACGCAAGTCCCGTTCGCTGCGCAGATGTTCTGGCAGAAATTATCGTGCGGCGGGGAATCGCGGTTGCAGTTGCTCCTGAATGAGGCCAATTTCGACCTTGGCCCAACAGGCTGCTGCAGTGATGAATACGGGACATGCGCGTTCGATGACTTCAAGTCCAGCGATGTCGTGCAGGCTGCGCTGAATGTGACGTATGGAGATCAACGGTGGGAGGGCGCATGTTCGACCGCCTAATATGTTATCCAAGAAAGTATATAGCGGCGGACATCACATGGTCCCTGAACTCAGTCTCTCAAGTCGACATGCTCAAAACGGAGCTGTTGTCAGGCTCAATCCTGGCCCAATAAAGTGAAGGAAATGATAAACGTCTCGGAAATGAACATAGGAGCCCTTGTTCTACAGTTCGTGCGCATGGATCTACGTACAGCTTGACCAGCCGTATCTCAATGGTCGACGTGGTCATATTCTGACTCGGGACATATTGTAGTGGCCAAATAGTTGTTTAGATGCAGCAGAAAGCCAAGTGGTATCTCAGTGGCAATCCTACAGACGTTCAGATTCCAGTTTGTCGATAACGCCATAGGAAGGTTTCGAGGCCATAGAGATCGCTGCATGTGAATCATGGGCAGGCACTGTCATCCCCAGGTCGGTAAAGCATACCGTGGATATATTATTTTGGACTGCATGCCCCTGTTTCACTGATCTATGGTCATGTGTGCTTTCCTTCCGAGTTCAATTGAATATCAAGATCCATTGTCTGAGTGCATTACACAGTCTCTGGCTACCAATGTCCGATCTCTTTATCCACAAACATAATTTTCCAAGGCCTGTCCTATCTACTTGGCGACTCCCATCGGTTTTGCAACTTTCTCAACTTCCAAAGCAAGTAAGAATACGATCCGACATTGTTTTACTTTTCCGAATTGGCAACGACTTATCAGCCAAGATCGTATACATAATCGTTCACCACAGCATAGGCAGTGTGACCTGCCAGTGCCCGGCACAGCGCTGTGTATGCCTTAGGAGCATCAAGATTATTCTAGACCCGACTCAGTCTTTCTCAACCACCATCCTACCCACTGTGTTCAGATCCAGGATGAGCGTGCGGGGGCGATGAGGATGTGATTTCGCAGTTGACGTCGTAGAAGAAGTAAGGGCTCCGGTCAGGGGTGAAGTTGTTCTCGGTTGGGTCTGCATAGAGGAAACAGTGTCCGTCTCCTACGGCGAAGCTTTGGCATTTGCTCTCACTCTTGCACAAGGCGGAGCAAGATTGAGGTGTGGTGGCTTTGGTGTCGATGCTGTAGGCTGGCTGGCTGGCGTTGCAGTCGTGGCCGGAGTTGTCATAGCCAGCTCGCCCACACGTCTCGGCAGCCATGGTTGAACCAGCGGCGAGGAAGAGTGTTGCGATAGTGAGTGACTTCATAGTGGGTTCGGAGTAGAGGGTCGATCTCTTGTGGTGCTGTGTCGACTTCAAGAAGGGAAAAGATAGGACTGAGAGGGTACTGTGAAGCAAAGTGAAAGAAGCACAATAGGTGAGAACAACATTACATTTGAAACAGATATTGCTACGGTCTTTATACCGTATTGTCTGGCGGGGCAGGCGGTTAGATTACCACCCGTGTCGTTGAGGTTGGACAATCCAAATCGACCGACCGAGCCAAGGACCCAAGGACCCATTGCGCCCAGGTAGAACCTGAATCCTATTCAAAGTTCATTCATATAGTGCCCTTGCATTTCAGAGCTGTCCTGAGCGCTTTGACTTGGACTATACCTTGTGACGTGAGGTTCAGAGGCTCTCTGCAGCTTACTTTCCTCTGGGTACACCATGATTCGCTCGAGCTCCTGTGCCGGCGATACCGGCCTCTGCATGTCGTAGAACTCTCTCTGCAATCTCGCTGATGATATTTGGTGTGCTGGAGCATCTTAATTGCAAACCCAAAAGGATCGGGCCACGATGTGGTTGTGTCTTCCTGATCCTGAGCTGTACCTCCAGCTCGGATCACGACTGGTCCGACGTCACGGTGGAATGGAAAGCTGTATCGTACGGCATGCTCGTTGGCTACGATGCGACAGATGCGACGGCAAAGCAGCTCATCGTTTTTTCGTGGATGGCTAAGAGAGGTCTGAGACAGCAAGCATGAGCAACGTGTAGTAGGTAGCCATGATATGTACCTTTCAGACGAGACTCATGCGTACATCTTATCGTGCTACTCATTTATTATAGTAGATTCTCCTGCGACAGGCTTTACCTTGATCCATCAATGTCATTCTCTCTTACTTCACCTTAAGGGTCTCCATCGCCGAGTCAATACGCTCAATTTGCTCAGCAGTACCACCAAGGCCCAAGTCCTTAATAAGAATGTCCGCTGCCTTCTCACCAACAAGCAACGCCGTGTTGTTTGTGTTCGCGCCAACGTTGCCTGGGCAGATGGAAAGATCGCACAGCTTCAAGCCCGTCACACCATAGACGTTGAGATCGGGATCAACCACACCGCCCTTGTCGCGCGGCGCCATGCGGCATGTACCAAGAGAGTGCCATGTCGTGTTGACGTTGTCGCGGACATGCTTCTCAATGGCCTTGTCGTCCTCGGCGCTGTACTCGATTTCGGGCAAGTTGTTGCGGTCTTCTTGGCAAGTGAATTTGGCCACGGGGCCATCTTGCAGCGCTGCTTTGCTGCCTTCTGGGAACACTGGGTGACCCATGGCGAGCTCGCCAGCGTACGCTTCGGTTCTGCGGTAGACCTCGCGCTGCTTCTTGTATGCCCAGATCTGCTTCTGGACGTCTGCTTCCGCCTTGAAGAAACCGGTGTTGAAGCTCGCTGGTGTCTTGGCGTCTTTCGAAGTGATATGAATATCTCCGCGGGAGTAAGGATATGCCGTGTAAGTGCCCAAAGTCGAGTAGGACTCGGGTAAGCCATCTTCCCGCTGAGGAAGCAATTTGTGGTCACCGAGGAATGATTGCACAACACCAGTCAACATGACAGGGCGAGTGGGACGGTGTTCGAAGTCCTTTTCCCAATGCTCCTTGAATTGCGGACCCATGGCTTCAATCTCCTTGTCTGTAGGCCTGATCTTGGAGCTGATGTCGATCGCATTCCAACCAAGCATTGGGTCGTTGTTCTGAATGGCTTCACCGAAGTCCTTTCGGCCGGCGAGGAAGCCATCAATGGTCTTCTCGGGCTTGAGCGAAGTCTTGTATGGGTAGAGCACCAGGTGATGGTCCTGGTAGTTTTCTCCGACATCAGGCAGGTCGCTGACAACCGGAATGTCCAGCTTCGAGAGAATGTCCTTGTTGCCGACTCCCGATCGTTCGAGGACGGATGGCGTTCCGAGTGCGCCGGAAGACACCACTACCATTCTCTTCGCTGTGACCGTGAAGGTCTGATTGCTGTTCACTCCTGTCACTGGTTCCGAGGTGGCTGAAGGAACGTATTCGACGCCAGTAGCGCGCTTGTTCTCATCGAAGAGCACCCTTGCGACCTTACTATTGACAAGCAGGTGAAGATTAGGGTAATTGCCTGATTGCATCAAGGGGTGAATATATGTGTGCGCAGCATCCTGGCGTTTGCCATCGGGAGAGATGTACTTCGCCCATTTCTACAAACAAGTCAGCGATGGGGATTTTTGGTTGTACGAATAAATACTCACCGAGAATACGCCAACACCTTTCAATCCTCTAATGTCCTTATGCAAATCTTGCACGTCTGCATGGACCTCATGTCCTGTTGCAATCGCGGCCTTGAGTACATCCTCTGCGGTATCGTGCTGGAAGTAGGTGCCTTCTGAGATGTGCACTGGCCCATCGTGACCGTGCAGAGATTGGTCGATCGATGGGTCTTTCAGGTGGTAGTTTTCGAGCTAAGCTTGTCAGTAAGAGTTATTGTTTGGAAGAGCACTTAATAGGATGGGAACGCCATACCCTCTTCATCAGTGGGAGAAGGTCATTGGCAGTCCAGCCCTTTGTTTCCCAATCATCAAAATCGACGCCCTGTGCACGAGTGTACATCATAAAGTTGATTGAGCTTCCGCCTCCTAGTAAGCCACCGGCTGGAACAATAGCCTTGCGGCCATTGAGAGCTTCCTCTGCGTTGGCTTCGTAAAAGAGGGCTGTTTGCGATCCCGGAGCCAAATGGACCAGGTACATCGCCGGATTGATGACAGTTGGGTCATTGTAGTTATTCTTGCCGCCTTCAACCAAAAGGATGGAGAGGTCGGGATCGGCTCGAGCAAGACGGCCAGCTGCTACGCAAGCTGCAGTTCCTCCGCTACAAGTTTGCTGTCAGTGATCGAGCAAGTGTGTTTCGATCTTCTATGGTACATACCCTGCGAAGATAACATCGTATTCACGACCTTCGACGTGAGTAGTCATATCTTGTGATTGTTTCTTGACAGCCTTGCAGTTGGTCAACTGAGTTGAGAAGGCAAGATGCTCTGAAAGACTGGCATTGACATGGTGGGCTGCATACTGCTCCTATATAGAGAACATTCAGACGCACTAATATTGGTGAAGTCTAGACGACGCGCCTTGAGCAAGCCCAGGGAATAGCACACCCCGCTTCTGGGGCCCCTTGGGGCCACCAAGTGCACTGCGCCGCCTTCGAGGGACCGCCCCAGCTGTAAAACGTTAAACGCGTTTACGGTCCCTTGCCTAGTAGCAGAGGGAGACCGTGCCGATTGGTCTTAGACAACGGCTAGCTGGAGTCTTAGCGGCTGTGGTATAGTGCGGGCACGAATCGTCAGAGGCGTGCAGATTTTAAACCTCGATGGAACATCACGAGATTAAGGGTGCCGGACGAGGCTCGGAAAGTAAACGTAGGGCGAAGGACGCTTTCGGTACAGCGGAGGTCTGCCTGGCATATTTGTGTTTGTTCTTTCGGATCTACTGTTTGCAAGTCGAGAAACGTGCCGAATGGATCAACGTCGGTCTGCGTGAACGGTGTGGACGCGAAGCGAAGACTAGATCCATAACAGTGCATTGGCAGCGAAGGATCAACTAGTTGTCACAGCCCAGCAACAGCGACCAGGGTATCTCGTAGCTTGCAGTAGGTAAATACCGCCGAATTGATACAGCGAGCAGTTGCCAGCTGGCGATTGCTCAGTCTGGCCATTGTGCGGTCAGGTCATGTTCAGATTATGAAATGTCGAAGAGTCGTGAAGTAACAAGAGTGGTATCGATGTACGTGGAAGCCGAGGTTGGCATCGTTCTGATTCTTTCGCACCCCAGACGACGAGCAATTGACCCTGAAGAATTTCTATTTCTGTACATGTTGCATGGGTGTATATGTTCAACATGCAGGCACACGCTGTGCATATATACCCATGGTAAAGTGATGCAGAAAGAATTACACGGATCTTGAGGTGCCACCTTGATAAGAGCCTCACTCGCCAGATTGTCCCAATTTGATGTAAACGAGGATGTTAGATGGCTCAAGGGCCAGTACTCTTTCGAAAAGAGATTTAGTGGTCCCACAAGCAACGAGACCTAAGGGCGTGGGCTACAGTTCTTGCGCTCAAGTTTGTGTGCAGCTGTAGATTAGAAGCTATTTTGATGTGCTGATACTACAGGCAATATGGAGATTTCCAGATTCGGCGACTACGGAGACACTCTGTGTTCTACTTATCAAGACCACGAGCAAGTATGCTAGTATCGATGATCATGTAGACTAAGTAGCCCTCCTTGCCGCCGAGAGTTCGTACACAAACTTGAGCGCAACAGCTGTGTGACTAATGATGATGGGAAGCTCAGTGACACAGCCCTCGATTATCACACTCATCGTCTATGAAGAAGCGTTGTAGAGAGACTCACTGACCACCTTGCCTTCTCATAGTGATGTGAGCATACCACTGTACACTGTAGAGCTGTTACTTCGAACAATACCCGCCAGCCACATTTTCGAGTACATCCATCACCCGAGAATACCACGGCATCATGCAATCATCACCACTGAGAAACGCCATTATGTCTCGCATCCGTTTGTTGCTCAGCACCTTGGAGGCTTATTAGATGGTCTAGATGATTCCATTTCTACATCTACCACCGCCGGGTCTGCCGTGATCGCATACGTCTTCGAACAATGCCCAGGGCTACTGTCGGGTAACGTTAAGCAGCCCATATCCGATCGCGGCTAAGGTCATATTTGATGCACCGCCACATGTACATGCCTGTACTTCGAGTGCTGGCGATGGTAGTATATGGCAACTATGATCCCAAAATATGAAGTGTTCTGTGGGAAAAGAGGGAGCATGTGTACAGGTAGTCGTGGCATAGTACTAGAATTCCATTGAAAGAAGGACGAGCATGAGGATGCTTGAGATCTTCAGGTTCAGGTTCATCTCCATCTCCACGCTCGCTCGACCCCGCGTCCCGCAGTGTTGATGACACAGCAGAGCCTCAAAAGAGACCTGGACCATCGGGCGAAACCGCTTGAACTTCTGTGTCGGAACATTCAATACCACTCCCATTTCCTTTAAATCATCTCTCTGCAAACCTGCTCTCGACCCAGCCACCCTCTTCACATCACAACAACACAATGCCTATTACTGAAGGCGCACCCCGCCACGGCAACCCCGCCCACCTCCTCCCGCCTTCGTGGCGCAAACACATCACTCTCTGGCTCGAGGAAGACACACCCAGCTTCGACTATGGCGGCTTCGTAGTCGGCGATGATCCTGCAGAGGCACGATTACTCGCCAAGTCCCAAGGAATTGTTGCCGGCGTGCCATTCTTCGACGAAGTCTTCAAGCAGCTTGATTGCACTGTGGAATGGCAGGTGAAAGAGGGCGATGAGGTGGGAGTCACGGATAAGAAACAGCTATGCGCCATTGTGCGAGGACCTGTGAGGAACCTCCTGCTCGGCGAGCGCGTGGCATTGAACCTACTGGCGAGATGTTCAGGCATTGCCACGAAGAGTCATGAAATGCTTCAATTGCTACGGAACGCTGGCTACAAGAACACACTTGCTGGCACGCGAAAGACAACACCTGGTTTTAGACTGGTGGAGAAGTATGGAATGCTAGTCGGAGGCTGTGATCCTCACAGGCAGGACCTCAGCGCCATGACAATGCTTAAGGACAACCACATCTGGGCTTGCGGCGGATCGATACCGTCGGCGGTCGCTGCGGCGAAGGCGTCGGGCGGATTTGCGGTCAAGGTGGAGGTGGAGTGTCAGAGTGAGGAAGAGGCGAACACTGCTATCGAGGCTGGAGCGGATGTCGTGATGCTGGACAACTTCACTGGCGACGGAGTCAAGGTGGCTTCTAAGAACTTGAAAGACAAATGGGGCAGAGGCAACCAGGCAAGGGCCCTCATTGAGGTCTCGGGAGGTTTGACTGCCGAGAATGTACAGGACTATGTTTGCGACGACATCGACGTGATCAGCTCGTCGAGTATCCACCAGGGTACCAAGCATGTTGACTTCTCGCTCAAGGTGGTACCCAAGACCAAGTCAACTGGTGGAAAACTGGGAAATGGAGAGAGCACAGAGACTTGAATGAGCGTATTGTTAATGTGAATATGGATATCTGTACAAAATCAAAGTGCAATCAAGAACAACCGCTTCCAATTTTTGACCACAAGATGCCCTAAAATGTTGCTTCTCTGGACACCACCAGCTTCCGCCCAGAATTACTCGTTCGATACATGGCGCACCTGCCAGTATACTCGTGTTCACAGCGTGACATTGCCAACGAGCCACAGCGCCTTCTCACTATTCAGCGGTAGCCTGCCACAAGGCCGAGAACTTTCCAAGACCAGCAATACCACCCGACAAGCCCATCACACCCAAATTGAAACCAGGCAATCCACCCTCCAACGCACAGTGCAGCGCCATGGGGAACCAAGCCGCCGGCACAACAGCCTCAGACCACCACTTGGCGTCAGCCTTCTGGTCCTCCTCCAGCGTGCTAACACCGCCCTTCTCGCTTCCAACCCTGCTCGCCCGCCTCTGCTTCTCCAACTGCGCCTCCCTGGCCAGACGTACAAAGTCGCACAGCACGCCGGCAAACCACGCGCGGTAGGACCAGATGTAGATGCGCGCGGTGTTGCCGGACTTGTTGAAGCGCGCCGTCAGCGACGACGACAGCACCTTGTTGTCCGTGAGCAGTGCAATATTCTCGAAGGACTGGAAGATCAGGTAGAAAGTCGCCTGCGTCACGGCCGTGGCGTACAGCACGCGGTCCTGGCCTGGCTTAGGGCCTTGCAGCAGTTGGCGGAGCCATGCGTAGAGCGGAGGCACGCCGAGGAGACGGAGCGTGGTGCGGCAACTGGAGAGGAGAGTGGCGAGAGAGGCGATTGAGGATGGGCCTGGGGCTGCGGTGGTGGGGTATGCGGCTTTGCCGAGACGTTGGGCGAGTTTTGCTTGAAGCGGGAGGGATTTGGCCTCGAGGTATGTGAGGAGGTAGAGGGTGTAGTTGAAGGTCGAGAGGAAGGCGCTCAAGCCGCCGGGAGCTGCTAGGAGTCTGGTAAGGGGATGTTAGCATTCAGCGTGTACAAAGATATCAGAGTCAACCACGAACTTGTTGAGACGCAGAAGGATCCTGTCAGGTGTCTTCACGAGGTCGACGAGACCAGGTGCCCTCTTCTTAACCTCTGCAATCTTCTTTTCTGCAGCTGGTGGGATGGACACAGGCGAGTCGGGGTCTGGGTGGTTCTCGGCGGGAACACCAGGCTCGGCTGTAGGGTCAGACATTGTGTTTTAGCTACGATTTGTTGAGTGTTATTAGGTTGTTCTCGATTGGAGTACTGGATCGTTTGAGATGTGAGGTTGAGCTCGTTTCCCACTGTGGCACCTTACATGCTCAGATGCTCGTTTATGCGTCGGGCTGATGGGACTGGTACCTCGGCGTCCTCGGTTGATTCAAGAGTGGGGAACGTGACGGAAGAGGAAGGGATCACATGCATGTCACCATACATTTAGGGTCACATTTCTTGCGCTCAAGTTTGTGTACGGACTCTTAATAGTAAAGGCAAGATTATCGACTCGCTAAGGCTAATAGTACTAGCACTCTAGCCTTTGAGATATAGAGGCGACGTAAATAGTATCTCAACGGTTAGCATACTCCTTATATAACCTAAAGCCTATAACTTTAGTGTAGAGCGATGTCGATAAGACGTGAGAGCTTGAGTCGTACACAAACTTAAACGTAAGTGCTGTAGTACTGTCGTTGGACTTGGGTAAAAATGGTCCCAAGGCCGATGTGGTTTGGTGGTGGGGAACTGTAGTGCTGCAAATGCATAAACCATCAAACTTCGTTATAAAGCCTGACATAAGAATTTCTTAAAGTACTGCCTACATCTTTTAGTTTATCATCTTGCAAATGTTTGATGTTTCTGGATGGTCCAGCTCGACTTTATTGGAAAGAACCTAAAAGCGAAACAACGTACTATCACTGATCTCGGACTGACTGGTCTTTCAGCAGAGACTGGCCGGCAAAAAGCTGGTACGAGATACTCGGTCAGAAAACCAGACTCACTTGACCAATGAACGTGTATTGTTGCCAGACAGCGTTGTTGTGACCGAGTAAACATCATGGCTAGAATGCTATACCGATCAACTGAGGGCTCGTATGTACGCAATCGGAGATATATTATGAGAGGGAAGTCATGGTATTTGTGCAAGCAATTTTGTTACAGTCGTCATTACACATTCGATAATCGTAGTATTTACACTCGGTGGGGGTATCTTCGTAAGCACATATATTCGTAACAAGCAGCCATCTTCATGGCGTGCATCTTCGTCGTTTCGTCCGAGAGCTCACCTACAATTGTAGATAGCTTTCCCTGCATTCCCATGTCCCAGTCTCGTGAGACTGTTCTCCTTCGCCCTCCTAGCGTATCAGAGGCCTGACGGGCCAATGCACGTTCATGCCTCATATCTGAAGGTTCGGTAGGCAAGGTTCCGGGTGATTGGAATTGTGGCATCCCGTCGTGCTATGTTTGTGGCATTGACGGGCGCGTGTGGCATGGTACCATGTTTGATCACGCCAAGGTTGTTGTTGTTGTTGAGTATCAGGGGAGGTTATCAATCGCCGCCAGGTTGGAAAAGTCGTTCTCATCGCATTGCGATCGTTGATAATCGCAGCAGATTGTCGTCGTTCAGCGCTGGACCAGACCGACCATGCTGGCACATCGCGAACAGTACCACAAGTTCAAGCCGTACTGGACCATGTTGGACTTTCCCGTCCTGACGTCGGTGCTAGGGGTGCGTTGGCATCGCGAGCACCTGGCGAGTTCTGGTGTGGAGAACATTTCGAGGGATGTTCGAGAACTGGAGGCACTGGACGAAGAGGAAGCGCTCGAAGATGAGGTGACAGAGTCATCGCTTGTGACTTGCAATAGGTTCTGTTGGGGTACAGGCGAAGGCCTGATCGGCGATTCGTGGGCCGCAGCGGTCTGCATTCTGAAGAAGTCGTTCGAGACCCTGTTGTTGTTGTTGGTGGTGGCTTGGGGTGGGCGATATGCGAGTAATGGATGATGTGGATTGCAATCGGGGTCCCCGGGGCTATGTATAGGCGATGCTGACGGTGTCTCCACGGAAAAGTGGTCGTATACTGGCGGGTTGTAGGTGAAATAGCAAGGCAGAGGGACGGAGTTGCTGGCACATTTGGTAGAGTGCATGCCGTATGGAGTGGCACGGGTTTGCTTGCAGGTTTGCAGGAGAGTATGATAGCCAGAATACGTCAGCCACGAGAGGTACGTCAATAGGCAGTATCGATTTGCAGCGAAGGGATCGATGGCCCGCCAGGCACGAGAGGGCACCTGGCGAGTTTTGTATAGAGGGCTATCGGGATCGGGCTGTGAACATCGAGATGCCTGGAGTGATCGAGGATTGTGGCTTCGGCGGACTGCCCGCTAGCGACGTGTCTCAGCAGGTTGGCGCCACATGGCGATCACGGCGCCCAGGCAGCAGAGAACCAGACATCGACTTTCAAAACCTGCCTGTCACGGGCCTCGCTCGCTCAGCTTCCGAGCCCGGCTCGTTCGGAGTGTCCTTCCACGAGGATCTGCTTTTTCCACAAGCCACAGATCTCTGTCTCTCCACGATGATGTGCATTGTGGCTCGAGGGGATGTGTGATCTTTTGCAGTCTAGGATAGGATCATCACACACAGAACCAATCCCTCTGGCGTGCACTTCTCGTCCATCTGACTCATGTGAGCACCACGCGGCCCAAAGATAGGCCAGCTCAGTTCCGCCGGCACGACCAGGCAATGCATGCAGCGTTGAGGCCAAAGAGTGGTAGCAGCCTAGCAGGTGCACCAATACGAGAGATACTACTACTGCGCCCTGCAACAATGGCCTGTCTCCAGACTTAGCTTCGAAGTCCGCACTGCTCGCCCTGCCACTGACAGACCAGTGCGGAATCTAAACCTAGACCCTCAGCTTGCCAGGCACGCACGCAAGGCACGGTAGGATCATCTTGTATCCGTGCTACATACGTGTAGATAAGAATTCGGTAGCCTGCGTGTATTGAACGCGCAGTGCATGGCCCGAGTCAGGCAGCAATGTTACATGTAAATGCTTCTCAACGCATGGGCATACCACAAACATTTCAATGCCTGCCGTATCACTCCATATCCTTGCCTATATGCGAGGGTGTTTTGATTGCTGCATCAACATCGAACATCATAGGTGTGCACCATCATGTACTCACGCGTAAGAGCAATTGCAGATCGTGTGCCCTTGGAAGGGTTCATGTCGGCATCGCAATTCGACACACCCTGCACAGCCACCTCCAATTCTTATCAAAACCGCAGGGCTGACGCAAATACGGCCAAGGGTCAAGGTGTGCGAGCCCAACGAACTGGAGAGGCCCTTGTCATGCTTTTGAGGAGCGTAGTTGTGCTTAAGCGTTGGGCCTTCGTATCACCACGCACGACTGAATGCCACACGGTGATGAGGATCACTCGAGAGTTCTAGATCAACCCTCAACCTGTTCGAAGTGACATGGCTTGGTCGACATTCCTTCCGCGTTCATCAGGTGGACATACGCACGTTGGAGAAACAGGCAACATCATATGATGCCATGGTACGAATGCAGACATTATGATTACATTGCCTGAATGGCTAAGATATGTACAACTTTTCATTACATGGATGTCGCAGATACCATGCATCATCATAGCTAACCACACGACATATGCTTCTACCCGACTGTTCCGATTTTCCTTCATGACATGCTGACACGCGATACGAGTAAAAAGTCCACCCATAAAACTTCATGGAAGCCGCAAATGACTACGCTAAACCAGAAGATGCTTTCCCTGATAACGCCACCAATTCTGTCGAGTATCTGCCTCCTTCCAGACTGCAAAACCAGTTAGCTCGTGATCAATCACAGTAGTAGTCGTCATTCGACTTACCATCAATACCACCAGCAACACCTCTCTCATTCACACTCCAGTGGCCTGCCTCAATGTTCTCGAGCCAGTTCTCCAGAATAGCAACCAGTTTGGGACCGTGTCGCATCACGAACGGGTTGATACCAGTCTGGTACAAATCGCTGTGCGACCGGATGATGGGCTTGAAGTCCGCGGTTCTCGCGTAACGGTTTGCACCAAGCTTGATCGGCAGCACGAATCTGCACGCATCCTCGAAAGGATTCTGAGCGTTAGGGAAGGCATCGATGTACAGTCCACAGGGTACAGCCTCGACGGTTGAAAACGGCCAGCGGAATTTGGCCTCCTTTGCCGATACTGTGCCTTCTGCGCGCAAGAACAAGAAAGGCATTTTCATGCCTTCGGTCTCTTTGGGGTACTGCTGCAGAATTTTCCTGAAGGGCTGATTGAGGAATTCTTCCACTTTAGGCAAGCGCACGCCTGGTGCCACATACCAGACGTGAGAGTAGTTTGCGTGCGAAAGCAAGTCATATGCGAATCCTTTGGGAATGCCTGCGACATTCAATGCCGTCCGGGAAGCCAGTGGCTCGGCGTCGTCCTCTGGATTGTTCTTTGATCCGGTTGGGTCGGCGCGCTTCTCGATAGCTTCTACTAGACGAAGCCATGTGCTGAGGCATGCCTCCAAGTCGCCCTTGGTATAGGCCTGCAGCACCCAAGGTCTTGTCTTAAATTGGACGCGATCGTCTCCCATCTTGACTTCGGTGGCCGGTCCTTCAGCGGCTTGACCGACGCTATCGTGAAGCGCAACTGCCTTCTCAGCTTCCACCATGTCGATGTAAGCACTCAGGATACTCTCGAGTGGTTGCCATGGTAGCGAGGGGTCTTTGAAGTTGAAGATGTGGTTGTAGGTGGGCATGAAGATCGCACGGTGTTCTTGCTGATCGTAGACAATGCCAGCCGGATGTGTAACATGATCGCGCGATGTGTTGTAGAGCACAACGTAGCGGTACTTCTCCTCTTTTGAGAGGGGTTTCCGTTCTGCATCATCCAGTGCTTCGCTGAGTTGAAGAACGTCCTTGGGGCCAGCGAGTCCAGAGACATGGTAGAAGAAGTTATGGCCGGGCACGTCGAAAACTTTTGACAAATAAGTCACCAATGAAGGTCGAAGGATCTTCTTCAGTTCATCGTTGCCGTGCCTGCTCCACCACGACTTCTTTTCCATCTGCGGAATCCGCTTGCCGCTGCAGACCCATCCGTAGAGCAGAAGTGTGTTGTGTAGCGCCGCACATCGCGTTATGTCCAGATCACCGGTGTTCTTCGGCGGCTGCTTCTCATTAACTCGTTGCCTCGCAATGGGTCCAAAAAGTGTTAGGGTCGTCATCCGGATGTTGAGGCCAGCGCCACTCTTCGCCTGCAAACGCTTCGGAACTTTGTGCTGCTCCGGTTTCTCTTTTTCCTCGCTGATTGTATACATGTGTGGACACCTCTCCGGTAGCTCGTGTGGACACGGGTATGTAAGAGCGGGACAACGCGATTGTGATTAGGCTGTTACTTTGCAAGACTCAATGGTGATGTAACTCGAAAAAGTTCCAGAGTGGATGGGCTAACGACCGTTTTTCCGCATACTGGGGCGAAAAGAGGCTGCGCTAGCGTTGACTTTACGCCGACGATCACGAGACCATAACCCGACATCGTTTCTTGCGATGCATTTCACGACGGTGCTGAAGTTGACACCTTCATTGAGAATTGCGCCGTCCGGAGCACTGCTGTTAGCGAAGGTAATATCGTGCTTTAAGGCCCAATGTTGGTCAGTCCACACGGCTGGAATGCGTTCGACTCCCTTCAGCTTGGACCTTGCTCTTCTGGAGTATGCGCTTGGGCGCCAATGACGTACGGTCTAGCGTCTGGATCCAGATTCGCGGTGTGCCTACGTGCCTACATGGCACGGCTCCAGGACAAAGCAGCGAAAGAGTAGTACATACACAGGCAAGAGCGAACAGGTCGCTACCTCCACAGTGTTCGTGGTCATCTCACTTACGGATCAACGCCTATATCGTATGCTACCTCCTATCGTCAGCCCCGATCTTGCTTCGTCCCATTCCTACCCCGATGCCTCTTGTCAACCAATGCGGAACCCCACCTTCTTAGCGATGCCCATGTGCTTCCGAATAATGCCGGCGAACGCTGCGACTTGCACAAGACATGGACATGCCCTGGCTAGCTTCGACTCCGGGCTGGTATCTGCGCCATGGAGTGACTAGCAGGAGTTTTCCCTTCGGTCAACGTGGTTGGGATCCCTTACCTGGCAACTAGCCAACACAATCAAGCATCATGATGCCTAATGTCCGGACGCCTTCATCGAATCGTCCTGATTCAACGGTGAGATGGCCGAGCGGTCTAAGGCGCTAGCTTAAGGTGGTTCCATCTGGTTCATCAACAATCGCTAGTCCGAAAGGGCGTGGGTTCAAATCCCACTCTCATCAACATATCTTTTGTTCTCCTTTCCTCGAGGAGGCTATCGCTTTTTGGCCCCATGTTGCTTTCGTCCAGACCAGGCTGTTCGCCCGATTTAGCCTCACAGCCGAGGAGGCTGATCAAACGCCCGGGGGGGTGTAGCGTAACCAAGAGGTGGGATCACATTGACCTTGAGCCTCTTTTGGCAGGTATCTGCGCACCCGAACGCCAACAGTACGATATCTACCCTGAGTGGAAGCAGGTGGGAAACATCATGTTTGCCTCATTTTGTTGGGGTGGGCGCAGTAGAAGCGCTGTGGCGCTCGCTACTTACCACACCTCATGCACGGCCGGGTGCTGTTGCGAGAAAGCATTGCCTTTTCGCGCTTTTGCTGCGCCTTTTTGAAAGCTTTCGACTATCACGGTGTGCAGACTAATACGACACTTTCGACGTTTCATGCACCTAAATGACCATGCCGTTCACGAAGTTCACGCTTCGACCCCTGTCTTCCAGTTATGGGCTTCGACTGCTCAGCTTGCTAGCTGCATAAGTTACATGCAGGTTGCCTACGCGCTACTTCCGTACCAGTGAGCTGGATGGCTACGCTATCTCCATCTGCGCTTCGGGATCTTTACCAGGGCGTGATGGTGGTGGCTTCGGTTGACACGGATGGTGCATCGCATTGGGTTATCAGTGATCGCGCAGCCTGATACTCATATACTGCGCCCGTCGTCATGTTGCTCGCGATCTGTTCGATTCCGCCTCCAATCGGCCTTCCTGTATACGAGTCGACAACGCGGCAGTCTGAGTGATACTATGTCGGCTCATGAAGCGCAAGGCTCGCTCGACACGTACCTGAACGAGCTCGAGGATGCGATTTCTGGCGGAAACCTGGCGACTCTCAAAGATGTGATAGACAGGCATACCGAATCACGCCTACGTGATGAAGTGCTTGCCGACGCCCTAGTCATCAGCTGCGATCAAGGGCACCCTGAGGCTGTTCAGTATCTTGTTGCCGAAGAGAACGCCAAAGCAGATTCGGTCTCGAAGAACGTCCGAAAGGGCAAGAATACACCGCCGTTGGTCCTGGCAGTAAAGTACTGCGAAGCATTCTTCCACCAGAAGCCTACAGGTCGCGTATATGATGAATGTCAGCTGGAACCTGCCAAATCAGATCAATCTTTGAATGGCTTCAAAATCCTTGATACGCTGCTCAGACACGGAGTCTCAATAAGTGTATGTGGACCGGACAACAAAAACGCACTCTCGCACGTCTTACGGATCGAGGTGGCTGAGCTCCTCCTAGCAGAACGAGGAGAGAGCGAGCGTCGCCGGGCTCTCGAGCAAAGGGACGGGGAAGGTAACGATGCCTTGATGTCTGCCATTATAAACACATGCTGTAATGAAGCTGTGGCGCTGAAGTATATTGAATGTGGAGCCAGCAAGGAAACTGTCGACAATGAAGGGCGGACAACGCTGATGAATGCCGCTTGGAGGCAACGGACCCAGTTGGTGGAGCTACTACTCAAGGATGCGAGCATTGTAGGGAAGACAGATGGCAAAGAGCGCAACATATGGCACCACATCGCGTCAGACCACGACCGAACACAGAGCGACGACATAACCAAGCTTCTCTTCGCCACGAAAGAAGCCGACGCGATTGTGAATGCAATCGACAATCAGGGACAAACACCGCTCCACATGAGTGCATTGTTTGGCAAATTCTTCATAGCGGAAGGGCTTCTGAAAAAAACAGACATCGATCTGGAAGCTATTGAAGCGCACGCAGGAAAGACTGCATTGCACTTTGCAGCTGCCAAAGGCGATGTGGGCTTTATTAAAGCTTTACTGGAGAGAGGAGCCGACCGATTTGCTATATGTAAGGGCGGTCTCATACCACTCCACCTGGTCTGCGGATGTATGAGCGATGCAGTCAATGCTGCAGAGCTTCTCATGGAGCACGAGGCTGAAAAGCAGCTCAAGTTTCGCACGGAAGAGAACGAGACACCGCTGCACATCGCAGCTGCTCATGGTAACGAAGAAATTGTCAATTCCATCCTTGGAGCCAGATATGATGTTGACATTGATGCGGGCTGCGATGGAGGCTGGACAGCGTTGCATCTCGCGTGCGGCAGACACACGTCCACAAACAGGGATTCAACGAGAAGAAGCAGCGCCGCCACTCAACAATTGTTGTCTCCAGAAAGACATGCGACAGACTCGGCTCCAAGGTATCTTGCGGTCGTGCGAGCACTACTCACAGCTGGTGCCAAAGTTGATACGAAGTCTCGCCTGTCAAGGACCGCCTTACACATTGCCGCTGAGATGGGCCATGTAGAGATTGTGGAGCTACTACTACAGCAAAGAAATGTGCAATTTGCGGCGAGAGACAGCCGTGGCAACACTCCGCTGATCGATGCCGCAAGATCAACAGAACGTCAGCGGATCCTGCAGCTACTGGCTCCATGGAGTGATCTCTTTATCCAGTCGTTGCCCCCAAATGTCGAACAAGCTGCGGAAAGGTACGATGCCAACATCATCGACTTCCAGAAAAATGCGGGTCCAAAGATGCTCAGACGTAAGATACCAGTTTCAGACCTGCTCTATAAAGGTTGTGGCGAAGCAGGATCTCTGAGCCACAACCATGTCTCCACCAGGCCCGATCCTGAGAAAGAAGGCGCATTTCGCTGGATACATCTCCCTGCCAATAATTTGCATTGGGCTCAAGCACTTTTGACCAAACATTTCATCGAAGGCTCAGTGGATGTGGAGAGCTTCAGATCCCTCGAACGATCACTGAGCCAACAGCAGTATCGGGGAAGAAGAATTCACTCCAGGTTCATGCGGCCTGCTTGTAATAGGCTTGTACGACGGCTTGGCGACCACGGCCACATAAACCATCCGCCCGCTCACGACTCAGAAGATAGTTCCCCTATCGTGGACTTGAAGGGGCGAGGCCGTATGAACAGTGCCGACGTTGCCGAAGTTGCTGAGAACAAAACCGCTCCTCCAAGCCCGAAAGGGTACATGGATTCGGCTGTTCGCGACTTCAGCGGCCTCCGGATTAAGCTTGAGCCACAAATGATTGAAGATCCTCAAACACACGAGAAGACCACAAAGCCACTGCGTTTGAAAATACGAGCACCACCACCGATTGGAAACATGAGCGCTGTCATGGAAAGCGGCCAAGCCTCCGTTGCCTTTCCGGAGCGCAAGACATCTCCGACCATAGAGAAGTCGTCAGAGGCCCAAGAGCTCGGAGCCTACTTGTTCATGCCTTATCTAACCCTTGAGAACAAAGATAAGGTGAGGATCATGCACGATCAGCTTCGCAACGATCACCGCGGCCCGTCAGCTGGCAACGTCCAGACGGAGTCGACTGATAGCAGCAGCAATGATAAATCATCGCCAGGGAGAGATCAAGAACTCCACCAGGCCTATTCTCAATGGAAAAAGAACGACTACTGTCTTCATGTGCGCCGCACCCTCGATCAGTTCTGGTACAGAAACGTCGATACTGCGGTACGTGACGGCGATCAGGTGGTCCAGCGGTACCAGGCGAAAGAGAAGACGCCGACGAGCGAGATTGATTCTCTGATGGTAGATCAGCTTTGGGTCTGGGTGCTCGGGCCCTCACTCATCGTGACCAGCTTTCCTCAAAATTGGCAGCACCCTCGCGGAGAAGTGCCGGATCTGCTCGGCAGCATACTCGAGGAGATCGATCCGCGCAATGGAACTCCAGTCCAGAGTGTCTACGAGTTGGCTACGTGTATCGTTGGTCACTGCCTCTCGTCTTGCGATCAGACTGCAGACAACACAAAGCAGGAGAGCAGGTCGAGTGTCCTGGAGATGTTTGGCTCCTCCGTGGGCGATGCCATGAATCAAGAGGTCATTCTGTTCTCCAGATTTCAGAAAGCCAGTGAGATTGCTTCGGAGTGGGTACAAGCTCTCTCAGACATCAAGCAAGACGCCGAGGAAGCTCAAAGGAATCTCGAGAGGAAATATCTCAGCAAGACCGGAGAAGATGCCTCCCGCTCCACAATCACCGGAGAACCGATATTCATCGAAGTTCTACTGAATATACACACTGAGACCAAGCTTCTAGAAGAAGTGAAAGATATTCAGGATGAGCTGGGCATCCTTCTACAAGTGGTTGACGACCAACAGGGCGTGCACAAAGACATATGCGCTACCTTCAGGCCGCTGCTAAGAACGGAGGGTGGTCCTTATCAAGCAAGATCCAGTGGCATCCTAGATGAACAGAACATGCTGTTGGAGCAACAGAGAGCCGAAATCGAGAACATGCTGAAGCAAGTCAAATCGACGTACAAATCGATCACCGACCTGCTCGACCTCAAACAAAAGCAGGCCAATGTCTTCGAGGCTCGGGCAGCTCGTAAGTTAGCTGTGGAGACCGCCAGGGCTGGTGGCACGCTCATGGTGTTTACCATTGTTACCGTCATCTTTCTACCTTTATCGTTTCTTGCGGCATTCTTCGCGATTGTGCTCGAAGGGCTCCCGTACAATGACGATGACAGGCTGCCGCTGAACTTCATCTTGAAATACGTGGTCGGTGTGGGTTTGAGCACAGCGCTCGCGTTTGTGCTTATGGCATGGCATCACCACAGTGCTGTGCGCTGGTATCAGAATGCCGTACGCTGGTCGCAGGGCAAGGCAGGAAAAGCCAAACCGCTGAAGAACGCTGCCCGTGGGATGTGGTTCTTGATCTTCATCCGCTGGTTGAAGTTCATATTTGAGTGGAAGGCACGACGCCGTGACGCGAGGTTCCGCAATGAAAGTGACGAGTCGAGCAGAGGTGCTCACGGATCCGATCGAACGAAGGCATCTCCTGCGTCCTCGGGCACGGTTCGGGAGCGAAGACCAAATTTACACGAAGATCTGGAGAAAGGCAGAGACTGAGAGGCAGTACCATGTAATATACATGTAGAAATAAAGATTGACCTGGCAAATTGACAACGCTATTCTCTAATGTATACGTGACGCCATAACCATCACTCACAATCCCCGCAGCAATGACGCTTGCCACTGAGAGCTCTACCGTCAGAGTTTCGTGTATATAAACAAGTTCACTAATGCCAATCTCATTGAGCCGCCACCTTCAAGCCAACAAGCCGGCCCTTTCCAAACCATCCAGGTCTCCTCCAGCCTCGACAACAGCCCTAACAGCCGCCTGACTCAACCTCCTCCTCTTGTCAGCAGCCTCCTTCTCCCTCCTAGCTTTAGTCTTCGAACTACCCGAAGGCGCCACACCACTGAGAATCTTCCCGCTGTCGTGCGGAGTGAAATTTACGAAACCGCTTCGATCAACATTGGGCGGGTGGCGAGGCGTGTTGTTCGTGGACTTTGCGCGGCGGTGGCGCGAGGTACAGCGGGAGCGTGAAGTAGATGGGCCGCGAGTGTTGCGACGGGCGCCGCTGCGTGGTTCGGTGAGGGGTGGACCGGGAGAGGGCGAGTCGGAGCGCGTGCGTGGGCGGCGTTGGGGGGTGTGAGGGAGGCCATGAGGGATTTGAGTCGTGTACATTGGCGCTGTGGGGATATGGTAGTCCGTGGCTGACAGTGGAGCAATGTCGGCTATATTGTTGTATGGCGCAGAGACGAGGGTTGGATCACAGCTGATTCCTAGACCCGCAGGTAGAGGGTTGTGGATTTCTGTCGTTGGGATAATCGTTTGGCCGAGCCCAGCGAAGGGGTCTTGAAATCCTGTGGTAGCATGATGCATGGTTGTGTTGTCTAGTAATGTATTTGGATCCCAGACGTCGTTCTCAGTCGATGAGCTGCCAAACTCGAAGTCGAAAGATCCAATCCTGTTGGCGACGAGCGAAGACGTCCTTTCGGGGAATGTAGAGATATCGTTCAGTGGCAATGTCTGTAAGGCATAGGGATTTATAGGCACAGCCGGGATTGCTGGTACCGCGTCAAAGTACGAAATGCCATCCTGTGGCTCGAACAAGGGCGAGGCGACTGGCGTAAAGATCCTGGCCTGCTGTTGGAACGAAGTTGTCAGAGGTGATAACTCTGAATCGTATAGCGGTGCGAACTGTGCCGACTCCAAAGGTGAACCGAAAGCGGCAAAATCGTGATGTGTCACTCTGGCCGAAGGCGGTGGTGAGGCCGGGAGCGTGAGTCGATTGTTTCCAAGCGAGGGCACATGGATCTCGTACTTTTTCGAATTGCCACTGTGTTCCAATTTGTCCGCCCAGACATCCTTGAAACCCGCGCGATAGCGCGACGGGTTCATCATCTTGTGCGGAGAGGTGCTGACCTTGCGGATGGTCGCATAAGGATTGACGGCTGCGGCTCCTGAGGTAGTCTTCGATACTCCACTTGGCCTACCACGTGAAACTGACCGAGCTGCTGAGGTTGTTGACGTCTTCTTTCCGTTTGCGGCCGACGGGCGTGACACTCGGCGGCGTTGAACAGAGAGTGATTGGTCGGTTGGTGAAGAAGGAATCGCGGGAGGTGATGGATGACCTCCAAGGCTCAAGAAGTCTGGATGAGATTTTGTTGTACGCAGTAACTGCTGCCTGTGCTCTGTTTCTGCAGCGTTATTTTCAAGCGCCAACAAGGTGCGCTGCCAGAAGCCGGCGCTCTCCTTTGCCTTGGGTTGCTGCGCCTCCAGTATGGGCGTATGTAGACCTGCACGATCCCAGGAAGGTATAGGCGAGGTGCCGGCAGTCTGGTTGCTTTGTTCTGAGGACCCTGAGAAGTCAAAGAGATTCTGGCCTGAGTCGTCCGAGCTACTCCTATTGCGCGAATGGTGGGAGTCGATGCCGAAAAGATTGTCATCATCGAGATATTCCTCAAAGACATTGTTGCAAAAGCTTGACCAGTCGGAGTCTTTGTTGTGAGGCCGGATTGGGATCGAAGTTTGCTGATGGACGGAAGCCATGGGGTATGTTGCTGTCCACCCAGCAGGTGATTCGTTGCACCAACGTCTGGTTGATGAACCGTCGTTAACCGCGCTTGTACCTTTGGGAGGTATGTGGTATGCGGCGCTTGATGTTTTGCAGCACTCTTGGTGAGTTTCAATAATTTGCAGAGTCAATGATGATTGTGTATGAGGGTTTGCGTGAGGATGCAGGCAGGGAGAACACTCAATAGGGGGACAACAATCGAACAGAGGTATTGTAATACTTAGCACCAGCCTCCTTCTTCCTATGAAACGCATTCCAGGTGGTAGACCAAGAGACCGAGCGGCCATGCTACGTCAGGTTTTTCTCTAACACATGGTTGTCGGGTGTCGCGCTGCTTTGTGCTTAGCGGCATTCCATCTCCAGCACACCTTTGGAGGAATGTGTATGAGCCCAAGCTAGTCATGTGACTCGACTTTGGATTATGTACTGTGGCCGCATGATTGTCTATGTTCTTGGACAATGGCCGGTTTGCAGTGTTGATGTTGGTCGCCTTGCCACAGAGCAGGACGCGTGTCTGTGCGCGTACCTGGTCACATATGGTCACAAAGGTTTCTCACGTGCCGCGAATGGCCGTCAGCTATGTTCAGAAGTAGTCACCAAGGACGTGGTAGCCATCACGGATATCCAGCAAGGCGATGGTAGTCTTCAGCCCTGCCGTCATGAGACACGGTCTTCACGTATAGCCAGGGTCCAGGTTGTGAAGAGTGGGATGTGATTGTGACGTGCAGCGAGACGCATGTATGCGCTGCAGTGCGCCCGTCACATCTGCAAGCAATATAAGCTGAAGAAAGCAGGGTGACACGTGACGCATAGCAAGGCCAACAACACCTCTCGGCGGATTAGTGGTATGGTGATGTCGCTGGAAGGGCGCGCGTGGTAGGTGTATGTCAAGCTAAGGGTTTGTATGAGACATCAGGGCCGGCTGGGGCATCTTATCAGGGCGCATGGGTGTGCTCAGATCGCGGGCTGGTGTCTTGGAGGGTGCTTCTTCGGCGACATGACGGAGTTTGCGGTATTGAATGGCGGTTTGGGGAGAGTGTTCCAAGGCTTCTCTGGCCATGCGGCAGCCAAGGCGGTGCCTCTGCCTCCGGTGTCGCTTCCCCGCAGTGGCAGCTCCTCTCATCCTGGCCAGCACTTCCAAAGCTCGACCGAGGTCCTTAAGCAAACACCTTCCCGAGCAGCTCCATCCAAACCCGCCTACCACTCCTCCGTTCCGAGCCTCATACCGGAACGTCATCGTCACTCCTCCTCTCCCTCTCCCTCTCGAAAAATGTCCTCTCTACGTCCCTTCGCCACGCGCCTTGCCGCCAACCAACACATCTTCACCACCGCCAGAACCACCTTCCCTCGCCCAATCGCCGCCAAAATCAGTCGCCGCACCATGGCTTCACAGATCCCCAAGATCAAGGTCAAGAACCCTATCGTCGAGCTCGACGGCGATGAGATGACCCGCATCATCTGGCAGGACATCAAGGACAAGTTCATCCACCCTTACCTCGACGTCGACCTCAAATACTACGATCTTGGCCTGCCCTACCGCGATGAGACAAACGACAAGGTCACCCTGGACGCCGCAGAGGCTATCAAGAAATACAGCGTCGGTGTCAAGTGCGCCACCATCACTCCCGATGAGCAGCGCGTGAAGGAGTTCAAGCTCAAGCAGATGTGGCTGTCGCCCAACGGCACCATCAGAAACCACCTCGGCGGCACCGTCTTCAGAGAACCCATCGTCATTCCCAAGGTGCCCCGCCTGGTGCCCGGCTGGAAGAAGCCTATTGTCATCGGCCGTCACGCCTTCGGTGACCAGTACCGCGCCAAGGACAAGGTGATCGAGGGCCCGGGCAAGCTCGAGATGGTCTTCACGCCCCAAGGCGGCAAGCCCGAAGCCATCCAGGTCTTCGAGTTCACCGACAAGCACCAGGGCGGTGTCGCGCAGACACAGTACAACACCACCGAGAGTATCTCAGGCTTCGCGCACGCTTCCTTCAAGCATGCGCTCAACCTCAAGCTGCCCATGTACATGTCGACCAAGAACACCATTTTGAAGAAGTACGACGGCCACTTCAAGGACATTTTCCAGGAGATCTACGAGACCACATACAGGAAGGAGTTTGAGGCCAAGGGTCTCTGGTATGAGCACCGTCTCATCGACGATATGGTCGCGCAGATGATCAAGTCTGACGGTGGCATGCTCATTGCCATGAAGAGTGCGTATTCCCCAGGTCGAGCAGCCAAATTTCCCTTACACAACAAGCTAACACACCCTCTCCACAGACTACGACGGTGACGTCCAATCCGACATTGTAGCCCAGGGCTTCGGCTCCCTGGGTCTCATGACCTCCGTCCTTGTCACCCCCGATGGCAAGACCTTTGAAGCCGAAGCCGCCCACGGCACCGTCACGCGCCACTACCGCGAGCACCAAAAAGGCAACCCTACCTCCACCAACCCCATCGCCTCCATCTTCGCCTGGACCCGCGGCCTTGCCAAGCGCGGCGAGCTCGACGGCACCCCTGAAGTCGTTAAGTTCGCCGAGAGCCTCGAGGAGGCCTGCATCCACGTCGTCGACAGCCAGGGCATCATGACCAAGGACCTGGCGATCGCGTGCGGCAAGAAGGACGAGTACGTCACCACGGGCGAGTACCTCGAGGCTGTTGAGAAGAGGATGAGGACTGTCTTGAGCGCGAAGTTGTAAGGGTGTTCGGGAGCCCTTTTAATTTTCTGATATGTTTTCTCTGAAGCTGGGTCGCGATCTTGCTCGGAGACGATTGTCTTGTTGCATTCCCCATTCAAGCTTGATGCTGGTTGGCGAAATGGGAGACGATAAAACGGCATCGTTTTCTCACCAAACGATGCGTGCCTTCTTTGATCTGTTCGATGGAAATCTAGTGCCAGTCATCTGTGGAGACCACAAAGAACACCAGCTCCCGAGGAAGGACACAATGTTTGGTGTGTGCAAATAGAGAAAGAGACAGATAGAGAGCTAGCTGGGCCATGTGAGCTCTCGTAGATCAAGCGTCGAAGCGTGTTATATCTTAATTCTTTTCAAACGAAAGATTCCAATCCCCTTCATTCCTCTCTATTCCCTAATTAAGAATAATTACTTCCCATTCTCTCCCATCCCCAAAGTCCGTCCCATTGTTATTTCTACTTCATGATCTTGATCATCCTGCCCGTCCTCTGGGACATTTCGGCGCGTGTGTGTGCGCTCACAAAGCTTCATGTTTGAAGAAAGCTAAAGCTTTGGTAGAATGTGTGGTGATGGGGACAATATACATGTCTAAAGAACTCAATCCCCTTTCCCCGTTCCTTTACTTTATTCACAGAATGTTCAGCGTGACTTTAGTCCAGACAAACTTGCCTTTTTCCGTCCCTTGCCTGTTCGGCGGACGTTTTATTTTCGTGGGTATCAAAATTAGTTTGTCGCTGTTGTTGCGTCTAGCGGTGGTTTTTGGCCGTAGACGACGTATCTGTGGAGAACGAGTTGTCAGTAAGCGATTCGGCTGGTCAATGAAGAGTGAGGTGGATTCGATGGCTTTTGCGAAGCTGGCTTTAAAAAGCAAAGCTCGACTCTGCCTAGAAGTCATCCCGCCACCTCTGGAAGGTTTTCTTTATAAGCAAACTCACATTGGGAAATAACTGTGGACTTTGCGGTTCTTGCACTCGTCCCGCACCTGCATTAGCAACACCTCCATCTCCTCGATCGTCCACTGCAGCCCGTGCGTGAAGACTTTCTGGCTCAGCCCGCTGATGCCATCGAGCAAACCGATCAAATTGAACAGTCCGGATTGCCGCAGGGTCTTATCTTTGGGCCATGGTCCTACGGGCATACGGTAGAATTTCCACGACACATTGATGAACCCTACTTCTTCCATCTGCTGCTTCATGAGTTCTGGGTAGCAGCGGCCGGTCAAGCCGAAGTTCTGGATGCCTTCGTTCCAGAGCGTCGCCCAGCGCACACTGGGGCTGTCCGGGAGTTGGGAGTTGTCATCGCAGCCGAAAACGACTTCGAACTCTTGGTTTTCCACCCAGCCGCCAGGCTCGAGGGAGGCGAAGGCTTGCTGGTAGAAGAAGGGCCAGGATTTGATCGAGAAGCCGTTCATGAGGCGCGTGTGAATGAAGTCGAAACGCTCCTCGTAGCCGTCCCAAGGTTCGTCGGCGTCCATGATTAGGAATTGGAGGTTTGGTGGCACGGCGGTTGGTTGGATTGGCGAGAGGTCAATGCCTGTGATTTGGGTCGAAGGGTTGTCGTCTGCAACGTCCATGGCCCAGATGCCAGTTCCGGTGCCGACGTCGAGGATGTTTTTGGGCTCTTCAATTGGGGCAATCCAGTGGCGATTATTCAAGGCGAGGCGTAGGCTGTGGTAGTGCATGTCCATGCGCTCCTGTTCGCGCTCGTCGTTGGGCATGACATATTTGCCGCGGCGGAAGGCGTGGTAGGATCGACCATACTCTTCTTCGTAGTCGAAGATGCTGGATTGCAGTGATGCGGTGGACAGGGCGGTCTCGTCTCCATAGCCCGAATCGCCCTCGCTGGCGAAATCGTCGTCTTGCGCCGCCAAGGCTCCTACTGGAGCTGCAGGATCGGGGTCTCCCGGCGGTTGATTCATTGTGGATGACGAGGCTGTGCAAGACGACTAGAACGAGGCGCGGTGGGCGAGCAAAGAGAGTACAGCAGCAATATGGACGCACGCAAGGAACGGGGAGGCGAGGTGAGAGACGAGAGACCAGGCAAGACGAATGGAGACAAGGTGCGGCAACTGCTGGCGCAGGACGACTACTACTAACGTACTGGGCTCGGTGCAAGTGCGTGCGGGCGGGTTCCTCGTTCCTTGGGTGAGAGCTGTGTGACGGCGAGTGGAGGGCGCAAGCGGCGGGCGCTAGGTGGCCACGCGAGCTCTCTCTTGATTTCAGGGCAGGAGGATGCAAGCAGCAAATGGCGCGCATCGCATTCGGCGGTCGTTGAGCTCTCCACCAGTCAGCGGCGAGTCAAGAGATGGATTTTGGCAGATCTGGCGCATCCGATGTCGATCGGGCCGATGCGCACGAGGACTAGAAGGCATCCGGGAGCCGGAGCAGGCGCTGGCTGCACGCTCGAGGCGCTTCCAACTGCTGCTGTGCGTGTGTGTGTGCAGGTGCAGACACGCGATCTTCGTGCAGCGGCAGTCAGTGCCATCGGTGCCCGCCGGTCCCTGCGTTGTGCGTGCGCTTGTCTGAGGACGCCACAACGGCCCTCTCGATCCAGCACTGCGATGGCCCGAAGGGGAAAAGTGTGCGTGTGGCACAGGCGTGATGTCGCCGTGAGGTATGTAGGCCTGTGTCAAGATCTGCTTCAAGCGACGTCACGTGCCGTCTGCCTCAGCCACAAGCATGGATGCTCCTCTGGCCGAGGAGGTTTGTGAAATGAATGCATGGTATGGTTATTGAGTGTCCGCCGTGCAGCACGCGCAGGCCGATGATGACTAGGTAGATTTGCCCGTGCATGGAGGCATGCTGTTGCTGTTGAGCTGCCGCTGTCGCTGTTGCTGCCACCGCCGCCGCCGAGGAGTGTCCCTTGGTCCTGGCGAGATGTGTTGGCCATATGGAGTGGTAGTAATGTTTATCTCTCTGGCGATCCCTTTCATACTTTTTGGCGGTCAGGATGGAGGAGGGTACCCGATAGACGTCGGCATCCAGCGTTTGTATTAACTTTGTACATCTGCTACATTCTCATTCCACACCTCAGTCATTGCAAGATCAAGCACGTGATCACACGATGTATTATGAACCACCCAAGACTTGACTTTTGCATTACATGCATTATTATTCTCTCCCTCCCTCCCTCTCCCATCTCTCCCCGCAGCTTCCGCGCGCGGGATGCTCAGCCATGGCACTCGTCAGCAAGCTTGGGCGAAGCGGCGCAGCACACTCTAACGGACCCTGGCACCTTGGACTTTGGATGTCTTTGTTCTAGAATGCCAAAGTATTCCAACACTGCCACACTGCACTGCAAGATAACATCTGCCTACCGCTCCGTCTCCCACCTTTCTCTTCTTCTCGCCCACAACACCACCACCAAACAATCTCAACCCTCCCAAAACCAACGCCACACCACACTCAACCACCATGGCCATGGACATCTCAACCCCGCCTGCCTCATCATCGCCCTCGAAGCGCCTCTCCTTCAACATGTCTCTCGATTTCTCAGACCTACCGCCTCTCTCACAGCCTACGCCACCCAGCAACACCCTTCTCATCACCAACCTACAATCTCTCGACATCTTCACCTCCTCCGTCCTCGAATCCATCTCCACCGCCATCAACGAGCACGCCACAATCCACATCTTTGCTCCCCTCAAGTCCTTCCGCCGCATCGTCGTCTCTTTCTACACCGTCGAAGATGCCATCGCCATCCGCAGAGTTCTCGACGGCGAGTCCGTGCTCGGCAACCGCGTGAGAGTCTACTTCGGCACACAAACCAAGATCGGCGACGAGGAGAAGTACCTACACCTACCCAAAAGCGACAAGCTATTCTTCATCAGCCCGCCACCATCACCACCTATGGGCTGGCAGATGCGCGACGAAGAGCCTCCAAACAAGGACGTCCACGCGGAGGATCTGGCGTTAGCACTTAGCAAACTGCAGGCGAAAGCTGGACCTACACATGCTCTGGACTTGGGAGACAATGGAATGCAAGAGCACAGGCCAATCACAACGAGAGCACGCTCAGGGACTGGCACTGTGGTGTACCACCCTGAAGACCACGGCGACTCGCCTGCGCTGCCTGCGATCGAGGTTGAGGATCTGACAGACAGCCCCGGCGATGTCAGCCCGATGGAAGGTGTTGATGTGAAGTTTCCTCACACAGCAAGGCCGCCGGTTGAGCTCATGTAAGGCGGAAAAAAAGATTGTTTGATTTTATATTCTTTGGGCGTTGAACAAGGGTTTCGGAGCGAAGCATGCGACTGGCGTTTTTAATAGCATTTGGGGTTCTCGAAGCAGGGTGTACGGTGTACTATCAGGGTAAACAACAAGCATAGCCTGAAATCAAGCCTGAGCACGAGCTCGGCATTCATACGCAGGGATAACTTCCACTGTTTACCAAACTAACTGATCCATCTCAGTCGACCACAACCATTTGTACCAGGGCCCCAAAGGACTTCACATGCTATCCCACCGGGAGATTACGATTCCCTTGTATCGATAGTCGAAAACAGCAGTACAGGACACTACCGCGATACCTGAGAACTGCTGAGCTCAAGGGTCGGAGATAGAAAAGCACGATACTGGCTGATGGGTAACGATCTTGCTCTTCGCTGTATTGCGCAGCGATACGCAGCTACTATCTAACACGTCGAAGGAACTTCGCCGAAAGCAGCGAGCGGCACAGTGCTTCTCTTGGAGAAGCGAAATCCTAATTTTGTCTGCCACCTTCCAGTGTTCGCCCAGGAAAAAGAGCAACGTCAGTGACTGGAGAGACTTCCATGACGACCACAACAAGGACGACGATGACGACGACATCATTTTCGACTTCTATCAGGCGGAGAAGGCCTAGCGATCCGATGTGGCACGGCGGACTGCAAGGGCAGCCCCCTATCGGGCTATCGCAATGTTTCGCCAGATTGTTGTGGTTTTTTTGGTGCTCTCTTGCCGCAGCCTTGTGGTCTATGTGGTGCTATCGGTAGTGTTGGTCCAAGAAGCTGTGATATTAGCTGTGAGGATGATCGTTTGCTCTCTGATATGTTTACACGATAGCTACGGTATTATGTGCCGAGTTAGTGAAAGAGCTTGAAACAGCTAACGACTGACACCCGCCTTTGCTCTATATCGCATCACCGCTAATCTCACGGAACTATCCTAACATTTGCATTAAAATTTACCATGTTTGCCACTGAGATGTGCCTATGCCCTCCGCAACATTGCGCACATCCTCATGTTGTCAACCGTGAGGATAATAGCGCACAAACAACATAACTGTTTCAACCGTAAGTCTGCTCATATCTTCAAGCTATCTCTGCTATCTACCAACCAACCTCACAGCTCCGATCAAGCCACCTCCCTAAAGATTGGATACTCCCACCCAGCAGCAACGGGAATAATTCCGAAGCTCACAAACGATACCTCACTTTCCGGCTCCAACGTCACAAACGCCAGTGCCGCATTCTTCTGCCTCGCGCTCAGCCTCCAGCTCCCAGCAGGCATTACAAGCTCCTTCTCGTAGAACGAAGTAGTCACGGTGTTCATGACCGTGCCCTCCGTGAATTCCGTTCCGAGAGTCGAAGACGTGACGTTGTACGCCTGCACGGTGCCGCGGAACTCGTACTCGAGCTCTTCGAACTCAACGCCCATGGCGCTCAGGCGGTCGACGACGGTCTTCCAGTCGCGCGGGACGAGGTAGGACTCGGGTCTGGAGCGAGTGAAGTTTGCTACCGCGGGTGTTGAGCTGAGGAATTCGACGGGCGCTTGCACGATGCTGCCGTTGCGAATGTCGACCATGGTGAAAGTGCGGTTTTCGCTAGGCTGCGAGTCGGTGAGAACGATGTCCTCGTCGCTGGCGATGAAGTCTTGGACCGCGCTCTCGATGGTGGACAGGATCGAAGCGGACTGGTCGTGAGCGATGTTCAGCATCGCTTCGAGCATGATGAGCGAAGATGCCGTACGGCGTTGGAAGTGCTGGTCCGCGAGGCGGATGCCGCGCAGTTCGCAGAGGATCACGATCGCTTGGCTGAGACCCATTGCGTTGCGGCCGGTCGTGGGCGCGGCGGAGGCTTCGGTAAAGACGATGGGGGAGCCTTCGACTCTGCTGCTCGGGCCGGTCACGTAAGGTTCTACGCGCAGGCCGTTCGCCACGAGGGCGGCGCTCATGCCCGCTGAGAAGGTGTCTTCTGTCAGGGCGCGGATGTCGGGGTGGATGTTGAGGTTCTTTGCGCCTGCGATCAGGGCATCGGTGCCGTGCTTGTAAATGCCGCCGTACGTCGTTCCAGCTCCATACTCGTGCATATCCGCTACAACGTGCGGCTCAAAGGACGAGATCAGGCTGCGGATGTCCCTGGACTGCTGTGCTACCAGTTTGGTTCCTTCGCGGTTAGGATCGATGTTGCGGCCGAGTTCTCTTTGGAAGTAGCTGACACCGTCAGGGTTATAGCGTGGCAATACGAGAATGTCTAGTTTCTCCAACAGACTGGCCGTCCATGTCTGGTTGGCGTCCATCTTGCCCAGCAACGCGAGGATACCCTGGTCAGCAGCAGGCTCATTGCCGTGAATAGCACCTTGCAGGTAAACTCGGGCTTTGCTGGAATTACTTGTACCGTTCGTATACGTTCCGATCGTGTCTGAGTCCGAGGGCTGGGTTAGGAACATGTAGGGAATCGCACGCCCTTGCTCAGAAATGAGCTCGGAGCCGTGGTAAGTTGCCCAGTTGTTGCGGTAAGCAATGGAGCGCATGAAGTAGTCTATCAAGTTGTTAGCCGTACGTGCATATACATCTCTTCCGTAAGTTCATACCCAGTTCGTGCAACGGTGTAGGACCTGATGTGCCATTGCTGAAGCCTGCAGGGATCGATTCGGGGTTCGTAAAGGCCGGAGACAGCAACTGAATGTCGACATCTTGGTAGTTGCGTGAAATGGCTTCATTGTCGAAATCAACGGATAGAGCGTTGTTGCCATATGTTGTCCGAGAGACGGAGCCGGCACTACCCTGTGCTTGCGTGACGCCTGCAATGCAGTAGAGCGCAAGCTGGATCTTGGTAGCTTTAGATGACATGTCTTTCATGATATGGTACAGCTATTGTGTAGGATAGCAGATTGGGATGGTGGCATATGCCATTGTCTTATATACTCATCCGTGCCGCCACAAGAGGAAGGTCTTCACCTTTCAGTCATGGCTACTGCCTATCGTTGTAACCATGGCCCACTACTCGCCTACATAATTGGCAGATAGACAGTAGTGCCGGTAACTTTGAGCAGGGTACATATCTTCCTTGGCCCGATGTGTCCACTATTGGCATCAAGATAGCCATGAAAACACCACCGAGTTGACTGGCTTCGAGGCGATTTCTGGCAGGATTTTTGTCTTCCATCAGGCCCACGTGGTCGGATGGACGTACGCCGCATCACTCACAGCGTTTTCACTTGTCCTCAAAAAGTCGATGGCGTGCATAATCATATTATCGTGCATGTTGTGAGCGAGGTTGAACGAACCCCCGCTCGAAGGCCAAGCAAAACCAAGGACCCCAGCGGGCTTGGTCTTTGTTGACGATCAGTTGCAATGTCCCGAATCTGTCCGCTTTCTTCTCTGATACCACGGGGATGTGTTATTTTTCGAGCAGCCTGCACAAATCTCAAGTGTCTAACCAAGGACCGCGTCATTCTCATTGTGCGTGAAGACTCGCTTCGGCCTACGGCTACTCCAGCTGTGACACATCCCACCAAATGCGTGCTGCTTGTTTACCTCTCGTGTATTGTGATGTATGACAATCCAAAACTTCTGTGTAGTTAATTGACTCATCTCTGCGTCTGTAAAGCTACCACAGGCGGATATATGACCGGGACCCTGCAACCACACCGGCCAGACATGGTGTTAGACAAGATCTGGCAACGCCTCAAACCTAGTTGGACTCCACGCCAGGCATCGCGTGGCAATCAGAGCCCTTCCTTCTCCGGACCATACAACACACGCGTGCTACACCAGACCGAGACTGGGAAGACTCTACCACTGGGAGATGATCCGAGCCGCGACACCACCAAGCTTCGCCATAGTAGCGGGCCAGGCATACAATTCATGTCGGACCTTCACTGGGAGCGCTTTCTTGATAAGACGACACAACAATACAGCGCTGCAGAAATTCCCCGATGTGCTCCGTATATCATTCTGGCTGGTGACATCGGCCGATTCTGTGATCGCGACGCTCTGCAACTTGCTTTGCAACCACTGTGCGAAAAGTTCGACAAGGTCTTGCTCGTTCCGGGCAATCATGAGTTCTATGGCTCCAAACGAGAACAAGGTCTGAAAACTGCGGAGGCAATGGGCCAAGGTCTCGGTGACAAGTTCATCCTCTTGAATAGGACGAGAGTTGACCTTGGGGACGTGGTAGTCCTTGGCTGCACACTACACTCGCTCATTCCAGAGGGAGCTCACCTGACCAACGACTTTGCGCAGATCGAGGGTTGGGCCGTTGCAGACCACAACGCTGAACATCACCGAGACTTACAATGGCTGAGGGATTCACTAGACGAGATTGCGCAATGTCAGCCTGGACGACGTATAGTGATAGTCACCCACTACGCACCAGCTTTCGAAGAGGCTAACCACCCGAGACTTCGACAGAGTCCATATCGCCACTGTTTCAGCAGCAACACGCTCAAGCAGTTCAAGAATTGGAGAGGAGCCAATCAGGTCACCCACTGGATTTTTGGCCACACACACTATAATACAGCATTTACATGTGGAGATACAATGGTTGTAAGCAATCAGCCCAACGACAATGACTGTCTCCGGAAATTTGACAGCGAAGCAACCGTCTGAGCGGGGGTTTTCTGTAATGGAGCACAGCGAGATCAACAAGGTATCTTTGACGCGCGATAAACATCTGGTATCTCTTTCTCATACTTTGCATGGTCGTAAATGAACAATTGCGTCGACCTTTGACGCTAGCATGCGATACTGCGCAATGCTGGTATATTGTAAAAGATCCGTCATTCCCACCACAGCCACCGACCATCTAGATCCCTACTCAGACCTTCTCTGCGTAGGTCTTGTCCTCAAACTCCGCCTCCAACCTTTCTGTTCCGGGACCCAACAACGCCAAAGCCGAGGGAGTGCGACGATGGCTACGCGTGGACCGACATGACCTCAACCGCATACCGAGGAGCCATAGTAATGCTGCAATGGCTCCCAGTAGCACGACGCCTATCACCATGATACCGAATCCGTCCACCAGTCCATCGAGGAAGCAGTCATCCGTAAAAAGGAGATGTGACGATCGCGGTCCTTGTGCCATCAAGCCCATGCTGTCATGGTGTGGGTACTTGCTCTGGCAGACTTTTCTCCGTGACCAGGAATTCTGATCGTCGCTCGATGTTGGGGGAGAACCGATAATATTGTCGAAGTCATCGCTCCAGACAGTATTTGACCGTCGTAGCTCACTTGATGGGTCGGGATTGCTTAGGTATGCATCAAGCGTTTCTGGTGTGAACTTGGCAATCCATGTTCGTCGGGGAAGTGATGATTGTGGGGCCTCTCCAGACATGGCGAGGATGGCCAAGCACTAGTCGTTTCGGTCTTGTTGTTCCGTTGATTGGTGAGAGACTGTTGCTCGCTGGCTGAACTCGCTATAGTATCAACCAAGAATGAACGTTACTGGGAGCGTTTGGGGTGACCAAACTATGCTCATGGCGTCTCCTTGCCGATATATAGGAGGAGCACATCATCGCGTCAAGGCGTGCCGGAGCGGCTTCGTTCTGGCTGGTACACCACAGCTTTGCGATACGAAGGATCTAGAGCTTATTCCAGCCGCAGCTTACTGTTGATTGGCGTAGTTTACGAGCGCCCCACACCTGGCTTGAAGTCTAGGCTGTGAAAGTATAAACTTATATATGTCTTTGAGCGATATCTCCTGTACACGTGGCTTATGTTACGCACTTGATATGTGTCAGTGTTTCAGTATGCCAGAACGTTCAGTCAAGAATCTGTGGAGTCCTTGTGAAATGGCTAGCACGCCATTAATATGAAGGCTGCACTTAAACTTGTGGCTTGAAGTCACAGGGTCATCAGCCCTGTTGGCGCACGGTTGTAATTAGCGCAAGTGATATTTCCGTCTCGGTCCCCTTGGACTCATCGTGCTGCGTCCCAAGCTCCTGTTTCGCCGCGCGGCACACCAGCCCCAGAACGTTTCGCCGTATTACTCAATCGACGTGTCCGCGGGTGCCGACAAGACATTTCGCTGTCGAATACTTCACGAGCCCAGCTACAATGATCTACCCTGCAGTAAATACCTGGGCCCCAAGCCTGAAGGCCCTAAATGTCTCATGATTCCCGAGAAGATACGACAGCGTGCGTGCCACCAGAAGAACAGGACCGGCTGCAAGACCTGCAAGTAAGTATCTGAAAGACTCCATCTCTAGTATCCGCCATTGCTTACACGGCGATTGTAATTACAGAGCTCGTCGAATTAAATGCGATGAGGGTCGGCCCACGTGCCGGCGTTGCTTCACGTCCAAACGTGCCTGTGTGTACGCCAACACGCCACCACCGGCCAAAGCATCACAATATGCACTCCTGTTGCCAAAGCCCGTGCGGCTTCTGCAATGCATTCTGCCAAGTGTGCCAGCAGGGCTCGGTCAGCCCGATGCGATGAACATCGAGTTCTTCCGTCTTCACACTGTCGACCAGCTTCCTGGAAGTGAACTGGAGTTCCCTTGGCGAAACATTCTTTTCCCAGAGGGGTCATGTGAGCCCGTCATATCATATGCTATAGCGGCTCTTGGGAGCATGCATCGTGCGCAGGGCAAAAGCTTGCCTGCCTTATCGCCTGGCTCAGACTATGGCGCTGAACCATACGAGCTTTACAACAAGTCAGTCGTGGCATTGCGAAAGTACATTGATCGTGCCCCTGAGGTCGGCGTTGTCGTTGCCAGTGAGACTACTCTCATCGCGATCATGCTTTTGTTCTACTTCGAGGTGCTGAGTGGCAATGATCACTATGCCAGCAAGCATCTAGTGGCCGCATTCATGATACTGTCAAAGAACTCATGGCAGCATACGAACGATGTATCGGCGCCTGGAACACTGGTCTTGGGGTCTAGCAATGCTCCGCGGAACGACGCACTTGTTCATCTCTTTTTCAGGCTAGCATCTGACTGGATCGTTTCGGGGCCTTTCTATTTAGGTGGTTGTGAATCCCCACTGCAGGCCATCTGCAAAGATCCCATGCCAAGTCATTTTCAGTCAGTGAAAGATGCTTCAATCCACTTGGACGTTTTGTGTAGCGACGCTGCGAGGTATGAGGAACATCTATTCGACAAAGCAGACCATGTTCTCAACCTTGGAAAGAACAGTACGATTGCGCATCAATGCGAACAGTTCTGTTTGGTCCAGGCAACTTCACGAACTATGGAACAGGACCATCGATCTGCTTTCCAGCTGGACTTCCATGCTACCATGGCGGCACTCGTGCAATGGCGTGCAGCTTTTGCTGCCCTTCTCAGCTCGCAACCACGGTCAAATCCTGTCTTGCTTCTTGAAGCACAGTACCTACAAACCTGGATATACTTGCAATTACTCAACGACTTCGACCAGACAATCTGCGACGACTTCGAGGAGGAGTTTCGACGAGTAATTGACATAGGAGAAGCATATATGCTCCAAGAGCCGACTTCAATAAATAGCGCAGACTCTGTGTATTGCAGCCTGTGGAACCTGACGAATCTGGGAAATAATTTGGCGTCAACCATATGCCTTGCGATAGAGAAATGCCGAGACTCCCAGGTACGACGGCGTGGTATCGAATTGTTGAAGGCTTTCGACCTTCGAGGCATTTTCGACACGCCATACCTTGTTACATACTATCAGCATCTGGTCGCGGAAGAAGAAATGAGAGCTCGAAGGCTGCAAGCCACGGCGCTTTTGGACCTCAGATGCTCAGACATTCCCCCACAAGCACGCCTTGTCGATACAATGATGTGCTTTTGTGATTCTGAGCAAGAGGGTGACGAGTTTTATAGACAGGACGCCGGCTCAATGTTGTATGTCGTCAACAATGGTCATTCTGGAGTCTTGAAGGTAGAGCAAAGCAATTTCTTTGTAATTCGTGGCGGCTCGAGCGTAGCCATGGCATGAACTCGGGTACATCAGACACGAGATATATTACGATGTATAACACTTTCCTTCACATATCGATACTCACACTACTTATGCACAAATTTGTATACGACCCGAGCTTTGTTACTTGTTACATATACTACCTTGGAATGCTAAAGAGAGTCTGAGCATGTTCAGAACCACGCTAGCCGTCGAGATACTATTCGCAGCACCTATCAATCTCAGCAGCTACAGTTCTTGCGCTCAAGTTTATGTACGGACTATCAATAGTAAAGGCAAAATTATTGGCTCTCTAAGACTGATAGTACTAGCGCTCCTGGCTTGAAATACAGAGGCGACGTAGGTAGCATCTCAACGGCTAGCATACTCCTAACATAACCTAAAGCCTATAAAGATAGCATAGAGCGATATCGATAAGGCGCGAGAGCTTGAGTCGTACACAAAGTTGAGCGTAAGTGCTGTAGTACAGTATCTTAGTTATATTGGCTATAAGAGTGGAGATAAACGTGCTTACCATTGAAAGTACTTGCGGCCGAGAGGCCGTACACAAACTTCAGCGTAACTGGTTTGCCACATCATGCAACTAATATGAATGTTCAGGTTCGCCAAGATATTTTGACCTGTCATTGCCTGATTGACTTTCAGGAACAATGTTAGTACGATCCGTGGACTGTTTGGACTATTGGAGGCCTCAATCCAATGAAACATGTGGAATGACTTGGCAGCCCTATCCGGCGTCGATCTGGCCAGCGCCCACGAATGCGCCACTTGGGGATCGTGCTCCGGCGGAGTCTTGTTCTGGGAGTCCTTCGAAGTATTGAATTCCAAGACTAGACATTTTCTCTGTAACACGTCTGGGACGCTATTTGTCTAGGTCGACCTGTGTGTGATTAAAAATACGAACCGCGTTGGCTGCTCTGCTCGTTTCGAAGGTCTGAGCTTTTCTCGTACGTGCAGCCAATCAGCGAGTAGTGATCGCAGCGGAGGCATCAAGATATTGTCGGCGCTACCCGGACAACGATTCGTATGGTCGCTGCGCCATGGTGCGGTATGCGTCTCAACGATACTGTTGGAGAAACTTAATATGGCTATGGCCCCTGAAAGCAAATGTGAAGTTAAGTTCTCCTTCACACCAATTACTTGTTTCTTGATACCACCGTCACGATGTATACCTCTTTTGCCTGGACGATCTTGCTTGCAAATACAGCGCGTGCCGCTAGTTCGACAGGTTGCGGGCAGCTCCTGTCAAAAGACCTCACGAAGGGCCAAAGGGGTCAGAGCAATTCATTGACTTTTAAAACTTCGGATGGCACAGATCGGAGCTATCTCCTTCACATTCCAGATGCCTACGACGCAAACACGCCCACTGGACTGATCTGGTCGTACCATGGCAGAGGAAAGAATTCGGAGCACCAAGAGAAGATCACAAGGTTCTCTAAGTCTGGGTCTACTCCGGACTACATTGTCGTGTATCCTCAAGGAACAAGCAAGAATGGAAGCAAATCAAAGAATGCCAAACGACAACAGGAAGACGACGAAGATGACTACGACGAGGATGAGGAAGAAGATTATGACGACGAGTATGACGATGATGATGGCAACGGCGATCAAGGCGACGTCGATCCAAGCAGTAATGGTGGCAAAAGCAAGGAGAAAGGAGCGTGGCAAGGCGATCCCAGCGTTCAGACAGACGACGTTAAGTTCACCCTGGAGCTGCTCGACAACATCACGAAGACCTTTTGCATCGACGAAGACAGGATCTACGCTTCTGGTATCAGTAATGGAGGCGGCTTCGTCGCAAACGTTCTGGCATGTGACGCCACGGCGTCAACCAAATTCGCAGCGTTCGCCTCTGCCAGTGGCGCCTACTACCAGAATGGTCTCAAGGACAAGTGCGACGCGAAAAAGGTACCGATCACTTGCAACAACAACGATGCTAAGATCCCTCTGATTGCTACCGCTGGCGGCAAAGATAAGACCATTCCGTACGATGGCGGAGCTCGTCGAAAGTCTTGTCTGCCGTCGGTCGAGCACTTCATGACTGCTGCAGCACAGCGCAACGGACTCGCCGACAAAAGTAGCGAGTCCAAAGTCAACAACACGGAGGTAGTGCAGTACTCTTACGGCAAAGATGCAGGCCTTGGCATGGTGCAGTACTACTACATCCCGGACATGGGCCACAAGTGGCCAACAGGAGATAAGAAGACGCACGTCAGTGCAACAAAGGTCTTCATGGAGTTTTTCAATGAGTGGAATCTCACAGCGAGGGCAGCGGCAGCCAGCTCCCTGCCCACGGCAGACTCCACTTCTTCTTCATCTGCTGGGCAACTGGGCATTCCAGCGTTCCAGATTTTTGCGGCTGGCGTGGCTGTTGTCGGAGCATTGTATCTTGTGTGAGCACGATCGCATGTACTCAACATGTGAGGGACCCGAAAGCTCCAGTGCAGTATCGAGACATACACATTGACTGCGAGCTCGTGCTGCTGGCATGTCCAGGTACAGCCAGCCATGCTGCAGCGTGTGCCATCTCCATGCGCGAGATTGCAAAACGGTCGTCTCGCAGGGCGAGCATGACAGATGTATTGTTCACGCTTGACAGTACTAGCGTAGTGGGCATCCAGATACCGAGGGTATTTCTGTTGTTACGGCAGAAGTGGTTGCTTTGCCGCCGGTGTGACATGCTTGTGCCGTGCTGTTGGGGGCTTAATTGGAAAGAAGTGGCAAGCCGCTGAAGATTAGTTTTTGTTGCACGAATATATCCAACTTTCGACTTTGATGGTCTCACCACAGTCTTCGAGCACTTTGAGAATGCATCGTGATGTGTGAAGTCACTTAAGAAGCCTTCACAAGGAGGAAGATGGAGGACAAGCGCAGAAGCGCGACAGGAGCCAATCAATTGCGACCCCACTTGCCAGCAAGGCGCCTTGCACTTGTGCCTCCTTCTCCTCCTCTCATTACATGTGCCCCTGACTTCATGCTGTCACTTGATTGCTTACCATGACTTGATGGCACGGCTACCAGATCGATAATTTGTAACCTCTCGACTTCAGCATAGCAATATTCGTCTCCGAACTGTCCACATGACGCAAGGACCGTCGCATGTCGCAAGTAGTATCGCCAGCCGCATCCAGTCGCCTCAACATTGTTGAAAGGTCGGCACCAACATGCGTGCTGACAGCCTTCCCGGCGCCAACGTCTTCCTGAGCGTGAACGACTCTGCTCTGCAGGAGCATGGAACCGAAACTCACAATTCCAGCAATGCTGTGACTGCGCTAGCGTATGTCGAAGCAGTCGCTGGTGCCGCATTTGCAGTGAATATCGCTCTGGATTCTGCTTTCCAATATCGCAATGGTGACCTGAAAATTGACATCTACATGGATGGCGCTCGAATGAGATTCAAATGCATGGAGTTGAGCAACGGTGTCCGAAGCGTCAAGGTCGACAAACTTTACGAGACAAACGGCGGCCAAAACATGATTCGACGGTTTCTATTTGCTGAACATCAGACAAGTATGTGTAGATGCTTAGACTGCTCGTATAATACACTGACGTCTTGCCTCAGCCGATGAGCAGCCTGATCCCTCGCTCAAGAGTAAATTTGAAGAACTTGGAGAAGTAAAGGTTACTCTGACTAGGTGCCAGAAGGTGAGTACGAAGCCGAAGACTCGGCTTGGTTCGTCACATAAACTTCTCGGCGAAGCAGACATTCCTGAAAAGGCGCTGAAGGGAAAGGCCATCTCAAATCACATCAAGTATGTTCCATGCACGGCGTATCCGTTTCCAAAGTCTCCGCGAAAGTACTGACGGATTCTGGTAGATTAGGCGAAGTGGAGAAGACCAACCGTAGAGTTCATTCGGTCCAGACAGCTTACCCGTATGGGAGTACGCCACTTGCTACATTTATTTTCAAATACCGCTCACATCGTATGTGTTTGCTCCGCTCATGTCATGAAGAATTGTCTAGTGGTGCGAGTCTAGAGGTGTTAATCATTGGATAGGAGACCTTCAAATCGAGGGAATCATCATCCGCACCCCGTCGCCAGTTCCGCTTGAGGACCGAGACCCACAAGATCTCACTGCTGAAGAAGCACGCGAGCTTGTGCGCCGTATCCGTGGGCGTGGAGCAACCGAAGTGAAGCTCGAGAATCAGCCCAAGCAGGAGGGATCGATTAAACGGCAACGTTCTATCGATCTGCAGGACGAGGATGGAGAAGAAAGTGTGACTATCGTCAGTGTCAACCCTGCAACGCGTGGGAAACGCACCAAATTAGGGAAACCGCCGGGCATGGAGATTTTGGATCTTACTGGGGACTAAGTGCTCCACCCGCTCTAGTACTGTATGCACATGAGCCGCCCTCCGGAGGCCTCCCGTCTTTGACATTTCATCGATGCATCATCTCCTAGGGCGTACATACGCCTACACCAGCTCCATGGATCTTTCATCTCCATACCGGCCGAGCTTATATTGGATTTCGTGATAGTGTTATTGGATTCTTCCTCTCACTGAGACGTAGTCGTGCAGAAAACAGGCAGTATGAACTACTTAACGAGAGCGACTGGCGTGACAGGACGCGAATCATGTATGATCCACCAATCGCGGCATTTGCAAGGATTCCACGTGCTTGCCGTTCTCCGTTGTCCAACAACCAAAAATCTAGGCCAAATCGTTGGCTCTACAGCCCTATGATCACAAATGTCAAGCTTTATTCCGCATAGCAATCACCGTTGATCTCCTCCACCTTTGAACAACGTGCATATGAGTGTGGTATCGGGCACTTGTGAAGTATGCACCCGTGGCTGGCGACGTAGCGGGTATTCTCCTCCACATTCCCGAAACACCAATTCCTCAAGCTGACCCTCGGCAAAAAGCTTGGTCTTCCGGTGGCGACCGCCAATCTCGGTTAGAAATGCTTTGATAAGAGCCGCAACTCGTGGTATTGTCGATCAGCACGTTGGTACAAGTTCTTCAATTGACTGTCAGCTTACACCAATCTAATGAGGCGTGTAGCATGCCCGCGGAAACTCACGTCTGCCCGCACATGACTGGCCTTTTGTCCTGATCACCGGATGAACAGACAAATCTGGCCCTAAGCTTCCGTGGCTTATGCCGTGCGTGCTTGAATCTGCTTGGCCCTTCTTGGCCTAGCTTGAGGTCGATGATGATAGTCTGCGGCTGGCGAACACGAGTCCAGCGGGGAAGAAACGAATCAACGAGCGTTTCGTGAAAGCCAGAGCTCGCCAGAGCTCGCCTCGGTATCAAGTGGCACGGCTAAGTGATAGACCCACCACCCACAGTTTCCTCCATACCCCAGGGGCACAGCGTCTGGGGAGTGGAGGACCATCGGGACCGGGGTAAAGACAGCCGTGCATCTAAGCTCGCAGGTACATTGTGGCGCCGGAAGAATTGATATTCTGAGTGCAGAGGTGGAATTGCGGAGACCAAGCTCCCTGTAAAGCTCTACTAGCGTGAGCTAGACTGCACTCCCCATGGCAAGTGTGATCATATCCTAGAGGACTACATATATAGTCATGCCTGCGTCTGGTCTCTCCGACAGAGCCTCTCATCCTCCCCAAAGATCATCTCCAACATGAGCAATAACAGCACCGAGAAGCCGGACTCTTCCGCCAAAGAGTTCGAGGATCATCGATACGAGATCGGTCATGATACCGAGAAGACCGGATATGACAAAAGCGGCGCCGTCGATGCCGAGAACATCGAGCATGAAATGACCGTCATGCAGGCCGTGAAGGCCTACCCGGCGGCCAGTTGGTGGGCGTTCGTCATGTCGAGCACAATCGTAAGTTCTTATCTCGATGTGAGTGACAGCAGAGCTGACGCTACGACAAGATCATGGAGTCCTACTGCGTTTTCTTGATGGGACAATTCGTGGCCACCGCGAGATTCCAAAAAGACTTTGGTGTTGTCAGCACCGTATCAGGAGAATACATCATCGAAGCTTCGTGGCAATCAGCTTTCCAATGCAGTGGACCGCTCGGCGCCCTGGTCGGTGTCTTCCTTGCAGGCCCTATCACCACGTGGATCGGGTATCGTTGGGCAACCATCGGCGGTCTCATGTTTTTGAACGCTGCCATCTTCATCTTCTACTTTGGCAATAACCAGGGAACATTTTTCGCCGCGCAAATCCTCGAAGGTATTCCATGGGGCATCTTTATTGCCAACGCACCTGCATATTGCGCCGAAATCGTGCCCATGAGATTGAGAGCCCCAGCAACACAGATGTTGCAGATGTTCTGGGCCATCGGATCTATCATCGTTGGTGGCATCACTTACCACTACCAATCTCAAGATAACGCCTCGGCATACAGGTAAGTCTTCCGTACGCATATTCGAGAGGAGGCATGCATTGACCCTCAGCCTAGGATGCCCATCGCACTTCAATGGATGTTCCCTACACCGATTGCCATTTTGCTTTTCATTGCCCCCGAATCGCCTTGGTGGCTTGTTCGCAAGGGCCGTCTTGCTCAGGCTGAGAAAGCTATCAGACGTCTTGGGCGCCGAAATGCAGTCAATAACCCAGCTGACCAAGTCTCTATGATGCAACGCACAATTGAGCTTGAGAAGACGACAAAGAAGCCTAATCTGGCCGAACTATGGAAAGGAACCGATCTCTACCGCACTTTGATTGTGTGTGGTGTATATGCATCTCAGAATCTGACGGGAAACCTCATCGCTAATCAAGCAGTATTCTTCTTCAAACGTGAGTCCTGACAGCCATCACTCACTTCACTGAAAGCTAATCAAGGCACAGAGGCCGGCATGGCTGACGACACTGCTTTCGCACTTGGCCTTGCCACTTCCGCACTCCAGTGGGTCATGGTCATATTCTCTTGGATCCTCACCACATACATCGGCCGCCGAACCATCTACGTTTATGGTCAAGCCATCAACTGCGTGTTCTTAGTCGCGCTTGGTATTGCGGCTTCATTTGGCCTCAGTAAGGCAGCTAGCAACGCACAAGCATCTCTGGGCTTGATCGTCTCTGTACTCTTCTGCTTGGGCCCGGCACCTGCCTCATACGTTATCATCGCCGAGACGCCGTCCGTTCGTCTCAGACCTCTGACAACAGGTATTGGACGAGCCGCTTACTACTTGGTCAACATTCCTTGTATTTTCCTTGGCAGCTACATGCTGAACACTGACAAGTGGGACTTGGGCGGTAAGAGCGGTTACATTTGGGCTGGTACCGCTCTTGTCTGTACTGTCCTGTCATGGCTCTTCATTCCAGAGATGAAGGACAGGTCGTTCCGAGAGATCGACATCTTGTTCAGGCGTCACGTCCCCGCTCGCAAATGGAGCAAGACAACTGTTGGTGTCCAAGACGATGAGTAGAGGAAACCGAGTCGGGGATTGGGGTTGGGTTGGTTTGTAGCTTGCCGTGTCTTGGGGGAAATCTTTTATGGGACACTTTGAAGAAAAGTCTGGCGAACGCCCGAGGTCATGGTCATGTTCGGCACAGTCTAGCATAGCATGTTCCATTAGTGTACCCTTAGTATACGAAGAAGCTACAACTTGGAATGTACCCTACGAGATGAGGGTCAAGATTTCGCTCAAGCACTGCAGTGAAGTCAAGCGACGCTCTGAAGGTTCTTCGACTCGCCAAACAGCAGATGCGACGGATTGGAGAAGCAACACTAACACATCGCGCACCTGATTTCGATCACGCATGAACGCGCGCTAGGATGCTGGGACCCAGGCTCGACCGCGCATAGTTTGGATCATGATGTTCATCAGACAAACACAGACACCGATGCAGTCGATATATAAGCAGAACAGACATTCACCCATGGTAGCCAAATATAAATATCGGAAAGTCAGAAGGCATTCATAGTCAGCAACAAGGCTATCCTCGAATGCAATAAGGAGCTGATAGAGACAATCAAACACAAAGCAAGGAGATTATGCTTCCAGCTTCTGGGGATGAAGAACCGATCGTACTGCGAGATCGACATCATGGTCGAGTAACACATCCCGGCCGCAAATGGAAGAAAACTGTCATCGACGTCAAGGACGCCGAGTAGGCTGTTTGATTAGTGGAATTACAGGGCGATCGCTCACGCCAGTAGAACTGAACTACTATTTTACGAAAGAATATTCGAAGTCACCGATTTCATTACTATATCCACCCAAACATTCTAGGGCATTCCATATTGTTCTTTGTCAGCTTGTGTATATGGAAGCAATGTTGTTCAATATCAAATGCGACTGCAGGCTCTAGCCCCAGTACACTGACCGGAGAGACGCCTTCAACGACGTATGGTCATCTCGGCGGTCGTTGTGCTCGTACCCTCGATTGTAGGCTTCAGGTGAAGCCCACTGGCCATTGAGAAACTGTCAAATCCGCAGCCAGTACGTTCAGATCAACTACTGGCCCGCAGACTATTATGTTCAGACATGAGAAACTGTCCACATATAGTTGTCCCAAAAGCCAACGTGCTTGCGCCACGGTCACGGAGGCTGGAATCAACCAGACTTGCCGCTGAGATACTGGAATATCGTCTTAGAGAAGAGCATATGTCTGAACGCGATAAATCGTGCTATTAGCCCAACTTTGCACGCAGCATGTTATATGTGCTTGCGAAGATACAGTTCGAATACTTGCTCGTAACCCTTGTTCCGATCTATTCCCGCCAATAGCAAGCGCGGAGCTGGCCGGCGCGAATTGAAGGACGCCGCCAAACAAGCATCACGCGCCGCCACACACCACACCCTGTCGTCTGCGCTCTTGGTAGTCTTCAGACTTGAGGACTGCTTGCCCACGACCTTCAGACCATGCTCCGGGAATGCCGAACTGGAACGGCATGCGCTGCGGTATCTCATCGGACATATGAACTGATTGTGGTCGAGATCGAAGGCCATTTGGTTCAACGGCTGACTATGGCTAGTAGCCACCTTGGCTAGCATTATTACTTCTTCTCTGCGACCCGCGCGGGAAATGGCGCGCGATAAACTGCACCCTGACTTCAGCTCTCCCGTAAACTTCCTGCGAGAAAATTTGGACGATCGAACGTTCTCTGTCTCTCTCGCCTCCCTTGGCAATACTTGGCGACTGCGCGCCGAGATCTTCGAGAACGGATTGAGAAGTCATGGCCGCGTGGGATGCCACCCTAGCTCTCTAATCTCGTTAGATCTAATCTCCAGTAAGATCTATCATTGGCTATTTTGCGCGAGCTACGGCTGAGACCAAGGGACGTTCCCTCCTCCTCGGTGCTCTCTTTCAACGCCAAGTCGCCAACCATGATCGCTCGCGTGGGCGCCCTGCAACACTGTAGGGTCGCGGTGCTTGTCGGGGTGCGCCCAGACGGAGAACTGCGAGAGCCGTTGAGGCGGGTGCAGGTGTAGGCTTGTAGATATATAAGAGATGCCTCTTCGCTGATAATCTTATCAATCTCATCGTCCATCTTTGGTGCAACATCACACATCTGCCATCAGAGCCATGGGCTTCCTCAGCAGGATCTCATCCGGGCCCAGTTCTGGTGCACCGGAGATCGCCACCGCCGGCGAGAAGTCTGGCGCAGCAATCAGTGGCACGTCCGTCATCGACGCTGACCAGTCACGCAACATCAAGTCTGTCGCATCTGAGGACAGCGACAATGACGATGAGCTGGTACACAAGGACATGCAGCATGGTGTGCAGAAAGTCGAAGCTATCGCGCAGGTCTGGCCCCGGTGGGCATTGTACCTGACTTACGCCTTGTAAGATCTTGCCGACACAGCTATACAACCATCTACGGCTTCTGACTTTTGTACAGGGTCTGGGTCATCTATTTCATCGATGCACTTGAAGGGCCGACTGGATGGACACTAGCACCATACGTTACCAGCGAGTTCCAACTGCATGGTCTCACCGCAGTGACTTCGGTTGTCGCCCAGCTGGTAGCTGGATTGTTCAAACTCCCGCTTGCTAAGGTATGTTGTCAAATTGTACTAGGTTTAGTGGCATCAGTTAACATCCATGCAAGCTCATCGACGTATGGGGCCGCAATGAGGGCCTTGTGCTCTGTGTTGTTCTGATGACTGTGGGATCAATCATGATGGCGGCCACGAACAGCGTGCAAATGTATGCTGCTGCAGAAGTTTTCAGTCAGACTGGGTAAGTTTTCTCTTCACGCAATATGCGAATTTTTCTCTAATCGATCCCCAAATAGCGGCGGCAACCGAAACTACGTGCTGAGCGTGATTCTTGCCGATACTTCTCAGCTGAAGAACAGAGGTCTTATCCTGGCTTACATCGCATCGCCGTACCTCATCACCACCTTCACATCGGGATTCTTTGCCAACGCGATGCTCACCGGGCCCGGTTGGCGCTGGGCTTTCGGCATCTTCGCCATTCTCCACCCTTTGCTCAACTTGCCTCTGATCGTCCTGCTGTGGTACTACCAGCGTAAGGCATCTAGGATGGGTCTTATCCCGATCAGAGAATCCGGTCGCACAATTTTCCAATCGATCAAATTCTACGCTATCGAGTGCGATGCCTTCGGCCTGCTGTTGTTGGTCTCTGGCCTTGCTCTCTTCTTGCTGCCCTTTAACTTGTTCCCTTACCAGGGCGCTACCCTGGACGAGCAATGGTCTTCCGCTCTCGTGGTCTCGATGCTCGTCATTGGCTTCACGATTATTATCGGCTTCATCATCTGGGAATGGAAGTTTGCACCCGTTACGTTCATTCCGTTCCGATTGCTCAGGGACCGCACCGTCCTGGGTTGCTGCCTGATAGCTGGAATACTATTTGTCGAGTTCTACATCTGGAACAGCTTTTTCTCGTCGTTCCTACAAGTTGTACCAGGCCTGACCGTCATCCAGAGTGGATACGTCCTCAATATCTACAGCATGGGATCCTGCTTCTGGAGTTTCGTCTCTGGCTTTATCCTGCGATACACCGGCGACTTCAAGTGGCAAGCCCTCGGCTTCGGCATGCCACTGACTTTGTTGGGTGTTGCGCTCATGATCGTCTTCCGCCAGCCGGAAGTCAATATCGGCTACATCGTCATGGTAAGTGAACTATGGATTCAATCTAATATCACGCGTGGTCTAAGGTCAGACTCCGTATTGGCCCCCTCAGTGGTGGGACGACCAGTACATAAGTTGACACTAGACCACGAGCCAATTTAATGTCCGAGACACTATGCTGACATGAATTAGTGCCAGCTGTTCATCGCCTTCGGCGGTGGCACTCTCGTCATCACCCAGCAAGTCGGAGCCATGGCGGCGGTGACTCACCAGTACATCGCCGTGGTCTTGGCCATGCTGTCAATCTTCAACGCCATCGGCGGAGCCATTGGATCGTCCGTCGCCGGTGCCATCTGGGGAGGAACATTCACGGAAGACCTTGCACGATTCCTGCCGCCGGAGAGCGTGGCAGATGCAAGTCTAATTTCTGGCAACTTTACCATGCAGCTGAGCTACCCTATCGGCAGCCCGACAAGGATTGGCATCCAGAATGCTTACGGCAACTCTCAGAGGATCATGCTCATTTCTGCCACCGCAATCACCGTTCTCGGTTTCCCAGCCGTCGCGATCTGGCGAGCTATCGACACTAGGAAGAGGAAGCAGGTCAAGGGCAGAGTGCTCTAGAAGCCTCGACCTAGCACCACTACAAGAGCAGGTGTAAGCGGTTGTTCATACAAGGCAATCTTGTGCACGAAACGTCTTCCCTATTCGCTTTTTGTAATCATATGTAATACCCAACGATCGCTGGCTGTATATGCAAAAGTTTCGTTCATCAATATCGTCAAGATTTACATTTTTTTCTTTGACTAAGGTATTTTAATATTGGTCTAATAGTACAAAGAATTACCGGTGTTCCTTTTGGATCCGCAAACCGCAGGGATGTTACACAAGAGCGGGCTCGTGGAACGAGATGAGGTTATATGCATTAATCTGCGTACTGCTTCACGTATAGCCACTCTAGCAGCCGGATGCATCTCAGTAATGAGCATAGATACTTTGGGAAAAAGTCCAACGGTACGAGAATGATAGATGCTGAGATACAAGCAAAGCTCTAACGATGTCTCGGTGGTTAGATGGGGTTGTAATCGCTTTTTGCTTGACGACACTAGTACGTTAAGTGCTGGAGAGGCATCCAGCTTGAAGAGCATCTCAATGGGAAAGATGAGAGGGATTGGGCCTACGCTTGGTGGTAGTAGGGTAACAGATACTCAGAATTCGTACAACTTGAGCTGCATTTAGGTGGTAGTCTAAGTCAATATCAAGACTACATCTTTCGATACTACCAGCAGGGTTGGTATATGTTCGTAAAATGTGCGACGGAGCGACTGGTATGAGCTCGACTCTTTCGGTGAGAAGGTTGAGAAGGAACAAGACATCTTTACTCTCCTCCCCTATGGACTCAATCGATCAATCTTCCACTCTCCACCCTCGTCCTTGGTGTATCTGAATCGGTCGTGCAGCCTACTCGGTCTGCCTTGCCAAAACTCTACCATCTCAGGCTTGACCCTCAAACCGCCCCAAAATTCTGGCACAGGAATCTTTTCTTGCTCGTGGAACTTCTCCTCCACCTCCTTCACCTGCCCTTCCAACTCCTCGCGATCCTTCAAGACTTGACTCTGCCTCGACGCCCAAGCACCAAGTCTCGATCCACGAATACGTGTATCGTAGTACACCTGCGACTCTTCAGACGTAAGCCTCTCGCAAGGTCCCTCCACCCTGACCTGTCTCTCCAACTCGTGCCACCAGAACGTCAGAGCGGCATTCGGATTAGACTCGACATCCTTTGCCTTGCGAGAAGTGCCCCAGTTGCTGTAGATGACAAATCCCTTGTCGTCCATTTCTTTGAGATAAACCATGCGAGCACTCACACGACCTGAAGGCAACTCAGCCGTCGACAGTGTCACGGTTTCAGGCTGGTGGACTTTCTCTTCGTTGGCGTGCTTGAACCAAGTGTCGAATTGCGTGAAAGGACTAGAATCAAGTTGGTCGATCGTGAGAGAGCCTTTGGTGTATTGTTGGGCTTGTTGGGAGTCATCTGTGCCTCCTGGGGCGAATATGTGCTTTGGTGGTGCGGTCGACATGACTCTTTTGGTGGCAGGTGTGAGAGTGGCGAGGTGAGATGGCTTCACGAATGTCCTTAGGCGGTTCATAGGCCAAGAGTCCTTTCGAAAAGTACGTGCGTGTATGTCGTCCACGATACAAATGGTCTTGTACTGTTTGCCTGAAGAGTGTGGTTGTTAATGACTTGATCACTGGAGTCGTACCACCACCAATGACTGCGTTGGCTCGAGCTTGACTTCTGGTGGGGCCGCTTCTTTCACATGTCATCAATTTGACTTTCACGGCAACTCTTTTGAGCTTTCGTCAGGACTCTTTACTACGGATATGTGAATATTGTTGTCACCATGGCCACCCAGCCGAGAGAACACGCGGCAGAATCGCTGCTCCAACGCGCCCACTCTCCTGATACGGCAGACACCATCTTCCGCGAGCGCGTAAAGCAGAGACCTCTTCTCCTCCGTCCGACCTCCCCAGACCCGGCGCAGAATGCACGAGCAAAGCGCCAGTACGAGCGCATGAAGAAGCAAAGGGCACAACAGAAGTCCAAGAAACCTAAACCTCTTTCCGCAAAGCAGAAGCGCTCGTTGAGCATCTACGAGATCCCGAAAGAGCAGCAGAAATATGCGATCTACGAGCCTTTGCACAAGATGTGGTGCGCGTACATGCGAGATATCCTGGGCTTCACAGAGGGCAGACGGACGAACATAGAAGCACAAGATGCTGGGCCTTTCCTTGCGTCGGCGGACTATCATGGCGCGATGGTGGAAGTGGTGAGGAGCAGGTGCTCTAGCAGGGTTGGCATGACTGGGATCGTGGTGAAGGATACAAAGTTCACTTTTGAGATTGTGACCAAAGAGAATGCTGTCAAGACCTGTCCGAAGGAGCATACGGTGTTTAGACTCAAGCTGCCGCTTGAGGACGAGGGAAAGAGGCCGCTTGAATTCGAGATTCTGGGAAGCATGTTCGAGCAGAGGGCTCCGGATAGGGCCAACAAGAAGTACAGGTTGCATCTGGACATGGATCTTTGAGGCATGATGTTCCCGAGGCTACGCGACTTTCCTTTCACTTGCGTTTTGACCGGATCACATGGCGGCTCTCGGCTTCACGTGCCTTCCCGCGAACGCGACACCAAACCGGCAAGATGCGACTACAAACGCAGATTCTCAGCTTCGCAACTTTCAGCCCGCCGACCAAACTCGACCCTCGCAATGTTTCAGGAACGCCCAGGCGAACACGCCACCAAAACCGTCAGACGCCTGCTCAAGCGTGTGTGGATACCTCAATTCGTTGAGCACCGCCTACTTATACTGGTCAATTCACTCGAGTTGGCAAAGTCGCAGCTCAAAGCCCACCTTGCTGAGTGCAAGGAACAGATCATACAACATCAAGCCCACGCTGCTAGCCAATCGGACGCTCACGCACTTGAGCTCACACAGGTGCGCGCGAGTCACGCAATGGACATCAAGGCTCTAGAGAGTGAGCTTGCACAGGCGCACGCCGACCATGAGCTAGAGATCCAGAACCTGAGGGACGAACTCGAGCAAGCACGTCAAGGCTACTCCGGCGAGGACGATCTTGTGAAGCTCTACCACGCAGGCACTGCTGTTATCACAAAGCAGGCCGCTGAGATCAAGAAGCTGAAAGCCGAGTGCCAGCGTGAGAAAGACGGGCAGGAACGACAGGACAAGGATTTCATTCTGGTGATGAAGGAGAAGGACGACGAGAAGGCGGAGCTTGTCGAAGCTGTACAGCAGCTCAAGGGTCGCCTCGCATCACTGACCACTGAGTCCTCGGCCACCGAGAAGGAACTCAAGCGCCAGGTTGAGGATGTAAAAGGCCTGTTGAAGGCCGCTGCTGCCCGCTCCAGCAAGCTTGAGGGTGAAGTCCTCGCCGCTGGCAAGACTACCGGTGACCTTCGCCGCCGCGAGCCTGCCGAAGGCGAGAAGGCGGATCTCCTCAACAGGCTTCGCAGGGTGGAGCAGCACTGTGAAGATTACCGTTCTACGGCAACCGATCAACAGAAGATTATTGAGAAGTTGTCGAAGGAAAATGCGAAGCTGGTGAATAACCTGGGGAGACAGCACTTCCACCACGAGTGATTATTCATGCACGGTCCGAGACAGTAGCGATTGAGCTCAACTCGGCTCAGCTCGACTCGGTTCGTTGCCAAGCTTGGGTTTCTAGACAGTAGGTATCTCTCAAACATCCTGATTCGTTTACACTTCCCATACAATTGTTCTTTAGAGATGTTCCTTGCGCTGCTTTCCATTCCACGTGATATCTCCTATTGCGTGATCGTTTCCTTCATTTGAGGACTGCTATCACATGCTAGTAACTGACGCACAAACTGAAGCGAGCTGTAAGAATTTCTCTACTTCCTCTCACAAGTGATGCGACGACTACCATCTTCACCGACTCAACCCTCCCTACCACCCTCCATACTTGCTTCCTGCCTACAATTACACCCTTGACGATACCAACATTACTTAACGTCTGCAACAACCCATTGACAACCCAAAGACACAAGACCATCCGCACGCCTACCTACCATGAGGTTCAAGCATTACTATAGCTCGAACATCCGGACCGTCGCACGCAGTCTCCGCGCCACAGATCGCGAGGGCGTCATGGGTATCGGAGCAGAGAGCTATACCAGCCTCGAAGTACCAGATCGCCGATTCCAGAAGGTTCCAAAGAACACCATCTTTGAGCAAGACTCCAAGACCAAGCGACACGCCACTCAGATGGCTTCATGCCCCCAGGAAGAAGACGACAACGAGCCGGAGGTTGTGGTGGTCAGTTCGAGCATCATTCGCAAACGCAAATCATCGATCACCCCAACGCCCGGCACATTCAGCAAGCGTGTGAGAACCATTGTTGCTCTAAGTGACGAACCAAAACTTCCAGACAGTGAGCCCGAGGAGGAAATATGCGAGGACAAGGGCAAGTACGACAATGGGAAAGCGGTCGATGTGGTGAATAAACAAAGAATTGCTCAAGCCAGCAAGGACTTCGACTCAGCTTGCAGGAGCTGCAGAATCAACGCCAACAAGGCTCTCAAGACCAAGTACGAGCTGCAGATCTCCAAGCTCAAGAGCGAGCACAGAAATGAGCTAAGGGATATCAAGGCGGAGAAGTCCGAGATTCTGAGTAAGACCAAGATCAAAGCCAGCGACGAGAAAGCACAAACGAAGACCAAGTACGAGAAGCACATCAAGGATCTCAAGAGCCACCTTGACAGGAAAGTTGCGGATTTGGTGGACAAGCATAAGGAGGCGACTGAAAGGTGGCAGGACAAGGACAATGAGTACAAGAAGAAGATCAAGGCAGTGACCGGCCAGCGAGACGAAGCTGAGGCTAAACGCAAGGAGATCGAGAGATCCGCCGCCGACGACATCAAGGACGCCAAAAACGACCTCAAAGCTGGGGAGCGGAAGCTCAGGGAGGAGAAGAAGCAAATGCTGCATGAGAAGCAGCAGGCGATCGACATTCTCAAGCCCCAGCACTCCATAGCCGTCAAAGAAAAAGAAAGGGTCATTAAGGATTTGACGCAGAACGTTGTCCAGCGCGAGAAAGAAGTCAAGTCGCGGGATTATGCGCTGCATCGCCTCCAAACAAACCACGACACCCTCCAGCAGCAGCACAAGAGCCTCAAAACCGAGTACGTCGCCAACCAAACGCACACCAAACAGCTCGAGAAAGACCTCAACGAGACCAAGAAGTATTTCGCAGGCGTGGAAGGGCGCGCAGATGCCAGACTCGTCCGAGTCCAAGAGAAACTCGAACTTCAGGAAACCAACACGAGAGAGCACGCAAACCGCGTGATAAGTCTGCAGCGGGAGAACTACATTCTCAAGGATACTGTGAACAAACTTGCGCGATTGGGAAGGGAGAAAAAGGAAGAGGTCGAGCGACTCAAAGCGGAGTTGCAGAGCACCAAGGCTGAGCTTGGGGTTGTGAAGGACATGGAGGAAATGGGTGGCGTGTTTGAGTGAGTGCAAGATACCTTTGGGCGGACACGGCGAGATTTGTACTACAAGCTTACTCCTATTTCTTGGAAACCAGCGACAGGCACGTTCCTATGACAACAAGTAGCATCATTAGTCGTAGGTATCTATGACGAGACTCACACTGAAAATTTGTGCAAGTGCTCAATCAACGCGCAAGATGGCAGCGGATCAGTCGTAGGCGCTGTTGATGAGTACTCAAAAGCTCGCGCATGGCATTTCACTGGCGAGCAAAATTTTCTTTTGAGTGTGATGGATGCAAGTAGCATGACCGGCGCCGAGGTCTGTGTTCTCTCGGTATCAAAAATTTTCATGGTAAGTAACTCTATCTCTTTTTGTCGCTAGAATTGGCGATGCCCACTTTTCGAGAGAGCCAGTCATTGTTACTAGTGGTCTCTCAGTAGACGATTTTAGGTCTTGTGTGAGAATGCGGATGAGGAACATCTCGCAATGTTTGCTCCAATGTCGAGAGATCATTATATACTTTAGTAGATCATGCTGGCTCACTTGAAACTAGGAGATCATGTCTCCCTTCACCAGAAACCCCCAGCATTTAGAGTGGTAGGCCGCATCTCAGCGGACTGCATGTGCGAATTTGACAGTGCCTTCTTGGAAAATCATAGTCACCTAAATGAGAGACAGTTCCTAGACCACCTCCCAGTGGATGGCAAGCACAATTCTATAGTTGTGCATGAAGATCTCAGTATGCGAGGTAATCTGTGAGAGACAGTCCGCGCTGGTACATTTACATGCATTTTGTCTCCAGTCAAACTACTTCCACCCGACTGGTTCCTCAATCGGGTCAATCTCCTTCTGCAGCTTTGCCGCGACTGAGTCGACCTCATGCCAAACACGCAGTATGTTCCTGCCAATGATCTTCGCAACATCCTTAGCGCTGACGCCAGATTCCAAAAGTGCAGTGACCAGATCAGGGAACTTGGATACATCCTCAAGACCTCGCGGCGTAGATTCGATCCCGTCATAGTCAGTTCCTAGGCCTACATGGTCGTACCCAATGAGATTGCCGATGTAGGTGATATGCTTGACGACCTGCTGGAGGGTGTTCGTATCGTTGACGTACGTTGGGATACCGCTTGGGTTGCCAGTGTCTTTGCAACTGATGAAATCAGGCGAGAAATTCACCATCACCACTCCATTACGCTTCTTGACTAGCTGCAGGATATCATCCGGTACGTTCCGCGGGTGCGGGCAGATGGCTTTGACGCTCGAGTGAGAGAAGATGGGCGGAGCAATGCTTCCCTTCCAGCCTTTCTCAGGGCTACCTCCCAGTACATCACGCATGGTATCGACGCTGACATGGCTGAGGTCAACGAGCATACCTATAGCCCACAATGTCAGCCGGCATCACAATAAAATTCTAAGATCGAGAGCATACCCAAGCGATTCATCTCGAGAATCAGTTGCTGGCCCGCTTTAGAAACACCACCATGGTATGGCTTGGATGCCACGAATTTGCCATCGACATAGACAGCAGCAGCATCGGCGTACTTGTTGTGGCAGTTCCAGGTGAGGGTTGCGTAACGCGCGCCGAGAGAATGGTAGAGACGAAGGGTTGCCAGGGAGTTTCCAATTTGGTGTAGGCCTTCGATGGCGAGCGGTGAGATGAGCTTGCCGTTTGCGAAGGCATGCTCGGCCTCTTTCGCGGTTCCTGAAAGAGTGAAGTAATCGGGGTACTTGACAGACAGTCGGTGGAAGAGATCAATCTGCTCCAAGGTTGCTTTGACGGACCAAGCATAATTTTTGTCAGAGAAATCGAAGCCATCATCTGGACAAGGAACGAAAGCAGACCAGAAAGCGCCACCCTGTTGGCCCTGCTTCAGGCGTGGGACATCTACATGACCAGCGAGTCCACCCTCCTCGAAGCGCTTCGTGAAGTTATCACCGTTGATTTTGTTTGCGTAATATCCACGAAGTAGAATCAGGAGATCATTATGCCCGTCGATCTATAGATATGTAAGTTAGATACATGACATAATTTGTTTGGCAGGCGAGACAAGAGTGAGAGATACTGCAAATGATGTTAGAAGGAATTCCTTTTCGTTTTGTTTAGATTTGCTATATTCGCACCCAATGGGTTCTCGGCCAGAATGACCTCAGCCTGAGACTTTACGGCGTGTCCTGGGATACCATAGAAGTACGAGCCGTAGGTAATGGCCGCGAGGAATATCAAGAAGAGTCCGGCGAGTGAAGAGAAGTTGTGCCTGACGCTTCGAGGGTAAGGTACCTGAAGCGGCGTGGTTTCGTTGTCATCATCACGTTTTTCGCTCATCATTGCCATCGGGACTATGTAGAAAGTGTAGATGTGGGAGTTAGAGCAGAACAGCCGGGCAATCACCTCACTTCGTCCTCGCCGCTCTCCTCTTGAGCACGTCAATCGCAGGCAGGTGCAATCGCCGATAAGGCCGACCAACTTCGCAATCAGGGTCCCAAAAGTCCAGAGCAATAACACAAGCTACGTAAGCATCGCAACCAACTCACACGCACACATTCCCTCACAAATCTTACTTCAAGATGGGTCTCATCGGGCCTTACACGCTCATTCGCGCCATCTCGGTCTTCCACATTACCGTCGCCTGGTTCTTCCTCACCGCGCCGCGCAGAGTCGTCGACCAGAATGTAGTCTTCATGCTTGGGGAGTCTATGCGCCTCGTTAGTTACGCTGTATCTCATTTGCAACTGAACATGGCTGACAATGGTGATATGTGTAGCCTCACATCGCGACTATGGACAAATCAAGCGAAGCATCCGCCTTCATCGCTGTCCTCCTCACATTCTTCGGTCTCTCCGATCTCACAGCCGCTTCTCTCGACGCTCTACCCGCTCTCGAATACTGGCTGGCAAATGTTCCGGTCCGCCTCACGGTCTTGTTTGGCGTGACTGCATACTCGTGGTTGTTCTCTGAGGGTGGATACCTTGGTCCGACACTTGGTGCTGGCCGATACTTGTGCAACAGCTGGGTGTTCACCTTTGCATTCATGGAGTTGATGATCTGGTACTGGGTGAGTAGTATCGCTATAGTCGGGCGAAATCGGACCAGTGCTGATGTTACATAGATCTTCATCTCGCTCAGGGAGGAGAGGCAGATTGTTGCCGACAAGATCATTGCGTCTCGGAAGGCGGAGGAGGATCCATACACTTTGTGAGAGGATTTGTCGGGCGCAAAAGTGTACAAAAAGTCCAAAAGAGCACAGCACACGAAGAGCATATGCGGCAATGAGCAGGGATTTGGATGGCGCATCAGTCGCATCCATAGGAGCAGAAGGTCCACCCAGCTCAGATGGGTCGAGAACATGGAAAAAGAGCGTGTGTCTTACAGAAATGCCGAAAATTATCATGCTTGGGTAGTCCGGACTGGACTCATGCTTCTATCACGTGTATATTCTATCTATCGGTCCTTGTCATATCGAAGTTCAAAGAAGTCGGCATGTCTACCACGAAGGCGTCTCATTGTGCTCCCAAGGGAAGACGACAGCCTTGCCCTCCTGCATCTTGATAATCGAGAATGTCTTGCTTGGGTCACGGTTCTGCAACCATTCAGCAGCAACACGACCCGACTGCCTTCTCATATCCTTAGTAGCGTGATCGTGCACCATGTCCATCATGTGCGCAGCACCCTGCACGATACAAACCCAGCTGCGCGCTTTCATGCGCGCACGCACCTCCTCAAACTTCTTGCACGGGTTCATAGGGTCCTTTGAACCAAGAATGAAAAGCACATCGAGCCTCGCCGGCAAATCGAGCATAATCTGCTCGCGGCACTCGCCGTTGTTGAACAGCGGGTAGCTCACCAGCACCACAGCCTTGGTCTCAGGAGTGTTAGTGGCGAGCGTAGCAGCAGTGCGAGAACCCATGCTGCGGCCGCCAATGTAGGTGGCGTAGCCCTCGTGCTCGGTCATGGCTTTATAGCATGCTACGCGGTTCTCCAAGTTCGACTGAGCCTCGTGGACGACGATGGGAGCCAGCTCGGCGAAACCGTTTGCGAAACCCTGTGTGGCATCGTCGTTGAGGCCGCCTCCGGCGCCGTGGGTCCAGAGCATGAGGGGTTTGCAGCCGGGTCTGCAGCTCTTGCGTTCGGCTGGGATGATCTTGCCATTGAAGGTGACTTCGAACGGGCCGTTGACGTTCTCGTTGGAGGGGTTAGAACCGTAGGTGTTGCTGGGGGGAGCCTGCGAGCCATACTGAGATGCTTGCTGGCCGTAGCCTTGCTGCTGTTGGCTATATTGAGACTGCTGTTGACCGTATTGAGAGTTTTGCTGGCCATACTGAGACTGTTGTTGGTTGTATTGGCCGTTGTTCTGGTTGTAGTCTCCAGAGGAGTTGCTGTTGTTGTAGTAGGAACCGTTGTTCACAGGGCCAGAACCATAGTTGCCTTGCTGCTGTTGCTGCTTCTGCTCGTCATCGTGATCGAGCTTCTCCTTAATGGCTTCAAAGCCCTTCTCTAGCTTGCTAAGGAATCCGGACATGTCGTAGAAGCAAGTCAAGCTCTGATGGTTGAATAACGCGGTCGGGAAAAGCTAGCTATCTAAGCTCGAGACGAATGATATACGCAAACAACGAGCAGTGATATGACTGAGAGATAGCTCACTTAGTCCTGCAGAGTGCAGACACATACCCAACCGCTCCACAACCCAATGGTTTTATACTAGTTCGTCACGATCGTTGAGCACTGACGTCGTCAACATGCTTGGCCGAGTTTCACCCACAATCAACCTGCCGTTATGCCACGCACGCAAACTGGTTTAGCAGCCCACTTAGGGCCATGTGACCAATTGTCCATCAAATGGACATCCGAGAACAGTCGATAGAAGACGTGATTCGAGGTGGCGTCGCGGAGTAGGCAGAAACTACAAAGTCCACGATACTTCAGCCCTGCGGCAAGGCTGGCACACATGAAGAGGGTGCTTGACAGGGGACCGCCCCTGCCGAATGCGGAGGCAGCACAAGCAGGAGAGCCGCACGCACCCACGGAACCCCTCTCATCACAGTCATCCTGAGCAGGTCTGCGACGAACAGGTTCAATTGATCCAAAGGGGGTAGATACGGCACACGCAGCTGCTAGAACAGAGTACAGCCATTGATACTTAGCTCGGACTCCATTGAGACAAGCAGTCACAGACAAATTGAATTTACAATGATGTTTAGATACTCTTCAGAGTACAAGTAATGTCAAAATTGCAGCGCTCTGTGCGCACATGCATTGCAATGCATATGAATGTATACGTAGTAACAAAGGAAAATATCTCACATCAACAGCCTCCACACACCGAGAATGATAGCTGCCGTACCAGTGCACACGCCCATCAGCCATTGCAACGTGCTGAATTTGACAGCCTCGAGCCTCTCCCTGAGCGCCGCAGTCTCTTGTTCAATCCTAGTCTCCGTCTCCTTGATCTTAAGTTCCTGGCTGTTCGCTTCCTCGCGAATTCTGCCCTTTTCAAGGTTCAAGTCTAGCCTTACGCTCGACTGAGTCCTCTGTACCTCATCTCTTAGCCTCGAGTTCAGCTTTGCTAGGTCGTTGGTCAGGCGCTCGTGCGAGGCGCGTGTCTGTCCTGATTCGGTGCTGTCTGCGCTCAACAGCTCCGAGCGCAGTTTGGCAAAATCGACTTTCTGGGTGTAGGTGGCTTTCTCCTGGTCCTCACGCAAGACCATGGTGCGCGTGAGGTTCTGGATTGATTCTTCAATAACATCTGAGAGAACCTTCATCATGGCTTCAGATTGCGCCTCGCTGAATCCTTCGGCTTGGAGTCGCTGGACAAACTTCAGGGTGTCGAAGTGGTGATCCTTGGCCATGGCGGGAGTGGAGGAGAAGGCGCGGGAGAAGGCATTCTGCTGCTGGGATATGGGCGGTAGACGACGAGCAGTCCATCGTTGTCTGGCTGCAGCGGATGTCGCAGTCGTGCGGCTAGGAGCAGCCTGTTGCTTGTATTGGAAGCCATGGTTGGCAAGCGCTGCTGAAGGGCGAACGGTGCTGGCGGTCCAGGAGAGGCGAGGCAGAGCCTCAAGGGTGCGGAGTGCAGATGGTGCGGCCATTTGTGATGTTTCCGGAGATTGTGCAGTATGCAGATGGATGCTTAGTGGGAGATCAACCGGAGTTGCAGTCACCAACGGCGATGTTGTGAAGGACTCGGCCCCGAGATCGCCGGCCAAGCGTCAAATCAAGAAGCCTATCGTTATCGCTACTGCAGCCCTTCGCGCCAGAGCCTTGGTTTTGGGTCGATCAAACTCTCGTGGAGCCTCACAGGGAAGGGTGGAAATGTCACTGTTGTGTTCTTGCTCAAGATGGGGACTCCTCTGCTTGCATTCCAAAGCTTGACAAGCCGCTTGTCGACGGCGGCTCTGGTAGTCACTCGTTTGTACCCACGTGATGCGCGTCTGGTCCAATGATCCCGCGCGCAACGAATGACGTCTTCTTCGCTTGTTCGCTGGGCACTTGGCCATCCATCGCGTTGGGCGAGTGATTCTCGTAAGACTAACGCCCCTTGTTATCTTCCACCAGCGTCACTCTCCCTTATCTTGACCATAAAGTAGCCCTGCCATCGCCAACTATTCGCGCAAGAGGCCCCGCAAGCCTGCATCAGGCGCATCGCATCACGACATCATACCTTGAAGCGCCGCAAAAAGCAACACCCATATATTGAGCTTGCCCCGCGCGACCGCAAACATGCTTGAGAAACCCAAATTGCCCAACGGTCAGACTCGCAGTATGTCTCACGGTCGCGGAGGCGCCGGAAATATGGGCACTTCAAACGATGTCGACCCCAAAGATCTTCAAACTCCAACACTGAAGGGAGAGCACTACACTACTGGCCGAGGCGGTATGCAACATTCCTTTTTGCGCTCAGGCGCGCTTCAACCCATGACCATGTACTGATTGAATTTGTTACAGGCCAGGGCAACATCGTGTCCAACGACAGCGCCGCAAATGCGCGCTTGGCCCAAGACGTAGAGACACCTACCCGCCATGAACCAGCCACCGGCGGCACCTACCACTGGGGCCGCGGTGGTGAGGGCAACCAAGTAACACTCGGCGCAGGAGATCACAAGAAGAAGGAGCGCTCTGTCAGCAGAGGCGAGGCCGGACACGAGAAGCCGAGCCTGCTCGAGAAGGGCAAGCATGCGCTTGGCATTGGCGCCCACAAGAAGGAGTAAAGATTGGTTACGAAGAGATGGCTTCGAAAGGCGCTCGCAGGACTGTTGCGCAACGAGACCCGGTGGGAGTGAAAGACTTTGATACCCATGGTAAATGGTTTTCTGTTTTCGGCTGCTAGGAGCCTACCACTATTGATCAGTACATTAATAATTGCAAACGCGTGACTCCCTGGTATTTGGATCTTGTTGCTGAGATGTGAGCAAGCATTGGACAGGAAGTTCAGTACCTTTAACCGGATCGAACGCTCCTTCCAGTTTGGAAACAAGACAAAGTCGACCTCATCTCACAAATCATACAGTCCCACCTGGTGGATGCGACTCAAAACCGGACGCTGATGAATGTCGCACAAGAATTGCGTTCGCATAGGAACGTGCACTCCCTAAGCATGTGTCCATTGTGCTTGAAAACTGGCTGAGACTCTCATTCTTCGAAACGTAATCTCATGTTTTTTTTTTTCTGTATGTTATTATAATTACAAAACGCTGGACGCTCCTCTGTGCGTCCATCCAACCGCCGGCACTGTTCAGCCAATGTCAAGCGAGCTGTTGTGTCTTGGATATACCAATCCAATACTGTCGACGTGCATGTGCGTGGGTCCGTGTTGCATCTCTCAGCCTTTTGCCTTTTGTAACGCTTGCTAGCTAGACTCGCGGCCCAGAGCTCTCATGATCAAGCGGCGACTTGCGATTCTCGAGTTGAGATGGCGAAGCCGAGAACCCGCGACCACTCATTGTTCATCGAGTCTGCGGTGGTGTGCAAGCCATGTTGATCCGCGGCGTACGACATGCAGGCATCGGACACTAGGCCGTTCCATTCATTCATATTCGTCCTTGACGGGCGCCGTATCCACATCATGTGCCCTCGAGCTCAGGCGCTATCAAATACCACCGAACGAGGTCGGCTGGATTGTGGCTCTGCGTCCTTGAATCAGTCGCTCGGTTTGCACATAAAGGCTATCGAGGTACTGCATGGCGCGAGGGTCTTTAAGAATCTTTGCAACTTGCAGGCCAGAGCTGATCAACTGCAGAATGTTGCGATCGTCCTTGAGAGGACGGCTCTGGTGCTTGGCTGCATGGCGCATCTCCAAGCTGTTCTCCAGGATCGTGATCAACTGCTTAATCTGGCCGTTGTACAACACACGTGCTGGGATGCGACGTTTGGTCGCGAGGCGCTTCAGCAAGTATACCCATTCCGACCATTCACGGTCTGCAGCGTTGCGGACGGCACGCTTGTCCGGCTCAATCGGAACGGGAAACTGGTAGCGCGCGACGAAGTCGTAGCCGCATTGCGACAAGCGGTCGTTGACTTTTGTCAGGATATCGTCTTGTTCTTGTGCGTACAGTGTGATAGGCAACTGCGGCAGATCCTCCTCTTTGGGCTCGTAATCGCCATCGGCGGGCTTGTCAAGCAGCTGAGACGGGCCATCGAACTCATCGCGGTTCGAAGGTCGGCGTTGCGGGTAGGTTTTGCCTCCGCTATGAAGGCTTGTAGTGCTTGATGCTGTTTCGCCGTAGTAGTTCGGTAATGAGTTAATTCTTGCAGGCTCTGGCGGAGTGCGCTGAAGGCTCTGTTGCTGTAGGGCCTGCTGTGGGTAGTTACTCTCCCAAGGACTGTAGGGCTGGCTATCGGCAGGCGATCGATTGGTCGAGGGAGGGAATTGACCTAGCCCTGGAGAGGCAGGCCATGGCGAGTTCTCTGGGTAGCTGACATTACGTCTGTTCGACCAGTCCGGGTCTGTTCCCCATCTTTGTGGCTGGTTGTTTTGGAACGTTCGTTGTTGCTCGGCAGCCATAAGGCCAGGCGGGTAGCTTTGAGATGACTGAGCATGTGTGGTCGTAGCAACCTTGAATGGTATAGGATGTGAACATACCTCACGGCTGGTGAAGGTCTTGTGGAAGACCAGAGATCCGACCTGTCGGCAGGCTGGGCGAATCGCTGCCTAATGAAGCCATTGGTAAGCCTGATAGGTCATGAAGAGTTGGGCAGCATGACATACTGTCTAGCAAAAGCATCTTCATGTCTTCCGTATGGGAGTGCACCGCCACGACGCGGATCGTTAGGCGCATATCCCATGGATGATATGGATGGTGGGCCCGAGGCCATGTCGAGAGGTGCAGGTAATAAAAGTCAAACGAGAGCGAGAGGCGTGGACGAAAGAGGCGAGCCGTGTCGTGCCAGACCAAATGCAGAATTTGCAGATAGAGGGCAAGATTTTGATCTTACGTGTGAATGCTAGACCACGAGGCTATCGAGCAGAAAATGCGGCCTCGTGGTTGACTAGCAGCTGTGTGAAAGAAGGCCCCATCCCAATGCTTGAACAGACCCCATAGGCTAGAGGTATAGCGAAGCGCAAGGGAACCCTTCGGCACCCCGAAGAAAAGCGATGGAGAGGAAATATTCGAACCCAACTGCTGCCCATTGCGTAGGTTTGGGTCTCGTGGCCTCCACGCAAGGCACATTTTGCGTCGATCTCCGCCTGCGAGACAGGCTAGGCGGATCTCGCGCACACAAAGCACGCAGCTCCGAACGGCGCTATCAGAGCAAAGCTTTCTGACATTTGGGTAGCCGGTGAACAAGGGCAAGTAATCCTTGCAAATTGGCGTCCACCGGGTGGGTTGGACGAGACTTCAAATCTGCAAAAGTCAGGGCGTAGTCCAAACAAGCGCCCGTTGGCCTCTCGGGTATGGCGCCGGACGCTCGGGCTTCTCCTAACGACATCTGAATAATTTTGGCTTGCCGCAGCCGAAGAATAATTCTGGCGGACCGAAAGTGGATTCTACCGTGGTTGGCCTTGCGAGACTTTCGATAATGCGTTGTTGCACTGTGTGGCTGGAGCCCAAAGGTTCAACCTCATCTTGCACATTGTTACGACGTGCAGTATATGCTAGAAGGAAGTTAGAACATCCTTCGATGCAGAGAGGCCGGGCCAGGAAGTCGGACATGGAGCCTTTGCGGATGGCAGGACGGAAGGCAAAGTTAGACCTGATTGGACTGGGTCAATCCATGAAGCCATGGAGGATTAATCATGGCACGGACAACACTCGCGAACGCTCGCTCTGTCGAAAATTCCCCGGACCACTTTCGCGGGAAGGATTGACCTTGTCGCGTGTTTCGCCCTACCGCACCATCTTGGCCGACCATGTGGTGGTTCGCCTAACCCGTAGTAGCAGATAGACGATCGACACAAGCGTCCCTTGTGCTGCATGCTCAAGCGCTTGGGCTCGCATGCAGTGCAGCCGAGCTCATATGTATGTGCCACTGTCGAGGCTGATCATGATCGAAATGGTAGAGCAGTGGGGAGAACATGTAGAAAGAAGTCAAGGGAATGCCTGTAGTGATGGCCATACATTTGTGATCGCCAGCCCGATCTTGGATTCGAGTACATCAAAGGACAACGCATACAGTTTTCATCACGATCGTGCTCGTGCGGCAAACGCCCAATGTTCGGCGCTTCTAAAGCCTTCTATTTGCCGCGTCAATTTATGCCAAGCCCCAAATCGCTGTGTCACTTGGTCTCTATCACTCTGTAGACAGTGTTGATTGATAACTCCAGTCTCTGGTAGTCCAGTGCCAATCGAACGATGTGTCAATGCGGACTTCGAGCATCAAGGCAGCATCCCAACGGTGGCATCGTAAATGTTCTTGCAGTGAGCGATCTGAAATGCCGATGGAACTGGCAACGCTAGGCGATCAGTCGGCATATCAAGCCGGAGATTGTTGCAAAAGTAGAAGCAAAAGTCGAGATTCAGGTATTTGCCCGCTCTCAGTTGGCATGACTTTCACTTTACTAATTGCCGCGTGGGGGAACTGACAGCTAGACCAAGGTTTCGTGATCAAAATCTGACCTTCTGGTCGTTGCACACAGCACGCCTGAATCCTGGGCTCCAACAGTCTTACGAAGCGAAGTTTGCATGCTAGCCAACAATTGAAACTGTCATCTCTTTTACGGTTGGGGGTTCCGCGAATTTGCCATGGCGTGGGGTTTGACGCGCGCGGCCCCCCAATTGTTGGCGAAAGTGCGGTGAGCAGACAAGATAGGAGATGTCACGCTACTGCTACTGGTTGCGCTGTCCTTCAACAACACCAACATACGTTCTTTTCCGGCAACCCACATCACCCGCATCGTCCGAACAGACCGCAGCACCCGTTGGGAACTCTTGGTTTGCCTGCCTCCAACTGCGGAGTGGTCTCCGATAGCCATAACGCAATAACGCTCGTCTAGAGATCCCGCAACGGTGAAAGGTTGGCTTCTTGGAGTCCTCGTCGGCATTTGGCGACAACCCCTGCCATAGTTTATCCGTGGGTGGATCAAGCATTAGTCCTCTGGAAAGCGAGAAATATAGCACACAATTTCATGAGGGTCTGCGGCTCTAGGCGCCTCGCCACGCTCTACTATGCCATCATGATCGTATGTAGGTGTTTTTAAACTATGTCGTTACCATGGAGATACCAGAAGTATAGTACAAGCATCCCAATAGATCTGTAGTATCATTCTAAAGCACAAATCAAGTCTATTGAGCCTCGCCACAGAGACGACCATAGCATCTCGGGTGTGAACTTCCGATGCCGTTGTGCTATACTTATCGCCGTCCGAAGGCTGTCAATAGAGCGCCAATGACGCCAAGAAGCCTTGTTCGAAAACCGGAGGACATGTCAAGGCAAACTCAAGGTCAAGATCCGGTCGGCAGCGGTTGTTAGGCTGCTTTCGGCATTTGAAGCGTATAGATGTTGCCCACAGGACTTTGTACGGGCTCTCACAGGCAAGCAAAGCTGCTTAGTATCCATTATCAACGATACTAGTATACTCAGCCCTGATCTTAGTATGCACATCTAATAAGATCTCGATAGTCAACACACTCAGAGACACTGAGATTGCGAATAGTACCAGCAAAATCGCCTGCTATCTCAGTAGGCACTTGTAATGGTGTCGCAACAGTCGGCATACTCGGGGATGTAGACATAGTCTATAGTGCAGGCACGCTCGCCTCGCATCTCAATTAGCGCTATGAAAAGTGTCACAATGGTCGGCATACTCAGAGATGTTCACGTTGTCCATCGTACAAGTACATGTGAGAAGTTTCCGTGGCCGACAATCACAAAGATTGGGTGTGAATTAGCTACGGGTGTGCTTGAGGAATACCGTTCTCTACCACCCTCCTTTCCCGCCAAAGCCACCACTGTCCTCAATCTTGTTTCTTCCCCTCGTAGATTTTTGCTGCGCAGCCTCGTGCTTCCTGAGCTCTTCGGGCACACGGGACAGCGAGCTCTTGCTCATCATCTGCTTCAAATCATACATGACATCGGCGTCCTCGCCGCCCAAGAAAGTGATAGCCACACCCTGTTTGCCCGCACGACCAGTACGACCGATACGATGCGTGTAGCTCTCAATATTTGTCGCCATGTTGAAGTTGATGACGAGCGAGACGTCCGGCACATCAATACCACGACCTGCAAGATCGGTGGCAACGAGGACTTGAGTCTGGCCGTTGCGGACTGAGAGCAGTGCTGCCTCACGCTGGTCTTGCGTCTTGCTTCCGTGTAGTGTGACAGCGCTGAAGCCTTGTCTTTGAATATCGCGAGCGATAGCATCGCAATTGCGCTTGATGTTGACGAAGACGATGATTGGCGGCTTGAATTCGTGGGAGTACAGGATGTCTGCGAGGCGCTTCTTGCGCTTGTCTTCGCCCTGAATGAATTCGACACGCTGCTCGACGGTGTCTACGGCTTCGCCAACGTTGCCAATAGTCACAATGGCCGGGCGGCGAAGGTATTTGCGCGCGATGCGTTCAACGGCCGATGGCATGGTGGCTGTGTACATCATAGTCTGACGGTACCTGTCTTTGCCGCCAAGGTGACGAGCCATCGCTAATGGGTTTTCAGCGTCGTCTGTGTCGGGCTTCTCGTTACTTGCAGGAAGAGCATCGAGAATCTTGTTCACAGGCTCTTCGAATCCAAGATCAATCATACGATCAGCTTCGTCCATAATGATGTAACAGCACTGACTCAGCACCAGGACACGTCGCTCGATACAGTCGACGAGACGACCCGGTGTGGCGATGATGATTTCGGCACCATCGCGCATGTTGTAGGACTGCTCTTCGATACTGTGACCACCAACGAGAGAGACACACTTGAAGCCCAGTGGTGTGGCAAATTTCTTCGCTTCGATCTCAATCTGTTGCGCCAATTCACGAGTAGGTGCCAGAATGATAGCGTAGGGTCCGTCGTTTTTTGTAAATTCGTTCAGCTCTGGAAGCTCGGAGATGTAAACCAGCAGTGGCAGCAAGAATGCTGCTGTTTTACCGGAACCAGTCACGGCGACACCGATCAAGTCGCGGGACTGTAGCGCCACAGGTATAGCAGCTCTCTGCACGGCTGAGGGTTCTGCATAGCCCACCTGGTCCACGATTTCCAACAAGCGAGATGGCAGTCCAGATTCTTTCCAGCTGCGCATAGGATTGGGAATGTTGCCACCTTTTGTGGCAATGTTGAAGTCCTCCTTGAAAATGCGCCAGTCTCGCTCCCGCATCCGCTCCAAAGGCTTTGCGCTCCAGTGAATGTCGATTCCGTTCCTCCCACCTTCCTCGCGCCTCCTGCGCTCCATCTCCAGAATCTGTGCAGCGCGTTGTGCTCCAGCCTCCGGATCACGCTCTGCCAGTGATGCAGCATACTTGCGTACCTGTTCCTCGCTCATGTCATCTGTAAATCCGCCCAGCTTTCCGCGTCCGAAAAAGTTGGTCTCCGCACGTGTGTTGTACAGAGGGTTGTAGTCCGGGCTCGTGTCCTCCTCAGTGTTCCATTCAAAGTTGAACTTCTTTTCAGTAGTCCTCTTCCTCTTCTTCTTCGCAGAGAATGATGAGACCTGGGTGTCGGCTCCCATGTATCGTTGTCTAATCATCGTGGTTTCAACATCTGCGTCCTTGGTCTTTTTCGATTGCGGTCCATCCACGACTGCCACAGCTTTCGGAGCAGGCGGGGGTTTCATGTCGTAGCCTTTGTCCGGCAGCCTCTGAGCAGGTGGTGGTCCACGTCCAACACGTTGTCCATTCTGCATAGAGCGCGGTCCAGTTGGCGCCCCCAGTCCGTTTGTCCCGTTCGTCGACGTAGTCTTGTTGTCATTCCCACTGGCGTCTGATTTCAAAGCCGCGACCTCTTTCTCGCGCTTTTCCAGAGCGAGCCGTTCGCGCTCCTTCTTCGAGAGGAACTTTGGCTTCGCTGCCGCCTCATCTGCGGCTTCCTTCTTGGCCAGTAGCTCTTCGATACTGAGTGGCTGAGTCTTTGGTTTAGCGCTCCATCCGAGTTTGCGCTTCCTCAAGTTTGGCTGCAGATCCTCCTCGGTGTCGACTTGTCCATTGGAAGGTGGAGGTGGTGGTGGTGGAGGCGGAAGATCTGAGCTTGGCGGAGGCGGTGGTGGGATATCGTCCGAGGGCGGTGGAGGCGGCGGTATTACATCTGAGGGTGGCGGAGGAGGTGGAGGAATGTCCATCTTGTTCTGACGGGTAGACCGATGTGATGGAGATGGTTGATTGTTGCAGGCGCAAATGTTGTCTCGAACATGTGAAGCTCGCGCTTGGGCCATCGCGAGCGTTCAAGAGTCAGCTTGATTTCACCAGCTAGACCGTCTGCGAGAACATGCGACGTCATGTTGCATTTCCTGCATATCTGACATCTGATGCTCATACAAACTGAAGGAAGATGGTGATCAAAGTGATCGAATCTTCACTACGTCTACAGTGATTTGCGTACAAAACTTGCACATCGTCAATCACCATGCACTTGATATTTGAGCAACACGACTTCGAGTGGCCTCAACCATTTGAAGCGGGAAGTACACATTACTGAGAACACGGGATAGTAGACGCACAAGTCGAGCAGGACGACTTCGATAGCCTTGTAGTGATTTGCACGCCGGCGCCACAAATTTACTGGTGTTTTGTTCCATACATGAACACATATCCAAAAGAAAACCAGCAAGGACAATGCACACATCATCTTGCATGCCGTGTCTCATTAAGCGGCCTGGCCAGCCTGCTGCGCCCGGTTATCCCATAGTCCCCGACTGGTCTCGTCAATCCTCCTTTGCTGCTCCTCAATCTGCGCATCGCTTTGTCCCTTGCCATCTGCACTCGCGACGTCCTGCATCTTCGAGTCACCATCAGAGTCTTGCACACGCTTTGGGTTCGTGGAGCTGGCCCCGTCCATCATACCCAGGCCGCCCGAGCGGAGCTGGTTGATAGCGCGCACAGTGTCGATGGCCTTGTGCAAAGTTCGCCTGGCGTTGAAGTTCTTCTTGACAGTGGGCAGCAGATCTTCCTCGCCACGGTCAGACTCCGGACCGGCTATCCATGGGTGTGAGAGTGCTTCGTGTGAAGTCATGCGCTGAGTCGGGTCGATTGTGAGACAGCGCTTGATGAATTGGCGCGCCTGGACGCTGACACCACGCCAGTACTCCAGTGGTGTGAAGCTGTAGTCTGCGACCAGGATGGCCTGCATCTCCTCCAAATTGCTGTCGCGGTCGAACGGAGTGTAGCCGCACAGCAGGAAGTATGTGATTACGCCAATAGCCCAAACATCGACAGGCTTTCCGTGTCCACTCTTCTTGAAAATTTCTGGTGCCATGTAGCCAGGAGTGCCGCAGGTAGTGGTTAGAACATGGAATTGCTCTTCGTCCATGATGCGGCTGAGACCGAAGTCGGCGATCAGAAGGTCAGCATTGTCTTCAGGCGTGCGGAAGAGCAAGTTCTCGGGCTTGAGATCGCGGTGAACTATGCCGTGGTCGTGCAGGTATGCGACAGCTGAGAGGGTAGCGCGGATCAGGTCAGCTGCGTCTGATTCGAAGTAAGAGCCCTTGCGGCAGATGCGGTCGAAGAGCTCGCCGCCAAGCGCTAGGTCGGTGACAAGGTAGACTGCGATTGGTAAGTTTCTAGTTGTGTACGCACACTTCTTGTCTATTCTTACGGTTGTTCATCGTCTCGAAGTAGTCCACCAGTGTGAGAATGTTCTGGTGGCCCATGGAGACTCGCTTCAGCACGGCGATCTCGTTGCGCACCATGTGCTCACGGCCAGCCATGAGGCGCTTGTTGATGACCTTCGCCGCATAGTAGCGACCCGTGTCGATGTGTACGCACTCTTTCACGACAGAATATGATCCGGCTCCCAGGGTCTTGCCTGTTTTGTAGCGGCAGGGCTGAACCTGCGCTTGAGGCTGGGCCATGATTGCGGGCGGAGGGACAGTGGGTCGGATGCCAGTCGCGGGTGTATGTCAAGCACTATGAGCAATCAGTCGCAGGTCGCAAGGTGTGAAGCTGTATAGTGATATGGGATGTTCTTGGTGGGCAGGACGGAGTGCTGACTTGAGGCCTCAAGCACGTGGAGCTGGCATGGCATAAGCGTTGTCCCTGAACTTGGACTCGACTCGAGAGAACCGTTGGCAAGACCCACTTTACCTTTACCATCGCGGGGCTGAGATGTATACTTCCTTGTTCGTATCTTTCGCGCTAGGCCTAGCATGTGAAGATCACGTGCCATAAGTCGTTCGAGGTGAACCGAGAAGATTACTTCACCTGCTCCCGATGCAGAACACTTCGTAATGAGCTTTTATGATAGTATTTACATACCTGATGGAATACTACGAGATCAAAATTGATTCACTCAGGCACCCGACCGAGCACCGTGCCTATGCGATTGCCCAGGGCTCCAAAACCGGTTCCATTCCCTCTGGAGAACATCCACCTCGCTAAAAATATATATACTGGTACTGTACGCTATAGATTCTGATATATCTATGCTATCATCGAAATACTATTGGCAACGGCTAGAAATAAAGACAACTAGTGTGCTGGTATTGTGCGATGCTAGCCACATAAAAAGGCTCATTTGACTTTGGTCGCATACGAACCGCATCAGATAATGGCCCATGTCGGACAGCTAGTCTTCATACAACTGAATAACAGAAGCACTGCGAATCTTGTTCTTATCATACTGTCATCTGAGTAACACTTCTGCAGCGCCCTACGTGAGAGCACTTACCGTTAGTCGGCCGACTGGTGAATCTTAATGAGACGACAACTGATACGCCTTCTGGACAGAATCCTCGCGAGCCGACATTGGTAATTTCTTTGACGAGTTACGTCGTATTTCAGGTCGTAAGCTGCCAGCATTGATTGGACACCGAATAGCACAATCCTGGTATAATGAGATGGCCTGAGGAGCCATTGAATGATTGAGAGAAATGTTGGCCTATTTCTCGAGCGTATCGCTCGGTTGCCGAAACATGCATTGTAACGACGCGCGTTCTACGAGCAGTGTCTTCACGACACAGACGCCCATTTTGTTGGGATCTATTTGGGTGTTCGTATTTCGGGAGAGAAGCAGGCGGCTGGCAAGGGCTCAGAATAGTTGTGAAGAGAGAATGTCGGGGCGCGCGCTAAAATATGCTTGAGCAGAACAATCGTGTCCTCAACGTCAATGGCAGGAGGCATGTTATTTTTGGGAAGGCATTCTGTCAGGATTGCATAACGGATCTCAAAGTGAAAGAGCAATCATGTTCAAGGAGCAGCGACTGGTTATGAAGAGATCTCGCAACGCGCCGTGGGAGATGCATCCGTGGATAGCGAGGCGCCTGTCAACATCCCTGCTTGCATGCGCGGCTAGGAGGTATCGCCTAAGCATGAGGATCAGTTCTGGCGAAGGTGAACAATTTGGTTCTTCGTGTTGAGCTTCAGGTTGACTGCCGGTCGTCTAGGTGAGCGACGGTGAGACGGTTTGATAAGATTGGAAGGCACGCATTATCACAGGGTGACTAGTCATCTAGAAATAACGTCGCGAAGACGTAGCGTGAAACGAGCAACGGCTTCCGGACTGTGCGAAGTCCCCTTGATCCACTCCGGGGGTGAGCAGACAGACAGCCACGTGACTCTCAAACTCAACCCCGCGAAGGTCAACACGTCTGTTCCCAGCAGAACCCCAGAGAGCAGTTGTGGACTTCATCGTTAGCCTTCCAGCCAGCGATAGTTTCCATTCCCACGGTACAACCTACTCGAGCTTCTTAGCTGACAGAAGCCAACGGTGGAAGGGATTGATGGCATGATTATTGCACCGGTGAAGTAAGCTCCATCCCATGCCACCTGCAGGCAGGCAGGCCCTCAGGCCTTGCCACGCGAACTCGGCGCTTAAAATGGGCGAATGAGAGGCGACCTGATCTGCGGCATCGTTGGTGGCCCTCGTCCGCATATAGCAACACCTCTCCCTGCTCACGCTTCCATTGGCTCCTCTGCCGCCATGCTCGCATCACAAACAGCGGCCCGGCGAACATCAACTGTGGTCTGCTCTGCTGTCTACGCGCCCGCCGCACCTTGACGCCGCTTTTTCGTCTCTTGCAACACTGTGCATGCTCTTGCAGCCTACTGCCCTGCTACCCTCTGCTTCGACACACTCCTTCGGTCCTCCTTAAGCCTCGCTTCTTCCCCTTCTGCCCCGGTTCTTTTCTTGTACACGGCATTTACCTACGCCAGTCCCCAACTACTGGGTGTCTTCGTTGCCTTGCCGTTCGTTACATTCGTCCACCTTTCATTCAAGTCTCACCCAACAACGCCCGATCCACCATGGCCTCAGCTACTGCCACTGCCACTATGGCTGCTGCCGGCTTCGACAAACGGCCCAGCTCGCTCGCAGCCTCTTCTCTAGCGACTCCAGGATCCGGTACCTTTCCATCTGAATTGCGGAGCCCTATGGTGGCATCGCCAGGTCTTTTGAAGAAGGACGAGGCCTTGAAGACCCCAATCACCCCACCATCCGCCTATCTCGACTTCCTGAAGAACATGTCTCCAGCTTTGATGAGTCCCTTGCCCACGGGCACCAGTACCCACTTCAAATTCCCAGAGAAGACCTCGACCAGAATTTCCGAGATCGGCGTGGACAGACCGATACACAGTCCAGCAACCTCTCAACCAGCTTTGTCTCGCAACACATCGTTCGAATCCGACTCCTCGTCATCGACCACGTCGACTGAGAGCGTTGTTTCCCAAAGCAGTGCCAATACCACATCTCGGTCCAAGCCACAATCACCTCGCATCACCATACCACCTTCATCGTTCGCAATGCCTGCCCCACGATCATCACGAACACCAAGACGCCTACACATCCCACAGTCACCCTTCACACCAGCGCTCAGCTCTGCACACTCGATGCCCTCACCATATTCGGGCACACCCCTCAGCGCTGCACCTTGGAGTGCGACCTACTCACCACGCGACGCTGATCCAGAAGTCAATGGAAAGCCAGGCAAGGTCAGCGTACGCCAGGTGGTTACCAGGACCGTCACATACTGTCGCACCCCTTTGGAGCCCGCGCCCCGTGGCAAGAGAAGAAAGCTAGACGCTCCTGCTGCCGGCTCTTCTCTGCTTGATAGCTATCTAGCCGAGCGGGATGAGGCCCGCAAGGTGGAAGAGGCCACAGAAGAACAGACTGTAAAGTCAGAGCCGGAGATCAAACAGGAAGTTGCTGAAGAGACCGCCAAGACGCCCACCTCTGTGCCATCCCCACAAGCGGACGCATAGTCAGCCGGATTGACTGTACGCGCTCGAATTCACGACGGGTGCAAGACCCGTGGCCGATGCCTATGGCCGCACACAACTTGCTCAAAGCAAAGTCTTGCCCACTTGACGACTGAACGACGAATACCACTTTTTGCTTACAGACGCTTTCGACAGCCTGGCGCTCGAGGCGTATGGGAGATGAAATCGCGAGACTTACTTGGAAACAAATTCATTAGGCGTTCGATGCATGATTGATCTTGGCGCCGGATTTGGGCTGGCAGCTTTGTTTGTTGCGAGCATGCGCGGAGGGAAACGATTGTTCTTGGCGTGCGAGACGTTGGATGCAAAATTTACGAAAGCATAGTGGTATTCATGATGCTGCCTCTATTTATTGAGATTTTGAGGGCTTGCCGTGCAGTCGCACCTTCTATTTATTCACTCTGCAAAATTATGCTTCTTGTTGTATCATTTCACGGCCAAGAGGCGCATGAACTAGTAAGGCCAGCTCAGACCAATGCCGTCCACATGCTGATGGGCAAAATCACGTCCAAGTCCATCCGCACAACTGTGATGACATCGCTCAGACTCGGCATGAGCATCAAGCTGGACAGCAAGTGGCAAATGAGAAACTATGCTGTCCTCGTTGCAGACTCGTAGAGAACCAGATTTGCTTCGGGGGCATGAGGGCCGGATATATCGTATATCATCACACTTCACGGCCCAAGTCACGTATCCTTGGCCTGGATACGCCTCTCGAGTACTGTGGCTGGCCAGTCCGGCTCATCCACAACGTCTCCAAGTCTTACAAAGCCCTGCTTGTCATAATACCTTTCCATTTGACCTCTGGTCAGTCCAAATGAACATGCTGCACCAACGAAGGAAGACTTACTTCACCAGCAAGTAGTTATTGCCATTCCAGCCATCCAAGCACAATCGGCCAATGCCCAGAGATCGAGCCACTTCATCCGCATACTCCAGTAATCTCTGGCCTGAGCCTTTGCTAAGTCTCCCAGCTCTACGATCCGTGACAAGATATCGAACGTAGAGAAAAGGCTCCTGACCGTCTTGTTCCGGCAGGACCGGTCGAGTGTAGTCTGAGCTCCGGCCTTCCAGTATCATCGCAGCAACAGGCAGCACAACATGTCTGCTATCCTGGTCACTCGAGATTACCAAGCTTCGAACATCGTCTGGTAATTCGTCATTCTCGGCTTCGACATCCAGAATGAATATCTTGATCCAGTCAGTGCCCCACGTCTGCTCCTCTTCGCTCCGCTCGACGAGGCGCTTGTATTTCTGCTGTGCGGCGTCACGGACGGAGACCGATGCAGAACCCCACTGCTCTGCGCTGCCGATCGATGCCAGGTACGGAAGCTGGCTGTCTGTGAATTCGAGGATCTTTCTCCCGTCTTCTTGGGCTGAGGATGCTGGCCGGATGTGGTATTTTGGCACCATGTCGAATTATGTACAAGGATTGAAAGTAGCTGCAGATGTTGGAAGTGTCTAAGATCGAAAATTGGAAGTATATTGTACATAAAATGCGGTGAATAGCGTACCGGTGGCATACGAAGGCGGTGGAGATTTTGGGCATCGGGATCGTAGCCAACCCTAACCCTATAATTCGATCTACTCATGTTTTTTTCGTGATGGATGTGCATTGAGCACATGCATGCATGTGTGCAACTGATTATACGCGTGGAGGCCCTACAGCGTGTGAGTGATGCCACGTGTAATGGTGTGACTTGCTTAATGTTTTTGTGTCTTTGCAGGAGCGTTGTGGGATTCCTGTGAATTAAACCACGTATGTGAACTTACTGTGAATGGATTTACGATGCCAATTTCATCAAGGTATCATAACAGTCTTTGATGCTTTCAGAATAACCACAAGTCTTCCTTAGTCTAGCGGCTAAAGCGAGCAAGAAAGCCACCGGGTCGCACTTTGCACAGTGAATAGACCTAGCTAACATCTTCACTTGTGCAGCGACGGAATACCTCGAATTGTCCTGCATTCGACACTAGCCGAGACGAAACGGGTGGATGAAGAGTATCTTAGCATCCCTTGGTCGGCAACAGGAGTAATCCTTCACCGGACCGGCACCTCCTCAAACACACCTCTCGATGATCCGGACATTGAGAGCTGACAGCAGAAGGCATTTCACTACCACCACCCGTGACTGCGCTGGCGTGAATGGCGGATATAAGGTACGCTCGGGCAAAAGAGGCCCCTTGGTTGGAGGCCACGTCCTGCGGGAGAGGTAAGATATCTCCATCTTGGATCATGATCTGATGGCTTTCTCTTTTGCTTCAGCCCATACATCTATGGATCATGTCCACAGAGAAGCACATGAGCTTCGTTCTCTCCATTAGCTATCTCTTAAGTGGTAGGTGTAGCTATTCATAGCTGAGTGTAACAGTATTCGAGCACACGACAGCGAGACAGAAACCAAGCCCTTACCGTATCTCGATGGCAGTTTTCAGTCAATAGAAGGAAGCGCCTGCCAATACGCCCATTCTAGCGACTGAGAAAGCTGTACTCATATAAAATGTGCAAGTGTCTGTAGAACAGCTCGAGCTTGCTCTTGACTGTATACTTGCACGCAACAGCGATACTGTACGCGTTCGTCATAGGTGCTTTGCTATTAAAATTAATCATCAGATTTAGGACCACTCGTCTCAAAACCATCGAACAGCTCGCTACCGGCGATACATGCGTTGGAGTCCGATCCGTTGAGAGACCGACGTCTGAGTGACCTTCCCCTGCCAATGCAGTGGCGTGTAGGAAGCTGCATCCGGACCACACTCCTGAATGCTTGTAGAGATCGATTGGCGATGCGATTAGGGCGAAGATTTTGATTGCCGAACAGATATACCCTCTTCGTCTAGGCAAGGGCAAGATGTCGTGAGGTGTCTCAGATTGTGTGTTTCCCCTAAAAGAAAGATCGACGACACGTTCGGCCCGCGGGACGCTGCTTCCTGGTTCCCGATTTCGGGCGTTTGCCTTTTACGTTTGACCCTTCACTCTATTGTTCTCCTAGAAACCTGACCTATATTGACACAGACTGTATTGTCCACCGACGACCAGCGTCTCATGATGCTGTGTAGTGCAATTTACAGTAAATGCACATTCCGACTGTAACCCACCGCGGACCGTGATACGCTCGCGTGGCCTAGTACCATGTCGGCAATAGGCTCCGAAGGGGCCGTGATATGCCGTCGCGCCATCCTCGCATGCACATGCACCGAAATGGGCTATAACGATGTCTGATAATCGCTGGCATATTCTTGGCCTAGAGTGAACTGATGCTGTGACCGACCCTGTTGACATTATCCAGACCCGGCACTTCACTTTGCCCTATATCCAGAAACAAGAATGATGTGTGGTCTAAACAATCTGGTCTGTGACATCGTCTCACAGATACGTACATAAGACGCTCTCCGGTACGGTACTCACATGTGATAGCTAGGTATTTGCATTTTTTCTCTTCTTCGCCACGTGCGGTCTGATCACAGTTTCAACGAAACACTGCTATTGCTACTAGGATCTATTATTCGCCATGGCAGAGACGACATATACGGAGGAGACCGCCATCCAAGTATCGACAATCTCAGGCCACACTTCACAACTAGCACTCTACGTCGTTACCGTCATCTTCACGATCGTCGCATGCCTAGCCATCATTGCGCGCCTCTGCGCTCGCACGTTCGTCGCAAAGCAACCGGGCTCTGATGATGCCTTGATCTTCATAGCGGGAGTCCTCTCGATTGCATTCTGCATCACGACCTACAAGCAGACTGAATTCGGCATGGGCAAGCACATATGGCAGTTTCCTCGCTCTGAGTACGAGATTATCGCTATGTGGTTCTGGTCGTCTGTCTGGGTCTACTACGCTGCGCTCGGGTTCACAAAACTGTCGATCTTACTGCAGTACTTGCGCATCTTCCCTCAAGTCAACTTTCGTAGAGCATGCTATGCTATGATCAGCGTCATTACTCTTTGGAGCTTGTGGGCGACATTCAGCGCGCTTGTAATGTGTGTTCCGATACACCTTTTCTGGACCGCGGAAGACTTTTTTAATGATCCCAGGTGCTTGCCAAGGTTGGAAGTTTGGTTGGTCATTCTATCTTTTGCTACATGTAGAGACAATCAGCTGACAAGTGCAGGTATGCCAACGCCGCCGTCAACATTGTGACTGACTGTGCGACTGCTCTTCTGCCCGTGGGCGTGATCAACACTCTCGATATGCCAAAGCGCCAGAAGAAGCTGCTGCTAGCCGTGTTCGGCATTGGTCTGTTGTAAGTACCGTACAGAGCCATGCGTATCTACACAGGCTGACACCAAATTGTAGCACATGTTTTATCTCCGTGCTCCGCCTAGTATACATCTACCCTATGGCCGTCAACCCCGACCAGACATGGCACTCGCCTCTACTCTGCATCTGGTCTGCAGTTGAACTCAACGTCGCCATCGTCTGCTCCTGTGCACCAACACTAAGGTGTCTGATCCAGCGCTTCTGGCCCAAGTTCCTCAACTCGGTCGTCTCGAATTACTCTTCTGGCCGACGCTCCGATCGCGAGGACTCCGCTGCCACCGCGGTCAATTCCAACTCGAATGTCTCGAGGAACTCATTCTACAAGCCGGGGAACAACTCACAAGTGGAGAGCGGAGCGGGAGACAAGAAGACTTCTGGCCGTCTGCATGCATTCTGTCGCAGCCTTCCGAAGTCGTTTGCCAGCGACAAGTCGCACAGACAAGGGGCCTGTCGAGACGACAACAACAGTGCTATTGACTTGACTACTTACACGGGTACGGCGCCGTCGAATAGGGTATCCTCTCAGCACGGTAGGGATATCGAGGTGGAGGTGGAAGTTGTAGTGGAGCAGAGCTCGGACGTCCAACCGGGCGATTACAACAAGCCATCTGAGTGGAGGCCGTGTTAGGCGTGAGGGGAGATGTTGTTCCATGTAATTGGAGCGCGAGGACAGTTCAGTCAGTGTGCTTTGTGTCTGTATGCGCGGGAGAATTCATTCTTTTCATGCCTTTTGTCAATCCATACTGCTTTCCTCTTGCAGTAGTCAGATCATAAGTCCGATTCCAGGCTCTCTCTAGATGAGAGCTCATGTTCAGTCGGTTCTTGTATGACTGTGACAGCACATCGTACGCATTTGTTGGTGTGACTTTCGCATGGCAGTGATTTCATCTCTGATAGCCTGAAAATATGCTTTGCTCGCCATCACTTCCCAAACTTTTCCAGACTCTCGGTGGTGTTGATGCCTAGATTGTGTGTGAAGGGTGGCACGTATCCTTGGGAAGGATCTCGCTTTGCAACGATAGACTACCAAGCATGCATAGTGCAAGTGTATATATGTGTACATGACGGCATCAGTACCTGGTACGTCGCAAATCTGCACATGCACAGTGGGGACAGCATCACTGAAGATGGACATACGTGCTCATGAAATTAGCAAGACCTATCATAACCACCGATTGATCATCAGGTCACCGCAGCACGTGATTGAATCACGTGACAGTGTACTTCACTCCACCTGCATGACAGGAAACGCTGGACGCAACTCTCATAGCAACTCACCCCCAGCTTGTGCCTTCAGGCCAGCAGGCGTTCCTTGGAGGCTCAAGAAGCTGAGCTCTGCTTGTTACATATCGTGACTCAAAAGCCCAGCCGAGCCTGCAATCTATCGCCCTTTGTCTGTGCTGCGTATGCGTGTCACAGGGGCGGCGATCGCACGTCCAGGGCGTTCCGGCAGATGCTGAATGTAGCAGCGTGCGTGTGCGTGTGCGTGTACGCACTGCAGACTTGCAGATGGTTTAAAGTCTTCACGGCTCTTGTGTGACGAACACGTGATCATTGAGTGTCGACGCGTCCACGGACATATATGGCAACGGTATGGCCGTTGGATGAGTGAGAGAGCAACATCGAAGCAGGGAGAAGCGCTCGCTGCCCTACGCGAAGGGTCCAAGGTCCGTCCGCCCAAGCCTTCGGCCAGAACGACGACGATCAACGGCGGGAAGCGAGCATACGAGTCTCGAAAGACCGGATAATGCTGGCAGCCATCGGATAGATACAGCTGCTGACAATGGCTGCCTGCGTGGTAGTGAAGGAGTAGATGGGTTTGTACCGTGTAACGCGTATTCGTGATTCCAAAGCATATTCCTTGTTATCGTCAGCTGTTGTTCGATATCAGCAAATATTCACAGTAATAATGTCACGATCGCGGGTTCACTTCCAAGGGTTCGCCCGGGCTCCCCAAGAATTAATGCGGGGAGGCGCGACTCGCACCCTCGCTTGAGATGCGCACCACGCAAGGTTCCGCACGACAATAATGTTGTGACAGCCTCCCTCTGTCCATCCATCCTCTCCTCCACCTCTACCACCACCACCGCCACATCACTATTGCACGTCTATCGCTATCCACCACACGCGCTGCAGGGCTCGTCTTGAGCCGCCCTGCCACATATACCCGCTCACTAACGCCCACCGCCAAGTCTATGGCAGAATGCCGCCGGATCGACCTCCAGGCTCCTCAGTGAGCATACGACGATTGCGAGACGTCCTTCTCTATGCCACTCTTCTCGTACCCTTTGCAGCCGCTCTGCAGCAGCCGCCGCACGATGCCTACCCCTCTCAGCCTGCCGACCTGGACGCTGCCGCGACGGTCCAGCGTGCCTATGACCACGCGGCTGACTCTCTCAACACGCAATTGAGCGGACAGCGAGGCTTCCGTGATACATACCCCCACAAAGCGCGGACTTCTCTTAACCAGCGCGCCCTTGCGACTTTGTCTCCGGTCGAATCCAATTCGGCCGTTCGAGCACCTCCTGCACACAGGTCGCCGGCATCCAGTGCCGGCATTGCCTCGCGACAACCGGCGCGATCCCTGCAGGACTGGCAAGTCGAGGACATCATACTCCTGGCGACGGTTGATGGAAGCATCCACGCGCGAGACCGGACCAATTTCGCACCCAGATGGCAGCTAGAGTCCGACAAGCCCATGGTGGAGACCCTATACCACCGCATGGCAAACAAGTCTGTCCACAAAGATGGCCTGGACCAGGAAGATCCACTTTGGATCGTAGAGCCGAGCCAGGACGGGAGCCTGTACATGTACGCTCCAGCTTCTGGTGTGAAGGGAATGCAGAGATTGGGATTCACGGTGAAGGAGCTGGCAGACATGTCACCATACGCAACTGACGGCTCGCCCGCGGTCGCTTACACCGCGGACAAGAAGACCACATTGTACACCATCGATGCAGCAACAGGCAACATCATGAAGATGTTCAGCTCTGGTGGATCCATGACCAACAACGATCGAAGCTGCCGTCGTGTGAACCCTCTGGAGGCCGTGGATGAGGAAGAGTGTGAGAAAATAGGCACCCTCACCTTGGGACGCACAGAATATACCATTGGTGTGCAGGACCGCAACACTGGCGACCAGATCACCACTCTTCGCTACTTCGAGTGGGCACCCAATAACCGTGACCAGGACTTGCTTCGAACTTACACCAATACCCTCGACAACAAGTACGTCTACACTCGGCACGATGGTACCGTGTTCAGACCAGCTCGCAAGAATGAGAACAGGCCAGCTTCGCTCCACCACAAGTTCTCCACGCCAGTTGCCAGGGTTTTCGACATCATCAGACCAGCCGAAGAAGAGCTCGGTGACGATATATCACTGATTGTGCTGCCTCAGCCGGTACCTCCGCGCATCAGCGAGTACATCGAGGACGAATCACCTCCGAGTGTTTTCGTGAACTGCACAACGTCAGGTAGCTGGTACGCGCTTAGCGATGAAAACTATCCAGAAATCACCTACGAGGCCCCCTTCGCACAGTGCTATGAAACCAAGCTTCCTGGTCTGCCCTTGGCTAAGCGAGAGATCAAGAAGTTTATTGGCGTGCACCCGCTGCATGGATTTGACGAATCATCTAGCACGCCACTGATAGCTGGATCCCACCATCTTGGCCTTGATGCGCCTCCTAGACAGACCATCACGGATGCCCTGGCCTCGCCAGAGCCGATCCGTACGGCTGCACCGAACGCCTCGTCCGTTCTTGCCATGATCATGGTCTCGTTGATGATCGGATTAGCTTCCATCGGATGGTACGGCCACAGAAAAGGTTATCTTACCATCAAGTTCCCCGCACAGCCTCACACTACCACGCAGCCCGAGGCAACAGTTGCTGTCACTCCATCGGTGGAATCTACGGAAGCTTTCGACAAGACCATGATCCGCGATGCTGAACCTGCTCAGGAGACCATCTTCGCACACACACGAGAGCGATCTAACACTGGCCTTACACCGCCGGCCGAGGGCAGCGAAGAAGATGATTTCGAGAAGATCGACTCGAAAGAAGCCACTCCGCAGCTCGATGGTGTCGATCCTCTGGAAACCCCAAAGAAGAAAAAAGCAACACGTGGTCGTCGAGGCGGCAAGAAGCAGAAGGAAAAAGACGCTGCAGCGGCTGAGGCTAGAGCGAAGAAGCTTGGCAAAGTGGTCCAGATTGCTGAACCGACCGAGATCATTTCTGTAGCGGCTTCAGAAAGCCCTCAGGTGACGGGTCCTCTCCAGATCAACAGCTTGATAATTCACACGGACAAAGTCATCGGTCAAGGAAGCTGCGGTACTTCGGTCTTTGAGGGATCATTCGAAGGTCGGGCTGTTGCAGTCAAGCGGATGTTGTCTCAGTACTACGAACTTGCCTCCCAGGAAGTGTCGTTTTTGCAGCAGAGCGACGACCATGAGAACGTCATCCGCTACTATTGCCAACAGAAGGACGATCACTTCTTGTACATTGCCGTTGAACTCTGTCAGGCAAGCTTGTTCGAAGTTTGGGAATCGGATAGGACCCGATATGATGACGAGAGACAGCAGCAGCTCTCCGCACTCAAGCTGGAAATCCAGAAAGACGTCCCTCGCAACCTCTACCAGCTGGCCAAAGGCCTCCATCACCTGCACAAGCTCCGCATCATTCACAGGGATATCAAGCCGCAGAACATACTTGTCGCATTCCCGAAGCGATACTTGGACACTGGGCCAAGGATGGTCATTTCTGATTTCGGCCTTGGTAAGAACCTGCCAGAAAATGTGAGCACTCTCATCGACCCTACTGGCAACGCTGGCACTTCAGGCTGGAAAGCGCCTGAGCTCATCTCTCAACCTCGTGAGACTGAGAGCAGACACAGCCAAGGCAACTCGATGAACGGCAGCGAGAGTGCCACAAACGGCACGACCAGTGGCGTCAAACGTGCAGCGGATATCTTCTCGCTTGGCTGCCTCTTCTTCTGGCTTCTCACTGATGGCATACACCCCTATGAGGACGACAACGGATGGACACAGCTTAGAGAGCTAAACATCAAGCGTGACCACAAGAGACTAGAAGTGCTCGAGCGCTGGTCAGATGCGTACGAGCCTATGCAGCTCATCACATCAATGTTAGCCCACCAGCCCGAACACCGCCCCACAGCTCTTCAGGTCCTGAACCATCCCTTCTTCTGGTCACCCGAGAAGCGTCTTGCCTTCTTGTGCGACGTCAGCGACCACTTTGAGCGCGAGCCACGTGGAACTTATGAGGACTACTACGCCGGCGACTCCCAGCATCTTATTTGGCTAGAGAACTATGCTGATGTGGTGATCGGTCCACAGCATAATTTCCTTGTGAAGCTTGATAGAGCTTTCGTCGACACGCTAGGCAAACAGCGAAAGTACTCTGGTGATCGCCTCCTCGACCTCTTGCGCGCGTTGAGGAACAAGAAGAACCACTACGAAGACATGTCAGATGATGTCAAGAGGCGCGTTGGCCCTCTGGCTGGTGGATACCTGAACTACTGGACTTCGCGCTTCCCGAGATTGTTGATGGCTTGCTACGATGCAATCCATGATTGTAGGATTGAGGGCAACGATCGTTTCAAGGGATACTTTGAGAGTAGTACTTGAGTTGTAGCTGCGTTGCGAATGTAAAAGCGTGCTTTTTGGATTATCTGACAATCTTGGCATCATTTCCTTCTCCATCCGTGTTTCAATGTTGCTAATTGGTCGTGTTCCAATCAGCTGAAAGGCGACTTCGGTTTCTCCAGCCACTCTCCGTCAATCTTGATGTCAACCTTCTCGTTGTAGAAGCACAGCAGACCTGTGGCAGAAGTATGTATCAGTCAGTATGCAGTCAATGGTGCAAGTTTGCAATCTTTGATGCCGAATCTCACCTTCAATCTTCGCACACTCCAACGTCGGTCTGTCATAGAACCACACAACATCCGTCGCCACCTTTCCCTCCCCAGTCTCAACAGAGTAGTACTCCGCCTCGCCCTTGTACGGACACTGCGTCTTCGTCTTACTCGGTCTCAGCTTCGAAGCGTCCACATCAGTCAGAGGCAAGTAGAACCGAGCCGGCAGACCCGTCTCGTACAAGTGCATGCTGCTCCGCGAGTCCGCGACCTTGACATCGTTGACGAACACTTGCACAAGTCTAGTCGAGGGCAGCACATCAACGCGCTTGAAGGGATCTTTGGGGTGTACGTAGATGGGCATGGATTCTTCGAACCAGCGGTCCATGGCTGCGAAGCTGATGCGGGCGAGGCCTGCGAGAGGAGAGGCGGGGCCTGAGAGGGTGGAGGGAAAGACTAGGACGTCGTTGGTTGAGCGGGAGTTGACGCGGATGGTGTAGCGGTGGGCGATAGTGGTGTTGTTGGGGTCTTCGATTGCTTCGCCCTGGGTTGCAGTGAAGTTTGGGGCTTTGCTTTCAAGGAGGGTGGAGGCAGAAATATAGTATTGCGGGTAGTAGGGGTGTTCCCAGACGAAGAGGGCGGATGTGGTTTGGACTATGTATTCGCCACCGAAGAGGATGCGAACGAGGCGGGGAGTTGGCAGGGTTTTGACGGGCCCGTCTTTTGCGAGCTTCAGTGCAAGGTCAGTTAGGCTGGATCCTTGTTAGTGAGATGTCGTGATTGAAGCATATTTGTTGATTGAGGTGAGGTTGGAGGATGTCTTGCTTACTTCGGTGCTGGCGGCATGGTGTATCTAGCGGCTTGTGGTCTGTGGCTATCTTGCAACGATGTGTTTCCTATCAGTAAGACGGATAGAGAGCTGTATTGTATCTGAGTTAGTTGCGCTTGAGGCGATATCACAATACAAGGAACGAGTCGTTGTCGTAGATTGGTCATCATGGCTGACAGCAAGCGGGGCTTTGGGCCGAGCGCCGTCAGACAACGGACATCACTTGGGTCTTTCGACTCCAGTCTTAGGCAAAAGCTTCTTCTTTTGTTCTCAATAGAGGCATATGATGCGCCTTTCACATTGATATTAACTCTTTGATCACGGCGGTAAGGCGCCGTGATTGTCTCTCGCCATCGATTCCTCTCCATGTCTACGCCTTACGATTTAGGCCCAAATACCGATGAGCCATACTACGTCAACCACAATGATGAGTGAAAAGCCCGCAATTACGAGGAAGCAGTTTTTACCGCGACGCGGCTGGCCACTCTCGATTCCCGGGAGGCATGAGTGATAGAGCTAATGCCAGGATTCCTATTAGCATATCAATGACATAATGGTTCTATTGAAGACCTGTGAGCGGCGGGTATAGGAATGTCAAACGCTGAAGATGCCTGCAGAGCTGTGACTTCGCTTTTTTATCCTTGCCATTCACTTCCTCCGCTTAAGCCCAAGCTCCTCGTCAGCCAGTCAGTATAAATTACAATGAGCTCGGCGTTCGCAAGAAAGAGTCCGGGTGGTCTAGTGGCAAGACACTGCTTATTTATCATGGCACACAGCCGTGCACCGTGCCAAAGCCTCTGTGGCCGGCCGGCGCATGCGCGCATGGGTAAGTAGCAGAAATGCTGGTTCGACTCCAGCCTTGGGCGGCTACCTTCTCTTTTGGTTTAACGTCTGTAATGCGTGTCGCAAGAGTCAATCTCGGGTCCCTCGATTGGCATGCATCATGATTCTTTTTGGCTTCTTATATATTCGATCATGCATGACCTGGCCCATCGTAGCGGGTCTCCGTGTCAAACCGCGTCATCTGTCAAACGAAAGCTTGCTAGCCAAACACATCGGCAAATCGCGTCACTTCGACGGCCAGTGAATCCTGTAATTATCAGTCACTTGCCCTTCATCGCAAGCCAGCCAGCCCATATAAGCTCCAATAAGCTTGACATCCACAAGAAAGCCCGAGTGGTGCAGTGGTAGCACGCTGCCGAGAGAAGTCTTTAACTAGACGCTCGCCTGGCACTGCGGCCGGCCGGCGCAGTGACTGGGTGAGATCAACAAGCAGAAGCGTTGGTTCAAATCCAGCCTTGGGCGATGAATGTATGCATCTTTTTGTGCCATAATGGCCTAGTGGTTGAAGTGCTACATTGTGTGGAGCTGGGAGTAAGTCGGGAAGAATCTATTCATAATCATAACATCGAATTTGTGATAGCTACAGACCTAAGCCGCCATGGACTTGCCGAGGTCCTCGCTGCGGCTGACAGCAGCGCGAACAGCCTCGTCTACAATTTTCTCAAGACCAGCAGCCTTGAAGCTCTCGATGGCAGCGTGAGTGGTTCCGTTGGGGCTGGTGACATTGCGGCGAAGCTGCTCGGGCTGCTCGGGAGAAGAGACAAGCATGCGTCCGGCACCGAGACAGGTCTGCGTGGCGAGGCGAGTAGCCTGCTCGATGGGGAGACCCTGCGCGACGGCGCTGGAGATGAGGTTTTCGACCATCATGAAGAAATAAGCTGGGCCGGATCCTATGAGAAAAGTATCGTGTCAGTCGTGCAATCCATTGGGATCAAACAGACATCCGTAAACTTACCAGAGATACCAGTAACAACGTCCAACAACTTTTCCTCGCTGACCCACTCAGTAGCCTGGCTCACACTCGCCATCAAAGCACTCGTCAACTCGCGCTCCTCCTTGGAAACATCCTCGCCCGCATAGAGCCCACTAGCACCCTCTCCAACAAGCGCAGGCGTGTTGGGCATAGTCCTCACAATCGGAGGCGTCTTGCCGCCCGCACCAAACCACTCCCTCAACTCCTTCAACTGAATACCCGCCGCAATAGAAATCACCAGCGGCGCCTTCGTCTTCTGGCCCCAGCTCGCGCCTAGCTCGCGGCAGACGTCCTTTGCCACCTGCGGCTTCACGGCGAGGATGGCGACGTCGGCCTCGGCAGAGAATTCGTTGTTGGAGGCGCTGACGCGCAGGCCCATGTCGGCGAACTTGTTGCGGTTGACGTCCCAGGGCTCCGAGACGGAGATGTTTTCCTTCTTGATGTCGCGGGCGAGCAAGCCGCCGATGATGGCAGCGGCCATGTTGCCGCCACCAATGAAGGTGATTTTGGCATCTTGAAGGGAGGGAGCCATGATTGATAGGATTGATTGGTATCCTTCCGGTGTTTTACAGTTGGATTTGTTCGTGTGTATTGTTCAATGGCGTGGCAGTGGTAATGTATGGTGCTGTGACTCGCAGCTCATTATACCCAAACCCTTGAATTACTCCAGCCAAACTCAGAGTTTTGGAAGCTCCGCTGTCTCCACAATCAACCGTACGTAGCCGTGCCATCTTCTCGATCTCAACACGCAACCCTTTTAGGTGAGAGTAAGGTACCCAAGACGTGACATGTTGGCAGGACGTAATCAGCAGCAATTCCATTGTCTCGTCGATTCGACATAATATCGTCGCTCATCTGACACGACGTCAGCCTATGGAACAACATCACAACTCATGCATCTTGAGAGTTGAAAAGCAACAAAGGTTCATCTGAAATAACACAATATCCGTTTCGTTAAATATAGCTCGGAAAACCCTGTACTCCATTCAAAGAGGAATAAAGAGAGCAAGGGGAAAGAATGTAAACCTCCAGACTCAACACCAAGTAATGCTATCCCATGTATCATATCATCCATTGCCCAAGCAGAGCGCAAACCCCCAAAGGACTGCTCGAGAAAAAAATCATTATAGAAGAAAACAAACGCGATTAGAACCAAAAGAAGGTCGAAACCAATGCAAAAGATATGAGTATCATGTTTATCGTTGTCCAAGAATGCTTCGATTCCCCTTCCCATTCCGAAAACTCCCGTTTCCATTCCCCTGACAATCTCCAATCTCGAAAGCTGCATAAACGCCAAATATTCCCCATCCGCCGCAATGATAACGAGGAAAACCCCGGCAAAAAAAAAAAAAAAAAAAAAAAAAAAAATAGGGATATAAAGAGAAAAAGAAGGTCCTCAATCCAAATGCTTGTTTGCCCAATCTTTGCACTCCGTTACTATTCCATTCCATTCGCTGTCTTGTCCTGTTTGTCGTCCTGATCACCAAAAACCAAAAGAGTTCTGAAGTAACGCCTGTAATTGATCCGTCGTGATAACATCGTGATAAGTAGTTGTAGTAGTAGTTGCAGTTGCTGTAGGAGTTCTTCGACAACGCCGTTACCGAATCGGTCTTGACTGGTGCAAGAAGTATCGTGTTGGCCGGGTCTGCAGGTCATGCTCTGTCAATCGTGTTTGTTGGATGCTGTTTCCGAAGCGGAATTCAAGCACCGGTCACGGCTGGGAAAGAGCCGCCGTTCTGAGAGAGAGGACTAGCTTTGGGCACTGAGCCAGAGATTGAGGTGATGCTGGAGCGTTTCTGTTGCGTTGTCTGTGTAGTTTGCTGCTGAGCTTGTGCTTGTTGGGCGGCGGCCATTTTCTTTCGGAGGATGGCCAAGCGGTTGCGGGCACCGTCTATCACTGCGAGTCGGTTAGTAAGGAGCAATGAATGTTGGGGGAGGAAGAGAACATCTCACGCTTGACGACAGTCGCTCGCTCCTCGCCTTCCAGGCCAGCCACGCCACCGTCGGCTGGCACGTCCTTCTTCGCGCTTGGCTTACGCATGAGCGGCTCATCTTCAGCCTCTAACACAGCTTCAAAAAGCATGATACTTGTCACATAGCCCAGTTCGCAGTCCGCCAATTCTTCGCCGCCAACTAGTTCGTTAAGGGCGGATGCGCGGCTCATCTCGACAGCACGTTCAAACATCAATTTCTCCGCGGTGACGTCGGTGGTGAGCTGTATCTGTTCGCGAGAAGTGCTGATAGCAGCGCCGCCACTGCCAGTTGACCCGGAAGCGTAGTTGTTTGGGTTTCCAGGATGGTCAGCTGGCAGTTTCTTTTGAGCTTCGACTAGACGGCGACCGACGATCTCGGACTTCTCAAGGCACTCATTGAAGCGGCTTCGGGCCCATTGGACGACATTGTTCATGCGCTTGCTCGTGTCCGACGAAGGCACAGGACTTGAGCGAGGAGATGCGTCCCCATTGCGAATCTGCTGTTTGCTCCACCAGAAACCTGCTAGATCGATGGTCTTTGCGAGGATAGACAAAGTCTTGACGTAAAGAACCAATGCTTCTTCAGCCACGCCAACGATAGCATTGTTAGTCATATCTTTGTCTTCCTCATTGCCGGAGCCATCGATCGCTCCGTCGGGATTATCTAGCTGTTGAATGCCGAGTCCGTCTTGCGCTGCTGAGGGGGTTGCTGGCAACAATTGCCGGTACTTGACCTCGGCGAAGCCAAATACTACATCGCTGCGATGGCCAGCCTCCTCGACGATCCTGACAATCTTAGTGTCTTCGTCCAGTGGTGTCCGAGTGTCAGCGCCATCGCCCAATGTCAAGGCTCCTTGCGACGTGGGATAGGTAGGGTAAGCGCTGTAACCACGAGGTGGCGAAGCACTACCTTTGCCGAAGGGTGGTGAAGTACCCAAAGCACCGAACAGACGGACATTGGCAGCGTTCAAAGCCTTCGTGAGCATGTTCGTAGCAGACTGAGGGCTTGGTACGTAACGCCTCTCGTAAGAGCCAGTACGGTGATGTGGTGCTCTTCCAGTCATCATCTGCATACCTCGTGATGGACTTGATGGCTGAGCGCCTGTGGTGGAGTTTGGTTGGCCTTGTGTTGTTGCTCTTCGAACCATAGTGCCTTGCGAGTGTGGCGTGCCGCGCTGTGCGTTTGCGTCCAGCTCATCGGCAAACGCATTGACTTCGACCTGGCGTTTCTCAATGACAACATATTCCTTCTCAAAGGCAATATCTTGGGCTGCTTTCTCGCCGGTAGAACGATTTGATCCACGCTCGCCTTTTGCCTTCTCTACTTCGACGCTCTGCTCGCGAACCATTGGCGGCCCAGACAGTGGCGATGCACGTGAAGGCCGGCGCTCCAATCTTTGTCCAGCACTGGTGCCAGTATTGACGTTGACACCGGCATTTGAAGGTCCGCCATAGAGTTCTTGACGTCCTGGTGCAGTGGCGTGGGCGACGATGCTTGGGCGGCGCTCGCGCTGACTGGTTCGCCTCTGGATATCACGAGGTGCAGTTGTCGTCTGAGCATAACCGCCTGAAGATCTTCTGCGCCCAACATCCTCGGCGGCTGATGGCATTGCGTCTTGTATTGATGGTCGTCTTGAAGAAGCCTGTTCTGTAGGTTTCTCCCGTGACATAGGCTGCTGATCATTGAGCTCTGAAGGCGGCAAATCCTGAGCAGGAGCATCGATCGCTTGCTTGGCCATTCGCCTGCTAAGCTCCGAGACTTCTGGATCTGGTGCTGGTCGAGGTTTTGATTGCGGCCGGTCTTCGCCAACGAGACCTGGAATGTCACCAGTAATCACTGGATCTTGGAAGAAGTCCTCGTACGATACGCGATCCAGAGGGCTCTTCCTGAGCAGTTTCCGTATCACAGTCTTCATGTCGCGGCCAATGCTGAGACTCTTGTCGAAAATGATCACATCGTTAATCTTCTCAATTCGGCGCAATAGCTCAACATGATTCTGAGCCCTGAAGGGAGGCTTGCCGACAACCATCTCATAAAGCACAGTGCCCACCGACCACAGATCAGCGCGCGCGTCATACTTCTCATAGCGCAGAATTTCAGGTGCCATGTAAAGAGGTGAGCCGCAAAGTGTCTCAGCCATGGACGTTGATGGCAGGTGACGAGCGAAGCCGAAGTCTGCAATCTTGAGCATGGGCAAAGAGGCGACACCGACGGTCGGTATTAACGAATTTTCGCTCGCTGCCAGGGGTACCTCCTCGGGAGGCTGTCTAGACATGTATGCTGGCGATGGATTGAGAAGCAGGTTCTGAGGCTTGATGTCGCGATGGATCAGATTCCTCCGACGCAGGTACTCCAGAGCACTGGCAATCTGTTTCAGGAAATGGCGAGCGAGGACTTCGTGGAGACCTCCAGTTTCGGGATTGGGGTACTTTCTGAAGATATCTGCGGTCTCGGGCCAGTTCGTCAGGGTGGCGCGTTTCTTCATAAATTGAGACAGATCCGAGAGTTGACAGTACTCCATGATGAGATAGAAGTGGACAGGTTTCTCGACAAGACTGAACATGGCAACGATGTGTGGATGTTGGAGGCTCTTCAAGATGCTGATCTCGGTGTCGAGGTTCTCTTTGAGCTTCTTGGTAAGCTTCGACATCTGGACTACCTTGACGGCAGCATACGACTTCTTTTTCTACGGCGCTTGTCAGCAAGATGTTACTGGGCCTGTGTGAAGCAATGCGGGATGGGACAATGATAGGGTTTTGTTCTATATACACGTTTACAAGCGGACGGAGGGGACATACCCTGTGTTGAGCAAGGTAGACTGTCGCAAAGCTGCCCTTGCCGATTTCCTTTCCTCGCCTGAACTCGCCGACAATCTCATCTGGCTCTTGTTCAAGACTCGGCGGCGGTGGCGGGCGACGGCTTACGGCAGCCGGTGGTGCTCGAGGTGTCGCCATGTTTGCTGTGCTGGATGTCTAATCGCCTCTTTCGTTTCCTCTTCTATCTTGATGCCGCACTGCTGGATGGCGCGTCGGCTACAGGATTCTCCACAGATTCGGCGATTTCAAAGCGCGCATAGGTGGTGTTGTGTGTATCGTTTGCTGTAAGGCAGAGTGGTGTCGCGGCTGGTTGCTGCTGCTGTTGCTGTTGCTGTGGACCCTGAGACGTTGATGGATGGTTCGATAGACGGGATGGTTGATAAGATGTGAACGACGGCGGTGAAGTGCGGCGCAATGACGTCGAGCGCTGGGTAGAGGCGGCAGGTGGTTGACAGAGGGAGCAGATGCTCGTGATGGGTTGTAGGGGTAACGTGGGCGTGGTGAGTCGGGCGGTGGTCGAGTCACAGGACGGTGTGTCGGGGCACGGGCAGGCGGGGATGTGGACGATGATGGTTGATGGATGATAGAGAGCGTGGGGAAGGGTGCGCTTGCGAGACGACGGATTGGATTGGGCTGGGTGTGAATGTTGTGTGTAGTGACTGATGAGAAGGAAGAAGAGTGATGGCGGGAGATGTTCGTAGGTTTGGCGGGTGTGGGAGGGAGATGGGTGCGATGAGGTGCTGCTGCTGCATGCAAGCCGGTGTAGAGCGCGCGACAGACGACGCGAGTGACGCGGGCGAGAGAGAGAGAGAGTATAGAGCTCTCTCCTGCCTCTCGGAAGCGAAGGACTGCGTCCGCGTGCGCACGCCTTGGGCCACTAACACAGCAGCAGACACCTACTATACCTGCTAGCTGTTTGACCACTGCGCCCACATACCGCGCGCATGCACCTAATAATCCCCTTGGCCACCACCGAGCAGCCTGCCGTACCCTCTGCTCGTCCTGCACCTGCCTACACTAGCCTTTTGCTTCACGTCGGCGTCGCAGAGCATGTATCTCGGTACTCTCCACCTAGTCCAAACCTAACCCGCCATGACGCCTTGTAAGGATGCCATGGAGAGATGGGAAGGTCATAAGAATGCGTGCTATCTGCCTGAGAAGACCTCATCTATTGCTCGTGTCATGTCATGACATTACTCCCCGCACCACCCGTCACCAGTCACCACCCCTCAGGCCAAAGACCAAAGACAACCGAAGCCACGCCCTCTTGTCTCGTCTCGACTCGATCCACCTCAGCTCGGCATCTGTCTCGCTTTGACAGGCAAACACGTGCTCTCGATGTCTTTTGGAGCATCCAGTCGTTTGCTTTGCTGCTTGCCATGCCCGTCGTCAAGCTCCATCCCTCCGCCAACCACAAGCAGCACCATTTTAAGCAATCACATGAATAATGTAGTACAAACTACATATGACCCCTCATCTACTCTTCCCCAACCACCACACTCCCCTCCGCTCTCTCCTCGTCCTTATCGGTGGGGTACATGCGTTTGACCCAAAGATAAGCTATCGCAGGCAGAAGGAGGCGCTATCACTATCCGCGCTACGCAATTCGCCTGCAATCTTCTGGCACCGGAGCAGATTACACCTTCGGTGCCGGTGAGAGGTTCGCGGGTTCGCGAGCAATGGGAAGGAAGCAGACGTGGCAGAGCTCTAGATCAATGTGGCGAACGACGCTGTGCAACCGACACTAGCCGTAAACGTGACCACCAATGAATGACCTACCTGTAGATGAGTAAACTGTACTCAGCGCTAACATCGCCATTTGGTTGCCGCTTCGAGCTGCGTGGATGCATATGCGATCGCTGCACTCAAACATCACCATAACCTAAGTACATCCTATCTCACTACTGATTAATGAGGCTCAACTCCGTCAAGCAGCAACTAACCGCTACGTACCTCCAAGTACCTCGTAGCGCAAACCTCAAGGAGGCAGCGCCGAAGAACTCTAAAAGGCGCCATAGTCACAACCTCCGAGGAAGCCGCGGTGCGACAGTTGCATTCAAAGGACAGACCGAGAGCGGTGTACACAAGTATATTGTCTCCATCGTTTTGGTTTCTTTTCTATGGCGCAACACGCGACCGTTTTTGCATAATAATGATTCAGGAGCAACACCATCGTACTTCAGTCAGACTCCGCCCAAGTTCAGCAGATCGTTTTTCGTCAAATACTTAGATATCCGAGACAAGACCTAAAGAAAAACCTCTGTGAGTTGTACATACACGCTTGCGACGTACCGGGCACTGATGTCGTCATGTACACATCTACTTGCAGTACTGCAAAGAGAGATTCCTCCGAGGATACATGCACGAATCATCCGTTACACGCAAAGGCTAACCATAACAATTGCCGAGAGCCAGCATGCGGACTGGACGAACGAGCTACAACCTTTGCGTATGATTTCGCACGTGCAGCGTCGAGTCCTTCGTAAGGAGGCTTCGACGACCATGGAGCCAACTGCACTTGACAGTCGTATCTGTCGAGCCGAGCACGAGCAACTCTGGCACAACACCTTACGACATATACAAAAGCGCGATCACATAGCCATCACCTCCCAACGAGGACTCGATCGACAAGCTCACAAACTCCGAATCTCTCGAGGTCTTCCTCGACTTCTAGGCAAAGCGCAAAGTGCATCTCATGCTTGTCTCGAGAGTCGTTTGATGCCCCGCTCCGCTCTGTGTGCCCCCATGAAACATCACAATCACCATATACCCGATCATTACGTCGACCACCGACATGCTGCGCGCAGATTCGTGACACGTTGAGACTTGCAAGAACCAGGCATGTGTGCACGCAGATAGACAATGCTAAGAGAGAAATGATGTATGCTTTTTCTGCCGATATCAAATATGAGAAAGAAATCGCACCATTCTATGACCAAAAAATGTTGATCATGTCCAAGCACCATGCTCGTAAGAGACCTGCCTGCTTTTGCCCATATACCACTAATTGTCATGGCCGCTTCGTATGTACAACATCAAAGATGCTAAAACTCCCATTAAACTCCCCAGCGCAAGAGCTCTTGAAAAGGCAAAAATAAAGAAATACGAAATCCTCCAAATTACCAGATTTACTCCGCCTTCTCCCCCTCAGCATCCCACCTCGCTTCCTCGCTCGCAAAGAAGTCCTCCCTGCGAATGCCACTCCTATCACACATGCCCCTGAAAATGCCGCCTTGGTCATAAAGGTCAATTGGCCTGTCCAACTCCGCGACCCGTCCAGCATCCATGACCAGAATGCGGTCGTAGCCGATGATAGTCTTGAGGCGATGCGCAATGCAGAGCAACGTCTTGCCGCGGAAGCCGGTGACGATCGTTCGCTGGATCTTCTGGTCGGTCTCGAAGTCGACGGAAGATGTGGCCTCGTCGCAGACGATGATCTGCGCGTTGCGGACGAGCGCTCTCGCCAAGGCGAGGAGTTGGCGCTGGCCGAGAGAGAAGTTGAGGCCTTCGTCTTCGACGGGCGTGTCGAGGTGGATGCGGCCGGACTCGTCGGAGATGTCTTGCTCGTTGCCGACAAGATCGGCTTGGCGCAGAGCGTGCCACAGGGCGAGGTCCTGGTGCTCGTTGAAGGGATCCAGGTTGCTGCGGATGGTGCCGCGGAAGAGAGTGGGGTCTTGCGGGATGATAGCGAGGCGGGAGCGCAGGTCGTGCAAGCCGATGGTGGCGATGTCGAGGCCATCGATGGTGATTTGGCCGCCGGAGAGCTCGACGAGGCGGAAGAGCGTCGACATGATAGAGGACTTACCAGCACCGGTACGACCGACGACGCCGATTTTCTCACCGGCTTTGACGTGCATGTCAAGGCCTTGCAGGACTAGAGGCAGGCCAGCGCGGTAGCGCATTTCCACGTTGTTGAAGTGAATCTCGCCTTTCTCGGGCCAGGAAGGTTGGACGTTGCCTAGGTGAAGAGGAGCTTCTTCCTCCAGTTCGGTGCCGTAGTAATGGATGCGTTCGGTAGAGTTCATGTTGTTCTCGACTTCGGCCAGCTGGCGGACGGTGAACTGAATCATCTGGACGATGGACAAGATGTAGGAGAGAACAAGACCACCAGTAGAAGGGTCAATACTGAATCGGGAAGTCACGACCAGGATGCCGACGGTAAAGACGAGTAGAGTTCCAATGATGTCCAGACGTGTGGCGAGCCAACGCTGGTTAGCGTAGGTCAGGAAGTACGCACCATCCATGCTGTCGACGGCATCGTAGACAGAGTTGGCGAACTGCTTTTGTAGACCGTACGCACGAATCGTGGGTGTGCCGTTCACGGCCTCGCTGAACTTGGAGAAGACCACACTACGCAAGACGGCCTCATGACGTTTGATCTCGCGAGCTGATGCGCGGTAGTAGTTCGCCGAGAAGACAAACATGACGAGAAGAGGAGCCAGGGCAATCGCAAAGTAGTAGTAGTAAGCGATGATGAGGATGAACACCGAGACGATCATAGCCATTGTCAGCGAGAACATGCGGATGGCGTCTGTAAGAACGTTATCCATGGTGTCAACGTCTTTTCCGAAACGGTTGATGATTCGTCCAAGTGGCGTTGTGTCGAAGAATGACATCGGAGCACGAAGCACACGCTCGTACGCTCGTTGGAGCATAGTCTTACTCGCCTTTGTGCCATAGACAGTCAGGAAGACGGAGAAGGCGAATTGCAGCAAGGCTTGTGCAACACCAAGAGCCGCGTACACGCCGATGTACTCGCCCTGGGAGTATCCGAACTTGTTTGATGTCCACCAAGAGAGCCAAAGACTGGTCGTGATATTCGCGCCTTGTGAGATGATGAGTAGGAAAATAATGAAAGGCGCGATGAGGATGGAGCCACTGGCTTTGAGGTACGCCTTGTAGACGGTCCAGCCAACACTGTTCACAGCGCGCTCTTCAGCCTGCATCAGGCCGCCTCCAGGCTTCTTGCCACCCTTCTTCTTGCGCACCATCTTTTTCTCGCCTTCGACCTCATCCTCATTGGGCTCTTCTTCCTTCTTCTCCTCAGAGGCAGTAGTCTCCATGATCTTCTGGAACTCGGCGTCATCCTGCATAAGCTCGTTGAAAGTACCGACCTTGTGGATACCACCTTCCTTCATCCAGATGATGCGATCGACCTTGGGCAGGACGTGCAGCTGATGTGTAGCGAGCACACGCGCCTTGTTGGCGAGTAAGCCGCAGATGGCGTGATCCATGATGTGCTTGCCGACATGCGCGTCGACAGCGGACAGTGGATCATCCATAAGCACGATATCCGCGTTGAAATAGATCGCACGCGCAATGTTCAGACGCTGCTTCTGTCCACCGGATACAGTGATACCACGCTCGCCAATCTCGGTCATATCACCGTTGGGCAACATTTCGAGATCCGGACGAAGTGCGCACGCATCAATAACTTCATTGTACCATCTGCGGTCATACTCCTTGCCGAATGTGATGTTATCCTTGAGCGTAGCGTTCTGAATCCAAGCATATTGTGGACAAAAGGCACGACTGCCAGCGAATGTTACATCGCCACCTGTTCTGCGCATGTCACCAGCGAGCGCACCAAGGAGGGAACTCTTTCCTGAGCCAACGCCTCCGATGATGGCAACGAGCTCGTTGCGGCCGATGCTAAGGTCGATGCCGTTGATAGCGAAGGGCTTTTCCTCTCCATCTGCGAGTGTACTACTGCTGACGCTAGAAGGCAGCTCCTCAGCAAGGCCCTTCTCGATCAGCTTCGACTTGCGCTTTTCCTCCTTCTTGTCCTCCTTATCTTTGGCTTTGGCCTCTTTCTTCTCCTGCTTGAGCTGCTTCTGGCCTTTAGGACCCTTACCAAGCACCTGCTCGGAGTCCTGGGTAGGCGTACGCTCCCACGTGAAATTGGCGGATTTTACCGAGATGGCATGCTTGGCTTCAGCGTCCCAGTTGGCCTCGTCAGTTTGATCTTCAGCATTCAGGAACTCCTCAATACGCTTCAAAGAAGCGTTGGCGTCTACTACCTGGCCGATGACCATGGGAAGCAAATTCAGAGGAATGCGAAGAGCGTTGAAAAGAGCCAAAGAGGAGAAAACAGGGGCAGGATCAAGAGAGCCGGCGCCGTGGGTTAGAGAGAAGGTGATGAACGCCAGCATGGATGCGAAAATTGGAATGGACATGGAGACTGCCATGATACCGTTGCGAATCGACAGCAGGAAAGCGATCTTGTTAATCTCCTTTGTCCGGATCTGGTTCAGACGGTCGAGGAAACTGGTCTCCCACCCAAAGTATTTGACGAATCGTACCGAGGACAGGATTTCTTGTGTCAGACTGACACGCTGGTCGGTGATCTTGTTGATGAAAGTACGGCGGGACATCAGCGTCTTGATGGAGCGCCCAAGCAGTGGCATCAGCACAACAATCAGACCAAAGCCGGCAAGAGCACTATAGGTAAGGTTGACCAAGAGCAAAGCCAAAGTAAGGAAAACCTGTAGAATCGAAGTCCAGGTGATGTGGAACATGCCGAAAGCCTGGTCGATACGGTATGTGTCGGTGGACATCAAGTTGACGATTCTACCGTTGCTCCAACCTTGTCCATCACCAGAGACTCCCTTGGCCTTCTCCTTATCCAGTTTGCGCTCGAAGAACTCTTTCTCCTCCTTGCTTCCAGGCTCGAGGTTGTCCGGTCGCTTCTCCGCTCCTTGGCCACCGGCTTTCGCTCTTCCGGAAATGACCATGGCTTTGTCGAAAATGACTGAAATCAGCACAGCGCGCGCTTGACCACCAACCATCATACCACGGTAGATGAAGTGGTTAGTGCACATCGATTGCACGATTTGCATGCCTGTGATACCGAAGACAAGTCCCAATCCCCGGCCAATAGCAGGTGTTGCAACCAGTCCTTGCGATGCGTAGTATGCTTCTCCGGCAAATCTGATCAAGTACTTCATTACGAAGGGCGACATGACTTGCAGAATAGCGGATGTCAATTGACAGCTACCTCCAAGGATGAACTCAAATCGGAATGTATCAAATAGGGCCATGGCCATTCTGTTCTTGCCGCCTTGCTCCTTCCTCTTCTTGTATGCTGCATTCAGCTTCTCCGAAAGCACGTAAACGCTTCGATCGGGATTGACCTGCCAGATGTCGTTCAATTCCAGAGGTCGCTGGTATCCGGCAACCATGAGCGGGTTTATCCATTGGAAATATAGTACGCTGAAGAACCCAGCCTTGTGCTCTCGCGACACCATGCGCTCCGAAGGGATTGGTGGCGGATTTCTTGATTTGAGAGGGTTCAATCTCTCGCTCCATGTTTGCTTTCGTGGCGCCTGCTCGGCTTCCTGTTGTACGCTGCTGGCGTAGCTTGTGCCCGTCGCTTGTGTCCAATTACTCGCTGTTCTTTGCACCTCTAGCCTCTCTTTCTCTTTCGCAACTTCGTCTCCGTTTGATGAGGACTCTGCCTCTTCGACTGCTTCCTTGTCGAGTACTGTTTCCTCGTTCATCTCTTTCTTCGACCCGACTACTGCAGGCTCTTCTGCCACCGGCTCCGACTGTGAGAATTCCTGGGCTCCGGCGAGATTGTCATTGTTCTCAGCGAACGTTCTTTCCTCGTGTGGTCGCGACATGTCGGCGGCGACAGGGATTCGTCGGTGGGCACCGCAGAGGGTGTTGTGTTTATGCAAAGAGCGCAGGTGTGTTGTTAAGCGCCAGCGGACATGCCGTGTACGGGATTCGATTAATTAGAATGGCAGATTACGAAAGAACAGTCGTGTCTCACAAAGACATGACTGAGACAAAACACGCAGAAGGCGAACGGGCGATTTGGCCATCGGGCGGCGCGGACGTGCCTTCGGTTCGCATTCCCAGTCCATGATGCTACTACACGCCGCACGGGATGTTTAACGCCGATTGATGCAGTAAGCGAATGCAGCGACCGTCTTCCTCTCATTGGTGTGATGCAAATCAAGCTCTTTACCAAGCTCAGATCTACCCCGGCAAAACGGCACGCACGTACATATGTCGAGATAATGGCGAAACCCTCGGTCGTCCGCCACCGGGCACGAAGGCAAGTCGCAGAGAGAGAAAAGCATGCCATCTATTTTGCGTGTATTGCCAGCGACTCAGGACGTTTGACTTTCAGTGCTTGTGTCGATCTCGCGCGTCTGGCGACATATTGCATTCTGATCACAAATCAAATGGCGCCACCAAAAGACCACCATAAATCCAGATATCGGTGGTCGGGCACTTCTTGACACCGGACTCCGCTCAGCAATGGACGGAAAAGGCAAGCATCGCGGTCCACATATGTGCTCTATGTAACCTTAATCGCGGCACGTGGACGTGTTCACTCTTTGGCCATGCGTTGCTTGCGCTGTTGCCTTGCCTTGCGTTTACCCTGCGCAAGATGCGAATCCGCTATGCGAGTGCGATTCTTCAGTGTGCCTCTGCCCACCTGATCCGAACAACAAAGCTGAGCAATTTCCAGGCTGAAGTGGCACATTAGGTAGGCGTCAGCGGAAGCGGTACGTATCCGGGTGGAGCTTTTTTTCCCCCTTTCTCACATACTCAAGCATGTACTACGTCTCCTGATACAGATGCAGTCATCCATCTGATATGGCAAATATTTGGTTATTGAACACTGCCATCTTGCAAGGCATGTGGCGTTGGTGTGTCTACCGAGTCACGACTCACAACCACGCAATAAAGTTTCGATAAGCGGAGAGACGAATAATACATAATGCCATGACTCGAGAATGATGGTGCAATCATCATATGAGTTCGTGGGGGATCTGACATCGCTCCGAGCTAAAACTAACGTTACCTTAAGAATCTGGGCTCATGGCTCCAAGACTGACAAAGCTGCTTGCTTGCCATCGAGGTACGAGAGGCGGCTGTTCTGATGTCCTGTATATCCCTGCTCTATGTTACCGCTTGGCATTTGCCACGCAAAAAGCAAGAGAGTACGCGCCTGGGATCGTACAGCCACGACGTCCTATCTGGCAAATCTCTACTTCTTTGAAACCGCATAGCACACGTGGCAAGATGCTGTCAACCTTCAGACGCCCACGCATCGGCACTGCGTAACAATACCTTTGGGACGCAAGACAACAGCGCATAGAATGCTCATTACCCCCCTAGTATCACGCTTTATGACCACCAAGCGCAACGATCCAGAGAAGGAGAAGAAACAATGACCCAAGCACCGCGTTCCTCTATATCTCAAGAAGAGAATTTGACAATCAGTGCCGAGGAATGCGAAGACACTATCGAGAGAGAACAGGCGCGACTCTGGGCCAAACTCCAACGAGCAGAAGTACAATTCCCAACCGGCAGCATCGCCCAATGAAGTCGCGCCCTCGATTGCATCTATGCCGACTTGGTAGCGAACAGCCCTGTCGGCTCTTTCACACCGAGTGAGCATTTCCCAAAGTTGACCGACTCAGTGACTATACACGGCGTGCTGGTTTGGACGAAAGAGCAACGGTGGCTAGAGAAGGCGATGTTCTACACGAAAATACGTGCAGCTATTCGTTGGATATATGCGCCGCTGCAAGAAGTTGGGACTTTAGTCCCTCAAGGACGAGTCTTCTGTATCGATGCCTGGATGCCAATGTTCGCGCTTAGCCGGACAATGACCCTGCCGTTGCCTTTAGTGCTGGTGATGGCCAAGGCAAGATGTCTAGTAATACTGTCGATTTGAATCCTTCGGGTTTGTAACACAAGACGATGGGTTGGCAGAGTATCGCCACAGCCAACACCATCTCGTGGACAGGCTCCGTGCAATGCTTGGGTTTAGTGCAGAGGTGGGAGAACTTGTCTTCGGTTTGCTTGAGATGATGAAGAAATCGTCCGCGTGGGTCGAATTTCGCTTAGACCTCTATAAACTTGATTCTCCGCTTCATGTCGCGAGAATCAACCGACCAATTCGCATACTTCTCATCGCCGCAATGTTGAAAATACCAATGAAAGGACCAACCGCAGAATTTGCACTTGAACTGCCACCACACCCTGGAGGCAGTGAAATGCAAACCACCACATGAAAGCCACCAGTCTCACGAATCTGGAAAGAACAGAGACTTCCTCAGCAGGCGCAAGGATCCAGAGCTTAGCTTTCACTGCTTGCACTTGGAAGTTCAACCATCCCATTTTCAAATCCTCATCGCACCAATCGAAAGCCCTGCGCATATCCTGGGCTTCAAAGAGTGACGCGAAGCGATAAGCAGAGAAATACATGCTTCGAGTTTTGAGGGCCGCTAGGTCGGCGGTGATGCGAGTTAAAGCTCTTTTTCGCCCTTCGGCGCCACCGATTGAGCGCTGTGTTGAGATTTGTTCCCTCTTTGCCTTGAGCACCTCATGTCTTTTCTTGTAGACCTCGGCTTCCGTTTGTTTTAAGCGTTCGAGGTCTTGCCTGAGAAATTCGGGAAGTGAAGATTCGGGCTTGGATTTAGCACTGTCATCCTTTACCTTGCCGTCCCTCTTTGTAGACATTGAGCGTCCGAGCCGAGACGTTGGTAGGTGCACGAGTTGCTGGTATGCTGGTAATTTGAAGGGGCTTTGACATACTCCCCGCATACTGGAGCGCATGGAGAGTTGTAGCATATTGGGAACAGTTCGCGAGCCCTCCGTGCAAATTACCAGTAGTAGCTGGTGGACATCAGGTGATTGTACTGTCCTGTGGCAGGATTCGTAAGTCGTCTGGCACAAAAGAATTGAAACTCCCGTGGCTTCGCACGAAGTGGTGAAGGGGAAGTGGTCCAAGCGCCGTGGCAAATGCAGCACCTCCATCTCATCAACAACAAATTCCATGCGCATCAAACGATACGCTAACGTCTTCAAGCGCCTACAACAACGCTGTCGGGTCATGTATCTTGCAAAAACTCCATTCCGCTATCGCTATACGCACATCTATCATGCCACCACACTAAATTGCGTTTGTCACAAGCAATAACCGCAATGTCGAACACAAACATCTGCGCCGTGTTTACATCCACTGCCGTCGCATCGTACAAGTGCAGGCCTTTTGATGGCATCCAATAAGGATCAGTAGATACAGCAGCCGTGTTGACAGACTCGACAAGCAGTAAGGTTTGCGAAACGAAGACCCATGTCGCTCTAAGAGAGATCGTCTCCTCGGCTGGAACGTACTGTACAAGGGTAGAATTAAGCCCTCGCCGTCAGAAGATCTCGCTGAGAAATCTTCCACTGCGGCCATTCGTTTGACTTTTTCCAACACAGCTCCCAATGGGTCGACAATTCTCTAGACGGACCATTGCATGGTTTTCAGCATGGCTTGCCATTTCAGTGGGTGCTATGTCTAATGATACGCTTGCGCCACAAGTGTATTCCACCAGTGGCACAATCATTGGCCACCAGGCACCTGACAGGCCAGGCACTTTCGAATTTCTGGGCATCAAGTACGGCCAGGCTCCTGTTGGTGAGCTCAGATTTGCTCCTCCGGAGAGATATACCGCTCCAGCGCATACTTCTTACAACGCCTCGACTTGGGTAAGCTCTACTTTGGACCATTGATCAAACGCAAGCGGCTGACATTCATCTCAGAATGCGTAAGTGACGGTCTGTCGAGCGAGAGAAAGGATTGCTGATTTTGCTATAGTGATTGCCCTGCGAATATTGCACCAGAGACGAAGTTCCCCAACTTCACTAACAATGGGCTCACGATCATCAATAAATTCACCGGTCGCCTCGGCAATCGACAGGATGAAGACTGTCTCGCACTCAACATCTGGACCAAGTCCACTTTGGCTACGCATCCCGACAAGGCCAAGAATCCCGTCTTTGCCTTCTTCCATGGCGGCCGCTTCACTATCCCTGGTCCACACAGCCCATTCTACAACGGCCAGTATCTTGCAGACAGCGAGGATGTAGTTTTCGTGACTATCAACTACCGCTTAGGCATTTTCGGCTTCTCAGGGGCACCAGGCATTGAACAGAATGCTGGGCTTCGCGATCAACGAGCCGCGATTGAATGGCTTCGTGACAACGTTGCAGGTTTCGGGGGCGATCCAGATCGTATAATCATCTTCGGCCAATCTGCCGGCGGTGCATCGGTCGATTACTGGGCGTATGCGTACGAGAAAGATCCAATCGTAGCCGGCATCATCTCCCACTCCGGTTCAGCACTTAGCTTCATCCCCAACGCGCCCGAGTACTCACAATCCATCTACAACAACGTGACCAGGACCCTCGGCTGTAAAAACAATACAGACACAGACACCCTCTCCTGCCTTCGCAACAAAAGCGTCACCGAAATCCTCGCCGCCGCACGCAACGTCCCAGCCCTCCCCACCCAAGCTCTCGCCCAAGCAACGTTCCACCCGACCGTCGACAACACCACCGTCTTCGCAGATTATACCACACTCGGCAAAACCGGCGCTTTCGCCAAAATCCCTTTCCTCGCCGGCAACAACGACTACGAAGCCGGAACCTACCGCGTCAGCGCTTTCAACGCAAACATCACCCTTTCTCCCTCGCAGTGGGATCTCTTCAACGAGCGCGCATTCACCTGCCCGGCGAAATACGCCACGGACTTCCGCGTAGCACACGGTGTGCCAACATGGCGCTACCGCTACATGGGAGACTACGCCAATCTGCGCCTCTACGACAGCTGGGGCGACTACCCGTCCAGCGGCGCGTACCACGGCTCAGAACTGAGCGCGCTCTTCGGCACGGCGCAAAATGTTTCTGGCGAGGCGAACTCGGTGGAGCAGGAGCGGTTTTCGAAGTATCTTCAGGGCGCGTGGGCGGCGTTTGGTCGGGATCCGTGGCGTGGGCTTGAGGAGGAGTATGGCTGGCCGGTTGGCAATGAGAGTCTGGTTAAGTTGGCGCCTAGAGGTGGAGCGTTGAGTGAGCTTGTTGACCCGGGTGTTTATGATGGTCGCTGTCCGCGGGTGGAAGATAATGATCCAAGGCCGGGGATGGGCGCGTTCTAGGTATTATGATAGAGAGATAGCCATGTCGAGACAACGTTTTCTGGGATATGCTTGAATTGCGCAAGAACAGGAAGAACAGCAAGAAAAGCCTCGGGAAACTCAACAAAATTGTCTTGAATCGTTTGATTTTCATTTCACGCCGTCTCTTTCTCTTTCTCATCTCGTAGCGAAGGATCTCTCTATAATACAAAGCAAACGAAAGTACAGTTGTACGCCCAAGCAACGCTCAATGTTCAGCACCAAGCAATCCATACACTCCATTTTGGCCGAGGACATCGCGCCGTACAAACCCCTCAGAATAAACAAACAAAAGTTGGCCGCCGATGTCCTCGTGTCGTCGTCCTGTCAAGCTCTTTGCGATGACTTATTGCAGCACCATGCCGCAATTTAATCGCTGTTCAACCCAACACTTTTTGAAGTGTTTTCCGAGCAGACTCCCTTCTCTTTGTCTCCAATGTTTGTTGCTTTTCAACCATGGCGGCCTTCGCTCCATGCTGATTCATACCAAGCGACCCAGATCCAGTCCCGTAAACCAGCCATTTTGGGTTGTACCTGCGTGAATTGTGTTGTACTTGTACAGTACATGTACAAAAGGTAGTCGGTACAAAGACTTGCACAAAGCTGTGCGTATCAAGTACAGCACTCGTAGGAATTGATACGTCTTCACTCTAGATACGATCAAAGGGTCGCTTCAACGACTTACGCGTGTCGTGAACTTGCTGATAAGCGTGGGGCTCGATCGTGCCAGGGACATGATGAATAGCGTCAGGTCCGATTGCCATCGGCGGTCCGGGTGGAACAAGTGGTTCCTCCGGGAGATAGAGGTAATCCGCGCTCATTGGCATAAGCGGTGCGAGTGGAATAAGCTCACTCGTGGCATAGAGATACTGCGCTGTGCCACTGGCAACTGCGTTGTTTTCGTGGGAGCCGCAAATTACATCGCCGATGTTTCCGTGCATGTTTGCAGTCAAAGTCGGATCACAACCTGACCCGCGATCGTCCGAGTATCGCGGCGCAAGCAATGATCCGCCAGCGTTGACGTTACTGTATCGAGAGACAATCGATCTCTGCATTTGTCTCTTGCATCGAGCGGTGACGGCCTGCATCTTCGAAGTGCGTACGTCGTAATCACCTTGCATAACGTGGAAACGTTTCTCGATTTTGCGCACATGAGCCCAGATGTCGACGAATTGTTCGTGGTTTACAAGAGCATGAATCTCGCCCTTGATATGCGCGACATTCAATGCGTAATCGCCTTTCAGGCGGCGAAATTGATTTTCAATGTCGGCGACGTTCTCCGCAGTGTCGCTTTGTCCTGACTGTCCCGTGTTGCCGTTCAATGGCACGACGCCATCTGCTCCGCAACCATTCTAGTATCGCGGCGCAGACGGCGGCCCGCCAACCATGTCGCTGCTGTAGCTTGGGTTGTTTGAGATCTGACCCTTCAATTGGAAAATCTCATCCTGCATGCGGGAAATTCGCAATTCATATTCGTCCTGCATGCGGCTGAAACGTTGCTCGATGCTACGAACGTAAGCCCATATATCGCCCTGACCTTGGGGATCTTGTTGAGCTGGATTCCCGGAGGCGAGGACTTCACGCATACTGCTACCAGACGATCGACCATGACTAGACATACTGCCTGGATTAGAGCTTGAGCCGCCGCTCTGGGGTGGCAGCTGTTGATGATGCAACGAGCTAGGACCAGGGCCCGAGAATCCAGACGACTGCATAGTGTTGCGAGTCTGTGGTTGAGTACCAGCAGCAGCCATGGCAGGGATAGGAAGTGGTGGTAGCTGAGGTGCAGCCTGATTGGCGTGAGGGAATTGCGCATGAGGATGCGGCGGTGTTCTGCCGCCAGTTCCGCGTCCAAATTGTTGTTGTTGGAATTGCTGGGTAAGACTTGGTGATCGATTGCGCATTGTGGTGTTTCCGTTTGGATCGGTGACACTAAGTCTGTGCTGATCTGCTGGCTGGCCAGGGGAGAGTGGCTTGGGCGACTCGGTCATCATTCCTCCTTGTTGTTGGAAGACTTGCCCTGGTGGCGCGTTGTAGAATGCCGACGTCAATTGTGCGCCAGCTGCAGGACTGGGTTGGCCCGACATGTCACGTGGCGATGTGACAGGGCCAGAGGCGGGATGTAAAACCTGTGGTGGCGCCATCTCGCCACGCGCGTGTTGTAATGCAGGTGGCGGATACGTGCTCGAGTGTTGGCGATACACCTGGCGGTCTGCGTCCTGTGGCGTCTCTAATTGAGTACGCTTACGACTTGGCTCGCTCTCGCGACGACCAGAGGCATCCACATCGACATCATCCTCGTCGTCGGGATAATCCATGCCGTCCATGCCTTCACCGTCGCGTCCAAAGAATTCGTCATCGCCACCAACACTTGACCTCCGACCAGCGCAACCTCCGGGACCCTTGTTGTGGCGGGCTAGGGCATCGCCGCGCGCGAAACGTCGACCACACTTATCGCATGTATGAGGTCTCTCTCCAGTGTGGAGTTTGGTGTGGCGTTTCAAGTCATGTAGGCGTCTGAAACGCGCGTTGCAAGTTTGGCAAACATACGGTTTCTCTTGACTGTGAGTTAAGAGGTGACTTTTCAAGTTGTGGTGTCGTGTGAAGTCTGTCGAGCAATACGGACATTTATGGCGTTTCCCTGATGATACTGGTGGCGATTTCGGACTTGATTGGCCATAGCCAGGAAGGCTCAAGCCTCGCGCAGGCGCTCCATCTCGGTCGTGTTCTTGCGGTGGCGGTCCCGGATATGAGAACGCCTTTTGTCCATCGTCATTGTTGACGTTCAAGTGGCCGTTGTCGCCAGTGTAATTGCCAGAATCAGACATATCAGCAGGCTCAGCTACGAATGACTGCTGATTCGCGGTGGCGGTCATGTTTGCGCCGGCACCCGATGACTCGATGGATCCATAGCTGGACATGCTGGCAGGGCTCGTTTCCAGTGATGCGCCCTGTGTAACTTTCGGTATGGTGATCTTCTCTGCGGCTTTGCGCAAAGGTTCGCTTAATTTGTTGGGTGCTGGACTGTCGCTTGGTCGGCTGATTCCTCCACTGCCCATCAACGCTTGCATAGCCTGCACAGCAGGGTTGGGACTCGTCCGCTTCTCAGCCCCAGTGGCAGTAAGCTGCTGCCGCTCCCTCCTCTTCGTCTCCGCGAGGGCAGCCGCGCCAGTGAGTGCTGCAGGCGATCGGGCGTGAGAATGTGTGGTTTTGGGTTTGGTTGATTGAGTTGATAGTTTCGACGACGCAGCCGCGGGAGTGGGTCGCGACTGATCTGGATGCAACAATTCCGGGGATCCAACGGCGGTCGACGGTCGCGCGGCTGCAGCAGTAGGAAAAGATGTTGGTGTACGTGGAGGAGCGAGGGCCGGAGGATCGGACGGCGGACTGGCGGCGCGCTGTGTTGTGGCCATAAAGGCTAGGCCGACATTGGCGAGCGCGTTGTGTGGAGGATGTTATCGATTGTGTGTCTGTCGGCGCGTATGTCAGTAAGCAGCGTGCACCTCACTCAGCACAACGGTCGCGTGGAAGAAAGAGGCTTGGCAGCTGGTGGGCTGAAGGCATGCGCGCGCGTGGAGCAAGCATTCACATGGCGTCGTGGCAGTGCATGTTCGATGGGGAGCGAGCAGAGTGCACAGTCGTGGGAGGGGAGACGCACATCAATCGGAAGCTGGCTGGCTGGCTGCTGGGAGTACGTCGAGGCTCGTCAGAGCGGATCGTTGTTGTTCTGGCAGACGCGGGCCGACGCGAGCACGTGCAATTTGAAGGCGGCAAGGAGAGGCAAGGCAGGGCAAGGCGATGACGTCGCCCGGGCTGCTGTGGACGAGGACTCGGCGCGAGTCGAGCTCGCAGTAGTAATGCTCGTCCAGGCAGGATGGACGGTGGCGGTTGTGTGTCGTAGTGGAGGAGTAGTGGCGGGTGGAGAGAGTGTTCAGTCGCAAAGCAAGAAGCCGCTGTGGCGATACCTAATGAGACCGCGAATCACGGCAAAATCAGGGCGTAGCGGACCCGCTGCGGCGCAGGCCTTCTCCAACGGTCGGTAGCTTCTTCGGTGGCGCGAGGCACAGTACAGGCTCACGCGCGAGACAGATGCCCAGAGAAAATCTGTGCGTTATGTTGGAGAGAGCGTTGGTAGGACATTCGACGGCTCTGACATGTTCGCTGAGCAAAGTGGCGTATGCGAGCTGCCACTAGCGACCGAGAAACAGCGAAGGCGCAGCACAGCAAGGGTAGCGAAAGGGCAGGCGAATCGTCATGGCCAAGAGTATTTGGCCTGCTCGCAAGCCACGATCGCCACAGCCGCCAGCGCCAGCAACGAGGAATCGGGGATCGAAGCTCTCAACTACTGAATATACTACTGTGCGCTTGCGGGCTACAGCCGCACAGTCTCAATGCAGTACGTAGCGCCACTCTGGTCGAGTAGGAGGTACGATTTCGATGCAGCCGTTGCCCTCGAATGCGCCACTTTCAGCAGTTCATGTTTCGCCTATGCTGCGACAGCGAGCTCTTCACACAGATTGTGGCAGTGGTGTGGCTCAACAGGTACAGGATGCTTTGCCTTCAGACGGCGTTGGCTTCGGAGAAATCGACCGCGGTGAGCCGGTCCTTGGTCGTCGCGTGCGTCCCACCGATCAGGAGACGGGCCTTTAGTCTTAGCCCCCATCGTCCTGCTGTCCGCGCTTTTCCACTGCCAAAGGTTCGTATGTCTTCTAGAAGAATGACGGCACAGCTTGACTTGGACCGTCAGATTTGCACACAGAATTACTGCACCTGGCTCGCTGTCGGGGTGTGGCTTGACCCTGGGCAGTCTGAACAACTCGATCGCCCGCATCTGTTTAGATACTTGGGAGGAGCCGATAGCCGTGCCAGCCACAAGAGTTGTGGTGACGGGGCTGACGAGCGATCTGCTAGTGCGTCATCCGTATTGATAATATTCAAATACAGGTTTTGGACGCGCTTGCCGCTAGTCCTCCTGCCTTGCTTGCCAGGCCTGCTTTCGAAGGCAACGTGTAAATGATGAACATGAGGCGATCATAATGTCGACTATCTGGTCGAAGAGGGGTTGCTGATGGAAAATCCCGGACAAGAAGGACTGCCCCCTTGTGCGTGATGAGCGAAAGGGGTCCAAGATCAGCGCTGTCATTAGATTGCCTTGGGAAGGCGCTTTGTCGATGAGGCAACCGCGAAAGAGGCTGTGCGGCCGCGGACTGACGCTTCGGGGCCAGTGCCTGGCTACCTGGTCCTTGGGACCAAGGTCTAGCAGCACGGCTCTGTTCCACGTCAAATATCACACGCTGCACTAGGTTGAGGCTCGGTGCTTGCTTCTACTGTATGTGGCAAATACACCACCATGCATTATGCACAATCTTTTAAGATCAGCACCTTTGCCAAGGTGACAACAACCGAAAGATCATCAATACCACGCTGGGGTGCCCTGGTCAAGCCCCAATGCACGGATGGGCAACCCACAACTAGTTCGCACGAAAGGTAGAAGCGACCCCAAAGGTGGCTGGCGGTCCGCAATCTTCACTGCACCTGTCATGTTTCAGTGGCAACCGATGTGCCAGGCAATCTGGACTAGGCGCTGTGAACGATAACATTTCACAGATCATATCGGCCTTGTGCTGCAGGGGCATGTAGCCATTGGCATATGGCAGCCACCAAGCTGCGATGTTGATCAGAGCTATAACAATTATAGGTCATACTCACGCGAACCTGAATCTCAGGGCCAGTTGTGGATGTCATACCACCGTCGCGTGTGCCGTGCCATGGCTCGCATGGGTATCCTGGCATTATGTATACCTGAACATGATTCCCGGTCAGAGAACCACCACGAAACGGCAGTCTCACACATGGCTGCAGGGAAGTGGAGGAGCGCACAGCAAGTAGTGGCCCAACGGAAACTGCCTGGTCGCTGAGATGCTCGGATCTCGTCGCTGTTTCTCGCAATGGTTTGTGCGGCTCTGGCAGTGGCGTTCCTGATGGCGACAATTCATGGTGGTGAATATCAACTTTGGCACAAATACCGTATGAACATGAAATAGAAAGTCCCTTCCATTCAGTACCTCCTATCGCTATCCTAACCAGATGCACGAAAAGCTCCATTGAAGGCTGCGTGGAATCATCACTTGTCAAGCCACCTGACTCAGTTGTCCTCCGACATTTACACTGGCAGCATACAAACCAAGCATAACGCAATACCAAAAATCGTGATGCGTGAAACACTTATGTGAACCGCTGCGAGATTGCCGTCTTTTCAGCCATACTCTACATAAATATGACAGTATAGCCGTAGTCTATGTACTTCTGTAATATACGATACTATCATCTCCCGCCATCAAGATAGTACGAAAGGGTGTAGTTCAGGAACGTGCACTGCTTGAGATCGGGGAAGTCAATAGTCTTCGCAGGGAAGTCGAGGTTCTTCGCTGGGCCCTTGTTGCCGCTGACAGGCTTCCATGGGCCTGACTGTTGGACGCCTTGGGTTGTCTATACATCATTACATCAGCGAATGCTCGCGTACGGGGCACAGAAAGTCTACTTACGTTCGTGTATCCGCGCACCTGGAGGTACTTCATGGACGGATTGGGGTCGCCTTGCCTGGTGAAAGCCGCAAAGTAGCCCGACATCAGCTGCAGAGCCTTAAGATCGCTAGCATCACGTAGCGGGTCTTGGTTGCCGTAGGTGAAGCCTACGTCTGCGCCGTGGAGGCGGAAGTAAGGCAAGTGAGGGTTACCATTAGGGTACCCAGGTGTGACGGGACCGCTTGCGAGTCCAGAAGCACCAAGGTTGTTAGGGTCATAGCCAGCATATGTGCGGTCGATGTTGTAGTAGTAAGCGACTTTGAAAGCGTGGGAGGTTGCGCCGGCGTAGACTGTGGCTTCGTCGATGCAGCGGAAGGTCTTGTCTGTGGCGATACGCTGGCTCACGTTGAAAGCATCGAGGGACAGGTTTCCGCTGTTATAGTAAGGGAACAGGCCCGAGTCGATGGCGAGCTGAGCGTACTCTGCGGTGATACCGAGACTGGCTTGGATGCCTTCGGAGAGAGACGAGATGTTTGCTGGTGGGAAGTTGGAGAAGGAAGCACCTGAAAGAGTCAATCAGCGTTCATGTCTAGCACAGAATTGGAGTATCATAATCGACTCACCATCGTCGGTTGTGGTGCCGAACAGCACTGGAACGTGTGCAGTGCTACTGTTGCGCTTGGAGACGATAAGCTGTTCTGTATTGACGATACTGCCGTCTTGAACAACATAGCGGGCGACTGTGTTGTAGTTCTGGATCGTTTGAGCAGGTACTGTCTTCAAGCAAGCGATCTGCGCGTCAATGGTGGTCTGGTTGCATCCCAGGCCCCGGAAGATCTGTTGACCTGCGACGGTGTAGGATTCGTTCACGGTATAGTACGAGCTGTAGGTGGTACCATAGTCGCCATCGAGTCCGAGAGTACGACCTCCACCAAGATTGCTCTGAGGAATCGCTCCGGCAATCAGGTTCTGGCTGATGACTCTTGGAGAGCCGAGAAGAGTGCGAACAGATCCTGCGCCGGCGCTACCGCCGATCTGTGAACGATGTCAGCTTTGTTGCGGCCGAATATCAAGCGTGGAGAATATGTTTAAACTTACAATAGTGACGCGGTTAGGGTCACCACCGAATTGGGCAATGTTCTTCTTCACCCATTCCAAAGCCGTGATCTGGTCACCGATACCGAAGTTGCCCTTGATATCAGTACCGGGAATCGCGAGGAATCCAAGCGTTGACAGACGGTAGTTGATCTCGACTCCCACAATGTCCTCGCGCGAAGCGAGGTTGCCAGTATCTTGGCCACTAGTGGGTCCACCATCACCACCAGTAAATCCTCCACCGTGAATTGAGAATAGCACAGGCCTCAGGTCCTTCTTCGATCCAGCCTTGGGCAGAAAAGGGGTCTGGATATTCAGGAAGAGGCATTGCTCGTCACCCTGTCCATCTCTGTAGATCTGTACGCAGTTGGATCCGTACTCGGTCGCCTGCAGGGTCTCGCCGGTGCGGTTGTAGAGAGTGGAGTATTCGAAGCGAGCAGGTGGGTTGGCATATGGGATACCATTGAAGCGGAACGACTTCTGATTCCTGTATCCCACGTACGTGTTGCCCCCGGATGAGATGGTCAGCTGGTTTGAAGCGGTAGCGTTGGAAGTTGTCGCCGTGTTACCGGTGCTTGACTGTGTGCAGAGCACGGGGAGCTTGCTATTCTTTCCTTGAATGCGTGCAAAGTTCAATCTTCGAGCATCGTTGCCGACAGCGACGGCTCCATTCTGGATCTGATACTGCTGGTTGTGTCCTTGGTGGCCAGCAAAGCTCAAGTATGCCAACGAGTGTAAGAAGTCGTTGCTGTGGCTTTTGATCGATGTCCGAGTCAAGAGACTCTCGCCAATAGCAGCACAGGCTGCCGCTCCAGCGCTAGCAGACATAGGGTCCAGAACAATGGCACCGATGTGATTCACATCGTCGGTAGTGTTGAGATTGTTCTGATAGATGAGTGTCAGAGAAGTACCATCGTTGCTGACAACAGGCGCTGCGGTAGTTGTAGCACTCAATGCCAGAGCGGCAGCAGCAGCGACTTTCGTAGTGAAACCCATGTCGTCGTGCTCGATGTAGGTCAGAGAGAGGACAATGCTTGATGCTGAGAAGAGAATGGATAGCCAAGAGGAAGCAGCAAGCCCTTCATATCGTTTCCAGACCATCACGAACAAGTTTACCGACACTCACAACAGCCGTTTAGGTTCTGTCCTACCGACCCGGCGGGTGCATCTACTCCTCTCCGCAGTATTCTCCAGATTAATATCCGCAGACGGGATCATAAAGCTTTCCTTCTTCTGGTTCATCCCTTCAGCCGTGCAGGCAAAAACCGGCAAGCACGGCGATTTTATAACCAAATCTTTGTAAGAGATGGGCCCACAGCGAGATGGAAGTTGGCCATTTAGCCGTACCCGGCTGTTCTCAAACTCAGGCTCGAACATTTCTTGGGGCTATCCAGCAGAATTTGGCCCTTGCAAATGGCACAGATGGGATATAGATTGTGTCGCCACGTGGCTCTCATGTCGTGTCCAAAGGGGAACGGTATACAGACAGGCTTTCGTATTACACTTAATGTCCTTTGCCGTGTCGACATGTCATAGACGCGGCGGGACGTTGTATGATTGCGCCGAAGCTTACGTCTCGGATCATGGAATTTCTATGTGCCCGGTGAGCCCTGTTGTCACCCGCTAAGATGGAGGCATGAACGATCTGATGTCCGAAGGAGCTGTCATATTGGGCCTCATTCTTTGAAATCTGGTCGTTCGCTATTTCTAAACCCCTGGAAGACGTTGTCGTGTCACCATGTTACCCTAACACTGCTAACCCTACGCTCTACATGCTTTGAATCAATGCAGATATCGCAAATACGAGTATGGCAGTATTGGTGGCCTTCTTTAGGGCCATAATTACCATTGAGATATAGTAGAGCTTAGCTTGTATCTCACGGTTGTGTGGTTAGATTACGGTCCAAAATGACTGCATTCGCCATTGGAAGTTCTGTGATCCTCGCGAAAGGTTTGTCAGAGTTTAGCTGACAATACTACCAAGATATCAGACGCTTTCCCCAATATAGGTATGCTTTAACGACGATCAAGATCGCATACACTATTCACTATACACGATCAAATGGCACGCCTTACTACTGTACGGTCATCTAGAAGCAATCAATACCCTGACTCGAACACCTGCTAACACCACGTGATCAAGCCCTGGCCCCATGCAACCCCCCACAAACTCTCGAATATGGGATCCTTGATCGGGGCCGACCGAAGATAAGCAAACGCGTGATCTCGTGTACTAAGATGATCACTGGTGCCGCAGGAGTCAAACATGCAAGTGGTAGTGTCCAGAACAACGCGCTCAATGGCGGTTCGTTCGAAAGACCTGGTCCGGCAATCTATACACGACGACAATGGCTGAAAGTACGAGACCAGGGCTTCCGGCTGATGTCGTGGACGATCCCATGGCATACAATGACTATGTCGAGGGCATGAGAGAAACTCAGTATCCTATGCTCAACGATGCAACATATCTCGACCATGCTGGTACTACGCTTTACAGCAAGGCTCTCATGGAACGCTTCCACACTGACATGATGAGCAACCTGTTCGGCAATCCACACTCGGCCTCGCCATCAAGCCAGCAGTCGACGCAATTAGTCGAAGATACACGCCTGGAGCTTCTGCAATTTTTCAAAGCGGATCCAGAAGAATACGACCTTGTATTTACGGCGAATGCCACGGCAGCGATCAAGCTTGTAGTGGAGGCTCTCAGGGAACAAGAAGATGGTTTTTGGTACGGGTACCATGTGGACTCGCATACGAGCCTGGTGGGCGTGCGAGAATCTGCACAAGAACATCGGTGCTTTGGCTCAGACGAAGAGGTGGATAGTTGGATAGAATCGAGCAAAGAGGATACCACAACGAGGGCGAAGCTCTTCGCGTACCCAGCCCAATCGAACATGAATGGTCGGCGGATGCCTCTAGATTGGACCACTAGGTTACGTGATATTGCCGAGTCACCAGCCTACACTCTGCTTGATGCGGCTGCGTTCGCTTCAACGTCTCAGCTCGATCTCAGCGATGCTAGGATATCACCAGACTTCGTTGCATTGAGCTTGTACAAGATCTTTGGATTTCCCGACCTTGGAGCTTTGATCGTGCGCAAAACTGCTGCACCTTTGTTTGCCAGGAGACGCTATTTTGGTGGCGGTACAGTGGACATGGTTGTATCGTTCAAGGAACAGTGGCACGCAAGAAAGATTGGTTCCGTACACGAGCAGCTCGAAGACGGGACTCTACCTGTACACAGTATTATTGCTTTGAGGGCGGCTATGCAAACACACTCCGAGCTTTACGGGACTATGGACCGAGTTGCACGACACACCGCGATGCTGGTCGAACGATTGCACGATGGACTGGCAGCAATGAAGCACAGCAATGACCGGCATGTAGCCACAATATACATGGCCGAAAAGGCAACGTATGGCCCTGTCGTTGCATTCAACCTGCGCAACGCCCAAGGAGATTGGATTAGCAACACCGAGCTTGAAAAGGTAGCGATCGTCAAGAACATTCACCTTCGGACCGGAGGCCTCTGCAATCCTGGAGGCATAGCTACATCGCTCGGACTAGAACCTTGGGAAATGAAAGACAATTTCTCCGCTGGCCATCGGTGCGGCAGTGAAAATGACGTCCTGAACGGCAAACCCACAGGCATGATACGGGTCAGCTTAGGTGCGATGAGCACTCTCAAGGATGTCAGAAGTTTCCTTTCATTCATCGATGACTTCTTTGTGGACCATGCGGTTGTACCAATTCGGGTCGACTCTCCAATGCTCGACCTAGAGCAGAACGGCACTGGTCGTCTGCACGTGGAAAGTCTTACTGTTTATCCTATCAAGAGCTGCGCTGGCTGGCGAATACCTCACGGAATGCCATGGGAAGTGCGACAAGAAGGCCTGGCTTGGGATCGTGAGTGGTGCATTGTTCATCAAGGTACAGGCGCCGCGCTCAGTCAGAAGCGGTATCCTCGAATGGCGCTCATTAGGCCCGAGCTGGACTTCAAAGCCGGCTTGCTGGTGATTCGACAGGCAGGAAACTCCACTGAAGCAAGTGTGCCCTTGTCGCTAGATCCCTCCTACTTCGCGGCAGATGGCCTACGGCACGGCAACACCAACGTATGTGGAGATGTAGTAAAGGCCCGGTTGTACACATCCGCGACTGTTGCTGCTTTCTTGACCGCAGCTGTGGGCGTTCCTTGCACTCTCGCCCGTTTCCCTAGTGCGACTACTGCAGGTTCGTCAACGAGACATAGCAAGTCACACCTTAAGCCTCTGGATCAACAAACTGGTGTCCCGCGTCCGATTCTTCTCAGCAACGAATCTCCAATACTAACGATCAATCGCTCGTCTCTCAACCGCCTGAACGAACAGATCAAACACAGAGGTGGCAAGGCTGCACACCCTGCCGTCTTTCGCGCCAACATTGTTCTCGCCGAGGACTCACAGCTGTCCCCTGGTCAAGAAAAGCCATGGGCTGAAGATGAATGGGAGAGCATGCAAGTAGGCGGCTCAGGTGGGCCAACGCTAGAGTTCCTGGGTGGGTGTCGGCGATGCCAGATGGTATGTGTGGATCAACAAAGCGCAGAGAAGAACGAGGAGCCTTTCGTTACTCTGGCTAAGACGAGGCGGTTTGGAGGACGAGTGCTGTTTGGTGTGCACACTGCGTTGATGGATCGCCAAAGCACTGGACGAACGATCTGCGTGGGGGATGAAGTTAGAACTGCGAAAAGGCATTAGCAGTGTAGTCGTAGACCCATGTAGATACGGCAGTTCAGACATATCCACAATCTTCACGGAGTGGAGCTCTCAATGGGTCGGCTTTAATGTTGAGGATCGCCATCAGATTAGAGCAACAGTATCAACAACATTGAAAGCTACACACTCTCATGGCAAAACATACTGGCTGGGACCGTATCTGAGTGTGTTTTCGGCAATGAATCAGTCACACATCGATCGTGATTTCCTGCCGTTTCGTAAATTACACCTGGCATGTTTCGAGTCCGAATCCTCTCAGCCCCGTCGATCGCTCGCTCGAGGCGTCAGCTCCCGAATCCCTAATTAACTGTGATTCGGCCAACTCCTTCTCTACTTTGTAGCATACCTGTACTGATGTATAATCCCTAATCACTTTCACGAAACCTCATGACTGGATACCCTGTACAATAAACCCGCCGTTTTCGAGCTCTTGGACCCTCGGCGCCACACACTCCTTACGAATCACTACCTGCGACCAGGCTTCCACCCAGCGACCAACTAATGCCGACGACGTGAAGAAAGGGGTTTGAGGCCACCGCGCACCTGCACACGCCCCGGCGGAGAGCATTTGGAAATAAGCGCATATGCCGCCGGCCAGGACGCAGGCCGAGTATGAGCTGCAAGACCAGCGCAAAAAGGTAAGCCGCCCTGGCGCATCCTGAGCAGCAAATGGGCATGAACTCCTCGCTGACCCGTACTCTCACCACAGCTTGCCAGCTCCTACCAATCCCTCCTAACCGAGTTCTCCTCTCCGGACCTTGGACAAGTTGGCAACTATACCCTCGGCCGCCTGATCGGAAAGGGTAGCTTCGGCAAGGTCTACCTTGCCTCACACAAGCTCACGAATGGCTCACGCGTAGTGCTCAAGAGCGCGAAGAAGGATGACGCCAACCTGGCGCGCGAGATTCACCACCACCGACAATTCCTGCACCCGCACATCGCTCGCCTGTACGAAGTAATAGTGACTGAGTCATTAGTATGGCTAGTCTTGGAATACTGCCCAGGAGACGAGCTGTACAACCACTTGCTCAAAAATGGCCGCATGGAAGTGCCGCAGGTACAAAAGATATTCACTCAGCTGGTCGGCGCTGTGAGCTATGTACACGCGAAGCAGTGCGTGCATCGAGACTTGAAATTGGAGAACATACTATTGGATAAGCACGGGAATGTGAAGCTGGTGGATTTTGGATTCACAAGAGAATACCAGGGATCAACAAGCTATCTGCAAACATGGTGTGGAACGGTATGCTACTCGGCGCCAGAAATGCTCAAGGGAGAAAAATACGCAGGCGAGAAGGTGGACGTTTGGAGCCTGGGAATCATTTTGTTTGCGCTACTCTCTGGCGAGCTGCCATTTGACGATGATGAAGAGTCTGTGACAAAAGGCATGATCCTGAGGGAGGAACCGAATTTCCCAGAACATGTGCCAGAACCAGCGAAGGAATTGATCAAGAAGCTACTGTCGAAGCGGCCTTTATTACGACCCTCGCTCTCGGATGTCCTCAAGGATCCATGGCTGGCCGAGCATGCTCCCCAGCAACAAGAGATCCTCAAATTACAGCAACCTGCGCCGTTTAGCACACAGTTAGAGAAGGATACTCTTCAGCGAATGCGCAGCGCGGGCGTTGACATCGACATGGTGATCGAGAACGTGCTCTCTCAGCGCTGCGACGGGCTCGCAGGCTGGTGGGCATTGTTGATTGAGAAAGAGACTCGCAAAGAACGTCGAAGGGAGCGGAAGCGTAAGGAGCGAGAGGCCGACGCGAAGTCAATTCGTCGTTTGAGTGCTGCCAGTAACAGACTGCTCGCCCAAAGCGCCTTGTTAGGAGAGATCAACGAGGGTAATGAGACAGCCGTTGAGGAATCACCTCATCCTCGAGGCAGGAGGTCGAGAAGGAATGCAAGTGTCAACCGTCGTAGCCAGGTTGAAGAGATGCCACAGGTCGCGGAAGGTAAATCCGATACACCTCCGCCATCAATCCAGCATACCAGTGCAACACCAAAGCTACCTGAGAAGGATGGAGTAAGCAGGAGTCGAAGTCGGCCACCCCCACCACCCAAAGACGGTATTAATCCAGTAATTCGTCGCCCACGGAATATGAGTCGGGGAAGCGCCAGTATGCTACAGCATGTCACTACTAACCCTGACCTACTCAGTCCGTCATACGTTCCCCCGCCACAACGGAAAAAGAAGTTCCACCAGCAGCCACTGAAGCAGCAGCTTGCCATGTTCAAACACTGGTTCAAGGAGAGCGCAAAACGTGCAAGGTCCCCAACCAATGCGGAGAGCAACAGCGGCAAGGGCAATGGGCCTACGAGTCCGGGTCTCTTCATCAATGGACAAAAGCATGTGGCAGAAGAGGGCAGCCTCCGACGGGAAATGACACGAACTCCAACCCGCCCAAGGACGTCAAGCCTCGGTAGCCGACCCGATCTGGCACAGCGGCAGACAATGCCTGCTCGACCGCGTGTCGTCACCAACTCATCGTTTGAGAGCCGAAAGCGCCAGAGTTTGAGTCCTCATACCCTCACTCCGCACTCCTCCTACCGACGCTCATCTGGACTACGAGGCAGGAAGAGCACAAGCTCTTCGGTATCGTCGATACGTAGTGCGTATCCGTCGGTACCGAGACACCAACACACACACTCCAAAGCCTCATCAACGTCAAGCACCAGCCTTGCAAGTCCTTCTGGTCTGAGTGCAACTTCGGGGTCACGACCTGGGAGGTCGCCACACAATTCTGTCAAGTTGTTGCCTGCGACGCCAACAAATACTACATTCCCGTCTGGCATTCGTGTCTCCCGCAGGCCTCCTCCTTCAGGACTGGGCACTCTGCCTTCATTTGCAGAAACAAAGTCTAATGCCTTTGGAGCTGGTGGACTGGGGGTCGCACCAGGCTCGCCAGGTCTACCTGTGTTCGCTCGGCGAAAGCGTTCGGTATTCAAAGGACCCACTGCCAATTCTTCATCCCCTAGCGGTCTCGGACGCGTGCCTATGGGTACAAAACCACGCTCAGGCTCGCTGCAAGGCCAACAGAACACGGAAGTCATTGGCGGCATCCAAGAGGAAGAAGAAGAGGAGGAGGATGATCATGAACATGAGCTTGTCGGGGGCATGGACGAAGATGATGGCATTCTAGCGAATGCGGTTACTGATGATGACGAGGGCAAGTGGGAAGATGCCGACCAGTTTGGCCCTGAACTCGAAAGCCCAGTGCCCATGCAAGAAATCGGTATCGGCTTTTTAGCACCTCCACAAATACTGCACTCGGATCCAGACCGCGCTTCAAGTGTTGGAAGCGGGCCATTGACTCAAGAGGCGTTACGAAAGAAGGATGCGCTGGACGAGGAAACGGCTGCTAGCGACAAGGCTGCGAGCCTGGGCAAGGGCAAGGAGAAGACTGATGCTTTGGATTGATGGCTTATTGTTTTCAGTCCTGCTGCATGTTTCATTGTTTTAATTCTCTGTTTTCCATGGGAAGTCCCATTCGCGCGTTCTAGCGAGCGAGCATGGACTCGATATTGCAGGGACTGTTTCTGAATCGCTGGTATATACTTGTAGGATTAGCATAGAAGCTTGGTGCATGTTGTGCGCGAATGTATGTGTGCATGTTCTTGTTTGTTCTTGTTCAAACGATGTGTTTTCCAGTGATTTCGTTTCTGTGACAGGCGATTTTCACTCTTCCATCAGTCGTACCGCCTCCTCTCATGAGTTCACCTGCCACCGTCGCGCCTTCATCATGCTGCCAATCACCCCGGCCCACGAACGTGCGTCTGCCGATACCACCACGGAGATATATGCTTGCCATTGCTTGCAAGGTGACGCATGCGCTCTCTCTCAAAAATGCACGCGCGAGGGCACCCGAGGATACACAGCATCAAGCCCTGATGCAGACTGCAAAGGACAGTATCACACAGTTGCACAGCGGCTCCTCCAAAGAGAACAACCACTATTGCCTCGGGAGCCTACACCGCCTCGGTTCCGTCTGTTGCACATATGGTCAGCCGGACGACTCGCAATATGTGCTCCTTGCCACGCTCTCTCGTGCTTCCACTAATGTTGTCTCTGGGAGTACGCAACTTGCACGGAAGCAGCGACACCAAAGCGTGAGACAAGTACAGATTCATGTCACTGGTGGCCTGTAATGAATTGGCGTCAAATGCTCCTTCAGCGCCTGGAACAAAACATGGGTCAGACGCGCCCTTGTGCGTCTGCATGAGTGGTTGGCTTGCCTCGGCGACGAGGCCTTGCGCCACGCCTGGCTCGGCACTGCGTGCAGTGTGATAGAGACACCGTTCCAGAAGAATGATGGTCTCGATTCGCAACCATGAGGCAGCGACATGGGATATATGACCCTACAGTTGTGGACTTCCTCAACCTGGTATGCTATTCAGGAACGGGAGGTGATGATGTGTTATGCAGGATTCCAAGTTGGATCGAGTCTGCCCCACGCGGCGGATGGACAATGCGAACCAAAGGAACGCTCTGGAACCAATAATCGCTTGTGTTGGTGCTACCAATCCTTCGTGTGCAAGCAAGCAAGCAAGCACCCTTAAATCTCGACCAGCACTGTCGGAGTGCTAATCAACCGGAAGAAATTCAGCCAACACTTCTCTAGTGGTCACTTGATTTCTGACAGGCAAAAGTCTTCCATGAAGCACCTTTGATGAAGCAGCTAATTTCGTTGTCTACCTTGGCCACGGAGAGTTCCTTATCTGTCGCTGCACAGCCGAGTCCAGGCACCTTATCAGGAGCTAATGAAACGGCGCCGCTTCTCTCCGCAGGACCTCAGGTCCCTTGAGTGCTTGTCGGTAAGAAGCCTTCGTAATCGCGCTGTCGCACAGTACGCGGACCGCTATTCGGCGTGAGACCCAAATGCATGCAGCTCGAGGGCGCGGCTGAACGCCACCGCCGTCGCGAGAACCGCACACCACTGATTAGCGAGGATCGCCATGGCACACTGGGCGGCGTGGGCGCCCCTCTTCTTCAAAGCAACCCTGCAGCCATGCTGGCGAGCAGCAGTAGCAAGGGCCCTTGGCCGGCCATCCTCCCACGGCTAGCACATGCCACTAGAGCGAGGCAACTCCAATCCACTGGTACCATGTTGCAGTGACCTGTATATCAAACATATAGGATAAGGATATCCTGCTACCCGACAAGTGTCCCTTCTCTCAACTGGTACACCACCGCCGACCATCACTCTCGGATATTCACAAGCACGTGACGCCCTCCACGGCCAACATGGAGGAGCCGGAGAAGGCCGCAAGGTCTGAATACTCACCGAGTGGGTCCGGCGACCTACCAGAGTACGGACGAATACACGACCCAGGCCGCTCATGGCAGATGCGCTTTGTCGACAGCTTCAGAAAAGACCCAAATGCGCATGCGACACCGCCTGGCGTCGTGGGCGCTGATGGGAGAGTCTTCGATGTCGAGACTGCCGCGCAGGCTACTGCTTCCTCGCCGCTGACACGAACGCTCAAAGGCCGCCATCTTCAGATGATTGCGATAGGCGGCTCAATCGGAACTGGACTCTTCGTTGGATCTGGTAGCGCACTCGCACATGGCGGCCCTGCATCGCTCACTATCGCGTTCTCACTTATTGGCCTCATGCTCTACTGTACTGTGCATGCGCTGGGAGAAATGGCTGTGCTGTTCCCAGTAGCAGGCTCATTTTCCGCATACTCGACAAGATTTCTGGATCCTGCATGGGGATTCGCAATGGGCTGGAAGTGAGTGGCGTGCGAGATTTGCTGGTGCATGTGCGAAACTAACCCTTTGACAGCTACGCCATGCAGTGGCTTGTGGTACTGCCCCTGGAAATCGTTGCTGCGACTTTGACGATCGAATACTGGAGTAAAGGCAGCATCGACAACAATGCTTGGGTGACGATATTCCTCATTCTTATTGTCACTATCAATTTATTCGGCGTGAAAGGCTACGGCGAGGCTGAATTCGTCTTCGCAATCATCAAAGTCATTGCTGTCATTGGATACATTATCCTGGGCATCATACTCAACATCGGGGGCGGACCAGATGGCAGCTACATCGGCGGCAGGTACTGGCGTGACCCTGGAGCTTTTCACAACGGCTTGAAAGGTCTCTGTTCGGTCTTTGTCACTGCTGCCTTCGCATTTGCCGGCACTGAATTGGTCGGGCTTGCGGCTGCCGAGACTGCGAATCCGCGCAAATCGCTGCCGACTGCGATCAAACAAGTGTTCTGGCGAATTACTCTGTTCTATATCGTTTCGCTCACGCTGGTCGGTCTCCTTGTGCCTTACAATGATCCCAGGCTTCTTGGCGGTAAGAGCAGTGTCGACGCAACAGCTTCGCCATTTGTGATCTCAATCGTCAATGCCGGCATAGCCGGGCTGCCTTCGGTCATGAATGCCGTCATCATGATCGCTGTGTTATCAGTCGGAAATTCTTCCATCTATGGCAGTTCGCGCACACTCGCAGCGCTCGCCGAACAGAATCAAGCACCGAAGATACTGGGTTATATCGACCGCAAGGGTCGCCCGATTGTCGCCATCGGCTGTGCGTCAGCTCTTGGTCTCTTGGGCTTTTTTGCCGGCTCTGAATTTCAAGGGGCCGCATTTGACTGGATGCTCGCTCTCTCGGGACTCTCCTCGATATTTACATGGGGCAGCATCTGTCTTGCGCACATCCGATTCCGCCACGCCTGGAAAAAGCAAGGCCACACTCTCGACGAGCTAGCCTTCCGCAGCCAGCCTGGCGTTTTCGGCTCCTGGATCGGCTTCATCTTCAACTGCCTTGTGCTGGTAGCTCAGTTCTGGACCGGTGCGTGGCCAATTGCATATGGCAACAAAACTTCCCGCGAGCTAGTGAGCAACTTCTTTATGGCCTATTTGGCCGCTCCGGTTGTGATCATCTCCTACGTCGTGTACAAGTTGTGGTTCCGCACTTCGATTATGCGTAGCCACAACATGGATCTGCATACAGGTATCCGCGACCTGAATCTCGCCGAGCTGGTCGCTGAGGAGAAGGCCGAGAGAGCGATGTGGCCGAGATGGAAAAGGATATATAAGCTTTTCTGTTGACATGCGACATTGTTCTTGGTTGAGGTCTGCCTGCGTTTGATTTCTGTTGGATATCATGCGACCTAGCATTTTAGCATTTATATATCATATCCACTACACATTCGACGATCAGTTTCGTGATGACTGCGATCTTGGAATTTCTCCGAGCATGTATCCGATTGTTACTGCCTGCCCGCGGCAACAAATCGGCAATGCGAGTGACCGAATCGCGATATCGATCATATTCAAGCGAACCTTCGGAACGAAAGGTGTTCCGTGTCCGATACAGCAATATACTTTGCTCTAATCGCTTTCCACGTGGGTACTAAGAGCACGAGCAGTGTTCTGCACAACAATACACTCACAACATCAAATGCAACGTCTGGCGTTCTGCACCAACAGCTGTTATATCATGCGGCTCCACATCTCTATATTCGGCTTGTGTTGGTATTTGCAGGGGTACGAAAAGTGGCTGTGCGGCCCTCGGTAAGCCTAAGCGATGCACGAGCGAGCGACAGGCGATGGACATTCGAACTTTACAATTCCGATTATAGCAATGCCTAGTCGAGAACATCATATTTGGAAAATTTAACATCCTTCCTGGGTGCAGACTCTCGTCGGCAAAGATTGGATCGAGCAGCCACAGCGACGCTTGCAATACCCTGAGCACGGTGTGTGGCCGTGCAAGAATGCGAATGTGACCCATCACTTCAAATCTGACCCACATCTGTATTCCTTCCATATCAGCTGCCTGTCACGCAAGCCAGATCGGGAGATCCAGGCCGCGGATGGCCAGGCCTAACACGCTTGTGCGTTGAAAGTGCTTTCAGCTAGGTCTGGACGACCCTCTAACGATGTCCTAGTCTGTTGGTGATTGCTTCTTATTAGGTCTGTGGCCGTCATTCTAACAAATTGTTAGTCTGTTGGTGACTACTTCCAAGAGTCTATATGCTCAAAGGATTCTCCGCAGGGACATGGTCCGTTGCGATGACATACTTGTCGAGAGGGACGGGAGGCCGTTCGCGCGAAATGGCATTGCCGACGATTGACCTTGATGTGTTACACTTCGCGCTCGTGTTGGCTTTAACGATCGAGTTTGGTTGATTCGAGTTACTATCACTCGTTGGTTTGGCGTTTTGCCCTACATTTGACATACGATGACAGCATACTATAATCACCATGGTATCGACTTGAAGACTTGAAAGGGCAACGACTACCGACTTCAATCAAACATCATCCTTACATCCAGCCATAAATCGATAGACTTTCGATCTCCTCATATTTATTTTCACATGCTAAGACTAAACGCACGAACGTGACCATATCACACACTCCACGAGACCTCGCTTCACAGACGGCAAGACTTCACCATCGACCATCGATTAGCAACGTGTGATTGCGACACACCGCATGCCAAAATCATATAGCAGCGGCGTTAGCACTGCAACAACAAGATGTCACAACGAAGCTCCAGCACATGCCAGTCAAGAGACACATATGCATCGGCAGAGTCCCCCGAAGAAGACTGGGCGTCCATCACAGACCCTACTGAGCGCCGCAGGGTACAGAACAGAATCGCGCAACGCATGTTCCGTAGGTCATCCCTTTACCCGCACAGAAGCATGTGAGCATGGGCTGATGACCACAGGCGACAAGGCCCGGGAGCAGAAGGAGGCCTCTGAGCGTTCGGCGGAGGATCAACGGCAAGCTGGCGGTTCCTATTCAACGGCGAATCCTGACGATCTCGACACGGGCAGCGGCGAGGAGGGATTACCCTGGGGTAGCATCTCGCTTCGACACATTGTTTCGACGGGCCGCTCGAAGGAGAAGGATTTGAGAGGGGATTCCACCCACACTTCGGCGTCACGAGATAGGAGCAGTTTGAGGTGAAATCCTGCGAGCCGCTTCTGGGACACTAGGCTTTTGCCGTTGCTCCGAAGAGGCAAGTGGTCCTGATAGTGGTGTCAAACTTCGCTTTGCCCGTCTTTGTATGTATGCATGTATCGAACCCGAGTACTCGGACTCTGCATTGTGCCGTGGAGAGCAGTTGACGTAGTGAGAATGTCAGAGGCAATACGAAGCGAGGGCAGACAATGATATGGTCCATGGCAGCTCCAATCGCAATACATAGCTTCATTTGTAACTTGAGTAGATTTAGCATTGTGACCTGAAGGTGCTTAGTACCATGCCCCTTGCGCTGGTGAGTGTTGACAGAACACTTCTCTTCATAGCTTCGATTCTGAAGAACATACCAAGCATAATTGATTCACGCTAGAATGTGATGAGAGCGGTATGCAAGCCACCGTCACCACGGCAAGTCATGGTAATCGTTTTGCCGTTTACGCCGCACTCTTGCAGTCGACGACGGCTTCTGCCCGCGACTTGCTTGACAGACACCAGACTGAAGTGAGTAGTCAGCTAGCCATTGCATCAATTCTCAAGGATCCTGTCCTCACCTCTCGGCAGTCGGCAAAGATGGCGTACGCCATGTAAGTGACGGAGCGTGGTCCTTTTCTCTGTGCAATTTAGCGTGGTTGTTGGTGCTATTGAGTGTTGTTGTTGGGGGGCCTGTCCTTGGCTTCGGCGCTAGCTAGGCCGCAAGGCACAGCCATGAACGGCACCTCTATCGAGCGGACTTCACCTCTCCCACTCAACTTGCACTTTGACTTTGCACTGCTAGGAAATCGCTCGTTGCCGTAAACCCAGTCCAGTGTCTTGGGCCTGTTGGTTTACTGAGGAGAATTTATGGCCTACCAAAATGGCCGTGATCACCACTGAAACAATAGTTTCTCCAATTTGAACAAGCTTCTCTATGGAGACATGTTGGGCACATGCTGGGCTCTTCACCGAGACAGATCGCAAGATGGGCAAGCGACAGGGCGTTAAACTCCGGGCTCACCCTATGATGGTTGCCCACGTGACCGACATGCAATGCAGGTACTTGCAGCGTGGCTGCAAAACGACGACACCCACACCTGGCGACTGCAGCAACGAATGATGTGCCGTCGTTACATGCATCTCTTGGGACAAATTGGTAATCACCATGCACAAGTTGGTGCACTGAGGCGCCTTGCTTGTCAACTTCCACGAACCACGTCTGCAGTCGTCAACAGAAAGACATGACCACAAGTCCTTGCTCAGGCATTCTCTGAAGTGGCGTAGACCTCTTGGTCGACCGCCTCCTACGCCGCCAGAGAAGGCGCCTTCCTTCGAGCAATGTGACAGGCCGTGCCGCCTGTCAATTGCCGTCGCCGCAAGACATTGACGTCTTGTTACCTTCGTCTACACACACTTCGGGGGGTGGACCCGACTCTACCGGCCCGAGTAAGGTGCAAAAGTAACAGACAGATGTTCGATGCTTCGATATAAGAGCAACGAAACACCAGCTTCACAATGTCTGCCAAAAACACACAGCTCCTGTTTACAATATTTCTACACAGCGCTCTCCACAAATGCCGGATAAAGGCAAGAAATCGACATCAGCATCTGGCTCCAAAGGTCATACACCTAGCAGCAGCCAACCCGGCATCAGCACCAGCGGAAGGAGCATGCCTCCCACCACCCGTTCTATGCAAGGACGCCTCTCGGGTACCTCTCAAGCCTCTTCGCCACAAGTGCAAGCAGGTCCTTCTCGGGGCGCTGTGCAACAGGGGGCATCCCAGCGTACTATGACTGCCGGTGCTACTAGAGGTAGCCATGCCGAAAGCAGCGACGAGGAAGACGACGACGACGACGATGACGACGATGATAACGATGATGATGATGACGGCAGTGAGGATGGTAGCGATGACAGCGACGATGATGATGGCAACGAGACAAGGGAATACAGCGATGACGATGACGATGATGTGCTGTCAAAAGTCATCAAGATGTTCGCTACGGCTGAACCGAATGGCTTGACCAAGTCCGAGATGTTCAACCCAGCTGTTATTGGAAACCAAGCTAACTCAGCTCCATCGTGAGTTGCATTTTTCCAATATGAAGCGTTATCTAATGTGTTCCAGATTGAAGTATCGCGAACTTGTGAAAGTCGTGGCGCAGCAAGCGATTGACTACCCAGCTTTCTACAACAAGCTCTCAAGAAATATGACTGTACCTGGAAACGAATGGAGTTTGCAGATGTGCTCTCAGCTGCGTACTCGCTTTCAAAACACGATTCTGCGGTTTGATGCAAATGGACCAGTCGGACACTACACAGTTATCAACACCGCGAAACAGCTGAGTGATCTAATCAGAGCTCTCAAATCTCTCACCAAGCCTACGAACTGGCAAGAGATGGTACTCGGCACCCGGCTACACTACTTTGGTCTCGTTCTGGAAGTTCTGCAAGGCGTTGTTGCTCGTGACAATGACAGCCGATCAGCAAGGTCATCGCCTTATGCTGTGGAAACCGCCAACGATCACAATCTATACCTGCAGATGGTTAGCACAGGGAAATGCGCCCATGCTGCGTGGTTGCTGCATGGACTTTTCAACAGGCTGCAAACTCCTATGGCTCCAAACCAAGCAGAGAACATCAGATCAATGCTGAAAAAGGTTGAACGCAAACATGGCAGGTATGGCAGTACGCTAAAGAATTCTGGGGACTTTGTCCTTCGACTTCAACATCTAGCCGCTGGTAAGTCAACAGCTTGGGATTTATTGCTATGTATACAATTAACATGGTTTCCGGCAGCTGTTCCCATACCGCGCAGCTCCTGATGCCACCATTGGCTTGCCGGGAGGACCAGGTGTTTCTCCCTCAGAATGCTTGGATCATATATTGGTTTCCACCACTCTCATCTCAGTCATATGTTTTGGACTGCTATATTCTTCTGTCATTGATTAGATTAGGGCGCATAGAAGAATTTGTTCACACAAAGTTACATTTCTTGCGCAAGAATTCGCGTACAGCTTAAATATTGGTATCTCATTGCGATTATATGTTGTTTCTAATGTGGATGCCTGATGATAGCAGCACATTTGCCGCAGAGGCGTGTTGTCAGACCTAATTATTCTTTGGCCAAGTCGTCGCAAGTCTTTCGATGGTTTCCCACTATGATTGTCGAATGACAGCAATTTAGAAACACGGAGATATCATCACCTTTCGTCCTCGGAACAGCTAAGGTCTCAGTGGATCGTGGTCAACTTTTGGATCTGAATCTAATTGCATTGCCATGCGAATTATCGACTCACGAGCTAATCTTCAACCGTATCTCAGCGGTAGCTCTAGCCAGACTAGTAATGTTCTTATCAATAATACCCTGATAGCTGATGAGATCGCTGTATGTAGACTCGCGCGCAGCGACTACCTGCATCACTGCTTCATCGAATCGTGCGTAAATTGACATTGCAAACATCGATGTGATAACAACGATATTGACTGATTACTCAAATTTGTGCTTGAGAACAAAGAACACTCAACCATGCATGTTGTAAGGTGAAACGTCACGTGAACCATGGGCGAGTAAAGAGGTGTGGTGGCGCAGCCGGCTCTTCTCTCCCCGCAAGAGCAAACCATCAGCGTCACCAGGACGTCGCATATGCTAGTGCCTTCCACGCCTTATCACCAGGTCTTTTCCTTTTATCACGCGCCTTGACGCTATATCTCTGAACATATCCCCACGACATACGCCAACATCATCAGTACGACTGCTTGAATTTCGGCAATATGGCGACCACGGCGAAATATACGAATGTCCCACAGCGCGACAGCTTCGAGGAAGCAGGCTACAGCCAACCGCCTCCTTCATACCAGGCCGAACCAGTCCCCGGAGATGCCAGGTCTGAAGACGACAATGTGCCCGATGACTTTAAGGTGTGTGTCCCAGGCGTGTTCCCACCATCGCAACACTGCTAATACTTACTCTCTAGTTCGGCGGCTCCGTCGCGGAAGCAACTCTCCCGATCCGCATGCAATTCATTCGCAAGGTCTACGCGATCCTGACCCTGCAAATCCTCCTCACGACAGCTCTGAGCTCGATCAGCTTTTTCTCGGAACCGTACAAGAGATGGATCCAGACCAACCAGTGGATGATGTGGGTCAGCTTGTTCGGCGCAATTGGCTTCATGCTGCTCACTTACTGGAAGCGCAAGAGCTACGTGAGTATACATTCAAGACTACCCTCTGATTTGTCATGATGCTAACAGTATATACAGCCCATGAACCTCGCCTTCCTCACCGCCTTCACCGCACTTGAGGCCTACAGCGTTTCGGTGATTACCAGCATGTACGAGTCGAGAATCGTTTTGCAGGCGCTCATCTTCACGTTCGGCATCTTCATCGCCCTGACACTCTTTGCCTGCCAGACCAAGTACGACTTCACCAGCTGGATGCCGTACTTGTTTGGTGCGCTCTGGGTGCTCATCCTCTTCGGCTTCATGGCTGCTTTCTTCCCCAAGTCCAGCGGCGTGGAGCTTGGATACGGCATTGTGGCTGCTCTGATCTTCTCGGGCTACATCCTCGTCGATACCCAGCTCGTGATCCGCCACTACCACGTGGAGGAAGAGATTGCCGCTGCGATTTCGCTCTATTTGGATATCCTGAACTTGTTCTTGGCTATTCTGAGGATTCTCAACAGCCAGAACAACAACTAAGTCTGGAAGCTTTATCTTTTGTACACGCTTTGTAATGCTACTGGGGGTTTCTTTTCTTATAGTTGGACGTTCCTCTTCGTGTAGCATGAGAGCACGTCAGTCTTTGGAGTTCTGGCGTCAGTATCTCATACCAGAAGATAGTTGGAAATTGTAGCAAGAATTCATTCAAACATACCTCCAACCCACCAGGAAATACTGTATGAGAGCTTCATGCTTCTATTATCTACCGATATATGTACACTGTTCCAGCCACAGATGGCCGTAGTCTTACATGGCCTTTGTTCAAACCCTTCCCTCAGCCACAGCTTTCACTCTGCTCTCAAAAGCCTCGATCATCTTCTCAGCGACTTTAGGTGCAGCTGCCGCACTGAGCGCGCCATACACCGGGTTCGCAAACTGGTACTCGATCACCAAGCTGACATCTGTTGTTTCAATCCCAGGTCCATCTGTCTTTTGCCCAGCCGTAGGAGGCGGCGGCTTGTAAGGGAACGGCCTCAACGTCCATGTAGTCGACAAATGCGTCAAGACAGATTCGTTGCGCGTGGGATCCTGGTCCGCCGCCGGGCGCTCACTGTGGTGTGGGACCTGCTCAGCACTAAGAGCGGTGTCTGTCCTGCCGGAAACGGCTTCAACCACGCGGCCAGGCTGGCAGTAGACTCTACTCCAGAACTCTTCGCTCACGTCGTTGGTGAAGCCAATGCTGAGCTTGGCTTCTTCGGGGTACGATTTGCCGTCTTCGGCAGGTTTGGAGGATTTGGTGACGATAGAGGACTGGCAGTATGGGATGAAGGCGCTGTAGGAGGAGACGTCGGAGATGGTGTCGTAGATTACTTTGGCGGGATATTGAAGGGTGCGGGAGGCGGTTAGTGTCTGCTTTTCGCTGGCGAATGGGTTGGGGAAGAATGATCGGTGTTGTTGCTGTTGTCGTCGAGCGAGAGAGGGTAGGGCGCGGTAGGCTGTGTGCTGTTGCGATTGGAGGAGGGTGTTTGCGAATGGTCGCACGGTTTTGGAGGCCATGGTTGGTTGTGTATTGGCGTGCTCTGAGGAAGTCGTCGAGTCTGCGTTTAAGAGAAACAAGAATCCTCAATCAGAATGCTTAAACCAATTGAGCACAAACAATAACTAAGGCTCTATCGCATGAATCTAGATACTCAGACATGATGAAATCATCACTCGGCTGTCATCCAAGCTACATCTCTCCGCGCACGCTCCGCAATAAAGTCCGCAGATTGACTTTGCCATGTGGACGGGATGCTCCGTGATAGTGGATTTGGTTTCAGACTACTGCGGGCGTGAAAGCTGGAGGCAAAGAAATTGTTCCTCGCTGTTGACTCGATTCAACGAATCGAAGAAATCAACATTACAAACCAACACATCTCGTCCCAAAAAATGGCAGACGAGCCCCAAATTGACACAACATTGCCGGTCAGGTCAAAAGTGCCTCGCAACCAATTGACCAAAGGCATGGAGCACATGCGAAAATACGTGGCGATCGACAGCCCGCTACCATCAACAGATTCAACACCATCCGCCACAGAGGAAGACGCCTACGGAGTTCCAGCAGCCATCGAACCAATCCGCAAACCCACCACAGACTCTGCAAACAACCCCCAAAAACGCACCGACCCTTTCCAATTCGGCACTCGCTACCTGGAAGAAGGTGACGACATTTTCGCACACAACGCCTGGGACCACGTGGAAGTCGACCCGCAGTACACCGAGTTCATCGCCCAGCAAACGGTCTTCCAGCGTGAGAACCAAGTTTCGGACTTCGACAAAAAGCGCTTCAACGACAAGCCCGAGAAGTGGTGGGACAAGTTCTACTCCAACAACCAGGCTAATTTCTTCAAAGACCGCAAGTGGTTGGTGCAGGAATTCCCCGTGCTCGGCGAAGTGACCAAAGCCGAGTATGGACCTTGCACAGTGCTTGAAGTCGGTGCTGGCGCTGGCAACACAGCCTTCCCTGTGCTCGCAATGAACTCGAATCCCGACTTGAAGCTGCACGCTTGCGACTACAGTGCGAAAGCTATCGATGTCATCCGTTCGCAGGAAGCGTACACTTCACAGGCAGAACCCAGGACTCTGCAAGCTGACGTCTGGGATGCCGCGGGCGAGGTGCTGCCGCCTGGACTCGAGCCTGGTAGTGTGGACCTCATTGTCATGATCTTCATCTTCTCCGCTCTATCGCCAAATCAGTGGGCGCAAGCTGTGCGAAACGTTCACACTCTTCTCAAGCCCGGTGGCGAGCTGCTGTTCCGTGACTACGGCCGTGGCGACTTGGCACAGGTGCGCTTCAAGAAGGGACGTTACCTCGACGAGAACTTCTATGTGAGAGGTGATGGTACAAGAGTGTATTTCTTCGAGGAGCCGGAGCTTCGTGAGATTTGGTCTGGCAACATTCCGGTCAACAACAAGGAGGGCGAGGAAGCGGTTGAGCCAATCAAGGTTCCAGGTCTGGAGGTTTTGAACCTTGGAGTCGACAGGCGCATGTTGGTGAACCGCCAGCGGAAGATCAAAATGTACCGCTGCTGGATGCAGGGACGGTTCCGGAAGGCAAAGGATGAGCCTGCAAACGATGAACCTGTAGATGCTTGAACCAATGATATTGGCTGCGTATGCTAGACGACGTTACGATGCGACGAAGTGGCCTTGAGCAATATTTCCCAATTTCCCGCTTCCTACAAATGGTAGTGATTTCACCCGAGGTTGTAGGTATGAATGAGCGTGCCATCGAGCGTCATGACAATGAGTCGTATTGATCGATTGTGCGGTGGTGCCAACGCAGTCAGACATGCGTGAAGCAAAAAGATACTTGCCGTCGAGAGACAATGATGCCGTAAATCTACGTTCAATATTGACGGCCGACGATAGATGTACGCAGACTTCCGAATCAGATGAGGTCGAAACGACGGGTACTGCCATTAGTGCCCGCAGGTCCGCAGCCAACATCAGACATTGTTCGTTTTTGTTGATGGTAGCAGCATGGCTTGGGAATATCAAGCAACATCTGAGGAAGGTGCGACCGTCGTTTGTTGACGCGGAAGGTGCGTTGCTGGGCAAGTGAAGTTTGGCCTCGGCTTCCGGGGACGGGAACGAGTCCGACGACGCAGCTTATATACATAGGGTTCTCTGCTTAGGGTTCAGGGTAAAAGGTAGTGCTCGGACATTTCAATAAAAATGGCATCTCGATCGACCGAGTATTGTCTGAAGTGTCTACCTATCGTTTGAAGTCCGAATCCTATCTCTCCCCTTGAGCTAGTTGACGATTGATCAGGAGTGGAATGCTCGTGCGCTGCAGATACTGTAGATATGGTGAAACGATAATCTAGATGACGAGAACACTACTACGGCACATCAATGACTCTGTCACAACCGCATACATGTACCCGTCCGACATCACCACACTGCACTATCTCGAATCGACGACACAATGACTCCAACATTTACTCAGCCCTCCACGCCAACCTGTATCTCCATCCCAAAATGTCTAAAGGCACCTACTACATTATCTAGCCCGCGCAGATCCCCCAAGCCGCCGTCGCAGAGTCGCCAAAGCGAAGTTCGCTTAACATCGCATCAGGATTCCCAGCACCAGCGTCAGAAACTCTCAGCTAAGGCAGATCGCCAGCCAGGGTGCTTGGTGGCTATGTACACATGGGGAAAAGCGACGGAATTGGCAGAAGATGGCGCAATCTATGGGAAACGCGATCGGGCTGGCTGGCTGCTGCAGGAACAAGAACACAGACACCAGGCACAGGCACCTAAATGATACATACAGTAGTGTACAGTAGCAGCAAGCCCTAGCGTAGCCCTCGGGCCTGAGAGCAGGAATTGGCAATTGCCACTTTGAGGCCCGCGTGGTTCGAGTTTGGCGGGGCAGGATCATTTGGCCTTGTGGGCTGATGATGATGTGTTGTGTTGATGCTGGGGGGTTTTGTGTTGGTTGGTTGGTGCTTGTTGGGCGGTTTCCATAGGCGAGCAGGGTTGGCCTGGGTTGCGTGGAGAGAACTTACACACTTTGTCGCTGTATTATTGCAGGTGTGATGGAGCTGCGGACATGTCGCTCAGGCACGCTGCACGCTGCACGCATATGGGATTTGATAGACGAGACCCGAGAGAGCGAATGTTCGGTCATTGGCCATGCGCCAAGGCGCATCGTTTCCTCCAAGAGTCTAAGAGATGCCTCGGATCCACGGATCTGCTCGTCTGCATTGGCGAGATGTGCGCCACTGCAAGTCCTAGCGAGGGAGCGACATGTGGACATGGTCGTGGGCATCAGAGAGATACGACCGTAACGGCCCAGCTACCTAGCTAGCTGACAAAATTCTTCAAAGAGGGCTTACAACTCTTGCCCAAGCGAGCTTACACAGCGGCTGGCCACGCCGTTGGAGACAGGGGTTCGTATTAAAGATTTGGTAAGAAAAGCAAGATTGGGAGCATGGTTCTAGGTTTCCTAAGCAAACGTGTAAACGACATTAGATAAGAAATCTTGACGATCAGTCTCTCTTTCGCTTCCGGGGACAGCCGTGCGTGTTTGTCCTGCCTGTCAGGTGACGCATGGACGCACGCAGCAGTGGCGCATGTGATGTGACGGAATGTCTTTGATGTATGCGAGCGGCAGTGGGTGCATCATTGATTGCATGAGAAGTGTGGTGGAGCACTTTTGGGAGATAGTGCTTTGACGCACGTCCAGGAGATCTGAACTGGGGACTGGGCGCGACCTCCTGGCATTTTTCATTTGGGAGCCCTGTCGTAGGGACCTGTGGGACCACAAATTTTCTGGAGCCGATGGTTAGGCTTCCGGCGCATCACGATTAGCCTTTGGCTGTGACAGCTTGCAGGCGTCGGTGGCACAGGTTGGTGTGCTGGGATGGGCGGCTTGCGGGATGTTTATGTATTCACAATGCCGGCGAGAGCGCCTCACCACGGTGTACTTTGAGTATACATGTATGCCACGGGCAAAAAGCAAAACCACAGCTGGGTTCCGCGAGGAAAGGAGACGATGGGTGGCCTGGTAGGCGTTTGCTAGTCCCGACGAATGGGAGAAGTATCCGGGGACATGTCAAGGGTCGACAAGGTTGACCAAGAGCGGGTCTTGGTGTCATTGCAGGACTCGTGGGCTATCCGTCGTCGTCCATGGCGTTGGCAGAGCTCGGTGAGACGGCGGGACGGGCAGACAGGCTGCTGTCTGTACGTAGGCGTACTACTGTATGTATGTATGTATGTAGTCGAGGAGAGGTGTCAGGCTCGCAGCTGAGGGCGCATGGGATGGCGAGACCGACGAACCTTGGTTGCAACGAAAAGTCTTTTTCCCATCACCCATCACACATTCTCTCTCGAGGGAAGGGCACAACAAATGGTGCTTGACTACTTGCACGACAGGCTGCAGGAGAAGTGTTCAATTTGTGCGACGCTGCAGCGGGTTGGCTGTGGTAGAATGGGAGACGAGCGACACGGCTTGCACTAGCGTCTGCTAGGTTAATAGTTGCTGTGCCTAACGCTGCGAGACCGTTCGATCTCTCCCAGGAACAGACAGGCGGCCTTGCTGTGTGCTGTGTGTGCTCTCGCAGGTCGAGTGCTTGCCTTGCATTGCTTGCTTGCTTGCCTGCGTGGTGTCTCGCCGCTGGCCGTGGCCTGAGTGTTTGAGCGTCACTACCACTCACTACTACTGCTGTACTGCCGTACCGCCCACTGCTGCTACAGCACTGCTACTGCCATCTCGATATACCAATCTCGACAATCAACCTGCGACCGCCTCGCCTCGCTGACCGGCCGCCACCTCAGCGACCTGCCTAAGCGCCGGCGATCATACCGTTGCTGGCCTGCGCTGCCCTGGGTCAAGCGAAGCGCCTGAGCCTGGCCGCTCATTGGCGACGCCCGCCAGCGTCCGTCACCAGCATCTCAGCACGGTGCCCGCGCGCAAATGACTTCCAACGAGTCGTCGAGGCTGCTGGCGCACCATCGCGAAGCTGCCCGCGACCATCGTGCCCACACCGTCTCGCTGCCCGCTCGAGTGCCAACCAGTCCGCTTGCTCGCAACCAACCCGCCAGCTCCCTCCACCACCGCACCACGCCCGCCGTCCACCACACTTCTGGCCCGCCGCACAAGCAGCAGCAACCTTCTTCTCCAAACGCCAATCGCAACGCCCAGGTCCACGGCGAGGCCATCATCGTGGAATCCACGCCCTACTTCCTTGACCGAGTGCGAGTGCCCGATCCTGCCAAGCGGGCATCGCCCGACCCTCGACTCGATGAGATCCGTGAAGCCGCTGCAGCAGATGCGCTGAAAGAGGAGATCGCTGAAAAAGGCGCCCTAGCTTCACAGGCACAGGCGCGCTCACGCCCTATCGCGTCCCTCAGGACCGCAAGCGAGCCATTTCTGAGCGGCCTCTCGTCGACAAGCTCTCCTCCATCCTCTCCCAATATGTCTACTTCGACTAGACCTTCTCGGCAGGAGCCATCCGCGAATATGCCTCGGACGACTTCCATAGATTCCACAGTCTCCTCCATATCCAGTGCTTCGCAATCGCAGAGGACGCCCGGCGCATCTTCATATCGTATCTCAGAAAGCGCTGGCCCACAGGATGTCGCTTCACTAATAGCTGCTGCTGGCTCGCCCGAGGCGGCCATTCAGAAGCTTTTGAGCGACAAAGCTTCCGCAGCTTCACATAACGCTCAACTTTGGCGGCTCGTGGAGAAGCAAAGAGCTATGATATTGGGACTGAACAGAGATCTGGAAAAGTCTATGAAAGAGAAAGACCGCTACAGGAGGAAGCTGAAGGAAAGCCTGGTGCAATCCTCCTCTGCTCCCACCTTGACATCCTCGGGTCAATCGCTGGACGATATGGTGGCTCGGGATGACAGCCAGTCGCCTGCGCTATCAGAGCAGAAACGATCTGCAGTATCGCAGTCTGTACTACGTGACACAAGTCTGGATAGTCCTAAAGACAGCGAGCCCTCAGAAGCAACTTCGTCATATCTGGGCCGTTCGGATACACCTCTAGACGCACGTAAAATGCAATTTCCCACAACCCCATCAGCAGCTCGACCGGCGACCGGTGTAGACATGACCAATGGCAAGCTCGATCAAGCTGACAATGTCACGACGTCCCGCCACCCGGTACCTGGAGTAAGCGAGGCGACTGCGCCACTAGCGCAAATCGTCGCAAATACCAGATCACCTCCAGTCTCACCCAGAACACCAGATCTATCACAAAGAGGACATCACCCATCATTATCAATCTCATCTGCGGCAAGTCCGCCAGGGACTGGAGCGTCCTTTTCCGGAGCATTTAAGGGAGCATCGAGAAAGGCGCCGCCTGCGCCCTTGAACCTGTCGCCAAAACCGAAAGATGCAATGCCGACCAAATTCGCGGATGCCTCGGAGTCCGAGTATGAGGAGGAGCCTGAAAAGATACGGGCAGACCGAGTAATTCGCGGACGGCGTAAGACTCGCGAAGACGACGACCGTGAACGAGAGACTTTGGCGAGGGAAGAGGAAGAGCACAGGAGCAAATCCAAAAAGAGTAAACAGGGTAAGAGCAAGAGCAAAAGTCTGCCTCCCAAAGAGGCGCCTGCGATCGCTTTGGAAGAGGCACTTCCTCAGATGGCTCAGGGTCACGCAGTCACTGTGTCAGCTGGCGCGAGGGAACATGTACCGACCTACCAGCCGTCTGGTGACCCAGCAGCAATCTTGAGTCAACGTGCAGTTGCGGATCAACCTGGAATTCTGCAGCGCAACGTCACAGCTCCCTTGCTCATGAGTCCAGGCCTACCGATGAGCCCGCGACCTGGAGATCGGCCACCGAATTCCCCTATGCCCAGGGCACCCAACAAAGCCATCAACTCGATTCCGTTGTCGCCTCGAGTTGGTACCGCCGGCTTGCCACTGTCACCACGCCCACCAAAACAACCTATACCCATGCCGCCTCAAACCCCAATGGCATTTGCTTCGCCGCATCTGGCTCGTGCGGAAGCTTATCAAGCCTATCATCACGCCACACAGGCGTCGCAAAGCTCTATAGGTAGTCAGATGAACTCGACACCAGACCCTAGCCCGGAACACGAGCGACCTTCACTCTCAAGCGATCCAAGGTTGCCAGGCGAGGTGTACAAGGGCTTGGTCACAGATCAATATCCTGGACTGCTTCTACCACCAAATGCTCTTCCATCAATTTTTGTAAAGACTGCATCGTCAAGAATGAGGCCATCCCGACAAAGTTTCATGGCCCCAAAGCACTTCGATGAGAACCCAGTGTTGACTTTGGCTGTCCATGCACGATCTGATGGCAAGCAGCTTTGGCGGGTCGAGAAGACATTTGCTGCCATTGCTACTCTCAACCACCAGATTCGATCTGCCACAAGCTTCCAGGAACGCCTGCCTGATCGGTCATTGTTTGCCGGTCACGCTCCAGCTAAGATTGACGCGCGTAGGCAAGCACTCGATTCATTCTTCGAGAGGATGATGGATGCTGTTCTGGACGAAAACGCCGCAGAAATTGTGTGCAAGTTCTTGTCTGCGGAGGCTTTTGAGTCGGAATCGAGCGAGTACTTCCCTGCCATTCATGAACGCAGGCCTGACACACCGGTTGGGAAAGGCCGAGCACGTCGCGAAGGATATCTGACCAAGCGTGGCAAGAACTTTGGTGGGTGGAAGGCTCGTTATTTTGTTCTCGATGGACCCAACCTCAAATACTTTGAGGCACCAGGTGGCGCACAGCTTGGGTCTATCAAGCTCCAGAATGCTCAGATCGGCAAGCAGTCACCCACAGCGAACAACAACTCGACCGAAGATGAAGAGAACCAGTTTAGGCACGCTTTCCTCATCTTGGAGCCGAAGAGAAAGGACTCGTCAAGCTTGGTCCGTCACGTCCTCTGCGCTGAAAGTGACGGTGAGCGTGATCAATGGGTCGACGCACTTCTTCAATACGTTGACTGGCGCGATGACGGCGAGGATTTTGGCAGAGGTGTTCCCATCTCGAAGGCTGACATCAGTGCGCCTCGTAGTCCGAAGATGTCAAGATCTTTCAATGAACTGCGCCCATCATCCCAAGGCCCAGATGCGTCGCGTCTGAAATACCTGGACCCCATGCGCAGCGTTGGCTACGAATCAACGGTCGCCGGAGAAGCGCCAGTCATGGGTCCGCCAAGTGCGCGCGTGTCTGACACACCATCATCTCCCTATGATGTTGCGCAACATAGTGGAACGAGCAGTGGCGCAAGTGAGCAGTCTTTCCCACAACATCCGATCATTTCTGGACCAAGCAACGCGCATATTATTCAGAACTCCAACCAATGGGGAATGAAACCACCGCCTACGCCCAGCTTCCAGAAGGACAAGAAGCGCGGTCTATTCGGCTTCCGAGGAAGATCGTCATCTGACCTTGGACCTGAGAAAGCCACGACGCCTGGACCCGTGCCGGACAGTGGCATTCGAGCTGCCTTTGGCGTACCTTTGGCGGAGTCTATCGAGGCCGCGCAAGCCGTTGGGGTCAACACTGAGCTGCCAGCTGTCATGTACCGATGCATCGAGTACCTCACGTTCAAGGATGCTATCGCAGAGGAGGGCATCTTCCGCTTGTCTGGCTCCAACACAGTCATCAAGGCTCTGCGCGATCGCTTCAACACCGAAGGCGACGTTGACCTCGTGGAAGACCAGAAGAATTACGACATTCACGCTGTTGCCAGTTTGCTCAAACTGTATCTCCGCGAGTTGCCGGCAAGCATCTTGACCAGGGAGCTGCACCTCGAGTTCCTGCAATGCCTTGAGCTCAACCCGAAGGACAAAATCATAAAGCTGAATGTGCTGGTCAACCGACTGCCACGTCCGAACCGTGTTCTTCTCCAAGCGCTATCAGAATTCTTGTTGAGGATTGTAAACAACGCTGATGTCAACAAGATGAATGTTCGCAATGGTAAGCTTTTTCCAACAATTCCCTACCAATCTGCAATTGCTAACGTCGCACAGTTGGCATTGTTTTTGCACCTACTCTCAACGTTCCCGGGCCGCTGATCTCCTCGTTCGTCGAGGACCAAGCCAGCATCTTTGGCAAACCGATGGACGAATCTGAAATGTCCGAGAACCCCTACGAGAATGGCAACCCTGGCCAGTCAGACGATCTCCGCTCTCCAAGAAAGATGATGTTCCAAAACTTGCCTACACCAGGGTACAACCAGCCCACCTTCCAGTCCATCGGCTATCCCGCGAACTTCGACCCAAACGACACCGGCATGATCCCAATGCGCCCGGCTTACTCCGACTACCAGATGGCTCCACAAGGTGAGGGCGGATTTGGTAGCTTGAACGATGCTCTGCGCAGCCCAGTCATGCCTCCTAGCCGCGATGCGAGATCTAAGAAGCGCGAGAGCAGCATGGCCAGCGCCATGTCCATGATGGGCGGAGGCCAGCACGTGCCGAAGAAGTCAAGTCTCTCCAGGATGCGAGAGGATACACATGATCAAAACAACCAGCAGTACGGCACGAGCTTCTGAAGTTCGAATTAATCTCGAACGCTGGTAGAGAATTTGGAGAAGAACATTGACCAGCCACGCAAGTGGCCACGACATACGTTGCAGGCAATTGTCACGAACGAGAAAGAGATACAACATCCACGATACCTAGAGGGAGACTGTCGCCAGACGGCAGCCGACACATATTCAAACACACACGAGACACTTTATAATCATAACTTTCGATCACGGATTACCGGCAAGAACGACCAACACCAGAGAAGAAGACAAACATACGAGCATACACGGGAAACATACTTTTTATTCTACACGCTTTAGCAAGCAGTACATCCAGTCAGGGCTCGACGCTCTGCTCATATCAGCCAACGAGCGAAAAGAGCAAGACAGAGAGCGAGAGATAATTGCTTTTGATTTCTTGTTTGCTCGCCGAGCCGCAGCTGGCTTGCATTTTCTTCAACCAGTGCACTGTTTCGGCACCATTTTTTATTTCGGAAGAAAGCATGAGAATACCCCCTTCCCCCATTTCAACCCTCCTGCTACATCATTGGGTGGTTTGGATTTTGTTTGTTATTACACAGGTTTTACGTAGTCTTTAGTGTGGATACCCCCTCCCTTCTTTCTTTCTTGCTTCTTGCGATCGCTTGACGAATATAGATTAATTCTGCAATGAAAATCCGAATCAAACTCCAATTTTATTGTTTGGGAAGCCCTCGCTTAGTACATCTTATTATCTGAACTGTCCATGAGTCGCTGTCGCAGGTGGATCCTTGCGGCGTCTCAAAGAGATAGGGGAGAAACCGACAGCCCTTGCTGAGAAGACTATGAGGCTATAGATTACAGAGAGGAAACACAAAGGACGATCTGGTAAGCGGTTTGTGTTGCCATCATGCAGAGATTTTGCTATATATATATTCTCTCATTCTCCCCTACGTACATGTGTATATGCAGCCCGATCCTCCGTCCAGACCAGCTTTCCTTCCTTTCCAAACATTAAATTACTCCAAACTGCTTTCATGGCATGCCGATGCATATGCATATGCCTGTGCTTGATTTCCTGATAAATTCGTCCTGATTTCTCGACGTGTAGTTTCCTTCTCGAAACGTCCCGCGCACATCTTTTGATACCACAAATGCAAATCAAACAAAATAAAACTCCACCGACCATATTGCCAGTCACAAAGTCGAACCAAAATCTCTCAAACACCACCAAAGTACCCCTTCCTCTGCTGCTGCTCCCTCGGCGCAAGCCCGTCCGGGCTCTGGCACACGAAAATCGGCACGTCGCCCAGATCGACGCCGAAGCTCTCAGCGAGACGCTGGCCTTTGCGACGGGTGCCGGTCTCGCCGTTCAGCCTGGTACCGGCCGAGCCACCAAAACCGCTCTCGCGGTTCCACTCCCACGCCAGTCCGCCGGAGTAACGGTCGCCGAGGTTGCTGGAGTGGCTGCTCACAGGACGGGGGCGGCGAGGCTGTTGCTGTTGGTCGGAGGGGTGGTCTCTGTATTGGGTCGTTGGCTCTGGGAAGCGGTGGCGCTGGTGAGGGTTTTTGGGTTTGGCGCGGACGGTGCCGCCGCAGGAGGAGATGGTGAGGGTGTCGGAGAAGATGGTCGAGAGGCCGTCGGTGCTGCTGGCTGGGCTGAGAGTGCTTTTCTGGTCTGCAGCGTCGGTGTTTCCGCCAGGCTGTAGTTTGCCTAGACTCGCTGCGCGGGAGCGCTCGGCTTGGGTGGCGTGTGTTGTGGGCTCGTAGGCGTAGAATTTGCCTGAGGGTGTGCGGACGCGGCCTCCAGGGCTGCGCGTCCGGGGGAGAGCACTGTATTGTGTGCTGTAAACAGAAGATGTCGTGGTGACACCAGAGACGTTGCGAGTCTGGGAGCGCATGGTAGGTCGAGAGACAAGTGCTGGTGGCAGATCCTGGTAGCTGGGGACTGAGACCCCGGATGAAGCGCTGGAATATGCACTGTCTGAGCGAGGGATGTCGAATCTGGGTGGACAAGCGTCATCGTCGTCAAGTAGGCTGCGATAGGCATCTGCGTGTCGGGCAGCCTCGCTCGTAGGGTCTTGGTACACCTGGGCGCGGGTGGCGACTTCGTTGCCCAAGGGCGTGATGTAGCGTGACACTACAATTTCTGGAGACATGACCCGAGAGACGTCGGATGGATTCAGGTTGTGCTCGCTGTGGTTTTGGGCACTCTTCGGCAGGTAAGTTCCCAAAGACTTGCTGCGCTTTCGGAAGAGAGCGGCTTGCTTGTCAAAGTCAGAGAACCCAGTCCGCTCCTGGCTGGAGACCGACGATGCTGCTGTATTCACCTCGGAAGTCTCCGCAGTAGTCGGCCGCGATTCGGGCTCGAGGATGCTGGACTGCTCCGAACTACTTCCCTGCAGCTCGCGAACAGCAATGTTGATGTTCTCAGCAGTTGTGTTCCTTCGTACGCCAGGACGTAGACGGTCGACCTTAATGTCACGGGCCATTCTTTCCTCCAGTTGTCGTTCTTGCTCTTCACGAGCCTTGACTGCAGCCTTTACTTTGCCTAGTTTTGGTGAAGAGGAAGCCGAGTTGAGGGCAGACGCATTTGTGCTTCCAACCGGGGACTCAATCGACTTGCGGAAAGTTTCCTTCTTCTTTTTCTCCATGAGCTTGTTAGCCCTTGCCGCCTTGGCCACCACATCGACTGGAAGGTCAGGCATGGGTGGGATACTGTCAGCATACATGCTGAAAGGTCTACGTGTGTTATCCGGCTTTGGGGGTCCATTAGACTGCGGCGAGCTCTCCTTGCTATGCCAGCCAGGCACGAAATCTTCAACAGACCTACCAGATTTCGGCACACCGACGCTGGGACTCCGACCGTTATCACGGTTGCGGTCGACTGAACGTTTCGGTGTCGCCATCCTTGGTCTGTCATGCGAGGGAGTTCGATCATGTCCAGCAACATCGCGACTCTTCGAGCGAGCCAGCTCAGATGCCATCTCTTCTGTCATTCCCATCGATTTCGATTTCTTCTTCATCGGAGGACCAGTCCGCCAAGACTCATAGCCTCTTTCAACACTAGCATCACGAGCAAGCACAGGTCTAGGAGTTACACTGCCAGAAGCTGTACCTGCTGGGCTAAAGTCTGTGCGTGTTGGGGTGTTGCAATCCGCAGAATCAATACTCGCACGGCGCCTCCTACTACGGCTTCGACTCAAGCTTCTGAGGAATGGGAATCGACCGGGCCTTTCGTCCTCTGCTGGAGATTCGGTCGCTTCTCGCGCGGGGTTTTGGGTCTTTCGACCACGGCTCACGCTTCGCTTTCGTGCAAACGGATTCCTGCGCGCGATCACGGCGCTTGGAACTGGGACATTTACCTCCGACTCGCGAGAGCCGTCATCCCACATGCTGCGTGCATCCGAAGTTGTCGAAGCTCTGCGGTTGGCATCGATTTCGGAAGCCGAAGGTTGGTGGTAGCGCTGCTCCAGAGATTTGTTCATCTCCTCTGAAACAAGTGGGAATGTGTCGGTGGAGAGTTCGCTAGCAGTAGGAACCCGGATACTCTTCTCTCGTTTTAATCGCTCTGGTAATGGCATTGGTTTCCGCAACTTCCTGGTCACTTTGCCAGTTGACGATTCGGAGCCCACTGATGTTGTCAGCGAGACCATAGACTCGTTAGAGTTAAGTCCGCCGGTCGGGAGGCTCATGCGCTTTGACGGCATCTTCTCGCGTAAACCTAGGAACCCTGGAAGGTCCTTCTTTGGGGACTCCTTCTTCATCTCGGACGCTGCAGGTGATATCGGCGGCGTTGCTTCGTCGTTTGAGTGACCTTTGAGGAACTCATTGAAGGTGTAAAGGCTGTCCGCATCCGCATCTCGCCCAAGTTGAGGAGGACGCTGAAGGTCTTCAGAAGGCTTGGGCGAGCGTACATATCTTTGAGAAGATGCATCCGAAGAGCCGTAACCGCTGTCGACCTGTGACATTGACGCCGGCCTCGGACTTCTCAAAGGCGGCTTGACTGATTGCATCGATTTTGGCTGGCGTGGGCCCAGAAGCCTCTTCTCACCTGTAAGCAATGCCAGGGCGTGGTTAGGCGTTCCTGGCGAATCATCATCCGAGTTATCCTCGCCATACACAGTGCTCAATCGAGTTGCAAACTGCGCCATGGATGGTTTGACATCACGAGGACTGGGGTCAGCGTCGTCATAGTCGGGAGTGACATCTCGTGCAGTCAAAGGGCCACCATAGGTTGGTACGGTACGTAATCGAGGTGGGTGTCTGTGAACAGATGGAGGCGCCTCGTCCGAGGCAGGAGTGGTGTCTTTGTTTTCTTGTGCATGGTCAGGTATCTCATTGTTGTCTTCTGTGTTTTGAATGAACGTAGGGGCTTGCATATCTGAGCCCCCAGAGCTCCGGCGCGAGTCGGAGGCTGGCGGGGGTGGGAGGGGTCGGCTAGTCGTTCTTTTCTCGCTATGTAGCACCCTGTAGCCACCTGGGAACGACTCAATTGACTCTTGCATTGGCCTTCGAGCGAAAAAGTCAGGAGTATCAGGAGTATCGCAGGCGGGACTCTCGACAGGTGCTGGTCTGACTGGTGTATCATTGTCACTAGGCATGCCTAGTTGAAGCATACGGCCCGGGTCGGGCGAAGCAGCGCCATTGGTTATGCGAAGAGTCCCGGATCTGTACGCTCCGGCTTGAGCATATTCAGGCTCTTCCGAACCGCCAGCAGCCTCCACGATGGCGTCGTAAGAAGTGCGATTGTCGCGCGCGTGTCCGCCTGATATCGATCGTTGTGTCGAACTAAGGCTTTCGTACGAGTTTGTTTGTTGTACAGCGGTCCGAGGACGACGAACATCATCGCCCAGCCTCCTAAGCAGGTCGTCTCCAGGAGCTCCTCGTGTGTTCAGTCCGGGTGGGAGCTTTGATGTGCGCCGTGATGGGTGTTGGGGTGGAGTTTGGTTATCTCGGGGCGGTGAGGGCTCGGCTACACTGTCGTTGTCCTGCATGGGCAGCAGCGCCCTGTGCAATGCCACCAGCTCTTCCGGAGATGCTGTCTTTTTCAATTCCTGCAACATGTGAATTGCAGATGCAATGTCGATATTCGGCCCTTCATGCACGACGGAGAGTTGCCTCGCCAAAGGGCTGGCACTGGCCATTGACATGGGCGATGCCTTGACACCTGCATTGGGTCCGCCTACGTTGGCCGTCGAAATGGCAGGTGGGTAGCGGTCCTTGACACCCATTGCGTCTGTCGAGTGTGTCGAATCGCTGGAGGTGCGGCGGAAGGAGTCGAGGGACAGCTTCCTCTTGGTGTCGGGGAAGGACTGCTTCAACTGTTGCTTCAAGTTTCTTGGGGCATCGGGCCTGGCCTTGAGGTCGAAGTAGGAAGTCCACTGCTCCGGAGTGATATCAGGCGGCGGCGGCCTTGAAGACTTGGAAGCAGACGACTGGGACCTCTTTGGGCGCGAATGGTTGGGAGGAGTGTTGTGGTCATTGGTCTTGGGCTTGGAGAGGCGTCTCTGGAGAGCGGCGCTCATCGTGGCTAGAGCTGTCTGAGTATCCGGTCGGTTGCTATGGGCCTGACGCAGGCGTTAGCGTCGTTGGAGACTAGTGCCGGCGCACCGTTGGCGAAAGGCTATAGTTCCTGGAGCGGTGGTGGCTGAGGGCGGCGGATCAACACATTGTGATGATGGTACAGTCGAAGCAGCAGCAGCAGCAGCAGCAGCAAAGAAACGAGAGCTTCGCGGAGTGAAGAGCGACGGGTGGTAGAGGAGATGGCAGCAGTCCATGACAGGCGGGCAGGGTGTTGGCGGTAGTTAATTGCAAGGCACAGGCGCGAGGGAACGGTAGCGTGCATGATGTGCAAGAGAGAGGCCCGTCCGGCGCTTCACCATGCAAATCGCCGTTCCAGCTTTGCGGGCGGGTGCACACTGCCATACTGCATGCTTTGCCGCCTGTCACCTTGGAAGGACTCTCTCGGATAGCTACATCTTGTATAGTGGAGCCTATCCGCTAGCCCTACTATGTACCGTAGAGTTTGTCGTTGCTCTGCGTTTCATGCCCATCAGGTTCTGGCCCGTCATTCACCACCCCTTCATAGTGTATCTATCATACATAGATAGTCTCATTAACCTTCCTCGCTCGCGCACACCTCCTCCCCCTCCTCCTCATGCATCGATATAGTCCACGGAACAGTCGGCCGCGCAAGGCAAGGAACAGCCTCCGATCAGAGCCCACTCGTGAATTTTCATCGTCCGCCCTACGGTACTATCATCCTCCTCCAAGCTCTCAGCAGTGGTACTAGCATCCATAGCCCTGCTGTGAGCCACCCGGTAAACAAAGGCATCCTGGTCGCTTGCATCATGATCCCTGCGCGCCGGAGAGCAAACCGCCACAAAGCAAGCGCACACTTGCGTGGCTGGTAGCTATGAGCCCCTCATCAGCCGCAACTCTCTCGCGCATCGGGGGTGCAGGCTTGGGAGATCTCGATTGCACATGTGCATCCTCGTTGCTATCCTCCGTGGCGCAGCTCCACTTTCCCATTCGTTCTGCGCTCTGCTATCTGGGCAACCAAGCCACCCAGGCCACCTTTGCCGTCGAAGCCGCCTCTACAGGCACCAGGCCTGCATTTTGCCTTTCGCGTTTCTGCCCTCGTTCTTGCCAATTGCTGCATTACGACGCCTCTTCGCCAAGTTTCCCAGCGGCCAAAAGTTGGCAAACGGGAAAGGAACCTGCAGACGCGCTCCGTAGCAACTCGAAAGCGTACCTTGACCTAGGGCGTACCAAGGTTTCCTCGAGCTCATTACTCGATTCGGCCTGTGAATCGTGAAGGGCACGCTGCGCAAAACGCCGAGAAAACGCGTGTCTCACTCGCGCCATTCTGCGGTGCTATAAGGTGCTCTCAACCAGCTATAGGTCTGTTTGTACTGTATCATTGACCCCTCAGCTTGCTTGCGAATCTCGAGAATATACTTTCTGAGCGTCCACGACTCGAGGTCCGATATCCGGCAAGGCAAGCCGAACTGAATTGAACTGAATTGAATCATGGGCAAAACAGTTCTGTCCGGCTCCAAATTGGTGCGCGTTTCGCCCGCCAGGCTTTCAACCTGGAACAGGGAATGGAGATTTGACCAGCCGGCTTGCACTAGCATCGAGCATCATTCACACGTAAGGCAACTTGGAACGTAGCGCCAACGGCTCACTGTGGCGAGTGAGTGTGCGAGGGTGTTATTATTATCGACCAGGCCCCTTGTTCCGCAGTCTTTGATTGAGAGTCAGCCCATGTCTGTTTTCTCCATCACGCGCATTTGTTTAATGAAAGTTTTGTTTAATAAAAGCACAAGGCGCAAAAGATTGCGTCCCGTCTTGTCCTTCGCTATCTAACGCTTATCACAACCTTGTCGTCGCGAATTGATGAATCCTTCTCTTTCCTATGAGCGCGCAATCTATGAAACATTGTTATCCCCGTTATGGTGCCGCTGCTGAACGAGGCCCAGAACTCCCAGTTCTGATCCTTCGCTCTTTACCTGAAGCAAAACCACGTGCAGCCATGCATCAAACACTCCGAAAGTTCGCATGGAACTACTCACCAATGACCCTTGTCTCATATGTGCGTACCTGATGGTGATACAGTATTGGATGTCTATGCGCATAAGACAGATTGACCAGGTACTGTATAATTGAAGCATTCACGGCTTTCTGCTGCTCGCACACATGCTAATAGCAGTGTATGGAAACGTCCAGGAGCGCGCATACATATCATACCTCAACGGGAAACATGATCAGTGGGTCTTTCTGGCGTTTGTTCAAAAACTGATTATAAGGTATATGTAAATCTTTTTTGGCCCAGCATCCGATGCTTTTTCGAACCATACACTGTACCTGGATACCATTTCCCCATATCTAAGACTTTATTTAGTCACCAGGGCAGATCAGAAAACAGATCATGCATGCATCTACAAGTACTTGTTCTCCTTGAGCCACTGCTCAACATCCTTCGAGTCCCTCTCCAACCAGCCGATCTTCGCGCGCACAGCATCGTAGCTCTGCGCCAAGTTGCGCTCGAAGCCCTTGGTGCTCTTGCCCTCGAAGAACGTCTCGACGTCCTTGAGCTGCTCGGGCTTGGTGAAACCACTCGAGGCCATAGCGACGACCGAGCCGAGAATGGTGAACGAGGGCGGCATCTTCTTGACGAGCACCTCCCAGTTCTCCTTGACCCATGACCAGAAGGCTTCCATGCCAGGGCGGTGAGCGCGGAGGCCGGCGAGAGGCAGGTAGACGTCCTGGTCCTTGACGTGCTCGGAGAGGGAGTAGGCGAGGGTGCGCTGGATGAGCTCGGGTTGCTGGGCGCGACCGAGCGAGCGGAGGGCGGCATTCCGCTCGTCGGCGTTCTTGGCGGTTTCGTACTCGTTAACGAGGATGTTGTACTCCTTCTCGCCACCGAACTTGAGCACCACGGCGTAAACGCTGGAGCGAAGGTTGGGGTGAAGAGCGTTGCGGTCGCCGGCGGCGAACTTCTCGAACATGTCGAAAGCGGCAGCCTTGGTCTTCTCGTCGCCGGTGCCTGCGGAGGCACCGAACAGGAGTGCCTTGAACTGCTGCTCAATGTGGCCATCGGTCTTCTTGAACTCCCAGCCGAGCTTGTGGGCCTTGGCTGCGACAAGGTCGCGCTGGAAGTCGCGCAGAGCGTCCTGTGTCTTTTGGTCCTCGAAGATCCATGCGTTGCGGATGGTGCCGACACGCGCTGTGATCTCGTCCCAGACGACGAAGTCAGGCTCAGTGTCGAATGACTTGAGCAGGGAGAGCAGACCGGAAGTCTTCTGGTAACCAGCAGCAGACAGAGCACCAGCGTCAGCGATCATACCAGCGCGGTCCTCAACAGTAAGAAGACCAGCCTTGGCGTTCTCACCAAGCTTCTGCAGACGGTTGGCAGGGTATGAGGTGCGGTAGATACCACTGTGATCAGCGTTGAGCTTGTAGAAGTCAAGATCGGGGACCTTGAACGAGTCCTCACGCTTGTTGAGAGTAAGCTCCTCGTTCACGCCATCCTTGCTGCGCAGACCGAGGAAGACGGGGTAGAGAGTCTTGTCTTCCTCAGGCTTGACATCGGCTGTGCGCAGGAAGCGGTTCTGCTTCACCTGAATAGATGATGACTTCTCATCCTCTGTGACGGTAACAACAGGGAAACCAATGTTCTTGGTCCAGATGTCGGCAATGCGCTCGACATCCTTACCGCTGGCAGCACTGAGAGCAGCCCACAGATCGCCGGTTTGAGTGTTGCCGTAAGCGTGCTTCTTGAGGTACTGACGGATACCCTCCATGAAGACATCCTCGCCAAGGTGCTTGGAGACCATGCGAATGACACATGAACCCTTGGAGTATGAGATGGCATCAAAGATCTGGTTAATCTCGTCGGCACGCTTGACAGGCACTTCGATAGGGTGAGAGCTACGAAGCGAGTCAAGGCCAAGAGCAGACTGGAGGTTGTCAGTGACATATCCCTCCCACACCTTCCACTCAGGGTAGAAGATGTTGCAGGAGTACCAGGACATCCATGTGGCGAAGCCCTCGTTGAGCCACAGACCGTCCCAGAAGTCCATGGTGACGAGGTTGCCGAACCACTGGTGAGCGAGCTCGTGCTGGACAACCTCTGCAACGCGCTGCTTGGTGGAAGCACTGCTGGTCTCCTCGTCGAGGAGAAGATCAACAACACGGTAGGTAACGAGACCCCAGTTCTCCATGGCGCCTGCTGAGAAATCGGGGATGGCAACCATGTCCATCTTGGGCAAAGGGTATTCGCTAGCGAACTGCTCCTCGTAGAACTTGAGAGTCTTGGCAGCAAGAGATGCTGAGAAGTGACCGTGGTCGATGTTCTTGTCCGGAGTGCAGTAGACACGAACGGGAAGGCGGAACTCGTTGGTCTCGTAAACCTTGAGCTCACCAACGATGAAGGCCAGGAGGTAGGTGGACATCAACGGGGTCTTGTTGAAAGTCACAGCCTTGCGCTTCTTGCCGACCTGGGCGGAATCAACCTGCTTCTCGCTGGCAACGTCCATGTTGCTGAGACAGGTCATCTTGTCATCGGCGATGAGTGTGACGGTGTAGGTGGCCTTCAGCGCAGGCTCGTCGAAGCAAGGGAACGCCCTACGAGCGTCCGTAGGCTCCATCTGTGTAGTGGCAATGAACGCGTCCTCGCCGTTGGCTCCCTTGTATGATGAGCGGTAGAAACCGGCCATCTTGTTGTTCAGGTCACCAATGAACTTTTGGGTCAAGATCGCCTTCTGGCCAGCCGGGATGGTCTCCTCGAAGTCGATCTTGGTTGTCTGTGAATCCTCATCGTATGAAAGCTTGGGCGAAGAAGTGATGGTCTTGCCTCCGACTGTGATTGTAGTCTCTTGAATGTCCAGCTCCAAGGTGTTCAATGAAATGCTCTTGGTGTCCTCGACGACGTCCAGTTCGATGGAGACTGTGCCGTCATACTTGAAAGTCTCGAAGTTGGGCTCGAGAGTCAAGTCGTAGTGCAGAGGCTTGACGTTCTTGGGCAAGACCTCGCGACCCGCAGCAATGTCCATGCTGGAGTCAGCGACGTCGATCTCTCGTTGATGGCGGCACATGTTGTGTCTTCGGTGAGAACAATGTCTTCTTGAGCTGGGAAGTGGTCGCTGGTTGAAGGTGCGGTTTGTAAGTTGATGGCGACTCTTGGCGGTGAGTGGATCGAGGTGTGAGTGCGTGACCCGCTGGTCGATGGAGCTACGTGCGGTGAAGGTGGAGGCAAGCGCTGTCCGATTGTGGAAGGTACGAGAGGATGCGCGAGTGGACGCTGAGAGAGTGGGCGCGCGCAGAAGGGAATTGCCGGCCTTGGAGCGAGCGAAGGATCTCATCTAAGAGGCCTTCGAGGCGGTGTCGTGTATGGATGTATATGCGATGGACGACAGTAGGGAGCGAATGATATGCAAGGCTCGGATGGATGCAGCGAAGCATGTGATCGTGTGAATACTTCCACTGAACACCCTCCCTCTTTCGGCCATGCGTCGGAGGTGAGCAGCTGCAGGTGTGGGGAAGCGAGAAGCGAGCAGCGATCGTCGAGAGACCCTGTCCGAGTGAGCGAGCGAGTGAGATGAGATGAGATGAGACGAGATATCGAGATACAACTTCACCGTCATGATCAATCACCTTTTACAATACCCTCACCTCACTTATTAGTCTGGGCGAGAGACATCTGACTTGGTGAGGTGTCGTGTAGTGTCGATGTGAGGGGCACATATCAGAGGCGGACAATGACTGACTGACATACGATGGATAAGAAGCACGCTGATATCAGGTCCCGTCTCTGATTGAACCTTTGTCACTTCATCTTTCTCTCTGTAGTCCCCCTCACAAAGCAGCGACGACATCCAACATCTTATAGCAATTCAACAATGATCGATCGAACACTCACATGCAACCCCTTCAGTCACCGCCTAGCTGCCCCACAAGACAATATACGTCACGTGCCATCAACAACCACTCTCCAAGCTCCGATCTCCTAGCCCACATCACCCCACCAAGCAAGCGGCCATCTGTTGCTGTCCCGCATCGCACTGCGTCTAGACCTGGGAGCTAGCACGTAGTTTGAGGCTGTGTACATCGCTTCACGTCAATCATATCAGAGAATGAGCGCCTCTTAATTACCATGCGGTCCCACGGTCTCACATGCGGCTCGATCTACGTCATGCTGCCCGGTTTTATAGCTCGTGTTGTGGTACCTGAGCGAGCTCAAGAGAACCCTTCTACCACGCGATCTTTTCCTTGATCTTGACAAGCACATCTTCTTGTTTCTCCTCCTTCCAGCAACTCAATTACTCTCCTCTTCATAATAACCAACGACTATCCCCAAACATGTATGTTACCTGTCAAGCAATACCAGGGGTACAATCGACTAACAACAAACAGCCTCAACACATCACCAGTCATGGATTTCGTCAAGAACCTTACCGGCGGCGGCAACAACAACGCCAACGAGAACCAGCCCCAGGCCACCGGCTCCGAGCAGAAGGGTGAGGGCGGCTTCCTCGGCGGCATCGGCGACAAGCTCAACAACGCCGCCGGCGGCGGGGCCCAGGGCGAGAAGAACGAGGATGCCCTTGACAAGGGTGAGTGTCCTCCACAGTCAAGGTTTTGCCCAATACAGTCTGCTGATATGTGTCGAACTCATAGGCATCGACTACGTCCAGGAGAACTTCCTTGGCCAGGGCAAGCAGGACAACGAGAGCGCCGTCGAGCAGGCTAAGGATGAGCAGATTTCGGACTTCATCCGTGGCCAGTACAAGAGCCAGACTGGCAAGGACTTCCCCGTTGCGGACAAATAAGCTTGCAATGGTAGATGAGCGTGGCCATGGAGCCATTGTACTTGCAGAGTCAAGGCTCGGTCTAGTTATGATTGAATGAGATATGCATTCACGTTGGATTTTGGGACTTGTGATATCGGTGATGTATCCGCCAGTGTTTCTCAATTGAGGATTGGAGATTGAAGAAAAGGCATGCGGCGCAAGCCCGTAGGTATGACATGAGATGCTTCAACTGTGGAAGTATCGCAGGTAGGGTTCACTTAACCTGGCTGGAACGGCCACCTGCTCACCACTAGAGCTTGGTTTGTACCTCGACGCCGAGAGATATGCTAATGCTATCAGACCGATTTCTAATATGTATCATTCTTGCCATTGGGATGATTTTCGGCGAATGGAGCTGTGTTCGAATCCACACGCAAAGGAGCGTGGCTGCCAGTGACAGCTAAAATCCGATAACGCCAGCAAGTCAACACCGATCGCTCCTTCTTTGTTTACTGTCCACAAAAACTTTTTCTACCCATTGCAACAACACTGCACTCCGCGACATGCCACCATCAGCTGACCGAGAGCCATGGCAAACAACGCGGTCACCGCCGGTGCTTTTGCACATCATTATCGCACGGGCAAGTTCACCGACCTTGGCCTGGTAGCGAACGACGGCATCCAGTTCAACGTGCACAAGCTCGTAGTCTGCTCTCACTCGCCTCTCCTGGACGCTCAAGCCGCGAATGGCGCCACGATCATTGACACGGGCGATAATGCCACCACCCTCGGCCAAATGATCGAATGGATGTACGGCATCGATGACGAGAAGCTGCTCATCGATGGAAAGTCGCTGGAAGAGGTCATGGCTATGGGCTCGGGCGAGGTGTACGGTGAGATCCTGACTCTTTCTGATCTTGCGAATATTGCTGAGAAGGTATGACCCGATCTCTCGGGCTAAATGGTCCTCAATCACAGCTGACATTCCACAGTACCAGCTTCCCAAGCTGAAATATCAAGCAATCGAACTCGTCGGCCAACTTGTCGAAAGCACCACTTCCCTGCAATGCCTCCTCGAAGCTGTTCTCCACTTGACACCCAAGAACGTACAAGGCACTATGCAGAAGATCCTTGTATCGCGTGTCTTGGATCTCACCCAAGCACAAGGAGTCGATGTTGTCGCCAGCCACGGAGAAAGTACTCTCAGCGACGAACAGAAACACGGACCCACACCTCTCTCCAGCCATGATAACGCGACCGAGAACAGAAAACGCGAGTCGTCCGTGAACATCGACCGATCTGCGCTGCGCAGCGCTAAGGGACCACAACAGCCTACGTCTCGAGATTCCACCGATTCTGACACGCCTATCGCACAACAGCGTAAGAAGCGCAAAAAGAATGAGAGCGAGTTTCTCGACAGCCCGACCTCCAACGCAAGCAAGAGTCGTCCAATTCGCCGCAACGAGCCCTTTCGCATCTCGACGGCGCTCCCCGAAAACGATCCACCGAAAGGCCCACACTGCCATTGCAAAGCTGCCAGCACGGATCCAACTTTGCTTGCCTGTACGGACTGCGGAAACAAGTATCATCCCCGTTGCGTAGGCAAGGGTAGATACAGCAAAGGAACGTACTACGGCGACCCTCTGGGCTACATGCTCAAAGACCTGGAAGTGTTCAAAGAGAGGCCATTCAAGTGCGGTGACTGCGAGGAGGGCTTCTTTGGCGGAAGGTGATGGAGATTCATGACATGAGAAAGCCGCTTGGGTGGACGCGAGCTTGATGACTCGTAGCGAGAGACAAAAGAATTGATGACTTTCCCCAAAAGTAGCGTCACAACAAGGCTTAAGAACAACCATTATGCGTGTGTGTGTGCCCTCCGCTTGTACATGTTGCACCAAGGCCGAGCAGAGCAGGGCAAGGAGCAATTCCCGAATGCCGTTCACCCAGTGGCTTCCGCTGCTTACTGTCCAATCGCTTTATTGAAGGTGCATTGCACTGAGTAGTGCTTGCGTGTTGGGGTCTTTGATCGTACTGAAGACTTGAAGTTGTGAGGTACGCTGGCTGCAATGGCTTGGTCTCGTTGGATGGAAATACCGATCGAATCTTTGAGAGACGACTGATTTCATGCGATGTAGTATTCGTTCGAGGCTAATATATATTCCGTTCATTACAATAACTCCGGCAGCCTCTTCCTGTCATCAGATCTATCGTGACACACGCTATAAGAGAACGACTGTGACGCTCAAAGCCTCACGCCCTTCACAAGCAACCACAACGCCACCGGCACAACCACATTATCGTTCGCCCCCGTCAGCACGGCTTCCATGAAACTCGCGCCGCAAGCACACACAAAAGCCTTGACAAGCGAGACAACCCAGCATCCAGAGACCAAAATCCCCGCAAGCGTGCTATCTCGCACCGCCGAGCAGGCACCTCTACCTCCATCTTCCCAACCACCCAGAGCCAAGTATGTTTTGCCGAAAATAAGCCCGCCAGTCACGGCCACGGCGAAAGCGAGACTGCCTTCGAGACTCTTGCCGCCAACCCATGACCACTTGTGTCGGCCGTATCGACGACCTATTAAGGAGGCCGCGGCGTCTCCCATTCCAACGCAAATGACGCCCGAGAGCATGCCGACATCGCGTTGATTGTGCGCGAGCTCCCAGCCCGAAGCGTCGCGGTGCGTAGACGCGAGGGAAAACCAAAGTGGCACGGCACAGCCCACGAGGAGGAAGATGTGCGATACCACGACCGGACCGCGGAGATCGCGACCGTCGACGTAGGGCGCGACGAAGCGCGCGAGAGCGTTGCCTAGTGGTGGGACTTGGCCCGCGCGGATTGCTTCGAGGAGCAGGAAGACGGCGAGGATGAGGGCGAGCGCGAGCGCGCAGGCGCAGGGGTCGACGAAGGTGGAGGGCAGGAGCATGGCGACCATGACACCGTGGAAGACTTTGCGGCGGGTGTCGACTTCGACGTAGGCTGTGAGGGTGAAGACTGTTAGGAGGCCGACGAGGAGGACGAGGAGCCAGTATGCTATTAGCAGAAGCCGTAGATTGGATGGACCGATCGAGTGACGGAAGAGAGGAATGTCCAGGGGTATGCTCAGTGGTGTAACCGCTGGTAGCTGGGGGACAGCCGGGAGAGGAATCCATCCTTGGAGATGGAGAGTTGTGATGACGGTGCGGGCTGGCTTGAGACTTCCAAGTAGGTAGCTGATTGCCCAGCCTATGGGCTCTTGCCCATCAATGGCCTTGCGGGAGACGTATGTTCTGACAGGCCACAGAATGACGACCAGGATGACGGCGTATACATACGCAGCATACACCCATTTCCTTCGTACGGCTTGCGCAGGAGTCAACTGAAGACACCATAAGAGGTTAGCCGACTTCTTTTTCGATCGTTTTCCAGACACTTTGGCCTTAAGAGCCGCAGCTAGGCTCTCTGGCACAGTGTTGCGCCTGGGTTTCGCTGCACTTCCGTCAACCTTGGGTGAAAAGAGAGCAGATTGTATGTTCCGCGGCTCGACAGCAGACTGCGGCTCGGTTTCGCTTTTCCCGTCAGCGTACAGGCTTTCCCAGACGCGAGCCGCAAGTTTAGGTCGCCCATTAGGTCGTTTCTTCAAAGTGATCTCGGGCAGGTCTTCGTCGGCATCGCTGTCATGATCTGGTGTTGAAGACCTGAACGCTGCTGTAGCACGCTGGACTTGGATGATGTCTGACACTGCGTCAACGAGCGACTTCCTTTCTTCGGCAGTATGGCCTGGTCGCCGGAGCTTCCATTTTGGCACTCGAGCGAGAGTGACATTCCAGTGGAGAACACGCTCCGACAAAGCGAAGAGCGAGAGTCCGCCAATCCACAGACAAGCCTTCAAGATGATCGTCTGTGGCGTGTATGAGAATAACAGCAAGTTGATGAGCACGACCGAAAGTAGGTGGAGCTCTGAGATTAAAAGGCTTGTAGTCGTGAGGTATTGCAGTGGCTGCAACAAGGCATGGTGCAAAGGGTACAGAATCACCAGGACTTCTGTAGGAAGCGCTCCGGCTGTTTTGAAAGAGTATGATTTCTCTATTGCCAGCCAGGAAACCAATTTGGTGTTCTCAGACACTAGAAGCGGAATGATAGAGACAAACCAATGCACGACATTGAGGCCGAATAATCGACTTGATCGTGGGAACAATCTCTGCGGAAGCGATGCCAGACCCAGGATAATGTTAGGTAGGATGATCTGAGGGTTCAATGGCGAGACTGTCAATGTGACGAGCACCGGCAAGAAAGGCGGATACAAGACAGTCGCCGGATCGAAAGACGCCGGAACGCGGAACCGCTGCCAGGGCTTGTTGTAGATCGCGCGCGTGTCAACGATAGACAGCTTGATTGGGTAGATCAGAATGAGCAGCGCTGTAATGAGCAAGTGGCTTAAAAGCTCCAGCCGCCATTCCCACGCTGTCGCCAACACACCCTCTCCGCAGAAAACCAGTAGCACGATGATTCCCACGAGCGCAACCTCAGAGGTCCTGCGCGCAAACTCGCCCAAACGTCTGCGATATAACTTCTCTTGCTCTTCGCGTTCCCTCCTCTTCCTCGCCTCCTCACTTTCATCCGTCACGCCCTTTCGTCTGTGGAAGATGTCTTCTTCGTCCCTCCCTTCATCATCGAGCTGGCTAGGCGATAGGAAAGCCTCTTCGCTCCTCTCTCCAACTTTTAATCCTTTGCGAGGGCGTAGCGTAGGCGGCGGCAGCAGTTTCACGAAATCTGGTCGCTCGTCGTCTGCTTCTGTACCACTCTCACTGCCTGTGACAGACACTGCTACGCTGGCTCTCGCATCTCTTTCGGACGGTGTGCTGGTGCTTGTTCCAGTGTTGTCGTCGAGCGAATCTGAAGGTCGTCTTTGTTGAGCTACCGCCGGGCTGTGGTGGGGTTTATGCTCCGTGTTACTTTTGAGACGATCTTGCTGGTTGATCTGAGAACCATGGCGATGGTAAGGGTGAGGTGAGCGCGTAAATTCTCGCAAATGCGCGGCTTCGTGTTCGAGGTCGTCGTGTGTGGTTTGTTGGGCTGTGGTTGGGATCGCGGTCGAGGACGGGTCTAGGTGGTCGATGGACATGCTTGGGCACAGCGGCGGGACATTATACAAGTGTCGTTTTACTTGGTTGCAGGATTACGAAGCAGTACAATTTGACAAAGGTTTCAGCGAGCGTGGATATAGAGGAACATTGTTTAGAAAAAAGGCCAGAATGAGTTGTCTTACAGCTACCAAAATGAGAGGGCAGGGCGTCACTACTTCCTTCGCTCGCGCGCGCCGAGCATGTGAGACGTCGTCAGCAGCGCAGCGCAGCGCAGCAGCAGCACATGTCAAGGCTTCGGGACGCTCGGCTTTCACACCCACCCCAAGGCCGTAGTCTAACCTTTCCTTACACGCGCACACACGCCTTTACTCTACGCCTCGACCAGGTACAGGGCGCATGGCTGCTATCCTCTCGGGTCGTTGATCGACCAAGGATGTGTAGATCGCTGAGATTGCGCCTTAAGTTAATACACGCAAGGCTGTTTCGTCAACGGGGCTCCAAGCAACTGACAGCGAGTTCTGCGACAGTGGCTGTCAGAGTTGGTACGCTCCGCGGGCGTATGACTTGGCGTAATATAGTGTTCTTCGCATGAAGAAATTAGTAACTTGGATGTAAAGATCGGCGGTTTTTACTGCATAGACGAATCTCTGCAGGGCTGTATCATCCATGTATGGCCTTCGGAGAAGTGGCCGTGAGACCATCTGAGAGACCACGAATTCCAATTGCGTAACTCTCGAATAAAGGCATACCAGTTGCGGGAATAGATCACTGTCACAGAATACAGGATGCAGGATGCAGGAATTCTTCGATGAGATCTGTATTTCAAGATACAAACCAAATGGCAAGCTTTCTCTGGTCTTTGAATCCCAATCAATTAAACTCCTCTAGTGGTATCGCTGAATACTTTACATAAACCTTCCTGAACATCGCGCTGATTCTTTCAGCGTTCGATGGTTATTAAGAAAAACAGAAGCATTCCTTTCCTTGGCCATCATATCCCATCATGCTCTCGCGCTGCTTACAAAAGAGCAGCAGCAAGGCCAACGGCGAGGATGCCAGCCATGGCGCCCTGAGTAGGAGCAGCGCCAGAGTCTGTAACGGCAGTCGAAGCAGCGCTGGCAGCACCTTCGATACCGCTGCTCGCGGTCGAAGCACCACCACGGACGGCAGAAGTCGCCTCCTCGCCTACGCTCGATGCTCCAGAGACACCTGCGCTTCCTACGCTTGATGCACCGGATACACCAGCACTTCCCACGCTGGAGGCACCCGAGATGGCAGTCTCACCAGCACCAGCCGCTCCACTTGTAACAGTTGAGAAAGCGCCTCCGGCGCCAGAAGTGATGGTCTCGCCGACGCCAGCAGCACCGCTGGTTGCGGTCGAGAAGGCTCCCTCGGCACCAGATGTGAGAGTCGAGGCAGCGCCCTCAGCTCCAGATGCAATGGTCTCGCCGACACCTGCCGCGCCGCTTGTTGCGGTCGAGAAAGCGCCCTCAGCGCCGGATGTGACGGTGTTGACGACACCAGAGCCAACAGAAGAAACGGCGTCAACAGCGGTCTCGCCAGCTCCACCGACTGCGGAAGTTACCTGGTTGATGTTAGAAGGGACAGATGGATGTTGATGGGGGCGTGGAGAAACGTACGGCAGCACCAGCGTCACCGAGACCTGATGTGATGGCAGCACCAACGTCCTGGGCCGCGGCAAGGTAGGCCGGAACGAGGAGGGAGAGGGCGTAGTTGGAGAGCTGCATGTTTGTTGTGATTGGAGTTGTTGGCAGACTTGGCTGTTGCAGATGATCTTTGAGAGCGAAGAGTAGTGTGGAGTGGATAGGTTAGATGATTGAAGTGGGAAAGGAACAGGAGAAGCAGAGGGTTCTTTTATTGATTAAGCTCTCAGGGTTCTGCTCTGACGGCAGAGGTCGAGAGCCTGGCTATGGGATACCAAGCCTTTCTGTTGCGCGGCCGACGCCCTCCGATGGGTGTTTGAGGAAAATCCCTATGACGTGCCAGCTAGGAGACTATGCCAGGGCGTGGCAGGATGGCTGCCGGTCACAGGAGTCGTGCACGGTAAGGCGTTTTCTTGCTGCCTGCCTTCAAACAAGCGAAGCATGGACATTCACCACGCGGACTCCCAAGAAGCGTGACGAAAGATGCGGGCGCAGGGCTGGTTAGCAGTGGTTAGTGGGTGTATGTGCGCTGCATCCTGCGGCTTAGCGGCCCTCACACAGCCTTGTGAGAGGGCGAGGACGGGTGTACCTGGCCGAAGTGGCTGTGAGTGCGGTGAGTGGTTGGTGGCGGACATGCACGAACAATTGCGTCTTCTTGCGCTACGTCACCGCGGTGCTTGGGTTCTATTTAGCTCGCGCGGCGGTTTAGGTTCGGAAGGTGGAGATCGAATCGGGGGAGGCGAGTATAGTCAGTATGTGGTCACGTGCGGGCGTGTATGAATCGTGCTTGCCATGGAGCATGCGCTTTCTTCGAGCTGAGCTGTGAGCATGCGACATGCTGTTGCTAAGGTGCGCTTCTCGCCCACGTACCGTGCTGGACATTGCAAACGAGATACACGAATCCATCATCCCATCTTCATGTTTCAATCGCCCAAAGAGGGAATGGAAGCCAGCAAGGACAAGGCGGTACATGGTATACATCCCATGCTGATAGATACGCACACAGCAACAACTTACCTCGGCGATTGAACGCTGTGCCGATAATGTTGAAGCTCTCACCACGCGCCGTACATGAGGACAGTAGATGCGACAGGCTTCTGTAATACTTCCGATAGCCACATACAATACACCCAAATACCATGTCGGACCACATACACGACACTCCACCAGACACCCACCGCGAGGCCCTGTCCACCTTCACATACCCTTGGGCGGGCGCGCCAGACATCATCCGCTCGCACCAGAAAGACGCCTACTTCCAGTCGCATCTCCTACAGCAGCTGTCCAACATCCTCCGCTCCCTCTATGGCGCCCGCGTCTCACATGCATGGGCAAACGAAGCCCGCACAGCCACCGAGCTGCTCTATCTCGGTCTCACCACCTTCGTGGGCAACCGCACTCTCGGCGAGGAGTACACCGACATCGTCCAGGTCCAGGATGACACCCACCAGCTACCCTCAATCGCCCGCCGCTCTACCTACATCCTCTCAAGCGTCCTCACACCATATCTCCTCAGTCGCCTGCTACCCACCCTCCGCCGTCGTCTACGCGCCAAACTCGAGACCACCGTCCGCAAGTCGCAACAACGCCGCGCCTCGTCTTCAGCCCGTAGCAGCCAGCCTACACCAAAGACGGCCCAGCTGCAACAATACCTCCTGAAGCACCTCGATGCTCTCACCTCGCCCTCTCTCATCTATGCCCTCAGCTTGGCAACCTTCTACTTCACAGGCGCCTACTACGAGCTCTCCAAGCGTCTGATCGGCTTGCGCTATGTCTTCACCCGCAAAGTCGAGCCTAGCGACCAGCGTGTCGGCTACGAAGTCCTGGGAGTGCTCCTCGTGCTCCAAATGCTAGTCCAAGGCTACACACACGCACAAGAAGCCATCCGCGATGTACAAAGCGCGCAACAACCTTTGACAACCACAAGCACCGCAGACGACAGCGCGATAGCAGACGACGACGCAACGCCAGCCTTCTCAGCGCCTCTCCTTTTCGAAGCTTCCAGCGCCACGGATCCTAAAGCCCAGCGCGAGCACCTCGCCCGCGTGACCAATACCCCCGTACCCACAACTGCCAGCGGCAGCGAAGGCCCGCACCGCTATGATCTCAACGATGACGAGACCATGCGTTGGATTGACGGGAAGCAGCAGCGTAAATGCACTCTGTGCCTGGAAGCCATGAAGGATCCTGCTGCGACGACTTGTGGACATGTCTTCTGCTGGCAGTGTATTGGCGAGTGGCTACGAGAGCAGCCCATGTGTCCGCTGTGTCGACAGAGTGCACTTGTGCAGCATGTGTTGCCATTGCAAGGGTGAGAGATCGCACAAGCAGTAATGATCAAGAAGCTCAACTGTGGTAAAAGGGATACACTCCCCTTCACGACGTGATGAACGCAAACATGGACGAAAGGCCATAAAAGCCGTGAAACAGGCACAGTTCTGCAAGCAGTAAAAAGAATTAATCATTTACTCTTCCGCTTCATACCAAGGAAGCAAGTCTAGACATCGATGGCCCCCGGTCCTGTCATTACCCATTACGCATTATACCTCTGCCCTTGGTCTAATAATTACCTTCGGGCCCATGGCCCCCACCTGCCAGGCAACCATAACCCGGCTCCTCATCATACCCTGTCTTTCCATCCAATCCAAAGTCGATGGTACTACTATACGAGTACAAAGCGTATACGGCAACATGAACCCTGCTCATACCTTCCTCGGCAACTACCCACGCGAAGTGGCGGGAGGCTTCAACTACTCCATTCGAGCCTCCCAGGCGCCGTCTCCGCGCGTCTCCTCAGCCCGGCAATCCTCTGTCGGATGCCATCCATCACAGCATGTCTGCGCGTCTCGAAGAAACTCAGCTGCCGCACCACTAGGTCGTCTTGCGGCAAGTGGCACGCGAGAACGACATCGCATGTGGCGCCATCCACTTGCCAGAACTCCCGCAGGCTTCTGGACGCAGCACGGCGGAGGCGTGCTTTGTTTCTCACGCTCCCGCGGAAGCTGCTGGTAGTGTCGCCGCTTCCGCGGCAGCAATCTGAAGAGCCAGAGCCAGATCCCGAAGCTGTCGGCGAGCGCCTGAAGTTAGGTGTGCTTCTGCATCTCCAACGTCTCCGTTCATAGAGCATGTCGACGTCACACTTCTGCTTTTCTCTGGATCGCGCCCGGCTGTCGAAGCTGGCTGTATCGCTCGCGTCGCACGAGGCAAACGGTTGGCCCTTCTACTTCCTAACCATTCCCTCGAAGGCTTCTAGGCCTTTGCTTCCGCTGATCTTGCTGCTGAAGCCGCCGCTGCTGCGCTTGAGCGTGCGGCTGTCTTTCTTCTCCAGTGGCGTTGCTCCGAAAGAAGTTGACGAAGAGCCTAGCAAGCCGCTACTGCTGCCGATTGCTCTGCTTGGGAGTGACGAGAGTGAGTCTCCGTTCGCGTCGCGCGCACCCGTGGCAGAGATTTGTTGGCCCTGTTGCGCGGGCGAGCTCAGTGTGGCGCTAGGATTACGGCCGAGCTTGAGCTCGGTCTTGTACTCGAGGTATAATTTGGCTGCCGGGGAAAGAGGAATAGGCGCAGGGTCAACTGGGATGTTAGCACCGTTTTGTAGGAGAAGTTCGGCGATTGCGAACGGTTTGCGAGGCGAAGTGGCAGGCTCGGTAGTCGCAGGTGCCGTGATTGTGCTGCTCGCAGTGATGGTCCGCATAGATGCCGTCGAAGAGGACGAGGTGTGCGAGGCGCCGCCAGCCATTATTGATCCGGGCGCGGCTGGATCTGCGGCGACCAGGGCAAGATAGACAGCGTGTGTAGAACGAGACCTGTCCTTCGCATTCGGGTTTCCGCTTAAAGCCAGAGCCAACAAGACATTCTGAATATCATTCCTCTTGATGCTGGTGAGCAAGAGATCATCAGGTGATTGCATGACGTGGCCAGCCGAGACATAGGTGTGGTCGATGTACTTGGCTGTAATGAAATGCAAGCGTTGCTCGCGAGTCGACTGAGGCGAAGGCTTGAGGAATCGGTCCAGTTTAGCCTCCCAGATCATGTTGCTCACGCGGTTGCCGACTAACATCAACACCTCGATAATATCCTGAGTGAAGACCGCAGTATCCAACGTCAATGAACGAACTTTGGAGATGTGCGTGCCAAGTGAACGGTGGATGCCAGAGCACTCGATACACAGCAGAATGCCAAGGTTGATGGAGCACCAGTCGACTTTGTTGTCGGTGCCACAATCCGCACATAAGCGGTTGCCCTCGTCGGCGCTGCGAATGCGCTGCAACAGAGCAGACGATTCCGCGTCGGTGCTGCTAGGCGCACGGGCAATACTAGGCTTCTCGCCAGTTGTTGCATGTCTGCTCACTGACTTTTGCGCATCAGAACGATTGGGGTTGGAGATCTGTCGGTGGCCGGAGAACGAAGAGCTTTTGCCAGTCAGGACTGCGGCGATGTCCTTGCGATGACTACTTTGTTGTTGCGGCGCAGGGGCGGCCAAAGGAGTGTTGCGATTCTCGAAAGCGCTCTGTAGTGCATTGTTGATAGCTCCAATCCAAGACTTCACATCCTCCTCCGAAGGCGCTTGGTAGACTCGAGTGAATTGCGGCGTGATTACTTCGAAACAGAATCGCCGGTCCGAGTTACGTGCTTCGCGAACAGACGCCATACGCAAGTCGATAGGATCCATATGCAAATCCAGCTTGTCTTTCCAGTTGACGTATTCTGAAAGTCTGCCTTGGTCGAGAACGATCCAGAATTTGTGCCACGCTTGCTTGTTCAGACCCTTTGGGTCGACGTGACTGCCTGGCCGACTGAGAGCCCACAGGAGTCCCTCCTTGCGCTGGGTACCATTCGAAGAGCCGACGTTGCTATCATCGAGATCACGAATGCCCTTGAACTTGTTGCTTGGACTTGTGTTTGTCGCAGATGTTGCGCTTGTTGGCGTCGCAAGGATGCCACCAGATGGCGGCTGCACTGCGCTGCTTGTTGATGGAGGCGACGTGCTCAGGCCACCGTAGCTCGACACCCTACTCGAGTGATCGGGGCCTGAACGTGTGCCAGCCGACAAAGACGTCGAGTGAGACAAGGCCGTCGGGACAACAGAACCATCTTCACTGACCAGTTTGGTGCTCTTCTCGAGATTGCGACGCTTCTCTTCACGCTCGGTACGCATAATCTGGTAATCCTTCTCTGCAGCATTGACCTCCGCGATCAGTGCATCCAATTGTGGCACCATCTCCTCGACCTTCTTCGCAGTGGTCAAATAACTGCGAGCTTGGGCATCGGCGTACTTGGTCAGTTGCGAAAGCACTTCTTGGTCTTTACGACCTCCATGCAAATCGTGCATGAAGCTCGAGTAGTCAAAACGTTTCAACTCGAATGTCCTGCGCTTCACTTGGTACTTCTCATCGCTTTGTTTCTGCTTCTTCTCTTTCAGACTTTCGCTCCTCTGGCCAAGATACTTGCTGGTAAAAGCGTAATAATCTTTGCTCTCTTCATCGAATTCGCGCTTCTTTACATCTGCTTGCTTGATTTCATTGTTGTAAAGCTTGCTCACAGGATCGATAATAAGTCGGTGTAGGTTGATAGAATTCTGCCGTTCGTACTGGAGGATCTCTTTGGCGATCTTTTCAAAGTAATGATCCAGAGCTGGTCTTACAGCATTCGCGTTTGAGTGAGATGCTTCCCGCAGAGCTTCGGTGAAATCTGCAACAGCATTGTTGCAATTGTGCTGGGCTGCTTCTGCCGCTTCGGCTGTGCGCAAGACTTTCTTCATTCGTAGTCGCATGTTCCCAGTTTTTTGCTCAAGCGAGCGCATCGTCGCGCGGAACAATGGGCCATCCTCGCTGGTCGCTGGGTCCTCTCCGGGCTTGCATGTCGCAACGTCGACTTTTACAGGTCCAGCAGGTCCAATTGTAGATGCAGTCATTGTCGGAACCAAGCCGAGTCCATTCTCCGGGATAGGATCGAAAATTGGCGAAGATGGTTCCTTGAAATCCTTGTATAGAGGTCCGCTCTCGCCATCAGAATCGCTCACGTTGCTGACTCGTGATTCTATCGACTGTGTCGAAGGCACACGTAACCTCGAAGGGAACGGCACGTCCAGTCTGGGCGACCTAGGCGCCAGATATTTTTGCGAGTTTTGAACCCAGAAGTCGAAGCCGGCCAAAGTATTCAATTTGTGAGCTCTTTGGTCGTACTCCACGAAACTGCAGCTACTGCGCCAGCCTCCACCGCGATCCTCAGTAGGCTTTGGCGGTCGCCATTTCCAGGACCAGTTGAATTGTACGCTTGCGCTGCCACCAGTTGTGTAATCTCCAACCAGCTCTACATTCGAGTTCTTGTGCAAGTTTGGGTTGGCGTGAAACTCTCGAACGACCAGATTTTCCACCTCTTTCGGATTTGACGCAAAGATGTAGGTGAGGCCGGCAATTTGAGTATCAACAGTGGGCATAGGCTGTGGCGCACCGCCGTTTGGAGAAACACCGTTGGCCAATGCCTGCTGGCGGGATACGAATGTGAAATTGAATTGAATCTCGTCGGCGTTAGAAAGGCGCAAGAGGAAGGTAGGTGGCAGTCCGTTTGCGATGGCTTCGGGATCCTGGATTTCTGTTAGGCTCTGTTTTGTTGTTGTGAGGTACGATAATAAGTTTGCTTACCTGCACGTACTCCACTGGGGTGTCGTCTCCAGCATCTTTGTGTGTGGTGTACCTAGTCGCGGGAAATGCGTTGGGAGAGATGCGTAGCAATGTTTGGCCTCTGGAGTTGGTGATATGAACAGCTGAGACGAAGACTGGCGGAGCGGGTCAGCAAACACTCAGGCGCATGCGATCATGCGGGCGGTCTCTCTAGCTCTCTTACATCTCGTCTGGTCTTTCAGGTAGAGCGGCGACCCGTCGTCGAGCCTGCTTCCCACATTGCCCATGGCCAGCCGCGTGGCTTGAGGCCCTGGAGCCTCGGGTCGTTCAAGCGGGCAATTTGGCGGTCGTTGGTCGAGGGTGGAGGGCGGGTGGTGGTGTCGAAGGCTGGCGGTGCTCGGCGAGAGTGCGGAGAGTGACGGGGGTGTGTGTGTCGAGGGAAGGGTCGAGGGAACAACGGCGGACGTGGGTGCGGATGAGAGCGTCCGTGTGTGGTGTTCTGGTGACGGGAGATGGGCAATAATAACGAGGATCGATCGCAAGGTAGACCTGAAACCGCGCGCGTGGCCCTGCCCGCGACAAGTCGCTTTGGCTTTGGCGCTAGCACGACGCAGTCGAGTAGTCTGGCGTCAAGTCACGTCTGCTGGGCGCCTGCGGTCCAGCACGAGCCACGTGATATATGCTGCTGTGAAGAAGAAGAGGCTGATGTAAGTGAGGTCTGATGTTTGTGCACGTGGCTCTCCTGCGCGACGTCTCTTGGAGTACAGTACAGTACTTATGGCTGCTGCCGTGTTTGGGCGTGTCGTGCTGTCCCTGCGTGTGCTCGACCACAATCTCGCGAAAGTGTGGGGTGGCAGAACGAGGAAGGAAGACCCTGGTAACGTCAACGCGTAAGGTACCCTCTTTCCCGCACTTCTTTTTCCTAACAAGACGCGAATATGCTACCTGCAGATCGTGCTGCAAGCCACTTGCGTATTGCGATGCCGCATTGCCGTGCTCTGTTGGGACCGTCAAACATAGACATGTACGCTCCGAGTCTTCCTGCGGGCCTCCAAATCACCGCGGTAACATATGTCAAATAGCTATACATACTCAACGCTTTTCACGTCTATACAGCCCTAGCTACATACGCCTCATCGCAAACAACCCTTGAACATCTGCAGCAGGTGTGCCAAATGTGGAATAACCACGCCCTCCTGTTCATTTCCTGTCACTCCGTAAGCCACCCACTCGATGCTCGCGCCGCGTGGTAAGCTATCGACCTCGACAACATAGATCGGAGGCGTGCTCTGTCCCTGTTGAGTGCCGTCGTCTTTCTCATCGGCTTCGTATGTTTGCCAGGCACCCCGTCCGGCTCCTCGTTGTTGGTCCCATACATCGAAGGCTTCATCTTCGTCTTCATCCTCGTCTTCTCCTTTACTCTCCTGTCCGCTAGGTTGATGTACCTCTTCCCACATCCGCCTTGCGACATTAGCTCGCGAAGCTGCATCATCTGCAGACGGCGCTGTAATGAAAGCTATGACACTCGACCATCTGCGAACGCTGACGGCAGCTCCGATGCGGTGGAGATGTTGGAGAGCCAGTACGCCTTGCTGCACAAACGTCTCAGCGGTATCTAACCCATGCGGGCTGTACAGCTCCATGGAAGCTGGCTCTAGAGGGATCTGTCCGGCGACATAGACAAGCTCACACTCCATACCATCTGTTGTAGCAGCAGGAACGGTAATGGCTTGCGAGTAAGGCCCAATGTTTGCAGGCGCCCAGTACGAGCGACTTTGTACATGAAGGCCTTTGCGCGCTTTAAGTGAAGTTGGTGCCACGCTCGTGGCAGATATCGTAACCAGAGCATCTTGTGGAAGGACGTCGGCGCACGACAGTGTAATTCGCGCTGGAGGACTCGGGTGTTTGAAGCATTTGCCGTAGGCAGCGTTGACTGATGCAAAGTCCGTCATGTTGCGAAGGATGATGGAGGTGTATGCGATGTCAGAAAAGCCAAGGCCGGCTTGGCTGATTTTTATGTCGAGCTGGCGCATTACGGCTTCTGTTTGCTCTGATGCATTGTCGCCTGGTGCAGTGAGGCTTTCTATCAAGACGTTTCCTGGATGTGGGTTATCGTCTTGGGGTAGTGGAAATTCGGACAATGCCTGACCCTCATCCGTGGCAGAATTACTCATTCTCTCGAGCAACGCCGCAAAACGTTCGTCAAGGAGTTCCGGCGTGCGCACTTGTTGGGCCTCTGTAACTTCCAGAGGCGCAATTTCCGCTTTGTTGATCTTGACAGAAGCACTTCCAGCTTCGCCAGGCAAGATAGCTCTATCGCCTTCGCCGACAACAATTCGTGCCTTCCAAAGCGGTGCCGGACCAGCGATTGCCAGCGTCTCATACTCGCCTCCTTCGCCAAGAGCAGCGCCGTCGCCATATGTGCCGAACCTCTGAGCAGCCTTGATGAGACGATTCCTTGTCTTGAAATCGGCAACATTCTGCCAGAGGAAACTGTCATCCATGCCTCCGGACGCAACTTTGATGATCCGAGCATCCTGACCTACAGCAGCCATGTCTTCGAGCAAAGAAGTTTGCGTACCCGGTGGCAAATGAGGGTATTGCCATAGGTAGGAGAGAGGTGTGAGACCAAGGCGAAGGGCCACAGATTCCACTCTCGTACGTTGGTAGTCTGACAAAATTGCTCCGGTACTGACAGCATTCACCTCAGGGTGCGCTGCCATGACTTTGCGCAGTAGCGGGACGAGAGATTCCGTCTCGTCTACTTTCTCGGCTTCGTTGGGCGTCGGTCCATAGCTTTTGCTTTGGTTCACCGCAGAGCCAGCAATTTCCTGGCGATAGAGTGGTAGGCCTAAGGCTTTTTCATAGAGAGGAATAACTGCGTGGCCGATTGTCTGATACATGAAACTGTCGGTGTCCTCGATCGATGCCCCCTCCGCCGGACTGGCTGGGTGCAGGTTGGCCAACGCGACAACATCATGGCCGTTGGCGATGCAGTGCAGTAGGGAGAAGAATGAGTCTTTCCCACCTGAAACCAGTGCGACAATCTTGAGGTTGCCCATCTTTGTTGTGGAAAGGTTGTTGATGTTACTCGACTGAAATTCACCGAAGGTGTCTCCAAAGAAGCGGAGACTTTTCGGCGGACCAAGAATGTATACTGTATGGTCTTCTTCAAACACGCGATGTACGAACGTCTACAGTACTTACGAATCAGACAACACGGTCCTACACTACATTTCCCGAAGGCAGGTCTGCTCACACCTCGAAATCTAAGGCGTTGAGAAGGAGAAAAAGTTTTATGTTCGAGCGCCAGCGCGCCAACAGGGCCACCGATGATGGCCGAGTCGGAGTTGGCTGACAGGTCAATATGCAATAATTTTTGCTCTGTGATCGCGATGGACACTTGAACACCAAACAAATAGGATGTCCAAGCAACTTTGGGAAACAATATTCTTATCGCGTCGCCGCACGAAGAAAGGGAAAGCAATGAGATCGCATGGCTTGCAAACGTTTTGTACTCGCGAAGACAGTGCCAAGAGCGGTTGGACGGCTTCGGGTCGGCGCGGGTTGGTGACTTGCAGCTTGCATCGAGCGTCTCGTGGTGAAGACGACAAGACGTTCTGCATAAATACACAATCGGTGTATTGCTCGGATGCTGCGTGCTATGTGTAGACAGCACTGGGTGCGAGGAAGCTGCTCTCATGTAACCCAGGTTTTCCAGTGGTAGTGGTACATTTTCGCTTGAGATGACATGAGCTAGAAGGCAGTCCAGCAAGACTTTTATGTGTTGCCTAGCCAGCAGTCGACAAACATCCAATATTCTGATGCAGAGCAGTGATCTCGTTAGCAGGGGAGTCATTGACCCGGATTACCGTTTGCCGCTTTTGATCATCGCTTTCGCATCAGAATCCTTCGCATCATGGGTCAACGTCGGAATCCAGCGACGAGTGCGGCTGAGCGCCGAAGCATCATACGATTTACACAGGACTTGAGCTGAACAGGAACACGCCATTATTGACATCCTCTGAACCGGTCAATGAATCTTACGATACACCAGGACCTCTCCCGTGCATGAACATCGGAGAACCTGACCTACAAATAACCCCAAGTCTTCGATATAGCTAACAGTCTTCCTACACCAAAGGCATCCGATTGACCATGGAGAGCATTCGCGTTCCGTACAAGCAAGATGACTTCGGCAACGATATTTTCGTACGGGTCAGCTGGAAGAAGCTCGAGAAACAGTCACCCAGGCCCATAGGTATTGTTGCTCTGTGCCCCACAGGATTCGCGTACAACCCAGCTGATATTTCCCAAGTCTTGATCTATCATGGCGGCGGCCTCCTGGTCGGGAGTTCGGAGATCATTCCACAGGCTCAAATCGACTGGCTCGCAGATCACGATTTCATCGTGGTGATTCCGAACTATCGCCTCGCTCCACAGGTGACAGGAGCAACCAGCTTGTCCGATGGCGTCGAGGCTCACGATTGGGCTGCCTCTGGTCTTGCAGAGACGCTGAAGCCTCATGGTATCCAAGTCAATACCTCCAAAATTGTAGCCATGGGCCACTCTTCGGGCGGAACCATAGCCCTTCATGTGGGATCTACCAGGCCCGTCAAAGCCGTAACATCCTTCTACCCTTCCCTGTACTTGGCGGACGAGTCGAACGATGCGCACAAACCCTACCACGGCCCACCATTCGAGAACGTGCCAGATTACTATCCCACAGAGGAAGATTGGCAGGACATTGCACCTGCCACCAAGCAGATCTCGGAGTCTGCTCTTCCAGTCCCCAACATGCCCCCGCCGCCGCGCAGCAGATGGCAGATTGAAGTATGCACCAAAGGCAAATGGCTGAGTACCCTCTGCCCAGATGGAGATTATGCTTCCATTGACCCGCTCACTCGGCTCAACGCCAATTGGCCACCGGTCATGTTTGTCTGCGGAGAAGCTGACAGCATACCGGGTAGTACATTGGACCTGGCGAAGCGTGCCGAGGATGATATGCGAAAGGTGGGTGTCAAGGAAGTTGCGTTGGAGGTCGTTCATGGCGCTGGTCACATGTTTGATATGCTGAAGCCTCTTGGGACGGAAGACTTGGGGTCTGAGTGGCAGTCTGTGGTGGCAGGTCTGCAATTCTTGGAGAGTCATGTTAAGGAGTGAGAACATTTGTATTGAGTGGCTCGTTGCAAGACCAATTATGAACTGATGAGCAACTAAGGTGTCGGTGTTCATGCTTTTCCTCTGGCAACGAGTCCATCCCAGTGTCGTCTACTTACCTGGAGTATCCGATGTCTAGGCGACTTCAGACGCGCCTTTCTATTTGTTCCCTAAAGTTGTACAATTGATCAAAATGAGCAGGTGATCTATTAGCACTTACCGAGTGAACGTTCCGCCCAAATGATCCCCAAGGCCCATTTTCGCCTTCCTTCCATGATATCGCAGCGTGAAGCACACAACCTCTTTGCTGATCTGAAGGCCCGTCTTCTTCCACCTTTCGTTCATCCAGTCCGTCAAAGCGTCCGAGGAACCTTGCCACTCATAGCGGTCCCACGAATCCAATATCACCTCAGTGACGGGCGACGAGAGAGGCTCGTGGACTGCGGAGGCAGCGGACGTTGCGTACTTGGCCGTCTTTTTCCACGAACAGTCGATGGCCAGCATCGAGCGGAGTCTCCCGGGAGCCATTTTTGGAGAGAACACTGCCGTACTGTTGATGGGTCGTGAAGAACGGACCAGGCCGCCTGTTGATTCGGACATCTGGTAGGCGGCTGGATGTGGTGGTTTATAGGATGTGAGATGTGCCTTTACAAAGGATTCATTGTCTTGTTTATACCCTTTTAGCACTGTTGAATACAAAGGGGCATGGTTCGGCCACAAAGGTGAGGCGTGGCTTTGTCCATTGTCCGATGTTGGCCATGTCGCCGCTTTGGGAATCGATAGTGTCTGTATATGCACGGCGAAGTTTGTACTCTGGCATCGACGCCAACAGGAAGTCTTGAATATGGAAGCCATGCATGATGACGATATGTTTGGATTCGTGTACCATAAGTAATGCTATGATCTGACTGGTAGTGCACGGTGCTTGTGTAGCACTCCAATGTCCATCTCATCTGTTTCATACTCTGCCAGCAAATCGTCGTAGAAGTCGTAAAATCTTGTATCTCGCCTTGTGTCCGTTGTAAACAGTGTACCACTCGGGTGTTGTATATGTAACATTGGTAACGGCAGGGGCCAAAAGGGCTCTACATCGGACGGACGTCGTCCCTCCATCAAGCCTTGCATTGGCAGAAACCCAATATCGACTGACATCGATCGTCGAGTAGATCCGAATGAGCTCCAAGTCTCGCGGTCTGTATGAGCATTGACCAGGTCGAAAGGGTCGCTAAACACGCTGGGGATATCTCGCTCTGCTCGGGAGGAGGTTGGGGCGATCTCTGGGCCCGGGAGAGGCCATGTTTCGCTGTTGTCAGTTTCCCACCCAGCGTCTTCTATATGTTCTATAGAGGGTAGTGGTGGGTCTTCAAAGCTTTCGAAGTCAAATGGATTGCCTGGATCTTCGTACATTGTTTCCCGGACTTTGCGGAGTCTGTTACTTGGGAGGAACATGTATAGGTCTCCGCCTCTGGCGTCGTCTTCTGGCGATTTGGGATTGTGCCCCTTCTTTCGACCAACCATTGGATTTAGTTGAGGGTCTGTTATATTAGCTTGGCACATTGTGACATACATTTTCACGGGCAGAGACGTAGTGAGAAAGTTTTTGGTTGTCGGACACTGCCCAATTATACATTACCGTTATACAATACCTTGATGATTATATCATGATCTTACCTGGCCCGGTCCCAACTTTCCTATATTACAAACTGAAAGGGAATATCACTTACCGAAATAGCGTCCGCGGTAGCAGTCCTCGCAAAGCTTGTCTTGCAGGCTCTTCTGAGGGGCTTTCCCACATTTGCTGCAGTAGTCCATAGAACCTGGAGGAGCAGTGTCAGAAAGCCACATCGATGCATCAGAGTCCTTACGCTTGAAGGGGTCCACAGCTTTCGACAAGTAGGCAGTGTAGATGTCCACCTTGCCTGGACGGGGGCGGTTGGCCTCGATGTCGACGCCAGCAAAGCGAGTCTCAGCAGCCTCATTCATCGACGGAGTGAACGAATCTCTCCGCTGGGGTGGAGACAGCTTAGCTGCCTGGGGAGTGCTGGGTCTGCGCCTGCCATAGCGTGCAGCCTCTTCACAGTCTCTGGCATGCTGCTTCTGGTACCCAGCAGCTCTGCGTCTTCGTGAGGCTTCGTGCTCCTTGTAAGCATCGTAGCCTGCGACACCGACTGTCTGACCGGGATTATCAAGTCCCGAAGTCCGGCGAGTGATCTCCTGCTTCTGGTGGACAGGACGGTCCATCTCGCCTCGCTGACGCTTGGCCTCAAGGTCCTGCGGCTTGGGCGTGGCAAACAGGGCTTCGCGCTGCTTCGGACCCATGGCAATGATTTCAACTCTCCCCGAGAACCACTTACCTGTCTTCTTTGCGGTCTCAGTGATGCTGCTGAAGCTGCCGTTGCGAGTGCGTTGCTTGTTGGGGGTGGAAGTACCGGTGGCATTGCTGGCATTGCTTGCATTGGAACCGGTGCGCTTGCGGCCTCTGAAACTCCAGCCGCTGGACGAGCTAGGACGCTGTGGCTGATCTGACACAGATGTCGTCGAGGTGCTCGCTTTGGGTGGAAGTGGACGAGTTGGCAGAGGCGTCGATGGAGCGCTTGGGGTGTTTGAGAATGCCGACGGAGCGCGTGGAACCGGTGGAAGCGGCTTGTACTTGCCTGCATGATCACCAGACTTAGCGAATGGTGGGGACTGCGGGCGAGTGCTGGAAGAAGACATTGTGCGACGACCGCCAACAGGTTTGCGTGTTGGCTTCGGGTTCATGGAAGGGTACGGGCCTTCTTGGTTGCGCGCAATGCCAGTCTGGACTGGCTTGCGTTGGGGAATGGTGCCCTTGTACTCACTTGGTCTGGACGTCTGAACTCTGGGAACGCCACCAGTGGGAAGCCCATAGTGGGCAAGCTGCGCCTCCTGGGCGACTTGGGAGTATCGGGAGCTGTCTGCGTAGTTAGACATGGTGGTGAGCTTGACTTACCTCTCTTGAGTGGATGTGTAGTGTGATGCTTCGGTGAGACCTGCTACACCGGATGTGGTAGTGTAGTAAACAAAGAGCTTGCGGTGACGATAGTAATTGAGAGGCAGTGATGAAAAGAATCGTAGTGAGGAAGGGTCCCTTATAAGAAGTTCTTCGGCGTTGAGATGCTTTGTTGCCAGCCACATCAAAGAAAAGTTCTGCTTATAGATCAATAGGAACAAAGTAGTCGTCTGGATGAATGGGAAACAAGCTTTGTTCAACGACAATGACATTGATATGCTACGATAAACCCAAGGAGATAGGCCCAATCGGACTCCAGGACCAAGTATCGAAGTAACGAAAAGATACATGCAAATCTGCATATTTTGAACTTGTAATAGAAGAAAGCCCAAACTCCTGATGTCTATTAGCGCTGGCCATGGCTGTGAGGACTAACGTGTCGTACCTTTGCCGAATGCCCGAGAATATTAATAGTTGTTCGATCAGAGTGCGAAAGCAAGAGCAGCAACCACAGTGGCCATGCAGAGCGATGAAACAAAGCCGACTGAAAGAGCATTCGCACCACCGGTAGACTCTTCGACATCGGGAGTGTCGGGGTTACCACCGGCACCGCCACTGGGCTTGACGCACTGGGGACCCGGGCACTTGTCAGTGGTGCTGTTACCAGTCGGGTAAGGTGCGTTTCCGCTGTCAGCTGGCGAGCCGCCAGGTGCTGCGGGCTTGTCACCAGACGGTGATGAGCCATCGTGGGCACATTGCGGGCCGGGGCACTTGGAGTCATCGCCGGAAGCAGGAGGACGCTGAGAACCAGTGTCAGGGCTGCCCGAGCCGGGGTTCGAGGCTCCACCAGATGGCGCAGGTGAGCCTGAGCCTCCGTTGCCACCAGATGGCGCCGGTGAGTTGTTTCCTCCAGAGCCGCCTGACGGGCCAGGAGCTTGGATCTGGCCATCTGGAATCTGCTGGACGTTGCCACCACTTGGCGAAGCAGCAGGAGTGGCAGTTGCAGGTGGGGGAGTCGGCTTGCCGCAGCCATCCTTGCAGGGCTCGGTGATTGTCACAGGAACAGGAGTCTTGTCGCAGACGTGGCACTCCTTGACAGTGACAGTGAAGCCCTGTGGGACGTGGTCGTCCTTGGCAGTGCCAGTGGCCCACGTAGGAGTGGGCTCTGCACACTCCTCTGTCACGGTGTATGTCACTGGAACCAGACCAGTGGAGCAGAGCGATTGGTACACAGTAGTGTAAACAGTCGTGTGAGAAGGCGCAGGTGAAGCGCTGGGAGTGATCGTGTTGTGGGCGCACTCGGGGCAGTATGTGACGGTCACACCGTTGGTAATGGTGACGAGGGTCTGAATGGACTGGCTTGGGCAGTCATCGTAGGTGACAGTAGTGTACGATACCGATGCACTGCTGACAATCGGGGCAACAGGTAGCGACCTGGTGGACGTAGAAACAGCCGGTGGTGTGTAGGCCGGAGGTGCTTGTGCAGACACACCAGTTGCAGCAGAGGCCGCAAGGGCAACGTATCTGTACTTCATTGTGGAAGTGTGTTGTTGGTGTCCGTATTAAGCCAATAATCGAATGTGAGCGTGGTTGAACAGAATTGCGTGTAAGAAGGTGATTCTTAGTAGAAGTCAGCTTTGAGGACCGAACGAGTGAAGATCCACCGAAAGCAGTAATTAAAAGAGTGTTGAGGTGATTGAGTTGAATTCCGTAGACTGGACGGACTTATACAGATCTCTGCTCGCGGCTTGGGCGTTGTTGATGCGGCCACATTCCTGAGCAGATTGGCGAACCCATTCCGCTGCTGGGCAACAAACAGCCGAAACCGGTCAAGCCGCACACAATTGAGATTGGTAGCGAGATGATCATGCAAATCTGCGCTAGCTGCGAAAGGGAGCACCTTGATCTGGTAAAGGCCAGAACACTGTGATGGGCATTGAGTGGGCCCCAAAGTCTTGCAGCAGCCCTCGCTGCAACCTCCATGGTGATTAGCCATACGGTGATTAGCCATACACGAAGCTTGTTCCGATGCCAATAGCCCTCTGGAAATGGTCCATGCTAGGTTATTTCAACATTGGCAAGTTTAAGCGTTCTTTGGCTTGGTGATTAGCCAATATCAACCAAGCACTTCTCTCGAGATCACTCTGACGGAAAACATGGTCAGCCATTGAAGACTGCTTACAGACTCAGTATTAATCAATAAACGGGAGCACTTTGCGCTCAATAGTTCCATCAGTCACCTCACATCGCTGACAGAGCAGAAGGAGCACGTGCGTTCAAAGGGCTGACGACACGCTGACCCTGTCCCGGATGGCTGGGAGATGTTGCATGCCTGCGAAGATTAGACGGGAGCGCGTGAAAGCGTGTACCTGGCACAGACCATAGCCGTGGACGGGTCTGCGGACTAATCACTTGAGAGCCAAGTACCCATAGACATAGCTGCCAGATTGTGAGAAGAGCTATGTTTGATTCCCTTTTGACAAGAATGGCATACAACACACAGCTCTTGGATTCCCTACCATATTTCCGCGCAGACTTCCTGGTCACAAAAAGATTCGTCGTGCTTAGCCTCTCGGTTCATTCAGAAGATGCTGGTCGACCTTCAGGGCCATGTACATAGGAGGTCGATCTGCTTGATGCAAACCATCAATTTACATTCCCGCAGATCCGTACAACGCATATGGTCTAAGTTGAATGTGAGAGCTTGTAGCAGTGAATCATTGCTACGTGTTTGGATCTGGAGCTTTCAGCTCATCATTACGACGGCGACATGCAAGAATCCATCTCCAAACCCAGCCGCCCTACCAAGTTCCTCCAGGTTAGCACCCATGGGTGCGACAGCTCCATGGAGTACCGGCTGCGCAAGCAGGGGAGATCGTCGGCTTGGGAAGATACTCGGCAGCACACTGTTCAACGCTGTACCTAGCGTCTGTGGCTGTTTTGATGGTAAGCGTAGTGGGATAAGGGACTGGACGACTCTGATGTGGCCTGCTTTTCCAGATACGACCGTCCCGTCGTCTTCAGATGTGGCTTCCGGTATAGTTTGCGAGGTTCCCTGGCTGGCGGATGTCGGCAGATAGATCTTCACGGGTACATGTCGAATAGTCACGCCGAGCGGGTTGAGAAGCTTGTTGTTGATCGAGTTGAAAAGGTCGATGTTGTCTGTCAGGCAGAACAGTTAGCTTCACCTGCCAAATCACCAGATGTGCCAACCAACATACGAGTCTCAACGCTTTTCCATAGATTCTCCGAGTCCTCTTTGCTCATTCCCATTACCGTCCTCGCACTTCCATTTCGTATGAAATCCGCCTCCTTGACCGCATTCACGAACGAATCCCGCATAGCTCTTCCCTCCGCATCCAGCGGGTAGAGCTGCTCGCTCGGCAACTCAGAATAGTGTACGACCAGTTTCCACGGTAATGGCTGTTGCTCCGAGCTATGCGCAAGTATTGAGACCTGCGAGGCCTCAGGAGCTGCCCTTCGTCCTAAGTCCACGGGCTCAGCGCCGGAATGGATGTCATATAATAGCCCAGCTGGGTAGTGCCATTTCAGCGGCACAGTCTCGAACTCGAACCAGGCTTCGCTGGCGGGCGTGTCCGGGTCGATCAGCTTGGGCGCAAAGAAGGCATGCAAGCGCGGGAGCAGGAATGCCAGGTATGATAGGCGCGGGTATTGTATGAGGTATGGTTCGGAGTCGGCGTAAGAGCGGCAGTCTGCTGGTGCGAGCCGTATCTCCAGTGGTAGACGGCCGTCCCAGACGCGACGTTGGAGAGCGGACAGAGCGGCGGGGTTGGAGGGCATGTTCCCGCTACCGGTTTGATGTGGCGGTGCGGTTGGTAAGTGAGATTCGCTCGACCATGGTGGAAGAGCTGGGTGGAGGTGGGTGGGCAGGTGTCGAGTGAAGGTGGGCAGGCAGTTGTTTGGCTAGTGATGGTGGAGGAGGAAGCGAGGCCTGAAGTCGGCTTGAGAGCAAGCCACGCGATGGCGATGTCACTCTACACCAGCAGCCACACTTCAAATATGCAAGTAGTCATGCTTCTATACGTATTGTTATGTGAGCGTTCAATGTCGAAGCCATCATGATAGGTCTTTGATAGCGCGACCAATTCGACAATGGACATTGACACATCACCTCTCTCCCGTAAACGACCTATCTCCAGCCTTACACATGCCAACCGCATTAACAATAACAATGACGAAGATATCAATACCAACGACAACACTTCCTCCAAACGCCTCCAATCTTCCCACGGCATTCCTATCCCCCGAAAACAACCTCACCACCTCAACACTCACCTAATCCTCAACTCCCTAGCCCTCACCCGCCTAAGCGTAACCGCAAACTTCAGCCTCTACAACCCACCCATCTCCCCCATCCTCCTCTGCATAACGCGTTCAGAAGACACGCTCTATCGATCACTATGGTCAGTCTCAGCTCCAAACCACGTCGTTCACATTCTAGGTAAAGCCATCGATCTTCCAACTGACAACCTCCTCGCTCCGTCCTCCCCTCCCTCTATCCCCTGTCTCCAACCCTCCAAAGCCTCTGCGTAATGCCCGCGGAGCAGACTTCTTTCGATCTATGGGGTCAGTTCCAGCGAGTCATTCCGATCTGCACGACGGCGGATCTGGACGAAGAAGCTGGTGATGAAGTGCAAGCGTTCCTGGAGAACGTCGAGTCGACGCCGGATCTGATTGTTCTGTTCGATGCGAGAGGACTGAGTGTGTGGTCGAGTGTGGAGTTACCTCGAGATCGTGAGCAGGCGGAAGGAGATGACGCTGCTGTGTTAAGGATGTATTTGTGTCAAGCGCTGAGGCAGATGAGGCCTGGGCGGGAGGACGGCGAGGCGATGGAATTGGGGTGATGAGATAATGACGAATGACTGATGAGTACATGAAGCGCAGGCGTTTGTGTCCTGATTCTTTCTTCTTCCCAATGCGATATACATGTGGATGATGTAGTGGCCATAGGTGTTACCTTGACACCTAACTGGACACAACATGCCCTGTTCTGCAGGACAAGGCGAGCAGCAAGTATCAACACTGTACTTCGATCTTTCAATCCAATACACACTATATCACTTCAGCACCCAAACCCTACCGGACAAGCGAAGCGAACCGTAACCCGCCACCAACCAAGAGTGCTGTGACCAAGACCTCAGATATCCCAAAGTCAAAAACATTCATTCCCCTTTACCCTTGCCATCCCAAATTCTATATCCCGCTCTTACAAAACAAATCGTCACATTCATTCCCAAAGCTCCCGTGCCTCGCAAACCGCAATCCCACTCGCTCGCAGAAGAAAAAGTGTTTTTGATTTACTGTACAAAACTTTCAGGGTAAAGGAGGGGCAGACTAGTGAAGATTTAATCCTCGTCGTCCTCGTTCTTGTCGGCCTTGCCCTCTTTGCGGATGGGGATTTTGATGCCTTGTGCTGCGAACGAACGGCTGAGAGGCGTGCTTTCGATCACACCTGGGAATTTCTTGGCTGAGTAGACTTGGAAGGGCTCGGAGTAGGACCAGGCGAGGACTGGGCACTTAGCACGGTTCAGACCGGCGCTGGCGGTTGGGTCGCCGACGTCAATGAAGTTCATCTTGAGTCTATGGGGGTTATTAGTATCGTCGTCATGGCTTGGACATATCACCAATCGTGCAGGCGTTGAAGATGGGAGAGGTTATCTGCAAAACTCACCTGAACCAGCCCTCCGTACGAACAGAGAGATCCTGGAGCACGAACCAGTAACCTGGCTTTTCATTTGTATCGTTCAGAAGCGATGCATTGACCGTCAAACTTCCGATAAGATTCCGTGTGTACATTGCATTGGACTGTGGCTGCACAACAGGTTGTGGGTACTGGGGCATGTACATTGACTGTGCATAACCCATGCCCTGAGAAGGGTCATAGAATGGTTGGCCGTCTTGACCAGGATACATCATATGCATAGGCTGGCCATATTGGTTGAGCATACTTCGTTCATTGGGTGGCGGATATGAAGTGGTGGTCGCAGTGCTGATACTGACTGCTGGCGACGAAGATGAGGCGCGGACAATGTTGACTTCTCGTGAGGCGTCCTTGTCCCATAGGTCGACTTGAAGAATAAAGAATGCGCCTTCTATGCTTTCGGGATCAACTTCGACACCAGTATCCTTGTGGGTGATGATTAGGCGTACGCAGGGTGGCGGCGTGATAGGTCGGCGGTCCTTGTCGCCGAAGCCACACATGCGAGCCCGTTGTGGCTGCTGCTCGACCCGCAATTCGTAACGATATTCGCCTTTGATGCCGCTGTAAGACATGGCTTTGTGCTCTGGCTTCACTGGTGGTGCAACACCTGGTGGAGGTGCACCGTACATTTGCTGGTGCTGCTGGGGCATCATAGATGGCATTGATTGGGCACCTGGTAATGTAGGTAACGAGGGGGCCGGCATGCCGGTGTGCAGTGGTGGGAGCATGCCAGATTGGCCAGGCGGAGGCATGCGCGGTGGTGGAACGGAGGCCTGCATGCCTGGGTAGCCGGGATGTTGGTGGTGCTGTTGCTGTTGTTGCTGTTGTTGATGGTGATGGTGCTGCTGAGGATGTTGTTGCTGCTGTTGGTGCTGCTGAGGGTGTTGGGGATGTTGTTGGTGCTGCTGTTGGGGGTGCTGGCCATATGGATACATGTTCGGACTTGAGTTGTGGCTGTCCGAGCCAAAATGCGGTTCTGGCTTGTAAGACTGGGCGAGCCCGTTGGAATATACGTTGGCAGATTGCGACGGAGGATGTTGGTAATACTGGTCCGGAGATGTGTGGACTTGCATGTCGAAGGGCAGCGAGATGGCAACAATTTCAGGGCTGGCGAGTTCAAAGTCGTGAGTGGTGGCGGCCGGTATCACCTCGCAAGCAAGCAAGCGTCAAAGGCAGGCAGGCACGATGGCAGGCGGGCTGGATAGCAAAGTCGATGTCTCTGAGCCTTTCGCACGCAAGCAGCAGAGCAGGTAGGGTACGCGGTGGTGGTGGCAGCAGCGGTGGTAGTGGCAGGGTAGGGCAAGGACGGCGAGACGAGACAGGTAAACCTTACGGCGGGCAGGCAAGCAGGCGAGCAGACGGGCACTCGCGATCGATTTTTAGCAGTGCATTCGTCCCAGGTTCTCGGTAAAGTATGATTTAGCAGCAGTAGTGTGGGATTGAGTGGTGGGAGGCCGTCGCTCGGCACTGCGCTGCACGACAACAATGGCGCTGACCTCGCTTTGACCTTTCCTTTGCAGCGCGCGCGTGTCGCTGCTGGCCCTGCTCTGTCGCTGGCTGTCACTCTGTCTCAGACACGCGAGACCTCTCTCTCTGGTAGACCGACGTGTCTGAGTTGACGTGCGTGCCCGGGCCGGCGTGTTACCGTGGGTCGCTTGCAGACTTGCAGTTGCAGAGGTGCAGAGGGCGAGTTGTCAGTATGCGTGTGTGTATAGAGGTATGTTGCGAGTGATAAGTATGTCCTGTCGTGTGCGGGTGTATGTACGGTGCTGCGTAAGACAAGGTATATTACTGCAGTGGTGTCTCTCTTTTTTCCTCTCTTCTTCTCTCGCCCTCTCTCTCCCTGCGTAGGTCAGTCGGACTATTGATTGCTGCTCCAATGCACGCACGCACCCTCCTGGCACTATGGCGATCGGAGGATTCGAGTGTCGATGGCACGGGACGGCGAGGATGATGGGCGGATCATGGCGCAGTCCCAGTCAATCACAGGCGGGCGGCTCATCTGCAGCCGGGATAGTGGCGGAGGACCCGCATTCTTGCAGGGCGAGCAAACAACTAAACTGCTCGCTCTCCCTCCCGACTCCCCACCAGGCCTAGTCGTGATTGATCCTTGCCATCCTGGTCAACCCAGTCCCAGCCCTGAACCACTTTGCGCGGTCGGTGCTCTCGCTGGCCTGCATGCAGAGGCACCCAGCAGCAGCAGCAGCAGTACTGTAGCAGCATAGCACGGGGCCACAGCGCACGCCCTTGCCTGGAGCCGTGTGCTGTGCTGTGTGCTGTGCGGTGCGGTGCTGCGCTGTGCTGTTGACGCTGCTGTATGTATGTACTGTCCTCACACGGTAATTATGCGCTCATCCCCTTGACACTGCATCCAAGCGAGCCCGAGCCATCTGCCACCGCAATCTCGTGTAAGGAGCGTCGCAGTAGCACAGTCGCCGGCGGTCCTCACCAGCGGCCGGCCTCGTCGTAGCCACGACTAGCAAGTGTCAGATGTCCATATACCCTTCCGAGCCTGGCAGCACATAAGCTACCTGTCATAACCTCAACACCGGGTCCGGCATGGCAAGAGGGTTGGTCCACACGCGCGGGCTCAGCACTACTTACGAGAACACGGACTCGGTGCCGACCTAAAGCAGCTCGCTCGAAAGAGACAGCGCCTCCCAACGCCTGCCGGTACTCGTCGTAATTGGGTGAATGCAGACGGCCACATCAGCGACGCGCGAACGGCAGCGCAGACGACTACAGCTGCCAGATCAAAGCTGGACTGTCCATGGCGTGCCAGCTAGAGCATGGTGTGCATTAGTCGACCCTCGGCGAGCGCGAGCGACTTTCCACTAAGGCGACTTTTGGGAGCCGTCCGGGTGAGCAAGCCGAGTTGGCGAGCGAGCTTCGTGACAGCCGCCTTGGGCCCTGTGGGAAGTGGTCCTGTTAGGCTGCTGCTATTTGCCAACGAGGGTGTTTAGCCGCCCCGGAGTTTGGTGGTTCGTCTCGACACGAGCAAGCTGTGTGAGCTGCCTGTCTGATTGTTCCCAGCTCCCAAGCCCGTGGGCTGATCTGAAGGGATCTGGCCGAGATCTGGCAACGTACATGGCTTGATGGCGTTCTCACCGTGCCTGACCCGCCCTGTCGACACAAGGGTTCAATCTAGAGACGAGGCCCGACAATGTGGTAGCAAGGCCGCGTGACGGAGGAGGCGCAGGGTTTGATGTTTAATGATGAAATGCCTGACCGTTCACGGTTGCGTGCTTTGTTTCGCGGTTGCTATAATATATTACTTAGGATTCGTTCTGCTACATGCAGTCCCGCTTTCGCAGGTTAGTGTGTCGATATGCTTGTGGCGTGTCGCATATGCTGTCGGTCACTTCGGTTCAATGTACGCTTCTGTAGTATGCAGGGCATGCCTCGATCGATGTGACCATTGCAATCAATCGATCAAGATCACTTCTTCACATGACTGACATACTGTGATCGATTGCCGAGTCGGTCCCTTTTTGTTCGGCGACTGTGGATGCGGAAGTGGTGCCGCATCTTGGTCGTTGATTGTCAATCGCCGTCTGGACCAGGTGCATGTACTGTACGTTCCTTTATACAAGCCTGGTGGTCATATCCGTAAGCTTTCCACCATGTTTATTCAAATGACGAAATACGGCCACCCACCTCATTTTCAGGAAACGATACTGACAGACAAAACTCAAGGCTCTATAAAAAATAGCGAGAATAGCCAAAAGCGGCACTAAAGTCGAAAAAATGCACACAGAAGCTACTTCCGTCGATGGAGCATGATTTTTCTCAACACTAACACTAACCCTAAGACAGACCATCCGAGAGATGCTAGGTATACATGTACATACTTGTAAAGCATATGTCACACTATGAGCCTTATGAGGTCTGGAACGTGCGCATTGGGATCGGACACAATATGATCTTTATAGTATTCACAGTGCACAGTCTTCCTTCTCCAGCCAATGTGTTCCCCAATAGCCAAGTCCAGGCCTGCCTCTCTCCCCGCCTCAGCTCCACTTTGCGTTATCAGCTGTTGGAACGATTGGGCCGAGCATTGCTTACCATACCCATTCGCATAAGGCCCTACTCTTCACCAAAACAAGCAATAACTGCCAGGTGTCCCTCGTCTGTCTGATGACATAGTTCCGCGCGATAACATTGTGCCGGCGCTAGCGAACATTTGCGAACGCGACCCTTAGCTGCGACACGATCACTTTACAACCGCCTACGTTGCAACACCTACGTATCACACAAGACGCGAGACGTCTTCACCACCAACCAGCAGAATGGCTCTCCGCGGCGTCGCGCCCTTCGCGACATTCTTGATCGTCGGTCGTAAGTCTTCCCAAACCCTGCATCCATCTCCGAGAAAACACATACGAAAACATAGAAACTGACACCCGTCCAGCAACATGCTTCTTCCTCGGCGTCCTCTTCGCCATGTTCCCTTACGACTACAACGTCCTCTGGTCCCTCCCGCCTCTCCTCCCCGGCGCCGACCCCACCGTTAGCCCGCGCGCGCCTTTCTTCGACCTGCAAGAGAACCACCTCAAGTTCCTGCACGCCAGCCCGCCGCTCATCAGCCGCGTGCTGCACATCGTCATCGGCACCGGCCTGTTGGGCTTCCTCATGAAGCTTTACAAGCCCAGCGAAGCCAACATGCTGTTCGACGGCGCTTCGCTGGCGCTGTACATGTGCGGCATTGCCGTCTACATCGCGAACATCGTCAAGGGCTTGCGCACGGTTACTGCGGAGGCGTACGGCGGGGCGATTCTGGCTGAGGGCGAGACCATCGCAGAGAAGGCTGTGGAGGGCACGGAGGGGAACTACATTGGTCGCGAGGACACGTTGAGGGTGTTGGCTGCCAGCGATACGATCTTGGCGCTTGTGCTTGTGGGCGTGCTGGTCTTGCAGGCGGGGCAGTGGTATGCGCAGCGTAAGGAGGAGGAGGAGATTGAGCTTATGGATAAGGCGAGGGACGAGAAGAAGGCAAAGAAGGAGAGTGCTGGTGGTAAGAAGAAGCAATAGGTGGAGAAGTGCTTGCTGTTGGAGTTGGGGTTGTTTGTACATGCTGGTGGGATGTAGTGTATTGAGTATTAGAAATTGGCAGTAATGCAGGTTGGAAATTATCATTGATATCTCTCTGTTTGTTGTTACCTCACTTAAGAGGGATTCAGGTGTGGTGTGGGAGGTATGCAGCTGTCAACAACTGTACCACTCAATCAGCTAATAAACTGAACTGCAAAAGGTGGGCATGTTCAATTGCATAGAACCAATTTGCCTTTAGCGACACAGAAACAGCAACATAAAGCAACAGAAAAAGTGACCAGCACAATAAATACGAAGCAACATCAAGTTTCAACACAAGAAATCAAGCGCCACAACTAATGCAACCCAACTAATTCGCCAACGTAACTCCACCATTAATCCACCCAGGCTCCGCCTCCCTCCTAACCAGTCTCTCAAACACCCACTCTCCCACATCCTTCCTCGCAACAAAATAACCCAGCGCCGGACGTCCCTCCTGACCAGACCGAATTCTCTCCCACCCTTTGCCCTCCCCATCAGTCAGCAGCGTAGGCTTCACATTCACAAACCCTCTGATCGGTCGCTCATTCTCACTCTTGCCCATCAGAGCGCGCAAATTAGCTTCCATCTCTCCCTTGTCGACGTGAGGGTGGTGCAGCAACCAGCGGTAGAGCGGAAGGTAGAGCAGAGGAACATCTCGCGGCGCGCCTGGAGGCGGAATACCGGTTGTTGTGACGTTGATTAGCAGCGGCTTGTTCTCTGCTGGTGTATCCGTCGGCAAAGCAGCGAGGATCGTGCGCGAAGCGTCGCGGACAAGAGTGCTATCCGTGATTCCGACGGGCGCGAGAGGGTTGGGGTGCAGGTAGAAGCTGGTAGGCCCGACGCCGCTGATGATCACGTCGACGGTTTGACCTGTGGGTGTTTTGAGGACTTGTTGCACGGTTTCTGGGTCGCGGATGTCGCCATGAATGATGGTGAGATGGCGGGATTGCAGCTCGGTGCTGACGCCTTTGGCTGTAAGAGAGGCGGTGAGTTTGGAGGGTGTCCGGGCGAGGGCGGTGCAGGTGTATTGGTTTTTGAGGGCGAGGGCGAGACAGTGGCCTGCGCAGTCGCCTGTTGCGCCGAAGAAGGCAAGGGTTCTGGGTTGGGACATTGTTGTTGATGGGTTTTTGAGAGACTCTTCTGATGATGGGGTGCGATCTATGATTGTTTTGCTCGGTGGTGTTGTCCAAACTCGGTACAGTACTGGCAAATGCAAGAGATATAAGACTGTCTGGTCTGCTGCTGTTGTCAGGTATGAGAAATAATGTGATACTTATACTATGGATGTTGCCTAACATCAGCCCTCTTAGGCGTGCAATTGCGAAACATGTCGGAGGTGAGACGGGTCAACATGGAAGCTTCATTGCAAGGGTAGAGTAAGGTACTGGTATACACGTCGTGCAAATGCGAGCTGAACGGGCTTGCTTGTATAGGTGCCTTGCTGCGCTGGCTGAATAATTGTCCCGCTCAGCAATACCGGGGTAATGCGAATGCGAGCTTTGTGGCAGGTATCGCCATGCACTGCCCACTGCTCGGGGGAATCAACTGGGTATTCGCACAATTTGCCAGTCAAGATGATATGCAGTGTAGAGTTCGCATATCAGTGATCGTAATATTGCTGACTTGTTTTGGTCAATTTCGAGGGAAAGTGTGGCAAGGGATCATGCGTCGCCCTCAGGCATGCCACCTGGAATGAGCTGTGGTCGTTGTCAGTTTACAAGACGTGACCACCAAGGGAAACACTTCTTACCATGCAGATGTTGTTGCCATTGAGTAGAATCTTGGGAAGCTTAGATGTCGCGCCGGTGTAGTCGCTGAAGTCGTCGGTCAGTGTCACGGCCAGAGCTTTTGGTTGTGTGGGTAGCGTACTATTCAGTCACGTCTTCAAGGACCATATCTAAGAACGGTCAGCGAGATAATCACACATTGCAGATAGTAGATTCCACATACTGACGAAATCATCAAACCCGAGCAGGGTGCCACTGAACTCTGCCATGTTGTCAGTTCTGATGTATTTCCTATTCTCGCAGGGGAAGGCTCACCCTTGTCGCCCTTCATGATGACACGCATTCTTGAGCCGATGCAGCGATCGATCAGCTCTAGGGGCATTAATTGAGACGCCATTTTGTGTGTGATGTGTGATTTTGTGGTGATGTACCTCGTCGTCGACCCAAGCCCGTCTCGACGTTTGCTCAATACCCGAACAATTGAAATCACGTGCATTCATTCTCTCGTGTTCGCGCTAGTGGGCAAGGCCGCCGAGCCGCATGAAACCTAAGCCAGATCGGACTGGAGCTTCCGAACATGTGCAGTTGTCGTCACAGCGTTTCCTCATTAGATCCAAAGTTCGTGTTTGAGAGCATTGCATTTTCATTGATTTGCGGTTTGCGTTGCGCTACTTCCATTTCCTTCGTCCTGTCATCACATTGCACCCTACCCAGCAAGGAATGTCATATCTGCGGCCAACATGCAGCGACGCCGCAGCACGAGTAACGAACCTCGGCCTCTCGAGATATGTTCCATCCATATGGCAGAGTGATGCGCAAATCGAAAGCGTCGCCAACATAACATCAAATGCTCTGGGAAAGGCAGACGAGGTCACCGAGCGACTTCCTTCACAGCGTCCACTCGACCGACGATGGGACAAGTCGCGAGGGCTGGTTTTCGGCGACCGAAGCCATGTCCTGAGGACCCGCACCTGGACGCCAGCGCGAGGCATCGTGTTTGCGAGCAATATTGGCCAACGTCGAGGCTATGCGTCGCGTCGCATCGCTCCCACTGCATCTGTGGCGCCGAAGCTCACGAACAACGAAATACCCCGCGCCGGATATTATAACAACACTGGACTACCAGAGATTGAACGGCCTGCTGATGCCACTGGTCCGGCCGCACCGAAAGGGGCCAAACAACAGGAGCTGGAGAAGAATTTGAAAGCCCGGGAGAAAGATATCAAAGATCAAGCAGATGAGATCCAGGCACTGAAAGCACAACTCAGAGATGCTCAAGTACAATTGATTGAAGGGAGAGAAGCTCTCAAGAATGAAAAAGAGAGGATATACTCCAAATTGATTGAAGAGAGAGAAGCTCTCAAGAATGAAAAAGAGAGGATATACTCCAAAGGAACGGCGGATGGTCAGGTAAAGGCGAAGAAGGATTTCGAAGACGACAAGAAGATGTTCGAACGTCAGCACGAGGAGATGGAGGAAAAGCTTATGAAAGCTGAGGCGAGATATCCCGAGTTGAAGAGACATCTTGAGGAAGACATCGTTCGCCGAGAAACAAGGCTAGGCGAGAAGAAAAAATTGCTCGAACAAGCCCGCGAGAAACAGAAAGATTGGGCCGCTAAAGAAAGACAGCTCATCGAGGATGAGTACAGTGTAGCGAACAAATTTGCTGCCGAAGTGAAGCGCAAAGCCAAAGAAGCAAAGGATGAGCTTGATGAGAGGGATAGAGAGCTCACAATCAAGCAAAACGAGATCCGCACTCGGAGGGCCCAGCGAAGTAACTACAGCTCCTATCAAACCATTTGGCGCAATGTGCAGACTGAGCGTAAAATCTTGGACGAAAAGCTCAGGTCAATCGCGATACAACTTGTTCGAGAGCGCAATAGACTCATTGATACCCTAAAACGTCAGGACTCCGACTCCAACCCTCCTCCGGCCGGTCAGCCGCAGCTCACGCCTGAAAAATTGAGAGAATTGGAAACAGGTGTGGACGCATTGCGCAAGGAGCTGCAGGAAGTGGACAAAGAATTGCAAATTCTAGGTCATGACTCTCGAAGCGAAACTAGAGAGACGCGATTCAATGATACCAGGCTCGCTGCAAGCTCCATGAGCGCAGGTCTCTACATTCAGAGCATCAGACCGCTGAAAAGCATCAAGACGCGCACTCAACAGGAAATCGACAGTGTTGAAGCCGAGATCCAAAACGCCTCAAATGCTACGACACGAGAAGAGCTCAAACACCAGAAGGAGGCCTTGAATGCTGAAAAAATCGCCGTCAACACTGCCCTGGAACTTGCACACCTGGACCATAAAATACAAATCTTCGAAACGCTCCAGCATGAGCCTTATGTACCTAAAGCTGTGCATCTGGCAACTTTCGACCTGAAGACACAGAGTGAGAGAATTTATGCGCAATCATTCAACGACGATACGCAAGAGTTCATAACACCCGAGCATTTCAATAGTGTTCGCAACTCTCTGTCTGTGCTCAGCGCCAGTGCCAAGAAGACCGCGCTGGTCCTCGAAATGAGGGGCGAGCACAAAGAACACGAAAAGAGATTGGACGCAACAATTGTCGAGAAGCTGACCCTTTTGCAACACCAAATGCAGGCGAAGAGGGCGCAGCTATTCGGTCATCACAAATCAGCGCGTGTTGCCGCCAAGCGAGCTCCTCCTCGGACTGTGCGCGCCTGGGGTGCGACATCGTCAAGTTCGACCACCACCGCAGATTCCCTTGCCTCCACGGCTCCGGCGTCCTCAGCAGCTCAAGACGTATGGAGATTTAGAGAAAACCAATTGGAAATAGCAAAATTACGTCAATCAATCCACGACGGCACTAGTTCACTCGACCCAGAATTTCGGACTGGAATGTTGAGTCGTTTCTATGATCTCGAAATACAGCAATTCAACTTTCAAATCAAGGTGTTGGAGCAGAAGCTCTATGTCAGCCCGAGGAAACGGTCTGAGGTTGAGCACAACCAAAAATGCAATCATGAATTGCATCTCCTACGAAGCCGCCGCGAACGTGCACAAGCAAAACGTCAGAAAGGAATTAAACCCCTCCCACCAAAGACGGGTGCGGGTAGGCAGAGGTTGCATCAGCGGAACAAGGCTAGTAAATCCAGTGAGAGCCAGGGACTGGATGACTTGATGGCAGCGTGGTCTGCAGATGACGGCTCTGTAGATGATGCACTGAAGACGTCGGCAACAGAACTCACAGTGGTGAGCGAAGCGTCAAAAGTCAGCACTCAAGATTCCACGGGGCTTAACATGACGCCAACCTCGGCCAAACAAGCTACCCATCAGCCCACTGGGCGCAGAGATCTTCATGATCATCTGCTTTGGACCGAATTTTTGCGGCAACAAGAGTCACGTGAAGGCAGAAGTTTGTCTTCACTCATCACCGCCCCCGTCAATGAGAACGAAGCTACATGTGAATCTAGATCTGGTGACGTGAGTGTCGTTCCTTCGGCCGACTGCGCTACTGCTGATACGATTTCCAATATCAGTACTCAGGCTGCACGTGACGACGACGCCGCTGCCAAGAACGACTCGCAAGCTCCGGCTTCACTTTGTCCCAAAACTTCCTTCAACGACTCAACCGACACTGAAAACACCATGGCTGAATGCGACGAAGATTTTGTTCCCACATATGAGATTTCAGCCAACGACAAGAAAAACGCATTAATCGCGTCGCGCAATTCAACCGCGTCCTTTTGGAGGTACAGCTTGTACAAAAATGCCGCAGGCGAGATGCCCAAGTGTCACTACTGCACGAATTTTGAACAAACCGAGGCTCAGGTCGTGAAGTTTCTTGGCGAGAAAGTGGTGGGCTTTGATCTCGAGTGGGAGAAATTCAAATCGAGGCCTGGCGAAGACAGTGCTAAGCGCTGCGTGTCTCTCATGCAGATCGCCGCTGAGGGCAAAGTCGCGTTATTCCACCTTGCTGTATTTAAAGGTGGCGATTCTACCGAAGAATTGATACCGCAGAATCTTCGCGCGTTCCTTGAGGATCCGAAGATCATCAAAGTTGGCGTAAACATCGGTGGCGACGCGACGCGACTGAGGAATTGTTTTGGTATCGAAATGCAGGGCAACATCGAGCTCAGCCACTTGTACAAGTTGGTCACGTATGGAGAATCCGATCCAGCCAAAGTCAACCGGGGGCTATATGCTCTTGCGAATCAGGTCAAAGAGGTGCTGCACTTGCCCCTCGCCAAGGGTGCTGTGCGTACAAGTTCGTGGTCCAAACGCCTTAATGGCCAGCAAACCGAATATGCTGTTTCTGATGCGTATGCCGGCCTGAGACTGTACTACGAGCTTGAGCGGCGTAGGAAAGCCATGGTGTCCAAGCCCCCGAGACCAGAATTCCACGAGTTGGGAATGCCAATTTTGCTCGGAGGCGGCGAATTGCCGCCTACCAAAGGAAGGCGTGGCAAGCAGCCTGTCGATGTACCAGAAGAGGTGATCGAAGAAGAGACAGCTTTGCAAGAGCAAGAAGATGGTGACGCCAGTGAGGACAGTGAAGATGTCTACGATACTCCGGCGGATATTGAAGCCTTCGATGCGTACGTGGAGTCTCAGGACGCTCACACCGTGACCGGCGCATCTCTACCTGAGATCAAATATCCAACCTTGCCTTCTTTGGAAGACCTCCTCAGCGAGGGATCGGATGTAAACGACGATTCCAGTCTCCCGTCTGATCCCATCACCAAGAACTCTGTTTCCCATCGCACACCCAATCTTCACACCCCAGAAGCTGTTACTGCTGACTCCTGGGCCACAGCTTGGCAAGCACAGCTCCCTGCGACTTCTACTGTTCGTGCCACGCAACCCCAGCTGCGTGCCTACCACTTGTGGCACCACCAAGGCTTTGACCTCAAGGAGATTCCAGCTTTGTTGCGCAAAGAGCCGCTCGCGCTGTCAACGGTCGTGAGCTACATTGCAGAGGTCATTCAGAAGGAAGACATAGAGTTCGATGTAGTAAAGGTGCGTGAGTTGAGGGCAAGGCTACCGGCCAGTGTCAGAGGGAGATATGCAAAGTTGTATGCCCAATGATGGCAGAAACGGCGCGTGGGACAGACGTTAGCTGAGAGAAGACCAACAGAATTGTCAGCGAGGAGGGTCTTTGGATAAGTATTTGTTGCTCTTGAGCTTCCTGCACGTGTACGAATGATATGGCAGCTGCCACGATGAGTCCGGGCAGTGCCTTCAGATGTGTAGACGTCGATAATACAGCACGACTAGATACTCAGATGAGGGACAAAGAATCTCTTCTCCACCTTACTTTCAACAAGAATTTGCTAGCTGTTGCACTGCAAGTACTTTGCTCGTATGTCAACCGTCCCTGCAAGACCACCAATGTACATGGGTGCGCAGCGTTCAAGGCTAGCCGGTTGCATGCCGCGCACAGTCAGCGATTGAAGCATAGCTTGTGATACGCCAGACGTCCCGTGTTCCGACAGACATCAAAAGAACATCTGCTATCTTCATACCATGCCCTACTACACACCGCTGCACACCGAGGATTGATGCACGACTATAGACCCTCGCGTTTACGGACCCTCGGTTCATGTAGTAGCTATGCATTACTGAATGCACGTGGACACTTCAATGTTCTACTGCAAACCCTAATTCGAGTTGCGGTCTGCAAAGCCGGGTATGTACCACGTCCACATGCTCGCACGGAAGATTCAGCGGTCAACTTTGATCCGTGCATCCCAAGATAACACTACAGATTGGTACCATGAGGCGTCGAATCGATATGTGCCAGTTATGGAAGTGGCAGAGGTGTGAGAAACATTGCCTGACCTGGACCGCCTGGTTCGACATCCAAGAAAACCCTTCCTCACATCCGCGAAACTCTATGCCACCTCACTTCGTGCGGGGCACAGGAGGGACCATGGCGGATATAAGGTCCCCGTTGTCTCTCTGCTATGTGGTAAGCCTATGTTCTACTAGCGAGAGACTGGCACACTCGACTCCTAACAATCTCAGGATAACATATTATGGCGAGTTCAGCTGTCTATGGTCTGGCCTTTGGCATAGGCGTTGCGAGCCATATCCTCTGGTTCAATGGCCGTGAACACCACTTCTACGGCAACCGCTATGTCGCGACTACGCTTTTGATCCTCGCGGGCGGTACCTCTGCTCTCTGCAAGGGCTATGGTATTCCACTACGTGAAGCCTTCGCATTGACGTCCACCATCGTTGCTTTCGTTCTATCCGGATTGTATACCTCCCTCGTCATCTTCCGTCTCTTCCTCAACCCTCTGAACAAATTCCCGGGGCCATACTGGGTTCGTCTCAGCAACATGGCCTGGTCTTCACAACTGACCAACTTCGACGCCTACTACAAACTAAAAGCCCTCCACGATAAGCACGGCGATTTCGTCAGGATCGGATCCCACGACCTCAGCATTATCGACCCGGAAGGCATGGAAATCACCTTCGGTCCCAGAGCCAAAGCGGGTAAGAGCCCCTGGTACGAAGGCGACTACCCGCTGAGCTCGATGCACACGACGCGCTCCAAAGCGCTGCACGATAAACGCCGTCGGGTATGGGCGCCTGCGTTCTCGGATAAAGCACTAAGAGAGTATGAGACGCAGCTGGATCACTTTAATGGTAAGGTGTTGACGCGGTTGCGCGAGTTTAAGGGCGGGGCGGTCAATGTGACGAAGTGGCTCAACCTTTATAGTTTTGATGTTATGGGCCGGTTGGCGTTTGGAAAGGACTATGGCATGCTGGATTCTGGAGAGAAGCATTGGGCGCTGCAGCTCTTGAGCGATGGCATGGCGCCTTTGGGTTTGAACTTCCCGACTTGGTTGTTCAGAATGCTCACTAGTGTTCCGTTCCTGGCTGCAGGTTATCATAAGTTTGTGAGGTTCTGTACGGAAGAGACGGTTTGGCGGGTGCAGAACGATGGCAAAAAGGGTTCTGGTGGCGGCATGGATATCATGGGCTGGCTGCTGAAAGCATACAAGGACGTCCCGCACCCAGAGCAAGATACCATGCTGCACGCCGATGCTCGACTTATCATCGTCGCTGGCTCTGATACCACTGCCGCCACTCTGACTTATCTCTTCTACCATTTAGCCCAAGAGCCAGCGATCGTCGAGCAGATCCGCGAAGAACTGCGTCCCTTGACGCAGGGCGAATGGCACGACAAAGACATCCACAACTGCGCCACCCTCAACGGCGCCATCAACGAAGCCCTCCGTCTCCATCCCCCGGTTCCCTCAGGAGTGCAGCGCATCACGCCGAAAGAAGGCATGCAAATCGGCGAGACCTTTATCCCAGGCGGCACGAACTTTTGGTGAGTTACTGGAGGGTGCAACTTGGACAGGATGTCTGAAACAACATACTGACCTAAAGTTCTCGCTCTGCAGGATGCCACAATACGTAATGGGCCGCGGTAAGATCTCCCCTCCGCCTCCAAACCACAGTCCCTCAAACAGCAAATCTAACAACCAATTCTCCACAGATGAACGCACCTACACCTCCGCCACCTCCTTCCTACCCTCCCGCTGGTCCACTCAGCCCGAACTGATCAAGCACAAAGACGCTTTCGCGCCGTTCTCCACGGGCCCCTTCGGCTGCATCGGCAAGCAGCTGGCGTACATGCAGATTCGCACGCTGACCGCGAGGATTCTGCTCGAATTTGATGTCAAGCTTGCGCCAGGAGAGGATGGGAGGAGGATTTTGAGGGAGACGAAGGATCATTTTACGGTGGATGTGGGCGCGTTGGATCTGGAGTTTGTGACGAGGGGGAAGTAGAGGGGTTGGGAGGGGAGAAGGTGTGAGGAATGAGTTTGTTCAGTGCTATTGTCCCCAGTTGATCGAGTTTTTTTCTGGAGACGTGAGATTTGTGAAGAGGTGCGCTAGGGCAACTGTGAATATGATAGTCCCCTTCCTGGATCTATATTTGAGTTACTTTGATTATGATCGAGCTCAAGAATGGTCATCGAAGGAATGAATGCAAATGAATCGTAAATTAGTTTCATAGTCAAAAAGTACAGTCTTACTCTTCTACGATAGCTCGCTAGCAAAGATCAGACGCTCTTCGGCTTCTTCCAGACCGGTACATTCTCAAACTGAGTATCGTACCATAGCTTGCCATTCTCGTCGATCTCCGCAGCTTCGTCAGTGGTCGGGATACCAGCTTCCTCGTTCTCTTTGATCTCATCTCTCGATACACCGGCCTGGTCTCGAGGCAGCCACAGCTTCGGCGTCTTGGAAGTGAAGACTGGATTCTCGTAGGCATTGGCCAGGTCTTCGTCGCTGGGAGATGAAGTGTCGTCCTCGCGGTCAGGGATCGAAAGCCAGCCTTCAACTTCACTGCGGGCAGATGTAATGAACCAGTCGAAGAACCTCGACAGTGCTGTGGCTGGTCCTGTGCCGAGTTTGTTCACCCCGAGGCGGCGGTTATGTGCCGACATGTGCAAGGCGACTTCATCATCTGGCGAGACGTCGTCTTCTTCTGCGAGCAAGGGAACTTCGGCAGCTTGTAGTTCGTCGAGCCCAAGGTAAAGCTCCAGGGGTCGAAGCGTGCGGTCGAGAACAAGATTAAGGCCGGCCGTGAAGACCAAGAGCACTACCATCGTGACTGTCTGAGCAACTGCTTTGCGAGCACTGAAGAGTCCGATGAGAGCAAGCTCAGCCAGGTAGATGCCAGTAGGAATTTGCTTAAGAGCGCGCACGTAGACTTGGCCACGCGTATCGATCTTGCTCAAGCAAACGTAGAGTAAGTTGTACCGGTAGCTGGTGTAGTAAATCGTAAGACCAATGGTGGCGAAGGCAAGGGTCAATGGTGCAATGCACGAGTATGCGATCGCAATGACCAGTAAGTTAGTGAACTTCGGGAACAAGCTCCCATATGAGATGCCCTTCATCTGTGAGTACGATGCGAACTTTTCGCGTGGTGTCTTATCCCAGAAGTACTGGTAGAAGAGGTATTCAGCCAGATCCGATGAGTTGAGAACGTTGCTGGTGGCGCTCGTAAGACCTTGAATCAAGAAGTATGTCAGGTAGAAGTTCGATGCCTTTGGAAGACTCTCAGCGAGAAGCGTTGGGGCCAGATGTGGCTCTCTGATGATCTTGGCAGCCACTGCAGCGGCTCCAGACGAGAATGTTGTAACGAGGAAGATCTGGAACACCTGGAAGAAGAAGTTCCAAGCTTGCGTCTTCAGCTCAGCCTGAGATGTAGTCGGCTCGCCTGACAGCTTTGCAATGTCTGTAAGTGTGTCAGTGATGTAAAATTATATTTGTCTTTGTAATGAGATAGTTTCTTACGTCGGAAGAGTTTTGGCACATAGGACGTAAGCCAGCTGACCAAGAATGGCGGTGCAAGTCCAGAGATCAAACCCAAAAGCCAATCTGGCAATTCATTGAGGAAGCTGAGCCACTCATACTCATCCGCAAGGTAGCTGATGTTGCTGATAGTACCGAGAATGCTAGTCGGAATCGAGAAGAATATCGTGAAAGCTATCACAAACACCAGTCCCAAGGACGCCTTTGATACGCGCTTTTGCATAGGCAGTGCCAAGTTATTCCAGAGCACCTCTTTTGGCAAGACCTCCAGGTATCGATCCTGTAGGGGTATGGCTGGTGTCTTGAAGCTCAAACTCTCAAAAGCCCTGTGCGCCGCGCCTTTATCAGAGAAAGAAACGAAGATGGCAGATTGCCCGGGCAAATTGTTGCCCGGTGCCGCTCGATGTTCTTCAGTCTGCTTAGCGAAGTCGACGACAGAAGCCCTAGACTTGTCGATAAGATCATACTTGGTACCAATGAGCGGTGGTTGACGGGCTGTTGGGCGATGGGCTTTGGAGGCGGATCGACCGTTCTCGAGTGATGACGCGGAGTTGGCCCCACGACGTTTTTGCTTGTTGGTCTTGACTATGAGGTCGTATTCCGCCGACTCCAATTGCATGGCGGCATCATTTCGCTTTTGAACAAGATCGGAGACAACACCTGTATCCTTGACAGGCCATGCGCGTTCCGCTTGTTCTCCGAAATAGCTTTTCAGATTTTCTGAGAGCAGCGCATCCTTAGGCACGTTGAGGAACAGCACAGTCCTTGCGGAAAGCTTCTTCGAGCGAGCATCCGATAGGAGATACGCTTGTCTTGTCCCGACTAGGAGTAAGCGCTCTCTAGCAATCAAAAGCATGATGCCGAGGAAGAATACCCATGCGACCACAGTGTGGCCCCAAAGGTGGCCATTCTTAGCAATGTTGCTGAAGCTGATCTTGTCGAGTTGCGAGGCATTGCCACCACCAGTGGCATTGATGGGGATGAGTATTGGGAGTGCGAGACAGCTACCAAAGGCGCAAATGGCTATAGTGAACTTCAAGAACCTAAGGTAGAGATATGCATCCAGGGAGCTGTGTGTCAACAGGAAGCGTGTTGGAATCTTTCGAAAATCATGGAGCCATCCTGTGCCGGTGGGGTGGGAGGCCGGCGTCCTATCCTTCTCCGGCACAGTGCCTAGAAATGTTCTGGGTGCATAGTGCTTCTTGAATCTGTTCCTGATCGCGGCGAAAATGGCCAGATAGATGAGTGCAGAGACAAGTGTCGGTACGAAGGCTGCAAGAATGGCGGCTCCAGATGTAGAGCCCGAGGAGCGGTGACTCCCAGCAGTCTGGATGTCCAGCATCTTTGCTATATCAAGGTCTCACTACACGTGGTTGATGCTGCCTGGACGCGTGGCGGTGATGGTCGACGTGTTTGAGCTGCCGAGGCTTGTTACTGGGTCATGTTGCAAGTCTCGATGAGGATCAGGCGTACGTCCGAGTTGGATATACTCAAGTGAGGAGTTTCAAATGGAAAGCTAAGCAGGGCAAGCTACGTTCAGTCGTCGAGCTAGTTGAGAGCAGTCGAGTCGAGCAGCAAGACAAGGCTGGTCTGGTCAGGGTGCTTGGTACGTCATACCTCACTCACCCACGCCGGCGCACGTCAAAAGTCGCATGGCGTTGTTCCACCCTTGATCGCTTTCCAGTTCCCCGCGCCGCCGCGTCTTCCGCAATTGTTTCATCACTCACTCCATCTCCACTTTATTCGCTCCCAAAACATCCTGCAGTCTTCCTTCCAACTCCTCCCAGCTCGGATCCCTGCAACGAATCTCTACATACGCGCCGCGATAACACCGCCTACACAGAGCACACGTTCCCCTCGTGCCGTCCCACGCCTGCCCGACCGAAGCACCGAAGGCCTGAAGAAGCCCATACCATACCTGCTGTCCCCCAGCCAACCACTCACTCGCAACCCTTCACATGCCGCTTACCAAGGCCGGTCCTTCTTCTGGGCGCAACTCTCCTGCGCACAAAGGCTTCCGCCATCCCTTCGGCGGTCGAGTGAGCAAACACTTTGGCGACATGGTAAGCACGCTTCCGACCACTCCCGCTCGGAGTGATGAATGAGATCGCACCGTCTGACGCGTGTGCAGCTGTCTCCTGAAGACGCCTACCTCTCTTACCACGATGTCCGCCTGACTCGTGAAGATGTCCAGTGCATCAAAGACGACTGGCTCACAGACAACGTAATTGCCTTCTGGCAGGAATACCTCGAGCATGAAAAACTGAAGGATTATCCTCGTGCAAACATCGTGCTCCTCCGCCCGTCCATGGCTTTCCTTCTTCTCAACACTAAGGATCCGCTCAGTCTGAAGTCTGCGCTGCCGAACTTTGAGAAAACAACTCACATCTTCTTGCCGATCAACGATTGCCGCAGTGTCGACATCGCAGAGGGTGGCTCACATTGGAGTCTGCTGCTAGTCTCGGTAATCGATGGTGTTGCCTTCCACTACGACTCCCTCTCACCATCCAACGTCCAAGAAGCGAAGCTCGTCTCACACCGCATCAGCGTCCTTCTCGGCAAGCCGCTCAAATTCATCAATCTCGAGGACTCGCCGCAGCAAGACAACAGCTCCGACTGTGGAGTCTACGTCTGCCTGCTCATGCAGCACCTGCTCATGTCACGACTGCTGCGAGCTCACGCGCAGGATAAGATCAGCATGAGCATGCGCGGAAAAGAGGTCGATGCGTACAACGGACGAAAGGAAATGCTGCGCGTCATTGAGACAAGGCGCAAAGAAGGCGAGCGGAGAAGAAGCAGAAGCCAGTCTCGGGACGGCCACAGCCATTCCAAGAGCAAGAGCCCGCCCCGTATCGGTGATGAACAGAAGGACTACTAGTGCGTGAGAACCATGTTCTCCACGCCTTATAAAGACAATCATACCAGTATCGCTGTTCACGCAACGGACGCTTGCTATGCGTCAAAGGCGCTCGCGTCTCTAGGCGGTGTTCTGGGTGGTCGTACCCCACCATTGCTCTCACTAGCCATGGAAATATCGTGCGGTGGACTGGATGAGTTCTTCATACATCCCACGGGACGTGGCATGGGTTGATTTGATTTGGGACTTTTTTTAGCGTTGGCGTTGGGATTATCGCGGGGCGAAACCTATGCTGCACTACTTTGCGTTATGAGACATGATATGAACTCTCTTAGAGCATGATATTCTACAAATATTTCATCGTCCAGTTTTCAGCACGCTTCGTTCAGCTCGTGTTCATGTATCGCCAAATACAGTAGTTCGCGTTTGATATTAAGACAAGCAAAAATGTGCTCTATCCTGGTCTGATGGACTGCGGAGTCGATGCTGATAACACCCTAGCCGTCATGTGTGCACTGAAATTGAACAAGAAAACCAATCGTCTTGTACTCGAAAAGGAATTCGAACGCGCTTCTTAAATTCTATTCAAATTACATCGTAATCATATCAAGTGCTGTACTCCTTCTGCAATAGGCGCGCAATAGTCTGCAGCTGGATGTTGCTAGTTCCCTCGTAGATCTGGCCGATCTTCGAGTCGCGCCAGTACTTCTCGGCCAGGCCCTCGCGGACAAAGCCCATGCCGCCCATCCACTCGATCGCCTGCCCGCTGACCTTGCCGGCGACCTGGCTGGCGTACAGCTTGGCCATGGCGGCGTCGCGGACAAAGTCCTCGCCAGCCTCCTTTTTGCGCGCGGCGTTGTACACCAGGGCGCGCGCGGCGCAGATCTCGGTGTAGGCCTGCGCGAGCTGGAACTGCATGCCTTGGAACTCGCCGATCAGCGAGCCGAACTGCTTGCGGTCGTTCCAGACGTAGTTTGCGGCGTTGTTGAAGGCGCCGAGCGCGAGACCAGTCATTTGCGCGGCGATGCCGATGCGGCCTTCGTTCAGCAGGCCGATGGCGTACTTGTAGCCCTGGCCCTCCTCGCCGAGCAGGTTCTCGTGGGGGATGTCAACGTCGTCGAAGTTGAGGACGCAGGTTGAGGAGGCCTTGATGCCGAGCTTCTTCTCCTTCTTGGCGATGGTCAGGCCCTTGGTGTCCTTGTCCATGACGAAGGCGGTGATGCCCTTGTAGCCCTTCTCGGGAGCCAGGTTGGCGAAGACAATGAAGAAGCCGGCTTCCTTGGAGTTGGTGATCCACATCTTGCTGCCGTTGATCCTGTAGCCATCGGCGGTCTTCTCGGCCTTGGTCTTCAGTGCGAATGCATCAGAGCCAGATGCGGGCTCGGACAAGCAGAAGGAACCGACAGTGTTGGTGGCAAGCATGGGGAGCCACTTTTTACGTGATGCCTCTGAGCCGTACTTGAGGATAGCAGTGTTGACCAATGTGTTGTGAACGTCGACCATGACGGAGACGGAAGGGTCGACCTTGGCCAGCTCCTCAATGCCGACGATGGCTGCGGTGAAGTTCATTCCAGAGCCGCCGTACTTCTCAGGAATCTCAATGCCCATGAGGCCTTGCTCGAATGCCTGCTCGACGATTGAAGGGTCCATCTCTTCGGCCTCGTCCATTTCGCGAACCTTGGGGAGAACGGCCTCGTTGGCAAACTTCGATACTGAGTCCGCCATTGCTTGCTCAATCTCGCTAAAGTGTGTGATTGGTGTGGGCAGCATCGCGGAGAGGTCGTAAGGCTCGCCTTCGGTGGTGATGTTGTTGGTGTCGTAGCTTCGTCTGGCAGATGTTGTAAGGCATCTTGATCTGTACGTCTTGTTAGCGATCGGATTGTCTTGTTGAGAGCTAGTCTAGGGATAACTCACGCTACATTTGCACGAGCAAAAGATGTGCGAATCGCTGCGGTGCGAAGTGGTGCTGACGAGGCAGCTCTCACCAGAGGCCTGAGTGTACGGGCGAGCGGTGCCATGATTGTGGATTGTGGGTGAGATATAGGAGTGTCGAGAGGAGTAAAGAGAAGGGCAATGCACAAGTCAGAGGTGGAAAAGTAGGTATTTCAGTTGTTAAGAGAAAGAGAGTGCGTGGAGGTGGAACAAAAGGTTCCAGGGCCGCCGCCAGCCGGACGTCACAAGCCAATGCTCGGCTCAGCTCTAGCAGTCGACGAGGTTGAACAGCGCAACGCTCTGTGCTGCCCTTTGGACCGAGGTTGCGGAGAGAATGCTGGGGGAGCTGGAGAGCAAAAGCCAAAGCACAGCAACACGCAGCTATCTCGGGCATATCGTGGGGGTGACGCACTGGTCAAAGCAAGATAAAGTAGAAGATCCTCTTTATCGTCTTTCGAGCGAGTTTCATCCTTTCCCGACCGATTCCGCATCAGATCAACGCGGACCAAGAGAGGCTCGAGCGGATATCGAGCAGATCATGAAGACGTCTCCTCTGAGTTTATCACCATGATGTGGTGGTCCCGGTCATCTGTACTGTGATTTGCTCGACGGCCATTGTAGATGATATCGATGTTGAGATGGGCCTACGCCAGGATGCATGTTCGAGTTCGCTATGGACTGCAAGTACAGGATGAGGTAGGTGAATACTGAAGCCAAGCGTAGATTTGCCGTCGTGAACTTGTTGCCCTCCAACTTTGCCCCGCGCCAACATCAATCAACAACCAACCACCACCCAAGCAAGACGACAGAAATGCCGTTCCCGTTCGCCCTTCCAACAACCAGCTCTGCAAATCTCTCCGAGTTCCTCACCAGCAGCACCCATCCATCTTTGCCTTTACTGGCCACCACCAAACGCAGCGTATTCAAGGATGCCCTAAAGAAACACAAACGTACATCCCCACGCGACCAACCTTCTCATCTACCAGCAGTGCAAGATGCCGCGAATGCGTACATTCCATATCTTCTGGCGTTGAACACGGCATCAGGCTACCGAGACATTGGTGCCGAAGAAGTCGACGTCGATATTGTCAAGCCGTTGGAAGTCGAATGGCGAACGACAATCTCAGCTACACTTCCCGGACGTGAGCCACCGAGACCAAAAGTCACTGGACTGCACCATGAACTGGCGTTTACCCTTTCATCACTTGCATACACCTACTCACTGGCTGCCCGGTCTCAGTTGAAAGTGTTGTATGGCTCGCAAGTCCTCTCAGCGGAACAACGAACAGCTGCAGCCAGCTCGGCGATGAAACACCTGCTCGAAGCCCATCGTATCCATGCTTTCCTCGTGTCACTACCTTCCGTATCTGCAGCCAAAGACTCACCAATCGACATCCAAGCATCCACTATCACTGCCTTGGCAGCCTTGGCAATGGCAGAAGCAACACTTATCGCAGTCACCAAAGACGATCCTTACGCTGCCGCAGTGGCCGAAGACCGCAACGAGAACAACACCGACTGGATGTACAAATCTCCCACGATTCCCAAAGTTCGTGCTCTACTCTTTGCTAGGATTGCGTTGTCTGCAGCGGAGCACGCAAATCAAGCTCATGGTCTCCTTGCACGCAGCACATCTGGAAAAATCGACGACGATCTGGTAGCATACGCCAGCGATCTAAGACGCACAGCCAGAGGCAAAGCAATCCGACTTCTTGCCGTCAACGCAGAACTTTCAGGCAACACTGGCGAAGCATTGGCCTGGCTCAACGGCGCAAAACGAGAACTCGGCATGTCCACCGAGAAAAGTGAAGACGGCAAACGCAAGGGCCTTCGCGGTTTGAAACAGAGTTGGCAAGAACGCCGCGAAGACAAGCGAGTTGAGAAAGGTGGCGAATGGGGCATGGATGCTGGCAGACTTGAGGAATGCCGAGTTGTGGAAATGCTTGATGCGAAGTGGGATCGCGAGAACAGCGCGGTCAATGTTCAGCTTGTGCCTGATTTTGAACCCCTACTTGCACAAATGCCGAGTGGCCGTGACTTTCATCCGCCTCAGCAGCCCTGGACCCCACCGTCTTTGGATCCTGGGACGTTGATGCAGTTGCGTGCTCCGCCTAAGCCAGCTGACAAAGCTTTCAAGGGAGAGGAGGATGACAGTGGGAGTGAAGATGGTTACAGGGCGGCAAACGACGAGCCGGTTGGAGCATTCCCTGGGACAGCTGCCGACTATGGAAGGAGTACTACCAGTAATAGCTATTATTGATTAGTTTGTAGTCATGCAACATGCCTTAATACACCAAAACAAAGACAATTTTCAACCAAAAAGGTCGTATCGATGACACTAGGGTCAAGTATATTACATTCTAATGTACATTGTGTCTTAATCTATATGTCTATGCCCTCTTACAACTTGACAATTTCCCAATCCTTCAAGTCCAGTTTCGCCAGCGCTCCGCCGAGAGGACCTTGCAACTCCTCGCCATTCTGCCACACCTTGGGACCAGCCCAAGCATTGACAAAGCCCTCCGGCCCAGAAACGAACATGATGTTCTTGCCCTCAGGCTTTGCGTCCAGCGAGAATGATGTCCTCACCAAAGTCGTAGCCTCCACAGGCTTAATGAACCTCTCCTCGCTATCCACGAAGTAATCGATCGCCACCCTTCCTTGCCCATCACGCTTCAGCGCCTCAAGTCTCCTCACGATGTCGCTCTTCGGTCTCTTCTCAACAGCAGTATCCTGCACCTTCGCATCCTTCCCAGGCGTTCCAAAAGCACTGAACCACCCCGAGAACATCTCCCCCCACGACCCTCCGGTCTCAGAAACTGTATCGCTCTTGCCTCCCTCGCAATCCTCCCTCTGCCTGTTCGCCCACAATATGTGCACATCCGCTTCTCCAGACACAGCCTTCGCGGCCTGCAGTGCAGGCGCAATACCCGTCCCGCCAGCTAGGAAAACCACTTTGCCCACCTTCTCCGGCAGAACGTACTCGGCATGCGGCCCTCGCACTTCTACATCCGCGCCGGCTTCCAATCGGTGCAAATATCCTGACACTTCACCGCCCCTCTCCCGCCTGATCAGGAACCGCAGCTCGTCGTCCGCTTGTCCTGGCTCCGCAGGCAAGAGCGTGTACGCCCGCGCAATCTGCAACTGCGGCTGCTTGAACAGCACGCTTTGGATCGCCTTCGCTCCTCCGTCAACACCAATGCCTTTTCCACCGAGCACAGGCCTGAGCGTGAAGATCGCGCACGTCGATGACACATCCTCCCTCTTCGCGAGGCGGTACTTCACGAAGCCGTCATTGCCAGGACCGACGCCTCCGTTTGCGGCTGCTTCGGCGGCGGTTTTGTTCTTGTGCTTATAGACGCTGTAGCCGAACGCGAAGGCGCTACCGACGGCGATTCCGAGGATCTTCGAGAAGCGGCTGAGGCGAGCGTCATTGCCTTTGCTGTCTTTGGGCGCTGGGGGCTCGTAGTGGGGTGTTGTTGGGGTGTTCCGAGAGCGGGTGGTTTGCGCAAAGGCGCGCTTAGGTGTGATTGTTGTGACGCATTTTGGGGACCTTGAGGCGAGTTGCTGTGCGCGGGAGAGTTGCGGGCGCATGGTTGTGGTGTGTTTGGACTTTTTTGGAGAGAGTGATGAGATACAATGATGGTCTTTTGGGAATTTAAGATTCGGGGACATGGAGACTTTTCGACGTTCGATGATGGCATTGATGGAACCACATTTTTATTTTTTATGGACGTACATGTATTATGTTACACTCAGATCCTGCTGATTGTTCGTCATTGATGAGATGAAGCCTTTTGATTTATTCCTGCCATTGGTCATGGCTAATAGAACCAGATGCGCTATTTGCTTCAGTACTCTTGGTAAGGTAGCAGATGTCCAGTGGCACTATACTAAGTCGCTTGGGATACGACTACTCATACACGCTATCCTGGTGAATGTACATCTCCCTAAGCATACTCGACGAGATCGTTACAGAAAGACACGGACATGCTTTTGTTCACCCATGCAATGCAATTGTCTCAATCCTCCTCGTTCATCGTCTCAGTCATGTCAAGTTCCTTGAGCACAGTCTCAACCTCCCTAGGGTCGGAAATGCCCCAGACGCCACCACCTTTGGTGTCGCCTCCCTTCATTCCTACTTCTTTTCCAACGAGGTTACGTCCAACCTTGCCTGGTCCGATGCCAATCCATCTTCGCACCTTTTCTTCCTTGTGAAGATATACAATACTGTCATGCCAAAGCACAGTCTCAACGGCTTGCCGGGCAAGCAAGTCTTTCAACTGTTCCTTGCTCTCGAATGGTCTTGCTGTGACGTTGCTGATCGCTGGTATACGTCCTGGCCATATCACCACGCTCTCACCTTTCGCCGTGGGTGAGTCCTGCGATAGCATCCTCTTCATGACCGCCGCCGCCGGCGCCATCAACGGCGAATGGAACGGACTGTCGCTCTTCAACCTCACCGCGCGTGGATCGTGGCCCGCAAACTGCCGCAGATGCGTCAACAGCTCATTGATCCTGCGTATGCTGCCCGACAACACGATCTGATTCTTCGCGTTCACATTCGCAATCATCACCTGCTCCACCGGCGGTCGATCGTACGCCACGCCAGCATCGACCTTTGCGCCTTCAGAATTGTGGCCGAGGAATTCGTTTATCGCGCTGACCATGGAAGCCATGTGCTCTGCCTCGCCCACCAGCGCGACCATTCCCACCTCCTCGCCGACGTCTTTCGAGCACCGCTCAAACACCTCCCCGCGCTTGCGCACCATCTTCAGAGCGTCCGGCTCGCGCAGATACCCGCCTGCGACCAGGGCCGCGAATTCGCCCAGCGAATGCCCCAGAACAACATCAATCCGCTCATCAGTCTTGAATCCGAACTCGCGCTCCAGCACACGCAGGATCATGATGCTCGTCGCCATGATCGCAGGCTGGGCATTCTGCGTTGCGGTCAAGAGGGAGTTGGGCCCGTCAGCGATGATCTTGGACAGGCTGCAGTTGAGAGTGGAGTCGATTTCGTCGAGGATGGGTTTGCAGGTTCCTGGAAAGGCGGAGAGCCAGTCTTGGGTCATGCCGACGCGCTGCACGCCTTGGCCAGGGAAGAAGAGGGCGGTGCGCGGGCGGCGGGGTTTGGGTGTGGTGGTGGCATTGTGGCGGGTGTTTGGTCTTGCGTTGTTGCTGCTGGCGTAGATTGAAGGGCGGAGAGTGGAGGGGAGAGAGAGGAGGGTGGAGGGTTGTGGTTGATGTTGTTGCGTTGCGAGGCGCAGGGCGGAGCGCGACATCGCTCCTGCTGTGGTGGTGGTGGGACTATTCAGCTATTGTCCGCGTTGTGCAAGACAGTGTGTACGATTCAATCTGATTCTGGAAGCTGTGTGTAACCAAGAAAACAGGGTGAAAGGTATATGTCAGATCAAACAACAGACTGCAGTGTCGACGATGACATGCGCTCTGGAGCTGGCACATGCGAGTGGAGCTCCCCAGACGACAAGACACCTCGGCCCCGCGGACACCCGCACGTCCGGGTCAAACCGCTGGGTATACTGGAGGTGTTTGTCTATACTGTATGGGGAGGAAGTGTAGGGTGTTGATATGATATGCAGCAGTGAATCAAAGAGGTTCTCCCGTCCGATCTTGCTTGAGATGTGTATAGAGCTGGGTAGGTATGGACGCCTGAGCAGCTTCACCACCCGTTCTCAGAGGCAAGATCAGCATTATTCAAAATAGCCGTGGTCAAGGGCGATCAATGCTAGGAGGTATCACTCGTGCTCGAGATAAGATTTTTGCCTTGTTTCTTGTAACATTTCTGAGGGAAAGACTCTCCAGGATCGATTGCAGACGAGCCGTTTTCGTCGAGGTTACTGGCTGGTATTGTTACTGTGAGACCCCGAATCATACAGAGCACAAGGAGGAAGACAGCCAGATCAACCTTTACGCCCACCCGCCGAACAGGCGCCGTCGGCACTGGGGTGGCGGCAGAGGAGTGGAGGAGACACTCAGAGGCGGGCTCACCAGACGGAAGCGGCGCAAAGCTTAGCCCTGCCCTCTCCACGCCGCTAGTCCAAGTCACTCTTCTCCCGCAATTTGCGCCATGAGACACTCCATCTCCTACCTATTATACTGTACACTCTCAAAAGCATAAATCCACACTTCACTTCGCCACATGCTCTTGCCGAGCTGGCCATCAAATCGGAAGCTGGACACATGGCCGAGGTCACGACGCCCTCGCACCTCCAGCGGGCCCTCTTCGCCAGCGTCGACTCTCGAAACGCCAACCAAAGTCTCCTCCCATACACCATCTGGACCTCTCGCATAATGTATTCCGCCCAAGCACTCGCATTTCCCCTCGCATTCTGGTTCAAGCCTGCTTGTCTTTTCTTCGCCCTGGTCTGGCTCACCTACCGCGCCTACCAAGTCCTGAACAAGCCATTGGAAGAGCTTGCTGCCTTGCTCGGATTCGACATCCCGTTCACACCGATCATTGATCTGGCTGGCGTCAAGGCGGACGGCGCTGTCATCCACTGGTCTCTGCCTGAGAAGCAAAAGCATCATAGGACGACGCTGAAGTACGAGATCCACATCAACGGCAATGTCGTGGACACCGTTTCTTTGCAGGAGTCGGCAGTCTCTATCACCGGCCTGCAGCCAGATTCCTTCTATGTTGTCCGCGTGGCACTAGTCAACAGCCTTGAGTTCAGCTCCAAGAGCGCACCTATCCGCTTCCGCACCAAACAGGCCAGTTCTGGAGACTACTATGGCAATGCGGGCGAAGGACCAGAGGGTGATTTGGACGGCGTTCAAGAAGTCGTGCCTCAAATAAAGCCCTACCGTGGACTTAAGGATTTCACTCCTGCCTCGCCGGACGCATCCGCACCTTTGATGACCCGCGAGAACAGCAGTGGTGGACTGCACAAACGAAGCATTACTGGACGACGACCTTCGCCTTCAGCTTTAGGGCTAGATACCAGATATGAGAACACTGCCGACACCGCCGAGGTACCCGAAGGAGCGGAGACAATCCAACAACTTACACAAAAGCTGGACGCAATCAGGCACGAAACAGACGAGGCGGAGAGGCTGGCAAAAGAGGACGAGGAGGAAGAGCTGCGCCAAAAGGAGGAATTGATCATGGAACGCGACCAGTTGCGAGCGGAGGCTGATAAAAAGGACAAGGCAAACCGTGAACTGAAGAAACAGATCAACGTGTTAGAACGGCAAAATACTGCTGCTCAGAACGAGCGTTTGAAACAGGAGAAATTGTTGCAGCAAAAGAAACAGGACAGAGAGAAGCTCAAGGAAGATTCTATTCGCTGGGAACAAGAAGCTGTACAACTCAAGGAGGAAGTGGAAAAGATTAAGCAGCAGAAGGTAGAGTTCTTGGAGCAGGCTGCGCGTGAGAAGGAATTGCTACAGCAGCAACAGCAGCAAGAAGCCGCTGAAGTGAAGTCGCTCGACGAAGAGATCCGCTTGAAGGCTGTTGAGATCAAGAAATTGGATCGCGCTGCAAAGAATGGCTCGCCTAATGGCACCGAGCCTGAAAGCAGTCTGGTTCAACAATTCCAACAGGATGCCGAGGATGAGCGTGCCTTCCAGATGCGTCGTTTTGATCTGCAGCATCAATACGCTGCTGCTGTGCAAAATTTGGAACGAACCAAGAACTTTCACGCCACGCAGGTCAGGTTCCTGGAGTCTGTACGAGCAGAGAGGAGACGGACAGAGGAAGCTGCCGCTGCTTCAGCCGCAAGAGAGTTCCCGAGCCCACCCCCAGCGGAGCGTGGTATCCGAAGAGGCGATAGCCAGCGCAGTCGACACACCAGCAACGACAGTCCACGCATGACTTCATTCCCTCCCGTCACGTCTTCGCCGTTTGGCAATGGTCTGACTTCGACAACATTCTCTGCGGCACCTTTCTTGAACATTCACAATGGCATGACAATCGCCCGACCTTCCGAATCACTGGACATGAGCGAAGATGAAAAAGACCGCCTGACCGGAGGAGCTCCTATGAGCCCGGGTGCCGGTGCTGAGTTGATCCCGGCAGACCTTTTCTCTAGTGATGACAGCAGGTCCGCTGCAGATGATATCAGACCACTGGCTGGACTCGGAGCACTTCCTGGTCTTGGAGCTATGAATCTCCCGGGTTTGGGAGCGCAGCCAGGTCAACAAGACTTTTCAAACGCTGGGCCTTCTTCACCAACGTCTCCACCAAGCAGAGCTCCAAGCCTTTTCTCTTCGCCGCGAGTCTCTCAGAACAATCTGCCGACTTCGCCGGACAATTACCTGGATTCTGACCGTCGCTCTGTCCATTCTACCAGGTCGAGCCGAGCTGTTTCTAATGTGAATACCGGCAGCCGATTCAGTAGTATGTTCGGCATGAAGCCTCGCCTGAAGAACTCCTCGATGGACGAAAGCATTGCGGGACCAGCTTTGGGTAAGGTTCAATCTCAGTCCATGCCTCGACAAGATCAGGGCATTCCGGGTCTTGACTCTGCTTCCAGAAGACGCAACAGCTCGATATCTGGACCAATGTTCGGCGACATTCTGGGCAAAGACGGTGCTGCAGACGCCGACGGTGGGGCGGATAACTCATTCTACGAGCCAAATTCACAGCCTAGGAGGCGAGCTTTCAACCTGAACCCGTTCAGTAGGGATAAAGGTCCTGACGGATGGCCTGCCAATTTCATGGCTGGACGCCGCCCTGCCTCGCCTCGCCCGGGTTCCACTCATTCGTCCGAATTCCCGCGTCCTAGCCTGGACAGTGGCCGCTGGGGCTCAGACGCATGGCCTTCCAACGATTCCATGGGTGGCGCTCGTGCGAGTCCGCTCTCTCTGGGTGGTTGGAATGCACCAGGTCAGCAATCGCGCATCTTCGGCTCTAGACATCCGTCTAGGAGACCCTCCGTACAACACGGCGCCGCCTCGGCCCCACCTGAGGACATCATGGAAGATGAGGACTCTGATGCACTTGATGCAGACAGACGCCCTCATCTAGCCCCGATCGGCACAAAGCCACCACCAGGCTCAAAGCAAGCCCAGAAGAGCGTCGAAGAGCCCGCAGCCGACACCAAAGCCAACAACCCTAACGGAGAAGTCTTCAAGAACTTCTTCTCCTCCATCAAGCTCAGCAGCAAAGACAAAGAGAAGCTGCGCGAAGCCGAAGCCTCAAGCTCCCAGACTCCCACTTCGTCAACCCACAGCGCCCACCACGCGCACAACCTCAGCGTCGACGACGAGTCGCCTCCGGCTTCCCGCAAATCGCGCGACGCCCGCAGCACCACCACCGTCGAGTCCTCCGTCGCCGAATCCCTGCGCAACTCAATGGACCTGGCACGCACTCCGTCCTACTCCAACGCCTCCGAAACCACCTCCAACGCCTCCCCTATGCTCGGCTCCGGCAGCTTCGGCAAGGAGTCTTTCATCGCCAAGCTCCAGCGCAAGTCGAGCTCCGGAATGTGGAACTTGCCCACGTTCAAGCGCGACAAGAGCCGCTTGGAGCCCACGGCGGCGGCTTCGCACGAGGACGAGGAAGAGGCCATGAGCGCTAGTGCGAGCAGCCTTGGGGGCAGGGAGAGCAAGGAGGCGCAGAGGGGCAGTCGCTCGTGGAGCAACGCGCTCAAGTTGGGGAAGTCTTCGAAGAAAGGCGGCGAGACGCCGAGTGTAAGTGGGCTGAGCATTACTAGTGGCGCGGATGATGAGGAGGCCAAGTAGGGCTCTTCTTGTCGGGGGCTTTTCATAGTAATTCGGATCTTTTTGAGTATTGTACATGCATTCTTTCCAACAGAGTCACTTTCCTGTGCGATAGGTGATGTAAGCAGGTAAGGTGTTGTGACTTACAACATCTCGAGGGCTATAGCGGTCTTTTGACGGTGCGCTAGTGGGGGTGCGTTCTAATCGTACGAGCAGACAGACCAGAGTGCAGGCCTGTGTGTTTGAGGCAATCAATGTAACAGATGATTAGCGCAAATTTGCAGGTGCAAATGGTAGGCCCCTTAGTGGGTGTAACTTTCTAATCGGCAGAGTCAATTGCGAGATGAGAACTTGAGGTCTGCGTCTTGAATGTTTGTTCATGTTGACGACCGACTGTGAGATCAGTGCTATGCTGCCGCACTTTGGAAGGCGTTAATGTATTTTCGCTATGATAGCAATTCGTCAAGTATTCACTTCTTCCAGAACCCATGTGCTTCTAGCTGGTCCAGACCTAGAGATGCCCAGCAGACTTGCGGGAAACGGTCGTCTACGGGTACAGAGTTGGCGGTGCCTGCGGGTGCTAGGTAGGCGAGCTCTGTGATGTCGGCTTTCTTGATTGCTTCCAAGACACGATGGAAGTTCAAGCCGACTTGCTCTACGCCGTGGCTGTCGTCTGAAAGGGTGAAGCGGCCGCTGAGGGAGAGGAAGTGCTGTGGTGGCGGTCAGTAAACCGAATAAAGTACATCTCGTTTCGAAGATTGGGATTGACGAACCTTGCAAATCTCTACCTGTGGATACGGCTCGCTCATGCCTTTGCGCAGACTACTCGAGTTGAGCTCCACGATTCCTCCATATGATGCGATGAATTCGAGATTGCGCTCGATTTTCTCCCAGATCTGAGGCCAGGTCTTGAAGCTCCGCTCTGGGTCATCGCTCTTCAGTCTAATGAGATCAAAGTGAGCGACGACTGGTGGCTTCAGAGCTTGTAGCATCTCATATTGTGAATCAAAGTAGTCGGCAAAGATACGCTCGTCCGTCCCATCGCCCATGTCTCTCGCTTTGTGGTACAACGGCAGATCGAAATCGATCGGCACGGTATACACGTGATGTACCGAGCCGACGAACATATCGACGCTGTGCTTCGCCAAAACATTGTTGATCAACTTCAGCGAGCCAGGTCTGATCCACTCGCCCTCGAATCCTACGAACAGCTGGATCTGGTGGGCGTACGCTTTCTGCAAGCGTCTGGCTTCGATGTAGAAGTCGTCAAAGAGTTTGGCTAGACTTGCTTCGTCGTGAAAGTCGATTTCTTCCGGATAGAAGTCTGCTAGTTCGCGCGGCATGTGCTCGGTCATGCAGAAGGTGGACATGCCGCGGGCGATGGCGCGCTGAACGACTTCTTCCAGCGTGTTGGCGGCATGACCGCAAAATTGACCTGAGTGGGAGTGATGAGAGAAGGGCATGTTTGTAGCAAATATGGACGATGTTGGTATTGCCGATTAGATTGTGGCCTACTGTGACGAGAAGAGTTTCCGCTTACTCATACCACCGAGTCTATAAGCGACGGGCTGGACTTTCTCGACGTCACTGTCGCGGTTGATGGTATTCTATCATGATGCTATAGCACGGCGGTATAGCTGGACATGGATCTGAGTATTGCTGACCACGTCTGTTCCAAGAAAAAAAAAAGTGAATGTGTCAATACATCTCACAAAGGGCATTGTTAGGCCAGTTATTTGAGATGTTTCTGCTGCTAAAAGTGTCTGGTCTCGCTCGCTTGGGAGATCAGCCGATTGCCGTTCACTCACCCCAGCTTTCGCAGCAGCACGTCGATCGCGAATCGACCCTCTCGCGAAACCTAAACCTCCCACGACTTGCTGCTTGCACCCACACGCACACCTCTCATCACCCGCGTCTCCCGACCTTGCACTTTAGCCTCTGCTCTCTCCACTAATCGTTGCATCTGAAGAGCCTGACAACCGAGTCGACCATTCCTTCAACATCACCCAACACATCGCTCTGCGCGCCCATATCGATCGATTTCAACGACATGTCTCCACGCACGGACAAGAGTGCGCTGAAGCGGTCCAGGGTGCGCATCTGCTGACCGCCTCACATGCCTGTTGTATGCAAAGCTGACATCCGCTACAGGTCTCGGTTGGCGAAGAAACCGAAGCAAAGAAGCCTCGCAGATCAGCACGAAATGCGCCAGAGAGACAAGACGGCGACGAGCATGAGGAGCAGGACGTCGAGAAGCACACAGATTACAACGGCGCGCTGCCATCACCAGTGACAAAAGGCTCGATGGGCGCACCGGAGACCAGAAGCGCTCAAGTTCCCTCATCACCTGCCAATGGCCAGAGACGGCAGGACCGAACAGACCGACAAACGACTCCTACAACAAGCCCTCCGCCTTCATCAATCAAGGCTAGCGGCGGACTTTCATCACCACCTTCGGATACGCAGGTCTTCTCACAGTTCCTTGCACCACCGCCAATCTCATATGAAGTCGAAGATGAGGAGGCCGAAGGCGTGTGGGGATACTTGGTACCGATAGACGGCAAAGAGGACGCTCTAGTGCTACGGAAGAGGGTGGCATGCCCTATATCAGCAAAAGGCCTCGGTAAGCCTCATGGCCAGAAAAAGGTACCCAAGGAGAAGTACGTGAAAGACGAGAACGAATACGAGAACAAGAAGGCCGAAGCTGGAGTTCCATCAGGCGGGTACTTGATCGGCAGACATCCGGAATGCGACCGGAGAATCAACGTCGCAACGGTGAGCAACCGGCATTGCTTGCTCTTTGCAGAGAACAAAGATGGCCATGCACTGGCTGTGGTTGAAGATTTGAGCGGGAACGGAACGTTCGTTAACAATGGTTTCATCGGTCGGAACAAACGGCGAGAGTTGCACGATGGTGACGAGCTATCGATTCTTGACAAGGCGCGCTTCATCTTCCGTTATCCGAGAAACAGAGATGGAAGTGCTTTCCACAAGCAGTACATCATACAAGGTCAGCTCGGCAAGGGCCATTTTGCTACGGTATACCTTGCTACCGAAAGAAGCTCGGGGATGCGCTTTGCAGTGAAGAAATTCGAGAAGCGGACTGGCCCTGGAGAGAGGAGTAAGATCGACGGCTTGCAGCAAGAGATCGCGGTGCTGATGGGAGTGAGCCACCCTAACATGCTATGCCTCAAAGATACATTCGATGAGGCAGATGGCGTATACTTGGTGCTCGAGCTTGCGCCTGAGGGAGAGCTGTTCAACTGGGTTGTGATGAAGCAAAAGTTGACAGAGAGCGAGACCCGAAAGGTGTTCGTACAGCTCTTCCAAGGCATTAAGTATTTGGTGAGTTCCCTAAAATCTAATCACCCATGCGAGATCCAGCGCTAACTTGTCGACAGCACGAACGCAACATCGTCCATCGAGACATCAAGCCGGAGAACATCCTTGTCATCGACAAGGAGCTCAACGTCAAACTCGCCGACTTTGGCCTCGCAAAGATCATCGGCGAGGAGTCGTTTACCACCACATTGTGTGGTACACCTTCATACGTCGCCCCAGAAATCTTAGAGCAATCGAATCGCCGACGCTACACTCGAGCTGTCGACATCTGGAGCCTTGGAGTCGTCCTATATATTTGTCTCTGTGGCTTCCCTCCCTTCTCCGACGAGCTCTACTCGCCAGAAAACCCATACACACTTAGCCAGCAGATCAAGATGGGCCGCTTCGACTACCCTTCACCCTACTGGGACTCAGTCGGCGACCCGGCCCTTGACCTTATCGACCGCATGCTGACCGTCGACGTGGAGAAACGAATCACGGTCGAGGAATGCCTCGAGCACCCATGGACTACACAGCGTAACTTCAGCCTGACAGACAGCACTGATGGTCTGACGGGCGCCCTGTCAAACCTCGACTTCACTCGCCGCAAGCCTCAGCGTGAGCGTACACTTCTCTCCTCCATCAATGACGTCAAAATCGACAAGGTCATCAACACACAGCCAGACCAATCGCCTATCAAGGTTTACGAGAAGAAGCCTGCGCCTCAGGTTCTCGTGCCCAAAACGGACAGCAAGCAGACCGGAGCGCAGCAGGCTACAGGGCATGTCGAGGCCACCTACGAGCCAGGGCCAGACGCCGCTAGAGATCCAAAGGAGTTCATGGAGATGGGCGGCAAAGGCGACGAGGTGTTGTACGAGCAAGCGGGTGGTAGCGTGTACCCCGACAGCAACGTTCGAGCTTCACCACCGAAAGAGAGAGCTGAGAAGAAGAAGGCTTAGAATCGCATACCAAATGCATGTGGAAGGGCGTATTGCTTGTTTTGGAGACCGCGCATGTGTGGCGTGTTCGCTGCTAATGTATAGGGCGCGAAATAGAGGGTGCTCGCCTGCATGGGATGGATGGAGGCCAACAGGGCCTGCGGTCATCGAAAATGTCCTCTGTACAATACAATACCTCATGACTTGGTCGCGCCGACCGAGCTTGTCATACATTGAAGAATAACATACAACGCAGCCTGCCCGTCTGTGTCACTCCGTAATAATCATATTGCTCGCAAGTCCATGTAGTCAGTCGCCTTGTCAAGGGTTTGGCGCCTTTGTGGCTTATTCTGCCTAGCTTCCAGAAAAGGGCTACCAAGATCAACAGGGTCAACAGATGTATTGACGCGGTGACACGATAATATATGCAGGTTAAATTACACGGGCTTAAATAGAATGCCGCGTGGTAGCCGGTTCCACTGCAGGATGAGTTTCGGTGGTTTGACCATCGAACCACCGATGGAGTGATCACCTTCGTAGATCTACCCGAAGTAGCCGGGCTCGCGGCCGCATACGGGTGTGGATGAGGTGATCATTGATGGAGGTGGTACTATATATGAAGCCTACGTCATGCACCCTGCGGGTCAATGGAGGATGAGACGGAACCAAATATTGACTGACGACATTGATTGTTTCTTGAGGTTTTATTATAACTCGTGGTCTTTCACGGCGCTCTCGGAATCTGTAAATCAGCCCGTTGACATTTCCACATTGTGACGTGTGGAGATACAATACCCTACACATTCATCATGCGTTTCCGTGTACTTCCCATCGTGCTCGCAAGCACATCTTTAGCAATTGCCCAAAATGCTTCTTCGCCAGGTTACAACGGCTACCCAGACCCCATCGCCTCAACAATCGCAGTAAACGAATCTATCTCTTTCGGCCAACACTACGCCGTCCTCAACCTTGACCTCATCAACGGCCTCGTAGCACCCCTCGCGTCCTCTCCGGCCGGCTCAGCCTTCGTCAAAAACACCGCAGCCTGGATCGACGCCGTACACGCCCAATCCCCTCCTCCCCTCTCGATCTTCACCCGCATCTACTTCAGCAACGCTCGCAAGCCCGAAGTCAAACCAGGCTCGGGATTCGCCACTGCGAGTGCGCCTCTTACGACGGCCAATGCAACTGCAACGCAAGTCTACCCTTCTTTCCATGTTGACGAGGCAGCTGGAGATGTGGTATTGCAGAAAACGAGGTACTACGCCGGCACGGGAAATGCGCTCGAGGAGATTCTCAGAGCGCAGGGGATTGACACCGTGATCCTGAGTGGCATTCGCACGTCGGGAGTGATTTTGAGCACGGCTTACAGGTTGTTCGATCTGGATTATAAGGTGTATGTGCTTTTCTTCTTTTTGAAGATCATTTTGTCTTCGGTGTTTCTTTATGTTTGGCTGACAGAATGGTTTAGGTATGTCATTTCAAACAACACCATCGAAACTCCCCCCGATACACCTGGCATCAATGCTGCGATTCTGGAAGGTGTAATTCCGAAGCTGCCAGCTCAGGTCATCAGTATTGAGCAGGCGATTGAGGCTTTGGGGAACTCTGGTCCTGCTGTTTATTAGACGACTGGGAGCCTCTGCTACCACTTTTGGTGGTTGGCATCTTTAGAATAGGCGTTGCCATAACGTTGTCACATCAATACAATTTGTGTACGTTGACGCAAGTTGTTTACGTGCTGTTCTCTTTGGTTATTCTGAATGGCACTTTTACCCTTGTTAGGGATGACTTTTCACAGGAAAGCTTTAACAGGGTGACGATGGGAACGATCTCAGGATTTGTATAAGCTTGATGTGCTAAAGCAAGATTACGGGTATCTAGTAGAAAGAGCATCGGTTCCGTGTTCTGTATACCACGCCGGCTGTTTCTACGACTAACAACAATATCAACCAAGCCTCCCTTGAAGCGTCACAGTGTATCCACAAGCCAAACCATTTCCCCTTCTTTATGTCGCAAATGAGAAACCCGCCAATCCATCAGATGCCCTCGTGCGACGTCGGCCTCGCACAGTGGAAGCATCCCGATCATCTGCTTGTTGACTGTCCAGCTCGTAGATTGAGCTCGATGCCGAACCTACGTACTGGTCCTCACCTGCCATGCTAGAGGGTGCACCGTAATTGCTCATTGGCCGCGAACTTGCGAATTTGGACAGGGCCGGAGCGAAAGAGGATTGGCTGGGTAGCCCGCTTGGGCGATAGCAACCTACGTTAAGACTTGCCGCCGGAGAGAAGTCGGACTGGGTACTCAGAAGACTGACATGTCGTGCTCGAGTGCTCTGCTGGGATCGAACAGACGTATGATGTTTTCCGAAGTCTGCGCTCCCGCGTTGTGAGGTGCGTGGGCTTTGGGATGGAGAGTATATGGTGACGGGTGTATCGCAATCATCGGAGTGGTAAGAGGAGCGGAGGGAGTTGGGCTCACTCGAGGCTGTGGTGGCGGATGTAGGCTCGTCGAAAGCGGGCCAACGTGCAGTGAAAGCTCCTTCGTCCACAGTCCAAGAGTTGCGGTCCCCTGCTTTGCATTCGTCTGATTCCTCCAAGGGTCCCAATTCCTTGTCTTTCCCGAAATCCTCAGGGATGTGCAGAGAGTAAAGTCCGTCCAGGTGACGATCGTCCAGAGTCGGCTCCTCGCCGACATTGGGTAGGCAAAAGTCGAACTCTTGCCACGAGTTGTGCGTGGTACCGACACTTCCTGACAAAGCAGCCTCCACGGCGACGCCTATCACATCTGTTGCAGACTCCTGCTGTGCAGGTTCTCCCTTCGATGTGTTGATTCCATAGCCTGACCCGACGACCTCGTACGAACTCATGCGACTGCCTCTTGGCGCTTGCGTAGATTTTCTCGAGCTGTTTCGTCTTGCCATGCTGAACGAGCGTTGTAAAACATTGACACCAGAGCTGACACTTGTCCGGATTGAAGCTGTGCGAGTCGGACGACTGATCCGGAGAGGAGACGGAGTCATTTCCAGAGCATTGATGGAACTGCGCCTCGAGTTCGTGAAGTAGTCCGTTGCATTCTCGGCTTCGCAGTCTGGGTGAATAGAAATGCGGCCCTCGCTTTCTGGTCGGGCATCTTCGCCAGAGGTCAGAGGCAGGGGGGTGGTGAGCTCAAAATCGGGAACAACTTCAGTGGTGGCCTGATCAAGTACTGGCGTTTCGTTCTCATCGACGTGCCAATCAGGGGACCCTGTGGTCAGAACACAAAGAGGATAAGAGGCTGCCTCACTGTCTTTTACACCTTTCGGAGCCTTTGTGATGCTGTTGAGAATCTGCAGGCCGCCGTAGATGAGTAGCCAGCGGACTTTTCGCGCCTCTTGCACTGTGATCTTTTCTTCTAGTCGGGCTCTTTCAAACCGCCGATATTCGATAACGATCGGTCGCTTCGAAGCCTCATCCGAAATGCCGTTCGTTGCTTCCGCGAGGGCTCTTCGAGGCGGTAGCTTTGCCTCCGACACTGACGACGACGATCGTCCCAGTCTCAGGCTACGCAATGTCCTTTGTGTATCTGTCGAACGCTGTTCGGGTGATAGCGCCGGCAAGAGTGGAGAGGGGTGAGGGAGTGGAGGGCATCCGTGCCGTAAATCGAAGACCTGAGTGTTCTGCAAGCAGCATATGCCACCACTAGCGTTTGTGTTGTTTTGTATGCTCTGATCGGAACTCTTGTCTGCCAGCAGCTCGTATAGACTCTCGAAGTCATTGTGGACGTTGTTCCACAATTTTTTGTTGTATGGATCACTGCTGCCCGGTGGGAAATAGCCAAGCTGTTCAAGATAGAACGAATGCAAGAACCCGCGGAAGCGGTCGAGGTGGTTGCGTGCTGGCTTGGTGAGACCAAGGCGGTCGGCGCCAAGTTCTTCTTCGAGGAAACATCCAATGGCCCGTGTTGCGCGAGACATGTGAAGGTCCATCTCCAGAGATGCTCGAGTTATTAAAGCTCTGGTGCTGTTGCTGAGTCCAGGGTAGTCGCCACTCATGTCCAAGCGCTCGTGCATGCCTACGCAATGGACAAAGGCGTTGGTCCACAATGCTTGTATTTGAGCTTGTTCAGCGAAAGTGAGAATGGCAGTGGCGTGCGTTACGTTCTCAGCGAGTGACAAATATCCTTGTTGTTCACAGTAGCTCAGCAGGTTAGACGTAGCGTCATCGTTTGGCTGCCATTCTTTGGTCCGTCGCCATAAATCAACCAGGGCCAACCCAAGCTTCTCTCCCACCAATGCCTGGTTCGTGAGAAGAGCGAAGTAGTTGCGCGTCGTGACATGGTACGTGTAAGCTTGCTCCCTCGTGAGGTCTGCCGGTGCTGGCACGAACAAGTCGTACGTCTGAGTTTGTTGCGACGGTACTGTGCATGAGTCGTACCCACTGTCCCAAGAATTTGAAAAGTTCGAATACTTCCGAGTGCTGAGACAATTGTCGAGCAAATATGAGCATTTGGAACGTTGCACAGCAGTAAATGGTATTTTGAGGCTGGGCGGGCGCTGTGACGATCCTTGTGCGTGAAAGTGTACAAGGCAGTCGGCATCATCGTACCAGAGATCTTGGTCCTTCACAATCGGTTAGCTATGAGTGAAGCATGCCATGAAAGCAGATGGCTCACCTTGCGGAGACAATCCCATCGACGTGAGGTCTTCTCGACACCATTAAATCGGTGCGTCTTCGAATACGCTCTGTTCCGGCGTGTATGAGACTCCATGACTGAAGGATGAGAAACGAGTCCCAGATTTCTGGGGGCGTGTGAGACGACCGGACCCAGACTCCAGGTAGTCGGTGTGTGTTGTATTGCGTTAGCTCGGTGTTGAGACTGCGTGCGTGGTCCAGCCAGTGTACGCTAGTTGTTGATAGAATTAGACAGTATTTACGAGCGTTAAATCATTCGTGTAGGACGGCACTTTGCCACGGACAAGAGAACTTCAGATGAAGTCCTTGAGGACGGGACGAACAGACAGGGTCGAGGCGATGATGATAGATACATACCGGCACGGCAGGGGTCTAGCGTGTTCGTGATGGGACGAGTGGGACCATCCACCCGTCTCCAGAGACCTCCCAAACCTTAACTCTGCTGTGAGCACAGAGGCACACCAACGGCTATAGCCCTTGCCGGATAACAAGGTGTCGGCTAGTAGTCTAGTACCACACCGCGGTATCTTCACGCCAACGGTTCGCGGTGCTTGCGGCAGGACTGGCTCCATGCTTCGGGGACGAACACACAGTAGAAATGAGTGGACGGCGCCTTTGATGGGACCTGCATGCTGCTGCCCAGCTATCTTCCGAAGGACGCACAAATCACACGCGTGCCGGCTGCCTGCGTTTGCAAAGAGTCACGACAGCATAATCGCTGACGCGATCAGTCTGCGATGCGCACGGCCAATGATCAGCCTCAGTTGTGGCTGGCGGACACAGGCTGAGAGGGTAGAGCCAGAATCTGATATCCGATCATCCCTACAAAAGGGCTCAAGAGGGCGTCATGCAGCCACGGACTTTGCTGCTCTGGCCCAAAGCATGGCCGCGGATGGCGCGTTGCTGTTCCCAAAGAGAACAGCGCACACCGTCGAAGGCGCCGCGTCCACCTGCAGGCGATATCGAGACGCTGAAACACCTTTCGCTGTCCACGTTGCCTGCACGACGTGTGAGAGTCGAGCATGCCAGACGCGCCAGCCTGAGTCAGACGGCCGTTCTCGCGCTCGCGCCCAGCACGGCACTTGAGGGCATCAATGCATCACCCTGAGAAACGCCTGACTTGTGCGAATGCCAGACGACTGTCGCAGCTTGTAACACAGGCGGCAAAAGGGGACTGCGGGAGCCATCGCGTCACTCCTACCAAACTCGCTACATACAAAGACTGCTAGCCAGTGATGAAAGTGGTGTCGTCTAGAGCGGATGCAGCGACAAGGCCGCAGATCCGGATCGTGCCCACAAACTCAATCTTCATCACCGGGAACTTGGATATGGTGAGCATCGGGCATGCACTGAGTGCAGTATGCACCGCGTCGTGATCGAAGCGTTTGCGTGTGCGAGCCGCCGCGTACGCTCATGCATGTGCTGTAAATCAGGTCTTTGTCCACCAATCCAAAACGCAAAGCCGCGTGTGAATAGCGTGATCTTCGCGGTACCCAGTGACAACAGTACAAGTCGTCTCATGATGAAGAGATGTACTGCGCATTGCACAAGCAAACGCGAGTCGGAATGTGCCCTTGTAGCACCTCATCGAACGGCGGCCCCACGAGATTGTCCGAAAGCATTTCCACCCCACGAGGTTTTAGTTTAGTCGCGGAAAGACGGCTGCCGACAACACCGACCATGGTAGGGCAAGAAGTCAACAAGCACGTGGGACCTCCCTATCTCGACGAACACACACGAAACGCGCTTCGTTGAATGTTGTTGTATAGGAGGCCATGCTGTTGCACGTCGCTAGATCCTCGCTTATTCTCTCGAGGTGCCACATTCTGGGAATCGTTCTTCGATAGCCTGCAAGCAAGGAAAGATTGCAACGGCTACAATCCACCTAGGTCCCACTCTTCCGCCTGCGCAATCTCGTCTCAATTACGGAGCAATAACACTGAAAACTGTCTTCACTGTATTGTTCTCAATCCGTTTGCACTGAACTTACAGTACCGAGAGGACAGGATCATGCACAAGCGAGTAATCGACCGTGCCGCAGCCAAGAATTGGCAATCCGCCAATCGCAGCTGGTCATCTTGCGAATGCAAAAGCAAGTGTGAAGCCTGTTGGCCATGTCCGATGACACTACATGCTGTAAGTTGCCAGCAGAAAGTCGCAATCGTGCTGCAGCTTTTGCAAATGCCCAATCGAGACACTGCACGGTAGGAGTTGTTTCCTAGCGCAACGAGTTCATTCTGTTACAGTGGGTCCACTCCTTGACTACTTCTAAGTTCTCACCGACGGCCTTATCGAAAGGCATCTTCGTGCGACATCGTGGGCTAGTAGGGAAGTGCTTTTGATGATTCTGCAATGAGAATGCAACATGCGGATGACTTTCCGTCTCTGCTTCGCCTGTCGACATGCCGTTTCGATCATCGTTTGTTGCGATGTCTGGTAAAAGATCCGCAGACACACTTAAGTCATGCTGTTTTGGCATACATCGATATCCCTAGCACTCGTACAGCGTTATTGACTGCAAACAGTGACACACAACGTCCTCAAAGAATGCTTAGGCTCAATGAGATCTCGGAGTGATAAAGCCGCCTTACCTTTCACTATTATTGTTTCCAGTGACTTCAAGGCAAGTTGCACGCCAAGATAGGTCACTAGCCAGAGATGATTGCACCTGCTTTCGAACTTCCAGTCACTGCAAACAGCGCAGCAAACATCAACATGGCTTGCTTAGGACACCGCAGTTGGCCGCCTTAAGCTTTCTCCGCTGCCGATATTAAAGCACTTGTCCACCAGCCCAAACAGCTTTACCTCCGACACAACCGAACGAACACACATCCAAAACTCGTCCCCAAAACATCAAACACGATGCCTTCTCAGACTTCCTCCTCCGGCTCCTCTGGCTCTTCCGGCCAGGGCTACTCCGTGACTGGCAGCGGTACCAACTCCCAGGTATGTTGTGCCTTTGCATCGCGAGCTCTTGATCCCAACGGCAAGAATGACTCTTAATTTCTCATCTACCGTTCCCTTCATGCCAGCTATGCAATATCACCTCCCCATAGTTATCGCTGACCAGTCAACTCGTAGGGCAACCACTACTGCAGTCGCGACTACGGTTCCTCTGCCAGCAACCAGAACTCGTACCACTACTCCAACTCGGATGGTAGCTACTACTACTCCAACCCCAACGGTATGTGTTTCCTGTGGCTCGAAGAGTTTACGTATGCCTTTCAAAGGGTCTACTGACACTGCCTGTAGGCTCTACCTACCACAACGATGGTCAGGGTGGCAGCACCTACACCCCGCCGAGCGGAGGAAAGAAGTGAACTACTTCGCGACACTTGCGAGCTCTAGCCGCCATGTGACGTGGTTGGTGAAGAAGCGCGATGAACATGTCTTTGTGGTCCTGAGGGATCTCTCACAGCCAGACTAAGCTATAACTTCAACGAGAATGCGACTTTATGATCATGAAATTCGTACAGTGATATCTCGATGTCAATCAGCAAGAATGTGACACACACATACCACCAATAAGCACATGTCTTTGCAGATGTCCCACTCAAACAATGGCCCATGGCGATTTCACTTCTGAGAGTACAGGGAAGTAAGTATTGGTCATCAATGTTACATATTGTACACTTTCTTCTCGTGAGCTTGTGTATTCTACTGAGGGTATATGGAACTCGTGATGCAGCTTCAGACTCTGGTCTCATTGCTTCTTCCTCGCCACCCAATGCTGTGCCAAGTAAGCATTCCTAGACAACGACTCCGTATCATAAGCATACGGTACATGTGCTCCACGCACGCGCTTATCAAACTCCATCGCTTTTCCGCAAGTATCGCTCGGAGCCTCAAGTTCCAAGCCCAGGCTCTCAGCCATAGCGATCACCTCGTCCACAGACAGCTGCAACGCTGGCATAGATCCATATAGCAAAGGGCCGAAATTTATCCAGACACCGCCTGGCTTCAGCATGGCGTGGATAGTCTCCAGGTAACTGAGGATGTTGGTCGCAGTGTCAATGAAGAAGTGGGAGACGAGCGCATCGTATGTGCCTTCGTGGTGCTTCATGCATGTGGTGAATTCTCCTTCGACAAGCGAGACGGATGACTGTGCTAGAGCGTTGATATCGTCTGGGAAGGAGACGCCGCGTGTAAGATGCTCGGTCGTGGCACGGTGGGACCACCAGTCGACATACGGGTGGATTGTCGCTGCGTCGGACTTTTCGAGCGTAGTGAGGTAATGATAAGCCATGTTCATGGAGTACGAAAACTCGTTGAGTGTTACCTGGAAGCCTCCCAGGGCAGCAATCTCATGGCCAAGTCGCCCAAGGCCCGAACCTGGAACGAGGACTGTGACAGGCTTCTGTGACCTTTGGGGGAATGCTGTTTGCATTGCTGCCATAATGCAGGGATATGTAGCTTCTCGCTCGTGGAGGCCTTCCTGGGACCAATCTCGGACGAAGTGTTTCATAGCATAGAGCGTGCTGCCTTTTTGGCTGTTAGTGCCATTGGCGGTCTCTTGCACAAAGTCCTCCAGTTCTGTTCGAGATACGCCATAGAAGTTGAAGGCGTGTTCCAGGACATTTTCTGCCAGGCCTGCATTCTTGAGCATAAGTCCTTCAACTGTATTCAGCTTGTTGGTGTAACCAATGGTTTTCTCGAGGCTCTGGAGCAGTGTTAGCGATTGGTTACTGTATTTTGAGTACGGGGACAGTATACCGATCTCTGGCTGTGAGACAGCTTCTTGTACCGCTTTCGCCATGTATCTAGATCAGCTGTGCGGTCTTCTCCGTATCGCAAGTAGGCTTTCATAGAGTTCATGAGTCTCCATCGAGGATGATTGCTGTTCCACTTTCCTGAGGTTCGTTGCAGATCATGGAACATACGCGACGCATCTTCCTAAAAATAATTTAGTTTATGTACTATAGCTTGTTTCAGAATGATAGAACCAACACTTTGTTGTTGCGCTAGAATTGAAGTGTTCTGGGACTCGGGGTTGTACACTCGTGGGGTAAAAGAACTGATCCCGGAGAATCGTGAGGTCGTGAATGCTGCAGACAATCGATCGTAGTAGAAAGTTAACAGTAGCGGAAGGAGGAAACCGAGTGTAAGTATGATGGCCGATCTCACGGGGCTATATGTCGCTGTTGATGCCATGGTGGAAGTGTCCCTCCCGCTTTCCGAGATCTGCAAGGATGAATAAGGAGATATGGCATGGCGAGATTGCATTAGACTTTTGGACAGGCAAGTGCATTTATCGTGTGGTTACCTCGCCAAGGTTCCAAGAAGAGTTCGCTAATGGGATTTGGTGACCTTGATGGACACTCAGCCAACTTCGTGGTGGGTCTTGCTCTCCGCTTGCTCAACGCCTTTCGCAACAACACTCAATCGCAGAAGTAGTATGTAGCATCAAAAATCGAGTGGAGACACGGTTCAAAGTCATATCCCATAGACATTTTCTGGTTCTATTTCTCACCATACTTCTTCAGACCGCGCGGCTCAATACCGTGATCGCATACCATGATAGGAGCTGGCAGAAGTCCTGCTGCTTTCCAAGCATTTTCATCACCACCCTCATCATTGGATGTTCCCACAACTTTGTCAAATCCGCAAGCCCGATAGAAGCGCTCTTGACCTGGAACACTAATTACAGTACACGAGACAGACTCCTGAATCGAGCGCTCGAAACCCCAGCGAACCAGCTCGCGCCCATAACCTCGCTTCCCAAAGACTGGACTTACACCTAGTAATGAAAGGTGCCAACTGTCTTCTCGCGAGCCACTCCAGTGATGCAAGAAGAATGGGTTGCCTAGAGGAATGATCGCATCGTTGTCGTGATCAACTGCACGGTTCTTCCATATGAGATCTTCGGCTTTGTTGTATCTTTCGAAAATTGGGAGCATCAGACGAGACGTCCAGCTCGTGGGAGGTGGCTTGCTATAATTTCGAATCCAGTGGGCAATACCGGTCACGGTCGTGACTTTCTCTCCAGTTGAGCTGTCATCAACATAGCTTATCACTAGATGCTCGCCCGGCTCGGTGTAATAGATCTCGCGGAGAAAGCGTAGCCAGTATAAGTAGACGTCTTCTGGATATTCGTCTTGACGAGGATGGACAAAGCTGCCAAACATATGATCATCGTGGAATGCCTGGGCAAGCAGTTTGGAGGCAGGCAGGAGATCTTGCCACGTTGCTAAGCGTGTTGGCATGTTGAATAGGCTGGGCAAATCGATGCGTGGGACTGAATGATCGAAAGAAAAGACAAATGCTCCTACTTAATGTCTATTTTTGAGGGTCATTGACGATGACTATTACCATGTACTACTGCAGACGTGATCACTCGCGTATGGTGCCGAGTTCCGATGGATCTAACGGTCCAATCAATTGTGGGCCGTCTCATCTCGCCTGCGAACTTTCCACGCGAGCCTCGAGACAACTCTGGAATTCTATGAGTAAGTGCACATAGTTGATACATATTATTTTCAGCATCGGTACCAGGATTTCTATGTCCGGTAATCGATATCTTAGCTGTCATGATTCGTGTTCGACTTTTATCATTCGATGCTGCTTTAGTTTGTACCTGCAATAGACAAAGCATATCGAGAAAACATATCGTATGTATACTTCCGACGACCCTCATTGCAACGCATTCCTCTCTCTGACAGTCTTCGCAACGTAGTCACCATCGGCCGTCTCTAGTGCCTCAAACCCTTCTGCAACGCCTTGTTGATCCTCTAATCCCATCTCCTGCGACATTTTGAACTTGCCTCCCAAGCTAGTGACCTCAATCTCGATGCCAATGATGTTCTTCTTCAGCAAGTCGACATAGCGTTCCGGCGCATCGTCAACTTGCCACGGTCTCTCGTAACCCATGATTTGCGTCTCGGCCATATTCGAAAGATCGCGTATCTGCTTCGCAAGGAAATTTGACGTCTCATCTGATTGAGAGTCGAAGTGAACAGTTGCAATGCCGTAGCATTGAGCCGCGGCGTAATTCCAGGTGGGGACAACTTTTCCTGTCTCGGGCTTGGTCTTTGTGTAGAACTTTGGTGTCACATAGTGGTGCGATGGACCATTGAACAGGACCATGACTTCTTGTTGGAGCTTGTGACTCGATGATGTTGGTTGGGGAAATGGAGAAGGGTTCGACTTCGCATGTTCAATCATGGCTTTGGCTTGAGAGTTTTGGCGGGCAATATGGCCTCTAAGGACGGGCAACTCATCTTCGCTATCGGCGTCCTTGACATCAAGGACCCATGGGATATGGCTGGACTGAATGAAGTTGAAGGTTGGTGATTGAATTGCCGTTGTTAGAATCCCGAGTGGGTTCTCTTGTATGAACTTGCGAAGCGTAGCAATGGAGTTCTCTGCGTGAACGGCGCGAAGATACATGATGGAAGATTTTATAATTCGGAGATGTCTTACTAGATGGATGGTACAGAGATATGTGTAGGTGCTTAAAAGCTGCACGATGGATACAAAGAGTCAGACAAGATACGAGGCGATTCTTTGGTTGATCGCATGCAAGTTCCTAATTGGGAAGTTCTGCAGCGAGGTGAATGCGCCCTACGGCCAGAGTTACTTCGAATTACAAAACAGGGCAGGTTGGTTGCATGAGTCCTATTGAAGGGAACGCTTTCGCATCATTGTCTCGTCGCAGTGTTAGAAATATCGGCCGGTGAGGAGATCCCGTCGATATGGAATCGAGCAGTAGCCTACGGGTTATGTAAACGATAGCTGATGTCCTTACCCTACCTGATCTCATGCACAATTTCGGGATGATGAGAACATATTAGATACATGTACTAGTGTGCAAAGAAACGATCATACCTGTTTTAAAAGATCGGGACATGGCCATCACCTCAGTCGCCAGCAAGATAGCCATACAATCAGCAGGAGCTCTTAGCGATCAACCGCGCTATTCCCCGAATCCTTCCACCTTCACAGTAGCATCTGCTTCTTGGAAAGTCCTACTTTTCACCTCCATAATCCGGACATGTGTGCGCACCGGGACCGTCGTACCAGGTGCATGCCTTACGACGTGCGCCAATATCCTCGAAGAGCTTCCTGAGCGCGTCCGTCTCTTTGATCTCTGGGCAAGACACACCGCCATCCTTCGCACCATGGAATCCGAGGTAATCGTTCAAGCTTTTCTGTACCCTTCCTCGGCACAGCACTGGCATGTGGAACTAAAAAGCAGGCTCATAAGCACTCGGTTCGGTTGAAACATTCATTGCCCGGGGGACTCACTGTGCAATTGAAATTGACCCCGTTGGTGACTGGGTTTGTGGCTTCCTCCCACCTCCAGTTCGTCATATGGCACCGCGCAGTCTTCTTGATGCCGTCGAAAACCAATTTTTCGTGTACAGGCCATTCGGTACCGATGAGGTAGTATCTCGAATAGAATCCTTTGTAGACATGGCCGCAGAGGTATTCTGGTGTCTCGCGGAATTTCTGTTCGGGGTTGTCCTCTGACTTCGAGGTGTCTTTTCCTTTAGGAGCACCCTGTCCGAGAGTAGCGAGAGCAAGGACAGAGAGAACGATATTGACAAGCTTGTGAAAGAGATTCATTTTGTCGAGTCGGATCGTGGTTAGATGGAGAGTGTAGGAAGTGAGGTGTGAAAACTGCGAGGATTCTTGATGCCTGTCATTTATTCTGCTTTTGCTCGAGGACTATGCAGAAATTTTCCATGTAACCACTGAAGAAGTTAAATGCATAAGCCCGTGATTTAGTTGGCTCTGATGGTCGGAATATATATGACCATCCAATAAAGTTGCATGCTTACCTATGCTGTGATGCCAGGGGATCACGCACGAGCAGCGGACCTTCTGTGTACAAGTAGCTTCGAGCGCCGGACATGTGGACACACATATTAGCTGGAGCGACTCAACAGCTTCCGAAGAGTTGTAACACATTCAAGCTGCCTTTGTCCCAAACGTGAGTTCTGTGATGACATGGAGCACAGGCTGAACAAAGTATTTCGAATTTCGGCCGGGCGCGAAGAAACGCATAGTATCGGAAGACGTTGGAAGTAACTTTGAACGCTACATTTGTGATGTGGTGTCTACTTTCTGTCGTATCTATCTGTGCTGTATAGTTGCGCATTGGTGTGACGCATGGCGATTTTGACAGCCACGGGAGACGAGCGACTTCGGTCAAATGTTCAGTCGCGAATGCCAGATACGACGGTGTGGGCTCTCAAGAGCCGTGTTGAATAGGTAAGGCAGCTGAGAGTGCAGAACCAACAAGCATATTTAGTGTTTACGACGGCGGCGGTATCGGCGCATCGTCAGTCTGCCTCACAAAAGCTCCAAGTTCTCTTCAAGAAAGTGCGAAGCTATATGCATCGTTTTTTGTTCGCGAAGAGGGCACAAAGGTGCCGTGCTCTAGTCTGTCTTCCTCACGACACCTTCGGCGACTTGTCTCGCTCCTTCGACAATCAAGCCGTGCTCGACCTTGTGAATCCGCTCTTCAAGTTCCGCTAGCGATTGGCAACCCGCCATGTCCACCTCTTTCTGGCGAATTGGCTCTCCCTCGTCCACAGCAGCGATGACATAGTGTACCATGACGCCTGTTTTCGTTCTCTTGCCTTCCTCAAACTCCTTCCATGCGCGCTCGATACATCCAGCTCCGACGAGATCACCATGGAGCGCCGGGTGTAGATTGATGATCTTCACACCAGCCTGCTCTAGCGGTACAAGGAATGCATTGGTCAAGATACGCATAAAGCCGGCGCAGACCACCAGATCTGGCTTGTCCTGCAGAACCAGTGCTGCGAGATCGGCATCATATGCTTCGCGTGCGGTTTGGAAGGCTGGAGTTCCACTGGGGTCGGGGAAGCGCTTCTTGTATGGGAGAATGCCTAGGGTAGAAGTGGGAATGCCAGCAGCGGTGGCTCTTTGCAGACCATAGGCGGATGCACGGTCTGAGATTACTCGTGTGAAGGTGACATTCGGGAGGGTTGGCGGGGTGCTTGTGCTGGCATTGATGAGGGCCTGGAGGTTGCTACCAGAGCCTGAGATCAGGACACTGACTTTGGCGGGTGAAGACATGGCTTGAAGTAGGCGTGGGGGTAGTAACGAAGTACACGACTTGAGTGTCACAAGCACCTACCTCTCCAGTATCACGACTCACATATTTGGAGGGGTTTGTGACGCAAACTTTGGACATTCAAATTTAGCGTTTGACAAGCTCACTTCCGGACCGTTGCGTTTGTGGAGCCGGCGCAAGTGAGGTAAGGGTACATCAACCTAGTCCCGATCTAGTGTCGACATTGCGACACAGGGTCAATCAATGACGTTCACCATTGCGAACGGCGTGTAAGAATCGCTCTCAGAGGGATGATGGAATGATGCGAGACTTGAATGCCAATGCTCAATTCTCGAATGACCTTCAGCGTCCGCTCTACGTTTCCCTCTTGATTCCTTAGTTCTTCCATACACATTACCACGTGCTCAGCCAAACCATTATCACCCACCTCCCTTGATCGATATTATCTTGCTCAACAGCACTTGTCTACGTCTACGAGCACAGTTTGCTTGGAAATGCCCGCCCTTACTCCTCGTAACATTGCCATCGGCGCAGGCGCCATTGGTGCCGTTGCATTTCTGTTCCCCAGATCGAGCAAGAAGGTCGCTCCCATGGAGTAAGTCGATCAATCTTTCTTCAACAAGTTGTCACATCTAACGCGAGCTGCAGGAACATGTTCGAAACCCAGGGCGTAAAGAACGTTGGCGACAGATATGCTGCACAGGGAGGCTCCAACACACATATGCCTGCCGTTGCGACCCCTAGAGGTATGTCTCGTACCACTGTTGCAATGACCGACTTCATGGCTTGCAGAGAGTTGACATATATGACGCAGGTGACCCCGAAAATACTATTTCCAACCAGATGCACGCCAAGGGGGTTGGTAGTGGCACGTTTGAAAAGACCCAGGCTGATCAGAAAGTCGGCTACCCTACCGACACTGGCGCTCAATTCACCAAGGCTCACCTCGGCAATGAGAAGGGTAAATGAAGAGTTCGTTCAAGATTGAGCCGGAAAGCCTTTTTGAAACAATTAGCGAGAATAACTGTACATTTATCTACGATGTTTGATACCACAGATCAATAACCCAGTCATGCTATTTTTTTGGTCCTCAATGAACTTGGCGCGCGGATACTTTCGTTTGCTTTGAGATGGCTTCCAAAGTGAGCGCCGATGCTGACTTGCGGGTCGAGAGGCTGTGATTTGTGTCAGCATGTGTACCATATCGGAAAGTACAAGCGACAAGTATGCCTTGCGTGAGCTTTGCCCATCCTCAGCCTTGCGCAGCGAAAGTGCCTCCGTGGCACGCAGGGCTCACCGTTGCTAGTACCATCCTACATCTACATTGATCCACTTCACTCTCGCACTCAGTGGGCAAGCTAAATGGCGGAGGTCATCAGTACCGTAGCCGCCGTCGTCCAACTCGTGACAACCCTGAACCTGCTTGGCCAACTGTGCAAAGACGCAAAAGACGTGCGGCAGACCATCGAAGACGCCCGCAGTGATCTTACGAGACTCTCAATCCACCTCAACCAGCTCACACCCCACGCGAAACGCAACAACGAGGACGCTCGCCTGCTCTCTCTCAACATATCAAATTGTGCGAACAGAGCTACCAGGGTACGAGACCTGATAAAGAGGATGGAACGGTGCATCGAACGAGCTCCACCTATTGGCAGGCTATACACGGCGTTCATGAGCAGTGAGCTGAGACAGCTTCTTGATGAGCTGGATCATGCGAAAGAAGAAATGCGCGGTGCATTCACGACCTATCGTTACAACCGGAGCATGCCGGTGCGCATCCGCGGGATTTGGGAGACGTGGAGCCAGAAATTGAGCATTCGAAACCAAATGGTCAAGGAGGGCATGCCGCCAGAACTACATGCCAAAGGATTCTTGTCTACGGTCGCTTGAAGCCACAGTGGCAGCTTCCAGAACGCGAATGTGGATGGCAGGCTTGATAACGTCCGAGGTTTGGTTTTCGTTCGGGAAAGGTCAAAAGGTCGATTCTACTGCATACATGGGTTTATTTGCGCCCTGCCAATAATGTAATGAGGATTTGGGAAAGGCAGTCTTAGGCAAAGTGACATTGTGGAAGGTGTAGCACAGGACTTCACATGTGGTACGATAGTTGTGGAAATGCCGAGATACTGTGCAGTTGAAGGATTTTTGGACTACATAGATACCTATCTATCACGTATCTAACCCAGGCCTGAAGTTCGTGACGTTCCCGTATTTCCAAGGAAAATTCTCAACCAGCCACCTCTCTCTGGGAGTCACCGGTGACTTTTCTGGAGGCAAGAAGGAAGTCGCAATGTGAGAACCATAATCAGGCCTCCCACTGCAACCTGCCATGCACATCGCTCTCAAGAGACGCGAGTGTCCATCTTCAGTTGGGCAGAAACCCCAACGGATGTCTTGTGGACACTTGTGGACGGAACATGCGTAGCCCTTGGGCGAATGAGGGCCCGGGATTATTGTCCGTATTGCGTCAAATGCCTTCGTTGCAGGCGGAGTCGAAGATGAACGCCTCCTGCTGCATATACCATTCTGTGCACGACCGATGCGCTTTTCTTCCCGCCGATAGACAGCTGAAAGATTCATATGATCGTCCTGTGTGCCTCCAAATAAGATGCGACCCAAGTCAAATTCGATGTCATCGATACTATCCGGGGATAAATGAAATGGCTTAGAAGATCTCAGAAGTTTTGTCTCTATGCGATGCCAAAAGACTCGAGAGTCATCTCCGGATGACGGACACCAGGGCAATCTGTATAGATCCGATGTCGTATCCATGAACGAACCAGGTATCGGCTGGCGCTCCCAAATTTCATGCCACTGACATGTGCCGACTTCCATGATGAACGTCGTTTGGTCGGCGAGAGCGATGCCTTTCAGTTCCAACCACCTGTTTCGCCAGAAAAAATGAATGGAATGCTCGGTTTCCAAGCAAGACAAGAGACGATTCTCTCTTTCAACATATTCAGACAGCGATACGCCTGCTTGTTCAAGTAGCACACCCCAGGAACTGACGATTTGCGACGGATGGGTCCGGTCGGGTATTTCATAGGTTGCATAAAGCCATTCGCGAGATGGATGATCAAACTCTAGTAGGTACATGAGGGGACTATGGCCGCGTCCATCGATAGCTGAGACAGATGATCCGGCCCTGATCAAATCGACAATCAAGTCTCCGTATGATACGAGTCGAGATGATGACCACTCTCTTCGATGGCATATAGACCAATGCATTGCCGCCCAATGGAGAACAGTGGAACCCGTTTCGTCCGTCATAGAGAGCAGTTGATCGTCTACGCCCAGCCCAACAGTAGTAAGGAAGTCTACTGGAGATCTCCCTCGTAGCTTCATTGCGATGTTAAACCGGTCTGCAAGGGATACTCTTTCCAGGCTTAAGGGTTGGTGTGACATGATGACCTTACTGAGTTCGTAAAACACACTTCTCAAAGCGCGAGAGCCATCGTCATGTGGTCCAAGGATGTAGACGTCCATGTCATATTTACCAGCAAATAGCTCCAGGATCTCTGCCTGTAAGCTTGTCGAATGTGGAGCGTGGTCGAGCCATGTTACTGCTTGATGTAGTTGGTCATCTCTTTGGAAATGTTCCACGTTGCCCAAAAGATAATCGCACAGTCTGGCCTGGCCGTGGTAGGCTGCGAGCTACGGGAAAATCAGTTCGAAGCCCTCACAATGGTTAATGGCATCTACTGACCCCCAACAAATTCACAGGAGACCAGGTGCTCCATGGGTGCCAAGTTGAATCCCATATCGACAGCTGCCCTGTGTCTAGCGCTTTCTTGACATTGGCAATGTCACCAGTTCGTATAAAGTCCAAAGCCGGGGTTTCGAACGGCTTCAAAACCTCAGGATGTATCTCCGCAATCCAAGAGCCTTGTGAGTAATAGGCGGCGACCGTCCAGGTTCGATCAGCAAGAAACCGTGGCAGTCGCAGAAATATTTTCCGTTGGCTGGCGCGGCGCTTCGTGGGTGCCTGTGCGTAACGTGTATCATCGATGATCGGAGAGACATTTGTGAGTTGAGATGTGATGATGGAGTTTCCCTTCGCTACTTTCTGTTCTATGTTGTTGAGCTGCAATTGTTGCACAGCGAGCAAGTCACGGTGTTGCTGCAAACCTAGGGCTTGATTTGCTGAGTAACGCATGTTTCGTGATCTACAGGTAATTTTTAGCGGGCGAAACTTGCTGTATGACGAGGCAACTCACTGGCAATAGCTGATATACGCCAAAGACAAAGAGCTTTTGGCTTGCTCCAATTCGACCATCAGCTTCCTCATTTCCGGCTCTTTGAACGCTGTGTACACTCCGCCGAAGGTATGACTCCGTCGCATGTACCGAGACATGGCATCCACGACATCTTGCACTCTCGTCACCCTTTGTTGGCAAACGGCTATGCAGCGTTCGAGGACTTCGGTGGTGTCAAAGCGATCCAAATGTCGGTGACGCTCAAGTTCGCGCAGCTGTAGCGATAGCGTTTCCAGTTCAAAGCATAGGTCTTCAATCGTCTTTGGAGCATTTCGACTCGCGTTGTACAACCCTTTCAATTTTTGGCTGCTCTCGAGTAGTTGTATCGCGAGTGACATGAGGCCCGCGCCACTGGCGACGGCAGCGAAGGCTTCCATGCTCACTGTCTAGCGCTTGTCGGATTTGTAGGCTTGTGGACTGTGGGAGTTGAGAGTGAGATTGAATAAGTCTGGGTGCTGGACGAGGCTGAGGTCGACCCCGCCATGCTGCATGGAGGCGGTGCTTGTCTAGCATGCACCGTGAGCTGGGACATGCTTGTACGAGCTGGGACTGAGTATCGTCTGAAAGCTATCGTCTCTGTGGTGAGTATAGCTATAGTGCCGGGCACCTATATCAATTTGTAGTGACCGGATCCTGCACCTTCAACATGGGTGTGAAGCCCTGCCTCATGCATACAAAAATTAGCATAGCACTATTGCTACAGCAAGCGAATCTGAGCGTTCAGATGGAACGTGGCACCAAGTGCATCGTCGCCTGCAAGCTAGTCTTTCTTCCTCCTATTGTGCTGCAATACCATGCTGTGGTCATTACGTTTTAAGCCTCGACCTTCGAGGCCGCAATCTCTTCCTCCACGGCCCTCTCCAGCGCCCCGACCGCCTCCTCGAGACGAACCTCACCTCCCCAGGTGTACATTGCCAGTCCTAACACTGGAAGGCGACGTAGCGTACGCCCACTGAGACGAAGGGTCTGGCACTTCTGAGCAAGCAGCCAGATGCGCTGCCCAGGGCTGGATGTGTCCTGGCATGGAGACATGAGCGTAGCAGCTAAGGTGGGGATTTCAGATAATTTGTTGTTGGCTGGCTCCTTCAACGGAGAAGAAAGGATTGGGATGTCCCCGTATGCATCGGATTTCTTGGTTGGTAACGGCGAAACTTGTCCGGCTCCGCGACGTCTCTTGCGAGCAGGCAGATAAATTTGAGCTGGCTGCTGCGGCACTAGCTGTGCCGATGGACTTGGCAACGCGGCGGAATCGTCCTCCTTGCCAATGGTAGTAGGAGAAAGCAGTTTGGTCCGGGCAAGCTCGTTCATGCAGCTGCGAAAGATGTTGTAGACCGCTGCTGAGGAAGGAGAAGGCACATATTGTTTTATGTCAACACGGTCAAGGAAGGCAGGGTCCTGGAAGTGAGTTTCCAATTAGTATGTCTGGTCAATCTGAAGATCAAGATCGGAGCACAGTTGTCACTCACGATAGATTCGATGAGATTGCTCGTGCAGCAAACAAGGATGTTGGTCAAGCTTCGGAATCTGTCGAGCGCGGTAAGGAGTTGATTGGTCGCCTGCGTTGAGCGATTAGTTGTGTTCGGCATACTTTTGAGCATTGGAGGCGCAGAGCCGACTAACCCTCAGACCGTCGCTGCATTCACCACTACTTGAGACACGCTGGCGAGATGAGGCGATCGTCTCGACCTCATCAATTACCACCACGACGAGCTTCGAGCGGTCTTTGGCCATGGCCTCGACTTGATCGAACGTGCTCTCGATGAGCTTTCCACTCTCGCCGAAGTATTTGCTGAGCATCGCATTCGCATTCACTTCCACGAGTGTCGCTTTGGGAAGCATGTCTCCAAGACGAATGCTGAGCTTCAATCAGGTCAGTCACTCCCACAAAGTCACATTGTTATACCATTGCATACCTTCTGGGCAAGTGCGCGGCACAATGTGCTCTTGCCGCTGCCGGGTGGTCCATGCAGCAGGCATATCTTGTTCCAGTTGAAGGTGGCAAGATTGAGACCAGGCTTGCCCATCATTGCAATCATACGGACAAGGCATCGCAAAAGGCGCGACGGTAAGCCATCATCAAAGACGAGCGAGTCCCAATCTTCGTTCAACGCGACGTTAGGCAGTGCGATGATACGGGCTTGTGCGCCTTCTCCATCACCGTCCCGCTTGATGTTCCTACGCTCGCCAGCGTCTTGCTCTGAACGGAGGATATAGGTCTGAACATCGAGCTTGGTGTCTGCAACCGAATAGTAGCCAGTCTCCTCGTGTGGTCCGGTATAGTCGGCGATGTGAACGGAGAGAATCCCTTCCGAGTTTTCGATTACGTGAAAGCCGTCGAGTGTGCCTATGTGGGCAGTGGCGTAGTTCTCTTGCAGCCACTCTGCGACAGACTTACGCGTGGCCGCGTGAGCTTCTGTGGTTCCAGCTGCTGACCTTGAGAGCTGGACCTCAACATGGAGCGTCGGCGTGATTAGCATTGGGCCTTTCATTCTTTTCTCTCGGAGGGTACCAGGCCTCCAGTGTTGCACCAAGATGAATGCGATGGTGATGGTGGCCGTAAAATGCAAGGTAGTTCAAGTCGGAAAAGGTGAAGTCGTGGGCGGGATCGCGCCTTCCTCGACAAGACTTAGAAGTATGCTTGTTCTGGCAACCATTGCACCCAATTGCATATGCTGGAATCTCGCCTTGCTGAGTTGCACAATGCACATGAACTGCACATGGTGTGCACTGTCGATCTACTTATACCTTGGGTAGCAATGCTCTAGCGCTCACGTGTGCTATGCACGCAAGAGTTACATTGTTCGTACGGTGCGCATCGCACTATCGATCCGACAGATGGCGTTCCTACGTCGTGCTCTTGACCTCGCCATAGCCCGTTCAACGGAAGGCTTGCACACCAAGAGCAACGCTTGTTGTGTATGTAGAGTGCTGATCCGCAGCGCAATAGCAATTTTTGCCTCAGGCCGAGTGAGAGTCTTAATGTTCCTTGCCGAATTCTGTTACAGTGACACTGTGGGAAAACTGACAGGTACTTGTGAAAAGTGTTGTGTACTTGGTGTGCTTTCTGCCATTGTATACCCATGTCTTTATCCGTGCAGCAGCGTTACCTCCTGCGAAGAAAGCAAGCACGGCGGACCATAGCGATTGACAGGCCATCCAAACGTCACCGCGCATGTGAAGTCCAGGCCTCCCACAGTCCTGGGAACCTTGCATGCACGGATTGTTTTCCTGGTCCTTGAAACCTACAGATTTGCGACCCAGGACCAGGGCATCTCATCAAGACAGACACCATCGCATCCGCTGATGGAAGCCTCCCTATAGTGATTAGGGATACTCCGCACTGCGGTCAAACGCTCACCGCCGCCACAACAACAGCGCGATCAGCCAACGCCCTCAAACCCGATCATGGATCTCCACGCTATGGACGATCATGCCCCGGCATACAAAGACCTTCTCGGCGCATCCTCAAAGCGCGAAACCTCCATTCAAATCCTCTTTTCGCTCTTGCTAGGTGTCAGTGCCTTCTTCGGCTTCTGTGTACTTCGAACGAGATGGCCAGGTCTTTACGCAGCGCGGAAAAAGCATGTGGACAGAGGCGAGCTTCCAGAGCTTCCGGATACAATGTTTGGGTGGATAGCACCACTATGGAGAATCACAGATCAGCAGGTCCTCGCATCTGCAGGTCTGGACGCATATGCATTCCTTGCTTTCTTCAAGATGGCCATAAAGTTCTGCTTCATCACTCTGATCTTCTCTCTCATTGTGATCAAGCCTGTACATGATGCTTATGAAGACGACGACAACTTGCCAGGGAACGATACCGACAGTCACAACCATACACACAAGCACAATCACACGAACAAGCATCACCACAAGGACACGCGACGCTCAATCGATCTGTCAAGCTTGCACTCGCAGAACTACACACTGCCAGGCTTCCCTGAGGACTTCGAGAAAGACTACCTCTGGATGTACGTTGTGTTTGCCTACCTCTTCACCGGCATCGCAGTCTACATGATATTTGCCTACACGCGCAAAATCATAGAAGTTCGGCAAGATTATCTCGGCTCCCAAACCACTGTTACGGATAGAACAATTCGACTTTCTGGCATCCCAGCGCACCTGCAGGACGAAGACAGGATCAAAGAGTTTATCGAGAGTCTTGACATAGGCAAAGTGGACAGCGTGACAATATGTCGGAACTGGAAAGAGCTGGATGACGCTATGGCGAAGCGCACAAACACAATGAGGCGCCTCGAAGAAGCCTATGCCGTCCACATGGGCTTCCGAACTGTTGAAAGGAATCTGGAGTCTCTGCCAGTCGCACAGCCACCGCCTCCTGTGTCCACGGTTGATGGAGTGCAGCCAGCCGAAGCGGAAGATGCAGACGAACATGACAGGCTAGTCATGATTGAAGGACAGCCACACGTGCGACCATATGCTAAGGTCCGCCCAAAAACAAGAATACGATATGGTCGCTTCGGTTTGAAAAGCAGGAAAGTGGACGCGATCGATCATTACCAGGAGCAATTGCGAGAGGCAGACAAGGAGATCAAGAGACTTCGCGAGAAGGAATACGCTGCCACGCCTATCGCCTTTGTTACCATGGACTCTGTCGCAGCTTGTCAGATGGCTATACAAGCAGTGCTTGACCCTTCGCCCTTGCAGCTCATTGCAAATCCCAGTCCTGCACCATCGGAGGTGATGTGGCAAAACACTTACCTCCCACGCAGAAGTCGCATGCTTCGGTCTTGGTCTGTCACACTTGGTATTCTACTACTCTCTATCTTCTGGTCCATCATCTTGGTACCAGTTGCGGGTCTGCTCAACACGGATACTATTGGTAAAGTCTTTCCACAGCTTGCCGAGTTTCTTGATGCCCACAAGAACATCAAATCTCTTGTGGCGGCTCAGTTGCCTACGATTGTCACTTCTCTGCTCATGATCCTCGTGCCTTACATGTACTACTGGCTGTCGTACTACCAAGGGTGGATCTCCGTGGGTGACATGGAACTCTCTGCCATCTCCAAGAACTTCCTTTTCGTTTTCATCAACTTCTTCGTAGTATTCACAGCATTGGGCACATTCTCCCAATTCTACCAATTCTTCGAAAGATTCGGCGATGCACTGCGCGATTTCCGTCAAGTGGCGAGAACTCTTGCCGTGTCACTGCAACAGCTGCTCGGATTCTACGTCAATTTTATTATCCTTCAGGCTATTGGACTGCTGCCTTTCAGGTTGCTAGAATTTGGAACCGTGTTTCTCTATCCCTTCTACCTAATGGGAGCAAAGACGCCGCGCGATTACGCGGAGCTCGTGCAGCCGCCGACGTTCAGCTACGGATTTTACTTGCCAACATCACTCCTTGTATACATCATTTGCATGGTGTACAGCGTCTTGCACTCATCATGGCAGATCTTGCTTGCCGGAACATTCTACTTCGCCATCGGCCATTTTGTGTACAAATACCAGCTCCTGTACGCAATGGATCACCAACAACACTCCACTGGACGCGGGTGGGGCATGATCTGTGACCGCATCTTCGTCGGCTTGGTGTTCTTCCAAGTTACTACTGCTGGCCAGCTGATCCTGAGAGGTGCTATCCCACGCAGTTTGATCCTTGTGCCGCTGATCATCGGCACTATCTGGATGTCCATTGCATACAGCAATACATACAAGCCGCTACTTCGTTTCATCGCTTTACGCAGTGTGCGAAGAGCCGAGCAGACCGCCTACGAGGATGAGCCGGACAACCCAGTCTCATCTGAGTATCACAGTCCCGACCGCAACCCTTGGGCAGACGCCGATAGCGCTCGTATCAGGTGGTCACGGGAACCTGATCGACGCGGTCGCTCGAAGGACTTGGGTAGCGAAAGCAGCATGAGGTTCGTAAACCCGAGCTTGGTTGCACCACTTGATCCTGTATGGATCCTTGAAGACGACGAGAGGGGAGGATCAGGCAGTCAGACTCCCGAGGTCAGGGGAGAAGTTTGAGCGTTTTCGTATCAAGATACCCAACACCTTCTTTTCTTCTGATTAGCGTCCTAGCATTGTTAATTATTTTGTAATTCTTTGTAATGATGATAGTTTTGTACATAGCACTAGTATTAATTCTGCGGGAATGAATCACAAATTGCAGCCCATTGATCGCCGCACCACACTCGTTGCACTTCGTTGTGAACAGTATCTCAATAGCAATATTGACTGCAAGTAATAATTCAATTTGCTTGCTTCAGTGATATCTACATGTCTTGGGATCCGCAACGCCACAATCAAGGTGAATAGTTCCAATTAAGGATACCTCTAGGATATGATATTGCTAAAATAATTGTTGCTTTCACCACATTGTGCGCAATTGTTGCATGTGTACTTGTAGCTAAAACTGGTATAGACAATTAGGGTTAGGGGGCATCCGACGCTTCTGATTCGCTAGCAAAGTTCTGGCAGAAAGAAGTGAACCATCGCATCGTAAAAAAAGTACGTTAGTCAACGCCGCCACAACAACACAGCAGTACAAATCTCGAATTGAAAACACTTCCAGGAAAACAATTGAAACAAAACACTCAACAATGAAGCTCCTCACACTCAACTTCCTCTGCTGCGCCCGCAAAACCTGCAAAACCAACCCAGCAGCCTTCCCTCTGCACCCCAAAGACGCCGAACTCGAACAAGTGGAAGCCGAGATCAACCCACTGCTCATTCAGAACATGCTGCCGAGAATCAACTGGGAAGCGCTCAAGACAATTTCACAAGAGGTTCGTTTGATTTCTCATAAATTGTCAAAATTTCTCATCCACACAGCCACATGCTGACTCGCATGAACAACCAGCTCGGTCTGCCCAATCTACCAGAACAGGCGCCTGAACCCGAGGTTCTGATGACGGACGACAACGAGCCGACGCAGACTCTCAAGGACTTGCACACGCTTCTGATGGAGACGAGCGTGCAGAGTGGCAAGTTGGTGTGCGGCAGCTGCGAGCACGAGTACGCGGTCAAGGAAGGCATTGCGAACTTTTTGCTGCCTAGTCACATGGTTTGAAGGGTTTCGAAATTTTCTTTTGAGAAAGACAGTACGAAAAGTTGAGTTGATTTTGGAAGCTTGTCCTGATGATATCAAAAGAGGCAATTTGAGGACGCTCTGGCAATTTGTGCGTTTAAGGACGTATACAACGATTTTTTTTTTGTGGTTGCTCAGAAGATTTGCAAATGTCGGGAAAGACTTTTTGTTGGGAAGGGAGTCAAACGCTTCAGCGCATTCATCTATAGCAGACATGGAGCATGTTTGTTCTATACATATTGCTACACTCCGCGCTATTCAAGCAACTACACCGTACAACGCCTCGCTTGACGTAAACGACATCACTTTTACCTCGCTCAACCCCACTGATACATGACTTGCTTTCCTTTCCTTCCTTTTACTTGCCTTGCCGGTGCCTCCTCGGTGGGAGTCGCAGGTCCTGTACTTCCGCTTCCTCCCCATGCGTTTACTGGCGTACTACTGTTGCTCTGCCTAATAACACCAGCGCCGGAGTAACCGGGGGAGAAGACTGTACTTGTTGGTTTCCTCGCAGCAGGCAAGGCGGGGAATGCGTTCGCGCCTCCCGCCAAGTTCTGCGAAGATTGTGTACGACTTGGAGTCGGGCTAGGACGCGCTGAGCTGCTTGCCGAGCTCGTAGGTTTTGATTTTGGGGCTGCGAGCCAGCTTGGAGTAGGCGCTGGAGCTGCAGGAGCCTTGTTCCTGGTTGGGAGAGCTGGGAATAATGGAGCGCTTCCAGGAACTGTCGAAGCAGGTGGTCTCTTGTTCGCTGCCCATGTAGCTTGACGGCCCACAGCTCCCTTAGAACTCTGCGCAGTCGAACTCTTGAGCTTCAGGACTCTGGATGAACCTATGCCTGCACCAAGAATGCCTGCTGAAGTTGACGGACCGGCTCCCGAAGGTCCAGGTAGAGATGGGTAGTCCTCATTGATTGCCTTCCAGTCCGACCATGCTTTAAGGAGAGCATCGCGTTTTCCTGGAATTTCGAAGATCTCAGCAATTTCCTTGATCAATTTGCCAAGCTCGTTCGAAGTTGTGTCGAACAGAGCGAAGAAAGTGTCGATCAAACTGGGCGCGGTGATTGTTCCGTTGCGGAATGCTGAGATTCTTTGACGGAAGTCTGCAAGCTTAGTCTGATCGTTGCCCAGCAGATTAGAAGCGCGTTCAGTCACTGCCGCATGTCGAAGACGGCGAGCCTGCTCCTGAGGTGTGAGTTGCTCACTTGCCATGGCCGCGGGTTCTGTCGGACCGATCGCTGGAGGAGGTGCAGCTCTGGCTTCTTGGCTTGGTCGAGGAATAACCTGTGAGGGCGGCGGCGCTGAAAGCTGTCCACCAAATGTGCGGCTCGAAATCGACTGCGCACTTTGAATCTCGCGAGCACGCTGATGCGCAATCTCAGCTCTGCTCATGTGCGCAGATGTGACTGGTGGAGGGCCCTCGGCGTTGGGATCGCGACCACGGCCTCCTCTGTTCTCTCTGCGACCGCCACGTTGAGGACGATCCTGCTGGTATTCTTGGCGGTAGTTGAAGCCTGAGAGGTCAACCCTTCTGGCATCCTTGGTCAGCCCATTAGGGTGCTGCTCCACTTGATGCGCCTTGAGGTCCATAGCAGAATCGAAGACCACGAACTTTTTCTCCATACACTCCGCATCGGTGCAAGGATAATGGTCGTTGTTGAAATGGGCCTCGAGAGCATTATAATTGAGGAAGTAGCGTGGGTTGTTGGCATCGGTGACTCTATCACACAAATGGCAACGCTCATGTCTGTCGCGACAATGAGTGTAGAGCTCGTCACGGCCGTAGAATCTCTGTCTGCAGAAGCCGCATTCTGGGTGACCCTCGAAACCAGTCTGTTCCGAAGAGCCAGGTGTGTCATCGCCAGTCCTCTCGTGCTTTCGTAGCTCCTGTGCTGTGAACAGCTGATGTTCATGTGTGAAGACCTTCTTGTTCCTCGTGCAAAGATCGCACATGACCTTCTGATGCACTGTGCGCACATGGCGATGGAGATCTGGCCAACCTAAGCAAGCAGCATCGCAACTCGGATCAGGGCAGTTGTATCGCAACAGAACAACGGTATCCTCGAAAATCTCCTGCTTCTCGTAGCTGATGCCCATGTTCTCGTCTTTTCGGAAGAATTCGTCGACCTTGTAATCTTCGAAGCGCTTCTCGGGGTCGTCCGTGAAAATAACAGTGGCAGCTTCGGTACGGCAATGAGCGCAAGCTTTCGTCTTGTAAAGCGCTCGCAAGCGCAAAGCGCAGACATGGCATGTTCGGTGATTGCAAGGTGCTACACTGTGGTGGTCGACAGGCGACGCACAGATAAAGCACACGTCGGAGTCGTCGTCCTCGTCGCCTTGAGTGTTCTGGGCGTCCTTGGTCAAGCGACCACCAAGGACGCCAGTGCCACCGGGTTGTGTTGTAGGTTGCGAGTTCGCTGACCCTTGACCTTTCGACTGAGCTCTGTCTCTTCCCCCACGCCCTCTGCCACCTCCGCCACGACCCCGGCCTCGTCCCCGTCCTCGACCACCTCCTGCCTCTCCGCTGTCTTGCGCAGTAGCTGCGCTGTCGCCAGAGCCCATGGCTGCACCTCCACGAGAGCTTCCGCCACGACCCTTGCCCCTGCCTCCTCCTCTTCTGCTCGCGTTTCCTGAATCTTGCGCTCCTTGAGCCGTGTCCTGAGCGGCTGACATGTTGGTTGTATATGTCGTGAAATGTGAGAAGTTCCTGGGCGAATGCAGAGTCAAAGGTCCCCCAGAGAAATACAGGAAAGTGCTGAAGAACTAAGTGTTCGACCGCGCAAGTGACTGCCCACAATGGCTATGCAAGCGATCCCCAGAAGACAAACTGAAGGGAAGAAAGTTGAAGCACACATGCGTGGGGTCAAGGGTTCGAGGACGTTAATGCGGTCATCAGAGCTCGGGCCATTCCGCATGAGGACACCACTCACTCGTGCACTGCCTCGACCTCCTTCACCTCCTACATCGATGAGCCATAGTGTATCTTCACCAGTACCGCTATGAGTCTTTTGCATGGATGAACTCGTTTCTGCTCAGCCTGCAGCTTGGCTCTGTCAGCCAGCAGGCCTTCATCAAGGCGCAGAATGAGCGACTGCTTCGCTCACTACAGGCGGCACCCGACGTGACCTTTGCGCCGAAGAATGCCGCTGGACAGGGTAACGGAGCTGACAGTACAGCCCGATCGCGACTCGAACAACTGAGTGGTGTTGCTCATGGCGCTGGCGTCAGCAGTATTGCTATAGACCGTTTCGAAGGCCGCTACCTACTATCTGGAGGCGCGGACTCATCAGTGGCGATATGGGACCTGGAAGCCACTGGAACTGCCCCAGGTGAGCCTATAGCGCACTTGCCACTAAGCTGCACGGCCAGAACTTCTACGACTGCGAGCTTAGGAATCAACCACGTGTCCTACTTCCCCTTCGATTCTCTGGCATTCCTAACGAGCGGCTATGATCATCACCTTAAGATCTTCTCTTCAGAAACACTGCAAGCATCTGGAAAATTTGACCTCGGATCGACTATTTATAAACATGCGACTTCAGATATAGCATCACATCTACTCGTGGCCTGCGGTTCCCAGCATCCTGCCGTACGTCTTGTGGACCTGCAGTCGGGTGCTAGTGCACACTCCCTGGCCGGTCATTCAGGATCTGTCTTGACTGTCGAATGGCATCCCAAAAACGAGAACATTCTCGCAAGTGGCGCCACGGACGGCTCCGTGCGACTCTGGGACATCCGCCGTAGCGCAAGCAGTCTCGGTGTGCTTGACATGGATGATAGTATCGGTGTAGCAGGCTACGATGGCAAAGGCACAGGCGCCAGGCGACGAGAGCGTGGCCGAGCTCACGTGGGTGCGGTCAACGGCATCGCCTGGACGGACGACGGGAGTTACCTTGTCTCGTCAGGGACAGACGAACACATGCGTGTCTGGGATATGGCGACAGGCGCCAACACGTTGGCGAATTTTGGTCCGACCATCAGGAATGCTCAAAAAATTGCTCTGCAACCCTTGCTTACTCCAAGCACTCTCACGCCTGTCGGTTCAGAGACCATATATTTCCCCAACCCGCAGGAGATTTTGAGTTTCGATCTGCACGCTGGCACTTTGCAGCGTCGTCTTCGCGTCGTAGGCCGGGCGGCACCGACTGGACCCGCGCCCAGCATGCGCAATCTCAAAAATCACACGACCTCTTTGGCTTGGCGCGCCCACGGTGTTGAGTTCTACTCTGCTCACTCGGATGGCTCAATTAGGTGCTGGCGTCCGAGAACATGGGAGGACGAGCTGGCTGAGCAGGAAGAAACGGAAGCTGCTCAGGGAACAACAGGGAATGATGCCGTAGAGAAGAAGCGGAAGAGAGACGAGCTGGATCAGATTGTGCGTGATTTGACCAAGAAGCCGGTCACGTTCAATTGAAGTAGCCACGTAACATGAAGCGATCATGATGGTTGCAGTGATGTTCGGACCATGTTGATATCAGATATCTTTGCAATCTGAAACTTGATGATGAAGCGTCACATGCCTGCTTCAGGTGATAGTGTATGTAAAATTGATGGAAAGGCTTGGTGACCGTGCGGATCACTCATACAATATCAGCAATCTTAATGGTGATATCGAGATCTTGGGGGATGTAAGTACACTATGTTCCATCGTGGGCACTCAGGCATTTTACACGTTGTGCATTGCCTTCGCGTGTCTACTGGAAACTTTGTCTGCGGTTAAGGCCCACTGAAAAGCGAGCAGACCTCACATTAATTACACTAACTTCATGCTAAACGCGGAAGCGCGATTCAAAGAAGCACCAGTCTCACCACAGAGAGAGCCTCCCATTTGCACGAAAGCTTTGTGGTTTGTGTACTTCTATTCAACACATGCACCCTCTCATCATAAGAATACGTACTTCTGCCTGTGACTCCTGGTCCGGGGTTCATCCTGTTGTGCTGCTCCAATCCTTCTGTTCTTCATCCTTAGTTCGTACACCCTCATCGTCGGACTGCTCCGTCTCAGCCTCGGTCTTACGTTTCCTCCTCATTCTGTTGGCCAATGTATAGATTTGGCTCCTCGAAAATTGAGGGAATGCCGCGTTCACAAGTGTCCAATCTGTCCGTCTCTTGCCGAGGTACGGTTCCAAAGCTGTCTTTAGAGCGATCCAGTCAAATTTAGTAAGCACTCTCGACCCTTGCCTCGACGATACGGCGAATCGAGGCCGCAGCTGCCGCACTTCCCAGTAAATACTCGTCGCGCTTCTGCTAGGGAATTGCAATCGGATGTCTTTCTTGCTAAACCCTTGATCATGCAGTTGAATGAGACGTGCCTGCTCTTGGACCGACCAGTGGCGATAATTCCAAATCTCCTGCAGCGTGTCACTGGACAACCGGGGAACGCAGAATTTAGACCACGCTTTTTTAACAGCGTCGCTCGAACGGCCAAGGGAAGCGGCGATGTCTAGGAGAGCTCTTCGCTCATTCACTCTCATCTCGATCAAACGTTGCAGCTCTCCGTCAGTCCATTTTCGGCGTGCCTTCGACGGCCGTGGCTCACTTTGCCGCGAGTCTTCAGCTCTTGGCATCATGCGAACAGACCATCGGAGACATGTAGCGTCGCGGGAACGTCCAGGAAGTTGTGCTGCTATGTCTTCAAAGCGGAGGCCCTCTTGTTTCCCTTGGATTAATATCGCATCTTCTTCTGCAGACCATCTCAGCTGCTTGGATGTAACAGATTGTCTTGGGCTTTTCAGCAAGCTTAATCGTCGCGAAACCTGCGGCGCTGTGAAGGGCCCGCCCAGAGAGATCGCAATGCGCGGGACAAGCCAGCCTTGTCGGTCAAGCGAGAGGATTTTCTGGTCGTCTTCTGCCGTCCATTCAACTTTTGGCTTGAAAGAAGCGCGACTGGACAACGAAAACGCTCGGCGTGAGATGCTACTTTCAACGCTTTTCGGCATGCTGAGATTCGGCCTCGTGGGCTGGAGTCCACGCGGCGAAGACGACTCCCGTGGTTGGCTCGAGCTTGCGTGTTTGGGCCCGCCCGTCTTGGGCAGCTTCTTTCCCATGTCTAAGAGATGAAGGATTTCTGCTCTCATCCTTCGAACCGCTGCTTCAGTCCTGCCTGGGGATTGTAGTCCCAATTTCTTCAGATCTTGCTTCCCTTGATATTGGTTGCACAAGTCGACAAGATGTTGCAATTCGGAATTTGACCATGATTTTGGAGATGCTGCGTAGATCGAGCGAAGCGGCTCTTTGGACAGAAGCGGAGCATAATGCTTATCCCATGCCATGCGCGTTTGATTACAAGGGCGGCCAAGCTCTGTGGCAATCTCACCCAAATTTTTGCCCTCATGCAGCCTCGTCTCATTGCTGCTAGACGAAGAAAACATTCGGCGTTGCCCAGTACCTTCCAGTATCTGTCTGGGCCTTCGGCGAGTCATTGGCGTGGCGACTGGGGTCAGACCGGATGCCTCATTGTTCAGCGCCGCCTCTCTTTGCCTCCTTTCAAATGGTAGTTGCAAATTTGAGATCTTGCTGAAAACCGAACCTTCGGTCCGGCTTGGAAAATGTAAGGCTATGTCGCTCACACACAACTCCGTCTGAGTGTATAACTCTCTCAGATGCAATGACTCTTCATGGCTCCAGTGGCCTTCAAGTTGAATTGAGTCAAGAACATCCTCTGACAGCAAAGGAATACAGCGATATCGCCACAAGCGTCTCGCGGTTGGGAGAGAGAAGCGAAACTCGGTAGCGATTTCTGACAAATGCTTGCGTTCTTTCAACCTCATATGGATCGCACGCTGAATTTGATCGTCGGTGAAATCTTTTTGTCTGACGCGATTGGCCGTGGTGGTGTCAGTAATAGAGAACACTACTTCAGTTCGATGCTTGATGCTGTCAATGCTGCGGCCGGGAAGATATTGGAGAGTTTCAGCCAAACTAAGGCCTTGCTGCAACTTCTCTCGTAGAATTGAATCCTCAAGTTCTGACCAACGTTTATTTGATCTACGTTGGTTGTAGACAGGCGTTCCGTGTCGGAGCAGACGAATCCTCTTCGCCACAGCCCGAACGGTGCGACCGCCCAGCTTACTCGCAGCGAAAGCAGCCCAATCACTTCGTTCGTTGACAGCCTGTTCGTAGATCTCCATGAGCTTCTTATCTTCTTCCGGCTTCCAGTAGTTGACCGAGGACTTATGCCGTGATGAGATCCGAAAGCAATCCACACGATCGAGCACTGCGCGTGCCCTCGCTGGAGAAGCACGCAAATACCACATCATCAACTAACATTTGGCAGGGCACGCGAGTGTCCCCTAACAGATCTTGAAAGTGTTGCGGTGATATGCGCTCGAGGTGAGGATGGTAGGGGCTGGGTGCGGTGTTGCTGAACGTACCTCCACACACGCGCGTGTACCAAAAGGAGGAACGCGGAACGCTGGCTGGTGGGACTCTTGGGCAGCTGCGGATATCTGCACTAAAGTTTGAGTACGACGTTGAAACAGCTCAACGTCCACATACATAACGCAAGAAGTTGTTGCCAATACTACTATTCCCTACTTGTTCAATCGCTCTATCTTCGACAGTATCACACCGGCTCGGACACCGACCACAGTACCTGTGCTCAAAGCAAACCGCTAGAACTAGCCCATGTCCGTAGCGAATGAGCTGCTTGGTATATAAACTTATACATAGTCATTTGTGTGCACATTTACTTATACGTGCAAGATGCTATGCTACATGGGAAACAGTAGCATGAGACTGCTTGCCGCCATCCAACTACATAAGCAGGCGCACGCATAATCCTGCTAATTACACGGCGTAAAATGTGTCAGATATCTAACATCCTCTCAGAGGCCTGTCCAACGCGACATACTTTGATGTGCTTTGCCTTTCATGCGACCCTGAGACTGGCGTTCAAGAGTCGACATTTTGTCCGCACCAAAGACACCTTTTGTGGCCGCTCTTTTCTCAAATGACTATCCATCGGTGCTAGTGCTGCACCTGTTTGCAACCAAGTCTGCCTCCAGATCTCAGTGCGGCTTTTGACCTGCATCGGTGCGGCCTTCTTCAGTCTTGGCAATAGTTTCGGTTGGAGTTGCGGTTCGGTTCTTGTAAGGTCTTCGGCGTAATTAGACCTAACAACTCTGCACGCTTTTTGGCGGTGTGGGGATCCATTACTTGTCGTGTACGTCTTTGTGTTTGGCGCTGCCACTGAGTACTGCCTGCAGATCCTTTCGCACAGCGGCTTTCTGAGCTGGCGAGAGACGCATGGGCGTGATTTGCAGTACTTGAGCCCGCCTATACATCGCTCTGACTGATTTGCTAGGAAGCATACATCGAATTGCTTTGTAAGAATTGCCTTTTTTCTTTTGCTCGATGAGAATATTGTCTTGCTCAGACGTCCACTCGCGCTCGCGCCGGACTTTCTCAGTCATCTCTGCAGGTAGAACATTGCGACCATGCTTTTGCCAGATCCAATTTACAGCGGCTTTCGTTCGCCCAAGGCGTTCTGCTGTAACCGCTTGGGACAGCCCCTCGGCAAGTATCATGCTAATGACACGCTGTTTCTCTTCGGCTGTCCAAGATTTGCCTTCATTGGCTCTTCGAGCAGCCCCAGCGTTGCCCCTCTGGAGCTTGAGCTTGTAGTATCGAGATTGAACTGCTGCAACACTACGCCCATGAAGGAATGGCAATACCTGTTCCCATTTCAAACCTGCTTCGATCTCGTCCATCAAGACTTTGTCCTCGGAGGCACTCCAAAATTTGCCTGTGCTAAAGGGTGCAGGTCCAGATTCAGATTTCGCGCGTACTTTGCTCATTCGGTGCCTAATACTGGAAAGCCCGACGCCTAGTTGCTGCGCAATTTGCCTCATACTGAGGCCTTGCTGGCTCAGTTCGAGTCCCTTACAATCGAGCTCATCGGTCCATTTGATTCTACCATTTGTACGATTCGAAGAGGAGAAAAATTTGCGCGGATGAAGGCCAACTCTGCTCCACACAGTGGAGAGTTTGCACATAGTATTACTGAAGGGATAGCTTCTTATAGAGCACCGCATACTAGCAGTATGATTGGACCCGCTGAGGACCCGGCCGGTGCAGTGGATGTCGAGAGGAATGTACCTTGATCTTGATATACTGTATGCAAAGCAATGTCCGGTTCCCGTGGTTTTCGCGTGGCGAGCACAAGCAGTGCCTCCTTGGCGTCACTTGGTCCCAGAAGGTACAATGTTCCGTTGTCATGGGCGATGCGTGGCGAGCGTAGGTAGTCTCCTTGGCCAACAGCTCAGATGTTCACGTTTCTGTCGTGTGGTCGTGTAAAGCGAACTCACGCGTTCAAGCCCGTGCAAAGTCCGTGCGTTACGACGCGTACAATTACTTTTGAATTTGGGAGTTGAAATATAAGGTATCTTCGACAACATACATGTATCCGTGCGACAACAATCATACGTAGTCTCAGCCACAGCTCCAGTAGTTAGAGAGGGGTATGAATCTCGTGACATACTACAGACCAAGTCTTTGGCCGTCTCCACCGAGAAGCAAGTACCAGAACGATGAGATTATGAGAAGCTCTCAGTCGGGGTGCATTCATGTTTCCAAGTTCTGGACATTACTGACCTCATGGCTCTTCGTGCACTGAGAGCGTTTTGAAAGAGAAACATCCACGACTTCTGGGTCACAAGCGCTGTTAAAATCATTTGCTCGTCGCTGACGCAAGCTTCGGTCAGGAATCTTGAGATAAACCGTTTCCCTCTATGGTATTAGTAGTGACACTATTCTCAGATTCGTTGGCACCACTAAACCAGAATGCCACGCTCATGGCAACTGGCGATCGCCTGGTGCAAACATCATCAATCCTCAATTTGTCCGCTATCAACCCACCGCTTGAGCGTCGCCATGTACGAGGTATGAAGCACGGGGCAATTTATTATACAACCGCAGACACATCAAGACTACATCCCACATCTTTCAACCTCGTACAAACCATTGCCCCACCCCGCCACTCACCTCCAACTCCATCAACCCAACATCGTCTGCCAATTTTGCTCATGAGAAACTCCAAGCCAGTGTACTCGCTTCTCCCCACGATCAAGTCGGTCCCATGCCTCTTTTATAATGTCGAGAATCTGAAGCACCTGCTTCTGCGGATACTTCCGGGACAGCGCGAGCATGCGTGAATCGACAAAGCCGCGGCCTTCGAGCACTTTATCGTGGTGTGGATTTGCGGACTCATCCAAGGCTATTGTCGCGTTGGGCAGTCGCAGCTGGCTGCCGGCGCTCACTAGTATCAGGAGGTGCATGCGGCACGTCGCTGAGTGTATGGAGACATCCTTGATCAACTGGAGGGTGTGAAGAGCAATGGCTGACAGCCACGAGTCCCGGCTGTCGAGGAAGCCCGAGTCGCCTACTGGTTCGTCAAAGTCCTCGACATTTGATGCTGGGAATGGCTCGCCGCGCTCGATTCGACCTTCGAGAAGATTTGGGACTATCATGTACAGTTCGAGCATACCGATGAAGCGATATGCCTCGGCTGCGCGCAGAAGGTCCATCTTGGGTGTATATTTGTCTGCGTATTCTTCAATGTCGCCCAGATCTGGTAACCGAATTGTTTGCAAGAGCCGCTCCAAGGAGCTCGACCACTGTTCGTCAATCTCGTCTGTTTGCGTCCTCTCTTCCGTAGGAGAATCACCCATCATTATCAACCTGCTCCTACGCCTGCGAAGGACTCTACCAACCTCTGCAAGAGCGAAATGGAGTTCAGGAGCAATTCCCGTCCACGGATGCGGAGACACCATCTGGCCTCGAACAGGCATCGGAGGATTTGGCGCACCAAATCCTGGGAAAGACATCATCGCGACAGGCTCGAAGAAGCTTGCAAGCATTTCCCAGTGCATGAAAGCATCTAGGTAGAATTTCTCGTTTGGTAAAGTTATGCTTGTCCGCCTATTGGAGCGGAGATACATCTGGATCAGGCTCCGCGCAATGAAGAGGTACTGCAAGCCAAGATCCGAGGGCTGATGCCAGGGTGATGATAGACCAAGGAGGAGGCAGCTCATCAGGACTGTGTCCAGTGCTACTTTGCCAGCACGATATCGGCGGAGATCAATCTGCAATGACTTCCATGACTGCATTCGTTTCATCCGACCAAAAGGCGCCATGTAAAGGTAATGGTTTGATAGATGAGCGATAGCCATGCTCTGTATTGAGAGATGTATCGTGGTGGAGTCTTTCCAAAGGTCAGCCACAAGAGTTCGGAAGGGGTTTTTATCCGAGTCGAAGCACGAGTATAGCGCACAGACTTCTGAGAAGTAATGCTGAACCAGATGCTGCTCGGAGAAACGCGCTGTCGCAGTGGGTGTGGCTAAGCGGTAGAAAGCGCCCAGGAGACTGCCACTGTCTTTACGTTCTTCCTCGCCATCATTGGGAGTATTGACTGGTGCATTAGTTGCATGATCTGGGGGAGATGTGTCAATCCCTGGAATGCCCGTAGCTGGGTTATTTCGTGGCACGCCCAGTGGCGAGAAACCGTACGGATCAAGGCCGGCATGCATGAGTCCAGTCTCCGGACCAGAAAGACCAGAGAGAGGGTGATACGGCGTGAAAGGCGTCTGTCCGGAGCCATATAGTTGAGCCATATTGTTCGATGCAAATGGTTCAAAATTTCCCAGTCCATAATCCAAAAAATCGAGCATAGCCGGGTCAAAATCCAATTGATTCGGAGGCCACGTAGGTGATATTGTTGGCCCGATCGTACTGCTTTCCTCGAGGTCTACATTTTGCACCTGCTCAGTAGAGACCACTGGAGCGTCCTTCGCCGTCTGATCAGGCGCATGCTTGGGATCATCTTTGCGTCGTGCTTTGGCTTTCGGTTCTTGAGATTGATTCGGGTGATCATACTTCTCATGCTTCCGGGACCATTTGAGCTGTGGCGCATAGCCTGGGCACTCCGCGCCGTCCTTGTTGCATGCTTGACAAGATGGACGCGTCTCGTCGCACTTGAGTTTCCTGGTCTTGCAGCGTTGGCAGCCGTTGTGTGATTTGGACGAGTTCAATGTCCGCTTCATGACGATGGTGTGTGGCGTTCAGTCATGGTCTGGTTGCCTGGCTCAAGCCATGACTTGAGAATTGCTTCAAGTAGTATGACCATCTCTGGCATTACTGTATCAGCGGTGCCGAACCCGTGTCTTGCCCCACGTCCAGTCCAGTCCAAGTCGGGAATGAATTTCCCGACTGAAATGCCACGCGATTGTTGATGGGGCTGTATGGTTCAAGCACCACTACACGTTATATGTCCTACCTTACATACACGACTGGGAGTCTGCGGCTAATGAGATGCCTCCATTCGGAGAAAGCATGCCAACTGGTAGCATGCAGATCGAAAGCTACAGTACACACCAAAAGCTCGATCGCGCCATCCGCCGTAGTGTACGACTGCCCCTCGACTAACGGGAAAAGATTAGATGAACAACAATTTGTTTTCTCCCTTGTATGTCGAGTACATCTGGGCGGTCATATAATCATATCCCCTGGTCTCGGTTCAACGATATCGCCCTCCCTTCCTTCCTTCTTCCTTCGGCAAACAACGGGCCGATGTGCATCCCGCGCTCACGATTGGCTGAGAAATGTCTACCGAATCCACCAATAAGCGCTTGCCGCATATTCGATATCCCTTTCAATCGAGACGAGACGAGCGCGACCGCGCGACAGGCACATCACATACTACTGCAGGACACTCCTGTGCGCCATTGACGTCGTCCAATTTGCACCACTCACTCCAGGCGCCTGCGAATCACGTCCTGAGACATCAACAAGATGGCGGCACTATAGGAGAGATGATTCACGGCAAGTAGCACACTGGCACAACCTTCCAAGACAGACGCTTCAACACGCGAATATTCATCGCAAGCCCATTCAACAGGAGCTGCATCTGGCCCAAGGCTATCCCCTTCCACCTCCTCCCCACGTGAGTGCCACGCGACATCAGGCGTGTTCGGTAAAGCGCATTCCAAGCTTGCGCAAAACAAGGATTCCGGCACATCGCTTATAAGATGCATTGCCATTACATCACCCTGCGTGCCCTGGCGGTATATTTGGTGGTATTAATGCACAACTCACTCCTTGTCGTGGCAGAGGAGCCAACCTTGACAACCTCTACCACAAGCACAACTGTAATTGCCACTGCGTGGGTCGTTGTCACCAGCAGCGAAGGCGAGATTGTTACATATACGACTTCCGACGCGGTGACTGGCTCTATTCTCGGTGTCACGACTATCGCTGGCTCGACACAATTTGCAGAGCCCACTGATTCGGCATCCGCTTTTGTCGGTGAAGACATGGCCTGGGAAGGCAAGGGATTTCGAGATGCGGTTCTCAACAGCACGAATCTCTATCGCGGTCAGCACCAAGCGGAAGCGTTGAAGTGGAACAAGACACTAGCTTCGTATGCGCAAGATCATGCTGATGACTGCAAGTTTGCGCATTCCGTAAGCCAGCTCCATTGCAGCTTACATCGTCCGTTTATCTAACGCAATTGTCAGGGCGGCTCATACGGTGAAAACCTGGCACAAGGCTACGCATCTCCAGCTCTTGCCATCGACAGCTGGGCGAACGAGGAGAGCAAGTATGACTATAAGAAACGCAAGTTCTCTTCGGAGACGGGACACTTCACCCAGCTGGTCTGGAAGAACACCACAACGGTTGGCTGCGGGGCGGCTGATTGTGACGATAAAGGATGGTTGTTGTTCTGCGAGTACAATCCTGCAGGGAACGTGATCGGAGAATTTGGTGGTAATGTCGGCAAGTCAGGACAAGATGCGGATGGCGAGCCTGGTGTGGGCGACTCTTCTGCAGAAGATGAAGACAATGGAAAAGATGGTGAGTCTGGGTCTGATCGAAGGAGTGTCGGTGTTCAGCTTCTCTTCGCGCTGGTCGTGATGAGTACGCTCACCGCTTCGTATCTTTAAGTGGCTGGCGAGCGTCATCAAGTGCATCTCCCGTCGAGGAGAACTGCAAATTAATGAGCTGTATGTTAATGTGACATGTTTTGCTGACATACTCGTTCCACACTCAGCTCCAGACTCGAAGAAGAAGAAGAAGAAACATGCCAGCACTGACTGAATCCATCGATCGTCCGAGTCATCGTACCATTGCATGTCCAAAAGAAACCCGATCAATATGCATCGACCGTTATCTTCGTCGCATTGGTTGCTAGCCTCGCTGGCATGTCATCTCATCGAAAAAAGATGGACTCGGCGAAATGTCGCAGCCCTGATAGTCGTCGACGTCACGAGACTTTGTGACGTTCACACCGCATCATTCACATGCAACGGCGGGGTGCCTGTCGATTTCAACGAACACGAACATTCTTTGCCCCTCCAAGGGTGGTCTGGAGAAATATATATATTGTTCAGCATTTCAAATAATAGAAGACGTACATTCATCATAAGCAAAACATCTCGCCACGCATATCAAATAAATTCTATTTATCAACCAACCAACCAACCAACAACCACCACAACTTCTACTAGACAAAATATGCCTTCCTTCACCAAGACACCGTACGTCCCTCCGACCTAGACTATACCTTCCCACATGGAAAACCACACTAACACTCTCACCAGCGGCGGCTCCGGTGCCAGCGACAAGTTCCAAAAGCAACAGGCCGAGAAGCAGGGCCTTGGCGCCGACAACGCCGCCGGCCACACTGAGGGTCACCGACCTGGCGAGGCCCCCGTCGCATCTGACTCTGGCTCCACCAGCGTCGGCCAGCAGCCCCAAGATAACAACCCTGGCACTCAGGGCATCAAGGGCGAGCCTGTCTCTTCTAAACCGAGCGACGGCGCGAACATGAAGTAACTTTCTCCGCACGAGATTGAGAACGAATCAGATGGAAGGGAGGATATGAGGATATGATACCTTTTATTTTGTATATTTTGGACGATAATGAACAAACGCATTTGGATATTCAATCTCTGAGAAAGATTTTGGGTCGGTTGTATTCATTGTTAGATTGATCGGTGGGTGTTACTTTACATCAAGCTCGTTCGGCCGCCGATCTCGTTGCTCCCTTGACCGTCGGACATCTCGCCATTGCGACCAACAGTAAACTCGCGGTAGATATTTGACAAGCGGCGGTGCTCTTGCGCGCTGAGCGACGCACGCGTAGTCTCAAGACTCTTGACCAAATGATGCCAGCGAATGATTGGTTCTGCGCTCTCAATAGCGTCTGTGCCATTAATCGGTCCATTTTGGCCAGCGGACGATGAAGGCCTGTTATGCGAAGCGCGACGCTCCTCTTTGGCTTTGCGGCGCGCGAGCTGCATTGCTGCGAGTTTTGTTGCGATGTTAGCTCTTTCGGCGGCGATGGCGGAGAGCTGTTGGTTGCTCTGGTCTGTTTCGCCCATGCGGAAGTATGTGAAATCTTGGTATTTGGTTCTTCGTTGACGGTCGGCATCGTTGTTGTCAGTTTCGGCTACTGTGTTCTCACTTGGTCCTAGGATGTCGTGGATGGCTTCAAGGTGAGCATTGTAGATGACTGCTTGTAAGTCGGCTCCAGAGTAGCCTTGCGTCTTTTGGGCGACCTCACGCAATGTCGAAGCACCATCTGCCCGCATCACGTGCTCGTCGAGCTTTAGCTTCTCACTCACAGCACGCAGGATGTCGAGACGATCTTCCTCGTCAGGCATGTCACAGATCAAACTCTTGTCCAAGCGACCGGGTCGAAGCAATGCAGGATCGATCAGATCCGGTCTGCTTGTGGCAGCAAGCACATATACACCGCTGAGCCCTTCCGCACCATCCATCATGGTAAGCAGCATGTTGACGACTCTGTCGGTTACACCAGTGCTGTCATGGCCACGCTTTGGTGCGATCGAGTCGAATTCGTCAAAGAATAGCACGCAAGGCTTGGCTGCCTCTGCACGCTCGAACAGATCACGTACACTCTTCTCAGAAGCACCGATGTACTTGTTCAAAATCTCGGGTCCTTTGACGGAGATGAAGTTCAGCCCGCACTCTCCAGCAACGGCAGACGCCAGTAAAGTTTTTCCGCAACCAGGGTATCCGTACAACAAGAGACCGGAACGCAGTCGAAGCGGACATTTCGCGAAAAGTGGCGCATACGTAGTCGGGTACTGTAGAGTTTCGAGTAGAGTCTTGCGCGTTTGTGTCAAGCCGCCAATGGCTGAGAAGGTTGTGGTAGAAGCCTGCAAAGTTACGCCACGCAGAGACGCTGGGGTGAAACCTTTCAAAGCGGCAGCGAAATCGGCTGCTGTAAGCGCGACGGAAGAGTCAGGTGAATCTTCTCCAACAGCACGGATAAGTGCTTCTCCCCTTGTTCTCTTTACAAGAGTTGCCAGATCTCCAGGCATGTAGCCGTCTGTCTGGCCGGCAAGATCCAGAGTGTCGACTCCAACGTCATCGTCATCCTCAAGCACTGGACCGTCATGTATCTCATCTGCTGGCGTGTGAGACTCCTCCATCCACTCGTGAGAAGAATCTCCATTGCTTGCGTATGGATGCTGGTCCTGGTTCATGGCAGCGTTGCTCTCCTTGATAAGCAGGTCGAGAACCTGTCGCCTGCCATCCTTGTCTGGTGCCTTCAATGCGATAATATCTCGAACCATATGGCTGCCGATGATGTAGTTGTGCAAAGCTTCTTTGCTTTGAGCTGTAGCCAGTAACACCACTCCAGTGTCACTACTGCAGAACTCCCGCACAACTGAGCATAGCAGCTCGCTGACCTGCCTGCTTCTGCCGTTGGCATCCACCTGCAGCTCTGTCTCGATAGGGCAGAGGCGATCCAGATCGTCCAGAATGACAACAGCGCGTCCGCCCAGACGAGCACCCCACGCCGCTGATGCAAATGCTCGTTGCAGGTTGTCTTTTATGGTCTTGACTCGCGTCTCCTCGGATACAAGTGATCGACATGGAACATAAGTCACGTTGAATAGGTACTGGTTCCGCATGTCGTGTGCTAGTAACTGCGCCGCTGATGTCTTACCAGATCCAAGACCACCGATCAGTAGGACGGAAGACAGATTCAGTAAGCTCGCGCGAGTCTTCTCGAGTGGTGTCTGTACCGCGACCATAGTAGGCACTTCTTCTGGAAGTGGCTCGCCCGGCGGTTTGGGGAACTTGGGCGGTGCACTCTCTTGCTGTACAGCGATCTCCAGTTTACGATCGGCACCATTTAGCCAGTTAGTCCTAGGCTTTGAGGGATCTCCGGGAGGAGGTGGCTCGAAATCTAGAACGCCACCTGGCCACTCTGTCGTTGCTGGAAGCAGCATGCCATCTGTGAGGGGCCCTGACAGCAGTGTTTTGCCAAAAAGAGCTGTGATCTTGTGGACAGCCTGTTCTTTCTCTGCTTTCGACTCGCCACCAAACTTGAAACCTGCCGCCTTCTCAATCGAGGCGTACGGTGTTACTTTTAGACGTTTGACAATGGCGTCCTTGCTAGCTTGTTGAGACGGTTCTTTGAGCGCCGACGCTGTTTTGGGTAAAGGCGCAGGCGCTGGATCGATACGCACAATACCACCAACCAGTCCAGTGGTAGACAACACGTCGCAAAGGAGACTGGATAGTACCACGTGTTGCGAGTCCGGGGCGTCTTCCCATGTGCATAGTTTAGCTACCACTTTCGAAGCTGGCAACTGGTCCGGCGTAGGCTGGCTTTGCGGATCTTGAGCTTCTTGGAGTCCAGCGGGCTTCACGACTGATACCGAGACCCAGTTGACGCCCCTCAATGTCTTGCCCAGGAGAAGCTCCTGATCGAGCCAAATCTTCAGACCCTCGTCGCTAAAGCTCTCATCGCCCTCATGATCAGCGTCTTCTGATTCCAGCCACTCGTTCTTCAGAGCCCTCGTCAGACCTCGTAAGAACAAAGGTGGACGAGCCTTCTCCTCGTCCTGTGCGCTGCGGTGTTTCTCACTTCTCACACTACGTCGGCTAGTAACACTTCTGCTATCGCGCGAGCTCGATGGTCTGGCTGCTTGTCGTGTCTTCGGTGCAACGATGACCTCTGCATCAGGCGCAAGTTTGGCGAACGGCTGTGTGGCTGGAGCACCCGGCGATAATGATGTGACGATGATGCTGGCAGTCGATGTGGGCGATAGATGCAGCGTAATCGGATGTGACTGTCCAGCAACAGGATTAGGTAACGCTCGCACTTGTGATATGAAGTTCATTTCCAGGAATCGTGCGTGTAGTTCGATGACTGTGACCGATCAGTATAGAGACCATCAACATGACATTGGAAACTCCAACATACTCTCCCAATCAGTCGGCGTCAACGGCTCAATGTTGACAGTATGTGCAAGTGGCGGATCAACATGCAACGAAACGGCAACCTGCCCATCCAATCCAATTAGCCACATCGCCACAACAATTACCAAGTCGCAACAACTTCAAAACAAAAAGAATACAAAATCCTTACCTTCATCCCCTCCTTCAACCCCAACAGCCGTCCAAACGTCCCATCAACCTCCACACCCGGCACCTCCTGCTCCTGCCTTGGCCCTGCTCTACGCGTCTGTGAGCGCATGCCCGTCCATCCCAAGAACACAGACTGCTGCTTCCCGGGCTTCCCATCGCTGCCAGCAGCTTGCCTGAAACTCAGCTCGACGACGACATTCTGCACGACGGCGTTAGAATTGAGCAGCACGTTGACGAGCGACGCCGGGAGGTTGAGCAGGCAGTTCTTGAGGCCGGGGAGGAGGGCGACTTCTGCTTGGGTGGAGGCGGGCGGTTTGCGAGATGCCGAAGCCATTCTTGTGTTTTCTCTGAATGACTTCTGTGGCTAGATTGGTGTGTTGCAAAGAAATGCGACTAGGTTATTGTGAGTGATGTTTCAATGGTCTCTTGACACGCGAGACCGGAGGCCCGGTCGAGATGGCACTCGGCTTTTGGTTGTGGGCCGAGGCACATTTGATAACCCTAACAACCCTACCTGAACGACCATCACATGCGTGCATGTGTGTGCACTGTGTCATGCATGTACGTAAATTACTTTCTGCTGTACGTAGCTAGAGGAGGAATATTGTTCTTCAAAATGGAGAAATTGCATTTTGTGACAAGTTGATGGTAATCTGTCTAATAATTGTGATTTCCATACTTTTCGGTGTCCATCTTCCAGAATCCCTGAATGGGAGGAACCGGCAGGCAACTCTGCACAACAATCGGAAACTAGCTGAGTAGCCAAATCACATTGGCGGCTTGGAAACATGCAATCAGATATAAAACACGACATATGGTAATTCCGACCAATGATGCAGAACCTCCTCGTCGGTCAATGAGAAGTCACTCGCCATCTCGTGGGGACTCACTGAACATGTGACCAAGGGGACCGGCGGAAATTTGTTCGAGACATCATAAAACCAGAAGAAAGAGATCACGGCTGGCGAGATTGCCATAAGGTCACAGAAACCGTTCGTACTTCTTTGCATACCACCGATCGTCCCGAACCTCCGTTGGAAAAGATCCTAGGAGCCACCGACCCGTCATTAGATCGTTTCAACCTCCGAACTAAACTCGCATGTTGCAGCAAAATACCCCCAACTCCAATCCCATAAATCCATCGTGCACGAACCCCTTTTCAATACAGGCTTCAGATAACTCCGTACGCGCCTTTCGCGTTCATTCTCGTCTCATGCGTTTGGTATCTGCTGAATGCAAAAGGCAAGCCATAAAAATCAGAAAACAAAGAACCATGCTACCACACTAGTGGGAAAAAAGAGAGTGATCGTAAATCGGGATCTTCAAGAAGTCATACCGTGCTCATCAGTGTCTGCGCCCGCCTCTGAAGCCTTGCTGGCCGTTCGCACTTTTTCGGCAGCAGCAGAGTTCTTGGCCGCGATTGCTGCTTTGGCCTTGGGGACCTCTTGGTCGCTGCCTCGTGGGCTAAGGCTGAGTCTGTGGTTTCGACCGTGGAAGACGTGAATACCGACGTCGGTAGCGTAGTCGGCGTAGCCTGAGCCCGGGACACCGGGTAGGGGCATGCGCATAGTGCCGTCTTGTGTGAACTCAGCTTCTTTCATAAGGTCGAAGAAGACAGCTTCGCTGTCGTGGCGAGTCTTGGTGGAGACAACGATAACTGCTTTGGGGCTGCGGGTGACTAGTGCTTTGAGAGTGTCGACCAGTGGTTGGAGTGTATCGGTGTTGTATGTGCATTCGGAGACGATAATTAGGTCGTGATTGCGGGAGTGCACGGCTTTGGGCAAAGGTGCTTCCCAGTCGAGGGAGTGGAAGGAGACTTTTGAGTTGATGGCAGGATTGAGGCGCGCGATATTGGCGGCGACAAGAGAGTCGACTTCTGGAAGGTCCGTGAGAAGAACATCGCAATCAGGAATGCTCTGAGCGAGAGCGATGCCAACAGTGCCACATCCGCAGCCGAGCTCGATGGCATTGAGTCGACGGTATGTCGCGGAGACTAGGACGTATTCAAGAAGAGGAAGTGGTGTGATGGCGGTCTCCAGTGAGATGGTGTCGTCGATAATCTGAGCAAGAGCCTGGCTGCCATCCCACAAGTGACGAGCGATGCTGTCGCCGGCATCCTCGATCAGAGCAACTGGTCGTTCACTCAAAGGGATGAATCGACGTTCAACACGCCAACCACTGTCGACACGGCCCTTAGGAGGGTCGAGCTCGCCACTCCATGCATCTACGATAGGCGGCAGGAAACCATGGCCCTTGAAGACGGATGTCTTGATGCCGATGTGCAGACACGCCGGCCAGTCGATGTCGGTGCGAGACAGATCGAAGACAACTGGTAATGACCGAGCGTTTGCAGGCCACTTTAGCTTTCTGCGGGCATAGACTTCGCCGTCGTTGGCAGTCTCACGGATCGTAGCGATCAGTTCGGCGTCATCTGGGTAGAAAGTCTCGCCTAGGTCGGTGGTGACTGTGATGGTTGCTTTGAGCTGGACGCTGCTTTTGTCGACGTGCACCTTGGGAGGGCGTAGGAAGCGGACTGAATGAGTATCAGCAGATGTATATTTTTTGTTATTAGTGGGGATATGGTGGCGGCAGGTCCAGACGATCGGCGCGAGGATGGCTTGCGCCGTAGCACTACCTGCTAGCAGAACATTCGAGACATTGTCGTCGACACTTACCGTAATGCATCTTGGATTATGTGGTAGCCGTTTAAGAGGCTTGGGAGGCGAATGAGCAGGGTGTGAGGGTGTAGGGCTGGTTCAATTAGCCGTTGCAGACGTTTGGCATGAAAGGTTGGTGAAGAAATTGGAAGAAAACAAGAAGACGCCTCTGCCTGCAGTGGAGCGGGAAGGCGCCCAAGCGACGCTGGAGGGATCGTGATCCCAAGATCTCGACCTGGCGGCAGTGTTTAGTAGTTAGTAGTAGCTGAGATGGTGGGTGTGTCTGTCGCGAGAGATCTAGAACCCGGCTCTGGGCTGCTGCAGGGCTAGGCCTTTCGTGCGGATACCGCTGTGGACGCCCGCTTCCGCCGGCTGTTCTATAGATACCTGCATATATGTATACCTTGTACCTACGCGCTGCAGCCCTTGCTTGCTAATGCAATTGCCTTACGCGACGCACTTGGATTTTTTCTTGTTACCGCCATCTCCTATTCTGCGAGCTCGGGATATGCTCGTCACGTGCTGGCTAGCGAGAGAGATGCCGCTGAGATAGGGAGGGAGAGAGAGCTGTGCGGGCCTCGCGAGGCTAGAAGCTTTCTCGCTTTCTTCCTCTCCACACCCGATCGATTACCCCAGCGCGCAGCAGCTTGCGTGCGCATCGGCCGCCCGGCATCCCATCGCAGCCCATCTCACCACCCGCTCACCTGCATCGACGTTGGTAGCTTCACTTCACCTGCTCGTGCGCCTGCGCGCATGTCGTCTAGCCCCACCACCACCTCCACCACCACCGCCGCAACCGTCGTCGCCCTCTTCGTCGCCGACGACGACGACGACGCACCGCAATGTATCGCACCAACGACCCGCGCTTCCGGCGCCGCCTCAATGACCTCAGCGCAACGCTCGAATCCGCCAACGAATCCGCGCAGTCATCGGTCTATATCTTCACCCAGCACTACATTCGCCCGTGCTTTGGATCCATTGGGAACTGCTTGACCACCTGCGTCGAAGCCGGCTGTCCACATCTGCAGCAGCGCGATCGCTTGCGACGGGGCCGGCGCGGGAGGGCGGAGCTCAGCTTTGATTTCTACGACGATTGGGACGAGGATGAGAATGAGGGCTTGCTGGGGTGGGGCGACGATGATGGCGACGCGCCGGGCTATGGGACGGTGGATGTGCAGCAGCAGCAGCCGGCAAGGCAGAGAGGCATGAGCTATCCGCGAGATCGCAGGAGGAAGAGCGCTCACGAGGGAGCGGCTGGTACAGAGGGGCTGGGCGGATCTGGATTCTTTGGAAGATTGTTCGGCGGCTCGCGCGCCGTGCGATACAAGCCTTCTTCTGCGGATCTGCAAGACCATCCAGGCGCGAAACGATCGCGCAAAGATCGCGGAGAGGGCGAGGCATTGTTGGAAGAGAGCGAAGGCAGCGTGGGCGCAGGCAGGGCGCCGAGAAAGCATGGTCGCAACAGAAGCGGTACGGCTGGTAGCCGGGAAACAATGGACAGCTTGAGCAGCCGAGGAGACATTTTTCCATCAGACGAAGAAGACGATGCGATCCCATTGGACGATGAATTCGCCATGGTGCTAGAAAGAAGGAATACACAGTCCGGACCGGAAACAGAAACAAGTTCTGGCAACACAGGAAGCATTGCGCCTACGAAGCGCGGCAAGCGACCCTCAGCTGGAAGTAGAGTGTCCAGTCGGCGAACAATGAGCTCACGAAGTCTGTCCGGCAAAGGGAGTCGAAGTCGAAACACCAGTGCAGCACAGACGCCGATGGAAGCAAGTTTACACGGAGGATTTGAAGAAGTAAGCGCCAAGGAGATTGAGGTGCCCACCATGGAAGATCTCAGCGAAGAAGAGCGCGAACTGGCCAAGAAAGAGGAAGCTGAAATCGAGCGGAGAAGAGATGAAGCCAGTCGAGCAGCGGCGGAGAGAGGACTCGCTGATGCACAACGAGAAACCATAGAAGACGGGTCAGCAAGCCAGGCGAAGGAAGAAGAAACGCCACCAAGCCAGGCAAAGCAGGAGGATGTTGACCATACGAAAGACCTCCCAACTGCGATTTTGCCAGCAAGCGAGGCATCTCCACCTAAAGACAACTCGGAAACCCATGAGCGATGATGATCATGTTTTTTTTTTTTTTTACAAATTCGAAGCGTTCAAGCGTGGCGTTCAGGGAAGGCTAAATGGCAAGAGGATTAAGATGGTCGCCAACAGGACTATTATATCCTCGGCGACGTATACAAGAGCAGGAAACTTGAATCGATACCCTCCTGCGTCTCCTATTCGAATACCCCAAATATCTTATGTACAAGAGTCCTCATTATTTTCAATCCATACACTGTCATGCTCGCTTTTTCACGTCACAACTCCAGTCCTGACAGCAACCGAGATGATGCATCATATAAAATATGCCATTCATGCTTAAATCACTCACTTCACCCTCGCCACGCCCTCCCACCCCTGCCCCTCCGCATCCGCGACCCTCCCAGCAAAGCTCCCCAGCTCCTCATCGCCAAACATCGACCATACACCACCCTCCTTACCAAAGCCAGCCCTCACGCTCTGCCCGCTAGCCTTCCTCGACCGCTCTTTGGCATTCACCTGCAGCTTCGCAGTCCCGTCGTCGGCCTGCTTGCGCAGAGCGTCGAGTTCGGCTTTGGGCAAAGCTTTCGGGTGCTGTTGCTCGACGTGCTTGAGAGCTGCCGAGAGGGTGCGCAGGGCGTCGAGGAGGAGGTAGGTTGGTTTGAGGGGTTGGGAGGTTAAGGAGGTGAGGGACTGGAGGGTGGATTTGAGGGTTGTGAGGGTTTGGTTGCTGGGGGTGGTGAGGAGGTTGAGGGTGGCGAGTGAAAGGGCGTTGGCGGGGGATTCGGCGGAGGCGGTGCTGGGATCTAGTTCGGTGAGTTTTTGGAGGAGGGCGGGGGTGTCCTTGATGGGAGGCACGGCGCTGTTGGCGAGACACCATGCTGTGTCGGCGACGAGGGAGTGGAGGATGTATGCTTGGGCGTCATCGTGGGCGTGCAAGGCACGCTCGGCGTTGTAGCCGTAGTTGAAAGCGGCGGCGAAGTCGCGGTTGTCTTTGGCGTTGAGCCAGTGCGCGGTCAATCGAGGTTCCACGTGGACTGCGTTCGCGTCGAGAGCCGGGCTGCGGAAGAAGCGAGCAAGGCGCCTCTGCTCGAGGGAGAAGATGCGACGGCTGAGACTGAGGCGGAGGTTTTCGCGGAGTTCGTGCAGGTCGAGGATCATGCCTGTTTGGCCGTTGTTGAGTACGTTCGCCTCGCATTCGGCGAGCTTTTGCTCGCAGCGGACGTACATGCTTAGTGCTTGGGTTGTGATTGCGAGAGGGTCGTTGCTGCGAGTTGTGGACGTTGTGGCTTTGTGAGGGTGAGTGATGGACAGCTGTGTTAGGAAGACATGGCCCATTGTGTCGAGCTGGATTTCCTTGACTGATAGAGAGTCCCAGTGTCTGAGAGCAAGAGTGGCGAGGTCAAGGCGCATGTAGAGATGTATTAAGATGACCTTTGCTTCGTGGATATGTTGGTTGTTGCGAAGCAGCATCTCGGCAATGAAGGCCGCCTGAAGCAGAGCATCGGTCTCGTTGTGCTGTTCCCAGACCTTGACCAGTGCTGATATGGCCAGGAAGATAAGCTGACATACGTGCCTGTAGCGGAATTGATCGATCGACTGGACGGCCTTGCGATATGTTTCTGTGGTCTCCCCTGCAAAGCTGTACAAGGCAGTCTTGTCACTTTCTTTTAACAGCGTGGAAAACTTCGCCTTCCTTTCAGCGATGGTAGCATCGAGCCATTCGGGTGTGCCGAAAGTGGCATCGTCAATCTTGAGTCCAGCAAGAGCCTCCTCACCACTTGACTTCTTCACTTCCCGAAGCGCATCGTGCACTTGCTTGCTCTCACCGAAGCGGCCACCTTTAATCGCCTCCACATCCTCCTTCTTTCCCTGAATCGCAAATATCTGCCCTGGGACTCTGCAATCAAGATCCTTGACTTGATCGAATTTCTCAGCAACAGCTTTCTTTGCCAGCATAAGCGCCAGCCTCGACGAGAGATCTTCATTGCCGGTGGACAGCATCTGCGTCACAGCCGCGTGCGCCATGTAGAACACCCTGTTCTTGGGCGACAAAAGCTTCAGCTGGATCAGCGCTTGCTGCGCATCCTGCAGCCGGTTATCGAAGATCGCACGTGTGAATCGCAGAGACTGCAAGTCGAGCTTGTAGTTGATCGAAGTGGCGGCTTTGAAAGCATTCTCCCAAATCTTCGCCACTTCGGGGCCTGCTGAGAGAGGTTGAGGGAACGAGTTGGCTTGGAGGTGCTCGACGACGGCGTCCTCGATCAGACTTAATTCTTGCAAGTCGCGAGTCGAAGGCTGGATGGCGAGCAATTGGTCGATGGTAGCCTGGGCCTTGGAGGTGTCGCCGAGCTCCGTCAAGAGTTGTGATTTGGTTGCGAGGAGCTGGATGTCCTTGGGAGTGCGTTTGAGGAGTTCGTCACATTTTGTAATGCCCTTTTTGGGTTTGTCCCGGTATTCGTCGTAGGTTGGGTATCGAGCCATGACTGTGTGTGTGGTAAGGTCGTTGGATTGAGAGCCGGTCGTGTGAGATAATTTCTTGTCAGATATCTTTTTGTCCAGTAAGTAAAGTATCAGTCAGTCTTTCTCCGGAATCACCGGTGAGTTGTTCAAAAAACGATATAATCAGTCCGTCTTCACGCCGGCGTCAACATTTCCACAGCACCTCGAACTTTCGCGGGCTCTGACATGCAGCAAGCGGGCATGTGCAACCCGAATCTGCGAGAGCGCTGTCAATGCTGAAGTGTACGCCAACATACCACATTATTCACACGGCAGATGAGACTGGCCTCGGTCGGACTGTCCTTAGCTCCGTAAGGAAACCCTGAGCTTAGAGTGTTCATCTAAAGTTAGGTAAGGGTACTTGCTAGAGGACACCTTTAAACTCGTAGTAGTCCACACGCGACAACAACGTCTCACCTCCCGTTCTGAACACGACACCATACATACCCCTCTAGGCACCAATCGCGACTCATATCCGTGACTCAAAGGAACAATCCATAAAACCCTCGCCCACAACTCCCCAATCGGCAAACCAAACCAAAACCCTTGTCCCCGTCCGAAACAAGGAACCCCTCCTCCTCCTTCACAACATAACAACCACCCAACAACCTTCACAATGGTACGCGCCTCTCGACTCCCAAAAGCGACCCTCTCCAACCTAATCCACCTCCACAAATCAAACAATCACAACAACCACGTCCTAACACCCTCCTCTCTCAAAACAGGTCCAAACCCCCCAGCAACGCCGCGCAAACGAGGCATACGCCAAATCCGAAGCCGCCAAGCGCGGCAAGCCGCAGACCGAAGTCGAGCGCATCATGGAGAGGAAGAAGGCCAGCAAAGCCGGCGCGCAGAAGTCACCCGTGAGCAAAGTGTGGTTGTGTAAGTCCTACATGTTATCCCTGGGTTCGGGAATCTGGGATTTGGAGGGCCGTGACGTGGGGAGCGAAACGCTGACCGGTGGTTGTTGATATTGCAGACATGCTCCTCTTCGTCGTGTGCGGCGGCCTGATCTTCGAGGCGCTGAGGTTGATTTTCGGATTCTTTGAGTGAAGAAGTGCAAAGGGGGAACGATGGATCGAGTTCACTTTCTAGAGACGATCAGAGGATCTGAGCCAGCTCGGTAAAGACACATGTACCGACAGCTGGCCTTTGTGTAGGGATATATTCTGTTGCATGCTTTTGGCAGCCGGGCGTACGGGAGTTCTTGAAATACCTGGGAATTCGGGGGAAAACCAAAAAGACACATCTTTTGAGCGATATCACAAGACAAATACAAAGTGGGAGACGAGGGCAGATGGGTTCTTATTGAAGCCAAAAAGCTCGAGGGTCACGGTTGCATATGTCAGAGCGAAGATGAAAATTGCAACTGCACTGAGACTTGTCTTTTCAATGTTCCATACGAACAGGATGTCCTACAAGTATGGAGAGAAACTATGCTCGACCTCCCAGAAGCCACATTGTACAGACAAACACATTTGCCCCCTTTGCATGCTTTTATTTTCTCTAATTCAATCAAATGCCCGACAAACTTTTGTAAAGACCGATGAACTTTTCTCATCTCTTAAGCTTGCGCCTGCGAGACTCGCTCTGGGCGTTCGTCGAAGTGGCAGAGGAGAGGGAGGGCTCGGTCGAGATTTCAGGAATATCGTCGAGGGGCTCGCCGTTGGCCTCCCAGACTGCATGATCAGGAGTCTGAGCGTTGAAGAAACGGCCAACAGTCTTGTTGTAGAGGAATTTGGGGCCACGGTAGACGAAGGTGTCCTTGAAGCCGGGGACGTGGATCTCGGTGGGCTGTGATGGGTTGTTAGTATGGTGTATTGTCTCGAAGTCTTCAAAAATGTTCACTTACGTCAAGAAGGAATTCGTGGGTTTGGCCTTCCTCGGTCTGCTCCTCAAGGTATACGTTGCCAACCGAGTCAACGATCAGGATCTTGCCGTTCTCAGCGACAGTGCGCTTCTTCGCGCCGACAGGGCCGCTGGTCAATTCAGCCTCGACAGGAGTGCTGACGCCCTCGTTCTTGGCCTTCTCAGCGAGTCTGGAGTTGCTGTTGTTCTTCGCAGCGCCATTGGCTCCGCCCTTCCTCTTCTCCTTCTCCATAGCACGCTTTTGCTTCCTGTTCCATTGCATGCTCTGCTCTTCATTGTCGGGGGTTTGAGAGCGGGGAGTGGAGCCATTGGACTGACCAGCATCAAGACCAGGGATAGACGCCATGTTGTCTCCCCATGCTGTGCGTCTGGCGCGCTCGATAAAGCGCTCGACGTACTCGCGGTGGTTGCGGTAGTTCATGTAGAGGGTGACATAGTGGACGGCACCGCCGAAGAAGAGGAAAAGACCAACGATCACGGAACCAAGACCGGGACGGTAGCGCTCGTAGTAGAAGCCAGTGCCTCTCCACTTGGGGAAACCATTGTACAAGAAGTGATCGTAACGTTTCCTCTCGGGACCGCGCAGAACGTTGACGACCAGACTGAGGCGCTCGAAGCGGGCAGAAGCCTTCTTGGTGAACTTGTCGATCTCGCTCTTGGAGGGCTTCTTGTTCTTGTGGACGTGGGTGGTGGGCTTCGCACCGGTCTTGGTGTGCGTTGGCTTGGGCGCGCCGTAGGTAGCGAGCCAATTGCTGCGAGCCTTGTCGGGGTGCATGGAGCGCGAGAGCTTGCGGTAGGCCTTTGTGATCTCATCGTTGCTGGCACCCGGCTTGACGCCGGCGAAGTCGTAGAAGGTGACATTGGCTCCCTCGGCGGCCTGGACCTCGTCCTTGAGGCGGAAGATCTCATGGTCTTCCTTGGACCAGGCAGCGACGAATGCAGTCAGACATGCCAGCAGCAGGGCAGCCCTGAAGAGGAAGTGCATGGTGGGCGACGGGGTTGGGTAGGATTGACGTGGGCGCTGTCGAGTCCAGTGGCAGCAGTCCAGTCGACAGTCGTCAGGGGAGCGTTGGCTGTGCTGTGCTGGCTCTCCAGGGAAATTCCACGCTGGCCAGTCTGCAAGCGGCGGCACACGCTAGCGCGAGTAGGGGCAGGCCGGCTGCAGGGCGAGGGCTAAGAGCAGTGAGAGAGCTTCCAACAGGCGGGCGCTTGCAATCGCGGGCTTTGCTGGGCGTCGGTGGCACGCCTCGCACGCTAACACGTGAGACAGTGGAGAGCTTTCGCTGATGTTTCGTTGTAATAAGACGAATAAGACACCACGGCCGCCCCGTGCATGCAGCAGAGGCAGAGCGTGTCGCTGGGTAGTGCTGTCTCGCCCGCACCGCCAGATATTACCTCACCAAGCTATTGCTGCTGCTGCTACTACTAGTACCACAATAATGCCGCCGAGCTTGCCGTGTCTGCTTTTCTTCCTCTTCCTCCATACCGACTCGCTGTTTTTTACCAGCAGCAGCAGCATCCCACCCAAGATGCTGCACCACGGATAGACGATCGAGGACGACGCGCAAAGGAAGGCACGACGGATAAGGCTGACACACTAGCCGGAAGGAGCCCTAGGCCAAACGCTCGCATCCCTGTCGAGCAGCCTCGAGCATTCCCATTCCCGTCTGGACAGCTCACGATTTCGCGTCAGCGCCCACTGCTACCACCACCACCACCATTTTCCCCCTAAACAACACTTTACCCACACCACCAACAACTCTATACACCACAGCACATATCGGACTCCCGTTCACCACTGCCAACCAATGTACGTATCCGCCCCTCTCCGCGCAACCATCGCTATCCCTGCCCCTCCCGCTTGTGCAGGAGATGGCATGCCCGGCTGCTGCTTGCGGAAGCGAGTGGTGATCGCCCTAGCACGTGAAACCAAACCCGAAACTTATCCCAAAGACTATACTGACCCCTTTGCCAGCGTAGCTCTCTAGCTCTCGCTCTATAAACACGCGCTCACGCTCGCTCGCCCCCACTATCGCCCGTCATGGCCCGCATGAACATCCCCTACGAGGCTCTCACCAGCCGCCTCAACCTAGGCAGCCGATTTGAGAGCGTTCGCTCCCAAGGACTCGGCAGCCGCTTCGCCAACCTCAAGCCCATCAGCGAGTTCTTCGACCTCAAGCGCCTGTCGAAGCCGCAGAACTTTGGCGAAGTCCAGACTCGCGTCAACTACAACCTGTCCTACTTCAGCAGCAACTATGCCGTCGTCTTCGTCATGCTCAGCATTTACAGCCTGCTTACAAACTTGCTCTTGCTCTTCGTCATTGTATTCGTAGTCGGCGGCATGTTCGGCATCGGCAAGCTCCAAGGCGCCGACCTCGATGTTGGATTTGCACGCGCAACTTCTTCGCAGCTCTACACTGGTCTTTTGATTATCGCAGTTCCCCTTGGTATCTGGGCGTCGCCCATCAGCACTGTCTTGTGGCTGATCGGCGCATCTGGCGTTAGCATTCTTGGACATGCTGCGCTTATGGATAAAGATGTAGCAGCATCTTTCTCTGAGGAAGCGGTCTAGGTGAGTTTCTCGCAGCCCTGCCATCCACATTCACTCCTAACATTCTCCACAGGTGGTCGGCCGCGCCCTCTTCGCCCTATGATACGGGAAGACCACCCGGAGTGCTCCCTGGTAGCGGTGGGCGTAGATCGCTGAGGCCGCAGGATTGGGACCTTCGTGAGCCTGCTCGTCAATACGGCGAGCGTTTAGAGGAAATGGGGAGTGATGAAGATGATGGACAAGGTGTATACTTGGATCCCAATGGTTACGCCTATCGAGATCCTCGTCAGCGCGGTTACGCTGGTGACGAATTGTACTTTACCGGACACGACTTGGGTCAGCATCGACGAGAAAGTTATCCTAATGCTTATTATGGGGAGGGAGATTCGGAAGACGACGGCTACTATCGAGGTGCCGCAGCATACAATGGAAGAGACGAAGCATTGGCACAGTCCGCTTACGAGCGAATTGCAAGAGCCAGAGCCCAAGGCCAGACGAACATCAATTTGTCGGTGGAAGAAATGGAGGCGCTCGAGCGCAGGAGAGTAGTCCAGCAGCCGGCGCCCGTACAGCCACCGCCACTGCAGATTGCTTCGCCTCCTGCGACTCCGGTCAAGACAACCAAAGGCAAGACCAGTGCCAGGAACAACAGCTCCGTTAGCTTGACGAGCCAGAAGGGGAAGAAGAAGAGCAGCAGCCTCTTCGGTTCCTCATCGCCAGCGAAGTCGAAAACAAAATCGAGCAGGAAAAATTCTGTTTCTTCGGACCAGGCTCCACCATTTTCGCCAGCTGTACCGCCACCAGGCTACGTACTTGCTGGTCCGAATGGTATGCCAATGCCGATGCCAATGCCGATGTACGCTCCGATGCCTTATTATCCTCCTCCTAGTCCTGAGCTCTCGCGCGCACAAAGCACTCGGGACCGCTCACGCTCAACTTCGAAACATAACCGCCGTGGTTCCACGCCTCCTGAGGCCGTGTACTCGCAGTACTCGCCACGCTTCTATCCACCATCTGGTGGCATGCGGCCAGGCTCTTCCAGCTCGAACCGTTCCTTCCAGGATGAGGCCGACTGGTATGCACACGCTGCTGCAGCTGCTTCGCCACTACAACCTACCGGTCGATCACGTGCGGGTTCGAGCGCGCAGTATCGAATGCCAGACGACTACGCTGGTCCGCCCATGCCTGCAGCGCAAGGTCGGCGCAGCCTAGGCGGAAGTGGCAGTCCTGATGTCAACTACTCCGCTTTACGCAGAGTCCCACCTGGTTCTTCGCCACTGGCTGCACGACCTGGCGCACCACCGATGCACTACTCTGACCCTGCCGTCACAAATCGCAAAGGCAGCGGTCTGAGCCAAGAGGTAGACTCGGCCAGCACTGGCAGTGGCAGCAGTAGCAGCGACGACCAGGGCGTGCAAGTTGATGTCCGGGCTGATGCGAAAGGTAACGGGTACACTGTTGGCAAAACGTCGACCAAGGCGAGTGATGCTAGGAGAAGAAAGTCGCGCCGATAGATTAGATGGTAATAGGGTTTCGTACTTTTCGGCCTGTGTATATTGTATGCATTTTCGTCTTTGTTCGGATTTTGTGTACTACCAGTTCTACAAGATATAATGGTTTTCTCTTTTGCAGGTCAATAGGCGTGGTGTGTTGCGCATGCTTCATGCTAGAGATGCATTTTACATGTGACAGATAAGCAGATCATCGTCGGTCCATCCCATGCTCTGACATTCTCGACTCAAAGTATCCAAGCCCTCTCATCCCACCTCCACATGCAATGCAATAACTCTCCCCATCCATCATCCTTACCTCAAACCCTCCCAAACACCCCCCTCCAGTCTTTCCCTGACATCCCTCGAAACACACATTCCCGCATCCAACGCCTTCACCCCATCGCTTCCCCTCTCCTCCGCCGTCGACACCAAACTCAGCGCCGCCAGCCCGAGATAGCTGTGGTACAGATCCGCCCACTTGTCGCCGGGGAATTTGCTGAAACCGCCCATGATCGGGTGTTGGGTCAGCGCCAGAAGGTAGTGGCGCAGGGCGGGCGTGGAGGACAGGTGGGCGGAGGAGAGGAGACGCAGGGAGGCGCCGGCCCAGAAGGCGTAGCATGTGTCGGCGGGTTTGCTGGGGCGGCCGCATATGCCTGAGTGAGGGGTTGGGGTGGACGTGGACGTTAGGAGGGTGGTGTCAAGGGTGGTGCTCGGAGCCCACATTGTGGATTTGTCGGGGGATTGGTGGAGGGTTGGGGAGGTCTGTTGTTGTTCGCTTTGTGGTTGTTGTCGTTCGGGTTTGCTAGCTGTTGCCGCTTTGTTGTCGACCTCGTCATCGTCATCAGATAGGTCTGCCGGGGCCGGCAGGGGGATGCTCAGGTCTGTTGTTGGAGGCATCTCGGGGTCTATAAAAGTTGTTTGGAGCGATAGAAGCCATCGCGCGACGTCTGGAGGAGAAGAGGGCCCGTAGCCAGGGCGTGCTTGGGTGACATGTCCAGGTTCGAGGCGGGAGAGGAAAGCGAGAGAACCAAGGGAGCAGAATGTGTAGCCGGCTTGTGGTTCGTGGAAGGGCGCATCAGCTATACCGCCGTCGAAGCTCTTGGAGGTTGTGTCAGTATGCTCGAGAAAGTTATGACAAGGCTATGCTGGACGTACCTCGGAACACCAGATGCACTCAATATATTTGTCAAATTCGATGTCGTCGACCGACTCGCCACCGATGTTGAGTGGACCTGGTGCAGTGGCGCCTCGCAGAATATATCTCACTCCAGTAGCACAATAACCCAGGCGAGGATCACGACCACCCTCCTGTTTTCCATTCACAAGCGTTTCGCCAAAGGAGCCGTCATCTCTCTGCATATCGTGCACCCAGCGAAGCGTTTGTTTCCGGTTGACACGCTTGAGGTCGTCTCCCAAGATCAATAACGAGGTCAAAGCGAAGTACGTGGCGTTAATGTTGGCCGGATCCCATTTGGCATTGTCGGTACTCGCTCGCTCGCCGAAATCTGTGCCAGGCCACATTCGGAAGCCGCCATTTGGATGTTGGCAGTGGTATATCCAGTCGATCCAGTCCTGCCTCTCGGCGGTTGTTGTTGAGGTGGTGATGATGTCGAGGAGGTCGCAGGCTGAGAGGATGAAGTAGGCCAGGTACATGCGGTTGGAGTCGTTGGATGTGTACATGCTCGGGAGGAGTGTTTTGAGACATCTGAGCCAGTATTTCACGTGGCGTGCCTGATGGGTAATCAGCGATGACTTTGGTTAATTGGTGTCGGGAGCCGTGAATACCTTGTCGAGACGAGGGGCGTCTTCGGGCATCGTGGTTTGGGTCATGCCTGCGTGTACTGGCACGAAATGGTTTTGGGGATAGATTTGTTATGTGAGGATCGAAGCTAGCCCGTCGTTAAACAATGATTTAAGCATCCAATTCCTTCGTCACGCCTCCCTACAAGAATTCAAAGTTGCAGCCTCGCAAGCGTTCAGCCCGGCAAATAGGTGCTATGAGCGATAGTGCCGCATAATTCACCAGCACACCCAAATCGCAAAGTATCCATCGTATTTACGTCGACTCAACAATCCGATGATGCACTTCATCACTTGAGCTACCCTTATATCATCGTCACGGGCTCCTGATCCGAATGCCATGAGTGGGAGTGCTCAGTGAGGTGGAGCCGTGCCTCCCGTTATCTTAGCCGCATCGCCTTATCTGATCGCCGAGGTGCGCTTGTGTCATCGAGGCGCAAGTCGCAAACCAAACCCAACTTTTGATCATCCACAACCACTTTCCTCCCCACTCACTCGAGGCGCTGGGCGCCATCTGCATCATGGCGCCAGTTAATTCTCATGCAGTGGCCAATGCCGTGTCGATGCAAGTGCTCTCACACGATGAGACGTCTATCCTTGTCGAGGCTGGCGGCTTTACACCCATGCGCTGGTTCCTCGAGCGCGGCGCCCATCATATGCAGGCGGCTGAAGATGACATCGAGAGCGAGCAACCGCCAAAGAAACGTGCAAAGGTCACGCGGCCGAGTAAACCGCGGGCCAAAGCGGCGATCACTCCCACAACAACAACTTCTACCACCATCCCTCTGGCTCGAGTAATAGTTGACATTCACTTCCCGGAGACACTTGCTGCGAAGCTGCCCAAACCAGAGACAATTGATCGAGATGTAGACTTCGGCCAATCAAATGATATTCCAGTCATTCTGCACGGCATTAACTACGACGATGTAGGCGTTCAGATCCAACTTGCTCACCCAACCCACGAAGGCGCGATACTCAAGGCTGACCTAAGCCATGTGCCACCAAACGTACTACAGGATCTTCGAATGGTCGCGTTGCCGGATCGTCAAAAATCCTCTGTCAACGGAAACCCCACCAACGATCATCCTGCCTCAATCAGTCGATGCTCGTTAAAACGTTCGATGGGAGAATTGTACAATGTGGTCAGGTTGGAGGCTTCAGTAATATGGAGAGATGGCGCATCAGCGTTCCCAGCTGGTGTTCCTGTTGGAAAAGCTCGCGTATACCCGGACTACGAGTTGAAAGCTCGTTTCTTCCCAGACGGCTCGAGGAACGAGGCGGAGCACACTCAACCCTGGACACCCCAGGATTTCTATGACAGTGTCCACGTCCCCAACAAGAGACAGCTATGTGACTTGGGAGATGTGCTGGAAAGCCAGCTGTACCCATTCCAAGAGAGGGCGGTGACATGGATGCTTCAGCGTGAGGGTGTGAGGTTCGAGGATGGACATACCGCGACTATACCTCAAACAGACCTCAAGTCTTCCGATACGATAAAATACCAAGAGGTGCGTGATGTAGACGGCAACATCTGCTACGTCAATCATCTACAAGCAGTTATTTCACGGCACAAACCTGAGTCGAGTACATATCGCATGTCTGGAGGACTCCTTGCCGAAGAGATGGGACTCGGAAAGACAGTTGAACTTATGGCACTGATCTCACTCCATCGAAGAACTGAGCCGGCAGGTGAAAAGCTTTTCGATATCCCGTCTGGAACAGATGTGCTGCCATCCAAAGCAACGTTGATAGTGACACCAACCTCCATCCTCCCTCAGTGGCGATCGGAACTCCAAAAACACGCACCAAACCTGAAAGTGATGCACTACGAGGGTATCCCGCCGCCAACAAAGAAACATGACGAAAAGCAGACGCTCGAGGATTTGACTAACAACTTCGACGTGATATTGACGACCTATCAAGTTTTGGCTCGCGAGGTCCATTTTGCTGAAGACCCTCCCACTCGCAACATGCGGAGGGAACGCAAGTTTGACCGCAAACGCAGTCCTCTCGTCCAAGTGCAATTCTGGCGAGCTGTCATGGACGAAGCTCAGATGATCGAGACTAGCGTCACTGCAGCTGCACGAGTAGCGTGTCGGATACCTCGAGTACATTCATGGGCAGTGTCGGGCACGCCATTGCGCAAAGACGTGAGTGACTTGCATGGTTTGCTCATCTTCCTGAGATTCAAGCCCCTCGACGAAGATGTCCGGTTGTGGAGTCACATAGTCATGAACCATAGGCACGTCTTCCGCAGAGTTTTCGGCGACATAGCCCTGAGACACACGAAGAGCCAGATCCGCGACGAGCTACATTTGCCTGCACAAAAGCGCGTCGTCATAACGATGCCTTTCACAGCCGTGGAACATCAACACTACGATAATATCTTCAATGAGATGTGCGAGGAGCTGGAATTGCAGACTGACGGTTCTCCGAAGCATGGATACTGGGACCCCGAGAATCCTGGAACAGTAGAAGCAATGCGTAGATGGCTCGTGCGGATGAGGCAAACATGCTTGCACCCACAAGTTGGCGGAAGGAACAGGAAAGCACTTGGACGTGGCCAAGGCCAAGCTCCATTGCGCACTGTGGCGGAAGTCCTTGAAGTCATGATCGACCAAAACGAGACTGCTACGCGAATTGACGAACGTTCCGCGGTACAGACTCAACTTCAGCGAGCCCACGTTCTAGGGAACAATCGAGAAGACGAACAGCGCAGTCTGAAAGCGCTTGAGATCTACAGATCAGCCATGGAGAAGAGCAGTACAATGGTCAAGGAAGCACGTCAACGATTGGAGAATGCAAGGGCTGACCGGAGCAAGCCTGAAGAAGAGTCTACCACTGATGATGAGGAATCATCGAGCGAGTCGACACCGCTTCTTAGCAACATTCGCACCGCTTTGCGGACAGCGTTGGAGCTGCAGCACGTATGTACGTTCTTTGCTGCCACCGCCTGTTATCAGATCAAAGTCAATGAGACCCTTACCCAGCCAGAGTCCGAGGACTTTCAAAAGCTCGAAGAACAGGAGGTTGAGTTGTACGAGCGAGCCAAGGTGATCCGTCGTGAGATCTTAAAGGGCGCCTCTCGCAAGGCAGAGATTCTCATGAAAAAGATGAAAGTCCTGGAAAAGAAGGGGATGCACGGCCAGCTACCCGAGATCAAGGACCTCAAGGATCTGGGAGGCATCGAGAATCGGCGGATTATCGACAAGAGTGATGAACTGTTCGATGTCCTTCGTGAGCAGAGCGCCGTCATTGTCGAATGGCGTGCAAAAATGGCAGACTCTCTAACGAAGCCACTTGTTGACGAAGACGATGTTGGTAATGAGATCACCGGCGAGGAGTACGAAGAATCGACCAAACAGCAAGACGAGCTATACGTGTATTTTGATGCCTTGAAGGCGATGCAGGCAGATCTCAATACTTTCATCACTGGCGAAGACGCAGCTCTTATTGACCACGAAGCCAAAACACTTACGAAGCTGGCGAAGCGAACATTAGATCCGGAAGACGTCGACGAGCTTTTGGCTCCATGCCATGCGCCAGAAAGGCTCCTTGCCTTGTTCGAGGTCCGCAGCAAGTTCAGGTCTCGCAAGGAAGAGGTCGGTTCAGTGCGTGGGCTGATCCGCGAGGCTCGTGCTCTCTTGGACTCGATGCAATGGCAAGGTGGGAACTCTCGCGCTGGCACTGAATCGACGATCTTGCAACATCACATTGCAGCCCTACAAACCGTCTTCAACAACTTCACAAAAGCACTTGCTGGCCTCGAGAAGGACATTGATATCTTCCGTTCCACTCAGAACCAGAGACTTCAGTTCTACAAGCAGCTTCAGGAGGTTTCCGACGCAGTGGCGCCGTACAAAGAAGACCTGGACGAACAACTTGACTTACCTGCACTGGAGATTATAATGGCCAGAGAAGAACAGCAGAACACGTCGCTCGCCCAGCTTCGTACAAAGCATCGTTTCCTGATGCATCTTCGTGATGAAACTGGAGCAGAAGGTCCCAGGATCTGCGTCATCTGCCAGTGTTCTTTCGAAAACGGCGTACTAACCGTCTGTGGCCATCAATATTGCAAGGAGTGTATTGGCCACTGGTGGCGAGCACATCGAACGTGTCCAGTATGTAAGCGAGGTCTGTCGCTCGTCGACTTCCACAACATCACGTACAAGCCACAGGAGCTCCGGGCCAAAGAGGAAGTAAGTGGTAGCTCTTCTTCACCAGACGACAGTCGCACATCCGCAAACGAAGCATCTCCGCGCCAGCAATCGGCGATCTACTCCGAGGTTGACAACAAGCTCTTGAACGAGCTGAAAGCCATCGACTTGCCCGCCAGCTTCGGCACCAAAATAGACACTCTTGGTCGGCATTTGCTCTGGATCCGTGAGCATGACCCTGGTGCCAAAGCAATTGTCTTCTCGCAATATCGCGATTTCTTAGACGTGCTTGGGCGGGCCTTCGGCACCTTCAAGATCGGATGCAGTCGACTCGGCCGACCTGGTGCAGTCGAGAAGTTTCGCCACGATGCAAGTGTCGACTGCCTGTTACTTGATGCGAAGACGGACTCGTCAGGACTAACCTTGGTCAATGCAACGCACGTCTTCATATGTGAGCCTCTCATCCAGACCGCTGTCGAGCTACAAGCCATTGCGCGAGTACACCGCATCGGTCAAACTCGCCAAACCACCGTCTGGATGTACCTCATCAATGATACCGTGGAGGAAACCATCTACGAAATCTCCGTCGCCCGCCGCCTGGCTCACGTGCAGTCTCGCGAGCAAGACAGGAAGAACCAAAAGTCGCGTGCCACAACTCCTGCTCCTATCGGAGATATGGCCATCGAGGCCGCCGACACTGAGGAAATGCAAAGTGCACCAATTCAAAAGCTTCTTTCTAGTGGGAAGACGGGTGGCGAGTTGGTGGGCCAGGATGATCTTTGGAAGTGTCTGTTTGGCAAGGCTGGCAAGGTCTCGGCTCGACTTGACGCGGATGCGGATACTGAAGCGGAGTTTGATAGGAATTTGAGAGGACATGCTGCTGAGATGAGGCAGGTGCAGCAAGGGTGATGTACTCCCCAAGAGACTTACGATGCTGATGAGATCGCGAATGATGCAAGCAGCTATGAGATACCCAGTAGATAAGACGTGCAACGACAGAACACGCTATTACACATATCAATACAGCAAGTGGGCGTTTGCCTTCCTTCCATTTCAGATGATGACAAAATCTTACATGTTGTCGGACGTCCCATCCCATCAATCCGAAAGCCGTTCAAACTGTGGAAATACTTGCTGCTCACACACCTATTGTATAACTGATGCTTGCATATCTTGTTAGTCATCGGTATTGCAAGATCACACGGTAACACGGTCGTCTATCCTCATTCCTCGTTATATCAAGCTACAATCCCGTCTGAATATAGAGAAATAAAGAGATATGTGGCTACAGCTTGCATGGCTATGTGATCAATTACGTTCACCATAAGGGCGTATTAAGAAGTCGTTGTTACATTGTTCGAACAATGGATGGCATGTTGGACAGACCTAAGTTTCTATTTTCTAAAGGAAAAAAAATACCCGAAAGGCATGATCCAAGCTCACCACACAATACTTGTGCAAATGTCGAACGCAGCAATGTGCAAATGCTCAATCGCCTGGTCCCAGCGGTTCTGACACAGTTCGCGTGTCCTGGTCTCGGAGCGATCCCCGCGCGACTAGGACCGCAAGTACAAGTAGTCAGTATGGTTGGGATCAATATGTGATCAAGGCAACAGACATTTCTACTTTCGGTCATTGTTTACATATAATGATCATGACTTGACTTTCAACACTTGTGACAAGAAGTGATTGTTATAGGCCTTTTCCATTCGCAGTATCAATTATTCACAGTTCCCGCGCAAGGAGTATAGCTACATCTAGCCAGGTAGGTCTGGCAGCAAGAAAGTGTTTGACCAGTCAAGTCTGCCACTAAAGGGACATGCGCCAAACCGCAATTGCACTAAGGAGAAGCCAGATTGATCTGCCGTCAGCTTTGTTGCTCGTACTTGCGCTTGTCGGCGAAGCTGATGCTGCTGCTGTATCGCTTGCCATAGAGCTCATCGACTCGGAAGCCGTGGTAGTTGCCCCTGCTTCTGCTCTTCCGTCTACCGAAGTTGCAATAATTGTCCTCGGAACGTCCTTGTTCTGCCATGTGAATGTTGCACCACTGACAGGGCTTGAGATGGTACCATCGATGTTGTATAGCGTAGCAGTGCCATTGTTGGGGAATTCGCCGGGTGCATACAGCTCAAGTGCTTGGCTAGTCGTTGTGTTTCCAATATCAATCATCTCCGCGCAGTCGTATTGTTCGAGGTATCTTCCACAATCGTCCCAAGCGAAATCACTTGGGAGTATGCTCAGCCAAGCATCTGCGTGGAGCAGAGAGGGCTGTGTTTCCGGGCAGGTGTTCCATATGCTTGTGTGCAAGTCAGCAGCGTGAATACAATGGTGCTCGACAACGACGACTCTTACCTCGATAGAGCATAACTCTCCGCGCAACAAAGACACGCGTTCTTGAGGTCCTCGTAATCCACAGTAGCCGTCACATCATCTTGTGCTCTCGCTCCACAGCTGTCGATGAGGGTCGGGAGTTGGAGGGTCAGAGAATCGATCTTGCCCAGGTTACACGAGCAACTCGCGGGAGCGTTATCGGGTGGTGGCCAGAAAGGAATATGCTCAAGATCGGGATTGGTACAGGCATCGATGAAGCTACCAACGGTTTGTTGGTATTCGCACGAATAAACCTGGCACCTCAGTCAATGCCTGGTGACAGCGAGTGTAAGCATTCAACTTACCTGGTTCCAACAAGACTGTGACACACATGCAATCTCCTTCTCATGCTGTGTGCATTCGCAAGCACTCACACAATCACTGCCGAGGTTGGGGCATTGTTCCACCATACAAGTTGCATCTCCGTTACAAGCTTTGGTGCAGGCATCACCACCTCCCGCGCAATTCTTGTTGATGCATGATGAAAGCCACGAGTCGGCCTCTGCAAAGCAGTTTTTGAAACCGGCGCTGTCCACGCAAAGGTCTGAGTCGAAGTTTCCGACGGTATCGGAGTACGCGATGATAGCGAAAGACGGTAAAATGTAGACTGATCTGAACAACATAGCTATTACCTGAAGACCTGACAATAACAGAGGCTTTTGTGACTAGGCTAGATGGTCGACCTCTTTATACCAGTCAGTGCCGCCAAGCCACCATTGCTGTACGGCATTGGGCAATGCTGCGCTCCCTTCTGTAGACGGCTCAATCAAGGCGTAGGATTTCATCCATCTGGAAGGAACAGATGCGCACGGGAACATGCATTCAACAGTATGCACTTGCAGTCGGAACCGATTCTAGGAACGGGCAGAGTCAGTGCATACGAGCGATATCGCTTCAACCGGTGAAGCTTGACTCGTTGTATCAAGGTCAGTTAGGGTTTCGCGACGCGTGCTTGACATTTGCTGAAGTCAGTGAGGCTCAAAGAGCACGTTATTACTAGACGTTTCGAGCGTCCCAAACAACTTGATTTGCGAAGCCTTTCGGCGAATTTTGAGAGGTCGCACAACGAAATGCGTGACTACTGCAAACTGCTCGAAGCCATCCATCCCAGGAGATGATTGGACGAGGACGCTCGGCTGGGCTAACCTGAGCTTCCCTGCGGAGCTGCCCAAGCGAATAAAGACAAAGTAGCTAACGTTACACGATATTAGCCAGCCGCTACGTAAAGCCCTTGTACACGGATCGTGCTAGTGTTGACAGGTAAAGCTTTTACATAAGCATATTTAATAAATGTACAGTACTAGCTACGAAGTTTACGTGCGACCCACCTGAGTCATGCAATTCGACGCATAGAGGCTATCCAAAACAAAGGAGACGAGGCAATGACGGACAGGCCGGATCGGTGGGATCGTCTTCTCGATAGGGCGGAGGAGAGGAGGAATGCGTTCCATGAGTCTGAAGGTAAGCCGATCTTGAATGAGTTCTGGGCTAGTTGCACGAAGCACGTTGACGAGAATGTGTTTTTCTAAAGGCGTGCTTTTAGATCAAGAGCATGTCTGCCGCTTCCGAGATTACACAGACACCACCCGGACGATCAGATGAGCAATAGACTCTTGCAGTGTTGAAAGTACCAAGGCTAGATGGCTTCAATCTCAGATGTCGTGCATTTGATGTAACAATTAGTAGCTCTGCGTAGTATCGTAATGTGGCTTACAGAAGGACATGATCAAAGGTCCCCCCTCCTCGCATCCTGCCACTTCAACGGATTCCACACCCGCACATCTTGCAACCTGTCCTGTTCATGAGCCCACTGCACACTCCGCGTGAGTGCCCTCGTCTGCGTTAGACCCTTCGTGCCAGTATGACCAAGCTGAAGGAACTCCTTAAAAATATCAGAAGCCTTGCTAAGAATCTTGTTGCCGTGGTTCTGCAGCTTCAAATGCTCCGCCGCTTTGTCCGCGCCGTAAACGATCTCGAAGATATATCCGACGACGTATGGAAGCTGCGAGTCGTCTTCGATGTACTCCTCGCCGAAGAACTCGACCATGTCTTCGTGAAGTCCGTCTCTGAGCTTCCGCAGCATTTCGATGCCGCGGCGATGGACGCCGAAGTAGTCGAACAAGAGATGCATTTCTTCGGCCGCGAGACCCTCTTGGATGCATGTCAGCAGCTGAATGGGCGTGATTTGTGGTTGTGAAGTGATTTCAGCGGCGAGCTGCTCGGTATCGCAGAGGGGGACTTGCATGCGCTGGGCTTTGTTCGCGATGGAGGCGAGAGCGGTCAGGTTGCCTGTGCTGAAGACGGCGTTGCCATTTGCGAGGGAACGAGGCAGGAAGATTTCTCTGGCTGGGGTTGTGGTTTTCAGACCTCGGGGGCCCTTTTTGGACTCGACGATCAGGTTCGAGCCACCGTGGCGTCTGTCACGTGCGAAGTTGCTGACGCTACCACCGAGCATGAGGAAGAAGCGCTTGAGGTAGTCTTCGGGATCTTTCGGTGGAGCGCCGACGAACACACGCTGTGGCGTGTGCAAATGGTAAAGTACTCGGCATCTTCCCATTCCATGCCCAGCCCGCCGCTTTGGCGGCAAGCATTGTATAGGTGGAGAGGATAGATCGCAGATCCCCATGCTCCAACCAGAGTTTGCCCGCCTTCTTGGAGTAGCAGATTCAGACGCAGCGTTAGAAGACCACAGTACACAGGATTCCTCTTCAGGAAATGGGAAGCTTGTGGCTGGAACTCATCAGGTATACCACGCACCTTGAACTTGCCAATCTTGTCTTCCAGAGCGAAGTGCTGCGCGAGAGCTTTGATCTGACCGAGCCACTGATCGTTCTGTGCAGGCCAGTTTGCAAATTGTCTGTGATCTGAAAATGCGAACCAGTCATCGATAGTCCCTATGCAGCGCTTTGCCGTGGCTTGCAACTCCTCGAATGGCCGAATAGCGTCATTGTGCAGGACATGGTGGACGGCTACGAACAGCTTGGTCGCAAAGATAGCATACATGGGACATGCCGACAAGGTGTTCTTCTGCATCATGGAGCGGAGGCTGGTCGTCATCTCGTCTTCTGCTGGGAGATGTAGATTCGCCTTGACCATTTTGGCGATCTCAGACAGGTAGTCGAAGAGTAGCTGTTGGTCTTGGCGGTACTGTTGTTGCCAGGTCTTCTCCATCGGCGTCGCATCGGCCTGGTACCAACCAAACTGGCCATTGTAGATGGGCGCGACATCGGGTTTTAGAATGTCCGCAAAGTCGCTAAGGATGGTCTCGATAGGCACCGCCACATACTGTGCGACATTGGGGTCCAGTGAACCAGTCAATTCGTCTCCATCTACACCCTTGAACAGAGAGACAATGTCATAATAACTCTTCTTCCCACCTGCCGTGGACAAAAGATCTTCCGTGCTCCGCTTGAGCATTCCGTAAGCTGTATCAGTGACCACAGAGGCCGCCATGACGTTCAAGCGACCGTCTCGGTAATGCATCCAAGCTTCCATGACGAACCTCTCAATCTCGGTGAGAAGCCCAGAACAGCCAGCAGGAATTCATCAGCAGATGAGTCTTGGATCTCATACTCCTGCGAGGATTGCTTCTTAGCCTTCTTCTTCTTCGACTCCGTGGGAGCTGCAGCGTCTGTATCCAAAGACGGCTCCTCGACGGTGAGAGCAGCGAACATGTTGGCGACTTCCGCACCGGCTGTCACTTGGTCCTCATTGCTATTAGCGGATGCTGGTGGCGCCAGGATTTTCAGCACCGTCTCAAGCACAGTAATGAAATATCGATGAGATGTCTGAGAAGCATGCTTGGTCGTCGTTTCCGTCAACTTGGCAAGAATGCCACCAGTCTCTTTGCGAAGCGCAATGACTGTCCTAAGGATGGTCACAACCTCATCAGGGATTTTGATCTTTGGGTCTCTCGATTGGTGATAGTCTTGGCCAGTTCGATGAATTTCGAAAGAGGGATTTGATACTTGTCTGTAGTAAAAGATGTCGAGTCCACGCCGCAGAGCTTAGCAGCCTGGACAAGCCATGTGGTCAAGCGCTTGGTACCAGCCTTGTAGGCCCGGTAAGTGCTCATGTAGCTCCCTTGAGCCATGGCCTCAGATGTTGCGTGTTTGACGGTATAGCTGGAAGGGGGGTCTCAATAGCGAGAAGATGTGAAGACAACTTGTCCTGGTATGTAACGTAACTGATGATTCAGTTGCTCAAACTAGAATAATAACAGAATTCATGACAGGTACACGTGCGTATTTGTATGGTAAATTGAGAGGTTGACAGACCGCAGACGGAATCTCGGTGTGGCTTTGGTCTCGAAAGCAGTGATATTCTGTACCCTAGTAACCCTAAGCTGGCCTGTGGGTACAATCGGTCTCGTCGGTCTAGCTACCTCCTATGAGTTATCTTCAGATACGCACGGCTCAGCTAGCAGTCGGCGCCGTTTCTTCTTGTTCTTCCTGCCACCAAGACAAGCACCGAGGAAGACCCTGGTGACGTTCGCGCGCTTGCAGACGACGCTAAGATCGCGTACTATCACGCGACGAAACTCGTCTGATCTTCTTTTCCCAACACACCACGGCGAGCATCTGAGAATCTACCCCTCATGATGGCTCTGCCTTCGTCACCTCCGAGACTCAGCAGCGAAGAGCCACCATCCTCCCCATTACTACCCACCCTCGGCGACGTGCCCTTCACAGCCAACGCGGGGCGGAAACGCCTGCATTCGGATTACGGCAGCTTGAGTAGCGACCCTCTGTTCTCCGAAGACTCGTCAGAACTCGAGTTCAGGGATGAGGAAGACCAACCAAAGCGGAAGCGCTTCGTGAAAGGACCATGGTGGGACGTCGGCCGCCGATCTAGACAGAGTCTGCGCAGGACCATGATGAAGAAGGAAAGATTTAGGAACGTCGACAGTGGTGTCTGGATGGGAAGCGATGCCAGTGACGAGAGTCTGCCCATGGATACTCCTCGCATGAAGCTGGCGTTTCGTGACGAGAGCAGCAGGTCCCAACAAAAGCGCCCAGAAACGGGCAACAATCCTTCAGCTTTTGCCGACAGGGTTGTGCAAGGCTGTCTGGATAACGGCACAGAGACGATCGACCTCTCAGGCATTGGCTTGACATCAATATCGAATGCCACACTTGCCCCGCTCCACCAAATGATCAGACATGCGCACGATGATCTTACACAACCACCAAGCGAAGATCTATTCGCTCCCCTAACTCCATCCATCCAATTGTTCCTATACGGCAACTTCCTCACGTCACTGCCTTCCGAGCTTTTCAAATTGACGAACATCACGGTATTGAGTCTGCGTAACAACAGTCTTCAAGAAATACCATCGAGCATCACGCGACTTCCCAAGCTATTTGAACTCAACATCGCTGGCAACCAGTTAGAAAGTCTACCATGGGAGCTGATGAACATGCTGCGGTCAACAGAGGACGCTTGCAAAGTCAGCTTGCGGCCAAATCCGTTCCGGGTCCCACGCCTCTCTGCAGATGCCGAGTTGCCTCCGCACACCGAAGAACATGGGAGCCATACCGATAGCAGCAGTGTTGCATCAACCCTCTTCCGAGAGCTTCAAATGAGATTCATCCGTGGCAGGCAAGCCTTGAATGGCGGTGACGCGGACGCCACCCCAAAGAAGAAGCGAAACAGCAAGGAACAGCTCATCTTCCTTGCACCCTCGAGAATAATATTCAGGGAAAGCCATGGAGCAGTGGCACGCTCGGCGATGCATCAGGGCACGGAAGAAGAAGATGCGTGGGAGGCGCCGGTACTGGACAAGCAGTATCCACCCATGTCTGAAGCCAGCTCGACTGCACCTTCGCTGTTTGAGTTGGCTCTTCGGTCTGCCCAACTCAGCTACGACCTACGCGATGTATCGTCGGATCTGCCTAAAGACACACCGTCCACCGTTGCTCGCGCCTTGGAGCAAGCTGCCCACGGCGTTGAATACGGCAACGAGCGTTGCTCGACTTGCTCAAAGAGCTTCGTCGTTGCCCGAGCAGAGTGGCTCGAATATTGGTTCCATGGTCACGAATACTACGACTTGAGCGAGGAGAAGATTTTGCCTTTCAAGCGGAAAGCTTGCAGCTGGGATTGTGCCCAAGTCACGGCTGTGGGTACCGCTTTTGCCTGATCTGCAAGTCGAGGCTGTTTTCATTGTTTCCTATCTAATGACTGCTACGATTGTCTAGGAGCACGCGAGAGCGAGCGTGCCTTTCGGTACTGTAATATATCTTTGCTGACAGCCAGTATTGAGTATATACCTTTGTTTTCGTCCGAGAGTCCTGCTATAGTCATTCCCCATCGCTCTGCAAATCTCCTGGTGATAAGCTTGGGCATGGGCATTGAAACATACACTATGCACAGATTTGTTTGACCTACTCCATTGCTGTGTGCCACACTATTTTGCATACACTGAATGTCCAGCCAGACATGAACGATTTTGCGAGCTGAAGCTTGTGACGGCTTGAGACAGTGGCGAAGCCGGCTGTCTTCGCGTCTGTGCTGCCGAAGTGCAAGTCTTGGATGCAAACAGAAACATGGCACTGGACCTGGCAGTTCACATGGAAGGCTACACTTCTTTTTGCCAAGCAGGCATGAGGAACGGTGATCCACGTCTCACGTTCGAGCTCATACAGGCGAGCAGAGACCCTCATCACGCGTTTTTGGCGAGACTGGTGATGCGAAATGCGGCTTGCCGCATGTAGGCTCTGATGACTTGTACTTTGGTATTAGACACGCATGGTAGGAGTGGAACAGGGCGTTCCTGGCTTGATGCTCTGGCCGCTGGACCGCTTGCATCAACAAGCGCAGGCGCTGCTATAAGTTCTCACAACATTGCGCCTGGATACTTCAATTTCGACAACATCATCAACCATCGATCATCTAAATTTCAACCTTCTAGAGTTCTGTTAAAACGCGGTTCGAAACGCCATACATCAACCACAGAGCCTATCACACTCACTTTTCGAATAGCGGAAAGGAGACTACAACACACGAACACGCCTGTCGCCCGAGAACGTCCCCCGGAGATGTCCAACCATGGACACTTGAAGCCATTGCCTGATCGGCAGCCTCTGACCTTGAGAATAGCCACGAAGGCAGCATTCTTGGCTTCCAGAACAGCAAAAGACGCGGTAATTTCGACATTGGCGCGACAGAGCGCTGAGCACACTCACCTTCAGGAGCTTCACCGCGGCCTGGTTGCCCAACTCGAACAAAAAGAAACTCAGATCCTGGAATTGAGAGAGACTGCGGCCAAAGCCCAGACCGTCTGGACCCGGAGAGAGCTGGAACTGCAACATACCGCTGAATCCGCTCGTTCTGCACTGTCACAAGAAGAGGCTGAGCATGCGCGCCTTAAAGAGCTGTACCAAGACTGCGTCGCTCAGCTCGAGCGTAGGGACGAGGAGATCGTCGGTCTTCACAGCAAGATCAAGGCCCTTTCCAAAAAGCACAACGACGCGGCTCACGCGGCCTACGCGGCCTTGAAAGAGCATGAAGTAGAGCTTAGTCATGTGCGAACATCTTTCGAGAACCGAGACGCTGAGCTCGAACAGCAGTCATCACAGATCACGGAACTCGACGGCACCATCGAACGTCTCACGCGAGAGTGCAGTAATCTCAGGGAGTCGGAAGCTGGCCTACTCGAGGCTCTCGCTAGACAAACACGCGACCTCAAACATGCTACAGACGCAGCTGCTATATCACTGGCACGTCAAGAGGCCGAGGAGCGACGCCTCCAATATATTCTTGACGAGCAGACCGCTCAGATCGAAGCGAAAGAAGCCCAGATCCTCGAACTTCTGGAAAAGTCCGAGAATCTTGCCCAAGCGAACAGCAACCTCAAATCGAAAGCGGCTGGCGTCAACAAAGCTTTGGCTGCAATGACACAAGATCTCAAATCTGTCACAACAGACGCATCTTCGAAAATCATAGCTGCCAAAACTGCGGCAGATCAGCGGGAGGCTGAACTATTGGCGACCATCGAGGCTTTGGAGAAGGACGCTCTGCGTTACAAGAAGCAATTGAGAGACGCCGCGCAAACTCAATACCAAAGCGAGGAAAAGCGTAGAGATGCTGTGGACATGATGTTGAAAGCTCAGGCCGCCTCACATCAACTCAAGCGTGACAATGGTTTGCTTTCCGCCAAAGTTGGTAGATTGCAAGAACGCAAGGAGTCTCTGGTCAGGCAATTGAAAGATGTCAGTGTCGCACACGCTAAAACGAAGGAGGAGTTGTTCGATGCCACAGCGACCGACTCGGGGCTAAGAACCTCTGAAGCTGAAGCACGTGGCGCCTATGCTGATTTAGCAGCACGTAATAAGCAATTACAACCCGACAAGCATGCGCTTCAGATGCGACTGGAGAACCCACCACGAACAGTCATGGATGTCTTGCATCAGATGCCTGGCATTCAGAATCGACCACTGCCTGTCCAAACGTCCTTGGTTTGTGTCGATAGTGATCTCTACGATTGGGATGCCGCAAAAGCCTCTGGGTGGTTCGACTTCTGGGCCAACAATCTGCACGGCTCCGAAATCATGCCCTTGTTAAAAATCGCAACAAGCCAGGATGACATGGTCGCGTTCATCTCGAAGCTACTTTTCCCTCAAGGGTCTCGGCTGGTGGGTTGGCTGACCCAGGGATTCCAAGAACACGATCTCGAACAGTGGCGTCTTCAGATCGTGCATCTGCTCAATGACTGTATGGGTCAACACGGCTGCACATGCCACCGAATGCATATTTACCCCAACGGAAGCCAGGATCAGGACATCCATGTGCGCTCTGCGCTCGAAGCTTTGCGGGTGTATGGTGACTTCGAAGATGCGTGTAGTTTGTTTATCGCCGTCTTGAGTTGCTTCAGCGGACGATTTTGCCTCGGGTATTTGGAGGAATGTGGCATTTTTCTTGATCATTCCGAGCGTGAGCTGCTCGCACAAAGATGTCAAGACAAGCTCCGCGGTGTTTTGACCTGAGATACGTATAGCAGTACTAGTGTCTGCTCCCATAGTCCTGATGGTGCATGTACCGCTCTCAAACCCTCTTCTTTTCCCTTCGCACGGAGCTGCCATCTATAGCTCGAAAGGGAACACAGGACTGTGATTGATCTCATGCTCGAAAGATCGCCTTCCATGTTCCGATTTGGAAGAAAGTTATGTGATCGTAGCTGGTCATTCACTAATGATCGATCGATGGAAATTTATCCAAGCATGGTACAAGCCGTTACCGTCCATGTGTATGTGTATATGACAGGACTACAATATATCAGTACATTTCCTGTACCAATGGTCGCACCTTGGCTCGCTATTTTCCGAAAGCCAAATTTACCGAGCGACCAATCGTATGATTTCGCTCCAACGTGCCTCGTATTGGCATAGCAGCCACAATAATGTAGCCCTGGTTAAGTCAAGACTGCGGTGTCCTTCCGCGAATGGTTTGTAATAGCGGCTTCAAATCGAGACGACTTGAATCCGCTCCACCCGCAATGGCTTCGACGTCACGGCCACATCGAGACTTTTGAAACGAAGCACTTGAATCTTCACACGGCAACAACATCAAGATGGTCCGGGCAACGTATACAAAAGAGCAAGTCCATCAAATATACGATCGGATCAACCTACCACAAATACATCGCCATGGTCCCGGCGAAGAAAGCAGAACAATCGCTCGTGGCGACGATGGACTCAAACTCTTGTCCGCTCTCCAGCGCCACCACCTCGCCAATGTACCTTTCGAGAATCTGGAACTACACTACTCACCTACGAAAGTGATCAACACAGATGCAGAGCTTCTCTTCCAGAAGATAGTAACGCAAAACACCGGACGCGGCGGGTACTGCATGGAAAATAACCTATTCTTCGGCACGTTACTTCGTTCGCTCGGATTCTCAGTAATGAGCACTGGCGGCCGTGTGAACACGGCGGTCTCACCTAGCGGCGCCACTGGATCGGAGGAAAAGTTCACTGGCTTCAGCCACATGGTCAACATCATCACGATCCAAGGTAAAAGGTACATGGTCGATGTCGGGTTTGGCACCGGCCAAGCCACCCACCCGCTCGAACTCGTGGATCGCTCTCCCAGCATGAACGTCAAGCCGACTCAGCAAGTCCGTCTTCGCTGGGATGCACTCGCCGAAGCTGAGAACAAGGATGCGAAAATGTGGATCTTCGAGCGTCAGGACAAGGTTGATGGACCGTGGATTCCGACTTACTGCTTTCCTGACTGCCTGGAGTATTTGCCGCAGGATTACATGGTCATGAGCCATTTCACTTCAACCCACAGGATGAGCTTCTTTACTTACAAGATTATCGTGGCCAAGTTCTTGCTTGATGATGCTGGAGAGGAAGTGATAGGGACGCTTGTGATGTTTGGCAATAGTGCTCATAAGCGTGTCGCAGGCGAGAAGGAAGATCTGGGAACATTCGAAAGGGAAGAGGAGAGGGTGCAGGCTTTAGAGAAGCACTTTGGGATCAAGCTGAGCGAGTCGCAGAAGGGTGGCATTGTGGGCATGGTTAGTGCCATCTGAGCGAAGTCTATGTATGAGAATAGCAGTATCAGTACAACTGTGAGACCTGTCCGGTCCTGGCATTGCTGCATGTAGAAACTAACTGTGTTTCGGAATGTATGAAGCTACGCGGATATCCCAGCAAAACCTGGGAAAGTGACCCTCAACGCCGTCCCATGTGCAGAGAACTCAAACTCAGTTCAGTCCAATGCCTCTCATAAGTGCAGCAAGGTCAACAGGCAAGCTGATCATGTTGGCATAAGCACTGTCGCCATTCTCCATACCCATCATCTGGGCCAGCATACTGTCACTCTTGAAGCCACCAGGTGTGTAGCCGTACACGCGCTCCGCAACCATGCGGAGTTTCATGGGCATGCGGTCGTCGCTCCAGGTCTCCTGGATGTCGTGCTTCTCTTGGGCGCTGCAAAGGGAGAAGTCCGAAGACTTGCGAGAGTACTCGAGGCACTCGTTCAGGGACTTGTCGTTCCACCACGGCGGAAGAAGTCCAGGAACGGCTTTAGCCTTGCGAATGAAAGTGCGGAAAGCCTTCTCGGACGATGGCTCGAGGTTGTAGATCGTGCCGGCCATGGTATTGCCGTCGAGGTTGTACTCGTCTTCTTGACGCATACGCAGGAGGTCGATGAGGAGTTTGAATGTCTGCTCTTTGGAGCGGTTGTGGAGGAACATGTTTTTGCTGATGGCCGTGAATGGTTTCGTGTCGTGTTCAGCCGCCGGAGGAGACTTCACATCCGGTTGAGTGCCGGACTGAGACTGTGTCTCACCTTGTTTGCAGGTTTGCTTGTGGGTCTTCCAGTGTGCCTTCTGACAGTCTTTGTTGCAGTAACAGACGGACTTGCAGCGGGCACATTGAAGGAGCGGAACGTCCGTGGCGCTGCACGCAGCGCAGGATCGAGCTTCGGCCATTGTCGACTAGATCGCAAGGGAGTCTTAGGCAATGTACTACGTGGGTTGGCTGCTCTGTCGTCAGCTCAAGAGGTCTGTAACTCGGGTTGTGGCTATCCTTACGGGTGAAGTCGCAGAGATCGAAAATCGCTGATGTGATGGCGGGATCACTCTTTTCCAGAGATTCGACTGCTCAGTCGAAGAAGGGTGAGGACAAGGTAAGCCTTCTATCGCGCGGGCCTGTAACGTAGAGATCAGAGTGAGGAAGTCCGATGGAAAGTGGTTGTGGACGAGGTGGAGGATGTGCGATGGTCGAGTTGTTTGCAAGCCAAGGCGAAGCGCAGAACAACAGCAGCAAACTCACGCGACAATATGATATCACACGTGGCGAACGCCAGTAGCTAGTAACACGCATGAAGCCTGTTGCTCTTCACTTTAGCTCAAGCGTCATCATTGACTGATGTGCCTCCGTCTTGTGCCAATAGAGTGCCGCGTACCAGTGAAATCAAACCGGCAGTGTAGGCAGCCGTTCGGTCAACACGAATCAAACGAGGCACGGCCGGCCAGGTGCAGGTCATCGCTAAGATGTGACAGCTCTTCAACGTTATGTTTGGACGATATGCAGACGACAGCTCAAATTTACAGGCATATCCGGCGTCTCGGGCTCGCGCTAGACCTCTTATTGGGATGAGTGCATACTGCATCACGGCTGCATATGCAACGCAAGGCAAGAAGATGTGTATCTCGCGCCCTGTAAATCTGATCAGAATATCACTGCAGCGTGTAGCTTGCCAAATAGTGGAATGGCCAATTCGGCATACATGCATGGAACAAATGGTATCAGCATCTACAGCAATCGCATGAAAGTGCTAAGGTGGATAGGGACACTTTTCGTGCCGAATGATCTGATGCTGAGCAAAATGCTTACTTTCGCTCCTGTGAAGCTGTTCGCTTCGTACTGTACAAGTTTTATACATTCTTCGGCTTCCGGTGTATGCCCAGCTCCCTCCAACATCTTCGAGGGAGCTTGTTCGCCATTCCGCTTGCAATCACAGCCATCAGGAAGAGGCGCATTCAGGCTGTGTTGCGAAAGCTTCGCACAACCACTGGCAGACTCTGCCCTCGTATTACAGACAGATCCTGGGAGGTCGAGGCGCTCGAGGGGGACATTGGACCGCACCCCTCGCACGAGGGTCGTATCCGGTACACGAGCGAAGACTGCTGGCCCCCCTTGAGCCTACGCTCGTTCTGTTCATAATCTGTGACCTTCTCACTTCTTCTTCTCGTCGTCTCTGAGTCTTGGTGCGGGCAGCTCAGTGGTCTTCTTGTCCTTGTCCCACCAGTCCCTCCAGAACTTCTCATCTTCCACGCGCTTCTTCTCTTTTGCGAGTCTTTCCTCTCGTCTTGTGTCCATAGTTGCGAACCACTCTTCTCGCGCCGCATCCTCTTCCGCACGAGTGGCATACTGATTCATGCAGTTGTTCATGGCTTTCTGTTGTGTCCGACATGAGAAGGTCGCTGTGAAAGTTTTGGTGGAGCAGCAGGCGGCGAAATCTGAGAGATGGTCGTCAATTGCCTGTTATTCCGTACAGTCTTGTCTCCTCGAGGACATACCTCTGACTTCATCTGCGCACTTGTTCCTCACGCGCTTGTAATACAGCTCGCGCACCTGCGACTCCTGACTGGCAGATAGTGGAAGAGGCTTCCGGGTGGGATTGAGAGGTGCGCCATTGGCGGCTGTAGGTGTTGACATTGTGGTCGTTACATCCTCCCATTGCAGTCTTGCGATGCTCTCTCTGTTGGAGGAGGTGCGAGGTCGGGGCTAGTCCCGGAAATATCCGAGAAATGTCCGCGTGGAAGAGAGATGTCCAACGAGGCAAGACATGTATGATGTACATAAAGACCACAGTGATGTTCGCGACGTAACAAATGCTCATCTATACTACATGTTGATTCTCATCGGCCTCCGTCGGCATCTCGACGCCCCCGTATCAATATACAACGCATGATCTGCTACCCTCGAGCATAGACTGTGTTCAGACAAGACCATGCAATAACCATTATTTCCAGCACGCCATCAGCTCTGTCTCCCTTGCAACCAGCGACTATGCCTCAACGATGTTGCCCAGAAGATTTTTCCCAAGCTTTTCGAATCGACTGTTCGCCTCGCGCAATCTCCTCAGTCGAGAAGGTCGAATCCACTGAACTGCTTGTGGTCCACCCCGTCAAGTGCCGCGTTGGCCAGCTTGTCTGCCTGCTTGTTCTGCGTGCGCAGCACATGCCAGAAGCGAACATCCACGCCCTCCACCCTCTCCAGTCAAGTCACCCATGCGTCCAGACGGCAAAGCAGATCTCTGTTCACGACGGGCGTGCGACGATAAGTCTTGTAGCCGTTGTCCCTCCACTTCTCTACCCAATCCACCATGCTGCTCACGAGGTAGGCCGAGTCAGATTTGACGACAATCTGTCTGATCTCCTGATCGACGCTGGGGTCCTTCAATATCTGATAGCAAAGCTTGCATGCCTCGATCGCGGCAGTGAGCTCCGCACGCTGGTTCGTGATGGGTTGCTCGTCCAAGATACCTGCGCTGTTGAACTTGGATTCCAGGTTGAAGTAGATACCGTACGCTGCCCTAGAACCCGAGTGGCCGTTGTCTCGACAAGCACCATCGACTGCGATGACAATGCCATCCGGAAGTGCAGTATGGAAGCCACAGTTGGGACAAAGTCCACAATCAGGGTTGGAAGCTGGTAAGAAGTCCTCTCCGGTCCTATGTCTTTCGAGCCTCTCGCTGTGCAGCATGTCGCCCCAGATTTCGGCGGGCACGTAGCGGCGTGTGTTTGGCATTCTGTCTGGTGGTCGGTTGAACGGCGGGTTAGACTTGCGAGTCAATGTTCGGTTTAACGAGGTGAGGAATTCTGGAGGTGAGGTTTGAAGATGACTATTGTGATGCTAGCCCGTTTACAGGACGAAGCATGAAGGAAGAGCGCCTGGCGTTCTTGGAAAGGTAGGTGCGAAGCCAGACTCGGCAGAGTAGTCGCGCCTGCGAGGAATTGCACCCAACCCAGTTTCATTTTCTTGCGATATGCTGGTATTGCGGATGTTAGTAGGTTTGACCTATACGAGGCGTGAATATCGGCTCACGCCTATGATATCAATTAGATCAGTCGGGCGATTGAAACCCGATCCGTGGTGTGGAAATTGGGACAAGGACAGTTTCAACAGAGCACATTCCAATCCTTCAAAACATTGCGAACGAGGAAGGACTGGGTGAATAAGCTTTTGGAAGGCGTACTGATGGCAGTTAGAAATGAACTCGGCTACGCCAAAGCCATGCCTGTCACCTTCCGTAAGACAAGCACTTCCTCAAGCAGAGCAACAAGATAGATGTCCACCGCCTTCAGTCTCAAAATATCCCAGCGGAGAATACTTCTGATGTCACGCAAGGACATGTCTTCTGAAACGACTCCAGAAGCTTCAATAAATGGCCTCTCTCGCCAGCTCGTCAGCATCCATGTTCGAACTGCGTGGCACCTGCCAAAAGCATGCTTGGACGCCGAGTCCGTCAATCTCCTCACAGAGGTCGTCGAGCTCCTCGATGAGATCCCGGTTGCAGAGAGGAAGGCCGCGGGCATTGAGGTAGCCGTTGTCGCGCCACTTGACGATCCAGTCTGTCATACTGTTGACGACGTACGCCGAATCGGTCTTAATGACAACCTCGTCGATGCGGCCGGAATGCTTGTAGCCGCCGTTAGCGAGAATGTTTCCGAACTTGCTGAGAGCGTGGATGGCGGCGGACAGCTCGGCGCGCTGACTGGTTGGACGAACTCCGTCGTTCAGCTGGAAAGACTTATTGTGCATGTTGTTGCGACCCCAGTTACCCAGTAGATGCCACATCCTGCGACAGCGTCTGCCCGACCGTTGTTGCGACACGCACCGTCGGTGGCGATGGTGATTGCATGACCATCGCTGTCCTGGTCGAACAGGCGGTGGCTGGGATGGCGCATCTTGACTGCGGATGTGAGTGGATGCATCGGTGCTTGGATCTGGGTGTTGGCTTGGGATTTTTAACCAGGTACAACTTATCCGGATGGGCTTTCAAGGTGTCCCAATGAAAGGCTAAGACCAACATGACAAACGTAGCAGACAAACGCAGGCACCAGTCGGCGGGTAGCTGCTCTTAACATCCAATCTTTGTGAAACCAAACAGGGATAACGTGAAAGGCCAGCAGACAGTCCGCACTTTCACTACAATCTCAGGTGTCAAAGGCGTGGTCAACCATCCTTAATGTACCGAGCTGGGCCTCGCTTACTTTGTTGTGACAAAGCCACATGCTAGGCGGGCATCTTGTAAACTCTTGATAGCGATCGGCAGCTTGCATCTCAACGCACGTTCCAGACTGCTTCCATGCGCCATTAGCACTCCCTACATCTCATACGGACCACTACATTTCAGACAATGTACAATTCAACATCAACAAGAGGATAAAATTATTGTCTTGCGCCGGTCTTGAAGATTTCTCGTTGGTTAATACGTGGGACTAATCTACATAAGAGGCTCCACAATCGATCGAGATACACAAAAATATCCCAAAGGCCTTTCAAATCATTACAGCCGTAGTCTCGCCACAGTAAGCAGGCGCAGCACAGATATGCAAACAAAATCATCAATGCACGACAGGCTTGGACGGGTCATTGCCGAACCAGTCGTTCACAGTCAAATGCTTCCACCAAGTTCCATCCAGCGCGGCATTGGCCAACTTGTCCGCCTGCTGATTCTCTTCCCGCGGAACACGCCAGAAGCGTGCCTGGACGCCCATCACAGCGAGGTTGTTGCACAGATAATCGAGTCTGCGGAAGAGTCCTTTGTTGCGGAGATGGTGACCATGAGAGTTGAGGTACCCATTCTGACGCCAGGCGGTGATCCACGAAGTCATGCCGTTCACCAGGTAAGCAGAGTCGGATTTGATGATGACCTCAGTGACGTAGCCTTTGTTGACGAAATGGCCGTTGGCGAACATTTTGGTGAAAGATCCTAGGGCGTAGATGGCTGCGCGGAGCTCGGCGCGTTGGCTGGTCGAACGATGCTCGTTCAGCTTGAAGGCCTTGTTGTGGTATGAGTCGACGTTGAAGAAAATCCCACAAGATGCGACGGCATCTGGACGACCGTTGTTGCGACAGGCGCCGTCGGTGGCGATGACGATTGCGTGGCCGTGTGCAGTGAGGTTGTGGCACTTGTCACACGTATGGCAATCGTCGCAAGGCCTCAAGTGGACGAGGTCATATTGCCCACTACAGTCGCAGATGTAATGGTGATCACATCGGGCTCGCACGAAATTCTGCCCGGAGACGTAGCAGATATGGTCACGCTGGTCATAGCCATGGCCCCAGTGGTTAACCGGATCGTAGATGCGAGTGGCTGGGTTCTGCATCATTGTGGTTGTTGAACGAGAGGCTATCGCTGATGATGGCGTTGAGAAACAGAGCGGACTTATAGAGCAAATTGAACAGTGTTCAAATGCAATGGGCTCTCTGGAACATAAAGAACGGATGGCAAACACGGAGCACAAACGCAGAGACTGCACTAAGACGGGTACCTGCTCCTATCTCATTGCCTCCGTGACATTGGGAAAGACGAGCAGGCAAACTGAAACCTATAGTATGCGAACAGACGTGGTCGACACAGACGTTCTCGGATCATTGTAAGTAAGTTGCATCGTAGATGCGTAGCATTGGACAAGTCATTCAGGTTGATCTGCGTGCGCTATGAACCAATCCTTTGTTTCTTTGCAGTGGCTTTGCCAGACCAAGATGACCGCCCAAGTGTTCAACGCTCGGAGGAGCCAGTCAACTTGAAGGGCAAAGCTTATCCAATGCCTTCTTTCGCAAGCAAGACTTGGGTGTTTCAGCCTGGAAATAGAACATCGCCTTAGACACTGGCCTGATTCCTCCCTTTGAGCATCTTCGCAGCGAGCTCTTGCGCAACGGTACGGCCCTTTGCCTTGCAGAATTCAATCTCAATACGGCCCTCGTTACGCTTGCCGATGTCCTTCATCAGCTTGTCGAACTCGTGTGACAGCTTGCTGTAGTGAAACTGACCACTTTCGGTAGCCTTGCGGACGGCAAACCACTTGACCAGCCATTTCGAGTTGGTTTCGATGATGATCTTAGTAAGATGCTTAATTGGTGGCGCACCTTTCTTGGGTTTGGAGTGGACGTAGGTGTAGATTTGCTTCAGAGCAGTGATTGCTGTGCTGATCTGGATCTCGCGGCGGCTGAAGTGCTCTTCGTGATTTAGGAACGTCTTGTTGTAGAGAGAGTTGTCCTTGAAGAAGACTATGCAAGCGGCTGGTGACCACCCTTTGCTGCTGATGGTAACAATGATTGGAGACTCATGGCCAGCACTTGTGTCGCCGCATTCGATGGTTCCACAGATCTGGCATGGAGCCAGGGTGAGCGGCGACTGGCTTTTGTCCGATTCCGTCTCAAGTGGCTGACGTTTGTCACGCTTCTTGCTGGCGCGAGACTTAGGATTGTGCTTTTTTTTCGAAGCGTTTGGCGAAAAGAATCACGCCGCGGCGCTTTGTCCTGGACATGCTTGCAGTTTGCGTCTAACGCAGAGTCTGGATGTGTTGGGATGAAATCTGTTGTGGGTGGCGGTTGGCTTTTAGTCGTTTCCAAGGGCAAGGGTGACCTGGCGGTGAAAGATTCTGTGATTCTATGAAAGCAAACAAGGTTGGACACGAGGTGTCACTCACTGAAAGTCTGTCGAGAGAAAACGTGACGTCGATTGTGAATTACCCTACGAACTCAATATTCTAGAGGGAGTTTTGAACAGAGCACTTTCACTCCGTTTTCAAACTTTGTCTTGGCCGATCACATTTCCACTCTCAATCCTCAAAGCGATCGTAGTACCCCGCCTGCTCCAGTTTACCATACAGAAGCCTCCTGATGTCCCTCGTCTCCTCGTGTCCCGCCAGCTTCGTCTCAGCCAACTGCTGCGCCATTTGATTGCACTCGTTTGACACTTTCCACAGCCGGACTGAAAATTTGTTGAGGTGAAACTCGTTAAGCTCGACGAGTAGCTCGTTGAACTCACGAATGAGATGCTTGCACTTCTTGAGCCGAGATCTGGTTTTCTTGTCCGCGGTGATGTAGATGGAGTCGGTCTTGATGATAATTTGTCTCGTCTGTGTAATCGCTTCGTCGGTGGCTTCGGTGGCGATGAAAGCCTTGACCTGCTCCAGGGCAAGTACGGCAGCCTTAAGCTCGACCTGTGGGACGCTGTAGTTGGGCTGGTGGAGGAGAGTGGTCTTATTGTATGCTGAGTTGATGTTGCAGAACACGGCGCAGGCGGAAGTCGAGCGGTGCTTCACACCGCTGATGGCGATGACAATTGGGCTGCCATGTCCATCTTCTTCCTTGCCGCACTCCGGGATACCGCAGATGTTACAGGGTGCCAAAACGAAAGGTCGACGGGGATGATGAGTCTCGATGTTGTCGTGATCCTGCTCTTCGTTCCATCGCTCTGGCGGGACGTACAGACGCATCTTCTTGAATGCCAGGCTTGTCGCAAGTAGTGGTTTTCCGTTTGGTGATATGGAAGGGTGGCAAAATATGTTGGGATCGCAGATGGAGGGACTCTGGATTGCGTTCTTCCGTTCGCGAGATCTTTGTGTTCGTATTTCGGGTTTTTTTGGCGAAGCCGCAGTTTTCGAGACTAGCGCATTGTCGCTAGTGAAAGTAGGTGATATCACACTGGCGCGATTCAAGTCATGCATGGTCCTCACCAACTGCAAATCCATTCAAGTTATGCAACGCTGTCTGGCATAAAGCTGACCTTCAAAGCACGCTCGGTTTGCAACCTCCTTGGCGCCAAATTCACATTATCCGGCTAACGATGTCGATAAGCTAAAGGAGCATCCTGTGGGCTATCCGAACATAGCATGTCGAGTAGCATAAGGATCAAACCCACTCCGTCGCAGAAAGCGATCGCACTCTCCCTCGTCCACTCCTTCGAGGCCGTCAAGGCATTCATCGGTACACCCTTGGCGTCTTGTCCTGTCGCGCTCTTTGCCGCGAAAGACAGCCCCTTTTTGCTTCATGAGTCGAGCGAAACTTGCATGCACACGATGCATGGGTTGATCAAACGCAACCTGGGGAGGATGGAAAAGGAAGACCTGGCCACAAGCTTGAACGTCGGGATTGTTTGTGGTGTTGACCCACGTGACTCGCGGTATCCAGCCAGGCCGTCTGAAAGCCGTGTCGATGTCCTTGTGGTACAGGAAATGTATGCCTTCGGCGCACATGTAGCCTTCGGGACTGTTGTACCACTGCGCTCCTGACGGGCACGGACAAATACGCCTGATCAGCTTTTGTACTTTCTCCTCGAATCGTTGTATCGCCTGCTCGCCTTGATCCTCCGCCTGCTTTCGAGCTTCGCCACCAGCGTTGGCACCTTTGTAAATTTCGGTGCGTGTAGTGGTGGTGGTCACCACATTTGAAGATGTGTTGACTGGCGGTGCAGCCTTCATGAGTTGACTGAAGTCAGTCCCAAGCACCTGCTGCGACGCTGGGGAGGGTTCCAACAGCTGTGTAAAATCAATTGCAGGCAGTTGCTGTGGCTGTTGAGGTATTGGTGGCTGCTGAGACACCTGCTGCTGCTGCTTCTGCTGATGCTCTTGCATCATGTAACGAGACCGATCCGAATACTGCATGTCGGGCGCCATTGAATGATGCTGTGGCAAGTGTTGCTGAGATTGTTGCAGCACGGCTGGAGATTGCAATTGAGGCTGCAGAACTGGAGGTTGCTGGGGCATGTGTGAAATTATCGGATGCTGGCTCTGCATATGTTGAGGGTGGACAACGTGATTTGCATCCATAGTGGAAGATGATGGGTAAGTCGCCCCCGTAGCGACCGGTTTGGGTGCAAGATGCTGGGATGGTTGCTGCAGGTATTGAGGTCCTGATGGAACAGTGTACTGCTGAGTAGTCATCGTAGTACACGGTGTCGTGGCTTCCGATGCTTGTGAACCATCGAATTGATGATTGGCAAAAGATGTAGCCTGTCCATTGGCATTGGGAATTTGAGTAGGCTGGTTGGTCTGAGGCTGTAAGTGCTGCCTAGGTGGTAAACGATGGCTATTCATGCTTGCTCAAGATTATTCGAGCTTTCAGTGTTACAGGAGGTATGGTATCATGATGAAAATGATTAGTCTTTATAGTCACACTTACGGCAATGGTCACTAAAGGCTTGTGAGAGCACATTGCGATATTGTCCGGAGATGGCAATGGAGCTCAAGGTGACCATGGCCGACAACGTATTTATCAGATTTTTGATGTTTACGTTCTGAACGCCCCGTTTGTGGTCAATGAACGCGCCAGTGATCGTCCATGTTCAAGGAGGCGACCATGCCGTTGTGCATGACAACACACTCGCGAACGATATAGGTCGAACCGAGGGCATTGAGAAACGTGAAAGGTCGGTGGAAGTGAGCAAACGCCTTTGGCTTGTTCAAGCATATCATTTCATGATACAGGTGCAGAGTGGAGGAGGAGACACGAAGTTGATGGCGAAGTCTGTACATCACGTCAGCCTCGAGGGTCGGTGTCGGCACATCGGCATGCCGAATCGCCGACGGAATCCAAGCCTCATCATTCGCAAGAGCCAAGAGGAATGATCAGCTTCGCCGCAACAATGCACGTCGTAAGGATTCCATTCGTATCTTCTGCAGTCTTTGCTAAACTGAGTATCCCTTCGCTTGTATTCGCATCCGGGCTCGAACCCTCACGAAACAAATGCCGGAGACACTTGTCCCTACCGCCACAATGCTCGCGCAACTGTGGCGTGGCCGTGGAGCCATCAGCCACTCGGTTGCTCGCCGGTCCGCGCACACGATCAGCCTTGTAGAATGTTCTGCTACGATGTGAACCGTCAAGGTACCGGTCTTCGCAACGCTGCCTTGCACAGCCCACGTCTGCGGGTCTTCGGTATGACGATGGCTGGAGGCTCTGCCATGGCCGCATCAGCTCGTTGGTCTGTGGCCGCGAGCTGATGGTGGCCGTAAGCCGGGCTGTGATACCTCCGGAGTTACGTTGCTTGCGTATGCACATGTTGGCTCATCTGGCCTTTTCATGGTTATAAGATCACACTGTGCTGGTTCTTCTGTATTGATCTCTCATCCAGCTTTCAAACACCAGATCTCTACCAACACAACTGTCGCTATCCACAAAACATTTATACACATCAACAGCGCCAACTTCAAAGAGCACATCCACAACCCGCAACATGTACGCCACAGCCATACTCCTTGCTGGCCTCTCAGCATTCGCCGCTGCATCACCAATCAACATCTCCAAGCCTGAATCGACTGGCGCAGCTCCACCTTTCCCCGTCGGCTCCGGGTCGCCACCAGGAAACTTCCCAATTCCAACTGGCGCACCAAGGCCAACAGCCGTTCCAGTCCCTCGACCGGTCGGCAGCGCTGCCTGCCCTACCAACGGACAACTTGTCTGCAATGGCCCCGATCAATGGGGCCTTTGCAACTGGGGCCAAGTTCAGTTCCAGAAAGTCGCAGCTGGCACACAATGTTTAGACGGAGAGATTGTCTTCGCACCAGGCTTTGGCACCAATGCTTAAGTGATACCATGATCCAGGAAGTTTATTGTGGTATCAATAAAATCATAAACGGAGTTAAGGACATCGGCTGGGTTGAATATAGATCACGAAGAGATGTTTTTTTTTTTTTTGCATGGTTGACCAGGAAATGATCGAACAGTGATCGGTTTTTGTTGTTAGAGGAGGATCAGATGCTCAGCAACACAAGTACATTAATACATAATAAAACATTATCTGAACCATTCCCAACGTTTTCATGTGATTTTCAAACATCTCGGTACTTCATTTCCAGTGGAAACCGGCCCTGGTTGATATGGTCTATTCGAAAAGGGCTGCTCTGGTGCTCTTCAATAATTCAAGTTGATAGATGGCTGTTTAACCTCAAAGTGGACCCTGGAAAAGTGGAGACATTCTCGCGCTAGCAGCCGCTCCACAAATTTTTCGAGTCGAGCGCGGCCGCTTTTACAACTGCGCGAACGTCGAACCGTCTAATCCAACATAGATCACCACCACATCGCAACCACCGACAAAATGGCTGCGACTCAACAACTCGGCGACGACGTCTGGACTTACACCGACACCCCGGCACCTAAGGTCAACGATGTCCTCAACCAGGTCGCCGACTTCCTGTCCGCTGTTGGATTCAAGAAGACTTTGAAGGCAATTGAGAAGGAGGCAAAGGGCGATGGCTTCGAAATTGACTCCAAGGCCTGGAAGCAGAGTGTTGCAGATGGTTCTGCTCCTGCTTTGACCCAGCTTTGGTACGAGTGGCAGGCGAAGAAGGGCGGAAAGGCGGAGGTGGACGACGACAGCTCTAGCGCTTCTTCGGACAGTGAGAGCTCCAGCGACAGCTCCAGCGACAGCAGCTCCGAGGACAGCGACTCCGACAGCGATTCAGACGATGAGGCCATGGTCATTGACGTTAAGGCCGAGGTCGCCAGCTCCGACAGCTCCGACAGCGAGGCTGAGGTCAAGCCCAAGGCAAAGAAGGACACCAAGCGCAAACGCTCGCCCTCTCCTTCTTCCTCGAGCGCTTCTAGCTCCGAAGAATCGTCCGACAGCGACTCCTCTTCCGAAGACGATGCGCCTCCCGCCAAGAAGCGCGTTGTAGAAAAGAAGAAGGCCTCCAGCGATTCCAGCAGCGACTCCAGCAGTGCTTCCTCAAGCTCCGAATCCGACTCCAGCTCCTCCAGCGACGACAGCAGCAGCAGCGACGAGTCTTCCTCCAGCGAGAGCGAGGCCGAGGCCCCGGCTCCGAAGAAGAAGGATACCAAGAAGGAGAAGGAGACCAAGGAGCCCAAGAAGGACAAGAAGGAGAAGAAAGCTGAGAACGTCTCAGCATCCTCTTCCGCCACACTCGGCCGCCCATCACCAGATGCCGTCGAGGCATCTGCCGAGAGCACTTCAGCCGAGGACTCAACCGCTGGCATGCACCCTAGCAGGCTCGCCATGCTTCCCGCAGCATTGAAGCCCAAGGCTGTTGCCGTCGCTGTCGTCGACGCCGATGGCAAGAAGGTCAAGAAGCAAAACGTTCCTTTCTCCCGTATCTCGGCCGACCAGTACGTCGACCCGCGTCTTGCCAGCAACGCCTACGTTCCCTACGACTACGCTGAGAGGGCTCACCGCGACCTGATCGTCACCAAGGGCAAGGGCTTCACCAAGGAGAAGAACAAGAAGAAGAGGGGTAAGTTTTTCAACAAGGACACAACGCGTTGATAACGAGTAGTGACTAATACATCAGCATAGGCTCATACCGCGGCGGTACCATCGATCTCGCACCCAAGGGCTTCAAGTTCGACGATTAGGAGTCTCGTCTTGAATTGCCCCAAGTCCCGGACAAGAACCCTGCCCACAGAGATCTCTCAGGGCAGTATCCTGGCTTAGCAAAGAAAGACGTGAAATTGATCACCGGTAACCTGCTCGGAGTGGGCAAGAAAGCCACAGAGACCAACAAAAACACCAAACAATCAAGGAACATGAGATTGCAGGTGAAGGGAGCCGTCCAACGCTTGAAGCAGTATAAGAACAAGACCGACGCGGAGGAGCGACTTCTGGAATGTGCTGAGAGCATGACTTCTTCTACCCAGTACCGTCAGCGTCGCAAGGCACAGAAGTTGCGCAAGTGAAATGGCGTTAGGTCACATCTTTCCTTCACGTGAATCGAGTTGTAAGAAAGCAGCGAACGAGAAAGCACGAAGTATAAAGTAGTTTCAAAGCAGCAGAATACCCAAGTATAAATTTAGACCAAGTCGTAATCGATTTTCACATCACAATCGATCACTCACACAGACATCTTCCGCCTGTTCTTCCCTCCACGCCCGCAACATTCCCTCATCCGAGAAAAGACTCGTCGTCATCATCATAGTCATAATCGATCTCATCCTCTTCCTGCTCCTCCTCCTCCTGCTGCTGCTCCTCCCCATTCTCCTCCTCTACCACATCGCCATACCGTACGTCATCTTCTACGCTATGTCGCACCTCCACCCCAACGTCCGTTTCCAATTCATAGTCCCCAGTATACGCCCCAGTATACGCCAGACCCTGCCCCTCGTACTCGCCCGGATCCTCGCGTTGATCGTCATCGTACTCGGCCATCGCGGCTTCGAGGCCGGGGCTTGGCGCCCTATTCGTAAAGGCTGCCCATGCTTCTTCGTCGATCTCGGCTTCGGTGGGATGGGCTGGGGCAGGCTGTGTTGCTGTCGCTGTGGTGTGCTCGTCTGCGGTCGCTCGGGCAGTCTTCTTCTGCTGCTCACCAGCTACGTCCCCGTCGTGGCTTCCGCTCGACTCTGAGGGCGTGTCTGGAACTTTATAGGTGCCGCGAGGGTTTGGGTTGGTGAATTGGCGAGGGCCGGTGGTTGCTGGTTTGAATGGCGCTTTGGACTTTGCCTCGGGGGATGGCGATAGTGATGGCACTCTGAACCCAGGGTTTCGTCCCGATGTTGGAGGAGGCGCCGGTGGTGGGAGGACTGGGCCGTTATCGGTAACAAGGTTGAAAGACGATTTTGCCGTGGACGGTAGTGGTGGCACTGGAGCGTACATGGTGGGGAACAGAAACGGGGAAGCGCCGGCCATGCCATGAGGGTCGTGAGGTGTAGGAGGAGGCGGAACTGGCAAGTGCAAGTTCGAGGCTGGCGCTATTGGAGGAGGGTTCCGGTTTCGTGGAGGTGAGGCGCTGTAAAGGTTTTCTTCTTCGTCGTCTACAACGGTGGGCTGCAGTGAAGGTTGAGGCTGGATCTGCCGCCGAGGCGATCTGGAGGAGCTGTAGAGGTCTTCGTCTGAGTCTTCCTGTGCGATCTCATCCCGTGGAGCTGAAGTTGGCGCAGATGTCTCCCTCTGTGGGGGCTCGTTGTTGTTGTAGAAATCTTTCATGTTTTTATTGTAATCGTCTCCGAACAGCGAAGTGTCCTCAGTGTCGTCAGGCTCAGCTGATTTCTCTCGAGCAGCAGCCTCTCTGGCAGCAGCCTCTTGTGCAGCGGCCTCTCGTTCCTCTCGTTCCCTCTTCTGCTGCTCCTTTCTTTCCTTCGCGGCAGCCCTTGCAGCCGCTTCAGCCGCCAGAGCCTCGGGCGTCATAACCTTTCCACGCCAGTCAAATTTGGTCTTCGGTGCTTCCGCCACTTCCCCTTTGTCGTCAAGCACGGCGGTTGCCTCGTCGTCTTCGTCAGGCTCGTCGTCGCCATCGTCGTCGTTGTCAGACCGAGCGCTATCGTAGCCATCATCGGCGACAAGTCCTTCCTTCGGCTTCTCAGCATCGGCCTTTCCATTGGGCAATTCCTCTCGGCCCTCCGTGCCTTGCAGAAAGGCATCCAATTTCGACGGAGGATAGTTGCCGGTACCACGACCAGAGCCAAGCGGGGTTTCCTTTGTTTCCGTAGGAGTACGCGGTGCTGTTCCAGTTATTTCATCGATATCGACAGCTGGCCGCCTACCAAGTAAGTTCAAGATATACTTGTCAAGCCGAGCATAGGTTTCGAAGTCCTTCGTTTCTGCGAATGTTCTTCTCTGGCGGTCATCTTCAGCCAGGACGTCCTTCTCGACGTATTCGTAGCAATCGAAGAAATCGAGTATCATCTGCGAGCGGACAAGATTTCGAATGGCGAGGTTGATCAAGTGGACGGCCTTCTCGTAGAAGCCTTCTTTTGAAAGAAGTGCATTCTTGTTGTGCTTCAATGCCAGTGCGCAGACCCAACCGTTAAGAATGGTGTGAATCCCGGTGGTCCACTCGTGTTCGGGTCCAGGCAGTCGGTCGCAGCATTCTCCGTTCTCGCTTTGGCCAAGTGGAACCTCGATTTCTCCCTTGCCAGAGCCAGCCCAGCCAGCATCGATAATTTGCTTTCTGACTGCCTGCTTGGCGAAGGTGTTGTGGAACGCTGCACGTAGTGACGGGTCACAGTCGTAATGGCGCATGGCGAAGAAATCCTTTCCATGACGACTTTCCACTTCGGTCTGTACCAGCACCACCAAGGAGAAATGAGTCCTCCGTCCAGAGCTTCTGTCGATTGGCACCAGGGCCTCGTGGCGCCGGAGTACGACTGGGTGATCCACGATATCGAAGTCGACCAATGATCGTGGATGGAAGAGGCCCCAGAGCTTGTTCTGCTTGTCTCTGACGCACGTATCGTTGACAGCTTCAGTCACCGATGCCAAAGCTTGAAAGATGATGTCGAGCTTCAGGTGTGAGCCTAGTTTCACGGGACCATCAGGAGTTTTGACAGAGCTCTTCCCAAACTTGAATTTTGCGAGTTTGAGGTCGTCCTCGAAGCGCGTGCAAGACGGCTTGCAATCGTCAGTCTTCGCCTTCTTGTTCGCTTGGTCATCTGTTTGAGGCGCGGCTCGTTTCACTCCAGGACGCTTGAGACCTCTCGCCTCCTTTTCCTCAAGCTCCTTCGCCGCTTTCTCTCTCTGCTCTTTGGCCTGGCGCAGCTTTTCGACCTTGGCCTCCTCTTCTGCCTTCTTGAACGCGGCGACGTCATCTGCGGCTTTCTTCTGCGCGGCAGCTTTGATTTTTGCGGCGGCCTCATCTTGAGCAGCTTTGGCTTTCGCAGCCTGTTCTTTCTCCTGCGCAGCTTTGAGTTCTGCCGCTGCTTCTTCCTGGTCCGCCTTCTCCTTGGCTGCTTTCTGCTGCGCGGCTGCTTGTTCTTGGGCTGCTTTTTGGCGAGCGGCCTCTTCTGCTGCCTTTTGTTGCCGGGCAGCCTCCTCCTCAGCAGCCCTCTTTTCGTCGGCAGCCCTCTTTTCGTCGGCAGCCCTCTTTTCCTCAGCAGCCCTCTTTTCCTCAGCAGCCCTCTTTTCCTCAGCAGCCCTCTTTTCCTCAGCAGCCCTCTTTTCCTCAGCAGCCCTCTTTAGCTCAGCAGCCTTCCTCTCTCTAGCTGCCTGCGCACGCGCCGCTTCCTCGGCCTCTTTGCGATCAGCTTCTTCTTTTGCGGCTCGGGCTTTCAAGTCTTGCTCAGCCTGCTCCTGAGCTGCCTTCAGCTTCGCCGCCTCCTCCGCAGCAGCCTGTTTGCGATCAGCTTCTTCTCGTGCGACTCGGGCAGCTTCGTCTCGCTCGGCCTGTTCTTGCTCTTCTTGCAGCTTCGCCGCCTTCGCCTTCTCATCAGCCTCTTTCTTCTTTTTGTCGGCCTCTTCTTTCTTGGCCCGCTCTTTGTCGGCACGGTCCTTGGCAGCAGCGGCTTCCTGGATGGCTTCTTCTACCTCAGCAGCAGCTTCCCTCTCGGCCTGTTGGTCAGGTGTTACGTCGTTGGTGGCGGCGTCCTCCGCCGGCGCGGGTTCGTTATCGGTTGGCTCGTTGTCAACAGCCTCTGGCTCGACATTGCTGAGAGGAGCTTGCTGTTCTGGCTGAGTTGCTGGCTGAGTTGCTGGCTGAGTTGCTGGCTGAGTCGGCCGCGCTGCAGGTGTCGTCGCTGCAGGTGTCGTCGCTGCAGTAGTCGCTCGTCCCGTCCCTTTCTTCGTAGCTCTCATTCCTTTCCTCGTCGGTCTCGTCCCATTTGTGGTCGTGGTTCTTGCTGCTGCTGCTCTGCGACTTCGCGTGGAGATATCATCCGGATCTCGAAGGCCGAACAAGTTATCATGGGCCAGGACATCTGCGCTGAGTACTCCCCTGCGTCGCCTGGCCGGGACCGGGGCCGGGACCTGGGTCTGGGTGGTTTGAGCGGTCTGGTTGGCAGCAGTCTGGTTGCCACCTCCGTTGGCCGTTCGGGTTCTGGTTGGCTTCTTCCTGACGCCTTTGGGTTTCGCGGCATCGGCTACAGCACCCTGTTGCGCTGGTCCTTTCGGTGGGCGTTTGTTATTCTTGCGTGCTCCAGCCATAGTGTAATCAGCTGTTGGTTGAGATATAAGTTATCGTGTTCGTGTGTTGCGGTCGTATCGATATTCAATTTTCGTGGACTCAAAGCTGAGCTCTGTGATCTCTCAGGAAAACCGACAAGGGGCGTCTGAGACAGGCGAAGAGCTCTTTTCCTTCCCGGACATGGTGGGAAATTCTTTGTTTGTCACAGGAGCCCGCATGCGGCGGCGAGGCGGCATTGACCGAGACAATGGTCGTATTGGGGGGTGTTTGCTGCTTGGAGAGTGTCGCGACAAACGCTGGCGGTAATGACAGGACTGTGATCTTCGTGCGTGCAATATGTTCTGGTCGGAACAAGAATTCAGGTCTCCCTATGCCGCGTTCATCCTGCTGCAAAGCTCATGTCCCCTCGAACCAGACGGCGACGATTCGAAAACCCGCGTACGCCGCGTACGCGTTTGCAAACCAAAAAGCGACGGTCGGAACAGCTGGCATGCTGTTGTTTGCGCTCGCGCCGCAATCGTGAAGAGCTGGGCGCATGGCTGCATTCCAGTGCCAGAAAGGGCGAAAACTTAGAACAATGCATTGTTTGAGAGCAGAGGAATGTAATTCATGACTTTGAAGTCATGCGGCATGTGGGATTACTCGCAGACTCGCATTCGGTAATTCTATGCGATCAGTCTCTTGTCTTCCCAAATTCATGATCTTACCCTTTCTTCATGCATGTAGTGGTATCTCTGGGATGGCACAACAGTGCTCTCAAGCCGCCACTGGTATCGAACGTCTCGCATGTATTCATTAGTATGATTCGAAAACACTACTTCTCCAACACCGGCACCTCCATCGTTCCTCCATTGTTCTCCGTGACATCCAATCCAACCAAAAACCTGCTGACCATATTGTACGCGCCAATCGTAATCTGCAGTTCCATAACCTTCTGATCCTCGCCCAACAACTCCCTAGTCTTCTTGAAGACCTCGTCGCTCACAGACACCTTGACAGTGCTCTCTTCAGTGTACTCCAGCACAGCCTTCTCCAGATCATCAAACCCATCCCAAGTGCGTTCTTTTGCAAGAACCTTGTCCAGCTTCTCAGGCGACACACCAGCCTTCAATGCGAGCACGGCGTGTGCTTTCCATTCATATACGGCACCGGTGAGCACGGCGATGTAGCAGATGCTCAGCTCCATGATGGCCTGGCTAAGGGAGGATTTGGTGCGGATGGCGCCGACGAGGCTGTTGTAGCCATCTGCGATGCTGGGGTTGTGTAGGAGAGCGAGGTCGAGGGGAATGAGAGGACGTGGGTTGCGACGGGCGGCGATGCGCTCGTAGATGGCTTTGTTCTCAGGCGTGGGGTCGGCGGGGGTGTTTGGGGCGTATGGTATGCGCATTTTGGCGGGCTTGGTTGTTGTTATTTGGCGGTTGTTGTTGGGGATGTGCGACGAAGACAGTGATATTCTAGGACTGTTTCGAGAGAGGACGCGTGGGTGATATGGATGAGGTGTATGTAGTGGAATAGTACTTAGCCGTCGGTATATGCTTCGGCAACGCATTGCCGGGGTTGTGGTAGAGTGGTAGGAAGGGGACAGTGTTAGACACTCATGTAATGCCCAAGGTGAAATGAAGTAGAGCCAACCATCCTATGCCGACCACGTGCCTGTCACATGATAATGGATGTAAGTGAACAGGCCAGGTCCGGTGCTTCTCGGCCATGTGCGAAAGACGGCTTGACAGCATCAGCAGGGGGCGAGATGAAGAGTTGAGCCCCGGGAATTGCAGGCGCGGGCACTAATGCAGGTACCCGTGATCAATGGAAAAGATGGTGCCACTATTTGCGAAGGCGCCACCGCCCGCCGCGAAAGTCGAACGATTCGTAGTCAGGACAAATCGTGCCATGGCATTGGCTGCGACTCGCGTGCCACCGCCATTATTGTTGTGGTACTTCACTTAACCCTCCCCCTCTTGGGCTTGCTGCTGACCACCACCAACAACCACCGCCACCACCACTCTTTCTTTTCTATACCGCCACAATGGGCCTCCTTCAGGGTCTCGTTGGCCCGCTGGCTCCTTTCCTCGACAACTCTCCCACTTGGCTTGTCACCCTCGCCGCCGCCGGCAGTCTGCTCACCCTCGTCATCTTCCTGAACGTCCTCCAGCAGATCCTCTTCCGCAACCCCAATGAGCCTCCGCTCGTCTTCCACTTCCTCCCATGGATCGGCAACACCGTCACCTACGGCATGGACCCCTATGCCTTCTTCTTTGCCTGTCGCGAGAAGTACGGTGATGTTTTCACTTTCGTCCTCTTGGGCAAGAAGACTACCGTCTGCCTGGGCACTAAGGGAAACGACTTCATTCTCAATGGCAAGCTGAAGGATGTCAACGCTGAGGAGATCTACCACCCTCTCACCACACCCGTCTTTGGCAAGGATGTTGTCTACGACTGCCCCAACTCCAAGCTCATGGAGCAGAAGAAGGTGAGCAGTTGCAAGTCTAGAGATGCCTTGCTCTCGCGCGTACTAACACCATCCAGTTCGTCAAGTACGGCCTCACCTCCACTGCTCTCCGCTCCTACGTCGACCTCATCGCTGGTGAGACCAAGGCTTTCTTCAACAAAGATGCCGCCTCGAAGCGCTTCGCTGCCAACAGCGGCACTCTTGACCTCCCGCCCACTCTCGCTGAATTGACCATCTACACTGCTTCGCGCTCCCTCCAGGGCAGGGAAGTTCGCGAACGATTCGACGCTGGCTTCGCTAAGCTTTACCACGATCTCGACGGCGGTTTCGTCCCTATCAACTTCAAGCTGGGTTGGCTGCCTCTACCTCACAACCGCAGACGCGACGCTGCGCAGAAGAAGATGGCACAAGTGTACACCGACATTATCAAGGAGAGGCGCGCGTCTGGCGAATCTGCATCTGCTGACAGGGAAGAGGACATGATCTGGAACTTGATGAACTGCGAATACAAGAACGGCCAGACTATCCCCGATCAGGAGATTGCCCACATGATGATTGCCCTGCTTATGGCCGGCCAACACAGCTCTTCCGCCACTATCAGCTGGATCCTGCTTCGCCTTGCTTCGAGACCCGACATCCAGGATGAACTTCTTGAGGAACAAAGGCAGGTCCTGGGTCTGAACGCCGATGGCTCTATCAAAGACTTCCACTACGAGGATCTCAGCCGCCTTCCTCTGCACGCTCAGGTTGTCAAGGAGACTCTCCGCATTCACACCCCCATTCACAGTGTTATGCGCGTGGTCAAGAACCCTCTCCCTGTCGAGGGCACCAACTGGGTCATTCCCACTTCTCACGTCCTCCTCGCCTCCCCTGGTGTCACCAGCCGTACCGCCGAACACTTCCCCGAACCTTTGGAGTGGGAGCCCCACCGTTGGGACCAGAACCCTTCCGAGAAGCACATCCGCCTGGCACCCAAGCACGTCAAGGAGGGCGTCGCCGAAGAAACCGAGGACTACGGCTACGGTCTTGTCAGCAAGGGCGCCGCATCTCCTTACCTGCCTTTCGGCGCCGGCAGGCATCGTTGCATTGGCGAGCAGTTCGCCTACGTGCAGCTGCAGGCCATTCTCGGCACTGTCATTCGTGACTTGAAGTTCTTTAACCTTGAGGGTGTCAAGGGTGTGGTCGGTACTGATTACTCCAGCTTGTTCTCTAGGCCTCTCAGCCCGGCTGTTGTCAGGTGGGAGAGGAGGGAGAAGAAGTGATGTCCTTGATGACATGCATTGGAAAGGGGGAAAATATGGTTGAGCGCAGGCGCTGCTTAATTCAGCTTCGTTTTGGTGGCATAGATGGGAAAACTTTTGACGCATGATATACGTTTTAGTGGTAGATTGCGCTAATAATGTGCATAGATGAATGAAACTAATTTTTGAAAACGTACTCGATTATTCTTTACATCTCGTGTATTACGCTTGCGCCTGCCTGCAACTGCGTCCGGAAAAGCTCTTCGCTCAACAGCATCCGCCTTCCCAGCAGCGCCAAAATAATCAGCCTTGATACGAACACTTGCACGATAAGCATAAGTCGCAGAATTCCATTTCCATCCAGCTGGAAAGTCTCCACCTAGCATTTCGCGCAGATCTGAGGGCACTCCACGCCCACCTGCTTCTTGCCCGACGTCTCGTTCTTCAGCAGCTTGTTGATGCCCAGCAACATGCTGGTGCTCTTGCCCAGCGCCGCCGCACGGCCGAGAGGGAGGTTGAACCATTCACAACGGGAAAAAAACAAGATCAGCGGGTCTTTCATTCAATCCGGCATCAAGCAATTAAACTCACCGAAGACTCAAAACTGTCTTCCTCCTCGTTCATCGCAAACTTCCACCTTGTGATGATCCCCTCGTTCGCGACGGCGCGCTTGATTTCTTTCTCCGTCTTGTTCCACTCGCGCCCGCTGAGCTTGTAATGCGAGTACATGACTTTGTACTTGTGCGTGCAGTTCCAGGTCGCGCGCTCGTTGGGGACGAGCTTAGGGGTGTTTTTGGCTTTTGGGGCCTCGCCGCCGCCCGGGAGGGAGTGCGTGAGGGGGGCGAGGAAGGCGAGGAGGAGCACCAGGATGGAGAAGGGGGTTAGGGAGCGCATTTTAGTGGATTTGGTTCTTTGGTCGAAGTGATGGGTTGGAGGGTGGGAGTTGTTGCGATGTGAGGTTAGGAAGTGGGATGGAAGGAGAATGATTTGACGGTTGTTTAAAAGAAAAAAAAAAAGGTCGCAAGAGCCTATGCAAAAGCTTACATGGTGGACGAATGCGTTGCTGGCCTCTGACGACGAAGCGTATTGTCATTTACATGGAGTATGGCGACTATTGGATGGCATGGAATATACATGGCTTTTAGGCGTTGTGGTATTGGACGCTCGTGGCTTTGGCTTTTTGGACAAAGCTTAGATCTTGCTGACCACCTTGATAGTGATTGGACTATTGCAAGCCGCCCTGACTTACATTCTATAAAGCGAAGATGTCATATGTGTTTGGACAGCTGCAACAGTGTACGATGTGCTGCGTTGATTCTCCTCACTCGACTCCCAGCTGGGCCTCGCTTCCGCCGTTGCTGCAAGGTGGGGTCGAAGGCGACAAGGGATCTTGTTATTATCCAACGATCAACGACGATTGATCCTGAATTGATCCCACAATTACAGCATCGGTTGTCCAACGGCTAATGCTGAAGTTTTCGCCCGTGAAGTGGCATCGTTCGCGTGGTTCGCTCAGCCAGCGTACCTCGGCCGGTGTGACCAACCCCTCACGTAGGTAGGTACAGAGCTATAGGTACAGTAGACGAAACATCAAAGTTTAAAGACTGCGATTCCAGCAGGAGTTTAATTGACAAATGGTGTTTTGAACTCCAAGTACATATACATATTATCACATACAGCGTAGACTCTACAGACATGTCTAGGATATACCGACACCCAACACAGCCAACAGTCGACCTTCCGAGCCTTGATCTGTTAGCGTTCTTGTTCGGTACGCGAAAAACTGCTACGAGGTTGTGGTTGCCATTGATAGAACGGTTCTAATCGCTAAACAGACTCGCCTCACTCACTCTCTGAAGACAGCACAGTCTTGCACCAAGATGCTGCCAACCCATCAAACAGCCTCAACAAGTCTCAATTCCGCGATCTCATCCAACGCATTGCCCATGGACTGAGGAACTCCTACGGGATCGGTGCCAACGGGCCCAACAAAGATGTCGTCACCGTCATGAGTTACGGCTCAATTATGATCCCGACTGCTTTCTTCGGAGTGATCGCGGCTGGAGGCGTGTATTCAGCGGCGAGTCCCAGCTCTACTGTCTCTGAGCTTGCGCGACAAATCAGCATTGGCAAAAGCAACCTGGTGATCTGCAGTGAGGAACACATCAACGTGGCCAAAGAGGCGGCGAAGCAGTGCAACGTTCCTCTCGACCGTGTCTTGGTGCTGTCCTCGTCGCCAGACCGCAGACTCGAAAGTCTCGGAAGTGGCGTCAATGCGATCTCTTCGAATCGCCTCCCGTGGACCACGATCACTGATCGGACTGCTCTCAAGAGCAGTCTCATCACGATCCTCTGGTCTTCTGGCACCACAGGCCTTCCAAAGGGCGTGATGCTATCACACGAGAACCTGGTGGCCGAGTGCTATATCACAGCCCTCTCAGGCCGCGCATGGGCCGAGGCCGAAGTCGCCAAAGGCACTTTCACTCCCGTTGAATACCGCGCGCTCGCTCATCTTCCCATCTCGCACATCGCCGGCTTGTTCGGGTACTTCATCTCGCCCATCTACGCCGGCGGCACGGTGATCTGGATGCAACGGTACCGATGGGACGATCTGCTGAAATACATGAAGCAGTACAAGATCACAGCGTTCTACACCGTGCCCAGCATTTGGCTGCGTATTGCCAAAAGCAAAGAAATCACTGATCATTTCCAGTACGTGGAGGGCGCGGCGACTGGAGCGGCTCCCATGGACGGCGTTCTGCAGACTGCGGCTTCGGGGCGTCTTTCCAGTGCCGATAAAAAGAAGACTGTGAGTGTTGGCCAGACGTGGGGTTTGAGCGAGACTACTGGTGCTGTCACGGCAGTGCCGAAGGGTGAAGTCGATGTCAGCGGAAGTATCGGGAGCGTTCTTCCTGGCGTTGAGCTGAGACTTGTTGACGAAGACTTCCGCGATGTGGGAGAAGAAGGAGAGGAGGGTGAGCTGATTGTGCGGAGCCCATTGGTTACGAATGGATATTTCAACAACGAAAAGGCAACGAGAGGGACTTTCCGGGACGGATGGTTCTGTACGGGAGATATTGCCGTCAGAAGAGGCGGGAAATTCTTCGTTGTCGATCGCAAGAAGGTGGGTGTCGACGACGTGCATGTGTTAGTCGAGTCCCGATGAATCACTGACACCGAGGCAGGAACTCCTAAAATACAAAGGTCTGCAGGTAGCGCCGGCTGAGCTCGAAAACCTGCTCTTCACACACTCCGGGATCAAAGAAGCCGCAGTCGTTGGTGTGCCAGCTCCTGACGACCCAACTACAGACTGGCCCCGTGCCTACGTTGTCCCCGTGGAACGTGGTCGATTGAGCGAGGAAGAGGTCAAACAGTTCGTGAAAGACAGAGTTGCTGACTACAAGCAGCTGAGAGGAGGCGTCGCTTTCATCGAAGAAATCCCAAAGAGCGCGATTGGAAAGATGCTGAGGAGGGAGTTGCGAGAAAGGGCAAAGAAGGAAGTCGGCGGCAAGGCGAAGCTGTAAGGCATCTTCGCCTCAGTTTGATGCTCTGCATCATGTCAGCAGTTTTCACATAGAAACAAACAAGCTGTGCTCCTAGCGTCTCGGGATCACTTGAGATCTCCTTTACAGCTTTCTCAAGAGCTCATTGCCACAAAATTTCACAAGTTGGCAGCGGCACGTGTTTCCTTGGTGCTCACTTCCAAAGTCACATGGCAACACATATCACTTCATATGCTTCAATTTCCAACATCAGATGCAATCTCACCTTTGCAGCAAACATGCTGAGCATCATATAACTTCCCCTCATGCCCTGCCTAACTATCCTCGACTCCTACACCATCCAACCACCAACAACCTCGACTCTCGAGGCAAGATGCCACAGCAGCCCAGCATGGACGACGTAATCTCCCTTCGCTGCCGCAACGCAGTCCTCGAGACAGAGGTCCGCCTCCTTAACGAGAAACTCGTCGATTCTCAGAATGGCACCCTTTATCTCGTCTCTCTCTATGGCCAGAATCACAGGCTGGTCGTCGAAACAAACCAAGATCAAGAAATTCAAACACTTCGATGCCAGCTTGAAGAAGAACGGGAGGCGAATGCACAGCTCAAGCGTCTGCTCACTACTTCTGAATGGGCCAAGGGGACTCTGAAGACGGGCGAGGGGGTAGAGGGGACTGCCATTTCGCCGGTCGTGACGGAAGAGGATGGCGTTGGGGACTTGCTTGGGTCTATCTCTGGGGAGGAGTGTCAAGAATCGTCAAAGGCTCAGCACGAAGACGCTTGCAGTGTCAGTGAGAAGGGAGTCCGCGACGGTTGGGCCAACATCCAATGCAAGATCGACGAAATTTGTGCAGATGCACCCAAGGAGCCAGCCATCAAGCGTGTCCGATTTTTGGATCACGAGCACAAACGCCTTGCGGGATTCGCATGTTACATCGAAGAGATCGAGGACCCACACGAATATGCCGAGCACTGGATCAAGTACGCCAACGAACACCACGATCACACCGCCGAGGAGTGGAGAGAGTACTACGAGTCTAAGATTCGCCCAGCCCGTGTCGAAACAGGCACAGCACAGTCGGTACACATGCACTCCTACAGCATGGATCAGGTCAGACAGTATGACATCCCTACCGTAGTTCAGCCAGTGGACTCTCCTCAACAACGCTCCCAATGGGCGTCCCCAAAGCCTGTCTCACGGTGGCCAACTCCTCAGCCTCGTCCACACATGAACTCACCCTACGCCGGAAACTCCTACCTCTCATACGAAGTCACCCACTTCCCGGCATCCAAAGACATCGGACTGCGCAGAACTGTCCTCGTGAGCAGCATTCCCATTGGCATGACACTTGCCGAGATCTTCTCCGAACTCGAGAGTGATCGTGTCCTCAATGCCAAGTTCGCCGGCACTGCAGGCATGAAAACGCTGCCGCCAATCATGACCAACGCGGCAATCGTGGAGTTCCTTGACAACGAGGATGCCCAGGCGTATGTGGACGTCTATTCCAAGCATGCAGTGTTCGATCTCAAGTTAATTCCGAGCCCGACGCGTCCTTTGAGACGCGCGAGGGTGGATTCGGGCTATAACTGAAGTGCGGGATATTGGGTGTTGGATTTGGGTGATCTGGGAGAAGGCTTGCTGGCAGCAGTGGTAAAGGGTGATATGTTCCAAGGCCAGAATGTCTTCTACCGACAATAGCTTCAGCCTCAGTAGCTTTCTGAGCATGCGAAGCGTAAGATAGGAGAATAATATCGTAAGGTCAAGACGATGTGCTGGCGTAACGGATCGCGTGAAATCCTTCTAATTTTGTCATCTATTCGTTATGATGCACAACCTGGGCCAACCTTACTGAAGTTCGAACGATTTTACCAACCGAAGTGACGTATCTCAACATGTGCTTGACAGAAGGTACCCAGGTTAGTCTAGCTCAAGTCGAAGCACGTCAAACTTGTTTGGCAATACCGTTCGCTCAGACTTGAACATCAGCAGGGTCGGTCGCAGCCTGTAGTCCAGTAACAGGCATACTGCACATCCTACTTCGCCTTCGCGGGCCTCACCATATAAGTGTGCGGCACATCCTCTTCCCTCCCCCAAGTCCTCGCGTCAAACTTCATTCCGCCCTCCTCTTTGAACCCATACTTCGCATACAGTCCCTTGCCCTTCGGGCTACTCTCCAAATACGCCTGCACTCCCAGCTCATCTGCCTTGTCCAGTCCCCATTTCAACTGCAGAGCTCCCAAACCCCTCCTCTGATGATCCGGGTGTACCACCAAGACCGAAAGCAACACATACGGCTCACCCCCAAACCTCTCCCTCCTCTTCGCCGCCAATTCGCTAAAGAAAGCCTTCATAGCCTCCACATTCGCGCCCTCCGAGAACATGTTCTCCCGTCCGCCCTCCGCCGCATCACGGTCCAGCTCCTCATCGGTGCGCTGCCGCGGGTAGATCTGCCACTTGGCCGTCGAGACGATCTGCTTGTCGGCGGGCAGGTCGGTATCGATGGCTTTGATGTAGACGATTTGCTCGGTGGGTTTGTTCTTGCGCATTGCTTTGAGGGTGTCGGCTTTCATGTGCGAGAGGTCGTCGGCGCTCAGGCCTTTGGGGTAGAAGACAGACATTAGGTCGGGGCCGAAGGACGCCCACATGATGGCTAGGTGGGCGTCGACGTCCGCTTCGGTCATGGGGTGGAGTTCGATTGGCATGGTGGGCGGTGGTGTTGTTTGGTTGGTTTGGCTGTGTGTAGGGTGTCGCGGGACAAGTGGTGTTGCTGTAGAGAGGAGAGGTGAGTGGAACGAAAGTGGAGGGACCTACCTGTGTTTATGAGCGATACGATACGAGACTGCGAGTGGACAGTCACACGGTGTTAGCGAAAGCGGATACCTCGCACCGGGGTCTGTAAATGGGATGGAACTCTATCGTCGGTGGATGGAGTTGGCTATAGCCCCGCCCTCCGCGGCCACCGCAAACCGCTTGTAGATGAATATGGTTTAGAGTATGCAATCCTTCGTGTACGCTTTTGGCATCAATGCCGCGCCCAATTGGAAAGCGTTACTCGATCACAAGTCCATGTCGAGGCAAAGATTGGATTGTAGCATAATAAGAGGGAGTGCATGTGGGGGTTACTATCGCATCAAGATCAGTCAGTGCATGTGAGCGTGAGGTGACCTGACTTAGGGTTTGGGGTTACGACTGCACACGACAAGGCCACCTTTTCGCCAACGCTCGACGCAAAGTCACCGCTACATGTATTTAGTGATCAGGGATGTCATGAATAGTTAAAAAGAAGACTTGTGTTGTTCAGATAGTGGACCAAAAAGCGATGCGACATGCTGGCGCGCTGCGTCGACCGCTTCTCTGAAAAGGTTGTGAAACAGTATTGTCAAAGTCATCACGAAGACAGCGACAAGTAGTTTGACAAATTTCATCCAAAGTTCGCCGGCAACATTGCAAATGTGAAAAGACTATGGTGGCAAATATATGACAAGACTATCTACGGCTTTGCCTTAACCTTGCCACCCGGAGCAGACATGTCCACCGGCCACTGCTCCGCAGCCTTCGCCTCATCTTCCTCGCTCCACGCTTTCGGGAGCACAGCAAAAGTCAAGTAACTTGTGTGCGTCTTGACTTCCGGCTCCGTCCTGTGTGTCAATCTGCCCTCCTTGAACAGCTTCCTGTCCGCAAGACCCTTCTTGATTTCGGCCAACCTCTCCGCCTTCGACTGCACTTTGACTTTGCCATCGCCAGCGTGGAACTCATTCAGCTTGGCATCAACTTCCCTCAGACGGCTGAGAGATTCCTCCACGGTTGCAGCGCTAGAGTTGACACCGCGAAGGCCTTCTTCCTTGAGGCCAACACGCTCGCGACGGACATCCAGACGTCGGTTCTGCACTTCGACCATGTGGATCTCTGTCCAGCCGGCTTTGCGCATGGCGGAGACAGTGGCGGTCACTTGTTCGATACATGGCGAGAAAGTGCAGATTTGAACGGCGCAGTCGGGATTTAGAGGGGTGTTGGGATCTTCTCGTGTGAGGTGCTTGAGTGCTAGCCAAGGAGCGGGAAGGTCGAGGAAGATGGCGGTCGCTCTGGGTGAGACAGAGTTTGGCAATAGGAAGCCCTCGTTGTAGACATCGCGGTGGTTGACGTGCACGATGTTGGTGAGACCATGAGAGGTGAGCTCATCGCGAAGAGTGTTGACACGAGGCTCGTGATATTCGAAGCTGCACACTTTGCCGTTTGAATTTGTGTTAGACGGGTCGGCAGGGTACCCATTGAAGATGGCGCGGGCAGCTGCGTGTGTAAAACTGCCACTGCCGGCACCAGCTTCGATCAGGGTGTCACCAGGCTTGACCTGCATGCGCTGGAGGACGTATGAGTAGTCTGGTGTGTACACAACCTGCGTCCGGTGGTCCAGAGAATAAGTCCATGATTCCGGTGTAGGTGGAAGAACGTGCATGAAACCTGATCCGGCTTCAATTGCTGCCTTGAGAGGTACTGGTTGAGCTGCTTTGGTGGCAGGCTCGGGCTGAGACTTCATTTTCTTCGTAGGTGATGCAGCGGCTTCTGGTTCCTGCCCCTCCGCCTTGCGTTTCTTGGAGTCCGCAACAACATTATTTTCTGACTGATCTTGGGAAACATCTTGCACAGGTGCAGAGGTGCTGGCCTTTGCCTGTTTTCCCTTTCGTCCTCTGGTGCCGGTGTCGACTTTGCTGGCGCGGACCTGGCTGCCCCAGGGGACGCCAATGATGGTGCTGTGCGGGTATGAGCCAAAACGGGTGTTTGTCACGGCACCCTCTGCGTAGCCATCATCGGCAGTTGTGCGCAGAGTGATTGGTAGCAGCGAGTCGCGCTTGACATGGAATATGGCCAGGGAGTCGGCCTGCGCTACAGGTGGCGTATGGAAGAATGGTGATGTGGCGGGAAGAGACGAGGCCGGGGCTTGGTGTTGCTCTACACCCTCCATTGCTGCAGCGGCCATAATTACTGTGGTGTGTCTGGTGTTGAAGACGGGCTGGCACGGCCTCTGCAGGTATCCGCTCTGCTAATCCCGGGTCGCGACTTGATATGGGCGCATCGCTCGATGGGCGAAGCGAGCCTCACAAAAAATCCGCTATCGATAGACGCATGGACCATGTCTCGCATGGTTGAGCCGCGAGTGTCTTGGAGATCGCCGGTGAAGACGATGCAGCGCCCAACACGGCAGGAGCAGACGGACTCCACGTGATGATGGTGGAGTGAATGCATTTTGGCATGGGAAAGAGAAAATGCGGGCAATATGCAATGGCGATCGCAGCAGCACAATGGCATACACACAACAACACCTCAGCCCGCGCGCCCAACGCGCAATCGGCATCAGCATCAGCAATGACGTACGCGGCTCCAACACTATCCCCACGGGCGTTCTGTCGCGTTGTCGCGGAGAGTTGGAGACTAGCGTGAACTCCACCACTCAACCCAACCAAGTATTCAAGCGAGAGCATCCGGCGGCGGCAGCGTGGAGGAGCATTCGGAGCAGTCTAGAGCTGGCAGCAGTACCTTGGTGGAGGTACCTCTCATCATTCGTCTATCATCATGCACATGCACGCTGAGACCACGCCGCCACCACACGTGCTAGCTGGGAGGTAAGTGGTACCTGCGCGGCGTAGAGGTACTCGGAGCTCTCTTTCTTTTCCATCCCGCCCTCTTCCACGCCTGCAGTCTTACTTTCTCCCATACACCTGAGCTACGCCTGCCATTGAAGAGAACAAGCAGCGGCGGCGAGCTCTTTCCCCCAAACATACACCACTCTCGCCTGCCTCTACCTTGACCCTCATCCTCTTCCGCTCGCTTGAGACGAAACCTGACTACCACCACATACACCGCATCTTCCTCGCGCACCTCCCATATCTACAGGATCAGCTAGCATTGCTACTGGTCTTATTGGGTCCAGCCTACCACATTCACGGCCGCCACCCGCTCATACACTTACAAATCCATTCATTGCACTTGCAAGAAGCTCTGAAGCACACACATTCCTTAGCCATCCTCGAGAAAGGTCTCCAGCCATGGCTCCGGCACAAATCACCAATCGCACTGTTCACCTGCTTCCTCTCCGCGATGATGGCTCACCCAGTCTTTCCGGCGAACGCCCGTACATCTACCTGCCAGCACCTACCAACCCTGCCTACTGCGTTCGCTTTGAGATCGAAGGTACAAGCTCCATCTGCCGCAACGGCAGTCTTTGGGTGAACATTCCTGGCAAAGGAGAGAAGTTTGACCGCAAGCACTTCAAGGAATACAAGTGAGTGGCCAACGATTTGTGCTGCAGAGGATGCAGCGAGCTGACAACAACTCCAGGTTGAAGCCCAATTTCAACGACAACATCTGCATCGACATTCCTGTTTACGTTCCAGGTGCCTTCGAGTTCTACACCACTTACACTCCATTGCCCAAGTTCACCACCGGCCCGGTCGAGAAGCCGGAGCCCACGAGCACCAAATCCTACTACATCGATGTCGCTCCAGCACTGCACGTTGGAAAGACCAAGTTGCCCTTGGACGCAATTTCCGTGATCTCATGTCTTTCCAAATTCATGGGCAAATACCCAGAGGACTGGGAGCGTCACTTGCACGGCATCAGCGAACGGGGCTACAACATGGTGCATTTCACCCCGCTTATGGTGCGTGGTGACAGCAACTCGCCATACTCGCTCGCCGATCAGCTCACCTTCGATCCGGCGTATTTCCCACGCGGCGAGGCCGACATCTCCGACTTGACGCAGAAGATGGAGAAAGACTATGGCCTGAAGACCATGACCGACGTGGTCTGGAACCATACCGCGAACAACAGCAAGTGGCTTGAACAACATCCGGAAGCAGGCTACAACCTCGAGACCGCTCCTCATCTGCGAGCTCCTTACGAGCTTGACACCGAGCTGCTCAAGTACTCCGCTTCGCTGCAATCCAGAGGTTTCTCCACACACCTAGCAAACGAAGGTGACCTCCAAAAGATTTGCGACGGAATTGAGCCCAACGTTATCAACGTGCTGAAGCTCTGGGAGTTCTACATTGCCGATGTTGAGAGAGACGCCAAAGCAGCGACTGAAGCTTGGAAACAGCACGATATCGACACGAAGCAATCTGTTCCAGATGAAATCGGCAGCTGGACATTGAAGCAGAAGGCGGACTGGCTGGTTGAGAACGCATTCAGTGGTACCGACCGCATGGGCGAGCGCTTCCGTCGCAAGATCATTCCAGCTCGCGCTGCTGCTCTCCTGCAAAAGTTGATCGGAAACTACAACTCCAAGTCATACGACACAAGCGACGAGCGCAGCGTTTTCGGCACCATGCACCGCTTCTTGAACGAGGTCAACTTGTACTGGTACCGCGAGTGCAACGCCGATGTTGCAGCTATCAAGGATCAGGTCTTCAACCGCGCCAAGTACATGCGTTTGGACCCGAACGGTCCCAAGACTGGAGACATCACCCTTGAGAACCCACTCATTGAGTCGTACTTCACCCGTCTGCCGAAGAACGAGGTTACTTCTCAGCACGATGCCGATTCACTTGCACTCGCAAACAATGGTTGGGTATGGGCCGCCGATGTGATGAAGGATAATGCAGGCCCGCGCTCCAAGGTCTATCTCCGCCGTGAGCTCATAGTTTGGGGTGACTGCGTGAAACTTCGCTACGGATCTGGTCCGGAGGATTCGCCTTACCTCTGGGAGCACATGACCAAGTACACCCAGCTGATGGCCAAGCACTTCAACGCCTTCCGTATCGATAACTGCCACTCCACTCCCTCGCACGTGGCTGAACACATGCTCGATGCCGCTCGCGTGGTACGTCCTGACACCTGTGTCGCAGCAGAGCTATTCTCTGGTGATGAGAACATCGACTTCCTCTACTGCCAAAAGCTCGGCATCTCGTTCTTGATCCGCGAGGCCATGCAGGTCTGGTCCACTGCTGAGATGTCTCGTCTTGTTCACATCAATTGTGGTCGTCCCGTCGGCAGCCTCGAAGTTGACGAAAACCCAGGAGCCGACAAGCCCAACGCGAACGGTTCCCTCGCCGAGGGTGAAGTCCCCTCTGGCAGGGAGATTGTTCACAGGATCATCCCATCCAAGATCCACGCGCTGTTGATGGACTGCACCCACGATAACGAGACGCCTATGCAGCGTCGCGATGGCCGTGACACGATCACTGGTTCTGCTCTTGTCGCCATGTGTGCTTCTGCGTCCGGCTCCGTGTTTGGCATGGATGAATGCTACCCGGAAATTATCGATCTGGTTCATGAGACCCGGTTGTATACCAGTCCGTACAGCAACCTCAAGCTTGGTGACGGCCTGAAGATCGGCGCTGGCGAAGGTGCTGGTGGAGTCAAGAAGCTGATGAACCAGCTGCACTCAATCATGGGCTTGGACGGCTACAGCGAGTGCCACGTGCACCACGATGGCGAATACATCACCGTTCACCGCCTCCACCCCACGTCGCGCAAGGGTTACTACTTGATCGCACACACTGCTTACCCTGGCTACGGCAACGGCAACGGAGGCTTCCAGGCACAGACTCTTACTGGGACGAAGGCCAAGCTTCTCGGCGCGTGGAATCTGGAAGTCGAGCAAAGCCACGAGGCGAAGGAGGCTGCCATCCACGACAAAGTGCTTCGTGGTGTGCCTTCGCAAGTAAAGGACATTCGCGGTGTTTCTATTGACAGCAACGGCGAAGATAGCGTCATTCGCGTGCCCAGCCACTTCCCTCCTGGCTCCATCGCTGTGTTTGAGACCTGGATTCCTGCCGCGGAACACAGTGAAGGCTTGGACAAGTATGTCACCACTGGTGCTTACGATGCTTTCAAGAATGTTGGGCTCACTGATCTCAACGTGATCATGTACCGTGCCGATGCCGAAGAGCGTGCTGCGTCTGGAGGTGCCGATGGCGTCTACAGCATTCCTGGCTCCGGCGCTCTTGTCTACTGTGGTCTTCAGGGCTGGTGGTCAGTCCTGCGTGATGTAATTGCAAAGAACGACCTCGGACACCCCATTTGCGAACACCTTCGTCAAGGCCAGTGGGCACTGGACTACATTGTACATCGCCTCGACAAGCTTGCACAGGATCCTGTGTACACAAACTTGAAGCCAGTCGCTGCTTGGTTCCGCGAACGTTTCGACGCAATTCGCCCGCTGCCTTCTTTCTTGCGCCCGCGTTATTTTGCCCTTATCATTCGTACTGCGTATAAGGCTGGCTTTGAACGCGGTATTGAGCAGATGAACAACAATGTCAGGAACGGTCAGCGCTTCCTTAAGTCATTGGCCATGGTCTCCTACCAGGTCCAGGGCTACATGCCTAATGCTTCGCTCTGGCCAAACAAGCTTGTACCTTCAATGGCTGCTGGCCTGCCTCACTTTGCACAGGATTGGGCCCGTTGCTGGGGAAGAGACATCATGATCGCCATGCGTGGCCTGCTTCTCTGCACAGGACGTTACGCAGAAGCGAAGGAACACCTGATGTGCTTTGCCTCGGTCGTCAAACACGGTATGATCCCGAACTTGCTAGGATCCGGTAAGCTGCCGCGTTACAACAGCAGAGATTCTGTCTGGTTCTTCTTGCAGAACATCCAGGACTACTGCAACCTGGTTCCTAACGGACACGAGATCCTCAAGGAGAGAGTTCAGCGTCGCTTCCTGCCGTACAACGACGAGTGGTTTGCATTCGACGACAAGCGCGCCTACTCGGAGACAAGCAGCATTGCAGACGTTGTCCAGGAATGTCTTCAACGTCACGCTTCCGGCATGCACTTCCGCGAGTACAATGCTGGCCCGAATATTGACAGCCAGATGATGGACGAAGGCTTCAACATTGACATCGAGACTGACTGGGAGACCGGTCTTATCTTCGGTGGCAACGAGTGGAACTGTGGCACCTGGATGGACAAGATGGGCGAGTCCACCAAGGCCCACAACAAGGGTCACCCAGGAACCAGCCGCGATGGCGCCCCAGTGGAGATAACTGGTCTGCTGTACAGCGCCTTGAAGTGGTGTGGCGAGCTCAAGGCTGCTGGCCTCTACAAGTTTGACGGAGTCACCACCAGCCAGGGCAAGCTGATCACCTACGACGCGTGGGCACAAAAGATCAAGAACAGCTTCGAGCACTGCTACTACATCCCTGCCAACGAGTCCGAATGGACCAAGTACGACGTCAACCCGAAGATTATCAACCGTCGCGGCATCTACAAGGACGTCTACCGTGGCAAGAAGGAGTACAGAGACTACCAACTGCGCCCCAACTTCCCGATCGCAATGGTTGTTGCACCTGATCTTTTCGACGACAAGCACGCCCTTGGCGCTCTTGAGGTTGCTGACAAGTACCTTCTCGGACCTCGCGGCATGGCCACTCTCGATCCCAGTGACCACGAGTACCACCCCAACTACATCAACAGCGAGGACAGCGACAACTACCAAACCGCAAAGGGCCGCAACTACCACTCTGGACCCGAGTGGGAATGGCCTCGTGGCTTCTTCCTTCGCGCTCTCCTGTGCTTCGACCTTAAGAGGCGCAACACGCACGAGGAGCGCGTTGAGGCCTTCCAGCAAGTTACACAGAGACTCCACGGCGTCATGCAAGAAATCAAGGAGAGCCCTTGGGCTGGTCTCACAGAGCTGACCAACTACAACGGATCCTTCTGTGGTGATTCGGTATGTCAATTTCCGACTCGTTCTACCAACGCAACGCGAATGCTAACAATGGCTTCACAGTGCCCAACGCAAGCGTGGTCAGCAGGGTGCATAATCGACCTCTACGACGACGCGAGCAAGTACAGTCTCGAGACGCTTTAGAGCGTGGTGCTTCGCCCTTCTTGCTTCCTTTCTTCTTCGAATTCACCTGTGGCGGATGTGTGCAACTTCTCCTGAAGGAGCCTCAATAGCATTGTGATGGATGTGTTCATGAGTGTCGTGATGATACCTAAAATGTGCGCCTAGATTGAGGCCTGGGATCGATAGTCCGACTTAGATACCTAAGAATACTAGATCTATACCCTCTACCAAGGTTCAAGCTTCTGCGCCGGACTTCCTCTCATATCGACCTGTTCATTTGCAGTTATCATGAAAAAAATAATGACTTTCATTTGCATATCACCAATCTCCCTCGGCACCATCCACGCGGCTCCGGACAATCTATCCCCCGCGCTCCCCCAACCCCGCACCATATGAGCTTCCCATGCTTCGCTTACCTTTGTGAATCCTTGGTGAGCTTATCTCGCTCTAGCGAGTAAGGTTGCAGATGCGGCTTTTGCTCATCACTCGTTGCCTCAATGGGGCATGTACCGCAGTGATCCCCGTGCTGTGCTCGTGAGCCGAATGGTGTGCCAGCCGTTGGATTGTAGAGGATGACGTCGAGTGATGGGAGCCGCTGACGATCGATCGCCTGTCTGTCTGTCAGTGTGTCTTCAGGCAGATGGTCATGGGCATTGCCGTCGGCTTGAGGTGAGGAGAAGAGAGGGACGTCTTGAGAGCAGTTTTGTTTGAGGTTGGCAACCGTTGGTGTCTTCAACCGCAGATCACCTGGCCCCTTACTAAGTTCCCAGCACAGTGCTGTAGAGTTCCGTTCAGTCCACCATCACACTTGACTTCTGGAGAAGAGTTCCGCACTACTTCGCAAAATGGGAAAACGCGACAGCGATAGTGGGCACAGCCCTTCGATAGCGAACGAGAAGGGAGTCTACGACGGCGAGGCTCAACGTGCAGAGCAGGTGGCCTCGCTCGAGCGGTTCCCGGATCCTGATGAAGGGAAGAGTGAGGAGGAGAGGGCGCTGATAGTATGATATACGGAACGCAATGGTCTCTCGGAAACAATGATGACTGACTGGCCATACAGGACAAGAAGCTTGTTCGCCGCCTGGACTTTATGATTATTCCTTGGTTGACTTTCTTGTACCTCGTTTCTTTCTTGGGTAGGACGCCTGCATGTCACAATACTTTGGAGACCATTTGCTGATGCACTTGCGCTTGGGCAGATCGCACCAACATTGGCAACGCTAAAGTAAGTGGCCGTCAGACATGTGCGCTGCCTACATACTGACCATCACATAGGTGGACGGCCTTCAGGAAGACCTCAACATGAGCAATGGAGAGTACAACGCCGCGCTAAGTCTCTTTTTCGTCTCTTACGCCGGTTTTGAACCCATCACCAACGTTTTGCTCAAACGCCTCAGACCTTCGATCTTCCTGCCGGCCATTATGCTTCTCTGGGGTATAGTCATGGTCACCATGGGCCTGGTGCACAATGCTGCAGGCCTGATGGCGGCGAGATTCTTCCTTGGTGTTGCCGAGGCAGGTCTCTTCCCGGGAGTCGCTTATTACCTATCGTGCTGGTACAAACGCAGTGAGTTCGGTATTCGATCTGCTATCTTTTTCTCTGCGGCGGCACTGGCGGGAAGCTTTGGAGGATTGCTGGCAGCAGCGATTGCGAAGATGGATGGTATTGGAGGAAAGCCTGGGTGGGCATGGATTTTCATCTTGGTATTACATACTCAATCTGCATAACTTTGCTCCTCTGCTGACCAGCGATACAGGAAGGTCTCGCCACCGTACTCATCGGCATCGCTAGCTACTGGCTCGTCCACGACTTTCCAGACGATGCCAAATTCCTCTCCGACGAGGATCGCAAGCGAGTGCTCTACCGCTTGAAAGTCGATGGACAGTCTTCCGCTGAGCATGAAGAATTCAAGATGGCATACTTCTGGACTTCGGTCAAGGACTGGAAGACGTGGGCGTTTGCGATCATCTACATGGGCTGCGATGGATCGCTGTATGCCTTCTCTTTGTTTTTGCCCTCGATCGTCCAGCAGCTTTATCCTGGCATTTCCAGCACCAAGGCGAATTTGTTGTCGGTGCCACCGTACGCTGGTAAATCTTTCACTCTGTGGATTGAGGTAAGGCCTCACAAAGCCTACGCATCAGCTAATTTCGTTCGCAGTTGCGGCGGTCGTGACAGTATTCATCGGCTGGCTTGCAGACCGCACCAAGGCCCGCGGATTGTGTAACATCAGCACTTCCTTCCTAGGTATCACCGGGTTTGCCATGCTACTTGGTGCGCCTGCAGATGCCGCCGGGGTCAAATACGCTGGTACATTCCTCGGCGCCTTGGGCATATATCCTAATGTGTAAGAGTCATAATATGTATCGCTCGTCCATGTTAGGACTTGCTAACACGACACAGACCGAACACCATCTCATGGTGTGCGAATAACACTGAAGGCGTGTACAAGCGTGGCATCACACTTGGCTTCGTCATTGGATGGGGCAACCTGAACGGCATCGTCGCCAGTAACATCTACCGCGCAGCAGACAAACCTCTCTACCGCCTTGGGCACGGCGTTGTTCTGGCGTACCTTACGCTGTTCCTCCTCGGAGGTAGTGTCATAACGCATGTGATGTTGCGCAACGAGAACCGAAAGCGACGCGCTGGGAAACGTGACGCTTCTATTGAAGGGAAGAGCGAAGAGGAGATTGATTTGATGGGAGACAAGAGGTAAGCCGTTGTATATATTCTTCCGTAGGGCTCAGCTAACAACTTCCAGGCCTGATTTCATCTACACCCTCTGAGACCACACTTCTTGTCGAAAGCCCTTGTACGGGCCCGACTAAAGCCAGACATTGTGTCTGCGTATGGCAGGGGGATCGGAATTGGGGCTTAGTAGCCATACGGACAAAATATAAAAAGACATACAACAGGTGGGATTCACAGATAGTCGCCTACTCGTACTGAATACTAGTCGCCCACCTCAGTGTTTATGTAAGGCAGACGCCCTCTATGCATACCCGTCACTCTCACTGCGGAACGCCTGAGAGGAAGGTAGATCCTAACAGCCAGTCTTGTTCCCATAGTATCTATGCGTAACACGACTCAACAGCAGATCCAGACACACCTGCATCCCCAACCACAGCCGCAATCACAGTCGTCTACGATCTCAAGTAGTGCTCCTCAAAGCACAGGTCAGTTCGCTGGCACAGCAAGACAACCAACCCCTTCGCAACCAGTCCGACTGCTACTAGGCTCGCCGCGAGCAAAATCTCCTCAGCGGTTAAGATCACCTTAATCAACTAGTCCGAGAGATTACGCATGATCAAACTGTCCTTAACAGCTAGAGAATGCTGCTACCTCCCCATGCAAGTGTTCTCTTACGCTGCTATACACCACTCTCTTAGGAACCTATCCATAGCCTCCCAACTGATGCCCCTCCGCATTCCAGTCTGATCATCCCAGCTCGAATGCAACCCGATCACCTCGTCACTCTCAGCAGCAATCAACGGTGCGCCGCTGTGGCCCCAGTATGTCCAGCAGTCATGCTTAAGTGCACCAATCTCAGAGTTATCATGCACATCCTGGCCTCTCGCTATACCACGGTAGTGGCCATATGATACATGTAAGACGTCGTAGTTCGATGGGACAGGTGAGGAAGTTGCTACAGCTTCGAGATCCTCGGATCCAGGATGGCCGATACAGATGAGAGGCGTCTTCTTCGTCTTGGGTGCAGCAGGTGGTCTAGACGCGAGAGCTGCGGATGGAAACGCTGGCGGCAAGCCGGCCTTTAGGTCTTCAGCAGCGACGATTTGCAGTAATGCCAGATCTCTTCTCGCGTCCCAGGCAACGCACTTAGCTTGCACTACCTGGCCGCTTGAGAAGATGAGCTAGTGAGGGTCGTCCTCGGCATACTCTTCCCGCGATTCCGCCACGCAATGCGAGCACGTGAGTAGTAGACCCGAGGCAGTAATGCACACTGCTGTACCCGCTTCGTGCTGTGCGAAGACGAGAGTTGAGTGTGCAGCGCTCGCGAGGGTCGTAGATGTCGACTCCTGCGGAAGATTTGAAATGAAGTCTGATATCTGGGATAGCGAGCGGAGTTTGCTGCGTTTGACATTCAGCGCTGCTACGTCCTGTTTGGATAGGCTAGTCAACTTCGTAGTGAGCTTGCCCGAGAGGGCTTCGATCAGTTGTGTGTGATTCTGCTTGAGCTGGTATCTTACGGGCGTTTCTATGTTGTTAGCGAGCTCGTTACGAGTGTGTGAACGTAGGACTCGATTCGTCATTTCTATGCTTCGTAATAAGAGAGGAGTGTTAGTGTAAGTTATACGATTTCCGCCTATCCTTTGGGAGGAGACATGCTACTTAAGGCTAAGTTACAGGTAATTTCGCTTAGATCTTAGGACGCGGGAAGCGTAATAGGTAACTTAATATTAGTAGAGATTTATACTCCTAGTAGAAATCTACCCTCCTAGTAGAAATCTATACCTCTAGTAGATATCTATACTCCTAGTAGAAACCTACTCTCCTAATAGAAATCTACCCTCCTAGTAGAAATCTACCCTCCTAGTAGGAATCTACCCTCCTAGTAGGAATCTACCCTCCTAGTAGAAATCTACCCTCCTAGTAGAATTCTGCTCCCCTAGTAGAAATCTATGCTCTTAGTAACTACCCTCCTAATAGAAATCTACTACTCTATTAGAAATCTATATATATCTCTAGTTAACTTAGAGAACTAAGTTAGGGAACCTCTTTAGCTTATAAAAGTCTTCTATTTTTTCTTTTAGTTTAGGTATTAAGATATCCTCTAACTTTAGAAGCTAATACTATAGCTTTAATTAGCTTCTATAAAATTAAAAGTCTTTTTAATAGTCTTAGGATAATAAGTTAGAGAACCTCTTTATTTAATCTTTTTCTCCTAATTTTTCTCTTAATTTAGATATAAAAATGTTCTTCAACTTTTAAGGCTAATTAGCTTAGATTAGCTCTTTTATCTTTATCTAAGAGATTAAATTAAGTAAATTTAGAAAGAGAAGTTAGAGAACCTCTTTATCTTATCTAATTCTCCTTAATTATATCTTAATTTAGGTATTAAAGTGTTCTCTAATATCTAAAGCTAATTAGCTTAAATTAAGTCTTCTATTTAAAATTTAAAATTAAGTAAACTTTAAGAGAGAATTTAAGAAACCTCTTTATCTAATCTTATTCTCTATAATTTTTCCTTAATTTAGATATTAAAGTCTTCTCTAATTTCTAAGGCTAATTAGCCTAAATAAATTCTTGTATTAAAATTTTTAAATCAAATAGATTTTAAGAAAAAAGTTAAAAAATCTCTTTATCTAATCTTATTCTCCTTAATCTCTCTTAATTTGGATATATAAATATTGATTAGTATTTAAAGTTATTAAGCTTAAATTAAGCCTTTTAATTTAAAAGCTCTATTAAATAACTTTAAGAAGATAAGTTAGAGAATATTTTATATTCTAAATTAGTAGAAAATTTAAGAGAGTTTTATAAGCTAGAAATATTCCTTACCTTTAAATGCTAATTAGCTTTAATTTAATAGAGTACTTTTAGGCTAAATTCAATAATCTTAGAGAGCTAAGTTAGAGAACCTTACTCTTCTATAAAGTTATCCTAATTTTTTTACTACTTTAGAATAAAAATATTCTTTAATATTTAAATTTATTAAGCTTAAATTTAGGTTTTTTAATCTAAAGCCTCTTTCTAATAACTTTAGAGTAATAAGTTAAGAAACCTCTTTCTACTATAAAATTCTACTTAATTTTTACTTAATTTAAGTATAAAGATATTCCCTAACTTTAAAGGCTAATTAAGTTAAATTAACTTTTATATCTCTAATATATAATTTAATAATCTTTAGAATCTAAGTTAGGGAACCTCTTTAATTTTAAAAAATCCCCTAATTTTTATATTAGTTTAGATATAAAAATACTCTCTAACTTTTAAGGTTATTAAGCTTATTTTAAGCTAAAAACTTAGAATCTCTTTTAAATAATCTTAGGATAGAAAGTTAGAGAATATTTTAAGCTTATTTTATCCTTCTAGATTTCCTCTTTATTATAGTATAGGAATATTCCCTAACTTTAAAGCCTAATTAGCTTAAATAGAATATTATACTTATTAAGCTCGATTTAATAGTCTTAGAGTAATAAGTTAGGGAACCTCTTTATCTTAAAATAATCTCCTAATTTTTCTCTTTATTTAGGTTTAGAAATATTCTCTAACCTTAAAGCCTAATTAACTTAAATAAAATATAATATATATAAGGCTAGATTTAATTATCTTTAAATAATAAGTTAGGGAATATCTTTATATTATCTTATCCTTCTAATTTTTCTCTTAGTTTAGATATAAAGATATTCCCTAATATTTAAGTTTAATAAGCTTAAATTAAGGGTTTTTTTAGTTATAACCCCTTTTTAATAGCTTTAGGATAAGAAGTTAGGAAACCTCTTTACTTTATAAAATTCTCTTTAATTTTTACTAAATTCAAATATAAAAATATTCCCTAACTTTAAAGGCTTTTTAGTTTAAATTAACTTTTCTATCTCTAATACCTAATTTATATTATTTATTTTTAGAAATTAAGTTTAGGAACCTCTTAATATTAGAAATAATTCTTAATTTTTCTCTTTATTAAGGTCTAGAAATATTCCCTAACTCTAAAGCCTAATTAGCTAAAATGAAATTTTTAATCTTTAAGGCTTTATTTAGTTTACTTAGAATATTAAGTTAGGAAATATTTTTAGCTTATCTAAATCTACTTATCTTTTTATTAATTTAGGTCTAAAAATACTCCTTAATATCTATAGTTAATAAGCTTTAATTAAGGTCTCTTAGCTTAAGCCTTTTTTTAATAGCTTTAGGAAAAGAAGTTAGGGAATTTTTTTTCTTTAAAAAGGATCTCTTTAATTTTCTCTTAATCTAGGTATATAGATATTCTTTAATATATAAAATTATTAATTTTAAATTAAATTTTATAGCTTTAGGCTTAATTTAAGAGCCTTAGGATAAAAAGTTAGAGAACCTCTTTCTTCTATTAAAATCTCCTAAGAGTAATTTACTAATAATTTAGGTATAAAAATATTCCTTAATATTTAAGGTTATTAACCTTAAACTAAGGTTTTTAACTTAAAGCTACCTTTTAATAGCCTTAAAATAATAAGTTAAGGAACCTCTATCTCTTATAAAATAAACCTTAATCTTTACTTAATCTAAGTTAGGTATAAAATTATTCCTTAACTTTAAATCCTAATTAGCTTAAATTAAATTCTAAATTTTAAAGGCTTTATTTTATCTCTCTAGAGTATAAAATTAAGGAATATTTCTAGCTTATCTAAATCTAGTTAATTTTTTATTAATTTTAGTATAAAAATATTCCTTAATATTAAAGATTAATAAACTTAAATAAAGGTTTCTAAGTTAAAGCTTTTATTTAAAAATTTTAGATTTAGAAGTTAAGGAACCTCTCTCTATTATAAGAATCCTCTTAATTTTCTTATATAAAAATATAGTATTAAAATTCTCCTTAATACTTAAGCTTAATTAGCTTAAATTAAGAGTTCTTATCTAAACCTTTTTTTAATAATAAGTTAGGGAACCTCTCTCTTTTATAAATATCCCTTAAATTTTATACTAATTAAAATATAAAAATATTCCCTAATATTTAAGATTAATAAGCTTTAATTAAGGTTTTTTAGTTTAGACCTCCTTTTAATAGACTTAGGATAAGAAGTTAGGGAACCTCTTTCTCTTATAAAACCCTCTTTATTTTTCTAATAATTTAGAGATCTAAATATTCCTTAACTCTTATAGCTAATTAATTAGAATTAATTATTATACCTAAAAGCCTATATTTTATAACCTAAGAGAGCTAAGTTAGGAAACCTCTTTCTTCTAAGTTATAAAAATCTCCTAAATCTTTCTATTATTAAGGTATAGAAATGTTCCTTAATATTTAAGCTTAATTAGCTTAATTTAAGGTTTCTAACTTTAAACCCCTATTTAATAGCCTTAAGATAAAAAATAAGAGAACCTCTTTCTATTATAAAATCTATCTTATTTTTTCTAATAATCTAAGTATAGAGATATTTCCTAATATTTAAGCCTAATTAGCTTAAATTAAATATCCTACCTTTAAGGCTTTATTTAAGAGCCTTAAGTAAAAAAGTTAAGGAACCTCTTTCTCTAATAAAATTCTATTTTATTTTCTCTTAGTTTTAATATAAGAATATTCTCTAACTTATAAGTCTAATTAGCTTAAATTTAATTCTAAATCTTTAAGCCTCTATTTAAGAATCTTAGGATAAGAAGTTAGGGAACTTCTTTCTCTTATCTAAATCTACTTAATTTTCTAGTAATTTAGGTTTTTAAATATTCTCTAATATTTAAGGTTATTAAGCTTTAATAAAAATTTCTAACTTTAAGGCTCTATTTAATAGCCTTAAGTTAGGAAGTTAGAGAACTTCTTTCTCTAATATTATTCTCCTTAATTTTCTTATAATTTTAGTATAAGAATATTCTCTAATATTCAAGCTTAATTAGCTTAAATTAAATACTATATCTTTAAAGCTTAATTTAATAGTATTAGGTTAATTATTTAAGGAATCTCTTTTTCTTATAAAATCCTCCTTATTTTTCTAATAATTTAGAGATATAAATATTTACTAATATTTATAGCTACTTAGCTTAAATTAATTTTTATACTAAAAAGCTTTTATTTAATAACCTTAGAGATAAGTTAGGGAACCTTCTTAGCTAAAATAATTCTCCTTATTTTATAAATAATTTAGGTATAGAAATACTCCCTAGTATTTAAGCCCTATTAGCTTAATTTAAAATTTCTTAATTAAAGCTACTTTTTAATAGCTTTAGGATTATAAGTTAGAAAACCTCTTACTCTTATCTTATTATTCTAAATTTTTTCTAAATTTAGGTATAAAAATATTCCCTAATATTTAAGGTTAATAAGCTTAAATTAAGGTTTAAAATTTAAAGCTTATTTTTAATAGCCTTAAGATAATAAGTTATTTAAGATAAAAATATTCCCTAACTTATTATCTTAGAATATTCTCTAACTTCAAAGGCTAATTAGCTAAAATTTAAAGAAAATACTTTTAAGCTTAATCTAATAGTCTTAGAGAACTAAGTTAGTATAGAGGTTCTTAATTATATTAAGACTAGGTTTTTCTCGCTATAAGCGAGTATAGGAGGCTATAACTATAGAATAGATACGTAGTAGGATTTAGAGTATACTAAAGAGGATATAGGTAATATAAAGAGACGCTATTATATAATATAAAGATAGTAGGTAGTAATTATATAATTATAATACTATGCTTTTCTATATAGCAAGTCTTAATATAGTCGAGAACCTCTATATTAGAGACTCTTATAAAACTCTACTAATTTTCTACTACTTAAAGATAGAAAATATTAAGCTTAAATTAAGGTTTCTAATTTAAAACCTCTTTTTTTATAAGCTTATAGTAGTAAGTTAGGAAACCTCTTTATCTTATTAAAATCTTCTAGTTTTTCTCTTTATTTATATATAGAAATATTCCCTTAGTTTTAAGCTTAATTAGCTTAAATTAAATATTATACTTATAAGCCTTAATTTAAAAGCCTTAGGATAATAAATTAGGGAATCTCTTTATCTTATAAGAATTTCCTAACTTTTCTCTTTATTTAGGCTAGTTATAGAAATATTCTCTAACTCTAAAGCTTAATTAGCTTAGATTAAATATTAAACCTATAAGGTATAATTTAATAGTCTTAGAATAATAAGTTAGAGAACTTATTTCTTCTATAAAAATCTCCTTAATCTCCTCTTAATCTAGATATATAAATATTCTCTAACTTTCAAGATTATTAAGCTTAAACTAAGGTTTTTTTATTTAAAGCTTTTATTTACTAACTTTAGAATAGAAGGTTAGTAAACTTCTTTTTCTTATAAAGTTTATCTTAATTTTTAGCTAATTTAAGTATAAAAATATTCCCTAATTTTAAAGTCTATTTATCTTAAATTAAATTCCTAATCTTTATACCTTTGTTTACTTTAGTATCCTTAGGATAAAAAGTTCGGATATATTTTTCGCTTATCTAAATCTCCTTTATTTGCTATTAATTTTAGTATTAAAATATTCCTAATATCTAAAGCTAATTAGCTTGAATTTAATAGAATACTTAATAAGCTTAAGATAATAGTTTTAGGATAAGAAGTTAGATAACTTCTCTCTTCTATAAAAATCTCCTTAATTTTCTAATAATTTAGATATAAAAATATTCCCTAAAATCTAAGTATAATTAGCTTAAATTAAGGTTTCTAATTTAAAACTACTTTTTAATAGCCTTAGGATAATAAATTAGAGAACCTCTCTCTTCTATAAATATCTCCTTTATTTTCTCTTAATTTAGCTATAGAATTACTCCCTAACTCTAAACTCTAGATAGCTTAACTTTAAACTTTAATTTTATCCTTTTTTTCCTATTTCTTAAGCTTCTTAGTAACCTCTTTATCTAATTAAAATCTCCTACTTCTTAAAGTAATTTAGAACTTTTAAGGCTCTCTAACTTTAAACTCTATATAGCTTAGTCTTTAAGCTTAATTCTATCCTTTCTACTTTTATTATTCTAGCTATTTAGAGCTAGAAGTTAGGGAACTTTATCTAATAAAAATTTTCTATATTTTTAAGTTATTGAGAGCTATTAAGGTTTCCTAATTCCTAACTCTAAGTAGCTTAATCTTAAAGTTTAATTTAATTCTCTCTTCTTTTATTATTTAAGTAATTTAGAGCTTAAAGTTAGGAAATCTCTTTATCTTATAAAATTCTCCTATTTCTATAAATAATTTAGAGTTACTAAGGTTCCTTAACTATAAAAGCTAAATAGCTTAATTTTAAACTTTAATTTAATTTTATCTCCTTTCTATTATTTAAGCTACTTAGAGCTTTAAGTTAGAGAACCTCTTTATCTTATAAAGTCTCTCTAGTTATATAGATAATTTAGAGCTATTAATATTTTCTAACTTTAAACTCTAAATAGCTTAATCTTTATTTCTTAGAAGTTTTTCTTAGTTATCTAGAGTTAGAAATTATAAAACCTCTTGCTACTAGTGTATTTTTGAATAGTTTAGAGGTATTAAAATTCTCTACCTTATATCTCTATTAGTTTAATTATAGAGCAATTAAGTTTACCCGGATTCGAACTCTAGACCTCTCCTAGAGAGTAAGGTCTTTTTCTATATAGCAGAGCGGTCTATACGCGATAACAATACAAGTACTCATCATTCCTTATTCGCAACCTGTTATAGAAGATATTATGAATACTCGAGTTGATTGCTTTAACCTCTTATTTACACGACTAGCACAGCCTGTCTAGGAATGCTAGTAGTAAAAGACCTCATTTGTATCCTAGTCTATCTTCTAAGTTCGCTTCCTCTATCAAAGCGGGGAAACTCTTGTAAGTGGAGCCATGTTGTAGATCTATATTTTCGCAATACTCTAGCAAGAATACCAAGCCAAAGCCCCGCAGACTAGATGAACGAACAATGATTTAGCCGGCGGAGGTTGAGCAATCTGTTATCAAGAGAGCATAGTACAAGTACAGGTCGAGAGACTCGCAGCTAGTATTTTACAGTATAACTTCACTTCGCTTGATATTGACCCGAGCCCGATGCGAGCTTCATAGCACCTGCTAGAGATTCAATATGCGTAGAGATACTACTTTTCTAGTCGCTAGCTGGCTTGCTAGAGCGACTGCTAGCTCTAATTCGCGATTATGGTATGATCGGCCTGCTGAGATATGGGTCGAAGCATTGCCTATCGGGAACGGCAAGCTTGGAGGAATGGTAAGTTCAGAGCGAAATGCGGAATGCTAAGAGATCCTCGAGGCACCTGTACTAAGACACTCTAGATTTATGGCCATCCAGATTCTGAGACTATACAAATCAACGAAGAGAGCGTATGGTCTGGCGGTCCTACCGACAGGCTTAATCAGAACGCTTCTTTGGCTGTCACTGAAGTGCGGCAGCTCCTAGCCGATGAGCATGTCGAAGAGGCCGAGAAACTTGCCGATCTAGGCTTGGTATCGACACCTCAAGCGATGAGGTTCTATCAGACACTGGGCAACATCGAGATTTCTTTCGATGGAGGCTTAGATGAATACACGAACGGCAGCTACAAACGCTGGCTGGATTTGGATGATGCCACTGCCGGCGTGCAGTTCTCTGTCAATGATACCCAGATCGAACGCGAACTCTTTGCGTCTGCTCCCGATGCTGTTATGGTGCACAAGATGACGGCTACGGGCGGTGGCAGACTCGCGTTTCAGATGCGTGTGAACCGACCACAAGACGACATCAACACAGCATCAGACAAGAGCTTCAACACTGGTGGCAACACTGTGATCATGACTGGTGCAGCAGGCAGCTCTAATCCCATAGTCTTCGCTGCTGGCCTGACCATACAGACTGATGGCAATCTCAAAGCTTGGGGGGAGTTCCTTGTGGTCGATAATGCTACCGAAGCTATCACTATGTTCGCCGCTACAACCACATACCGGGTGGACGATCCAGTTGCTGCTGTTGAGGAGACTTTCAGCAAAGCTCGCGAATACTCCTACGATGAGCTTCGCCAACGCCACGTCGAAGACTACCAGAAGATCTACCAAAGCTGTAGTCTCGAGCTCGGCAACCCGAATGCCAACAGTTCAGTGGCACTGTTGCCCACCAATGAGCGCATCAACGCAACTCAGGATGGCGTTACCGATCTTGGCCTCATCACTCTACAGTTCAGCTACGGAAGGTACCTCTTGATCTCTTCTTCCAGACCAGGCACTCTTCCTGCCAATCTGCAAGGCATCTGGAACGAAGACTACGAGTCTGCATGGGGCTCCAAGTACACCATCAACATCAACACTGAGATGAACTACTGGCCTGCGGAGCTGACCAACTTGCCGAGCCTGCATCACGCTCTTTTCGATCATATCGAGAAGGTCAGGGTGAATGGTGAGACCGTCGCCCGCGATATGTACAATGCTTCCGGATGGGTAGTACACCACAACACAGATATCCACGGTGATGCTGCTCCGCAGGATCGTTATCCGCCTGCCTCATACTGGACACTCACCTCCGCGTGGCTTTCCACCCACATTCTGGAGCACTACTTCTACAATCACAATCAGACGTTCCTCCTCGAGAAATTGCCGACTCTCACTGGAGCTATTCAATTCTACCTGGACACTCTCCAGCCTTACGACAGAAACGGCATGACCTACCTCGTTACCAACCCATCCACTTCTCCAGAAAATTACTACTACACCCCAGCCAACGCCTCCGGCAGCATGGCTGTCGGTCCAACCTGCGACTTCCAGATCCTCCACGAGCTCTTCACAGGCTACAAGCGCGCCGTCGCCACCCTCCCCGAAGGCACTGTGGACGCTACCTTCCTCGCCTCCCTCGATGAAACTGTCGCCCGCTTCCCTCCACCCCAAATCTCTACTCGCTACCCAGGCGTCCTCCAAGAATGGATCAACGACTACGAAGAAGCCGAGCCCGGCCACAGACATATCTCGCACCTCTACGCCCTGCACCCGGGCACCCAGATCCCGCCACCGAATGCTCCGGGCCACAATGAAACGATGTGGAACGCCGCTCGCCGCACGCTCGAGTATCGCCTTGAAAACGGCGGCGCTGGGACAGGGTGGTCGCGCGCGTGGACTATCAATTGGTACGCTCGACTTTTGAACGGCACTGCATTGGCGGATAACATCTACGAGTTCTTCAACCAGAGCACGTACCCGAACCTGTTTGATGCGCATCCGCCGTTCCAGATCGATGGGAATTTTGGGTTCACGTCTGGTGTCGCGGAGGCGCTGTTGCAGAGTCATTTTGTTGATGATGATGGGGTGAGGGAGGTGTGGTTGCTGCCTGCTTTGCCAGAGGAGTGGGCTGAGGGGAGTGTGAAGGGATTGGTGGCTAGGGGAGGGTTTGTTGTGGATATTGAGTGGAACGATGGGAGGGTGAAGAAAGTGGCTGTTAACAGTCAGTTTGGCGGAAAGGTCAGGTTCAGATTTGATGTGGCTGGACTGGGTGGTGGTAGGGTTGTGAGTGACGAGCAAGGTTTCGACGATGAAGAAGAGGGCAGATTTGCTTTGAGCACAGAGGAAGGTGGGAGTTACGAGTTCACTGTTGGTTGGGACTAAAAAGCTGGTGGAGACGGTGACCTGCTCTTCAACAGAGTGTGGCATGCATGCATGGGGTAGATGTTGTGAATAGACTTGGTTCTCGTACAGCGATTCCAATAATTATGGTCATTACGACAGGCGCAGCTCTGACTTTGAATTAGTTACCTGTTGAGATAGCATACTAGATCCCAAAAATGAATCATGCCAAGACCGTCACGGTCGTATCTTAGCATGACTGTGCTTACCATTGAGATGCGGTCAAGGAGACGACAGGGTCTGCACACGACTTGATGCGCAGGAACTTTCAGAGAGTGCGATGAGCGCGGCTGTGGCATTTCGACTCATCTAAGAATATGAGAAACGACAATCACACGTCACAAAATCAAGAACAGTCACTTCAATGGCTTGTGACCTGGTGTTGCATTGACGAAGCGCGACTATCCTTTCCAGGGCATTGGTGTTATATCGGGGCATTGGACTAATGCGCGATGAAATGACTGCTCAAAATGCAGCACGACAATAATGCGGAGGCGGAGGAACCGAATCGAACAGAGTCACCCGGTCTGCAGGTCTTTTACACAGGCGAACACGAGCTTACCTTGAGAGTCACACTGACAAGACTCAGCACTTCCGGATAATAATCGTGAAACCGCTTCACTCTGTAGAGTAAGAGAATCATCGGCGGCAAGCGAAGTGTCAAATGTAATTCTTAGAAGCATGTTGACAGTCACGCTCACACAGGACAGTGTGCGACCCATGGACCGGTCAAAATTCTCCGCATCCATGAGAAATAATAATATTAAACAACAAAGGGGCCAGCTATTGGCCTTGCTGTCAGTGCACCACTCACTGGATTATTGAGGCCCCGTTCGATCGGGATCGGAGCAAATGGCGTGGTTTTAAGAGCCGGCTCCGATTCACGTGCGGGCGCCACTGAGCTGTGCTATCGCAGCTCGCATCGTCGCATATGCGCTCAAATTTCGCGACAGGCCGTGGTGGCTTGCAGGGAGTATAGGGCTAGTGCGCCTCGCCGAAAGGCAACAGCATTGGCATGAGTCGCGATGGCGCCATGCTGACTGGATGTGCATGTGCAAGGTGTGCGGCATGACTGCTCGATGCAACCATCGTTGTTGCGAACGCGTGCGAATGCGACCTCGCACCAAGGGCGCCGGGTGGGCGAAGGTAGGTTTGCGGCAGATGTCATCGCGTCGTGTGAGCATCTCCAGCAACCGTGGTATCTGAACAGGTACGTACACGTTTACCACAAGCTCACCGATGCCTCACCAAGCTCATCCTAGCCAGTAGCCCAGCACCACGGTAGCTTTTTCGAGAAAAAAGGCTGGCCCATCGCCAATCAAATGCACGCGCTGGGCACGGACGGAGTGCCGTGTGGGTGGATCCGGTATGTCTTTATTTTCTGTTTGTCTGCTTAGTTACCTCCTAACTCCATCCAGTAGCAGCAGCAGCTCGGACACGGCGAAGCCTGCAAACCGACCGCATGCGCCTGGCCATGGGGACGGCGACTCATCTAGATATATCGCCCGTGTCACACTCGCTTAGCAGGTTTGTATATATGAGTAGTCCTTGCGCCCTGTATAACCTTCCACTCCATTTTTCATCCAGTCTCCTAAACTCCGAACATTCCTCAGCAAGCACTTGCTTCTTTGTCCGGAAAGAGTGGTACCTGCCTGCGGGCGAGTCGCAACTGCTTTGAATTCAATCATACACACACTTCACAGCTTCGTTCACAATCTAGCCATGGCACTAAGAGGCCTCTTTGGCAAGGGCGACAAAGACGTCGCGCCACCAGCAACACCTTTGAGCGGCGACGACACCACACTTGCTCCGAGCCCGGCTGCAGCATCGCTGGCGGACGAAAAAATGCATCCCACCACCACAGCCACGGCTCCAGAGTCACGTCCACAGTCCCATGACGGCGATGTTGTCGCCTCCGTCGAGAAGGACACCACCATCGAAGGAAGCACAGCTAAGAAGGAAGAAGAGGAGGAGGAAGAAGACGATGACGGCGTTGAGTACCCGAAAGCCATGCAGCTTGCTTTAATCAGTATCGCCTTGTGTCTCTCGGTCTTCTGCATGGCTCTCGACAACACAATCATCACTACTGCGATCCCTCGTATTACGGATCAGTTCAAGGCAATCAACGACGTGGGTTGGTACGGATCCGCTTATCTCCTCACGACATGCGCATTCCAGCTCTTTTTCGGCAAGCTGTACACTTTCTTCAGTATCAAGTGGATTTACCTTACCGCACTGGTCATTTTCGAGATTGGCAGCGCAGTTTGTGGTGCTGCGCCTAACAGCACCGCCCTGATTATCGGACGTGCTGTCGCTGGGCTTGGATCCGCTGGTATCTTCTCCGGAGCCATCCTCATTGTCGCAAACACCGTCCCTCTCAGGCAGCGCCCTACCTACATGGGCCTGATCGGTGGCATGTACGGAATCGCCAGTGTCGCCGGCCCGTTGATGGGAGGAGCTTTCACTGACAAGCTTACCTGGCGCTGGTGCTTCTACATCAATCTGCCTATCGGCGCTGTCACATTCGCTTTCATCGCCATCTTCTACCACCCGACCCAGAAGTCGCGTGCGAAGAGCTTCACTGAGGGTGGATGGCGCAACAACCTCGAGAAGTTCGACATCTACGGCACTATTGTCTTCCTTCCCATGATTGTCTGCCTCCTTCTTGCTCTTCAGTGGGGTGGTGCCAAGTACCCCTGGTCCAATGGTCGCATCATTGGTCTTTTCGTCGTCTTCGGCGTTCTTCTCATCGTCTTCATTGGCATTCAATTCTGGAAGCAGGAGAATGCAACAGTTCCTCCCAGGATCCTCAAGCAGCGCACTGTCGCAGCCGTTGCTTGGTTCGCAGCAATGATCGGCGCTGCTTTCTTCACACTCGTCTACTTCTTGCCCATCTGGTTCCAGGCCATCAAGGGCGCTTCCGCTGTCAAGTCTGGCATCATGAATCTGCCACTGATTCTCAGTCTGGTCATCATGTCCATGCTCGTCGGCGGCCTCATCACCAAGATCGGCTGGTACACTCCCTTCGTCATCGCAGGATCCGTCCTTCTTTCGATCGGATCAGGACTTGTGAGCACTTTCACCACAACCACTAGCCACGAGCACTGGATCGGATACCAGATCATCTTCGGATTCGGTATGGGCATGAGCATGCAGCAAACACTTGTCGCCGTGCAGACTGTCCTTCCTAAGGCAGACATCCCTACCGGCACCGCAGTTGCCATGTTCTCGCAGACCCTCGGCGGCGCGCTGTTCATCTCGGTCGCGCAAAACGTCTTCACCAACTCTCTTCTCAAGAACGCCAAGGCAGCTGTGCCTGGCCTCGACTCGCGCTTGATTCTCGGTACTGGTGCCACTGAGCTTCAGCACGTCATCCCTGCAGAGTTCCTCGGCGCCGTGCAGGAAGCGTACAACGGTGCTCTCGTCAACACTTTTTACGTCGCAGTTGCTACATCGGTGTTGAGCGTGCTGGGCGCTGTCTGCTTCGAGTGGAAGAGCGTCAAGGGCAAGAAGATTGAGATGACTGCTGCGTAGAGGCTAATATCGTGGTTTCGGGTAGCGGGAGTTTTCTTTTCGATTTTCTGTACTGATACCCTGATGTCTGGCATGACATGCATAGTAATACCGTAATGGGGAGGATGTGGGAGACTCGAACGGTCTGTGAGACAGGCTTGGTAGAGCTGCTAGGACAGCAGCTTAATAGAGATAGATGAGTGCGTACAATCTCCAATCTGGCGAACATACTATACATCTCGTGTCACATCGATGCGCTGAAGCTCCACAATGTCATGGTCTGAAGGTCTCGTCCTCATAGCTACCCATCACAATTCTGCTTCCCACTGCCTTAAACGCTGTGATGACATGAATGAATGTGCTTACCAGTACCTAGTGATACTGGTCGAATGTGAGCGCCTGGCGAGTACATATACAAAGTTCTACACTCAAGTTTTTCTACGACTCAAGCACCAGCTATAGGTTTATCGGCATCACTCTATGCTATTAGCATAGGCTATAGCCGTGTTTGGGAGTATGGTAGTCATTGAGAAATTATCCACGTCGTTCCTATATCTCGAAATCTGGTGTGCTAGTATTGTCTGCTTTAGAGACTGGACAGCATGCTACTTACCAATGAATCTGAGGCAACGGCTTTGTGTACATTGATCATCAACCCATGGGCTTGGCTGACGTCATATCATGCTTGCAGGCCCAAGAAAGGTCGTCACGTCCCATTCAGGTTGTTTATATGTATACTGCGTCCACTTCAACATTGACAGGAGATATCGTTACGATGTCTAGGGCTCTCGGCGTAAGCAGACGGACGCTTTTATCCACCGGACGACCACAACATCCACGCATCATTTGCAGTTTTGTGAAGGGACGATATGCTTCTGGCGCGCCCTCCCAGACCAGGCCTTATGCTGGCGCAGTAACAGTGACCGACTCAAGCATATTCGGCAATGTCTTTGCAACTAAGGAGACAAAAGCGATCTGGTCGGATCGGCAACGAACGGCTTACTTTCTGGACTTTGAGGCCGCGCTGGCAAAAGTACAGGCTCAACTTGGCATCATCCCGCAGAAGGCCTCAGACGAGATTGCTAAGAATTGCGATGTGGACTCTTACGATTTTGAAAAGCTGAGAGAGGAAACAGAACTCGTCGGCTATCCTGTTCTACCAGTCGTGCACCAACTCGTGGCCAAGGTCAATGCTATTGAGAAAGGGTTAGGAGAATGGGCTCATTGGGGTACGACGACGCAGGACTTGACCGATACAGCCGTCGTACTACAGCTGAGAGACACCTTGCAGCTTGTCGATGCCTCCCTCGACGGTATCATCGCTGCACTACACAAGCTATGCGTCCAGTACAAATCTACCCCAATGCCTGCCCGCAGCAATCTGCAGCAAGCAGTTCCAATCTCCTTCGGCTTCAAGATGGCGCGTCTCCACGCTTCTTTCCAGCGACACAAACAACGCTTATCTGAAATCCTTCCACGACTCCTCGTTCTGCAATTTAGCGGCGCTGCCGGCACCCTCGCCACCATCGCACCAGCATCCTCATACAACGCACCCAACGCGGAAGTCGAAGGCCAGCCCCTAGCTCTTCGCTGCCAGGAGCTCCTCGCCGAAGAATTGAACCTTGCCGTCCCGGCAATAGCCTGGCACACCGAGCGCGATAATCTGGCCGAAGTCTCAAACTACCTCTCGGTGGTCACAGCGACCTGCGCCAAGTTCGCCACAGATCTCAAGATCATGATGCAGCTCGAGGTCGGCGAGGCGCGGGAACCGTATGTGCCGCACAGAGGGAGTAGCTCGACGATGCCGCAGAAGAGGAACCCTATAGGCTGCGCCTATATCTGCTCGATGGCTAGCAGCGTTCGTGCTCTGGCTGGGGGGATGACGGAGGCGGTCGTGGCGGATTTTGAGAGGAGCACCGGACCGTGGGAGATTGAGTGGATCACTTTGCCGCAGATTGTAAGTATTCACCTGGTGAAACGCACTGAATGCGACATGCTGACTTGTGGTTTACCATACAGTGCACCCTCAGCCATGCGTGCCTTGAACAGACCAGATACCTGCTTGAAGGCCTGGAAGTGGACGAAGCAGGTATGAAGAAGAATTTAGAATCGACCAAAGGTGCCGTGGTCAGCGAGGCAGTCATGATGGGTTTGGGAAAGACAATCGGCAGACAAGGTATGCCATACCCATTCCAAGAATTCTTGCGTTCCATCGCTAACCATCGTCGACGCAGTGGCGCACGATCTGGTCTATGATCTCTGCCGGAGAGCTAATCTTGAAGATAAACCTCTGCTCGATCTCTTATCCCAAAGCGAAGAGGTCAAGAAAGCCGGGCTCTCTGATGCCGAGCTGGCGGAATTGTGCGATCCAGCCAACTATCTGGGATTGAGTGAGGTCATGGTCGATCGTGTTTTGAAGGTAGTCAAATGATGGGACAGAGCCTGTGGCCACTATGATCACTCGTATGACTTTATCGGGTCCAAAAGCGCCATCGCAAGCGATAGTAGCTCCCGGACACAGCTTGTTGATCACGGTCTCTAGGTGTCGTTTTCCAGTCGATGAGCTAGCTCGATTTCCTGTTGTCAGCACTCATGCCGATTGCCGCAGAACAGATTCTGGAACTCATAAGCTTGGAGGCATAAAGGCATCGACAACAAATGGAATCGTGTTGTGAGCCTGAAAGCTACTAGAGCTCTTCGCAGTGCGATTGAGCGCTGCCCCGACGACGTGGTTACATTGCTTTTACTAGTGGCGTGGCCCTTCACGCACTTCACAACAAGCAGACAGGCAATTGACCATTGAGACTCATTTTGTCAAAGAATTAAGACGTATAGCAGTAGAGGCTGTTGGTCAATCACAGACCTTGATTTTACAATCATCGATACTACTCCTTATACTACTGGTGTTGATCAGGATGGTAGAAATGCATGTTTATATGGCTGTCGGTCTACCCTAAGACTGACCCTATCGAGTCGACATTCAGGGTCACGTGATACAGCAGGGGATCGTTGCCAGGTTCCCCGCTACACCATCCGTTCCACAGTTCGAATGCAAGCAACGATGCTCTGCGCTGCCTGTCAAGCTTCGATCTCAGCCTTTCTCACAATGGTTGCTTTAGCCTTTGCTCGAGTTTCAAAAAGCACTACTACCTTTCACCTCTCATCTGCCCACGTCCATGCTCGGTGAGACAGAACAATGCGATTTCACTCATGCGTGTCTTTGCTGCAAGCTGCAGGTGCTTCCGTTCCTTCTCAAGACGTCATCCACTTCTTGCAGTATATCCGCATACCCGATCGCCGGCATCTACAGCTCGGGAACCGCGATGGCTAAGCGTGACGGTCACGCTAATTTTCCAAACAGCGAACCTTCCCCTCTAGCTTCTGTTCTCACGTGGGAATTAGCCTTTCATCTGTCCAAGGTCTTGCCAGACCGGGTAAACAGAATCGATGCGAGCACCCGTCATACCTCATGGTGACTCCGCATGAAGCATTCGCTGCGGTGAGTGTTGTACGGACAACGGTGCCGGGCAGTGGGGTTCGAGGTCGCATTGATGTAGCTACATATATGTGCCGTCCGACGGACGCGTCGAAGGGAGAAAGGTAGGCTCTTTTCCCATTCCGTTGTTGGTGCCCACCATGCTCGGCTTGTTTGTGACTCTGGCTACGCTCGCGGCGGCAACGCCTGCGTCGTACAATGCTCGCCCATACGCTCAATACGCCAAGAGGCAGACCTCGTACGGCAATGGCAACAGCAGTGACAGCAGCTTGCAGGTGGATTTGGGTTATAGTGTTTACCAAGGCTTCAGCAACGCATCTGCCGGCATCGACAACTACTACGGGTGAGAGTGAACATCAGCAGAGAGAGTAATGCCTCCATGACTAACAACATTGCAAGTATCCGATTTGCTGCACCGCCCACGGGCAAGCTCCGATTCCAGGCACCTCAAGCACCCGAAGTGAACAACAGTGCTGTGATCCCAGCAACAGAATACGGCGCCATTTGCCTTCAAAGTTCTTCGGCTGGATCGGGGCCAGTTCAGTTTCAAAGCCAGACCAATGCAAGCGAGGACTGCCTCTTTGTAAGACTATCTATCGCTTCGAGGCGACAGTCCTCATACTGACTATCTCGTAGCTTAATGTTCAGACCCCAAGCGACGCTACTGAACCTCTGCCAGTTCTTGTTTGGATCCATGGCGGTGAGCATGCTTGCTAATTGACCGTGATTTGAATTCTGACGGTGGACAGGCGGTTATGGTGTAGGCAATGGGAGACAAGACTTGACGGCCATCATGGGCACGAACGACAACTCTTTCGTTGGCGTGTCCATTCAGTACCGAGTAAATCCCCCTTGATCCATCTCAAGGTATACTGGCTGATTAATTTCTAGCTTGGAGCATTCGGCTTCGTCTCCTCAGACGAGGTCTACCGCAAAGGCGCAGTCAACGCAGGCATCCTCGATCAACATCTCGCTCTACAATGGATCCAACAATACATCCACCTCTTCAACGGCGATCCTACCCGTGTGACCATTTCGGGCGAGAGTGCAGGTGCCGGTAGTGTCATGCTGCAAGACATGGCGTACGGTGGAACTCTCGGCACCCAGCTTTTCCAGAATAGCATTGCCGCCAGTCCTTACCTCCCGACACAGTACGACTACAATGATTGGGTCCCATCACAGGCATACTACGCCTTCGCTACACACGCTGGCTGCGCTCCGACGACTGCTGCCGGTGCCAACAACACTACGCCGATCTTCGAGTGCTTGGTCGGCAAGGACGTCGAGACCATCGCGAATGCTAGCGCGACGGTGTCACAACTGACCTTCTACGGAACGTGGGCCTTCCTCCCAGTCACAGACGGCGTCTTCGTTCAAGATCTACCAAGCCGACAACTTGGCCGCGGCCAGGTCAACGGTCTCCGCATCTTGTCAGGCAACAACGCCAACGAAGGCGTAGCCTTCACTCCCCAAGACATCGAGACCGAGGACGACCTCGTCGCGTACCTCAAGCGTACATTCCCTCTTTTCTCCGAAAACGACATCTCCAAGGTCCTGCTGTACTACCCGTCGTCCAACGCTTCTGTAGACCTCAATGCTCCCACGTTCGCCACATCAGGCGACTCCGGCCCGACAGCGCTCAATCAGAGTTCCGTCGGCACCGGCCAGCAACAGCGCGCCAACAACATCTACGCCGAGACGACGTTCGTCTGCCCATCCTACTGGCTCGCCGAAGCCTACGGCAGCAGGAAGAACGGAGGTGCAGGCTACAAATACCAGTTCAGCTTACCGCCCGCGTATCACGGCGCCGACGTAGCCGGGTAAGTAGCACATATCGAGTCCCAAGAAAAAGAGGCTCTACAACAGACCACTAACACTCAACTCTTCCCAGATACTTCGACTACCCCGGCCAACGCTTCAGCGTCGACTTCACGACCGCCTTCCAGAGAATCTGGGGCAACTTCATCACAGCCGACGACCCTTCCGTTTCCAACGCCATCGCCAACGGTATTTCCACAAACAACAACGCCTCGGCGAACGATGCTAGTGAATGGCCGGTCTACACGATCGCCACGCCGTATCAGCTCGATCTCAACACGACGTGTCCGGACCCGGTCGATGGGCAGTGCGTCTCGCCGAACGCGGAGAATACGTTCAGGGTCGTGGATGCGTATACCTGGGAAGGTGGGAGGGGGATGAGGTGCGATTTCTGGAGGGCCGTTGGAGAGGTTGTGCCGGAGTAAGGGGTGGGGGGTTCGAGACTGGTGTAAGTGCGCTGGTGAGGATTGGATGGGAGTAGAGAGTTTGGAGGATTTATAGGCTGGAGAGGGGCCACGGTGACTTGTATTTCTGGGATCTAGTAAACAAGAATCGCTTAATGGCATGCGTGATGTAGAGCACAATACAAATTTTTTTCCGGCCGGCATATAGATGGTGAACGCATATATATATACACATATACATCGCCTTTGGAGATGCCCATCTGAATATTCGCGCGCGATAACGCAAATCTGGATCACGGCTGTCAAACGATTCGGGTACCGTTACATGCCTGCCTGCCGTTGGATACCGATTTAAGTTCATGTATCACGGTACTACTTCTAGCGGTAGAGTGCTGCTCATAGCGCGGTAGGGCTGAACATGTGATTTCGGAGGATGCTGACAAACAAAGACTAGGATTCCACAGTATGTATTCTCGAACCATACACGATTCAGCAATGGCAGTTGCAAGGACTACTCCTGCGGAATTTCGCTCAACTCCTGGGATACCTCGAAATTCAATTACAAATCTGAGGCCGTGCAGAAAGTTTGGCACGATATCCGATCATGACGAAATGGACGTGTGTTTGGAGTAGTTCGTACTATATGAAAGTTTCCAGCCGATGTGATGGAGGCCTGAACTGTGGTTTGGTGAGTCTCGCGCCACATCCGGCAACCTTTTTTTGCCTCGCGTGCCGGTCGCCGAATGACTTGCATGTTGGGGTGGTGGTGGTGCTTGCGTATGGCGAACTATTGACTTACCATACAATACTGCCAGTGCCACTCTCGTATGACTGACTCAATGGGAACGCAAGAATAGAGGCCCAATCCACGGGAGCCGAACGATCACGACCGACTACGCGAAGGCTTGGTGCAAGAGCTAAGTTAGGAGGTGGATTGGACTAGCACACTTTGGCGAACCACGCCACTTGCAGATCACCTACCGTGTAGCGTGGGAAAATATAGCACGAGAGCCAGCATTGAATTGTTCACCACAAGGAAGAAGAAGCTTATAGAAGAGCGTTCTCCACTATGCATGGCTCCTATTCTCATCACTACTACCGTGCGAGGCTAGTCTCGCAAAGGAGCGCACGGCTGCCGAGGCACGTTTACAACTAGCCAGATTCTGAGAGGCTGAGGCGCTTGGGAGAGAAAAAGTTGGCTGCCGTTGAGGAGTATAGTGCATGCGATGTGCTGTGTGCTGTGCGTAGTTTGTCTAAAATTATTATACCAGCGCCACGAATAGCACATTTCCAATAGACGCTGTGGTCTGTGAGGAAGAGGAAGAGAACAGTGCGCACGAGCTAATCGTATTCCGGGCATTGGGTCGAGGACGATCTGCCAGGCCTTGCCAGCTAAACACGAGCGAGCAGGCCGTGTGTGGTAAGTGGTTGCGCTTTGTCGAAAGGACAGGCTGGCCGTGAGAAAGTCAGATGCTTGGCGTGCAGCTATAATTATCCGCACTACGTAGCTCCGGTTCCTGCATGGCGAGGCGCTAGCCACCGGGGCGCACGAGCTTTTGGCAACGGTTGACTGGCAACGAGGCGGCGACTCGCGATGCGGTGGGGCAAAAATACTGGCGGTGCTTGGAGTATGTCGTGGCTCGCGATGCCGTCGTTGTATGCATGTGAGAGATGTAGGCACGCACACACACAAAAGGGGAGGAGGCAAAGGAAGGGAATAGCATGCAGAGACACATGCAGATATGCGAGGGCAAGGGGTCATTTCGACGGGCAACGCATCAGGTCAGCTCCCATTCGACGCGGGTGAAGACGAGCGCTCGGGTTGTGAAACGCTGTGCGGTTTCGGGGAGGGCGTGAGGGCATGCTATGTCACACGTCACGTGGATGGCGCAGTGCCAGTAGCGGGACTAGTGCATGAGAGTGTGTGTAGGTAGGCGTAGGCCGGCGAGCATGGGCGTGGGCGTGTGTATGGGCATGGGCATGGGCATGGGTGGATTGGGTTTGTTGTGTTATGCCCGCAACAGAGGCAGAGAGAGACCCTGCGTCGTCGTGTGCACTCCCAATCCAACAACTACTAGTACCGCGCCCTGCCCACTCCCACTCCCACTCTCCTCCCATCACACATTTACCTTTATTTTCTGTGCTGCTTCTCTTGCCTGCACTTAATACACACCTTCCATCTTATTCTCTGGACTGACCTGACCGACTGACTCTCGTTGGCCATTCTCCACACCAGCAAAAGCACATACCCCTCCTCTCCAACGCTCGCTCTTCACGCTCGACAAGCTTGCACCCAGACCGCTTTGTCCGCCTGCCCATTAACCTTTCCGCCCGCCTGCTTCCTCTCTCTCTCTCTCTCTCCCCCACCCACATACACATCACACACCCTCACAGCAACCATGTGCGGAATCTTCGGATACATCAACTACCTCGTCGAGAAGGACAGGAAGTTCATCCTCGACACCCTCGTCAACGGTACGTGGCCTCGTAAACCCCCACCAAGCAATCCTTCCCGAGCTGACACCTCTCCCTCCCACAGGTCTCTCCCGTCTCGAATACCGCGGCTACGACTCCGCCGGTGTCGCCGTTGATGGCGACAAGAAGAACGAGGTCTTCGCCTACAAGGAGGTCGGCAAGGTCGCCAAGCTGAAGAAGCTCATCGAGGAGGAGAAGCCCGATCTCACAAAGGTCTTCGACAACCACGCCGGTATTGCACACACCAGATGGGCCACCCACGGCCCTCCCAGCAGGGTCAACTGCCACCCTCACCGCTCTGACCCCAAGTGGGAGTTCGCCATCGTCCACAACGGTATCATCACCAACTACAAGGAATTGAGGGTGCTCCTAGAGTCCAAGGGCATGCGCTTCGAGACTGAGACCGACACTGAGGCCATTGCCAAGCTGGCCAAGTTCGTCTTCGACCAGCACCCCAACCTCGACTTCACCAGCTTGGTTAAGGCCGTCGTCAAGGAGTTGGAGGGTGCTTTCGGTCTTCTCATGAAGAGCGTGCACTTCCCCGGCGAGGTCGTCGCTGCCCGTAAGGGTTCTCCCCTCGTCATCGGTGTCAAGACCGCCAAGAAGATGAAGGTTGACTTCGTCGACGTCGAGTACGCTGAGGATGGCCAGGCCCTCCCTGCTGAGGCCGCCAGCCACAACGTCGCTCTGAAGAGGGGCAACGACCTTCTTTCCGTCCCCGGTCTCTCCGCCGACAAGTCGCTCCTCCACCGCTCGCAATCCCGTGCCTTCTTGTCCGACGATGGCATGCCTCAGCCCACCGAGTTCTTCCTCTCCTCCGACCCTTCGGCCATCATCGAGCACACCAAGAAGGTCCTCTACCTCGAGGACGATGACATTGCCCACATCCACGAGGGTCAGCTCAACATCCACCGTCTGTCCAAGACTGACGGCACCAGCAACGTCCGTGCCATCCAGACCATCGAGATCGAGCTCCAGGAGATCATGAAGGGCCGCTTCGACCACTTCATGCAGAAGGAGATCTTCGAGCAGCCCGAGTCGATCGTCAACGCTATGCGTGGTCGCTTGAACGCCGAGGAGAAGACTGTCACACTCGGTGGACTTAGGCAGTACATCAGCACCATCAGGCGCTGCAGACGTCTGATTTTCATCGCTTGCGGTACCTCTTACCACTCTTGCATGGCTGTCCGTGGCGCTTTCGAGGACCTGACTGAGATCCCCATCTCCGTCGAACTGGCTTCCGACTTCCTCGACCGTCAGGCTCCTGTCTTCCGTGACGACACTTGCGTCTTCGTCTCCCAGTCCGGTGAGACTGCCGACTCCCTCATGGCTCTCCGCTACTGCTTGGAGCGTGGCGCCCTGACTGTTGGTATCGTCAACGTTGTCGGTTCCAGCATCTCTCTCATGACCCACTGCGGTGTCCACATCAACGCCGGTCCCGAGATCGGTGTCGCCTCCACCAAGGCCTACACTTCTCAGTTTGTCTGCATGATCATGTTCGCTCTTACTCTGTCGGAGGACCGTGCAAGCAAGACTCAGAAGCGTCTGGAAATCATGGAGGGTCTTTCCAAGATCTCCGAGCAGTTCAGGGAGATCCTCAAGCTCGACCAGAGCATCAAGGAGATGTGCCTCAAGTTCAAGGACCAGAAGTCACTTCTCCTCCTCGGCCGTGGCTCCCAGCACGCTACCGCTCTCGAGGGCGCCCTCAAGATCAAGGAGATTAGTTACCTCCACTGCGAGGCCGTCATGTCCGGTGAGCTGAAACACGGTGTCCTCGCTCTCGTCGACGAGAACCTTCCCATCGTCATGATCCTCACCCGTGACTCCATCTTCGCCAAGTCCCTCAACGCCTACCAGCAGGTCATCGCCCGCAAGGGTCGCCCCATTGTCATCTGCAACCAGGACGACGAGGAGTTCCCCGGCGAGAAGACCGACAAGATCGAGGTTCCTCACACCCACGAGCTCCTCCAGGGTCTGCTCAACGTCATTCCCCTCCAGCTCATGGCCTACTGGCTTGCCGTTGCTGAGGGTCTGAATGTCGACTTCCCCAGGAACTTGGCCAAGTCTGTCACTGTCGAGTAAGCGATAAAAGCTGCAAGATAGACCAAACGATTTGCAAAAATGGCTCAGCTGGTACTGCGCTTTGTCAGGGAATTGGTATTTGAGCGAGACATGAGACGATTACAGCGATGATGAGGGTTGAAAGGGTGCTGTCTTTTGCTGCACTTTGGAGTATATTGGGGTTTAACAGCAAAACCCATGGCGTTTTTGAGGCGATTCTTTCCGGTCGCCGACCCAAAAACACCACACATGAGATACAGAAATGACCTTTTTTGTTAGAAAAGCTGAATATTGCATTGGCTTTTTATACCTTACATGCAGTTCCCACTTCTTTTTCGTGCCGCTCGTCCTAGGAGGTAGATGCGACCCGATGATCCCCGTGGAGCACCTCTCCACTCGTTTACGAGGCTAGACTCATACGGCAACGAGAATTGTACGCAATGTTGTCCGATCGTCGTCGTCCGTTGGCGTGGCGTGAGCACTCATAAGCATGCAGTGACAGCTTCGGACTCCGAATCCTATGTGTTCACGCAATGCGGTCAAGAATTTATGGTATATATGTATACGCTCTGTCACCTTTGCGTTGTACGAATGCTTACGGAGATGGCTTACGGATGTCGCAGCTTGGTTTGTGCATGTGCATGCATGCCATATGCATGCATGAATGTCTACATGACTGTTTTTGGCCGTTTCTCGCCGTTCTTTCAAGAAGAGTCCTGCATGATGGATGCAGTGAGGGAACAGGCTTTGGGCACCGTCTTGCTCGCGAGTATATATATCCGCACCTGTCGCGCGAGCAAATGCCGTGGAGCGAAGATACGATGACGTACAAATGAAATGGCGTGTTGGTGAGAGGCCTGTTAGGAAGGGTGGGCAATGCAGATCTTGATGATGGTGTTGTATGTCTCTTCACCACACTCGTTTGGACTGCGAGAGTATCCGCGCGAATCAGTGTGCTAAACAGGGTTCGCCCATTCAGCGCCAATGCTGGAGGTAAGTTCCTCACGTCTATGGTCGTTGCGCGAGAGCCACCGGACAAAGACGTCTGTAGCCAGCTACTATTGCTCGGGTAGTATCGATAGGTGAACAGGAGTCCCCTGTTTGGCTAGAACTAAGTACCTTCGAGAAGCTTGCTGTGGCATGCTGACACCATTGGATTCGGAGTCAGAAATGGCTACGGTTGCCACCGAGATACGGTCGATGAAGTGACTATAGCTGTACGCAAATCCCATAGGTAAGGAATGTTTCTCATCCATTATCAGCGTCCTGGGTAGCGTCCTTTGGTAGAGAGTTCTCGGCGGGTTGAAGCCGACGAGATCGGAGACTTCATAGCTAAGTCAGCTGTGTGTGAACGTTCTAGATTGAAAAGCCTTGACTTTGGCAAGACAATGATTCTCGCACAACCGATAGCCCTAGCCGAAAGATGTCGCTGGTAAGTGATTGGTAGTTTCAAGAGCGCGACAAGACATGCGGTGCATGATCAGAAAAGGGCGGTACGGATCATCAGTATCGTTCAGAAGTCAACCTTGTGACGAGAGGAACATCCGAGAGCGCTCCGAAGGCGAAGAAAAGAATGTATTTTTTCGTCATGGAGTCAGGTGCAGCATATTTCTGCAGGGTAAGTACGACGGCGCTGATTGATCAAAAAGTCGTGAGGCCAACGCTGGACTCTGTGCACTTACCTTTCCAAAGAATTCCACGGCGCATTTTGGTCGAGCTACGAGCGTGAAGACGAAGGGAAAGCGGTGTCGGATCTGTTGGGTGGGCAAATACGATTTGATCATTGATCGATGGGATCGATGGATCATAGGACCGAGGATGTTGTTGATCGCATGAATTGGATGTAGACCCCGCTTCCTTACTAGCAATATTGCTGCAATGCACATGCATGTGATCTTCTAGTCCTTCGTTGTTCGGGATCCGGCTGTGTACATGCTAGTATCTACTAGCACATCGATAAGGCTAGAACTATGACATCTGGTTGCAGGTGGTGGCCTGAAGAATCGCCTTGATAAACTTGTGTCGTTGGACTTTACTGTCGGCTCCACGTAATTAGTGGATGTTTTACTTCGGAAAGAAGACGTCATAAAGTAAATACTACGCCTTGTAAGCAGACATCTGCTCTTAGATAATGTGCTGCTTTTTCCGACAGTTCGAGCAACTAACATTCAAAGAGCGGTCAGGTCCACCAGCCCCATGCCCGCCACATCACTCCATGTCTTAGATCCTGCGGAAAATGGAAGGCTGGCTTGCATGAAATGGTTGACTATCGATTTTTGTCTCTGTATAGAAGCAGTCTCTGGGTGTCCGGATGTCAGCACAACAATCCGAATCCGGTAAATGCGAGCTGCATTCCTGTCAATCAATACCAAATGAGCATTGCTTTCACGCTCGGAAGGGAAGTCAAAAATCCTTCGTCGCTGTAGATCGCCGGCTCCACGTACAACCCCGACGGAGACATGGCTGCTCGTCACTCGTTAGTCTTCTGCATGTGATGGTGTTGTATACTTGATTTCCGAGACATGGCTTGGTATAGCTTGCGATACTACATAAAGAGAAGAGGGTCGTCCTGGGTCGCGATCTCGAGCCATCTCGCGCTTGGCATAACTACTCTGCTGAAACATATCTACAATGCAATTGAAGACACATATCGCAATATTGCTGTGCAGTCTTCTGCGAAACACACAAGCAGTCACACTTCGTAACGCGGAGGATGGCTTCTATGCATTACAGCAATGGTACAATGAATCGAACGGCCTCTGGATTCCATCAACCGGATGGTGGAACAGCGCCAACTGTGAGCTATACCGCACGAGACGAATAGTCGATTCGCCGACACTTGCTAACTTCACGATGAGGCCTCACCGTGGTAGCAGATCTGGCCGCGATCGATCCCCTGGTTCGACAGCGTGGCAGTTCCATCTGGCCGAATACGTTCACTCAAGCCCAGAAGTACAATTTGCAGATGCAGAAAGTGGTCGAACAAAACTACCTTATGTTCTCATATTATGCCTCCAGTGGGCCTTCTTTACCCCGCGGAGCCGCAATGCCACAGGCACGTCAAACGAACGGCTTCTTGAACGACTACTATGATGACGAGGGGTGGTGGGCATTGGCTTGGTGGGTGACGTTCTATGCTTGCACTGTTCGATGTAACTGATGCTCGCAGGATTGCCGTATACGATATCACAGGTGACCGCAAGTACCTCCAAACCGCGCAATCGATCTTCGACGACATGGACAAAGCCTACGGGACGACTCCGTGTGGCGGTCTTTGGTGGGACAAAGCACACACTTACGTCAACGCCATCGCGAACGAGCTGTACATCGACGTCGCGGCGCATTTGGCAAATCGGGCGTCGCAGTATAGGTCTGGCTACTACCTCGATAGAGCAACGACAGCATGGAAGTGGTTCCAGAAGAGTGGCATGATCAACGCTCAATCGAATATCAACGATGGTCTTGACAGCTCCTGCAAGAACAACGGCGGAACCGTTTGGTGAGTTTGCGCTACACGATCTACGATGATCGACTTGGCTAATGCTTAAAAGGTCCTACAACCAGGGCGTCATCCTCGGTGCCCTGTCTGAGCTGTTTAGGGCAACAAAGAACCCTGACTACACCTCAACAGCCAAACGCATCGCCGACGCTGGAATCTCGAAATTGACAGACGGCAATGGCATTCTCCACGATCCGTGCGAACCGGATTGCGGCGGAGATGGTTCGCAGTTCAAGGGTATATTCGCACGTAATTTGCAGATTCTACAGCAGACAAGTCCCGAGACCAGATATGCTGAGTTCCTTGATCGCAACGCAGATAGTGTCTGGCAGAATGACAGGAACGATAAGAATGAATTCGGACTGGAATGGGATGGACCATTCGTAGGCCCGGCTAATGCTTCCACTCAGAGCTCAGCTTTGGATGTGATCGTGGGTGCTTTGAGCACATAGAAAACAAGATTGGAAGAAGTTATTGACGGATATTTTTGGGAAGGACTCTTGGGTTGGGCCGTGGAAATCGCGAGCTTACGAATTGGATGGGAAGACGGTGTGTGGCATCAACAGCATCATGTATATTGGAAAACATAATGAACGAAACATCTTGGTTGGTTACAGCAGGTCATCAGATAAAAGCGACCTCACAGATTGTGGCATCGTGATGGTGATCGATTTCAAGAAACACCACTTCATCTATAATTATACATACATAGCAAAAAAAGTCGTGTCTATCTCAAATCTTACACTACCACCAAATCGTTTTCTTCTCGATCAAGGCCCCGATCTTACTCTCGCAGAATTCTCGTCGACTTCCTCCGCGCCAATTCCGAAACCGTAACCGCTCTTCTTCTTCCTGCCCCTACGGTCGCCGAACTGCTCATCGAACTTCTTAATAGCTGTAAGGCTTGACATGTCCTCGTTGATGCTGGCGGAGATCTCCGCAATCGCCTTGTCAAAGTGTGCTGCGGTGAGAGTACGCTTCTCTGGTAGCTTGAAGTCCTTGTCGTCCTTGTGCTTCTCAACGAGTTCGTTCTCTTCGCGTACGGCGGCAATGGCAGCGGAGACACAGACGTTCTTCAAGTCCGAACCAGAGTAAAGGGGCGTTTGCTCGGAAATAGTGGTGAGGTTGACAGAGCTGTCCAGGATTTCGTTGCGAAGGTGAATGCCGAGGATCGACTCTCTGTCTTTAGCGATTGGGAGATCGACGAGGAGGCGGCGAGGGAGGCGACGCAGGACTGCATCGTCGAGATCGAATGGTCGGTTGCTTGCTACCATCATGAAGACGCTGTTGTTGTCCATCCCGTCCCATTCACGGAGGAACTGGTTGATGATTTCGCGGTGAGTGTTGCGGTTGCCAGAACCGCCGCGAGAGCCGAAGATAGCATCTGCCTCGTCGATGAATACCACACAAGGTGAGAGCTTCTTCGCCAAGCTGAAGACTGCGCGGACCATCTTCTCGCCCTCACCGACGTACTTCTCGTAGATCTGAGCGCCGCTGACCTCCAACACTGTAGCACCAGATTCTTTGGCAACAGCCTTCGCGAGCAAAGTCTTACCCGTACCTGGTGGACCGTATAGCAGAAGGCCGGTAAGGCGATCATTGGCCAAAACACCATATGAGAAAGCGTCTGGGCGCATGAGAGACAGCGTCGTCATCGACTTGAGAGCCTCGATGGACTCAGGTGTAGCGTGCACATCATTGAATCCTGTCTTGATGTTTTGAGGGTCGACGACACCTGCCAGCAGACGTGTCTCGTGGGCGTTGCAGTCCTTCTTGATTTTCTCAATACGGGCCTGGCCTGGATTTTGCTCAGCAGTACCAGTGCCTGCACCAGATCCGTTCTTGCCGAAAGGAATACCTTTGCCAGCGGCTTTGCCAAATTGTTGGGAGTCGCGGAACGATGTCCACGAGTGAACAGCATGATCGGCTCTGGCCAAGATAGCAGTGGCTAGTGCAATGTGAATATGCGTGATTGCATCTGCCTTTGCATGTGATTGAGAAAGACCAATTGCCGTCAATACCAAGCGCTGCACCTGGTCCTGAGGCAGAACTTTCTCGCTCAGAATATGAGTTCCAGGCAACAGAAGCTTCTTGAAAGACGCCTCCAGGGCGCTCGGTCGAAGACCCCTGTGGCCGAGACGGTTCATCATGCCAGTGATATGACGCAGATTGATGTTGGCAATCCTGTCGTCTGACGGTGGATGGTAAATGGAGCGCAGAGGAGGCATTAGCGCATTGCTTTGGTAGGCATGGCGTTCCGTTGCACTCATGTCAAACAATGGCGGGACAATAATCAAACGGAAGGGCGAGTCCTCGTATGTATCGAGTAGGCTGTCAAGAGGTCCGTCGACATCGTCTGCCGAAGTTCCAATCACCAGCACTTTTTCGCCTTCACGCCTTCGTCTTTGGACAATGCGGACCAGACGCTTCACGATCGACTCTCCTAGGCGATTTGCCAGGATATTTTTCAAATCGCGAATCTGCACAATTGTCCTCTTCCGCTCGCCACTCGCGCTTCCTTCTTGATCAGACTTGCCGTCGTGGAGCTCAACGGCTGGGACGCCTGAGCCCCCGGGGCTTTGGACCGGACATTGCATCTTCTTCACAATTTCCGCAACCATTCCTCCCGCTCGAACCGGCCAAGATATTGAGTTCTCATCCTGCTCGCCAGGTGCTGTGGCTGCGAGTCCAGGTTTCGCATCGACAGTATCTGATGGCTTCCCAAGCCCAGCTGTCCTGGCTTTGGCAGGCGCGTCAAGAACGCTCCTTAGAAGAGCATTCAGTCTCGCGTCATCCCAAGTGACGTACTCGGACGGCTCACTTCGCTTGTTCTGCGGATTCACAGAGCGGGGCGGCGCGAATGGATTTCCTCCGCCCGGGAGAGCTACGCTGACGCCTGCAATGCCAAAGTTGCCCAGTGCCTTGTTGATATCGTGTCGTTTATCACCGAGAGCTTTGCGCAGCTCATCGAAGTTGCCAAAGTGGCCCAGATTCATCGGCTGAGGCTCGGCATCTTCATCCTCATCCTCTTGCTCGTCGAACTCGTCCGGATCAACATTCTCACCGCTCCTCCCGCCACGAATACTAACTCCCGTCGCAACTGCGCCATCATAAACGTCATATCCAAGTGTAGAGAAAGATCCAGGCGTGTCGCTGCTGCCACCAACGTACTCGTCTGTGAGGTCCGCAATGTCATTGGCATCTAAGCGAATGAGGTCTGCGTGGAGGGCAGTTGCAATCTCGCGCACGTATTGGTCGACCTGGTCGTGAGCATTCGAGTCCGGGCAATGCAAGTGTATGTCTGATCGTGTAGCCGCATGCGACCACGTAACGCCAGCTTGTGTTGAATGACCCATAGCAGCCCTGACGGAGGCTTCCGTCTCCATCAGTGTCCATGATAAGGGATCGACGCCCATTGATTCTGAGCTGTGTTCCGATTTAAACCCAAGTGGAAGATCGTTGTCGCTTTCGAGCACTGGCGGGATCTGGCCGCCGAACTTCTGCTGGAAGAAGTCCTGCCCGATCATGTTGATCCCTGGTATGCTGGCCTTCTTCGCATGCTCAACCTGCTCCTGCTTTGCCGCCTCTTCTATCTCACTTTTAGCCTTCTCTTCCTGTGCCTCCTCAGGATAATAAGGCACATGAAACAGCGTGTGTCCAGTCTGCGCGTCCACACATCTTATTTGCCTGCCGCCCTCCACATTGCCACTGGCATCCTCAGGTATCAGTAAAACATTTTGTTCCAAGAACCAGTCCGGCAAAGGCGGTGGTTTGGGTACGTCGAATTGCTTCGCATTCTTCAGGGTTCTGTTGCGTCCGCCTTTCCTTACTTCCGCGCCTGCGTCGATAGCATTGTACTCCTGCCTCACAGCCTCGTCGGCTGCCTTGCGCTCCTTCTCGCGCTGCTCCTCGATTGTCCTCCTATGTTCTGATGGGTCGTTTGGCGGTATTGAATCTGACAAGCGCGATGCGCCGGCGTGAAATGCTCGGGAGTGTTGTACAATAAGATCGCGAGGGCGCGATACTGCTCGCAGGCGTTGTTGGTTGGCCAAGCGCACGCTTTGGCGGGCGATTGAGCGCATGGAAAATAGTATGGAGGGGGAGGGTGTTGTTATTGTAAAAGAAGATTTGCTGATGGCATGTCGACTTCACTCAATCATTCCCCGAAGCTTGAGGTGTCTGCTTTCGGAAGTCGCGATTTCTCAACTCCGCTTAACGCCAGGGTTGCACGTGATATTGAGATAAAAGCACTGAACGCAAAGTTCTTGACACGACCTTACGGCATGTACCAAACACAATTTGCCAGAAACACATGTGATTTGTTATCATGCCGATTTTCGATGTGCCCGAGACATCCAGATTACTGTCGAGACGCCGGTGGCAGCTGTTCCCGCCATAATTCATACAGCCGCCACCGCACGTTTCACGAACAACGACGACTGGGATTTGGTCATCGGGCCAGAATCTTGGAACGCACTTCTAATCCACACGACCATCTCCATTGAGCACACAGTAATGGTTGTATTGCATTGAAATATTTCATACTGATCCCAGTACCCTCCGCCGCAAGCCCCTCCAACACCAGCTCACTAGACATCCAGGAAACTGTTGCGAATGAATAGCCAAGGAGCCAAGGAGCCAGATTTATCGCAGAGACATACAACCTTGTTCCTTCAAGATGTTAGCGCCAGTCCGGAGGCAACCCCCGAAAAGCGGATTTATTCCTTCGACATACCTTCTTCGGTGTTCGATGAGTTGTTTGCGGTGCTCTCGTTCATTGCCCGTCGTTGCTTTGGCTTCTTCCTGACTTCTGGTGATAGTGGCCCGTCGGACGGCCAATGACCTCAGATCTGAGCACATCAGAAATTTTTCTGTTGCCGTTTTTACTGCAGATTTGGCCAGTCTCAACAAGGACGTCTTTCAAAAATTGGACAGGGAGATCGTTCTTCGCATCGAATCGTTCCGGATAGGCGCAGTGACAGAGCTCATGGATATGCCAGTCGCGGAACAGTGCGCGCAGCGGACTGCCAGTTGGTGTGTACCTGTAGACGATATTGGTGAAAACACCGTCGGGCAGATGCTCGAGAGCATCGACATGACTAATCAGCGTATCAATCACGAGATTGGCGGTGTAGGGGTCGATCAACTTGTCAGCAAGCATGTACAACTTGATGAGGACTCTGGTCTTGGCGTTATCCACGTCATCTTCGTCTTCGCCATAGTCAGTGTTGTAGTCGATCATGGAGACCTCATCTTGGATGGTCTGGCTGATGTTCACGTCGTTGGTGTCAACGTCAACCGCGCCGACAGAGATGTGGTGTTCGTTCTCTGGCCCTTCCTGAGTCTCTTGTCTCTGTTGATCATGTTTGAGGCCGTTTGCAGTGCCAGGGCGGGGCGTGGAGAAGTCAAGACGGAGGCTACGACCATCGAGCTCGAGGGTAGGGCGGGTCTGGAGAGCTTTGGCAGCACTCTCGGGGCTGGTGAATTCGACATAGCCAAACCCATGGCTGCGGCCATTGGGCTTGGTAATGATGCGTACGCCTCGAAACCCACCAAACTCAACAAACGCCTGTTCGAGCGTCTTCTCCTCGGTGGCCCAGCTCAGATTGCCGACCCAGAGGGTGTTGGTGGCTTCCTTCTCCTCGCCATTGACTAGGATTGTGAGTTTGTTAGGAGGCTTTTGTTCCTTGCGCTGCCCATCATCCTTGACCGAGTTGCTGTCAGAGTCGCGCTCGCTGCTGCTGCCTTCTTTGCCGTTGTCGAGGACATCATTGCCAGCCGCATCGTCACTGTCAGAGCTGTCAGAGCTCTCATCGCTGCTGCTTTCGCTGTCGCTCTCGTTGGTGCTGGGTGTAGGTTCGTTTGTCGCACCATATTCCTCTGCGATCGCGTTGAGGCGATCCTTGATCGCGTCGACGCCAAAATACAGACAGTGCAGGTATGTGGAGAAAGTATCGGGGTCATGATCATCGAGAGTAGTGGGCTGGTCTGGCTGCGTCCAACGCGATGACCTCGCGGCTTTGAAGAACTCGGAGCGCTGGACGAGTAAGTCGTGGTGGACCGTGAAGCGCTGTTGGCTTGGCTCCTTGCCGACGAGCACGTCGAACGTCTTGGTCAGGTCATAGTGGTGTCTGCGGACGAGATTGTTAGCTCGTCTCGAACTGGTTGAGGAAAGCAAGGGGTGGGAGATGCTCACCTCGCGCGCTTTGCAGGTGGCGGAGCGTCTGCCATTGTGTCGCGGTGCTGTTTGTCTGATGTCGGTGTTGTCCGCTATAGGTTTTCAATCACAGATACAGAGTAAACACAACAGGCACCAGGAAAAGCGGGCCTTGTCGGTGCGCTTGGCGACGGGAGGTCCCGAAGCAACCGTGCGCAGCTTTCGTGGAGTGAAGTGAAGTGAAGTGAGTTATCCGGCTGTGACAACGGCCTGTCACACTTCGGCCAACGCAGTTGAGTAATATGTTTCCGAAAATCATTGTTCCTCATTAGTAGAACAGTTTCGTTACGCTAGCCGCCTCATAATAGCTACAGAATGAACGTATCAATGCTCGCTAATCATACACACACAGGTCCGTACCTCATCAAGTCACAAGAAAGCAGCATCATGCAGGCATCTTTCCGTCCTTGTACTTCACAGTCCCCAACGGCCTCGAACCCGCAGACGTCTTTTTCGCCGCACCAGTCCCAGCCACGCTCTTCGCCACTGCCGGCTTTGCACCATTGACTGACTTGGCTTTCGCTGGAGCTGGTTGCCTCGATGTCGGAGCCCTCACAGCGCCATTCACTGACTTCGCACCACTCACTGACTTGGGTGCGGCAGGTTTCGATTTGGCGGCAGCGGCAACTGCAGTCTGGCCAGGTAGCGCGGCACCTTTTTGTTGCGTTCTCTTTGCAGCAGCGTTGCGTAAAGTCGAGCCTGCCTTTTGAACTGCTAGGGTGCTCAATGGTCGAGTGACCATCGATTCCGCCTTCGCGAGAGGCATTGCTTGGTGAACATCTTGCGGATTTCGGGGCAGTTGGGTCGAAGCGCCCTGTCGAATGGCTGACTGAGCTGCCTGAGACACTTTCGAAGCATTTCGCGCTGTCTCTGGGGAGAGTGTGCGATTTGCAGCTGGCGCCTTTGCAGCCTTCTTCGCGACCTGAGGGTTTCCGGACTTTTCAAGCAACTTCTTCATTCCAGCTTGTGTGGTTGGCGTATCCTTCATCAATTTATCGTACAGCGGCTTTGGAATCGGCTTTTGCTTATTTGCTGCAGCGATGGCCTTCCGAATAGCATCTTGGCTGGTGGCGGGCATTGTACCAGCTCGTGCTAAGTCGGCCAGATTCATGTGTTGTGCCATTGCCACCTTACCCAACAACGCATCGAAGCTCACGGGGTCCGTCAAGTCCACTGACGATAGAGCGCCAGCTGCCGACGTGATAGGGCCAAAGATGCTGAGAAACTCGTCCCAGCCACCACCTTTAACTTCAGTAGAAATGGTCTTGGCGTGGTTGGGCTCCTTTTTGCCTTCGACAGCCAACAATGCAGAGACCGGCTCTTCATTTGGGAATGATCCGAACTTGTAAAAGTATTCCAAGAGGTAATCCTTCTCCCGCCATCTGTTCATGAGCCATCGGCCGAATGCTTCATCGTTCTCAGTTGGAATATCCTGAATGCGATAACGCCGCCAGAACATGTTGACAGATTTTGGAGGACGTCCCTCAAATAGGGAGGATCGTAGTGTGAAGACATCTTGGCCGTACATGCCATTAGGAATACCTTCGTACGCGATTGTGCAGTCGTAAAGCCAGTTGGTAGTTTGACGCAACTCATTCAAACAGAACTGCAGGCCGGTTGTACGAGGCAGAAGTTGATGTTTCATATCTTTGACGCCGGTCTTCTCCGCCCATTGTGCAGACTTTTGTCTCGTCACACCTGAGAGGTTAGTACCTTCTGGGAAGATCAACAGCCACATTGGATCTTTGGGGTCTTTGAGGTGGTTCAACGCCCGCTTCACGCGAAATCTATCAGTCTCCCATTTGCGAGCAAGGAAGATGAAGTTGTAGAACTGTGCTCCCCAGCCAAAGATTGGCAGGTTTTTCAAAGACTCCTTGAGAATAATGTAGATTCGGCCATGCATCTTGTTGGTGTACGCTACCCACCAGAGATAGAGCCAATCGGTGTACAGCTGATGGTTTGCCATGAGCACAAGGCGATGAGGGAAGTTACACTTGAGTGTGCCATCGTCCATTTGGTAGAGTTGACCCTTCATGCTCTCGTCGCCGCTGACGCGAACGACAGTAGGAGCCCACCATTGTGTAATGGTGGTGACGAGGACGGCAAAGGACTCCTTTGTCCATGCCATGTAGCCATCGTAGAACTTTGGGTCGACCAGCTTCAGTGGCGCTCCAATGAACTGTGAGGCTGAGATGGCCAAGATACCGGACATGAACGTCGAGGCAGCTGAGAAGGCACGCTCAGCTTGACCCATAGCACCATGCTGAATAGGATTGGGATTGTTGGTGCCTGATTTGGTCAGGCTAAGGCCTGCCCTCCCGGCGTCTGACTTCGTCGTGCTCGGAGGCATTACGCACGCTGCACCCGGAGGTACGAGTGCGAGAGGGTGAGAAGGGGCCGACGCGGCCTACTGCCTGGAAACGAAGACTCGAGATTATGCGATATGGCTAAGGTCCACCGCGGCCATAACGAAGGCAGACAGTGTTTGGTAGTCAGTGGCGGAGTCAGTGGCTAGTGGGCGTTAGTGTACAGTATACTCGCTGCCTGCTACGCCCTGGCGACAGGCAGGATGGTAAAGTTGGAAGCTTGGAATAGCAGCACGGCCAGCACGGCACGCAGTGGGCACCGCGCGTCATCGTACTGCCGCCGGCTCCATGGAGAACGGCGCTTGACGGGCCTGAAACGCGCAGTGGCGCGGCTGAGGACTGGAACGTTCGATCGCTTGGCCCGCGTGGAGGAGTGCAGGCGTGTAGAGTGGCGGGCGGGGAGTGCAGGCGAGGTGCGCCAGCTGGCTGGCTGTTTTATTGTTCAAAGCAACCAAGGGACCAGCGTATTAAGTAGACGGATCATAGAGACGGCACTACTCCTCAGCCTGAGAAGTTCAGGCGTGCTTAGTCGACGCTGACACGAGTGAATGCAGTGGTGTTACTGTTACTGATTATTTTGTTGCGAGAGCTCCCACATGCTCGGTTTATGCCGTTATCTGGCGGAGATAGTGATGCAGTGGTGGCCGTGATATTATTGAGAGTATGCAGAGGTGGAAAAGCATGACCGACGCTGGCAAGCACGTGCTGTTGCCTTTGAATGTTGTCAGTGATAGTAATGAAAAATAATAATGAGAATAATACCTTAACAATAATGAAGATAATCACTGCAGATACAGCAGGATGAACACGTGCTGTCGCCAATCTAAGCGTGACGACGGCGCAGCAAAGCACAGACAGATCACGACCCCTTCCGGGGCACGGCGGGCACGGCGGCTGAATCAGACCAAGGGAGACCCACGCTTAGGCACGCTGAGGCACGCAAGGCCCCCCCTTTGTGAACAGCTGGCCACATACAAAGACCCCGAGTGCCGCCTGCTGCCTCTCCCGTTTGACCATACGTTTCCTCACTGACCACCCGAGGCTCCATCCATTTACAGAGGACCCTGCCTGTAGACAAGCAACCATGGAGACCGCCACTCAACAACAACTCCCCTTCACATCCCCCATGAACCACCACCTCGACGACCTCATGGACCAGCACCCTTCCCCCCCACAATACCTCAAAATGGAAGACCTCCAGAGCGGCTCATCGCCCTCCCCAGCCTTCGACAACACCTGCGCCACATCCACACAGGCCTCGCCGCCCCCTGTCATCATCCAGAGCAAGCCCGCAAAGAAGAGGAAGTCGTGGGGACAAGAACTCCCAGAGCCCAAGACCACACTGCCGCCGCGCAAGCGAGCGAAGACCGACGACGAGAAGGAGCAGCGCCGCATTGAGCGTATCAAGCGCAACAGAGCGGCTGCGCACAACTCAAGGGAACGCAAGCGGCAAGAGGCCGAGACTCTCGCAGTCTTGCTCGCCCGCGCCAATGCCGAACTCGAGGCATACCGCAGGCTCCATGGTCCCCTACCATCAGACGTCGTCCTCCCAGAGGTGCAATTGTGCACCGAGGGGTAAGTCCTCATTGCTGTGCTCCACTGTGATCGCCATACATATACTAACGTGCCCCACAGTGACTCCACACCCGCACCATCTCTCATTCACTCACGCGGCTCAATCGACGCTGGCGCCAGCCCTGCCTCGCCCGCCGACACCGTGATCAGCAACTACCCTACCATCAAGATCGAACCCTCAGAACTTCCCACCACCATCTCACCACCGGCTTTCGAAGCACTGGACCCCAAGTCTGGCTCCCTCTCGCACCTCGACGCGACACAACATTCTGCAGCAATGTTGTGTGACCTGCAGTGTCCGTCGAGCCTGCCCAGGAGCCAGACGTCAACTCCCACGCTCACCTCCAGCAACCCTTCTTCGACATCTCCAGCCAGTACAGCATGGTGGACAAGCCTCTTCACGACCCTTCTTGCGTTCCAACTACGGACCTGCTACCAGCAGATTCTTCTAGCCATTTGGACTCTTTCTCCTACGAGAATGGAGCGTATGATTCGGGCTTCGATGATTCGCTTGGCAGCAACCCGTTCTCGTTCGACGACTTCGTCAACGATGACGCCGTCTCTTTCGCGGTCGACCACGCCGCTGGCGCAGCTTAAAGCAGCGACGGGCGTGGCAACGCGTGATGAGGGCGCTCAAACAGCGCTCACACGGCGGTCATCACAGATGAAGTCTCAGACGACAGCGGGTTCAGCTGCGGGAGCGAATACCAGAAGCTCGACTTACACGGCGTTACAGGATGGGAGCCACAGGGGCGGCAACAAGCATCAGGGTGATGATGACGACGGCGTTCGGCATTGACTATCACGGAGGCAATGTACCATTAGCAACCAAAAGCATGAGCTAGATGACCTTTTTATGAATCATGGTACAACTTCAATTTCAACTCCGACATTTCTATTGTTCCTCGTCCACGTGCCTCCTGAAGCACAAGTCAAGCAGTATATTGTGTCTCGCCAATGTAGCATGTGTTGCCACAGTGCGGGATGATCGGAGTCCCCCACCAAGGCCTGGTTTGGGTATCAACTGTCTGGCCCTTGAATCATCTCTTAAGACTTGCAATTCACATATGGAACTCCGCAGTACTAACTTTTTGTTGAATTGACGCCCCATGGTACGTGCTAGGAGGGCAGCAGACGTTGGAGTTGCAGGAGCAGCAGCCAGGCGGTGAAGTATACCCCATTAATCAGACTTTTGATGTAAGACTCATCGATCGCTTCTATATGTGCTCGTCTTATGGAATAGACATTACGTTATGCGGTGACAACGATGTTATTGTCTTCGTATAGCCCATGGATCTCAGTTATGCTTGTGTCGGGGCGTTATTGAGCCTTCTCGCAGCTTGTTATTCTAAGGCCAATCTTCTGAACAAGGTATACCGCAGGCTGTGGCCAAGGTTCCAGCTCGTAAGCAGCCACGCGGGTTTGCTTCTCTTGGTGTCTTTGCAGGGGTCCATAAGAGATCTCGAACGGATAGGAGTGTTTCCACATGCTCAGCTCCATCTGGACATACCTAGTAGGTTGACTTCAATTAAATACAGTATATAAATACGAGTCTAATAGTCCTTCAGGCTTCATGACAAGGATGGAGGTCTACCCCAAACCCTAATCGGTGCTTTGACAGTTTGTCGGCTCGGATCGTCAGCCTCAAGCGCTGCGCTTTCTCTTCGCCGCAAGCCACTACTGAGGCTTTCACGAGAATTGCCGCCATTGGACAACGATTGCACGAAACATAGCTGTTGTACAAAAATGGCACCACTAAACCATGTTAAGGTCGGCATACATATGAAAGCCAGTCTGATGCAATTTACTGACCGTTAGCAGAAGCGCAAGCTGAACTCGGGCGATGCCAACAAGCAATCGACAGAGGCCGTCGATACCTCGAGACCGTCTGCGATCTTCAAGCCTACGAAGGGCAGGAAACACACTCTGAGCCTGGCATTGCCAGGCAGTATAATTGCGAAGTAGGTCAAATCGATCACGATCAATTCCAGTCTCGTGGCAAATTCAACACCAGCAACAGACCCGGCAACGACAGAATTTTGGGCGATCTACGAGCACACGAAGTTCCGAACATAACTAATAGCACAACAGCTGCTCAACACATGAAATGAAGAATGCGCTCGTCGGCCAGATCGCTCGCGCATGCGCAGTATTTTGCGTCGACGAAGTCATAGTGTTCGATGATGGCCAAGCACCAACCAGAGCACCAGAGCGAGACGGATACACAGCATACTCCGATCCCAACTTCTTCCTCTATCATGTCCTCAGCTACCTTGAGACCCCGCCACATCTCAGGAAAGCGTTGTTCCCTATGCACCCGGATCTTCGCACTGCTGGCGCGCTTCCAAGTCTAGACATGCCGCACCACCTTCGGAGCAACGAATGGTGTCCTTTCCGCGAAGGTGTCAGCGTTGGTGCTACTCAAGTCAATGGTCAAGCAGCTACACTGCTCGATTGCGGGTTAGCAAACAAGGTCGCAGTACGCCTGGAACTGGAGCCACAGACGCGACTCACGGTACGCGTACCGGAAGACGAAAGCGGCGAGGGTGAGGCCGTGGCCCCAGACACGCCCCGCGAGGAAGCTGGCTATTACTGGGGTTACAGTGTACGACAGGCGTCTTCTCTTGGTGCTGTTTTCACAGAGTGTCCGTTCGACGGCGGCTACGATATGAGCGTCGGCACAAGCGAGCGTGGCACTACCCTGTCGACTTTACTCGAGGATGGGAACCCGTCATACATTGAACCAAGCTGGAAGCATCTCGTACTTGTCTTCGGCGGTGTGTCTGGTCTGGAAGCTGCTCTATCTGCGGACCGCGAACTACAAAACGCGGGCGTGACAGAAGTCAAAGATTTGTTCGACCGATGGGTCAACCTTGTACCCGGACAGGGAAGCCGTACCATCAGGACAGAAGAGGCTGTATGGATTGGATTGACTGGTCTGAGAAGTGTGGTTGAGGCAAGATCTGCGCTTTGAAGGCGCGACTCAACTTCTACCACTTCAGAAGCCAGAAGGACTGGATCTCCCAAGCCGACATTGCTTCGGTTATGGCAAAAGGAAGGGGTTTGCTAAGTGTCAGAATGTGCGATGTGCTGGGAACGTGCAAACGCACAACTACGTCTCGTATCGATCAAGAGCTGCTCTAGATCGCTAGTTCTCGTCCTTGTTCTACTGGAGCGGTACGCTGAGATTGGCGAAATCTGTCAGAGAGTCAATACGGCACGTAAGATACAAGAGATTACAGCCACCACTACCGATATCTCACCTCGGAATGATACCCGTGGACCGAAGACCCTTGGACCCTTCTTACAATCTACGCACGGTCGATCGACAGCGCGCAACCTCAGCTCGTCTAAATAGAGTCAAGCATGTGCAGGGGCATATGTCCTTCCAGTAGCAGAGACAAATTGTGCCCCAAATGAACACGAGACCGCCGGCAAGAATCGGTGATTCTCTTGACATGATAGCAATATTTGTGTGTTTGGTTGTGTGTATATGAGTGCCCATGCTCGAGAGACCAACTATATCCTGATTCAAGTGAAGGACAGTGAGTAGGTGGTCTACCTAAATTCACGAGATGTGCAGCAGCGGCAACGTCTTATTAACCGAGGTGCCTGCATTAGCGTCAACGCTAATGACACGCTTCAGATAGCGATGTAGTTTACGTCAGCAGGGCGTATACATCAGATACATATATACGACTGCATTTGCATCCAGGCATGTCGCGGCGTACACATGTCTCATTTACACATCCAAGATACCTAGTCCATACCTTTCTCTAACGACAGACACCATGGTCACCGACGTCACTTCACCCCCGGCGGCATCTCACGCCACCGGCGACAAGAAGCCTTGGAGGCAGACCCCTCTCATTGAATCCGCAAAGCTGTCTAAAGAAGCCGGATGGTAGGTCCACTTCAAACGGAGGTTTTCAGTTTGAGACATCTCACACCATGAAGCAGAATCTTCCTGAAACTCGAGAATCTCCAACCTTCCGGCTCCTTCAAGTCTCGAGGCCTGGGCAATCAGGTCCTCAAAGCCCTACTGAAAGCTTCCGATCCATCCAAGACACACTTCTACTGCTCGTCCGGCGGGAATGCAGGGTTAGCGTGCGTGACGGCTGCCAATTTCGTTGGACGCCCTAGCACTGTCGTTGTGCCCATGAGCACTAAGGCACACATGATCGAGAAGATCAAAGTCATGGGCGCTACCGACGTCGTGCAGCACGGAGCGCACTTCAAAGAGGCGGACAGATATCTTAAAGAGGTCGTGATGGCTGAGGCAAGGAGCAGAGGAGAAGAGCCGGTGTACTGCCATCCTTACGACGACCCAGACGTCTGGGAAGGCCACTCGAGCCTGGTGGATGAGATCGATCAGCAGATGGCGCAAGCAGGGGAGGAAGCTCCAGACGTATTGGTATGCTCCGTTGGGGGTGGAGGTCTGTTCAATGGTATCATGGATGGTATTGCCAGATGCGGCACCAGGTGGGACAAGACACAAGTGGTGGCTATGGAGACTCGTGGAGCGGATTCGCTGGCAACTGCGTTGGACAAAGACGAATGGGCAACACTGCCTGGCATTACATCGATTGCGACATCGCTAGGTGCTGTCAGAGTGAGCTCCCGCACGTTCGAGCTTGCGTCAGAAGGACGGAGAACCGGCAAAGTGAGGAATATGGTGCTCAGCGATGCCGAAGCCGCAATGGGATGCTGGCGCTTTGCTGACACCGAGAACATGCTTGTCGAACCTGCTTGCGGCGTCAATGTGGCACTGTGCTACGGCAACAGGCTCAAGAAAGCCCTGGGAAGGCCAGTCCGACCGGAAGATGTCGCAGTCATCGTTGTGTGCGGCGGAGCGGCCACATCTACAGAGATGATCAACGCCTGGAAGAAGGAATACAGCAGCGAGGTGTGAACAAATTCTCTGTCTTACGCATATACGAACATGTCGGTGGCTCTTGCTATGCCGCAATGGACGACACACTTATGAGTCATCAGCTCATCATGAGCGCCTCGATCCGTATAAGATGGTGTCTTTGCTCTTGTCGAAGCTTGGAATTATGGCCGAGGCTCGCCTAGAGGCAATGATTGCTTCCGGTTTACCTCCGCCGTGTCAGATCACCACGTCTCCCGAGCTATCTCTACATGGCCTATAGATCGTATACTTCCTCAGGATTTCTGTTCAGATACAAGGACACGGGATGAATCACCTCAATAATAGACGCTTGTACGACTGTAACGCATTGGGACGACTGGCGTGGCATCAACGATAATGGGAGATTGCACATGTCATGACGCTGGTGTCTTTCATTTAGACCTTCGAGGGAATCATGATCGTCGAAAGTCATGCTACAACGCGAAACTTTTAGCTGGCAGTGATCAAGGTCTCTCTGGTCACTAAGGGGAACATGCGTATCATTAAGCCAGTGACTTGTATATGCATAGAGATAAGTGACTTTAGAAGGTAATACAGGGCTATAAAGATTGGCAATTCGCGATGTATCCTGTATTGTAATCTGTTTCTGGCAACACTAGCACATCGTCTTAGGCGTCGTATGTTCCTTTTTTCTCGAAATTGACTTCGCAACGACCTGGAACCAAGGACATTCGCCAGTAAGTATGCAGTTGCGAGTCGAGCGAGTATGAAGAGAAGTCTACGAACCGCCGAGTACGTGCCGTTGAGATGATGTCGTTGCGCCCCACATCTGTGAGTTCAGATCTGCTTCGCGATGTCCACATCTCTACCAGAAGCGTGCGTATCCGATAGAACATCACTTCCTTGCTTAATCCATTCCACTTTTCAAAGATCAAAGGAAAAATTTGACCATGGCCGACCAGACACAACAAATGTACAAAGCACTGCAAGATCTCTTGCCAGTCAAATCCAACCCTTCTCTCAGCACTTCAGTCATCCCGTCACTCCTCCAGAGCATCCAAAAAGTCGCCGAAACTCTACGTTCCAGCCAGACGATATCTCAAGCCGGTACGGCCAACGCTTTTGGAGACGACCAGCTCAATGTCGACGTGCAAGCCGAGAATGTCATTCGCGAAGCTCTCGCCGCTTGCCCTGCTGTAGTCACAGCAAGCAGCGAAGAAGATCCCAAAGAAGTCTCAACTACTTCTGACAAAGTGCCCAATGACTCCGGCGAGGAGTACACAGTAGCGTTTGACCCCTTGGACGGCAGCTCGATCATCGCCCCAAATTGGACCGTCGGTACAATCATTGGCATCTGGGAAGGCAGCTCTGCTCTCAACCAGTCACCAGCAAAGAAACAGATCGCTTCCATCCTCGGAGTCTTCGGACCTCGAACTACTGCCATCGTTGCCTGGCGTCTGAACGGCGTATCAGTATGCTTCGAGATCGGCCTCTCTTCCACTTCATGCGAGATTGTCCGCCCAGACGTCAAATTCACCTCTCCGCCGTTCAAGACCCGGTACTTTGCACCTGCCAATCTGCGGGCTGCTGCTGAGGATGAGCGCTACTCTGCATTGATCTCAAAGTACATCTCGGAGAAGTACACGCTGCGATACTCTGGTGGTCTGGTACCCGACGTTGTGCACGCATTGGTCAAGGGCCATGGCGTGTATATTTCGCCAGTGACCGAGGTCAGCAAAGCCAAGCTTAGACGGCTGTACGAACTGGCACCGTTGGCTCTGATTGTGGAGTGTGCTGGCGGAAGGGCTGTCGATCCTGCGACTGGCAAGGATGTGCTTGAGACTAGTATACTGGACGAGGATGAACGTGGAGGTCTGGTTTGCGGCACGAGAGAGGAAGTCGACCGGGTTTGCGAGGCTTTCGGAATTTAAGTTGGCTTATGAACTGGCATGGTTAATGTCGATATAAAGTTGATGGAAACACGATCTACATGTATATATTTCCTATTATCATCCGTGCTTATTCCTGATTAATATGCTTGTGGCATGTAGACAGCAAACTTGCATCGCACGCGTGCTCGTCGTAGGCAGAAAGAACAGTCCAGGTCGCATACATGCCGTAAGCATCTTGAAAAGCATCGACGGAAACATTGACACACCACTTCTCAATAAAGAATGCAAAACGATCACCCAGTGGAAGCGAATGGAACGCAAGAACAACATACCAGCCAGTGCCTTGAAAGCATCATTGAGAGGCAATTGAAAGTGTGTAGTATTCGGTATTTCACGCGTGTATCCGCGTCTCCTGAGCATTGCCAGGCATTCCCGAGCTATGCACTATGCCTCATATCATACACGCCAGCTCATATTCCACAAAAGCCCTCTAATCCTTCTTCAATTCCGTGTACTTCTCCTCAATGCCATCCTTTGTGATGACGAACATCTGCAGACCATCGCCGACCTCAATATGCCTCTCTGCCGCACTTGAGAAGGAGTCCGACACCAAGTTCTCCACGGTCTGCCTGTCCAGTAGTACGGGTGCTTTCATCACCTTCTCCAGACCTGGGCCTGAATCGGGGTCGTACTGGTTCTTGAAGTTGACCTGGTTGTCCAGGAATGGCGTAATGAGACTGCTCGCAGCACCGGCAGCACGGCAAGACTCGCGCTCGTAGCTACCCACAGGATCGTAGGAGTAGAGCGCACCAACACCGTTCTCGTCCAGGCCACCAAGAATGGCATGCACGTAGTAGGGGAAGAAGCGCTTGTTGTACAGGATGTGGCTGAGGCGCTGCGCACAGGCGTGTACGCTCATCTCCTTGTTGTGCTGGTACTTGTACATCTTGACGACAGTGTCAAGGCGCTCCTTGAGCGCATTGCCGTCAGCGGCGAAGCCAACGACGGAGAGGACGATCTTGGCACCCTCGTTGTCGCTGCCGGTGCCGCCGATGCGGAAGAGTTTGGGAGTGTAGCGCGAGTTGATGTTGTAGCCGCTGGTGCTGCGAGTGTCGCCTGCTAGGATGGCGAAGTCGGCACCTGTGATGCCGAGTGTGGTGCCGCCGTTGTCTGTGTAGCTGTTGCAGGAGGTTAGCTGGTGCTGTAGAAGATGTCATTGCAAAAGGAAGCAACTTACGGATAGAAGCCATGTTGTCTGGGCCCGCCAGCTGCGGTGTGCGGTGCTTGAGCGAAAGAGTAGCCGGGTTCTGAGGAGGGCATGCCAGAGCGCATGAGCGAGGCCATCGTGGCCTGGGTGGAAATACAAGTGGGTGTTGGTGGAAGTTGTGAATTCGTTGTTGCTTGGCTGGAGTCGATCGGGGTTGGTCGAAACGTGTTGGTCGTGAGGTGTTGTGGTGGATGGTTGTCGGTGATTGCTGGCCGGCCTGAGAGCTTCCAGCGCGAGAGGCAGCACTGAGTGACGATGCGTGAGACGAGCTGTACGAAGCACGGGCCGCCACTGCCTGAGGCATACATAAACAAAAACCAGCATCCATCACTTCCTTCCCTCACTCATTTCTCACCTTTGGACAATGATCGCCTACTCTTGCCACACTGCATTAAACACAAACACTGTGTAGATTACGCTTCTTTCGACATCACCTAATTACCACCACCAGACTTACGAGAGGCGATGTCGAAAGGTATTCTTCCGGACGTCGAAATGTATGGCTATCCCACATGCAGACAGCTTTCCCATCCAGAGAGGTTTCGCTTCAGACCACAACTCGACGAAGAAGTCCGAGGAGACCTCAACAGCCCGCCGAATCCCGAGGTATATGACGTTCCTCCATACCACTACTGTGAAGCCTGTGAGACTACCTGGCTCGTAGGCTTGGACGGCCCCGAGTCAGCCAGACAACACCCTTCTCACAATACGCGATCTCACAGGCATAGCGGACAGTCAAGACGTTCAATGCTGGTCCATATGGTTGGTGCATGCTCTTATGATGGAGACGCCTGCGGCAAACCTTCTTGCGGGATCTTCTTTGGCCCCAATTCGTCATACAACATCAGCCGCTTTCTAAAGATTCCCAATCCCACCAAGAAGGCCGCCGAAATACTGGCTGCTACTGCAGCTGTGCGTTACGTTCGCAAAATGTTCAGACCAAAACGAGAGACGATAATTCGCTCAGAAGGAGGAATTCACCTGGAGTGCCGATGGCAAGATGGTTGGGTTACTTCCCCCTTAGAATTTTACCGGAACAATTGGACTTTCAGGCTTATCGTCGTCACCGACTCAAAATACCTCGTCAACAGCCTCTGCAACGACAAAGGAATTTGGCAACTAAACCCTAATATCGTTCACTATCGAAATGCCATGGGAGCGCCCCCAGCAGGTGATGCTCTTTTTGTAGATCTCTTAGAAGAGATCGATCTCCTTGCGCGAGATGGCGTGGAAGTCATGTAGTATCTAGTGCCGCAAACGCTCAACCAGGATGCCGCAAAGCTGGCAAACGATGCTCTCCCTATCAAATATCGTCAAAAACAAACTCCGATCCAGATATTGGCCAGCAAGAAACCTTTCCCTCAGCTACCTGACAAAGACCAACCTGGAATCTATCAATATAAAATGCAGCAACTTCAAGAGCAGCAACGTCAAGAGGAGCAACTTCGAGAGCAGCAACGTCGAGAGCACCAAATTCGGGAGCAGCAACGTCTAGAGCAACGTCGAGAGCAACGTCGAGAGCAGCGACATCAGATGCAGCAACTCCAAGAGCAGCAACGTCGAATCGAACAACAACGTCAAATCGAGCAGCAACTCCGAGAGCTGCAACGTCAAATGCATTTACCTCCGATCCAACAACGTCAAATGCAGCAACCTCCGATCCAACAACGTCAAATGCAGCAACCTCCGATCCAACAACCTCCAATCCAACAACCTCAAGTCCAACAACCTCAAATCCAGCAACCTCAAATCCAGCAACCTCAAATCCAGCAACCTCAAGTCCCAACGCTCCCAGAATTTCTCCAAGGGCTCGATGCCTTAGCCGCAGCCGCTGAGCATCGTTCCGTCCAGCAGCCGCCCAACCAACAGCCTCCAGGAGCCCTTCCCTTCAATGATCCCCCGCCTCCACTCCTGACCGGCCCGGCAAGACCAGACTCTGGCGATCAAGGTGGTGGAGACCAAGTGACGGGTACAAGGAAGCGAAGTGCCGGAGAGGAAGCCACGGATATGAACAAGCGAATGCGCCGCGACACCTTCTCTGGCGCGTGATGGGAAGAGGCCAAGGTTATTGCTATTCTGGCAAAGGTGAATCCCCCGCAAGGGCCAATTCGCCAACCCAACGAAGGAAAAAAGCTTTATTCGTTCGCTATGTATGCCCGTCGTAACCATGTCGTTAAACAGCAATCTGATTCGTGCTGCTCATCAAAAAGGGTGCAGTATAAAGTTCCGTACAAGCACATGCCATTCATCAAATACCTTCCACTCAGCATCATCCACTACCTTCTGGGTACACTCCTCCTGCCGCCCTTGCGGCTCTCGTAAGCCACAATGTCATCCTCGTCTTCCTCCTGCACGGGCGCTGGCGTCCGCCTCTCTTTCCTCTTGCGCACGCGGCGATTGAAGCTGATCTGGCTAGCGCTGTCGTCCGGCGCCAGACTGGCCATGTCATCTGGCATGCCATCGTCATCTTCGTCTTCAAAGTTCGTGAAACCACTTGCAGGAGTCCCGAGCCTCACGCCGGGGTCCATGTTGCCTCTGCGCATTTGGGCCTGCATTGACAGACCGGCGTTGCGCTCGCGCACCATTTGGCGAACGAGTTCGGCGCGGCCATGCAGAAGCTCAAAGGCGTCTTCGAGACGCTCCATGTCGGTGTAGAGATTCCGCTCGATCTCACTCAAGACCGCAATCTCAGTGTCCTCATCAAGCTGGACTGGGGCGGGGGAAGCCAAGCCCATGCCCATCAACCCGGGAGTGGAACCACGAGATGGTGGGATGTCCCTGCGCCCAGCAGCGCTGTCAGGTGACATGACATTGCGCAGAGGAGAGAAAGGCGTCGTGCCACGGGAGGGAGGCATGCCGCTCATGCCACTGAATGGAGTACCATTGCGACTCAGTGGCGTTCCAGTCTGGTTGCGAGATGGACCGCGAGACATGGAGGCGCCATACTGAGAGGCTGAAGGTGGGAACGACGAATTCTCAGCGCCAGACCAGAGGAAGCCGTCAAACCGGCCAGAGATGAGAATCTCCCATTCTTGCTCATTCACCTCCGCCAGAGTGGCAAGCATTCCATGCAGCTCTGAGTTGTGAAGGAGGTACATCGCACACTCGCAATCTCTGGGCGGACGTTCCAAGCGGTAAAGTCTCTGCAATGCACGTCGCGCTCGCTTCAATGCAGTGGAAGGAGTGGCAGGCCGCTCCGCAGGTGTCGGCGCACGCGAGTCGGATATAGTGTTCTGTCCATGCATAAGGGCAATGAACAAATTTCGCTGCCGTGTATCAAGTCTCGTCATCATAGCAAACATAAGGGTATCTTCATCTGCCTCTTCAGGTGGACCAGTAGGCAGTTCTGGCTGCTGCGAAAGCCAGCTTTGCACAGCCAGTTTGGTTTTCTGGTTCTGTCTTTTGTAGTGATCGCGATATTCGTCGGGAACATCGATGTCGATCTTTTGCATTGGGGCCTCTGCGGTACCAGATATGCCAAGGCCACCATCGTCGGGCTCTATGGCGAATGGCGGCCATGGGGGAAGCTCACGGCGACCAGAGACGAATTCGAGGATTTCGCCCCAGCTCAGGCCGGAGTCTTCCTCGTCAGATATGTATGGCTGTGGCATGGTCTTACAAGTCACGCAATCGCAACGCACCCCAGAAATGTCACGAGCGAAAATCTGCGATAGCTTGTCTAGTAAGCGCCTAGCAACCGAACGATAGCCAGTGGCTACCGCAATCGATCCATTGCGCCGCATCACATGCAGGAAGTCGTCCAGGCGCTTGTATAAAGGTGCAAAGACCTTTTGGTAGTCCTCGAGCGGCGCTGCCTGATACATCGCCGGTGACTGGTAAGTCGCGTATTGCTGCGGTCGGTTCGACTCGCCAACAAGCTTCTTCGAAATCATGTAAGGCAGACCGCCGTTCTTCAACAAGTAGTCAACTCTCGGTATCTGTGAAGGTGCAGTCATTGGAGGTGGCGGTGGAGGTGGCGGCATGCCAGCATATCCGGTGGGCGTTCTGCCAGATTCCATAGACTGTACTGAACCGTAGTTGCTGCCGACGTCTATGATCGGCGTCTTTCCGTTTTGATTGTAGTATGCGTCTTCGTGGGTAGGTGTTCGGGGTTGTGAGTCAGATGTCCGTGGTGGCGAGCTCCGAATAGGCACAACATTTGGTGTGCGTCCAGTCTTGCGATCGGGTGCAATGGATGTGGCATCTGAATCCTCCGTAGCTTCAGTGTTCTGGGTTAGGACTGAGGCCGGTTGTGAGCCAGTAGACACAGTCTGGCGATAACTGCTAGTTGGCGTAGACTTCCGCTCACTCTCATCAGGGAACGCACCCGGCATGCTCGAAACCTCGCTTTCTTGGTAGCGTGCATCTTTCCGTAGGCTTGCTCCCGACTTCGCGTTCTTGACACTGTCCGTCTTTGCATCGCTTTCACTGCCCTTCCTACCAGAACGAACATCCGCCTTGGCTCTATCTGCAGCATTTCGCATGCTTGCCCCGCTGCCTGATCGTCTGACATCCGGCTCGTCAGCGGTCAGAGGTGGGCTGGGTGGTGTGCGACTGTTTGCCGGCTCGGAACGTCTTCGCTTATCTTTCTCAGCGTCCAGATCGGTAGCCTCGGAAACATGTGACTTGCTGATATCCTCTTTGCTGTGGACAGCTTCTCGACTGTGCTGCTTGCTGAAGTTGGGGTAGGACGTGCGAGATCGTGAATCCGAGTCGGCCATACTCCGCCGGTCCATCTCGGGGACAGACATCTTCACTCGCCTGGAGCTAGTTGATTTGAGCGAATCGGTGCTTTTCGCGTAGTCTCTGTCCTTTTCCTTTTCCTTGTCCCTTTCCTTGTCCCTCTCCTTGTGGCGTTCGGAGCGCTCGCGCTCTTTGCTCGCAGTGCGACGCTTGCTCTTCTTGCCGCTGCTAGTGGTGGACGAGGGCGATTTGTGGGAGCGGTGTTTGTCGCGAGTGGTGGTGCTGTCTCGGTCTCGTTCGCGGGCGCCTTCACGCTCGTGGTCGCGGTCGTACTCCTTACGTCGGCGGCGAGGCTGGTCGTCGTCGTCTCTTGACGGCGCCATGGTGCCGTCGGAGGGTGTTGGCACCGGAAGCGGCAGGGCGGTGTCTCGCGGGTCGTCAGGGTAGACGGTAGTTGGGCATAGGCATCGCAACCCAACCGCTCGCTCGCGGAAGATCCACCCGGCGTTCAAGCTCAAGCCACCAACCAACTTGCGGAGGCGTGCAGGTGTGCGGCGTGTGCGTGTGCTTGTGCTGTGCTTCAGCGAATAATAAGGGTTTTTAGCGAATAGCTGACCCCGCCGTTTGGTAGGAGGTAAGACCAAGATTGGTGGTGATGGCGCCTCAGGCTCTTTTAGCTTTCCGTTATTATTTTTGTTACAGCTCGCGTGCTGCGCGTTAAGCAAAGCCTTGCCTCGCACGCGCTGCTCTTGCTCTAGTCTACTTGATTAGTGTGCTGCCCACGATAGAGTGGATACCTGACATACATGAGGCCAGCCATTAGTATTGCGCGCTCGAGAATTTCCACCCTGCTGCCCAAACAGACGAGACTTTCCTTCACAGCACCACCGAGACTCTTCCAACCACTCCCAATCTCCACCCTCCTCCCACCCTCCACCCTCCTCTTCCGCCACCACATGTCCGAGCCAGAGGCCAAGCGCGTCAAGATGTCAGCCTCTCCCGTCATCGGCACCCACAACGGCCACTTCCACGCCGACGAGGCCCTCGCCGTCTACCTCCTCCGCCTGCTCCCCCAGTACACCAACAGCTCCCTCATCCGCACCCGTGATGCCGAAGTCCTCAAGACCTGCGACATTGTCTGCGACGTCGGCGGCGTCCACGACCACGATGCAAAGCGCTACGACCACCACCAGCGCGAATTCAATGCAGTCTTCCCCGGCAGCGCAACCAAGCTGAGCAGCGCCGGCCTCGTCTGGATGCACTATGGCAAGCAGATCATTGAGGCTGTCACCGGCCTGTCAACCTCCGACGCCAACAACGACCTCCTCTACAACAAGCTCTACGCCGACTTCATCGAGGCCTTTGACGCCAATGACAATGGCATCCCCGTCTACGACCCTGCCGCCCTCCGCAGCGCTGGCATTGAGAAGCGCTTCTCCGAGAAGGGCTTCAGCATGGCCGGCGTCGTCAACCGCTTCAACTACGCTACCACCGCACCCCGCGATGCCGCCAAAGCCAGCGTCAGCGCCGACGCCGCCGCCGAGCCCAAGCAAAAGTCTCAAGACGAAGAGGACTCCCGCTTCCTCAAGGCCAGCCACTTCGTCGGCGAGCAGTTCGTCTCCGAGCTCCTCGACAAGCACAACTCCTGGCTGCCCGCGCGCGAAGTAGTCAAGCAAGCCTTCGCCGACCGCACTCAGTACGACGCACAAGGCCGCATTATTGTGATCCCCCACCGCCCGGAGGGCGTGCCCTGGATGGAGCACCTCTACAACCTGGAAGAGGAGAACAACGCCAAGGGTGCTGTGCTCTACGCGCTCTTTGCCGAGAGCGGCGAGGCGGACAGCAAATGGCGCATTCGCGCGGTTTCGCTCGAGCCCGGCAGCTTCGAGAACCGCAAGGGCTTGCCCGAGGCTTGGAGGGGTGTGAGGGATGAGGATCTCAGCAAGGTTTCTGGCATTCCTGGCTCGATCTTTGTGCACGCCAGTGGATTCATCGGTGGCAACGCTACTTTCGAGGGTGCGTTGCAGATGGCGAAGCAGGGTGCTGATTTGTAGATTCGGGAAATAAAAAATTGGGCTGGGCATAACAAAAGGCGAAAAGCATGATACCTATGAAAAAAAGTCTTTGATGAAATGAAATGAATACGCAAGCTACAACCATTCTGGTGCCCTGCATACGGCTCTTCATGTACAGCTCGTCTGCCGTACTCATATAAACACAGTCGTGGCGTCAAGGATGGGAGTTGTCGGTCAACAACAGCCAATGCCGGCAGGTAACCATCCATGGAATGCTCGATCTCGACCGCCGCACGTCTCCCAGCTCGTAGAACATTTTGATGTCCTGCATCGAGAATGCGTTTTTGAGGTAGTGAAGACGTCGGATCCACAAGATTGGATGGACGTTCAAGCGTTTTCGTGACCAGGTCTTCGCAGCTGCGTTGGAGAGTCGCTCGACCTTGAGGTGATATAAAGCTGTTCGTTTCATAAGTCGATCATTTCGCTTCCTCAGCTGCACTGTTTGTCGAGATTCCCAAGTATCCATTGGGAAGAATCTTCAAGTCGTCTTCTCGAGAGCATGCATATTCGGAGATGATGTCCTGGAGCTCTTATGGAAGACCAGGTAGATGTGATCTAACGACGAGCTGGCCTGCAGTGTTGAGGGAACGATGGCTGGGCTGCAGTCGCACGAGAACGGGTGACTGTCAGGTCAGTGGATAAGCCTGCGTTCGTCGTAGCTGCGTCGACCGAACAAAAAAAAAAAAGAAAGCTTCATGTAGAAAATGGGATATATCAGACTCGAGAAGTTTTTCTCGCGTCGTCAATCACACCCCATTAGTCTGAGCAGTATTGCTCTTCGCTCTGGCTGCAAGCTGTCTCTTGTAGCCTTCGCAGCTCCTTCTCACCCCTTCCGCCAACGGAACGACAGGCCTGTACCCCAAGACCTTGATTGCCTTCCCGTTGTTGGCATAGTGCACTCTGATCGCATCCTTGACACTGCCTCGATGGAGGGTCGCCGGCGTGCCCGTCAGCCACGTGACGAATTCCAGCAAAGCGGCTATGATGACCGCCAGCGCAGTCGGGACGTAGATCCTGTATCTGGGCACGTGTCCAAACTGCGCCCAGACATACGCCAGGAAGTCCCAGAAGTACGCCGGTTCCTGGTTGGTGATGAAGAAAGCGTGTCCGGCGGCGGTCTGCGGGCCGGTGGGGAGGAGGTTCTCGATGGCCAGGATGTGGGCGTGAACGGCGTTGTCGATGTACATCCAGTCGTAGAGGTTGTTGCCGTCGCCGATGACAAAGTAGGTCTCGCCTTTGGCAATCAGGTCGTGGATGAGACTGATCACCTGCGTGTCGTCGGGCCCGATGATTGTACATGGCCGGAGAGCGCACGCTTTGAGACCTTTTTCTGCATGCGTGGGCGAGAGCACGAAGGCTTCGGCTAGCCCTTTGGACCTACCATAGTGGAGTGTCGCGAGGCCTGTCTGGGTCGATTCGTCCATGTTGTGATAGTCGTGGTCGAGATCATCGATGATTGCGGTCACGCTGGAAGTGTAAATGAATCGCGTGCATCCAGAAGCCATTGTGGCATGCAAGACATTCTTCGTGCCATCGAGATTGACACGTCTAACGCGTTCCCAGTCCTCCTCCCTCGTGCTGTAGCGAAACTGTCTCCCTGGAACGATGCCAGCAGTGTGGACAACCAAATCGGGATGATAATTACTGAATGCGGCATCGACGCTTTCCTTATAGCGGATGTCGGCGTGGATGAACTTGTCGAGCTGTTGATCTAGATGTTCATCCGGATATAGCACATCAAGCGCATCGATATTCCATTGAGGATATTTGTTTGCTAGTTGCAGCGCGAGACTCCGACCAAGGAACCCGCAACCGCCGGTGATGAGAATCCGAAAGTTATCATTGACAGTCTTGGCCATGCCTTGTCGGAATTCAGTATTCGATGATGCGATTTTGGAAACAGTCTGCGATATATCAACAACAAAAGCGAGAGTCAAAAGTAGCCATAAACCAAGCAGTACAACGATATCGTACGATGTGACAAGTACATTGTACAAGTAGGGGTAGCGCTTACTGCATCTCGCTTCGCCACCAATACTCGTGATGCACAAACATTGGACCCTGGGGAAATCTGTACAATTAGGTGGATCTCGCTTATGTCATGATGTGGAAAATACATGCTTTCGTCATGCTCATCTATGCTCATGTATCATGCTGCTCAATGTTTTCTACATACGCTCTCTCTGCCTTGGCGCGGCGCGGATGATGTTGTCCACACGCAGCAGAAGTTCGGCAGCCTCGGAGGCTGAGTTGACAACTGCGCGCTTAAGCTTGTAGCTCTCCACAACGCCGAGCTCGCGCATATCAGCCACAGCACCACCAGGGGTCATCAGGTCGAGTCCTGAGCTGCTCATGCCAGCGTAGACGGCCTTGCGCAGGCGCGCGACGAGGTCTGATGAGTCGAGACCAGCGTTGTCGGCCAAGATGGTGGGAAGCTGGCGAAGAGCCTTGGAGAAGGAGTCCACGGCGAGTGCCTTCTTGCCAGCCACGTTTTGTGCGGCTTGGTCAACAGCCTTTGCCATGTTCATCTCTGCGGAGCCACCACCAAGAGTTGTGCGGGGGTTGGCAACGGTCTGCGAGAGGACCGCGAGAGCATCGTGAAGAGAACGCTCGGCCTCGTCGAGAAGCTGCTCAGTGGCACCACGAAGGACAACGGTGCAAGCCCTGCCTGCTGCGACGCCAGAGAAGCGAATGAGGCTGTCCTCACCAATGATAACCTCCTCGATAACATCGCAGTGGCCAAGCTTGACGTGCTCAGGGTGGTCGAAAGTGCTGGTGATCTCAGCGCCAGTCACAAGCGCAAGACGCTCCACGCCGTCAAAGTCGGCGTGCTCGATCGACGCAATGCCAGCATCCGAGAAAAGCTGCTCGGGCCAGTTGTAGATGAGTTGTCTGTTGACGAAGCAGTTGATGCCGTGACCCTTGATGCGCTCAACCTTGGCCTTCATCTTCTCGCGCTCCGCCTTCTCTAGCTCAGCGAGCTTGCCAGTGCCCTCAACCTTGACTCGCGCGCCGAAGATTTTCACCTTGTCTGTGTCCATGCTGGTGTTCGCAACCATGATCTTTGCGTTCTCCACGCGCTTAGGCTGGTTTACGCCAAACTTTTTGTCAAGAATGAAGCCAGGGTCGAGGTACGAGTCTGAAAGCTTGCCGCCAGCCTTCTTGATAATCTGAATGTTGGTAAGGTCGGTGGCACCGCGCATACGTAGGACGGCGTCAGTGGCCAAGTTGGCAAAGTACTCGCGGTCCTGGCTCAAGACCTTTGAGCTAAGAGTTGTCCTTGCGATGCAAACGAGGTCGTGACGGAACTTCTCCTGGTCTTTGCTGTTGTCCACGGAAAGCTCCTCGAGCGCCTTCAGGGCGGCTGCGCTCGCTATCCGGTAACCCTCGATAATCGTCTGCGGGTGAATCTTCTGGTCGACGAGCTTCTCGGCCTCTCTTAACAGCTCCGCAGCCAAAACGGCCACACTGGTGGTTCCGTCTCCCACTTCGTCGTCCTGCACTTTTGAGATGTTGACCAGAACCTTTGCGGCGGCGTTGTCGAGTGCTATGCTCTTGAGAATCGTGGCGCCGTCGTTTGTAACCATGACTGTGCCTGTGCTTGCTGATTGAAGAATCTTGTCCATGCCCTTGGGGCCCAGTGTTGACTTGACGAGGTCGCCGACTGCAATTGCGCCAACGAAGGAGCCTGTGTTGTGTTAGAACGACCGTAAAACCGGGATCTTTGGACTGTAGAACATACTGAGACGAGCATTCTCGCCCTTCTCCTCAGAGACATCGGGAGCGAAGATGTTGGCCTGGACAGAGAGCGTCAGTGGGAGTGCTTATGACGAGGCAGTAAGGACAATTACCATATTTAACTTGATTTAGAGCCGTCCGGATGTGTTTGGGTTGGACGTATGCTCAGGTGTGGTGGTGGGGAAATATTGGGCGGCGGTGTTGGAGGGGCCCTTGTGTTCGCTGGTTCACTTTTCGAGATTCGCGCCTGCAAGCTGGAAACGCGGGCTAGCTGCGGGCGAACGAGCGTTGCTTGAGAGAGAACCTCCGGCTGCAGGCAACACATCCTCAATGAGATACTCATCTCACACGTCCTACGATTATGGCAAAGCGACCTGCTGACGAGCCCCTCGAGGCGACTATTGCTGCCCAATCTCCCGCATCGAAACGCGCCCGAGTCGACGACGCTGCCGACCAAGACCTGCCTCCACCTCCACCTCCACCAGAGGATCCAGTCGCAAATGGCCGTGCAGCTCAGAATGGAGATTCACCCACACACAATGGCTCCAGCGAGGATGCCACAAGGCCGGATGATTTGGACGACGAAGATCTGGATCAGCCAGTACCTAGCGCACGACAACGAGAGCCCACCAAAGGATACAGCGATCTTTACCTGGACACGATCAATCGCGCGCGTTTAGACTTTGACTTCGAGAAGCTCTGCTCAGTGACATTGAGCAACATCAATGTGTACGCTTGTCTTGTATGTGGCAAATACTTTGGTGGAAGAGGCCACAAGACGCCAGCGTACTTCCACGCGCTGGAAGTTGGACACCATGTGTACATCAACATGGAGACGAAGAAGGTTTATGTCTTGCCCGAAGGATATGAGGTGAAAAGCGACAGCTTGAAAGATATCAAGATTGTGGTCGACCCCAAGTTCACTTTGGAAGAAGTCAAGGCGCTGGACAAGCAAAAACAGCCGGCATGGGATCTGCTCGGCAAGAAATACATCCCAGGATTTGTTGGCATGAACAACATCAAAGCGAACGACTATACGAATGCCGTCGTACAAGCTCTGGCGCATGTATCGCCTTTGCGCAATTTCCTCATGCTTGAGGATTTCTCTTCCAGGCCACAACTGGTTCAACGGTTCAGCATCTTGGTCCGCAAGATCTGGAACTCGCGCGCCTTCAAATCACATGTCAGCCCTCACGAGCTGATGCAAGAAATCAGCTTGCGATCCAACAAAAGGTTTACATTGACCGAACAGGCCGACCCTGCAGATTTCTTGAGCTGGTTCCTTAATAACCTTCACCTGGCACTTGGAGGCAGCAAAACAAAACCCAAGACTTCGATTGTGCAGACCATCTTCCAAGGATCCGTCAAAATCGAGTCTCAATCTATCACTGCACGCGCAGATGCCGGAGATCGATTACGATTCGAAGATACTGCCATTAAATCTCAAACATCGCCTTACATGATCTTGACACTAGATCTTCCACCGGCGCCGCTCTTCCAGGACGATGCCGAAAAGAACATCATCCCTCAAGTGCCACTGACAACAGTTCTCAACAAGTACAACGGTATCACTGCACAGGAAAAGATGAACAACCGAGTGCGCTATCGCCTCCTGCATCCTCTACCACCATACTTGATAATGCACGTCAAGCGCTTTGAATCAAACAAATTCCTGCAGTCCCAGCGCAACCCAACGATCGTGACGTTCAACCCTAGAGCGCTGGACATGTCACCCTACGTTGAACCAAACCCAAGCATCCATCCTCTCCACGAGCCAATCATCTACGATCTCGTGGCGAATATCACACACGAAGGTGTCAAGGTGCGCGATGACTCGGTAGAAGGCGAGGCGGAGAGAAAGGTGTGGAGGGCGCAGGTCAAAGAAGGTGGCGGCGAGGGATCACAGCAACAGTGGTGGGAAATGCAGGATCTGTATGTTGACAAGGTGAACGCAGATTTGCTGAGTACCAAAGAAGCTTATGTAATGGTATGGGAGCGCAGAAGGAGCGGGAAAGGAAAAGCGAAGGCGGCCTGAAACCCATCAGCCACGCAGCTTGAGCAAAGTGTATAATAATACTGACGAAAGCTTCTATCATGGATCACGGCACATCCGAACCTCTTTGTGCAAACTCACGACTTGCTTGGTCACTTCGATCGCTGGCTGGACGATGGAGACTGTCATATGTGTGATAGGTCTTGTCGGCTTATTGCGTTCATCTTCTTCCCATTGCATATACCTCCAAATTGTCTTGTTGGCACAGCCGCACTGTACCTTGATGAAAGCCCTGCTTTGATTGGTCATGAGAACTCGAAGAGGCGCATTCACGCCAGCAGAATATGGTGATAATATATTTTGCTTCAACATCGACGAACGGCAAGATGCCGTCGGTGGCCGGATGCAAGGACATGCCGGCCAGCGATTGGCTTCGCTCGTACGCGTAGACACACTATGAGAGAGTTGCAGGTAATGTTTGATGGTGCAACCGTTAGAGTTCGGTGCTGCGACGCCCCCCGCCCCTGGAATGTCCTTATGTCCATCCGTGTCAGCTCCTCCCGCCGTGGACCGTTGGAAGCGTTTCTGCAATGGAGATTATTATATCGAGCATATTGCCGCCTGTAGGACAAGCCTGCACGCCTGCAGGATCACTTCACCCGGACGCTCAGTCACTTCTCTCGTGAGCGTGCCGGCACGATGCCTCTCGGTATCCTCCAAGACCGCCACCTCGAGCACGTCCCAGGCACTGCGACGCTCGACGACCTCGACCCGCTGGCAGCGCTGCAGCAAGAGCACGCGGATGGCAAAGAGCTGAAGAGGAGCTCCAACGGCACTATCTTGGTGCCGCAGCCAACTGACGACCCAAATGGTATGGCCACCTGATTGTCAGCAGAATTCGGCGCGTGAATACCGCTTACTTAAGTACAACAATACCAACAGACCCACTCAACTACCCTCTCTGGCGCCGCGACCTGATCACCTCCATCCTCTGTCTCAGCTCCGTCATCGCATCGACACTCTCGCCACTCCTCGCCGCAAACACCCTCGCCCTCGTCCTCTACTACAACTCCTCCGAAACACCCGGTGGGCCGAAGCCGCCTCAGCGCTCCTTCACCAATGTCGCCCTTCTCACCGGCTACCACCTGTTGGGCGTGGGAGTTGCAGGCTTCATCTTCGTAGCCTCGGCGCGTGTCTGGGGCAAGCGCCATCTATACTTGCTCGGCACTGTCATCATCATTCTCAGCTCCATATGGGCTGGCTTATCAAATCACAACTACAACAGCCTGTTGGCAGCGCGCTTCTTCCAGGGCGTTGGGTTGGCTCCGTTTGGTAAGAGATACTGGCCTGCTGAGCTTGTGTTCCCATGAAGCTACTCATACTGACGATCGAGCAGAGGCGCTGGTCAATGCCAGCGTTGGAGACCTGTACTTCCTGCACGAGAGAGGCAAGAGGATGGCCATAGCCACATTGTGTCTCTTCGGCGGCGCCTTCCTCACCCCAGTCATCGTGGGCAAGATGACTTCGACCATGGGCTGGCAATGGACACACTTCTTCGTTGCCATTTTCTCCGCCGCCATGCTGCCGCTCCTCATTCTTTTCGCGCCGGAAACTGCTTACAATCGCGATGCTGATGGCGACACTGACCGCGACAATTACACTGCAATCCGTGCTAGATCATCGGGAAGCACTTCCCATTCACAATCACCCGACGAGAAGACAGCAGTGGATGCTGCCTCTCCCTCTTCGGACACTCCAACAGCGAAGATGCCTCTCATCTCCTACGCCACCCTCCGTCCTTTTAACGGCCGCAAGACCTCGACACCCTTCTGGAAGCTCCTCTTACGTCCATTCCCTCTCTTCTTGCACCCATCCATCTTCTGGGCGATGCTGATCCAAGGCGCCCTCATCGGCTGGACCGTGCTACTCGGCATCGTGCTCGCGGCCATCATGATCGGCCCACCCTTGTGGTTCAACGAAGTGCAAACCGGCTACATGTACGGCGGCGCAGTCATAGGAGCAGTTCTCGGATTCGTAGTTGCAGGCCTCCTTGCCGATAGCTCGGCACGCTGGCTCACGAAGCGCAACAACGGCATCTACGAGCCTGAGTTCCGCCTCATCCTCGTGATTCCGCAGCTCGTCTTTGGCTGCGCGGGCTTGTACGGCTTTGGCATCACCGCCGACAACACCCCGCGATACGGCTGGTTCTGGCCGGACTTCTTCTTCGCGCTGGTGGTGATGGGAATGGTCGTCGGCGCTGTGGCGAGCGCGCTGTACATCGTCGATGCGTATCGCGAGATCACGGTCGAAGCGTTCACATGCATGCTGGTTTTCAAGAACATCTTCTCGTTCGGGCTGACGTTCAGTGGATACGACTGGCTTGTGGCAGCAGGCATCAGGCCGGTTTTCATGGCGATTGCCAGCGTCCAGGTGGCGATCTGCTGCTCGACCGTCGTACTGTGTAAGTTCAGCACCACAACACCATCACTTCAAAAGTCTTTTTTGAGACCATGCTAACGATCCAATGATTCATAGACGTCCTCGGCAAGAAGAACCGCTCTTTCTTCGCGAGACACGACATCTTGGAGAAGCTGAAATTGAAATGAAAAGTGATCTAGTGGGAGGAAGTAGATTTATTAATTGTGATTAATTTTTTTTTGTCTGGAACCTTTGTTTCTTTGGTCCTCCTTCTGCGCAGGGCTCATAGCTTCGACCGGATTATTCTGACGAGGTAATGCGGTCCCTTGCGGCCGCTTGCGATGTCTTCTGCCGCTTTGATAACATCATCGATCTCCATGGCCTTTGGTCCGTCATGACTCCTGCTTAGCAACAAAGAAAAACGTCAGCCTCTTCTCATATCTCGCAAAACAAAAAAGGCCACCAGGGCCCAACTGCATGTGCAAAAAAAGGAAAATGCGAATCGAAAAAAGATGCTGTAGAGCCTGGAAAGAAGCGCGGTCTGCCGTCTCATTCATGCCGTAACAAAGGTCATATCAAAAAATTTCGTTCCCTTCGTCTGGTGTTGGTGGAGTTTTCTTTTCATAGTGGCACTCACTCCTTCTGCTGGTTACTCGGTCCGGCCTCAAGGAGGTCCGGGATGTCTTCGGGCTTGTTGACGCCCTCGAGCACGTTGCGCACGGCGGTGAACAGCGGGAACTCCTTCTCCTTGCCCTCCTTGCGCAAGAAAGAGTAGACTTCGTACGCGGTCGACGTGCCCTGCAGCTTCTGGCCGTTGAGCTCGCGCTCCTCGATCTCGCCGATCGGCTTGCCCTCCGCGACGCTCATCTTGGCGCAGCGGAAGTTGCGGCCGCCGGAGCAGGAAGTGATCAGGTCGGCGACGCCGCAGGATTCTTCGGTGAAGGTCTCGGTGCGTGTGGAGCTGGAGAAGAACATCTTGCCGAAGCGCACCTCTTCCATGATGCCTACGCGCATGACGGCAGCTTTGGCGTTGTCGCCCCAGCCGAGACCGTCGACCCAGCCAGCGGCAAGAGCGACGACGTTCTTGAGGGCTCCACCAAGCGAGACGCCGGCGACGTCGTCGGTCATACGCACGTGGAAGTATGGGCGGTGGAAGATCTTCTTGACGTTGGCGTGTGAGAGCGGAGGGTACTCGTTCGGCAGAGGCTGCAATTGTTGCTGCAGCTTGGGCTTCTTGCTGGGGTTCTCGCCCTCGACATTGAGCTTGGTCAGATCGAGCTGGCTGCCGTGGGGTGTGCCTTGGGGTGAAGGATGCTTGCTATCCATCTTCGGCGGGTCGTATGCAACAGTAGTCTCACTCCACTTCTCCTGCGCAACTTCGTTGGCAATGTTGGCGCCTGACAGGGCACCGCAGTAGATGCCTAGCTCGCGGCCGATCGACTCGGAGAATAGCTGGCAACCCTCATCGCTAACCTCGACTCCCTTGATGCAGCTAATGCCACGAGCAAACGGCACGATCTTGCCAACGATGCTCTTGCACGTCCTTGCGATGAACTGGTGGGGCAAGTTGAACACCAGAATGGTAGCACCCTCAACGGCGTTTACAAGATCCGGGTTGGCAACGATGTTCTTGGGCAGCGGGACGCCAGGCAGATACTTGACGTTCTCGTGCAGGCCGTTGATCAGCTCGGTGAGCTTCTGCGGCTTGGTGGACAGAGCAGACTGCGGATCGTAGTGCTTGCTGGTCTTGGGGATGGTGTACTCCTCCTCAAACACCCACATGCGCACCTCTTGCTCGAAGATGTCCGGGTTCTCGGCGACGTTCTCGCCCACGACCTTGGCGATGGTGGTGCCCCAGTTGCCAGAGCCGACGATGGCGACGCGGTGCTTCTTGGAGTGCACGCCGAGGGCGGTGTTGCTTGCCATGTTGCGTGAGGGAGTGTGAGTTGGAGTGCGTTGAGTGAGGAAGAGGTAGCTGTAAGGACGGACGGCCAATGGTCGAAAGGTTGAGGCGGAGGACGATAAGGAGCTCAAGCTGTGTTTACGCAGGGCAGGTTGAATGAAACGCGTGGGGCGACACCTGATGAGCAGGCAGGACGGACGAAGGGGTTGAGAGGTTGCAGTGGTTGTTGTGTAGGAAGAGAGGTTAACGGGCCTCATGAATGTTCTGTTCTATACGCTTGTCTCTCCTTGCTGCCTCGCCAGAGGCAAATCGGGGGCGTAGCGTAGCGTTGCTCTCGTGATGCACGTCACCCGTTGAGAACTTTTTGGCGTCCGAGCCAGCCAGCCCTGCATGTGACGTTTCGCCTGGGCCGAGGCAGGCCCTTGCCCTTGCGCCTATCAATAATACCTTGAAGATATCTAAAGAGCTCGGTGACATGTGACCTCGTCCGAGCGCAGATCTGTGTTTCATCCTCACGACCCAACACAGCTTGCCTCTCTTCACGCCTGCATTCGTCTCGTTGTACAGAACATGCGGGTTGGTGTCCTCAGCAGCATGCCACTAACCTGGTACGCGGGCCTTGGAAGCGCCGCAGATCAACCAGGAACAATCGAGCTAGACGAGAAGCGGATGCATGACACGCCCTTGACCATTGGGAGATGGTGTTAGGGCTGAGACTTGAGGGTGTACTGTATCTACTGGTGCTTGCTCACTGAGATCCCCGCCATATCGTACACATTTCCCAACAATTAAAGTCCAGACATGCATTTACGCTATAATGATTTCATGGTTACAGATCCCTATCTAAACTCTATGACATCCGATCGTTTTCCAAAAAGCCAGGGTGGCAACTCAAAGAAAAATCCAATGCGAGGGAGACGCTTTACTCAGCCTTCTCCCTGACGGCGCGAGTGTCGGCCTTCTCCATGAAGAAAGCCCTCTCCATGAACTTGAGAACCTCGTCGATGAGGATGATCGGTGCGCTCCACCACAGAACAATCTTCCACTCGCCCCAGCCGAGTGGCACGATGCCGAACACGTTCTGCAGGATAGGTGTGTAGAGGAGGGCGAAGTGAAGAGCCATGGAAAGAGTGATGGCGTAGACGAGGATCATGTTCTTCCAGAGAGGTAAGGTGAGGAGCGACTCGGATGATGAGAGTGCGTTCATGGCGTTGAGCATCTCAATGACCACGAGAATGGAAAGAGAGACGGTCGAAGCGGCCCTGGCGGAGGAATCGGAGAAGATGTGGCAGCCGATCGATGGGAAGATAGTGCTGCAGCTGTGGAAGTGGGTCTGAAGATGTTGTTAGTACGCTTGTGCGATAGGAAGAGAGACAAGAAACTTACCAGTTGGTAGAAGGAGATGTTCGGGCCATGCTCGTAGAACATGAACCACCATGCATAACCACCAACAGTTGCGAGACCGACGTAGGTACCGATGACCATGTATCTGAAGAAGAGCCAACCGCTGATAAGAGGGTCGTCACGCTTTCTAGGCGGGCGGTTCATCACATCGTGGTCCTTGGGGTTGAAGCTGAGCGCAGTAGCGGGAAGACCATCGGTGACCAAGTTGACCCAAAGAAGCTGAACGGGGATAAGAGCCTCGGGCATGCCAATCGCAGCGGTGAGGAAGATGGATACAACCTCTCCAATGTTGGAAGAAATGAGGTAGCGAATGAACTGCTGGGTGTTGTTGTAGATGCTGCGGCCCTCCTCGACAGCAGACTCAATAGTAGCGAAGTTGTCATCGGCAAGGACCATATCAGCGGCAAGCTTGGCCACGTCGGTTCCAGAGCCCATAGCGACACCAATGTCACTCTTCTTAAGCGCAGGAGCGTCGTTCACACCATCGCCAGTCATAGCAACAACTTCGCCAACAGACTGCAGGAGGTCGACGAGCTTGCTCTTGTGCGTAGGCTCGGTACGGGAGAAAAGCGAAGCGGTACGGGCGGCCTTGAGTTGATCGGCTTCGCTGAGATCGTCGAACTGACGGCCAGTGAAGCTCTTGCCAGTGAGATCCTCGTTGGGACCAAAGACACCAATCTGCCTGCAGATGGTCTCGGCAGTGTTTTGGTTGTCACCGGTAATGACGACGACGCGGATACCAGCATTGCGACACTTGATGATGCTGTCTGCGACTTCGGGGCGGGGAGGATCGAGCATACCAACGAGGCCAAGAAGAGTCATGCCCTGCTCAAGCTGCTGGTATTCCTGAGTAGTCTTTGCGCGCTTGGCCAAATCAGAGGTGACATTGTCGATGCTTGCAAGGGCCATGACACGGAGACCCTGCTTGCCGTACTCGATTACTTCAGCGTTCAAGAGGGATGCCAATTTATCATTGAGAGGAACACGCTTGCCGTTGCTGCCAACGAGACAGTGTGTACAGCGATCGAGAACGGATTCGGGGGCACCCTTGACGAGAAGACGCTGGCCATTGCCACCGTTGACAAGTACAGACATGCTCTTACGGTCTCTGGAGAATTCGAAGGTCCTGAGCTTCTGAGCACGGTTGAGGTACTCGGTGCTGGCAAAGTGGCGGATCTGTTCAGGGGCGAGTTTCGATCTGGTCTGGTTGAGGGCGACATCAGGAGTACCAATCTTCTCTGCAAGCGTGCGCAAAGCACCCTCGGTGGGCTCGCCAATGTTGTTATACAGCTCGGTCTTGGGGTCCCAGGCGAGCTCGGCATCGTTGCAGACAGCAGCGACTTCAGTCATCTGGGCGACAGTGGTAGAGGTTGCAGCCGGGTGCTCGATGACCTTACCAGCTTTAGAGACTGCACCCATAGGCGCGAAGCTGGTACCTTCAACGTGAAGCTCCTCGAGATCGTTGCCAGCCTCGTTCACGTATACAATCTTGTTGACGCTCATCTGGTTGGTGGTGAGAGTTCCGGTCTTGTCACTACAGATGACACTGCAGCTGCCGAGAGTCTCGACCGAAGGCAAGCTGCGGACGATCGCGTTCTTCTTCGCCATGGTCCTGGTTCCGAGGGCCAGACAAGTAGTAATGACAACGGCAAGACCTTCGGGGATGGCAGCAACTCCAAGAGACACAGCAATCTTGAGGTAGTAGATTGCACCCTTGGTCCAGTTGCCGCCGAAAGAGGGATCGTTGAAGTGACGGATGTTGATCAACCAAACGAGGATGCAGATAGCGGAGATGACCTTGGCCAAGCTGTCACCGAAGTCGTTCAGCTTCTCCTTGAGAGGTGTAGGCTGTGAGATTTGAGCAGTAATGCTCTCGTGGATATCGCCAATGGCGGTGTTGGTGCCAGTCAGAACGACAATGGCGTGGGCGTGGCCCGTGACAACGGTAGTACCAGAGAAGAGCATGTTGATTTGATCCTGCTTGACAGCATTCTCGTCCTTGATGGCCTCGGTGTCCTTGCCTACACTCTCGCTCTCACCAGTCAAGATAGACTGGTCGATGCGGAAGCTGTTGCTGTTGATGCTGAGGACTCTGCAGTCGGCGGGAATGCGGTTGCCGACAGCGATGTCGACAATGTCACCAGGGACCAACTCCTCGGCCTTGACAGATTGAATTGTTCCATTGCGCACGACCTTGGCGGTGTTTGCGCTGTACTCTTGCAAGGCCGCAATGGCCTTCTCGGCAGACGATTCCTGGCTGACACCGACGACGGCGTTCAAGATCAGAATGGTGAGGATAACGGCGGGGTCGACGAAGGCAGTCCATCCCTCCTCTTCTTCGAAAAGGGCGAGGACGAAGGAGACAGCAGCGCTGGCTAGGAGAATAATGACGAGCTGGTCCTTGAATTGCTCGAGGATGAGCTCCCATAGGGGAGTAGGAGGCTCTTCGGGAATGGCTGTCTCGGGGAATCAGTGGCCGCTTGCTATTGTTCGCAGAGGGGGATCGAAGCGTACCGTTCCTGCCATGCTTCAGCCTCGAGGCCTCGACTTGGCTGTCTGATAACCCATGGGCCTCAGTGGCACCAAAGTGGGCTAGCACATCGCGCGGCGAGCGCACGTATGCGTTCTCCATCTTGCTTGCTATCCTCAGGCCTGGGAGATGGCCTGTATGTTGGAGGGTTGTGGTGCTCGGGTTAGAGGGAAAACCCGGAGTGTTTGGTGATGGAGAGAAAGCGTTCGGAAGGTCACGACGACTATGATATGCAGGGCGACATCTGGCAACGTAGTAGATAGATAGTAGTGCTTCGGTGGTGCTGCTAGCGGGCCCGTCTCGGTGCTTGCTTGCACGGCGGGACGTCAGAGCGCGTTAATAACGTGCAGCCATTCGCCCCCGCCGAATCTCCAGCTGTCTTTTTCGAAGAAGAAGCCGATCGCCAAACCGCTCTCAGGGACCTGCAGCCGGCCCGCGTTTTTCAGCCTCCGTCTCCCTGTCTATCTGCAAGCAGCACATGCCCACGACCAATCAGTGTCGAACGTGTTGTGAGAGGAGAGCACAATAGAAATCCTACATATGTAAATCATTAGGACACTCACATGTGTAACAGCAAGGCTGCGACCCAATACGAGCATCGACTCTCGCCTCACAGTATAAGACTACAGCATTGAATCACGTGCAGCCTAGACCAAGGCCGCCACCACCCCGAGACGAGAAACGCTGGCTGCCACGCCTGCGCCAGAGCTCAGCCCTAAGAGCTTGGCTCCCATCATCACAGACCTGTTATTGCAGTAGTAGCAGCGCCTATCTGGCCGACGTCGACCCAGTCCTCCTCAAGCGCCCCGCCCATCGTGTTTCCAAACTGCACCGCGCGGGCCGGGCGGGCTTGGAGAAAGCAGGCACCGATCTTGCACGTATGTAACGACAATGACGACCTTTCTTTGATCGCCCGCGAAGGCCTTCCGATCGGGGCATCGCGCTCAGTGGCAGGTGAGGTAGAGTTACGTTGTGCATACAGAAGAGTCCGGCTTCTGGGCAGCTCAGCCTTGTAGGGAGCGATCAGCAGCTTGACGTCTACCTCAACGAGCTTGGAGAGACGAGTCGTAGACTCCAAGGCCGTGGCCGCCATACTCGGCTGGGCAAACACAACCTGGCAATCGATCCGAGTGCTACTAGAGCGCCCAGGGCGTGGAGACCACACGCGGCCTCCCACGAGTCGCAGACCAACGAATCGATCACCGGCCGCCAACCAGCACTTACTTAGGCGCACCTGCTTTGGTCAAGAATGTGACTAGCTTGCGTCGACTTCAGGCGCACTGTAGTGATGTTATCGATCGTGTATGTTCAGAATTTCATAATCGTTATAGAGATGCTACCGAGATAAAATGTAATATGACGGGCTCCCTCTTACGTAGTCCGCCAGTAATTTTGGTGATGCTAGCCATCCTAGCTGTGGCATCGAGTGAATGCTCAGAATAGAAGAATGAAATAAAAATATGGGTATAATAGAGGCCGTCAGGAAAATTGAGATCGTCAGTCGTGCAAATGTTTGCACTTTTCATTGCTGTCATTCGCACGTATCAACCTGGAAGGTCGAGGAAAGGTAACAGGAAACGTGCTACCAGGCGTGTCGTGTACTGGCATTGGGTTTGCGAAGAGAACGGCACATCTTTCCTCGAGCGTAGGTGGTTTTCTATCATTGCACGTTAGCAACCGGGATGGTTTTTCAGAAGACTCGGTTAGGTGCAGACTTACGCCTCTCTTCAAGCAAATCCCTGAGCTGGACGCAGAAATTGTGCTCGATCGGGTCACCCAACCGTGGTGTCTGTGGTCCGAAACTGCCCCCGCGAACCCACTTCTTATCGCGGTATTTGCACTGGAAAAGACCAATCAGGAGTTGGAAGCGTGCATCAATGCGTTCACACGCGTTGCTAGCTTCCTGCTGAGCTTCATCGTATGAACGCTCACGTTTGCGATACTTTGCGTCAGCTTGGATCTGTATGGTACGCTGGGCCTCCTCGAGTACCATAGCAAACGCGAGCATGACAACAAATGTGGACAACCATGTAGTATCCTTGCCACCACTGGTGTGGAGAGTGGCTTGCTGCCATTTGAGGATATCCTCGTATATCTGATTGCGGATAACATGGAAGAAGAACTTGAGTTGACGGTTGGCTAGTCGCGGAGAGGTGTGTGGTGCGACGTTGGCGGGCTTGTAAGAGCTGCGAAGATGCGCATGTACCATTGGAAGCGTCTCTTGCGTGATCGTAAGAGTGTGGCCCATGATGTAGGTGACAATAAGCATGCGGATGATCTTGCGGAGGAGCTGTTTGAGCTGTAATGAATTAGCATCTTTTCCGTGTGGTTTTAGAGATGTACACACATCATAATCGCCCGTATTTCGATAAAGCTCGCAGACCATTGCGAGCATAGTTGCTTGGAAATCGTCGATCTGCGATTCTTCTTCGAAACATATCCATGGGAAATGTGCCAAGGGTTCGTCGGCCATCAAATCGTCAAGATAGTTCTTGAAGTGCCAATCATCACTCGGTTCCAGTTTAGTGATACCTAGTGGGGGCGACCACTTCTCGCAACGCTCGGGTTGACGAGTGTTCACGTTTTGGAGATACTGGTATTGGCCAAGTAGTTCCAGAGTCGCCGGCTCAAATTCGTATAGCACCCATCGCAGTGGATGTCCGTAGCCGCTAGTGAGGCACACTTCGACCGGTCGTGTGTAGTCCCAGCCACGCACTTGATCCTTCACGCAGTCCTCAATGTTCTGCTTCGAGTGCATAATGGTATATGAGGGTGGGAGGAAGTCCATCACGAAATCTGGCAACTTGGACCTGTTACAGTCGAAGAAATACAGTTGACCTTTCTGTGATCCGATGATGCATCTAGCACAAGGTGTGCCGTCGTCAGGACACTGACTCTGTCAGTACCGCATTTTCATTTCATAGTTCATGGCGACTTACCGGGTCACGCTGGAGCTTACATCTCCAGCAAGCACCCTTCTTCCGCATTCTCGAGCTTCTTTCTCGCGCGTCCTGGTTGAGATGTGTATTTTGTTTCCTGCCTCCACGTTTGGGTTTGTTGGTTTGCGGGTCTCTTGGCCGCGCCGTGATTGGAATATCCTCCACGTTGACAACTGCGAGTTGCCTTGGCTTTTGCCTTGAAGAAGTGGGACTCTGTCGTTCGGCTATGATTGCAGGATGCTGCGGGTATCGATATCGTGTAGAGGTGGACAGGGTTGCAGCTTCGCTATGAGCTTGGCGGGTTACAGAAGGTTGCGTGCTGAATTCATGCCGTTGTCCGTTGGGCTGAGAATGTGGCTGTTGCAATTGTTGAGAGCTGTTGTTTGTCAAATCATAGGATGGCATTGGTACTGGAGGAAAGCTCCCAGAATGGTGGATTTGCGGTTCTGGTGGATTTTGGCGGAAAATTCCTTGCATATGTTGTGACATGAATTGTGCATGTGGGTCATTTTGAACTAGGATCGACTGTTCGTGGAGATTTCCCCAAGACGGTCCGTATGTGCTCGATTGTAGACCAACCGGTGTCCATGGTTGGTTGTAATGTACGGGCCTGAACGGCAGAGTTGTGCCAAAAAGATTATCGCTTGCTGTGGCGCCCACAGACACGGTTGTAGCGCTGTTGTAACCATGGTATTGTGAAAATGCAAGCTGGTCGGTGGTGTCGCTAGCGAGAGTGTCGTCGCTGGCAAGGGTGCTGAAAGATGACCATTGCTGCTGTGTCAGATCAGACACAATCCCACTTGTTGATTCTCGCGATCGAGTTGCGGATGGGGATGAGCCATATGTGCTGCGCGGCATTGACTGGCTCATATGTGAGTAGTCGTCTGATCTGCTGCTGTAAGGCGAAATCTGCTCGAAGGCCTCATTTGGACTGTTTGTGTACTCGGTCACGAAGTCGATGGGAATCTCGTCAAGGTTACCTTCGTCTGATCGCAGATCATACCCACTCGATGCGGGAGTGAGCTGAGGTTCGGTGTCGCCGGGTGACAAAGAGCTGTTCGGCGGAGCATTCTGAGACGATGGTTTCGGCGAGTCGTCAATGAGACTGCTGAGTTCCTCGAGTGTCATGTCTTCGAAGGTGCCGATGTTGCCGATGTTGCAGTCGTCCGAGTCCGAGTCGAACAGGTCAGCGTATGGAACACTGATCAGGCTGCCACCGAGGGCAAGTGAATCTTGATGGTTGACCATGCTGACGAGTGGGAAGGATTCACATCACGGGCCCGTCGGCGGCTCGTTCCTCACGGATCGCTCGCTTGGCTGTTGGTTGATATGGCGGAGCTGAGTCGTACGAGAGAGTGAGGTGGTTTTGGGAGGTGTGCCTGAGGCACTAACGGGGCGCCCAATCAGTGCGGCGCAGTCTTCACCGGCGCAGTCTTCTCCTCGTCTTCACCGGTATCTAGTGCAGCGGGTTGGTGCTCGCGGTCGCTCTCGGCTTCACCGGTGGCTATCGGGATGGCTGGGGCAAAAGTGAGGGATATCCTGACGGTGAAAGGCTATTGTTGGAGAAGACGAGTGATGCGCCATGAAGAAGCCCTTGAGCCGCCTCGACTCTGCTTCGCCCTTCAGCCCCGCAGCTCATCTCTCATGCATGCACTGCGACTTTGGCGCCGGAACACCTGCGATACCTGCGTGGCTCAGCTGAGGTCGTGTAAAACGAGGCAATCGGCTGGCCGCATGCATGTATGCATCATCTCCTTTTGCCACATGCAGCAGCAGATAACGCGACTTGGGCGCTGGAGGCCTTGCCTCATGCTGTGTGAGATACATATATCCTACCATCCAAGCCTCACGGGTGACAGAAGATGATATGTGTGCCACCATGGTTTTCCTGCTGCGTCTTGCCGCCCAAGGAGACCCGCAGGTGACCGGTATTGTTATTGCAGGTGCATGTACTAGGTGTGCTTCACCTTTGCAGACATGACCGGTGTCGATATGCCTCAGGCACTGGGACTATATTGTTGTCTGAAAGCGGTTTCAACTGGCGGTCTGGGCCACCAACGTACACAGCTTTACCTTGGAGAAGACGCCAGGCACTGATCCATCGCCTGAGCTTCATTTGGATACTTGTACATGAGCTAGCAGTGGGTTCCACCTGACAGGTGCCAGCACTCATAAGGTGTGCGTCCTTCGAGACTTCGCTACAGCCGCTTTTGAACGTCTCTTTTGTCCCAAGGTAAGGTATCGTTCCTGCGAACAATGTTGGCTTACATGTGGCGGCGGGCTCACGTGCCAGATGTTGTGGCGTGGTGCAGTAGTGCATACAATAGACAGGTGGATGACAGCACAATATATCAATGGCGTCACATCTCATTCCAGACGCTTTTTGGGATGAAGCAGGGGCGAGAGGGGATATTGCATGCATGTGTGCCTTTGACCGTCTCAAAAGCCTCCTTGGCTTCAATGTTACCTGCCATCCATCGCATTCGCAGCCCTGCCCAACCCAACTACTAAGCCACGCGGCACGGAGAGCGGAAGCAAAACTATAAACAGGGCGAGCTTTCCCTACCGCAGTTTCCATTCAGCCCTACAGGGCGTCTCCACGCTTGTGACGAACGTACGGCGACGTCCGTTGACAGCTCGAGCGAGAAGACGAGGGAAATCGCCGAGTCTCACAGCAAAAGTCGACACAGAATCGTGATTGCAACAGATGACGCGCGGTGCCGCTCTGTTTCCAAGCAAAATATGACGTACAGAAACTGCTGGGCGGGCCCAAACGTAAGTCTTTGCCCAGCTCGTGTGACAGGCATCGCCCTACGAAGTGTCCGAGGACCCCACTCCGGCACTCGAAACCTGGCAGCACGCGCGCTACAAGGCGAATAGTCACGATAGTATGATGATCGTTGTCAGAGAGCTGTGAGTATCGATCGGCATCCCATTGGGCCATGTCCTCAACACTCGCCTTACTTCATACACATTGGCGAGGCACTAGAGAGCAAACCCCCGCCTCGCACATCTTGCTTCAACCTTACACTGCGTACACATCTCCCTTGGCGTCTCCATAACTGCAATTGCTTAGGACTAAAGCTTTTCACATAACTAAGTCGTCTACCGAGAAGCTGCCCACGGGGTAGACTGTCTCGGCTCCGCGGACTAGAGATCCTGCAAGAAGCAGCTGAAGGCTAGCTATCGATCCAGGCGCCAGTTGCCCATCATGTCAGGCCGCGACGATGTAGATGACCGCCGTCGATACAACCAACCCTACACTCACAAGCACACCATCCCTACCATCCAGAAATATCGCGAGGAGAAAGACAAAAGACGCGAACAGGCGGGTAACATCGATGAACAGCGTGGAGAAGATGGCGAGGCCATTTCTCGGAAAGAGACGGCGGAGCGTTACTGGCATCGGGAGCGTCACAATGATGGTCAGGAGCAGCCTGTCGAAGAAGGCGAAGAGGTTGCTTCTGGTGGAGCGGATGAAGAAACGCGAGCAGACACAGAAACGCCTCAAGATACCTCACAGGTGGATCCCAGTTCTGTCGATCCGAGAGCACGGAGGAAGGCTGGCAAGAAACACAAGGCGGAGCGCATGGAACGAGAAGTAACAGACCCGGTCACACATCTGCCCGTACGGATATTCGACTTCACCGACGAGGCGCTAGAGGAAATCAGCGAAAATGAGCCTCCACACGGTAGCACGCCTGAAACGTACACGGGATTCCGAGCGAAGGCCAAGGGCGACGAACAACTTCAGAAGGAGATGGACGATATGCGCAAGGGACAAAAGGGAATGAACCAGCAATTCCCACCGCCCGATTTTGTGGAGATTCGTAAAGACCTGGAGGACATCGAGAAGAAGGCCTTTACCATTGGTCTGGTCGGAGTCGGCGTCCTCGTATTTTCACTGCTGTTTTTGGAAAGATTGCTTGTTGGGCAAGGCCACTCTTTTGCAAGGCGATCATGCACCTGGGCCTTGCTAGGCTTTGCTGCGGTGGGCGGCTTGTGGGCAGTAGCTTCAGGTGTGCGACAGTGGCTGTCGAAGCGTATCGACAGCGTTTGGGACGATGAAGTCTGGGACGCCGATCGCAGCAAGCTGGAAGCAGATAGTTCAAAGCACGATGCAGAGAGCGTTCGCTGGCTGAACTCCCTTCTTGGCTCTGTGTGGCCTTTGATTAACCCGGACCTCTTCATATCACTGGCTGATACGCTCGAAGATGTTATGCAGGCGTCGTTGCCAAGGCTGGTGCGCATGGTGAGCGTCGACGACATTGGCCAAGGAAGCGAGCCTATTCGCATCCTGGGAGTACGCTGGCTTCCTACTGCTGCTGCTGCGCGTTCCGTTGGCGGAGACGGAAAGCTTCGTAAAGCCAGTGACGGAGGACACAACGACAGGACTGTGCCAGGCGAAGGCGAAGTCGAGGAAGACGTGGTACAGAATGATGAGAAGAGTAAGGAGGATTCTGGTAAAGACCAGGCTCAAGCGGTTGCGGAAGGCATGGAGGCCGAAGATGGCGACTTCATCAATCTCGAAGTTGCCTTTGCTTATCGTGCGAGATCGGACAAAAAATCCGTGGCCAGCCGGATGAAGGACATGCACCTTTACCTAGCCTTCTATCTGCCTGGAAACTTGAAGTTTCCCATCTGGGTGGACTTGAAGGGCGTAGTGGGCACTATGCGAATGAGGCTCCAACTCACCCCAGACCCTCCATTCTTCGCTCTGTGCACCATGACTTTCCTTGGCCAGCCCAAGGTACAGCTGAGCTGCCAGCCCTTGTTCAAGAAAATGCTGAACATCATGGACCTTCCTCTGATCAGCCAATTCGTTCAATCTTCGGTTGACGCGGCTATGGCAGAGTATGTGGCTCCAAAATCGATTTCGCTGGACCTCAAGGATATGCTCGCTGGCGATGACTTCAAGAAGGACACTATCTCACGAGGTGTAGTGGTAATTACCATTGTTCGTGGCTACGACTTCAAGTGTGGGGATGCAGGCATCCCCTTAATTAAGGAAGCGACCTCCGATCCGTACATCTCTGTTGGCTGGGCCAAGTTTGGTAAGGCTCTGTGGAGCACGCGACTGTTGATGAATGAGATGAATCCGGTGTGGGAAGAGACCGCGTACTTGCTTGTCAGCCCTGAAGAACTTAATGTCAACGAGCGCTTACGACTGCAGCTCTGGGACAGCGACCGTTTCACTGCAGACGATGACTTGGGCCGCATCGAAGTGGACCTCAAGCACCTTATGAAGAGTGAGCAGACAAATGGCAAGATGCACAAGCGCTGCGATGGCTTCCGCGCTCTGAAAAAGGGCGAGGATATGCCTGGCAAGCTGGAGTGGAACGTTGGCTACTTCTCCAAGACCCGCATACAAGATTGCCAGCTACAGCAGCAAACGTTCGACCCTGAGGTGCGGACAATGGCACAGCTCCGAGAGAGCGTTGACAAGGCTTGCGAGAAGAAGCTGCGAGAAGCCTTCATCAAGGGAGATGAAATGTCTCGAGATAACAAAGAGCTCGAGCAGCAGAAGGCCCAAGAACTCAAAGAGAGGCAGGATCAGATGATCATCTCTGCACCACCACCAGACGGGTACCCTAGCGGTATCTTTAGCATCCAGATCCACCAAATCACCGGACTGGAACTGGAGAAGTTATCAAAGGGCGATGACAGCGACGACATACAAGACGAGGAGCAGGAAACTGGCGACTCTCTACCCAGTGCTTACTGCAACGTCATCATCAACCACCGCAAAGTGTTCAAAACGAGGACCAAGCCACAAAATGCAAAACCGTTTTACAACGCCGGGACCGAGCGCTTCATTGCCGACTGGCAAAACGCGGAAGTACACATTGGCGTCCGTGATGCCCGTGTGCACGAAGACGATCCACTGCTTGGCATTGTACACCTAAATCTTGCAGAGGTGTTCAAAGAACGCTCGCAGGTGAATGGCTTTTTCCCTTTGGCTGGTGGAGTGGGCTTTGGACGCATGCGTCTCTCCATGGTCTGGCGCAGCGTACAGCTCCAGGCCCCACCTGAGGCCATCGGCTGGGAGATAGGAACTCTGGAGGTGAAGCCAGAGATCGAAGCCTCTGACATTCCGGATGAGTTGAGAAACTTGCGCTTGAAGCTCAGCACCAGCCTTGGCTCGGGCAAGATGTATCCGAGCAAAAAGCACACTGGGTGGTCGGCACACCGCCACGCTCCTCACTGGCTGGCTGTGGAGAAGCGTTACAGCACGTGCCTCTCCATCCGCTTCCGTGACAAGAAAGTGATGGGTGGACACAACGCGGCGTTCGCAGTCTTATGGCTGCGTGACATTCCTGATGAAGAGGATCGAGAAATCGAATTGGCAGTCTGGAAAGGAGACTTCAAGCGCGCAATCGCATGCTCCCTCGACGAGCCCGGCACCAAGGTTGGCACCATCAAATTGAAACTCAAATTTTGGAGTGGATTAGGACAGGCGCACAGCTCCTGGGCGAACAAGGACCCAGATCTCAGGAACGTGATGGAGGTCCTCGAAACGGCGAGAGACAATCTGGACGAGGAGCAAGCTGGCGAGAGGGCAGGCGTAGTGCATAATGAGAGCGATACCGAATCGCATGCCGGTCGAGATGATGACGACTCATCAACGGACGACGACTCGGATAACGAAAGTCGGAGGAAATCAAACGGAGACACGAAAAATGGTGATGATCATGCTCACAAGGACTCCCAAGGTCTTATAGACCAGTACCGCGAAAGGCGCAAGGACCAAAGAGCCGAGCACAGACGGCACCGAGGTGTGATGCAGTTCCGCATTCCACGCACAGCGCGATGGGCTATGCACAAGGGTGAACGCGTGCAAGACAAGGTCGCGGGAATGTTCAAGCATCATACCCGCGAACCTGGTATTGAGACAGAGGTCTGAAAAGTTGTAGATAGGTCGCCAAGATGACGCATTTTCATAAGTTACGATAGTTTAATGATAGTGGGCTAGTTGCCCTCTCGGCAAGACTGTTTAGCATTGATTGATACCTTGGAGAACTCATAGGCCATTTCAGAACGCTGAGAATGAATCACCGGCGACTTTGCGACACGAGTAGACATCCAGCGATTGAAAATGCAGGGACAAAAAAAGCCAGGTTGTACCACAGCCAACTAGCTAGGCACAAGGCATGCAGGCCTGGATCACAAGGATGGCGCAAGCATAATCAAGTACAACGCAACGCTCGCAGTAAGCATCACCACAAAATTGTGGAAATAGATTTGGACGCCTGGATGAGAACTTTCTTATCATATCGATCGTGGCAAACGTCTTTTCCAACATCAATCTTCGTAACACCGGATTCTCAAGTCGACAGGCTGTCAACACTTGTGCAGAGACCCATGGACCTGACTAATCCAATGTTTAGTCTCACAGCCAGAACCTTGTAACCAACGAAACCATTTTCATGTCGAGTCATCTAAAGTCACCGTCATCTCTCACTGCGGCTTCAATGCTTGCCACTTAGACAAGCCCTCTTCTTCGGCCGCATCATCCAATAAACCTGTGTTTGAGCTGACACCAGTATTCGTTCGTCTCGGGGGCAATACAGGCGCGCCCTCATCTTCTGTGCGCGAGTTCTGCACAGCTCTCCTCGTTGGGGGCAGCGGAGGCGGTGTTGCAGTTTGTCTCCCGCTGGCCGGTGAAGATAGCCCATGAGTCGAACCGGTCGTCCGGCGTGGCGGGGGCTGCACGATGTTGTTGACTGATGCAGGTGAAGCGTTGTTCGCACGTCGCGGAGCTGGTGGTGGTGGTGCTATTGAACTCGAAGCAGGCGATGGCTGAGAATTACTGTTTGCGCGTAGAGTCTTAGGCTTCGGCGCGGGCTTTGGAGGGGCTGGTTTCCGTAAAGTTTGCTTCATGAGGTGGGCTGGTGCATCAGAAGATCTTAGAGATCCTGCTGGTGCGGGTTGATTGAGGTCGGGTGTTCTAGACCTAACGCTTCGAAGTCGAGATTGTGGGTTGTCCGTCGAAGGACCTGATTCGAAGGTTCGCGTGCGGGTTGGCAGAGCTGGGGGTTTTGGAGTTGGCCATGGCTTTTCTACTTCAACCCAATCTGAGTCGGCACTGCCAGGTGCGAACGGGTTGCCAGCTTTAGGCGCAGTTGATTGTGAGCTACTAGGAGGTATTCTGACAGCAGAACGCGCTGGCATGCCATTGTCAAGCCACCATTTACGTTTGTCAGAGCTTGCTGGTGGTAGCCCTGGCTCAACAGATTCATAGCCAATGAGTGACTCCTCGTCCGTCTCGAACTCCCTTGCCGAAGCAGAGTTTCCTTGGACCGTTGCTCGCCTCTTCACGTACAGATCCTCGCTGATCTTGTCCTTTGTAACTTGGTCGATAACGTTGATCTGACATTGGAAAATGCCCCACACAGGCCTGTGGTCAGAGAACTTCAACGGCGCGGAATCATAATGCAGTTGGCGGAGATTGTCGCCCTTGGTGAGGATTCGATCACACCAAGCCGGGATGCGAGCCTTCTCGGAAGTATCGTAGATGTCCGTACCTGGATTGAATTTGTAGGTGGGCAGGAATGTTGGCGTCGTCTCTGAGTAGTGAGGGAACGCCCTACCATGTACCATCTGCAGATTGAGCTGATCATTCTCGTAAAGCTTGCCCAGGTCGTTCGCATCGATCAGCTGTCGCGCCCGCTCGTTGCTCGTCCCAATGCGGTAATTGAAATCGCCGAACCAGATCACAGCTTTGTGATCTTCGATTGATCTGTTACGTTGGAACCTTAGACCGTTTGCGATGGTGCGGTAGTCCTGGTTGCGTTCCTCGTAGTTTGCAAAACCAGCCGCAAGATGAGCGGTGACGAGACAGATTGAAGTGTCCGCGTAGTCCATCCGAATGGCTACTGCACCCTTGTTCCCGGCCATGCCACTCATGCCCGTCTTTTTGACCGCGCCTTCCACGTTCTTGATGTACGGCAAGACGCTAACCCGAACGAACACTGATAGAGACGCGCCAACAAGCTGGCCTCCTCGAAGCATCACGTAGTCTTCACTACCTAGCATCGCAGCTCTTTTGTTCAAGGTATCACGCACAGCATCTTCCCATTGCTGCCGGCGATGTGGATCTGTCTGTAGTATTTGCTGCGGGCTCAACTCCACTATCTCTTGAAACGCCACTGCCATGATTTCAGGCATTTGCAATGCGCTGTCGACATTTGGACACAGCCACGGACTCAGATCCTCTGTCATACCAATTGTTCGACCATTGAGGTTGAAGGTGCCGACCCAGATGTTGATCGCGCGGGATGATGTGTATTCCGTTGCGCGACGGCTCAATTCACCAGTCACGTAATCGTTGATCGGATCGTAGAGATGGACTGGGACCTGGCCCATGAGTCTCCCAAGGAGTAAATCAATGTGCTTTTGTCGGTGCGGATCGATGAAGCTGTTCTGGATGACTCTTTCCGCGCTCTTCCGCAGGTCAGCAAAGAAACCTCCACCTCCGTTACGCGTGTGACTGGACTTCAGTGCTCCAGTACCAGTGTATATCATGGAGAGACCGTCACCATTGTCAGCCCAAAGGGTGTTGTGGCGAGCCCAGAAGTCTGATGTGGGCATGCGATCATCGTGCTGCCTAAGGAATATTTCCAGCGCCATGTGCGATATGATGTGCTGGATGTGATTCGTGCGGTCCAAACAGTCGAGGCAATTCGTGCGAAAGATACCAGCCTGCTTAAGGACTTCGTTCTGACCCACCATAATCGCCTTCCGCCCTCCGGGCCCAACACGCGGTGTCGCCTGTGCTTCTTCCGAAAGGAAGTACTCGAAAGATACAGCAGAATCAATAAGCCATCGCTTGATCCCTTTGGCTGCGTCAAGTCCCACTCCCCTTACTTCCGCATGGTAGTCATAATTGACTGATTGAAGATGTTGGTGCTCGGACTCGCTCTTTTCCGGATCCCGTCTCTCCGAGAACTGGCGGATGTGGTAGTCATACTGCCTAGTGAGCATGGTCTCGGCACTCTTTTCACTCAATAAATTGACCACCAAGACGTCTCCATACGCCCTTTGGAGAGACTCGAAGTGCTTATCGAACGCTGGCTGCGTTGCTTCAGCAGAACGACTGATGGTGACTTTCTGCTGCGTGGGCAAGCCATTCGCCTGTTCCCAGAACAAGGGTACACTGCCACGGCACTGTACGTAGGAGAAGCAAAGGGAGTCGGTGCAGAATATTGTCTCCGTCTCGACAAAATTGGCAACGTTGCCATCATCGTCGATGCCTCTCGCATTAAAACGCGTCCCAGCCCTGCGGCACGAAAGCCTTGAAATGACAGTCATGTTTGAAGGTTGACCCAGCTTAGAATATCTTGCGGGCGACGACGATGCGGGTACATGTACGGTCTTCGCGAAGCCACGGATGGCCGAGGTCAAAATGCCCGAGTGATCCAGCGCATCGCGCTCGTGCTCTGCGAGTCGCGACCGGAAGTCGACAAGTGGTTGGATCATGTAGGTGTTCCACAAGAAGCCAGCTTCCAGACTTTCGACAGCAACAGTACTCGACTCCGTTGATCTGTCCTGTACTCGCTTTGTCAGATCGAAATCGGTGCTAAAATAGAAACTGCCCCCACTGAGCATCTTCTTGAGCGCCATACACGGGTGCTCAAGTAAAGATTCGCGATGCGCTTGCCCTTGGAAGTCCCAGTTGTCTGCTTCTATGGTTTCTTCGGGAAATGGATTGATGGCATCATTCAGCAGATGGTCATAGTCTCCTCGATTCAAACAGTGAAACTCGACTGACAAAATCTGCTGGACGTCCTCGCCAGGCCGTACAGTCGCCACCTGTCGCGCATTGCTGACGACGCACAAGAAAACATCGCGTCCTATCGTGATGAGTCCGAGAGTGCCATAGACTTTGAGTGAGCTAAGCGTGCGGTAATCTTCCATTTCCGCTTCCTCCCAGGAGCGAAACTCGACAACGCAACGAGGCGCGCCATTTTCGGAGAATGATGTCGTTGAGTTGTTGTTGGATCCGGCGGCTGTCGAATTATGTTTGAATATGAGAACGTGTGTCTCTGTAGCTAGAGCGATAGATCGGTGAGGGTACGCCCTCAGTAGCACACGCATATTTCGTCAACCATTCTCTGGTGGAGGTCAATGGCGGATAGAGGCGGTCCGGGCGATTCAGGCGATTAGCACGACGAGCGAGTTGACGGGCGAGGACTCGAGTCAAATGCGTCGGTATGCAGGTGCCCCTTGCAAAATCTATGATCTGTCTTGGTTCTTGGATGGTTGGTGGACGCAGGATGGCAAGTTGGTCAAGCGCGGCTGGAAGTGGCAAGGATCAGCCGCCGAGTCGTGAATCGTGGTGTGGCTTTACCACAAGTCTGGTACTCAGTAGTGCAATCGCGAGTCGCAATAACGATGGCTCTGTTTTCAACGATTGTACTGCATCTGGCGGTTCGGCATAGATGCTTGCAGATAGCAGACTGCTAGTAAAGGCGTTGCAATTTCTACTGATTGGAAAAGTTGAACACTCGATCCCTTCCTGCAGCGATATTTTGCAAGCGTGAGTGAGTGGCCGCAGCGTATGGCTCTTCTGCAGTTTGCAATGATGCCATCTGTAAACCATGGAACCATCGGTCGCTATTCAATCGTCGAATGGTACTTATTTAGAGGCAATCGGAATTTTGGTTCTTTGAAGTGCTTGCCCTCGCACGACAAGTCCTACAAGACAGTTTGGACGTCGAGATCGACCGAATTACACTTGATCCAAACGAAACGCACGGAGAGTTGCCAGTGGCACCGGCGAGTACTGCATGTATTATAACTACAATCGACCCCGAAAACGTATCAAAGGCACATTTGTCGCTCTACTTGATATTTCGGAGCACATTTGTCTTGAACAATTAGAGCCATACGGTAAGAGTTGGGGTAAGATCAGACATCAAAAATACGTAAGTGTACATGTACTATATACGTACGTCGACTAACATACCCAAACAATGTGCTGCCTAGTCTCGCTCTTACAAGAAGCACAAACGTGTGAGGTAAGAAACAATGATTTAGAGAATGCATATCATTCATTACTGCGCCTCATAACCGGGAAAAAAGCAATACATGCATTGTACTCGTTAAACAGGAAAGATGCTCCGCAGAGCACATGCGTGCAAGCCATGAATATAAAAAATAATCAAACGAACAAACAATAATGGTATCTCCCAAGCTTGACCTCAAAAAGTAAGAAGCAATGCCACCTCTATGCAACGCCGCGAAGAACGAGAAGTTGGCCGCGCAAGATCACCGATAGTACCGTCGACCATAATCATCTTCTCTCCTGAAGCTGTCTCTGCTCACTCGCGAGCCTTCATGATACCCGCTCTTACTTCCACTTCTGTTCCTGGGCGCCTCGACGTAACGGTACGTCTCGTACTCAGGCTTCCGCGGGGGATTCGAGTAGCCCCTCTCTCGCCTATACTCGTGCTCATGCATACTGTACTCGGATGCTGGAACTTCTGTCCTCGGCTTCGAGCGTGACGATTTGGACCGCGATGACTTTCGAGTTGTCCGGGATCGCACATCCTCTTCAGAGCTACTGGAATCTTGCTCTACTTCGACAAAGTGTGTTGGCGCAGACCTGCTAGGTGCGACAGAGGCAGGAGGCGCAACAGAGGGAGGCGCGACAGAGGGAGGCGCGACGGAAGGAGGCGCGGCAGAGGGCGATCGCGATACATGGCTTCGCTGCTCAGTGCGGATTGTCGTCATGCTAGCTTGAGGCTCTGGCTCTGGACGAGGCGGTGATGGCGGAGAGGGACGGCGCTCTTCGACGTAGGACTGGCGCATTATGCGGATTTCGCGCGGAGGCGAAGGCGATCGTCTGACCACTCGTCTTGTTCGAACAACACGCGCAGGGATCGGAGCCTCCTCTTCTTTCACGCTCAAGAGGCACATAGCGGTGCGCGGCGTGGGGTGCGGGCTGGTGTGTTTATCGCTCGGAATGCCGGATAATAATGACAGCAATAATTGAGAGGCTGGTGATGCGCGACGATGCAGACGGAAGGAAGCAGAGGAGATTACGATAGGAATATACTTACGTGCTTGGAGGCGCGGGTGGCCTACACAAGAAACCTGCTGAGCGATGAGGGCAGTGGCTGACCGGGGGTCTCAGACTGGTATACTACCAGCGTGCAGCCGAGGCGCGCATGTGGTATAGTGCGTGTGGGCGAGCGCGTGGACATCGAGGCCTGCCGCGCTCATCGCGCGCTCAGTCAGACAAAGACGGTCGAGGGAGGTGGTGCGTGAGGTGCTCACGGAGGCATTGGGCAGCAAAGAGCTGGGTTCAAGGGACAAGAGAGACGAAGAGAGTTGCGAACCGTGGCGCACTACCTCTGCGAGCTGTCTAGGAGCGGTTTGGCTGCGAGGACCGCGCCACTCTTTGCATGGTCCGTGTGAAGGTGACGTTGATTTGCCCTGTCACTGCTGCGCCGTCCCGCCCATACCACGACCATAATTGATCCATAATTGATAAACATCAACGAGATCGACGGTGGGGCTGCTTGCAGTGTGTTGTCGGCTGCTGACTGTGCAAGGCGACCTCACATCAAAGTTATGTGAACAATCCACAGCCATCGCTCTAGCACTCCACCATCATGTCGAGACCTTCGAGTGCGACTGGCCCTGGTGGTCGGTCGTCCACTCCTCACCAGACGACTACTGCCAGAAATCTGGCCAATCTCCGCAAGGCTCAGATGACAGGACCACGAAGCAACGACAACGTGCTAGCCTCGCTGCGAGCCACACAGATCAATGTCACCTCCAAGCCGCTGCTGCCGGCCGAGCTCATAGCCACCATCCTCGACTACCTCCCAGTCTCGGATCTGGCGCGATGTGCGCGTGTCAGCAGGAGGCTGCAGGAGATGGTATACGATGACACGAGGTGGATACAAAAGCTGAAAGCAATCGGAGTGTGGAACGATGGAGAGGCAAGGCAACGATTCGACGAGGGCATGAAGCGGAAGGCGGATGCTCAAAGGGCGCGAGAGGCAGAAGAGGCGAAGAGGACAGGTGCACACCTACCAGGAAGCATGAATGGACATGGCGACGGCGGACGAAGGCACGCTGGGAGTGTAACACTGTTTGACGCAGGCGTGGAAGAGGCACGTTACAGAACCTCGCTGGACAAGCCGCATTCTCCAACCCATAAACGCCGCGAAACTCTCAGCGACGGATTCAACGAGCTGTCAATATCGCCGGCGACGCCAATTGGAGGACCGACCGCGACCCTGGACACACATGCAGCATTGACAGCATTGGCGCGAGTACGGTCGATTCGAGGGCATGCGAGGCAAGAGTTTGGAAAGATCTACGCTGCACTGGGACCACTTTACAACAACCTTGTTAGATCAAGAAACCAGTCTGATTCACTGATATTCCGAACATATCGCGATCCCGAGCAGCAAGCGCAAATACTCTCACAACTCAAGCAGTTTTCACAATGTGACCACACTGAAGGATGGGCAGAGAGGGAAGCAAAGCTTGACTCAATAATTGCTGTGTTCGAGAACGCAGTGCTTCGAGAATTCCAGCAAGGTCTAGCAGCCAACGACATTGATGGACGGATGAAAAGATATGCCCATGTGCTTGTCGCAGCCAATGGTGGTGTCGCAGGAATCGACGCTTACATCAACAGCATCCTGATATCGAGCGAGACGAAGCGACTTGGAAATCTACTCGACTGCCTGGAAGCAGTGGCACCTGGACACGTCGACCTCAACCCATCTCAACGATATTTTGAGCGATTGGCAGAGCTTATGGTTGATCAGGCATCAACAGTAGACCGCGTTTTCCCTCCTTCCGTCGACGTGCTCACACCGCTCCTGTCTCGTTTATGTGACAGTGTGATAGCCGACGCATTGACGGCATTTTACGACGAAGCCCACAGTCGGGGCCCTGAGACGTACGTGAAGGCTGTCTCTGGTACCTTCGAACAATCACTTCGATTCGTTGCTTCGTTAAAACCATCAAAGGCATCGCCGTCAGACTTCACCGAACAATCTAAGCGTGTGGTGATGCAATGTTTTGAACGGCATATCGATCTCTACCTCACAGAAGAGCTTGCGTTCTTCAAGTCACGATCGAATGATGAAGTTACTCGTTGGGAGAAGGAACTCTCCGAACAGCAAGCGAACGCTGAATCGTTCTTCATGTCCAACGTGCAGCGGCAGGCCGCGAAACGCGACTTCCTCTCGTCTTTCAAGAAAGTGGTGATGATGCCAGTCACTGCATTCCCGCTTTCCTCCCCGTTTGGTTCATCAAAGTCTGCCCCGGCACAGGCTGCCGCTATCACAGAAGCGACATCACGTCCGATGACACCGAGTCTTAGTGACTCCAAAAGGTCATCTACCCCACTGCCAGAGGCACCCACTACAGAGCTTGCTGCAAAAGCAGCTATCATGAACAACAGGCTCGAGGGTATCAAATCTCTGTTCAGCATTGAGGTTGCTCTGAATCTCACTCACCTTGCCAAAGCTTCAATCGAACGCGCGGCTATAATGGTTAGAGTAGAAGGCAAGCTAGGCGAAGCGGCCAAAGAACAATGTGAAACGATCTTCGTCGAACTGCTTGACGTTCTTGGCAGCAAACATGTGCGACCCGGATTTGACAAAGCTGTCGAGCACCTGGGAAACTACAACCCGCGACAGGTGCGCGAGTACAGAGCACAAGGGCAAGACCCTACTGCGTCACAAGCCACCGGCGTCGAGCCTCTCGTCACCTTCCTCGAACTCGTCAACGTTGGAGATCTCATCCAGCAGATGGTTGATGTCTTCTACTCTCAAGAGATGGTTGCCACCAAGCTTACCGATCGTGATGATTTCCTCAATCCTGCTGTCAAAGAGAAGAAACGCTTTGAGCAGATGCTTGACGAGCGTGTTGCCGCTGGCCTCAATAAAGGCATCGATGTCCTCATGGATGAGGTCGAATACATCTGCGCGACGACCCAGCTCCCGACTGACTTCAACCCTTCCGCTGCAGCCAACCTGAACAAAAAAGACGGCAGCAAGACCGCCGTTCCGGACATCGACATTGGCCCTACCGCGACTGCCAAACAAGTGATCGACACCGTCAGTGGACACACCGGCATGCTGATCGGAAGTACCGACAAAACGATGCTCGACGTCTTCATGCAAGAAGTCGGTCTGCGCCTCTTCACGCTCCTGTGCAAACACGTCAAGCGGCAACGCATCTCCAGCGGCGACGGCGGCAGCATCAAACTGATCTCAGACCTGAACCACTACTCCTCCTTCATCACTTCCCTGCGCCAAAAACCCCTCCTCCCATACTATGCCGCCCTGCGCGAACTCGGCCAGATTTACCTCGTGGAAATCGACCCGCCGGGTACGTATTTCGGCGGGCCCAAGGCGAAGAGGGCGAGTTTGCTGCCGAGTACCAAGGCGAGCAAGACGAGTCTGCAGGCGAAAGAGCTGGCGACGATTATTGCCGACAACCAGCGGTATCATGGGATTTTCCCGGCCGAAGAAGTGTATGAGTTCGCCGAGCGGAGGGCGGATTGGTATCTCGTGAAAGGCGATGTGGAGAGGGCGATGTACGGAGTCGGGTGTATGGTCATGTAGGGGATGGGCGGGTCACCATCGTCATCAACGCAACGAAATGTCAATGAACTTCGTAGTTGCCTGCTGCGCCATTTTTCCTACCTAGTATCTTGTTTTTGGTGAGTCGCATGAACCTAAGCATGCTTGAAGCGGAGTGGATAGAAACTTGACCTTGGCGAGGACGGATCGGAACGATCGCTGGAATACGAATGATTGCCGATAAAAGGTGCAAGGCTCTCGACTGGCAAACGATCGCGCGAGATCGAGCTTCCTGCATTCACGCCGTGGCGCCTCGTGCTCGATAAGAAGTGGTGGCACTTTTCGAGAAAAGCTTCCCGCAAAACATGCCTTCGGCTCCACTGGTTTTGGCATTGCTAAGAACTGCTTTTGGCAACAGGCAAGGTATACAGGTGGTTAAGAAATATTGCCTGAACGTAGGGCGCTGGATCTACTGTCCAATACATGCAAGCCACCGACCGGATTGGGAGTGAGGAGCATGTGTGTTCAACATCATTATTGATGTGTTTTGCCCTTTCCCTGTTCCTGTGAAGAAGAAGAGTCCTGTTCCAATACAAGCGGCCCGTCCTGCCGCCCACCTCACAGCTGTGCTTAAAAGATAAAGTAAGGCACTTTTCACAAAACCTAGGCGCTATCTTATTCCCCAAATAAACGCAAGATGGCTGTGAGATAGCCACGTGCGAGTGCCCACACCCGCAGCTCTGACTAGCTAGCCACTCTATGTACGTAACCTCCTAGCTTCAATTCTCTGCCAGAACAGAACGGAACAGATATCCCTACGCAGCCAAGGAAGCAGATATCGCTTGCGTCTTTTCTATCACGGCAAAAAGCAGGACTGCATCTGTCCATACGCTTTGCATGCGCCTAGTGCGTGCTTCGCGTAGTGTAGTGCGGAGCCGTTTCGCCTTGGGTGATCCCTCAAGGGACCTTTTCGCTCGCCTCGCTTCTAAAGCCGCGGGGCTCGGTCCGTTCTCGCGTCTTCTTCTTTCGTCTGGTCTGATCTGGGATTGAGAAAGGGCGAGACAGGCGAGAGATACGTTTGCGGGCGGGCGGGCGGTGGGCGTGGCTTGCGGTTTATCGAAAACTTGACTCTTGCCTTGAAGTTTTTCTGCGAAGCTACCTAAGGTGCTGTATTCACCCGCGCGTGGAGCAGTTGGCCCGGGGTGCGGCCACGCCATGCATGCAACTCTGCGACGAACCCATAACGTTACCCGATAAAAGACGAGTTTTGGAGTGTGGTGGTGAAACTCACGCACGCCGATCGCAACGCGCAATGATGAAAAGTAAAAAGAAACAATACGATAGGCTCTTCTGTCGTCAGAGTTTCGCCATCGCTGCGATCAGCAGATGGCGAGAGGCCTGTGGCATCTACCTTCTGCTGCACCTTCTTTTGGTCGCAACATGTGTTTTCGTGGGCCTGCCTGCATGTGAGGCGCTTCTGGAGACTACTGGCTGGCGCGCCTAGGATTTTGCGATCAAGGGCGCTACTACTGGTGGAAGGCGTCTTCGCATGGATGCACGCTTGCCCGTTCTACGGCTCATTCAGAGTTGGGGATGTCTCCGCGGCCGCGAGCTGCCTTTCGCAGTTTGACGGCCGGGTGTAGCAGGCTTCTGGTGCTTGGAAGGAGACTTGTATCCACTTGATGATAACAGCAATGGAGGTGATGCAGAGGGGAGAAGGATCGGTTGGGACGAATGAATGAATGATTGATTGAGTGTTGCAGAGCTATGATGTACAGCATCATGCGCATGATGCAAGATGGTACGACATACGCTTCCCGCGAATCCAAATACACAATCTCAACATGGAAGGGGAGAAATTAGATTTCGGACGGTTGTCGACGCACGTGCGGATGGCGGGCGTGGGGAATCGTTCGATGATGATGGGTGGTGATGATGATTGGCAACGGGCTGCGTAAGGCGGGCTGAGGACGTGTCTCAGGAGGTTGAGCACGCTGCACGCATGGCTGACGGACGTTACGCCCACCCACGGTAGAGAGGGTGATTAGCTACTGTATTTGCGTGAAGGCTCTGTTTGCATGGTGGGACGGCGATATCTGGGCGTGTCACATGGGTATCTCTGGAATTGATTGCTGGACTGCAGCACAGCCAGTCGAGCCCAGGCCCAAGCCGCGGGCGCAGGCCAAGAGCACGCGTGCTAGCCAGCGCTAGAGATAAGCTCGCAGAGACTTGCGGGCAAGCGCAGATCCACATCTCTCACCAGCAAAAGCACATGACTGGCCACGCTGCACGAGGCAGAGCCGCAAGAGCGTCGACTAGACAGGGAACTAGAGCACATTGCACCCAAGCGCAAACTCTCTCCTGCGTCGCGCCGGCTCGATCCCCAGGAATTGCGGTGCCTGTGCCTGTGCCTGTGCCTGTGCTGCTTGCGACGTGCAACTCCATCCCCCAAGCTGCAGCGTATTCGCCGTACGTCCAGCGTATATAGAACGAGAGGCCAATTCGCCGCCGTCTCGGCCATATTCACACAGCTAGCGCTCTGCCATCTATCTGCCGTCTCTCTTGGCACTCCCTCTAGTACTGCTAACTGAACGCCCGCGTGCGGCGTGCGTGCACTGGACCACACCACTGACAGCATTCCCCGAGCACCAGCCAGACCTCAACCTTCCCTGTCGTCCGTGCCTCCTCCTACTGAGCTCCCTTCAATCGTCTGCTAGCTACATCAAGCCCGGCCTGTCTCACTTCCACGCCTGCTGCTGTTGCCGCCGCCGAGACTGCCTCAACTGCCTCAACTGCCACCCAGCATTGATCTGACGTTCGTCCTTCACATCCTCTACACAGCCCTACCCTCAACACTCCTCGTCCGTCCTGCTTCCATCCATCGACAAGCCATTGGCCCTCTCCAACTCCCACCCCACGGCCGGCTACAACTCTATTGCTTGACCAGAACTATACGCCCACTATAACACCCACTGCCACGCTTGTACCAACCATCTCCCTCTCTCTCTCTCTCTCTCGCCCACACACCCACACAATGCCTTCCAACGAGCAAACCACATTCGGCGCCTCAGTCGTGCCCCAGCCAGACGAAAAGGCCGGCATGCTCTCGACCAACATCGACTCGCCGGCTCTCACTCCTACCGTCTCCAGGGACGCCGCCGCCTACCACGATGCCACCTTCTCCGACAACACCCCGCTACCGCCAAACTCGCCATTCTACACCCACCCACCAGCCTCCCACGAGCGCATTGCACCAGCTGCCGTCAAGCCTGCCCTCGCAAACTCCGAGAAGGACCTCGAATGCGGCAACACTACCCCTTACACCATGGCTGACGACGAGAACCCCTTCAGCAAGAAGTTCCAGGTTGGTGGCAGCAACCAGGAATGCACAATGTGGCCCACACACCAGACACTGAGGCAGACTCGTCTGGAAGACAAGAAGCAGCGTCGCGCCGCCCGTACCTGCGGATGCGGTACGATCAAGCACCACTGGGCTGGCTACACCAAGAACCAGAGATGGGCAATCCGCATTCTTATCGCGCTTGTTGTGATCGGCGCCATCGTTGGTGTGGCAGTTGGCATCACCCGTTCAGTCAACGGTGGTGTGTGGTCCGACAAGGGCACTCACGACTTTAACCGTGGCAAGGGCGACGGCGCCTAAAGCGAATCGTACGACTTTGTTACCACCGTCACCACCACGCTTTACAGTACAATCCGTCCAGAGGCCTGTTGAACGCCCACGCGCCCATTCACAGGTTCTTGCATACGACATCGTAACAACCGGATCATCAGAACGACACTACCGGCACTGTCTATATTCACATCGAACCTCCTGCATAATCACGGCGTTTTCCCGGGAACATATTGGTCATGGAACCAGGACTGACCATCGGAGTTTTTGGAACGATACCTTTTTTCGCCATTGCACAAAGAACTGTTTGCAAATGAAGACAAATGGCGTTGCTTTCATCGAAGAGAGAAGAGAGCGAGGAGTTAAGAAGATCTTGGACGTGGATTTCTTTTCCTGTTTGTTGCCTGCACGTCGAGGGACCAGCCACGAACCTTGGTCCTTGTGGGAGATAGATTGAGTCTCCTTTGAACATAAAGTCTGGTGTACGCGTAATCAACTGCTCTAGCAAGGGCGGGGATTGAGGCATGGCATTTTGCACATACAGTTGATACCGCCCATAAACCAAATATGATTCAAAGACTACTTACGCAATTATACTTCACAAACGCGTCTCTATTTGTCTGACCGGTTGAATTTCTGGTGTTGTTGATGCTACGAATCTCTGCAGGCCTGCTGAGGCCTCTTCGCCACAAACGGACACAAGCACCACCACCACCACCACCAAAACTTTGGGACTCCTGACAGTGCGACTTGCGTGTCCCCACTACTCTGTCCGCCGCAACCGTGACGTTGTCTCGACTCGCGTCCATACGGAAACGTTAACCTCGATATCGTCGTCACCTCTTGCAGCTACCATGGTCTTCTTGTCTCCACGCGCCCTACATCGCTTTACGCAACTTGTGTCGAACATGTCTATTTCTTTTGGCGGTTCTTAACCTCATGTTGCTCAACAAGAACAAAAAAAGAACGGGAAGCAGAGAAGAAGATTAAGATCAATTCACAGATCTACCAAGATTAAAACGGACAACCTAACACACTTCCAACAACATCCACCGCCACCCACGATCTCACCACCTCCATCATTTCCCCCAAACACTCTCTCCAAACCCACCCTTGACCTCGCACACTTCCTTCCTTTCGAACTCAAGAAAAGTCCATCATCTAGCAAGCAGCCGGGCTAGGAATGTTGGAGCACTTGGTGCTCTTCTTGCCGCCGGTGATGGAGTTGCCGGACCAGGTCCAGTTGGAGCAGGCGCCCTTGGCGCACAGGATGTAGATGGGCGTGGCGTTGGAGGCGACGCTGCCGGTCACGCCCTTGACGGTCAGGCCGGTGATAGGGACGCCGGCGGTCGGGGTGCCGGTGGGAGAGCCGTTCTCGTAGTCTTGCTCGATGACGATGCCGTACTTGGCGATCTGGGGGGAGGAGAGGATGGGTTAGTATGTTTTGATTTGATTTGTTTCGTTTGTTGATGGGTTTTCACTTACGTTGGTCAGCTTGATGTTGCTGTATGTCACGCCGGAGACCTTGCCGGTGGCGCCAGAGACGGTCTTGATGCGCACGCCGTTGTCGGAGTTGACGATCTGCGAGTCGAGGATGTTGACGGTGTCGACGGTGTTGTCGCTCCTGCCTCCGACGCTTCCGATGCTCAGACCGTGGCCGCCGGAGCAGTAGCCGCCAGTGAAGGTGATTTGGGTGCCGCTGTTGACGGCGAGGCAGTCGTCCTGGTTGTAGACAGTCGCGCCGCTGATAGTGATCTTAGTGGAGCTACCGACGTCGAAAGCATCGGTGTTGTGGCCGCCCTTGGAGTCGCCGTCCTTGTTGTTGATGGTGATACCGTTGAATTGAGTGTTGGTGGCGCCGTTGATCGAGAAGACTTGCACGGGAGAGTTCTTGATGGTCTATCGCAACGTATCTCGTCAGTGGTTGTGATTAACTGGTAACGTTGGACGGGTGACTTACCAGACCCTTGACGATCGAGTTCGTCATGGAGTGAGCGTAGAAGAACTTGGGCTTGGTCTTGCCGCCGTTAGAGCCCTTGGTGTCCCACCAGCGAGCACCGTCACCGTCGAGGGTAGCACCAGTGCCATCGATAGTGAGCGAGTCACCAGAGATGGAGACAAGAGGGCCAGCCCACTCTTTGTATCCAAAGGTGGTAGTGCCCTTGAAGATGACATGGGTTCCCTGTTGGAGGGAAGAGTGACAAGTCAGCATTCATCCCAACAAAGCTTATGGATACTCCATGACTTTCGTACCTTAGCAAGCTTAGTCAAGTCAAGAGTCGTGCCAGCAGGAACGACAAGGCTGTCGAGAGTGATAGTCGGGCAAGAAGACTTGGCAGATGCAACAGCGGTAGCACCAGAAGCACCCGAGAACGAACAGGTGGTAGCAGCACGTTCATCGAGAGCCGCAGGAGCCGCAGTCGCTGTGGCGGCCAGCGCCACAACGGCGGCAGAGATGATTGAACCGAACATATTTGAGGAAAGTAGTGAAGACAATGAATGACGAGAGAGTTGGATGGAAGGAGATTGAGGCTTGGGATGTTCACTTAACACCCGCCTGGCGACCAAGCCTTTATACAAGAAGTCTTGTCGTGAAGCGAAGCATTGTTCGGTATAATAATAGGTCAGAACGTCCGCTCCACTGACCAGGTTCGATATTACTCCGTAGCACTATATTCATGTGCCCTTACGTGACGACGCACTGTATCAGTTCTGAGGGCAAATTGTACCGCCGAGGTGGTCGCGCGCATAGTGATCGGAGCCATGAGGGCTCCATGATTGGTGCAAAATCGATCTGTTTGATAGTAGGAGCTCAATGCAACAGATCAAATGGCCAGCCCTGATGGGGCAAGGAAGAGCACAAACATGAGGAGGTTACACACTAGCACGACGGAAACCTTATTAGCGACAAGCACTAGCGCCAAGAACGGGGTTGAAGGCTTAGGGGTAGTACATGGAGAAATTCCGAGATGCAGGTAGGGGCCCTATACACGCATCTATACATTCGCACCAGTGATACGCTTGCAGCTATGTCTTTAGGCTTTTGAGGGTAGTAGTGGTCTACCAAGCGTACCGCTTTGTATGTGTTCCTGAAGACCTCGGCCTGGCATACACCAATCAAGCCACTGATTTCCCACGCCGCCCTCACGGCTAGAAATTGTGCTTATGCAATCTGAGATTGACTCGCGCCGCGCCCCTTTAAGTGCCTATGGCACCTTTCGCAGATTATTCGTGGCTTTTCCTAGTGCTTCCCTACCCTCTACTTCAAACAGCCTCAGCTCCACGGAATACGGCACGACTTCTCTCATGCGTATACGTACGCGGCCTGGAAGCTCCATGGCACATCTGGACCGAACGAGGCCACACGTACCCTAACCGTTCGACAGTGGTGCAAAATTGCTCAGCGGTTTATGAACTTCGAGACCACGTGGCGCGCATCGGATAAGCTCGCTGTCGAGTAATTGCTATCTCACAGCGTATGAGTCTCTTGAGTAATGTCGTTTGCATACTTCAGTAAGCCAGTACAACAGTATGCAATTCCGGATACGGCTAGTTCTTGCACGCGCATACGAGTCAATGTAATTCTATGCACTCATGAAATACATCCAATGGTTTCGTGCGGCAAACCGCCGCCTCGATCGTTGACGACTACGTACATCTGTCTCACTGAGGCTCGTCAAACACAACCTGCCTCTTCTTTTTCTTCTTCGGTTTCGCAATCGTCTGCTCAGCTTCTTCTGCCGCGTCATCTTGTGGCACCGTGGCATCGACCGAAGCGTCAGTCTCCTTGACCTTTTTCTTTTTCTTCTTCTTTTTGATCTCAGTGTCAGGGGCAGCTTTGGTGGACTGACCGTCGTCCGCAATCACGCCACTCCTGGCCTTTTTCTTGCTCTTTCTCTTGACAACAGTGCCTTCTTCTGCAGGCTCATCCACGCGCTCGGCTTGTCTCTGCATTTCCAAACGCAGCCTTTCTACTTCTTTCATTGCCTTCGCAAGCTCCTCTTCTTCCTGCAACCTTCGCTCGTACTCTAATTTGCTGCTTGCGTTTCCATGACGACTGCCACCGCTAGATGTACCTTCTTCAAGCGACAATGCGGACAAGCCGGCGCTGTTAAACTCAAGGAGGCTCTTCTTTGAGGTGCGTGATGGTGGCGGCGCACGACCTGACGGGCTGGAAGGATACGAAACCGGGGCTGACGATGATTTCGGATTCGTGCTGTCTAGTGTCTCATCGGAAGTGATCTCAAAGTGACGCTTGGGCTTCTTGTGAGCCTTTGGTTTGGAGGCGCGAACGTTATCACCAGAGGCAGTCGGGTTGCTGTCTAGCTTGAGTTCCATCACGGGGATCGCGTCAACGTCGAGATCCGAGCCATTCGCCGAGCGCAAAATGCTATGCATCGGCGTTGACGTGCCGGAGTTGCGTTCTGAGTCGATGTAGTATGGATCGTCGCGATATCGCTCACGACGTTCCGCCCGCTTGCGTTCAAGAGCCTCAGGATCGAGCAAGGAGTCGCGATCGGCATCTTGATAAGACGCGCTCTTGCTGCTTCGGTCTTCAAGCATTGAGGCTGCAGATTTGTTGTGGACAGTCTTGACCATTGATGGCTTCTCGTAGTAGAAGCGCCGTACCTCATCCTCACCCGAATCGTACTCTGTGTCATAGTCGGCTTGCCTGAGTATCATGTCCAAATTACTGTTGATCGGTGCATCGAGATCAAGTCCTTCGGGTGCCGCTACGTTCCGCACAGCATCTGGGGCCACAGGATTGAGGTCCATTCCAGTGAAAAGAGAGGGTATGGCCTGTGTAAGGAGAAGAGGTGGCTCCGCATAACCGTCATGGTCCGGCCCAACTTGTTGAGCCGATACGGCCTCCGATGCCAGACGCATCAGATCTAGATACTCTACCGCTCTCTCTTGTATCTCAAGGCTTGGATGCAGATTCAGTGGTTCCAGGAAATGGGTAATGCGAGCCACAAGCAGGATGATTTCAGATCTCCGAGATTCTGTCCACGGTATCTGTTCGTCGCTTGTGAGGGTTGCAAACACTTTGGGTATCGCCTGGATGTAGCTTGCCAAGGCGTGTGTTGGTAATTGAACGCTTGTCGAATGAACAAGAGAAGCCAGCACTGCTGCAGGATCGGGCAACATGGCCGAGTATTCACCCGCTATGAACGCAGCTGCTGCGAGGACGTTTTGCGCGCTCTCGGTGGTCTGCGCAAAGTTTTCGTCACGATTATCCAAAAGCAAAAGAGACTGCGCTGCAGCGGCAGCTTCGGGTCGCACTCCCTTTACTCGAACTGCAACATTGCGCAATTCGTCACCAATAGCGTCTGCCATGGTTTGCTTTAGCGAGCCTTGAGATCCGGAGGCACCACCGACCACGGTGGAGGGGCATTGTTTGACCAACTCCACCAAAACAGTGATGTACCATTCAAAATCGTCCATGTTCGTGTAGTTTCCTTTGGAACACATCTCGAGAATTCGTTCGATGACTGAATGCCTATAATCTTTGGGAAGAGGAGGCGGCTGATCTGATTTGTGGTCTCCTTTTCTGACGGACACGGTATCCTCGTCGTCATCATCTGCCATGGGAATGACACCTTCATGAGCAGCTCGATCGTTTTCAGGCTCGCTCGCGGGTGAAGCCTTTCCTGCAGTCTTCAGTTGTTTGAGTAGCCTCTCTACAACCATTTGTAAATTGTTGCCATTCACCATATCCACGACCAGATCCAGCGCGCGTGTCCGAATAGAGATGTCTGCATCGTCGATGCATTCGAGAATGACGTCTTGATGATCTGCGACTAGATCCGCATGAGAGGCAGTGATCTTTGCAAATGCCAAAAGTGCAACGTATCGCAGGTTCGGGTCGCCCTGTACGACCAGCATTGCTCGAAGTTTACTGACACAGAGTCTTGCCACTTCATCTCCCTCCGTCGTGCCGACTGCAAGCTCCATAATCCCTCCCTGGATAATGCCGTTGATGCACTCGTACAACAAGCTCATTGCGGGCGTGGTTTTGATAATGTTGGTGAGTGGTGGAAGCAGCTTTCTCACCAGGCGCGGTTCGAGTGGCGTTAATTGCGAGAAGAGCTTGATGATCTTGATCGCCATCCAATTGTTACCTCCTTGCGTAAGAAGCTCGAACAGTCGTGGAGCTAAGGGTAGGAAGTCTTGTGGTCTTCTCCAACCAAGCTCGCAGACTACGTTAACGATAGCTGCCGTCACAGTAGGATCCTCGTCTTCGTCCAGAAGACGCTCCTTGATCTTCGGCCAAGCTGGTCTGAGAGTCTCGGGATAAACAACAGCGAGTCTATACAGAGTGACGATAGTCTTCTTTCTTATGGCAGGGTGCGAGTGTGAGAGTCTGGGAAGAAGATCTGCCAGTAGAGAATTGGCCATGCTAGGGTTGATCAGGTGTGGAATGGCGTTCAGCGGCAGGTGAATAAGCGTCTTGTCCGGGCTTGTCAAGTCCTTCTTCAGCAAGTTCTCTGCCAGCATCAAGACCTCAGTATCCGGCCTGAAACTCTGCACTGCAGCCAGGTATCCTATCCGCTTGTGAGGGTACTTTTGCGAAGACATGACCTCGAGTACGTTGAAAGACGCCCATCCCATGTCGTGTCCAAACATTTCCAAATAGACCAATTTGAGCAGCGCTGTTGCTTTTTGATCCATGTCATTGCTCTTGATTTCCTTCTTGCACTCTCGAAGTGCCGACTGGATGTACTCCCGCTCTTGACCTTTGTGCGACCGCAGGCCGCGGATAAGCTGCAGAACATCTTTCTCGAACATAATGAAAGCCAAGTGTCCAGGACTGGTCGTGTGTTTAGGATTTCTTGGGCTGTCGTTCACTGACAGTTGGTGGTATGGGTTCCGGTGATTTGTCCAAGCGGTAATGGATGTGTAAGGGTTGGCGCATGATGCTCTTTACGACGTCGCGACGGTTATTCAAAATCCATAGTAAGTCGCGTCCTCCATGGTATGGGTCTAGCGGATGGATGATGTCGAAAGATCAAGCAAGTAGTATGTACGTAGATGTTGGCAAGCTAGTCCTCGTTGACACATGCAGATGATCAATCTCGCGTGGCTTCGGCCGCCAGCCAGCCAGCCTGCCCCGCCAAATTGATGGAGACAAGCCCCAAGCTCAATGGCCCAATTCATTAAGCAACGAGGCCAGCTCGCTACTACTACTACACTCCGCCTATCTTGAGATCGCGACACCTCTTCTCATATCATCCGGGCTCGTGAACGAAACCATATTCCACATCCACACCCGAGGATCCAGTAGACGCCTACTTGCCAACATGGCCACCGAATCCGCGCTCCTCGCACCGCCGACCAACAACTCGCCCGAAGCCGCCCTCCAGCTGTCCCAAGCGGCACCCTCTTTCTTCGCATCACAACGCTCCTTCACCCTTCCCTGGCCACTATCGCTCCTCTCGGCCACCGAGTCGCAAGAGAAATGGCAGATCTACAACAATATCTTCCTCGCATGCTTGCAATCTGGCGACAATGAAAGCGCATACCTTTGCCTGGAGGAGATCACAGATCGCTTCGGCAAGGAGAACGAGCGTGTGATGGCTCTTCAGGGACTGTACGAGGAGGCGACTGCCAAGAATGATGCAGAGCTGCAAGCGGTGTTGGCGAGATACGAGGAGCTATTAAAGGAGGACCCGACGTTGTTTGCAGTACAGAAGCGGAGAGCAGCTTTGCTCCGATCGATGGGCAAGACGACCGAGGCGGTAGTTGCTCTCGCGGCCTTGTTGGACGCCTCGCCTATAGATGCTGAAAGTTGGGCCGAGATAGCAGATGTGTATCTCACACAAGGTCTCTACGAGCAAGCGATCTTCAGTTTGGAAGAAGTGCTGCTCTGCACACCGAATGCCTGGAACATTCACGCACGTTTGGGCGAGGTCTTGTTCCTGGCCGCCAACAAGTCAGAAGGCGCAGAGCAACTCAAAGGATTGAGCGAGGCAATGAGGCGGTTCTGCCGTAGTATTGAGCTTTGCGACGATTATCTTCGTGGCTACTACGGTCTGAAGCTTGTAAGTTGAACCTCTGCACGGAAAGACGATTGGGGTAGTTATGTGATGCGCTAATGATTCCACAGTCTACGAACCGCCTGATTCCTCTGCTTGGGAGCTCCAAATCACAAAAGACATCAGACTCTGAGCTTCCACCTCCAAGCCTAAAGACTGTCGAGAAGCTCAATGAAGCTGCAACCGCGAAGCTGAGTGAGATTGTGCGACGCAGCAAGTCTGGCGAGAAGAACTGGGACGGCTACAGCGAAGCGGAGTTGATTGCCGCGCAAGAGCTGCTTAATCGTGATGCTCAGAACGTGGCGAGATGATTCTTCTAGTTATAGCTTGTGATACCCTTACAACAACCAGCACGGCTCTGCTAGATAAGCGTTGCCATTTGGGGCCGGTGCAACTAATGATAGACAGGAAAAGTCTTCCCAGCCGTGTTCTCCAATATTCTCTCCAAACAAGAACGGTAAACGATTTCAGGTTCTAGTATGACTGAAGACCAGCGAGCCGCAAAAGCCGGTCAGTCAGCTCCGGTCTGTCTCGGGGGGAGCCTCTCCTCTTGTCTACCGTTCCATCAGGAAGCGTTGGCTCGTTAGACCTGACGACTATGTTGTCGTGGGGCCAGTGCGTGGTCGCAGACCATTTGCCGAATGCTTCCCTTTTCTTCTCCAGGACCGCAGTGCTAGCGAGAGCCGCGGGCGCATAAGATACGTATGTGGCAGTTCTGATGGTGTTGCTAGCAGCAGTGGGCTCAGCGCCCCAATGAATCAGGCGAGAATCCCAGATGATCAGATCGCCCGGGCCAGCAACGACTTTCTGGGCCTGGAAACCCTGCTCTTCAAACCATGATATCTGCTCCGTGCTGAACTTGTAGAAGTCTTTGGTTTCCCACTGCGACTTGTCTGTATGGGCTTCGAAGAAGTCTTGGATGGCGTTGTGGGTGCGAGGATAGACTGTTAGCCCACCGTCTTCAGGGCCTGATTGGGACAAGCTCACAATGCCTTGAATACATTGACGGCCTGTGCGTAAAGGCGATTGGTCGACGTGTGGCCAAGGCCGCGCTCTCTGCTCATGACCTGGGCGGCGAGGGAGCGTGATATTCAACGCGTCGAAAGAGACGAGAAGCTCTTCAGTCTGCCAAAGCTGGGCAAACACGTCAATGATACTCTGCTCCTGTCGTATGTCCCACATGAATCGCTCGTGCACGACCCCGTAATGTTTGAAGGTGTTGATGCTCGACACGAACGGAAGATTTGCTTGAGTCCATGACTGAGGGTCTGAAAGGTCCAATGCGGGATTGTCGAAAGACTTCAACCATTCGAAAGCTGCTTGTTGGTATTGACCGGCTTTGGTTTCGCTTATTACATGGGGAACGACGGCGAAGCCATTTTCGAGGGAGTCCTGATACCAAGTGCAAGACGTGACCGATGTTAGAATACGGACGAAAGTTCAGCCAGCGAATGGTGCCCAATAGAAGTACATATATTGTTCGACCGTCAGGTGACGATGAACAGATCATTGACCCACATGGTACTGGCTCGAGGCTTATCTTTTGGAGGGGTCTCCATGCCAATATAGACCTTAGCCGCGTTGAACACTGTCCTCGAGGCTAATGCCATCGTGAATTGTGATGGCGAAATGTCCGTGCATAGTCCACGTTTCAGGTACATTGACGGACATCAGAAGTGGTATGCTATGCGACATCTCCTTTCCGATCAAATCACCTCAACCGGCTTAGTATTGAGTGAAGCCCTTACTCTGCGTGTCCCATCTGTCTATCATTCCGACTCCTAGCAGAGAGTGCAAAATGCGATTTACGATAGCCTACTTGGCTTATGACAAGGTCCAACGCTGGCAGTCAGTAGCAATGCAGTGTCAAGTGTGGATGTGTGCAAGTCAACAAAGCTCATCTCAACGTAAACTTCGTTTTCCGTGTCGCCAACAATCGTTTATGTAGCGTTACGGTATCCAAGCGATCAGCGTCCGTACTCCAAGCTCGGGATAATGACCGGTCCGTACTTCATGGGTTGGCCAAAGCCACCCTCTCCTTGCACCATGAAGTCCGCTGCCAAGCTCAGCCTGCCTCCACCGTGCTGTCTTCCACCTCCCCCAACTACATTGCCAAACGAGCCCTGCACGACCTCTGGGTCATACGCTACGCATGCCAAGTAGTTCCTGCGACCCATCAATCGCCGGTGCTCACGCGGACGACCGTCAACATCCGCGGCAAAGATCTCCATCATGTCTTCTTTGGTATCGGTTGGCTGGGATGGCGTACTGCGGTGGCCGTTGGCCGGCACATAGATGGGTTTTTGCGAGTTGAGGAGGCGCATGATATAGCTTGGCAGGGGAGCGTTGACGATAGGGGCCGTGATCAGCTGGTACATTGTCTTGTGATCCGACGGGTGGGCAGGATCGTGCACAAGGCCGGCACCACATGCGTTAACGCTGCCCGAGAGGAAGGTCATGCGAAGTGATTTGTTGTGCGAGATACCCTGCAGGGTGCGGATGAGATATGTGCGCTCGAGGTCCTAGAATCAATCATCATTAGCATCACTGAGAGATGTGACTGAGGAAATGCTGTTCTTACCTTGCTCTCATGCGTCCACATATCACGCAATTCATCAAGCACCTCAACCTCACCAAAAGGACTGAGTACGCCCTGCATGAGGCCTGACTTCCCTATGGCCTTCTTCACACCGTCGAATCCGGAATTGACAACACCCTTTGCACCAACGACGCCAGCAACGCCCCCCGCGATCCTGCCAATCGCATTGAAGCCGCCCGTGACCACCTTCTTGCCGGTGGCGGCTGCATGAGCCACATGCTCTACCGACTCGAGACGTGGGTAGATTACTGGCACGGGGAGTAGCCAAATGCAGTGCTGTACGCTTGGCGGAAGGACTGCGACTTTCGGGAAGATGCCTTGATATGTTGGGCCAGCCATGACCTGGTTGGTATTCTTCTCGCTTCGGGTGTCGGGGCCTACAATTACAACACTGGGGCCCATGTACTTGATGAAGTGCCATCCCTGACCTGAAATGGTGAACAAGTCAATGTCATTTGACACGGCTCTCAAGATTTCAAAAGTCGTGTGGTGTTGGAAGAGAAGGTACATCTCGATGCCGATCCGGCCGACGTTCTTGAACACATGACTTTGCTGCATGTACTCCGGATAGCTGCCGAAGCCATCAAAAATGTCATGGTCGTCCAGACAACAAATGTGAGGAATCTGTGCAAAAGCCTCTCGAATGGCTGGCTGGTCGAAATGTGATGTGTAATAGTGGAAGTAAGCGTGGGTGACGTCTTCGTCCATCTTAGCGGACCATTGCGCATTCTTCCTGTTCTCCTTGCCGCTCATTTGCGTCCATTGCCTGAGGGCTGGGATGTCCTTCCACAACCTGTCGGCATAGATCTGACCACCGAGTCCGATCTGAGTGTGGAAGCCGCCACATTCTTGGTGCTTGAGGAGAACATCTTTCCACATGGGACCGATGCCACCAAGTTTGGCGCGATCATTGGCGCTCACGTTGATAGCGAAGTCATTGCCTGAATGTGCAATGAAACGCCAGCTCTGCTCGCTCCTAGCAGCAACCAGGAATTCATATCTAGTACAGCCCAGGTGTGAAGTGATGGCGTACGTCCACTTTGCCTGGACGTCATCCATGCGCAAGTCGATATCGTAGCGGTAGAAGATCCATCTCTGGTGTGAGTGTATCGGGTGAGCTTTGAGTTGTCTTGGGTTAGGCGAAAGGTCTGAGGATTGGTGAATATGGATGGATGGAGGTTGAGCCGCGTCTGTTACCAACATAATGCTGCCAAGCCACAGTCCGCGTTCCAAGTCCATGTTCGTGTAGCGTAGGTACGGACCAAAGTACACGCTGTTCGTCGGCTGGATCTTATACATGTCGACTCCAGCGCTTGGCGGTGGACCTGTAAAGCCTGCTGCTGTGGGAGACGCGATGGATGCCATGCTCATCATGCTGTTCCGGTGGTCGTATGTTGCGGTTTGAGGCACTGGGCCAAAAGAAGGTGAAGCAAGTGGTTGCTTGAACATGGATGCGGAAGGTGAGGCCAGAGGGTTTTGATAGGTGCCAACGGGAGACATGGGCTCTTGAAGGTTCAACGGTGTTGGCCCCTTGGGGAACTCCCATTGCGTGCTCTGAGTGGGGAGGTGAATGTAGTAGTATTGACCAGAGTTGCTGTCGAGATGTGCGATCCAACCTTCAGGCAAAGGTGGCGGACTTGATGGACCCTGCCCAGAGGTTCCTGGTGAAGGGGACTTGTTTGCCTGTTGAATATTAATGGGTGCCATACCTGATGACGGACCTGCATGTGAAGCGCTGGGCTGAGGAGTAGGTTCTTGCGCCACAACTGGGTCGTTGGCAAAAGCAGGATGTTGCCTGCTTGGCGTTGACTGTGCGCCTGCTTGTGCGTTGTTTGGTGGTGACGAGTTTCCATACCGTCCTTTCTCATTAGGATACTGGGAAGCTGCCGTTCCAGCAATCGGCGGAGAGTAGGCAGGTGGTGGCTCGTCGTTGAGGTTCATGCGATTCATCTCTGCGCCGAGCTGACCTGCTGGACTTGAAGCGGATTGCGGCAAGCTGGGTCGTCTGTCTGATGGTTGAGGATGTGCGCCGTTACCATTCGACCCGACCTCCTCCACCCCTTGGAATGTTACTGGAGGCCCATGTGGTGCAGTACTTGGGTGCTCAGTGGGGCTCCACCGTCCACCTGAAGAGGCTTGCGGCTGCAAATGATGAGGCTGCGCCTGTGGTTGTGGTGTCACACGCTGAGGCGCAGAGTTACCGTACTGAGCTCTCCTAGCTGCTGCTGCGGCGCTTTGAGCTTGCATTTCGTTTAATGTATTGGTACCCGATATCCCGGAAGCTGCATATCGTGCTTCGATATCACCCAGCCCCATGGGGCCGCCCGAAGGATCAATAGGAGTCTCAGGTGGGGGCGGCGAACCACGAGAGGCTCGCGTGGTGGCATTTGATGCTGTGCTGCTGAGTCGATTCACACCGGACGGATTAGGAATATGTATCTGCTGCTGAGGAGCGGGTGCTGTGGAACCAAGTGGTGGTGGGTAAAACTGCTGTTGGTAATCCTGCGTTTGTTGTTGCGGCTGAGAGCCTGTGCTCTGTTTTCTGGGCGCACGTTGGAAGAGGTCGCCGTCATCGTCTTTGTCTGGGAGCTCTGGACCCCCAGGACTTTCTGGCATAATCCCCATTACTGGCGCTCCTCTCCTTTCTGCTATGCGGGGGCTAGTATTGGCGTATCCGCCGAGTGTTGGACGATTTGGGTCATTAGCGTCGAACCGTGGTCTCCTCTTGTGACCGTCTCCGCTGCCAGCTCCGGAAGAAGCATCGGAACCCATGCTCGTCTTGCGTGGCCGAGGGTTGTAAGCTCGTCCGTCTTCTGCATCGGTCGGCGTTGCTGTTCTACTCGGAACTCTTCCCTCAGCGGAAGGCATCTCTTGTCTTCTCGTTCTCTCGTCTGGGTAAGGCAGAGGGCCGGTGGGAGGTGGTGACGTCGGCGCACCGAACAGGGCAGCGCTGCTGGAAGGTGGTACGTTATAGGCAGCCCATTGCTGGGTTGGCTCGTCGGAAGGCTGCGGCGAGCCCTGTTTGTTGATTCTCAGAGGCTGGGGAGTAGGCTCTGTGTTCTTGTAGGCACCGTTGCCGTCCGGCTTGAGGAACAACTCGTCATCGGCGGCCATGGTGTGCACTATGCTGGCTGCAAGTACCGAGGAGGCCTGGTTTCAAGGCGGGTATGCGCGTGTGCGGCGCAGTCGTGTTGGCCTGTGAGACGTAGCAGCGGGGTGAAGTCAGCGGTGGTGGGATGATGAGCGGAAACAGCTCTCTTGACACGACACGGCGAGCTTGCGGGAAGGCAGGAAAAGGTGAGCTCGTAGGGAGGATGCAAATGTAGATACGGCTGGCTATGAATGGTAAATGTAGTTATCGTCGCAGGCACTCACCTGCCTACCTTCTCCTCCTCCTACCTTAGCTTGCAGCAAGCGTGGCCGCATCCTAGCGGCCCAAAGACAAAGCAGTGCAGTGCAGCGGCTAGAGAGCTGCAGGCGACGTCAGACTCGAGGCAGCCGCATGTGATTGGCCGTGTTAGCGCGAGCAGCGTGTCTGGCGAGACGCCTACTGCGAGTGGCGAGCCTCAACCCGCCCGCGAGCTCTTCGCGTGGATGTTCGGAGCGAAGTGAATGGCAAGTCATGTGACGCCTGCTGTTCACTTCACTCCTTAGCGAGCCGTCAATAGTGTGATAGGGTCTGGCAGAGAAAGGAAGAAGGGGATTATTGGAGGTGCACGTCGAGACTGACATGTGACGAGGAGGATTGCCGCCAAAAATCGTGGGGCGTGCCTGAGCTTGAACCCTTCCTAGCGTGTGAACTTCCTACGTGTCTGGTGCTGCGATCACTACTGTTCACCACAATCCCATCAACACCACCATGGACCTTCTACGACGCCTCGGCGCCGGCCTGGACTCGCCCGGCATCCCCTGGAAGTCGCTCATTATCACTTTCGCAGTTGGTGAATACGCCGTCGAGACCTACCTTCAGTACCGCCAATACCAGGTCCTCAAGCGCAAGACTGTCCCTAAGCAGCTCAAGCAAGAAATCGACCAGGAGACCTACGACAAGTCGCAGGCTTACGGCCGCGCCAAGTCGGAATACACCTTCGTCTCCAACCTGTGGAATCAGGTTAAGAACTTCGTCACGATCCGCTACAATGTCTACCCGAAACTCTGGGCCATCACTGGTCTCTGGATGAACAGCTACTTCCCCTCTCGCTTCCAAGGCGAAATCACGCAGAGTCTGCTGTTCGGTTTCACCTACTCTTTCGCCGAAACTCTTCTGTCATTGCCATTCAGCTACTACTACCACTTCGTCCTCGAAGAGTCCTTCGGTTTCAACAAGCAAACCATCTCACTTTGGGTTGGTGACATGCTGAAGTCCCAAGGTCTATCCCTCGCATTCGGCATCCCTCTCGGCGCAGCTTTCCTCAAGATCATTCAGAAGACTGGCGATCAATTCTTCTTCTACCTCTGGGCCTTCACCCTTGGCGTGCAGCTCTTCGCAATTACAATCTATCCCATCGTCATTGTGCCAATCTTCAACAAGCTTACTCCTCTCGAACCTGGCACCCTCAAGGACCGCGTCGAGTCTCTCGCCGCACGCCTCAAGTTCCCGCTTGGTGAACTCCAAGTCATCGACGGATCCAAGCGCTCTGCCCACTCGAATGCGTACTTCACCGGTCTGCCGTGGAAGAAAAAGATTGTTCTGTACGACACCCTGATCGAGAAGAGCACTGAGCCGGAGGTCGAGGCTATCCTTGCGCACGAGCTGGGTCACTGGAAAATGGGACACACTACCAAACTGCTAGGCATTGCTAGCTTCCACTTGTTCTACGTCTTTGCCTTGTTCAGCGTGTTCATCAACAACCGCAGCTTGTACGAGGCCTTTGGCTTCTACCGCGAAAAGCCGATCATGATTGGATTCATCTTGTTCAACGAGGTGCTCAGCCCTACGGACAGCGTGGTGAAGCTTCTGATGAACATCCTCACCCGGAAATTCGAGTTTGAGGCTGGTATGTATACTCTATCGTGTTTTATGCCGGACTTCCCAATGCTGACTTAATTTAGATGCCTTCTCCCACAAGCTCGGCTACTCCGCTGAGCTTTCCTCTTCCCTCATCAAACTTCAAATCCAGAACTTGTCCTCCATGGATGCGGACTGGATGTACTCGGCGTACCATTACAGCCACCCTATTCTGACCGAGAGACTGAAGGCTGTTGGCTGGACCAGCGAGACCAAGGTGGGTGGCGATGAGAAGAAGGCCGACGCAAGCGTACCCGAAAAGGAATTGTAGATTTCCCCGCTCAGTGCAGAGGCGGACGCAGCAAGGGCGGTTTGACGTCTCTTCTTGGATCGCATCATGGTGAAATCCCAAAGTTGAGGGCGTCGCACGAGTGCGATGCTCGCGTCGCGTGCTCCTGGAGCCAGTCGCAGCCAGCATTATCAGCTCAAACGCTCTGCTCGCGTTGGATGTAGAACCTTTTAAAAGCGTATTTCAATCCTCCTTCCTCGCCTTCTCCTCTTCCTTCTGCTTAAGCTCCGCGAGCCTCCTCATTTTCTTCGCCGCCTTTCTCGCGGCCACATCCACCTTGCCACCATGTTGCTCGATCTCAGGTGGCGCACCACCCTGCTGCACGACATGGGCGCCCTCGCGATCGCCCACTTCACCTTCCGTGATCTCCTGGCGCTGCGCAAACTCCGCGCCATCTTCCCACTCGCGCACGCGCTCTTGGCTCTTGCTCCTCTTGCTCACACGCTCGATCGTCGCATCGACGCGCCTGTCGTCGCCGCGGAGAGTACCAGCCGCACGCATCTCCTCGCCAAAGACAGCTTCTAGCTCCTCCTGCGTTTCTTGCACGAGGTTCTCTCCGCGAAGTCCAGCCTCGATGCGTTGCAGGTGGTGCAGGGCGAGACCACCTGTGGGGCCAGAGTTTGCGGAGAACTGAATGCCGGTGCTGGAGAGGAGAGCATCTGGGTGCAGGTGTGCTTTTGAGCGGGTTTGTGAGAGGAAAGCTGAGAGTTGGGTTTGCGCGGCTGTTGGGTCGAGGATTTGTGGGCCGGTTGGGTGTTGAGTCGGAGGGTAGACTGCGCGGGAAGCCATGTTTGCTGTGTATGTGATATTGCGTTGTGCAGGTGTTCGTCGAGAGTGGGTACCGTTAACGACGAAACCAATGGGTAAATTTTAGTAGCTTGAAGACAACGGCAAAGTTCGAGTCACGTGATACACGTTGTTCGCTCGCTCGTTCTCCGCAAGACCTCCGCATGAGGTAGCACTACAGATCGCAGACGGCTAGTTGTAGGGCATCATTGTCAGTTACAACCACACAAAATGTTTGGCCTACGCTGTCTACGGAGCGCTTTTGCGCCCGCGGCCTCGAGCCTGCGACCGGCGCTGCCACAGTTGGCTCGTCAAACTCTTGCACCAATCCAAACTGCGAGGTAGGCATCTCAAGAATGCTTGTAATACATTGACAGCATACTAATTATGCCACAACTAGACCCCTCAGCATCCTCTCACAACTCCCCTCACGACCGACCGCAACACCATCACTGGCCACTCACGCGATCGCCGCCGACGTTCCCACAGCATCATTCCAGCTCCCTTCCCAGCCAGGTCTCGCCCTCCTCCAGGTCCGTGGCGCAAAGAGAGACACATACGATCCCTCACACCGCGTGAGGAAGCGCAGACACGGTTTCCTCTCTAGGCTGAGATCGAAGAATGGACGCAACACATTGAAGAGGAGAAAGCTGAGGGGACGCAACACTTTGAGCCACTAGGAGGGCCGTCCAACATCAAATGCAAGGAGCCGAGGGAAGGAATTGTATGAATATGAGGCTACGGGAAGGCTGTAGCTGTCTGTAAAGGGATATATTGGTGGCAAAGCATTCGCAGATCAAACTCAAAAGCTGCGCTGGAGTTAGAGGAGTACCAAGAAATGAATTATCAACCAGCAATACTCTGTGGTCTTGTCTCTTTCTGTGGTAGACCAAATCTTTCTTCCTTCGCGCTGCACGCTGCTAATGGCATTATGCTTATGTCAGCGGAAATGACCGCTCGAGATACCCGTGGCATGACTGAGATATCGAATGCGCTGACCAAACCTTAGATGCGCCAAAAGATTTTACAGCCTGGAAACTTTCTCAGCGTCGCTCTGCGTAGATTGAAATGCTTCCCAGTTTTCCTCTGCCAGTTCAATCTTGACACTTTCGACCGCATGATCCAAACTCTACCGCAATATGGATTTTACGGCTTTTCTTCGTGATATCTTGGACGATGTCAAGTATGAGCAGATCCGCGAACATGCTGCCGGAGACCCAGCCACAGATTCGTCTATTCCTCCGAAAGATGGGTCGTGTCCTTGGAACTTACTCCCAAGGGAACTCAGGGATGTAATATTTGAATACTCATACGCGACACGTTCTGGCGCGCTGAAGATCCTGTTCAGGTCTGAGATCGAAATGTACAAGGAGTGGCATAAGTCCGCACGGCTGCGCAGCGGTGGCAGTCGCAAGGTAAGCTTGAACCATCACGTAGATGCATATACAACCGATTCTGGTAACCTTGGCGGTATGGTAGATTGTGCGCAGGACTGACATTGTCACCTAGCTGTTACTTTTCGACCATTACATCAACCGATTCCTCGTTTGCAAGGCATGGGCATCCGAAGCTGCGCAGGCTATGTTCTCCACCACCGAGCTACGCTTCGAGAAGCACATCTCAAGAAGCTTCTTTCCGCACACCTGCTTGGGCATGGCAGATCTAAACACCCTCAACATAGACATGCGCGATCTGGCTCATGTCGCCAAACACTTGCCCATGGCGTGCCCTCGCCTTCGCCAAATTCGCATCAGCGCCACGTACTTCGGTGTTTGGGTCCGCGAGACCGGAGGGGAAGCTGCTCTGTACAGATCGAAATGGACTCGGGCCATGATACGCAGCTCCAGCTGGTACAGAGCGATAAAACCACTGAGGGGTCTCGTGGAAGTTTCGGTCAACTTCCCACACATCGTATTCCACGACAGCTGCATCTACAGCCTCGACGAACAAGACAACGTCAGGACGAACACGGCTTTGGTGCAGTTGCTGGTCAAGCAGAGCGCCACTCAACCTCGCGAGGCGCCATAATCTGGCGCGGACAGAAGGGAATTTAGAAGCATATAATTACTGTTACTGTTGGCCTCTTTGTTGGATGTTGATGATTCGCGTTGTACCCTAGAGCGAGCGATCGCAGCTTTTACACAAAAAGTCAATAAATCACAGCGTTGAAACCCCTCGGGAAAAACAATCATGTTGTGTACAGATCAGTGATAGTGCAGTGCGTATGAAAATATCTCGTCCCATGAGTTTAGAAAGCGGCAGGATCCTGAAACCAAGAGACGTCAACACAAGACATGCCTTGAATACCATCAACCTGACGCGTGGCGACGATCAGCATTGTGACACAGCAGGGTGGAGAATAAGGCCATTATGCTATGGCATCTACATCTGCAGGATTGCATGACGTGAATGTCGTGGTGAACATGGCATTCAATCCGTTGGAGTCCTATGTTATGCCAAGCAAATTTGGTGGCTTGTCCCTAAGACATGTTTTGGCTCTCCAGCAACCTCACTTCCTACATCCCAGCCCATCAACCAGTCAACAGGTAATACCCATCTCCATTTGGCCTCCGGAAGAACTTCTGGATCCAGCAAATGAGTCGCATCGATTGGATGCCGCTAGTGTATTTGACCTGCTCATTTCTTCTCCTTGCAATGTCTGTACTCGAGGTCGAATAGCTTCTGAAAGACGACTGCGACACATGTGTCAGATGCCAACGAACGGGCCACCCAAGCGTCAAATTACAGACCAGAAATACGCTAGCCGACCACGTTATATCCAGATTAGGCTGGCCTGAATTGGATGTCTCACAAACACAAGCCTTTTCAGAATGCTTGTTCCCTGCACCTGAACCGCCTGCCTCTTCGTTCCTCCATCTAGCCTCCCATGTGGCTGTGGAGCAACTCTCCATATCCAGCCCCCAAAGATGTATATGATTGCGTGGCAGCTCTACCGATCGTTGCGATGCCTTCTTACACCTTCGCTGATCCATCGATCTTGCTTGGAACGTCTTCACGACTTCGAAACGTCAGTGGCTAGGTATACCAGGTGGTTGGTACCAAGAGTAAGTTGATAAAGGCCATCTTTTCTTCGCACACAGTCTCATCATCATAACCAACAAGCACTTCTGCCTCTCCATCCTTCAGCCAATACCATCTTCGACTCAGGCATTTTGATCATACTCGACAGCATCACTTGCACAGCACGATGTCACCCTCGCTGCGCACTATCTGCACCGCTCTTGCTGTGGGCTTAATCTGGGCTCCACAGTATGTCAACGCACATGGCTACATCACGACCCCTCCCTCTCGACAAGCATCTTGCGCCGATGGCTCGGTCGAGGAAGTCAACTGCGACGGAGTCACATACGAGCCTCAGTCGGTCGAAACTGCGAAGGGTGCTCCCTTCGACGTTGATGTGGGCGACAAACTGTGTAACGGCGGTGGCACTCGATTCGCCGCTCTCAACAACGCAGGCGAAGGTATCTGGCCGCAGACCTCTATCCCAGCATCATCGGATCTGAACGTCGAGTGGAAGATCACTGCAGCCCACAAAACCCAGAACTGGGCATACTACATCACAAAGCCGGACCTCGAGCTTGACCCTTCTCAGCCACTGACCAAGGACGACTTCCAAGAGGAACCCATCTTGCTACTCGACACCGATCACGACGCACCTCCTGCGACTGTCAGTCACACGATCCCAGCCAAAGGATTGGCCCAGCACAGCGGATACGCGGTCATCTACGGCGTGTGGTCTATCGGCGATACCGGTAATGCCTTCTACAACTGCCTAGACGTCAACATCGAGAACGACGCTGCTGCTGAACCACCAACCGAAACCACTACCTCAAGCACAACAGCAGCGCCTACAACATCGGCATCGGCAACTTCGACTGCCGCTCTTACTGGTACCGCAGTCTCAGGTACTGCCGTCTCCGGGACTGCGGCTGCGACAGGAAGCATGTCCACATCAACAGGAGCAGCCAGTGTCGGATATGACTCCAGATCGAATTCGACCGTACTTCAGCTTTCTGGACGCAAAGTCCGTCGTTCTTTCTATTCTTAAACGCTTTCTGCATCTCGGAATTCCTGTTCTTTGTCTTTTGTTTCAACAGCGCATACCCCTGCATCTTTCGCATTTGCTGGAGTTGGAGTTTGGATTTGCTTTTGATTTTGCTCCGGAGTCAGGCATATTGTGGTTCACAGAAAGAATTTATACAGAAAGGAGGATCTCGTTCGGCTCATTGGGCGAGTTTATAATACTATTCATAAATCAACAATTTCGTTCATCTCAGCCACTTTCCTTGCTTCAAAGGACATTTTGCATACAGCATCATCACTCAGACCCCCAGAGGTATCTACAATGGCTCGCTAGACTGGAGCAGGCATCCTGGCGCTCTTCAGGTCGCGTTGAAATGGAGCTACCACTGCCCCCGCAACCTCTTGCAGCGTCTCTGCACTTGGGGTCGCCAGATCAATATTCTTCGAATGGCACTCTAGACAATAGTCGATGGCTTCGCGGAAGCATGGTGGCTCGGTGTCAAGATGTCCGTCAGACACACAACGCCGAATAGTAAAAAGCTCATCTTGGTCTGTCGATAAGCTCCATTCGACCATGGGCTTCAGCGTACCCAGCTCTAGCAAGATGGCGGCGAGAGCAAGCAATCTGCGGCCAGCGGGCGGCGTGAGGATCCCCGAACGTGCAGTCGCGGCCCCATCAACCATGTTTAGCTGTACAAAAGCTGAATCGTAGCTGGTCGATGCTGCCTGCCGCAAGAACACCACGTCGGCCGTGGTCCATTCGTCCGAGACCCAGTCAGTCAGGTAGAGTTGCAGGAACGAACAAACCAGAGTGAGACCGAGTGACATGATTTGGGCGTAATCAAGCTCGACAACGTGGCTGTTACTGGCGTGCTGATCCGCAAGCATTTTCTGCATCGACACCCACCCTGCAGACGGTAACGCGCTAACGGATGTTCCAGGAGCGGCAGCCATCTCGTGCAGCGAGTCTTGGGAGTCAACGCCAAACGAGACCTCTAGAGACGATTTGAGAGTAGCACAAAGCCCTTTTTTGACAGCCTGTCGAGCTTTCGTAGGGTTTTGTAAGAACCGGAACCGCTGGCCGGGGCGCCATGGCGATGGTGTGTCGACAATCATGTCCACTTGCAATGTGTACCACAAGGATGCATCGATCGTCGGAGCCAGGGTTAGAGTGAACGATGGTCTTTCCTCCTCAATCTTCACGTCCCCTTTGTGAGCATCACCCTTCAGGCGGCAGTCGAGCTTCAGATTAACGCAATGACTCGTGTGCATATCACAGCCTCGTATAGCCTGCAGCGCTTGATATAGACTGCGGGCACACCTTCGCAGCTCAGTCAGAGGCCATCGGAATTTTGGCATTGGCACCCTGACCGGACTCAAATCTTTTGCGTCCCTCCGCATCTCACTCAACATCATGATATTGTGGTATAGTTCTTCCCGCTTAGGGTTCAAGGTTCCGGACTCAAAGATCAGCTTGGCTCTGCTCGCCACCTTCTTCTCAGCTTCTTTCAACGACTGCTTCGAGATGGTCCGTTGTCCCCGTCGACACTCCAGCTGCGACTTTGCCTCGTCGATGCAGGACCACAAGGTCTGGATAGCGGTCAGTACTGCTGCTCAGCTCTCGATGATTATCTCTTTCCTGACGTACGCTTGCACTGTTCAGATCACAGTTCATATCAACACTCAAAATTCTGGAGATGTCTTTAAGATTCTCCAGAATGGTCTCAATCAGAGGCAGAAAGCCACTCTTGTAGTCCCGTATGCCGAAATGATCGATCAGCGCTTCTTCAATTTCTGCGTTACTCCAAATGGAAGCATCACCTGTCCCATGGAAATCGTTGAGCAGCGCGTTCAGGTGACTTGGGCTCAGCGAAAGATCCCGTATGATGAGCTCTATGACTTGGCGAAATCTGGAATGCACAACTCCGAACTGCTGGCGCGCTTTCTGGGCTTGTGTTTTATAGCGAAATAGCATTCTGAATGGCCGGATCTCGTCTTGGTGGTGCTCCAAAGCAGTTATGCACAAAGGTACCACGGCCAGCACGATGCCGACTATCTCGACACCTGTCAACGCCATTTCGACCCGGCCCCGATGCTGCTTGGGGTGATTATCTGTTCGAGAGATAGACTACTCGAAAGTATGAGGCTGTTCCGGCGGGGTAATACAGAAGTGGATGGTGAGGCTGACGTGCATCTCGCTTATACTGTGGACCATAGGTCGGGCGCATAGGTTGATCCAGACAACGTCTGCACTTCATACCATTGCCAACCACGGATCTCTGGAGCTAGCAAGTGGCTATGAGGGCCTCGGTGTCGATCCCAACCCATACACAAATTGTGACTCCTGCCACCACAGATGCATCGCACCATCGTCTGAGGATCGCTGCCACTGCGTGCTGGAAGCTCTTCGAGCGATGCACCCAGCTGTCACCTTCGCATCTCGGCCGCAATTATGGCAAGTTCAAGGTGTGGTGCGGTAATCTTGGTCTCCGCCAGGGCGGACATGCTTCTCTCGACTGGAGACTGAAGGATGATGATACTATGAAAACCGAAGTCTTCTCGATGTTGACAGATCTAGAGGATGATTTGCAGCAGGGTAAGTCGAGCACATCGAGAATGTCTTTAAACATTCTACTGACATTTGTACGTTTTGAAAGTCTTGGAATTGCTGTCAGGGACAAGGCCACCTTACGAGCAAGAGGAACCTGGGAGCGAGACGTCAAGCTTGAACGATTCTACGCTGCCCGGCGAGCTCGAAGTACGTCTCAATGCGATCGATGCAACAATTACTGCGCTGTACCAGATGTCGTTTCTCGTCCGTAATCAGGGTACAAGACGACTCGCCTCCGCGAAAGCGCAGAGCTATCAGCCTCGAGATCCGGAGGAAGCGGCTCTACTCGAATCGTTCGTGGCTTTTGACCGCCAGCATATTGATGACATTTTCCGTGACTTGAGGCGGCCAAGATCTGACGACGGCCAGCCTATGGCTACGCGGCCTGATCTCAGAAGCGATGGTGATGCCCAAGATCGTGCCATCAAAGCGAGGTGTCTCGCAGCGAGTACTGCACGCCGTAGACAACTCGCGTACTGGAAAATGCATAGCTCAAAGCTCAAGTCAGTCGCAGCAATGCCCGAAACAGTTGGCCTGGACCAGAACGCTACTATCTACTCCGGCACCGAGGCTTCTGGTGTGTTCAAACGAATCGAGAAAGACTTTGACCTAATGGAAGTGCAGTCCTTGACTTCCGTAGCAAGCACGGTGCGGGAGATGGATGGACATGAGACAGAGTTTCCGGGACCACCCGAACGCAGCAGCGACCACGATCCTTTTGGATGCCCATACTGCTTTGTACTGTGCCAGTCGGAAGAAGCTGGAAGGCGTCGATGGAAGTAGGTCGCCGCAAACTGCGTTACGCAATCCTGACACGCTAATGCTTCCACTAGGAAACACATTCTGGAAGATCTGCGGCCGTATATCTGTACTTACCCAGATTGCCAGGACGGCACGCAGCTATACGGAAATCGCAGAGAATGGACAGCACACGAAGATGCCGCCCACCGCGCCTCGATGGTAGGTAGATGGCACATCTGTCACGAGTTTTGATATGATGCTAAGTCTCAGAACAGCCATCCAACGTCTCTGAGAAGCCTTTAGTCACGGACAACAGGGAGCAATGCCCGATCTGCTTACTCAATGTCGCCGATCTGCCTAGTCGAACGAGTCTGGCGAAGCATCTGGCGAGTCATCTGGAGATATTCTCTCTGGACTGTCTTCCTCTCGACGCCAGCTCTTGGGGGGATCAAAACATCAACGACGACGGCTCAGAGTCGAGTGATACTGGTCAAAATCTAATTTCAGAACCTCCCAAACAAGATGCATTCCTCGAACAAGAAGTGGAAAGTGAGAGTGGGGGGTTCGAGGCTCAAACATCACCAGTCTCGAGGGCAGAAGAGAATGAGTGGTCCGAGGAGAACATGCGAGATTTGAGGTTTGACCACGAATCCGTTGAAGCGGAAATTAAGCAGGCCCGAGATGATTACAAGAACAGAGAGCTTATGGGCGAAGTGGAAGCTGAAGAGTTAAAGCTCAGTATGATACAGCGCGAGTTGAAGCTCAGGAGGATACAGCGCGAGTCGAAGCTAAGGACGATAGAGCACGAAAGGGATGCTGAAAAGAAAAACGCGACAAGGCAGCAATTGATCGCAGAAAACCAGCGTAGACTTGACGAGCTTATGAATGGAGCTGAGGCAGAAGCGTTCGCATCCATGGAGAGGTCGGCGAGGTCCAGCACCGATGCCGAAGGGAAAACATTACGATCACTTCATGAGCGTACGAGCTCACTTACACAGCTTGTAGATGCTTTGACTGAGGAACAGAGGATGCTTGAGGCCGAGAAGAACTACTGGGAAAGGAAACTGATCCTTGTAGATGACGAGCATCAGCAGAGCAAATACGAGGCCGAACCATCTGAGGAACCCGCCCTAAAAGCAAAGCTCGATTTCGAAAAATTCGAAGCGGACAGTAAGCAGACCCTGGAGGAAATGGAGGAAAACGAGCGTGGACAGCGCGAGGGTAAAGATAAGGCTCAAGGAACGGAGCTATCGATCTCGAAGATGGAACGCAAGAACACTATTGCAGAAAAGGTGCAGGTCATCAACGAATACCAGCGCAGACGTCGCGAGGCTGAAGAGAAAATTGGAACATATGAGGTTGGGTCCAGTGGGAATCAGGAAACCTACAACAGTGGCCCTAAGGATGATTTGAGCGACAATGTTGATGCGGAAAAGAAGCGGATCATCGAAGCTTACGAGCGCAGACAGCTTGAGCTCAAGGAGCAGCAAGATCACACAGTGTCAGAACTGGTAAGAAAACGCGAGGATGTTCCGCAGAATGAGGTTGAGAGTGCTGATGATGCGCAGGACATGAAGGATGACTCGATGCGCAAGCGACTGGCAGAGACGGGATTCACACAAGCTCAAATCGATGTTGCAATGGAGAAAGACAAGAAGAATCAACAGCCTGCTTCGAGACCGCCCGAAACAGCACCCCGACCAGCAGGCCGCCAAATAGAATCTCGCGCCCCAGTCTATCCCAAGATTCACACCGATTACATAACTCCCGAAGCTCTAAGATACTACGGCCTTCCTTGGGAGTACGACAAGGTAATCAAAACGCAGATCGCTGTGTTCGGGGCTTGACTGACTACTGCCACAGTCTGATCCATCCTATATCGTCATCCTCCGCGAAATACACCAGGACGAGATGAACGTCTTGTTCGACTTCACAAAATGTGTCCGTGAAGGAAAGCCCTTTTGGGATAGATCTGGGAACAGCGTTACGGAGGATGGAGAAAGTACGTTCGGACGGGCGAATCATCACCTCTTTCGTGATGGGTATGGTGCAGAAGGTGAAGGCGAAGATGGGCGCAAATGACGGAACTATAGCATGTTGCGATATAAGCACCGTCGTGAACAAAAGACAGTGATTTTCATCAATCATTTGCATTCGAATATCCTCATTCTGGCATGCAGCATTCTACTCAAGTCCCAAGAACGACAGGCAGTCATGCACATCCACATACCCACACTGCTGCCTCGCCCGTGTTTGCCTACCCCCAGCCCAATGCCTTTCCAGCAGCCTCCATAATGATCTGTTGGCGGATTTGATACCATTCCGTAGTCCTTTAGACTTCAATGAAAATCGAAAAACAATTCTTAACTCCTGCACTTGTTTGCGTGCTTCCCAGTCGTAAATATCATAAAAGTGATGCAAGCGGGTCCATTCTACTTTTGCGTTGTAGGAAACGTGCCGAAGTAGTCGTAATACAGCGAGCGAATCAATTAATCCATGTAGAAGTCTCCCTTTAGAATCCTCTCCTGGAAGTGGTCCGGCTTCTTGCTGGCCCTGGGCTGAGTTGGCATCTCACGGACAGGTGCTTCCATGGTGGCGACGCTCTTGGCGCGAGAATGGTTCTGGGATCCAAGCGGTAAACCAACGCCACCTCCACCGGACGGACCGGCGATAGAGGCAGTCCGCTCGGCGCGAGAGCGTAAGTTCTCAGACCAGTTGAAGCCTTCGCCTGTGGCAGAAGCTATGGTCAGCCGTCTATTGCTAAACGGAATACTGAACGAAGTGCGGGATGAAGACGCAGGAAGGGAAGATTGGCTAGAGGGCAGCGAAGACAAACCTCGACCCTTTCCGTCGCGGGAAGAGATTGTCCCGGTAGAGGATGGTACAGATGTAGACATCTGCCGTGCATGCTGTGACGAAGGAGCAGGGGGCGGAAAGGATCTACCATTTTGGGGTGGGCTTCCTTCACCTCCTCCGCCACCGCTGCCACCGGTGGAGGATCTGATATCCCTCATAGCACGAGCACCGAAGCTCATACGGCGCGCGAACGGGGTTGTGGGTGTGGACTGGTCCTTGGCGGCAAATTCATCTTCGACCGCAGATTCATCGATGCTTCCGCTGTTGGCGGAGCTGAAGCTCTCACGGCGGCCACGCACGGAACCGAAAGGAGAAGGAGCAGTGGGGGAGCCAGAGAGACCGAGTGTAGTCAATGACATACGCCTTCGCTGGGCCTGGGCCGCAGCGTTGGTGATTGGGCCGGGATATTGGCCCATCTGACCGTCTCCATTGTTGCTTCCAGGGACATTGCGAGGAGCCGATACCGAGGAACGACCATTGCCGAACAGGTCAGCAAATGTCGCACCGGCAAAAGACGAGCGCCTGGTGCGCGGCGGAGACTGGGAGGTGGAAGTGGGTTCGTCGGCCATTGCTGCGGTAGCGGGCGAGCGGATAGGTGCGGATCGAAGGGCGGTGGTTAGGGCGACAGGCAAACGCGCGGTTTGCTAGTAGCGAGACGGTTGTTGGGCTGATGCTGACCAGAGGCCAACAGGAGCCAGAGTGTATCCCTCAGCGGGGTGTGTTGTGAAATGCAGAGCGGGAACGAAGACGCAAGCAAGGGAAGGCCGGCGGTCTCTTGAGAGGGTGTGAGATTGATGTTGTTTCGAGGGTCGTCGACGTCACCAGGTGGTCGGACTTGCGGGGAGTGTGAGACGTGTAAGTGTGTGGAAAGTTGGAATGTATGAAGCGAAAAGGTGGTGGTGGTAAGAGGGAAAATGCAAAGATGCAGAGGATGGAGACGAAGGATTATAGTGCGAAGGAGACGAAAGGAGAGCAGCACGCCGTCGACCAGAGGTGGGCGGCGAGCGGCGTCGATCTGTTCCCTTTATCGCCCACTCCCGCCCATTGCGAAGGCTTAACGCGAGCCAAGGATTGCGGGGTAAGTGGTGGGCTGGCTATCTGCTGCAGGCAAAACGACGACACATCGCCGCCGCCCGCTCTTTGTGTGCTGTGCTGTGCTGTGTAAGGTCACCCCGTACCTCACTTGCACGGGCGGCACGAGGCGTCACGTGCGCCAATGGCTTCCGCCCAGTCCCTGCTCACTCATGCGCGACGGATGGATGCGGAGTGTCTACCAGAGCATTTTGCAGAAACGAGAGATCAGCATCACTTCGCAATCAATCTCGAGACTCGCTCCACGTCGACACGTCCGCGCCTCCACCATCTCATACTACTCCACCGCATCAGCACCCACCGCTCGAACCACACCCCACACTCCGACGCCCTCTAGCGTACGCAGGGTGCAACCCAGAATTTGCCCGCCCACGCACACCATTCGCGTTTTGCTTTGATGACAGAAGTGTTTAGCTACAGAGCAGCTATCTGCAGATCGCTGGCAGAATTACGGATCAAAGCTGTAACCGGTCTCATGATCACAGTCGAGACCCACGCAGGTACCGTCAGCCTCCTGTCTACTGTGCCAACCTTCCACGAAGAGAAGAGAGCTTGGAGCTACTGCACTACGTACTCCTTCTGAACCGCATGTGCTATAGTCGTCACGCCTTTCCTTTCACAGCTTTTTGTCCCCTTTGTAGATGACATCTCCGCTATTCGGGCCGTCCTGTGCCCCGAGCCGCCGCTGACGATGACGAAGGATATTCTTGTTTGTCTGGAACGCGTGACTTGCCCTCTTTCAGGCATCGAGAGAATCGTCTGTTCAGGGAGCGTCAGGGCTATCAAACAGAGTAGTGTTGCCGACAAGCATATACATGGAACTTTGCAGTGGCGTGTCTGTAGGGGTTTGTTATAGTTCTCCCATGCACATATTGCTGTCTATCGTCGTTCGCGGCAGACGGAGGCTCTATCCTTCACATAGACCCTCTGCGAGCGTGTGTTCGAACCGTTTGTCTGCAAGTGCATGTGAAGCTCCATCTTTTCGCTCGGTCTGGTCTACTGTGCATGCCAAATCTTTCTCACAATTTTGCATGTCACCACATTGGACGCCCTGTAAATTTGGACATACGGCCTACAGAGCATGTCACTGGTTATAAAGCCACCAGTTTGGTAGTTGACCAACACAGGTCTCAAAATCGAACAGCAGCAGCCATCAATCTCTCCTGAAAAGCGAGAAGGGATTTACGATCACAAAATGCAGTGCACAACGCAATTCAGGTGCTCGCTGTTTGCGAGTCTCGTCCACCACTTGACAAGATGTAATGCTACAATGAATACTTGCTCAAATACTGTACAGTGCCAGCTCATAGCTGGTAACTCTTCCGCTTTTTGATTCTCCGTACGCGCATCTCTGCATGACGGGTCGCAGGTCGGCGGACACCGCTGGTTGATAGATCGCCACTTGATCCTGCAATCATTTCGCCATTCACATGTGCGGCACGGTGCATGCGGCATTTGTTTCAATCACTGCCCTGTATACATCGGCCTGATCCGACATTCGGCATGGCAGCCTGCAGGGTTCGCTGCTTCCGAGCAACACATGATCGACACTCCATTTATCCAAGCAAAGACCTGCCTGCAGCTTCTCCCGCCTCCTTAGGGGTACGTTGCTCCACGCGGTACCAGTCAATGGCAGCCCACCAGTCCTCGAAGTACTTGCGCTTGCCGGTGAGGCCAAAGTCGTAGATGTATGAGTGCTCCCAGGTGCTCAGACAGAGCACAGGCGCAACGGTGGTGCCTCCAGGGGGGATTTTTGCGGCATTCTGGGCGAACTGGCTGTGCGAGCCGAAGGAGCCAAGAGGGTTTGTGGCCTGGTAATTCTCGTATGAGGCAGGCGACGAGGTGTTGGCATCAATGCCCTGCTGACGGTAGCCGGCTTCAGGGAAAGGAGTGCCGGCGGCATATGTCGCGAGAATACGCCATGCGCCTCTGCTGCGAGCTGACTGCGGGCCTTCGGCGTCCTTGCACCAAACAAGCCAGACGAAACCCGGCGCGAACATGGCGGCAGCTGTATCGAGGAAAGTGGAGCGGAGGGTCTCGATGGAGCCGAATGTCTTGATCAGACTTTGCTCGAGAAGGTTGTAACGTTTCAGCTCCATTGGGTTGGTGCTGAAGGCCTGGTAGAAGAAGTGGTTGTTGAATGCCATGCTAGCATGATTGAAGACAGAAGCGGTCTGCGGGTCGCGTGCGTACTTGAGCAGCAGAGCCTTGACATCCGCGTTCTCATCAGGCTCACCGGCCAGCAGCTCGTCCAGCTTCTGCAGCATCATCTTCTGGTAGGTTGTCCATCCCAGGCGGTAACCGGTGTCACTGAAGAGGCCAGGCACGCCGTGCTCGAGGAATTCCTTGTCGTAGACTAGGTCGGGGGTATGACGGACATCGCGGCGGAGAGAGCGGGAGAAGGCGCGGTGTTGTGTTTGCTGAGAGATTGCCTTTGTGAATGTGCTAGGAGATGTACGGGTCTGAAAGGTGAATGCTGTTAGTATATTGATTCCTTGTACTGGTATCACGATGCGTATCAACGTACGCATGAAGGGCAAGTCCATTCTTTGGCGAAGGCGCCGAGAGGGCGCGCTATTCTTCTGGGAAGCATGATGACTGTGTGTATGTTCCTGTGGCGGCAATCGTGTGTCGTCCCAATCGCCCTCAACTCTGTCGCGCAGCAGACAGCGTAGCGGAAATCCAGATGGAACCCCCGAGCTCCGCATACGTGTATCTGTGAGCATGGCGCTGTAGTAATCAGCACGTATTTGCCGCTCAAGTTACGCGCGCCAAATGGAATCAACCTCCGCCAATCAAGCACATCTCGTCCTTCAGAACCAACACGCATTGCTGAAACGCGGCGTCAACAATGTTTCATACCATCTGCCTCTCGCACATGTGTACGACAAAGGCATCGCACTGATGCTCTAGCGTCAACCATCCAAGGAATCTATGGCATCACGCGTCTTACTGCAGCGCCTACAGCCACCTTTCACTCGCGATGAGTGCATGCATCCACAAACGCGTAGGAATCGTCTGCCGTCGCTTAGCTCGATGACGGACAGTATGGGCATCGTTCCGTTGGCTCGTCTCTGTCTTGCGGTGTCAAAGGTCGGTCTCAGCCTCTTTCTTGTCTAAGACTCGTTTGCGATCGCGTTCGTTCTTGAAGACCATCCTCTCTCACTTTATCTCCTCTGTTCCCGTTCCTCCGTGGCCTTCCTTCGTGCGCTATGGCAACTAATGCCCTAATAATATACTTTACCACTTACTGCTCAGTAATCCGCCTGTCTGCAGCAGCGATGCATGTGCCAATATCATCAACCGATACGACAAAAGAGCTGGATCTCTCGTCAAGTCGCACCAAATTTCTCGGTCATATCGCTCATCCATCGAGACTTCGCCGTCAGGACAATAATGGCAACTCTGTCTGCGGCGGTGATACTTCGCTATTCCAGTGCGGTGCGCCATTTCCTTCCGACTTCTGCTGCCCAACATCGACAAAATGTCTCCGAATGGATTCGTCGGCAGTCGCTGTGCTTTGCTGCCCTGCTGGGTTGGACTGCAACTTCATATCACCTATAAGTTGCGACGAGCAGGCACAGAACGCTACTATGTTTCCTGGAAATCAGCTGCACTCAGACCCCACCATACCTCTCCAAAAGTGTGGCGATGCGTGTTGCCCGAGCGGTGCGACCTGCCATGAAGGAGTATGCGCAGTCTCAATATCGACAGCGAACCCGTCAACAACGGCTACACCCACACTCGCCGCAACTCCACAATCTTCAACTTCAAGCACTGGATCAAGCGCTGCAGACGTTACATCAACCTCTTTGCTCTCAGTAGAATCATCGCAGTCTTCGAACGCGCTTGATGGCATGGCAGTCACACGTGGATCGTCCGACTCGTCCGACAAGTTCTCTGGCAAGAGTTTTGTCGCTGGCCTTCTCCCTGGCATAGTGCTCGGTGCTTGTATAGTCGCTCTCTTGATGTGGTGTTTGGACAGACGTCGACGGCGCGGTCGCAGGAGCCACTCGGAGGACTATACAGATCAGAAGCATTTTTCGACGGCTGATCAACTCACGAGCTTGAGTACAGATTCACATCGAACTTTGCCGACCCACACACGATCCATATCGGAGCCCATCTCTGATCCATCGAATGGCCACAGAACAGATTTTGTTCGTGGCACGCCATCCCCACCACGAGACTTCGACCCGCTCAATCACAACGCAGGCAACTATATTGTCACAGCGAGCGGACCTATGACCCCAGCACGTACACCCAAGATACGAGCGCTGTTCTCGCGTTCCTCTGTCTTCCATTCGCCGCCTTCGCCACAGATGAGCCAATTCCCATCACACATGAAACGCGGGACCCTAAACCATGCCTATACCATATCACCAATCCGTGCTCTACGCTCCAAGAAATCCTCACATTCTCTGAGGAGGCAGATGACGGCTAGCGCAGCTGTTCCGCACACAAAGTTCGCTCGATCCCAAAATCAAAATCAACCTCGAGCTCCTGCTGGCGGGAGCACAGAGACGATCCAGGTCATCATGCCCCAGGTAGAGCTCGAAGCGTGTACGCCTGATCAGCGAACAATGCGGTCGCCTGCGGAGGTTAGCACGAACAATACGCATGGCACAGCTCGTCCGACCCGAGAATTGAATACCACATGGACAACAGTGTCGTCTTCGCCGCTCTACCCAGAACCTATGCGCTTGCAGCAAAGTGCACAGCAAACACCTACTCGCGTCCCCGCTTCCCAAGCCCGCACAGCTACTCAAGCGCTTGGAGCTCCGCGATCTGATCAGAGATTGATGGTTCAGCCTGATCTGAAGAGGCAGACGACTTTCAGTGGTTTCATGGAAAAGGCTGGTGTTAGGCCTGGGGCGGGTTGATGCAGCGTGTCAATGACACGCGCAGTTGTCTTGGGTAGATAGAATGGCACTCGCAGATCAGCTATTTGATCACCAACAATATGTCTGTGTTTTGCAATCGCTTTTATAGTGTTCGGACACACTAGGATATGTAATGGATTCTCCGACATATCAATTGATTTGGGCGGTTTTCGCAATGGTTCCACGAGCTGTCGAGGCGCTTTAATAGAGCTGGCTTGGGTATGATTAGGCAGAAGATATGCCATCTTTTTCTGTTATACCTATTATTTATTTGATACCATATCCGGTGAATATTCCGACGTTATGTTACACTAGCCTCCACTACGGCATCCTGCCGACTGCACATGACATCGTAGTGCATCAAGGCAGCAGCACTGCCCCTCATCCCCTCGCTCCTTCCCTCGCTGCGACTGGTTAGCACTACTCTGCTCCCTGTCTGTGCCTGTACCTGACACTCATCACATAATCGAGACACTCTCTTTCCCACTTGACCAAAACATTCAGTCTTCCGCCAACATGGCAGATCTCGAGCCTTTCACCCTCATTGAGGAAACAGGCGACAAAGGTCCGCACCACTTGTTCGACAATGTCACCGAGCTATCCTCAGCAAAGACTGCCGACCATGACCTTCAATACATCTCTGCACTGCGAAAGGCCAATCCTGAAATGATTGTGACTTCGATCCCCGCCATGAATGTCAACTTGCGTGCCTTCGCTGCCTCTGGTTTCGCCACCTGCGAGCTTGACACCAAGACAGATTCTTACGCTAGCTGGAGAGGCTTCATCGCACCCAGAGTGAGGTCTGATGCTGGACAGCTTGGTGAGCAGATCCACTTCGCCAAGTACCACTACAAGTGGAACGACGAGGACTTCATCTTGTTCACCGTCGGCAATGTCCAGTACGTGCTGAAGGAGTGTCAAGGCTCTGAGGGCGCGTTAGGGCCATCTCATGTCACTGACAAGCTCATCTTGACGGTGGGCAAGTGGCAAGACAGTGGTCTGAACCAGACCGTTCTTGTCTATGATGGATACTGGCAGAGGAGCAGGGACCTCTGGGTCGCGGTACAGAAGGCGAACTGGGACAAGGTCATTCTGGACGAGAAGATGAAGGCCGATCTTACCAGTGTCGTCGACAAATTCTTCGACTCGAAGGAGGTCTACGAAGACTTGGGGGTGCCTTGGAAGAGAGGCCTCATCTTTGGTGGAGAACCTGGCAACGGCAAGACCATCTCGATCAAAGCACTCATGCACACGCTACTGTTCGATCGTAAGGATCCAATTCCTACTCTTTACGTCAGAGATGCACCATACAACTATCACATCCGTAATGTGTTCACCATGGCTCGCCGACTCGCTCCTTGCATGCTTGTGCTGGAGGACATTGAAACGATCGTGACGCCTCAAACACGCAGCTACTTCTTCAATGAGATGGATGGTTTGGAAAACAACGATGGTATCTTCGTGGTGGCATCTACAAACTTCCTTGATCGCCTCGATCCTGGTCTGTCCAAACGCCCCAGCAGGTTCGACCGAAAGTACATATTCCCCATCCCGAATGAGCACGAACGCACGTTGTACTGCGAGTTCTGGCGCCACAAGCTCCAGAACAAGCCGAAGATCAATTTCCCCCAGAAGCTGTGTCCGGCTATGGCTCACATCACCGACGGCTTCTCGTTCGCGTTCTTGCAGGAATGCTTCGTCGCAACACTGCTTACGTTGGCGCGTGAGGAAGGTGTGTACGTCTCGCAGTTTGCCCAGCTCCGTCTTCGCAGAGACGACAGCTTGGACCAGTATGCACTATGGCGTGTATTCAAGGAGCAAGCCGACTCTTTGCGCAAGCAGATCGAAAACGGCGCCAAAGAAAGTGTCGGTCCTTTGCATTCCCGGTACGGCGGCAGCCTAGTATCGCAGCACTCAGAGCATCAGTCGAATCAGAGCATCGAGGATGTCCTGAGCCCAACGGCAAGCGTACTGCCTGATCTTCCAGGCGGCAAAGCCCGTGTTATCAACCCGGCTGCCTTTGCGCTTGTGTAGATGGCAACAGCGAGCAGATGAATGCAAAGAGTTCGTCCGGTGGTGTCTCCAGAGTTCGAGTATAGTCAGCCAACCAGTACTTAGCCTGTATGTTCAGAGCGACTAGAAACCTAGTCAAGTCCTTTTTGATGATCTTTCGATAGCCATTAGCTTCATCAATACACTCCCCCCAAGGCACTTGAAACATCGCATTCGATCAAACTACATATTTACCACGCTAAGATGTTTCGTGGTCATGACTTAGGGTTGGGGTAGTGGCCAGTCTTTCATGTAAAGAGTTTGTGAATCAAAAGGCACAGAAAATGAACCGATCCTGACAGTATCGAACCTAGCATTGTGCCTAATGGGTTGGTATCTACAAAATTTTCCAACGCATGTAAGAGAGCGATTTGAATATAGGTGTTGATCGACTTGATCGCTTGATCCCTTGATCCCTTGATCGGCATCTCATCTTGCATCGTGGCCGCCCAGCAGGAGGCAGTAAAATCAATAACCTGATGCAGTGAAATCAAAACAATGATGGAAGTACATGATCTCTCTCTGATGATGTTGGATACATACACGCGGACAAGCACATATACATATACGCACGAACTGAAGGCAGCCCAACAATTGTGGATGACGTAAACTGCTGCTCGCTAGATTGGGGAGGCGCGTGGCAGCACGGAGCAGTATCCAGCGTGTGCCAACCCCGAGGCCAACTGTGAAGCTCGCTTGCTGGCTTGCCTGCACCTGGACCGCGCACTCCGCCCCCTCCCAGTCAGTCCCTCACACGACATTGAGCAGTCAGTAAGGTATAGATGTACCGGACACTGCCTTAGCAAGCAGGACATCAAGCATGTTCTCCGGCTCCAACTCTTACCTGGGCGGCGCCAACAGCGGCCGCCCCGGACACCTACAACCGCAACCTACGGGCTTCCAGGGCCAGCCATCGCCTTTCCAGTCGCAGCAGCCAACTGGCTTCGGTCAGCAGCAACAGCAGCCTCTCCAGCAGCAGTACACTGGCTTCCCTGCCGCTGGACTCCAGCCTCAAGCAACAGGCTATCCTCCTCAGAACCAACAGCAGTTTCAAGGCTTCCAGCAGCCGCAGCCTACTGGCTACCAACCTCCGCAGCAACAGCAGCCACAGCAGACCGGATACCCGGGACTGCAGCAGCAGCAGAATGTCGCCCAACCGCCTGCTCCTCCTCAGGTGCCGCAGCCCACGGGCATGACCTCGAACGATATCGCAGCGTCCTTCCGCGGCACCGCCCAGCCTTCGCCGCAGCCAGCAGCGAGTCGCGGTAACAAGATTCCCAACATGCGCTTGAGCTTCATCACAGCGAGCGACCAGGCCAAGTTCGAGCAGCTGTTCAAGAGTGCGACCGGCAATGAGCAGGCATTGAGTGGTGACAAGGCAAGAGATCTTCTTCTCAGGAGTAAGCTTGACGGAAACAGTCTGGCCCAGATCTGGACGCTCGCGGATACCACAAAGTCTGGACAGCTGCTCTTCCCTGAGTTTGCGCTTGCCATGTGGCTATGCAATTTGAGCCTGACCGGCAAGAGCATGCCTGCGACTTTGCCTGAGACTGTCCGCAACGAGGTCTCGGGAATGGTCGATATCATTTCATTCGGCGTGCCAGATGACCGTCCTTCTCAACCCACGAGCCACGGCATCGACATCATGGGGCCGCCCAAATCGTCCACTCCGACAATCCAACAGCCCCAGGCGCAAAATCCTTCCGACTCTCAGCTTTTGTCTCAATTGACGGCGCAACCGACTGGCTACCAATTCCCTCAACCGACAGGATTCCAGCAACCACAACAGACCGGCTTCCAGGGCGGTATGCCCCAGGCCACTGGCTACAATGGTCCTCGTCCGCCAATGCCCCCAATGCCCACTGGCTTCAACGCGCAACAAGGTTTGTCTCCTCAGCAGACTGGCTTTGGTGGAGGACCTATGGCGCAGCCTCTCAACGCGCAGCCGACTGGTCGTCCAGGACAGTGGGGTCTCGTGGATGCTCCGGCTTCGGGTCTCCCCAACCTGGAGGCTCTCCAACAACAAATGATGCCACAGCCTGGGCGTGAGACTGGATTTAGCATGCAAGGCCTCAAAGGAAACGCAACCGTCCCGTGGTCGGTCACCAAACAGGAGAAGCAGATCTACGATGACATGTTCAAAGCTTGGGACGGTTTTGGAAAGGGCTATATCAGTGGACAGCAGGCAATCGAGATCTTTGGACAGTCGGGCATTGACAAGAGCGACTTGGAGCGCGTCTGGACGCTCTCTGATCCCCACAACAAGGGTCGTCTGAACCTTGACGAGTTTGCTGTCGCTATGCATTTGATCTATCGTCGTCTCAACGGCTACCCGGTCCCTGCGAAGCTGCCGCCAGAGCTTATTCCTCCGTCAACTCGCAACTTTGATGCTAGTATTGGCACGATGAAGAGTCTGCTCAACGAAGACGCGCAGCAACGCAAGAACACGGGTGCTTTCTTGCAGCCTCAAAAGACCGGTGTCAGCTACTTGAAGGGTCATTCATTCCGTGGTAATGGTGCCTCGGCCAATGCAGGAAGGAAAGATGCTACTGTGTTCAAGAACAATGACGAGGAAGTCGGATATCGCAGCTCTGCAAGGCGAAGAGTTGGTCAGGATGGCCGTAGCCCGAGCCCAGCCATCAGTGATAAAAGTGCGGACGACCTCAGCATCGACCAATTGCGCAAGGCCATCCGTGAGAAACAGGTATTGCTGGACGCAATGGACTTCGAAGACGAAGGCAACGTCGATGCTGAGGATGCGCTTGATCGCAAGGACAGGAAGGAAAGTGATGACTTGTTCCGTCGCATCAGGCGCATTCAAGAAGACATTGACTCTCATCCCAACTCGGCGTTCAAGACCGGCGACTCTGACGCTGAACGACGAAGCCTGCAAAGACAGCTTCAAGGCTTGTCTGACAGGCTCCCCGAGCTCGCCAGCCATGTGCGCCGCTGCGAACGAGCTATCGCAGATGCGCAGATGGAACTCTTCCGATTGAGGGACGCCAAAGCGCACCCCAGTTCTGCACCTGCAATTGTCGGAACTGGACCTGGTGGTGAAGTCACTGAAAGTGACCGCTTGAAGGCCAGGGCGAGGGCCATGATGCAGCAGCGTTCTGCCGCTCTTACGGGACGCAAGGTCGAGGCGTCGGATGACGGCGCTGGTGCTGCCGCCAGGCTGAAGGATGAGCAAAGCCGTGTATCTCGTGAACGTGAAGACAACGAACGCATGGTGCAAGATGTTGAGGAGAGTGTCACAGAGTACTCGAAGAGCTTGGAGTCTACCCTGAAACAGGGTGCTGAGAGTGCTTCAGACGAGCATGAGCGTAGGAGATGGGAGGATGGACTCGGCGTCGAGGACGAGGTCAAAGACTTCATCTTTGATCTCCAGCGCAGTTCACGCTCTGCAAGAATCCGCAACGAGGAAAAGTCACAGCCCAAGACTTCAGAACGTGCAGAAGACACTGGACGTGCAAGCGGTATTTCTCGCAATGAAAGCCCATCCGCGTCACGGTCAAGCGCAGCTTCACCGAAACCTTCGGGCTCTTCTTACTCTAGCTACAAGACCGCCGAGGAGCGTGCTGCCTTCATTAAGCAACAGGCAGAAGCCCGCATGGCTGAGCGTCTCGCTGCGCTTGGACTCAAAGCACCATCCAAGGGTGGCGAGAGCGCTTCCCAGCGTGCTGAGCGCGAGCGCAAAGAAAGGGACGATCGTGTCCGCCAGGCTGAAGAAGAGGACGCCCGCAGAGAGAAGGAGCGTCAAGCAAGACTTCAGGGCGAGAGTATCGCACCGCCGTCTCCAGCTGGCGGCAAGGCTAAGCCAGCTCCTCCTGCACCAAGGAAGAATAAGCACGAGGACCACTCGCAGGCTGATGCTGAGGCGAAGAGAGCGGAGCAAGAGATCAAGGAGCAGGCCATCAAGGAACAGCAAGAAGCCATGGCCCATGAGACACAAGACTTGGAGTATGTTACACATCAACCAGAAATATTTGTTTCACCGTTGCTGACGATATCTAGGGACGAGGAAGCTAGACAAGAACGCGAACTGCAAAAGCAACGCGAAGAACAAGAGGCTTCTCTGCGTGCGCTTGAAGAGGAAGTCAAGGCTGGCAAATTGAAGAGGGCAGAAGAAAAGCAACGACGTGCAGCCGCAAAGAAGGACTCTGCAGAGAAGGAGGCCCGACTTGCCGCCCAACGTGCTGAGATCGAGGCTGCCAAAGAAAGAGAGCGCCAACTGCGAGCTCAACTTGAGTCTATCAGCGACGACGACAGCAGCGATGACGACGAAGGCCCTGAACGCATCACCCCAGACGAGAGCACACCCTCTGCGAGCATGGTGATCCCTCCAGTACCCGAAGCACCAGCCACTAGCCCTCCCGCCATCAAGAGTCCTCCGGAAGAGTCCAAGAACCCCTTCTGGAAGAGCATGAACCAGCCGTCCTCGGTTGCTAGTCCTCCTGCTGCATCGCCTGAGGCCAAGAAGGATTACAACCCTTTCCACGCCATGCAAGCAGCAGACGCCAACAAGACCACTCTGCCTGACCCTCAGCCTGCTGGTCGCTCCCGCGCGAAGCCATCAGATGACGACGATTGGTCTGTAGTCGAATCCAGTGACGACGAGGAAGAAGAAGACCAACCCACCGGCGGTGGTAGTGCGAAGCACCTTGCTTCGATTCTCTTCGGTACCATGGCGCCGCCTCGCCCCATGTCGGCCATGGAGAACACCTCGAAGCCCAACTCTCCCGCCCCAGGCTCGCCACCTCCTCCCCCTCCAATGCCTTCAAGTGGTGCACCTCCGCCACCACCCATGCCTTCCGGTGGTGCTCCGCCACCTCCACCTATGCCTACTGGAGGTGTGCCACCACCTCCGCCCATGCCCGCCGGCTCAGGTGCTCCCCCGCCACCGCCAATGCCTGCGGGTCCTCCTGCCGGTCTGCCGGACCGCAGCGGCTTGTTGGAGCAGATCCAGGCCGGCAAGGGTCTCAGGAAGACACAGACTAAGGATCGCAGTCAGGCAGCAACAGCGGGACGAATCTTGTAAATGTGACCAGCTTCTTTGGTGTAGATAGTCTTAAGTGAGGAAGAGGAATAAGAACCATTATTATTGTGACATGGCAAAATATCTTTCCTTACGTTATGCAATGAGCTCGCACAATGCACGGCGGCTGCAATGTAATCCCGCCAGTGAGATGCATTGATCGCGTGATATAATGACTTGATACAAATTCTATAGCTGTGAACGCAGAGGGACACTTTCCCACGCCTCATCGAAGCCCGCTGAGCGCACCCACTCGGGCCCACCAGACTGTACAGAATCGATAGTCATGTGCGCCAATTGCAGCCAGTCATCCTTCTTCAGTCTGAACTCTGGCTTATCCTCATAAGGCGCACAAACCTGCTGCCCATGCGCAAGAGCTCTGACAAGTTTCGACGCGTGCCCATCGTCTTCCATCGCCCTCACCCTCTCGATGATCGTGTCCCAGTCTGACGGCTGGCTCGGCTTGTAGTTTCTGATCTCGTCCAGGTGTATCTCTGGGCTTTTCCTCGACGCATACATGGCGAGGTCGTTCCAGACCTTCCACTCGAGCAGTCGCGCTTTGTTCGCATCGCTCAGCCATTGCTGCGCGAGGAAGCTGGAGTAGAAGATGCTGGAGTTGACGCAGTGCATGTAGAAGAAATCGAACTTGACGGCGTGGCGCGCGCGCTGCGCGCCGCCGGTGAAGTACGCCGCCGCGTTGATCATCTCTGCGGTCTTCTCCTCGAGCTCTTCGGGCTTGACATGGTACTGAGATGTGTAGCTCAACATGCTCTCGCCGGCCCGTGCCAAGATGCCGTCGCGGATTTTGTTCCCGTCCGACCAGCGAGGCGCGTCGTAGAGCTCCTTGTCGTTGCGGATGTCATCGATCAGCTCAACCATGGTCCGAGAAGGCGTAGGGCGATTCTTGTCTGCAGCTTGCTCGGCTTCGTAGAAGAACTTTTCGATCCAGTCCGAGTGGATGGCAGCCTGGGCAAGGGCTTCGGCGATGATGGCAGGCTGCTCGAACTCCACACCAAAACCGAGATGGATCAGAGGGTGGAGAAAGCCGGCGAAAGTGAGTGGGAGCATCTTGTTGGCAACATCGTCTTTGGAAAAGACAAACTTGTTGACCACAGCTTGCCACCCAGAGCCGTCGATCTCGTTCCTGAAGAACTGAAGGAAATTTTTGTAATGTTTCTCGTCTCCTAGAAGCTTGATGAATGCTGCCGGATCCTGCATCTTCGTCACGGTGGCTTGTTCGTAGGAGTCGAGCGCTCTCTGGTATGATTCATTGCTTTTGAAGTGGTGCTGAAGGTCTTTCGTCGAAGCATTCAGAGCGTATGTGGTCAACAGATGGTGTGCGATGTGGTTGTGGAAGCCATCGCTGTTGAAGAACATGTGGAACCTGTCATGGTTTTCTTGTAACAACTCTGAAGCAGCCTTTGCTTTCTCGGGAGCGTTGAAACCAGGCACAGAGAACGCCGGTTGCTCGTGCGCGGAGAGCAGTACTCGAGAAGCTGTTGCCATGGTTCTTGTCACGCCGAAGTGTTGCGAAAAAGACTGCCTTGGGAAAAGTCGAATTTGTAAGGTCCTGTACATGAGCATCTACTGAGACAAACTGCTGGTCTGTAGGAGATAGCTTGAGTTTATACCCTCGGTCGGCTCGTTCGCCTCGCTCTGTCTAGACTACCAGATCAGCAAAGTGGGGCTTCGATGATGCGAAAGCAACAGGCCGGGCAAACCAAAAGACCGCTTTGCTCAATGGTCACGATATTACTCATGGGTCATGTGCTTGGGGATGTTCACGGTCAAGCTGAATATGTGTTCACAATGGAGATTTCTCGTTCGTTATGTGCTCCTTTCGGCAAGCGAACAGCGACAGCGAAGGACACGAAGGCATCATTACGGAGGTATTGGGAGGTAACGTAGCGTAAGGAATTCAGGGCTCCTCGGACTTGAGCGAGTCGGACGCCGAGCCGAACTAGCTGACCAACCCCGTAGGAAGAACTTCTCCACGCTCTCGCCGGTCTCGCGTCTTCCAAACACGAACCCGACGCGTATCTACAGTGCTTGTGATTCAGTACGCCCCCCTGAGCCAATGATCAAACGACAAACCTACAGTCACCGTGTTGTTGTGTTGCCGACCTGAGCATTGCTGGGATCGACAACAGCGAGATGGCAAAGCGAAAGCGACAGTCACGCGAGGCAAAAGCCTCAACCAAGCGGCAGCGGACTGGCGACAACAAACAAGCTCCCATTGTACCATTGCTCAAGCAATATTACCATGAAGTGCACAGTCTTCGAAACTACCTTGTGTCGCGTTTGCCAAGGTCGTCCAAAAAGCGACGTCGAAGACTGCTCCACTACGGCTTGCAGTCTGCTCAAGACGAGAGCATCCTGGTAGATGATGCGACTGCACGGCTGCTTGACGAGATTCAGGTGGGCACTTCAAAACATGTCGGGAATCGAGAAGAGCTCGAACAGCTGGATGAAGAGATATCTGTCTTCACTCAACAGGTGTCAGAAACGGACATTTCAGTCAGTCCGCGCACTCGCCAGTTGAGGCAGTCTGAGGTAGGGTTGTTGTATTTCGTCTCTTTGCTTATTCTGCATTATCTTGAGACAGCCGCATTACTTTAGAGATAGAGCTGATGAATAATAGATCGTAGACTTTGCCATCTGGTCCCTTTTTCGTCGCCATACTGGATCATACCGACCTCCGCATCTCCTATGTCATGGGTTCCAGCGATCTCCCGGTGGTGGCAATGGAACAGATGCAAGGCCCGTACCAGGACTTCCAGGAATTCATGTGACTACTGATAACCCGCATGTCAGTGAGCTCAAGGACAGTTCATGGTCCAACTTACCAGGGCTGCTTGGACGTGGGGCAGAACGCATACTGATCGAGATGCTTATGGACTGTGGCCTGTATCAGCCAGTGAGCGACAGTAGCAACACGATACAACTGTCTGGAATACTACTGAGCGACCTCAAGGCCATAGCCAAGGAGACGATATCACCGGCAACAAACAGCATCGATCAAGGGCCTACGTCAAAACGAGCTATAAAACATCGTGCCTCTGATATTCGCTTTCTACGCCACCGTATGCTCTACGCAAAACCCTCTCTCAATTCGTCTGGTCAAGTACGCTTTGGCATGACGCACGTACATGTCATGAGCCGCTACCGCAATCTCGACTCCCACGCCGAGACAGTCCACATTATGAAGTACATATTCCCACGGCAATTTGGTCTCCATAATGCCTTCACATCGGCGGTCGACATGCAGGACACATCGCAACCATTCAAGGACTATACACTACGTGAATCAGAAATCACAAGACAACGAATGAAACGCAGGTATCGGCCAGGGCAGCCCTCCCTGCCTGCCGATAAGATTCCTAAAAGACTGAGAGGCTCCGGCTTCAGACTGGTCGAGCGGATACGAAAGCGCCATAGCAGGTGTTCATTTCGAGCATTGCTGGATCACTACTGTCCGCGTTCGCTATTCGACCCATCGAAGCAGACGAATACATTCGACCAGGCTACAGTACTCGCCAGTGTTTCCGCTTTTTGTCGAGCGGTAATACGAAACGTCTTCCCACCTGATACTTTTGATGCCGACAGCTCTGGAGGTAACAGCTTTGGAACCATCATGCGCGCTGTACACAACTTTATTTGCTTGCGCCGCTATGAGACTTTCGGTCTGCACGATGTCATGCAAGGGATCAAAGTCAAAGACATCGATTGGCTCAAGCCACACGGTGCGGCCAGACACTCCAGCATGTGCAGATCTGATTTTGCTACCCGCAAGGACATGCTGTCGGAGCTACTCTATTACATGTTCGATTCGTACCTGATTCCTCTTGTTCGGAGTCATTTCCATGTGACCGAGTCGGGCGTCCATCGAAACCAGTTGTTCTACTTCCGTCATGATGTGTGGAAAACCATGTCCGAGCCAGCATTGACCTCACTCAAGCTCGACATGTTCGAAGAGTGCAGTGCTGCAGAGTTGCAAGGAGCCATGGCACAACGCGCCCTTGGTGTTAGCAAAGTGCGCCTGTTGCCAAAGGATCAGGGAATGAGACCAATTATCAATCTGCGTCGACGAGTGCAGAGGCAGGAGCACGGTGGAGTCGTGCTTGGGCGGAGTATCAACAGCATCTTGACTCCAGCCTTCAGTATACTGAATTACGAAAAGGCCCGTCGACCGGAACTGCTTGGTTCTGCGTTGTTCTCTGTGGATGACATGTTCACTCGTCTGCAGGCCTTTAGGTCAGTATTGAGCACAAGAGGACGACGGACCACACCACTTTACTTTGCCAAGGTTGACGTCAAATCTTGCTTCGATACGATACCCCAAAAACGCTTGCTGAAAATGGCTGGAAGCATACTCTCTGCAAACGAATACCATCTTACTCGATATGCGCGTGCGAAATTGCTCGGTGGCAACAACAGTGAGACGCCCGGGTTTGGCGCCAAACCATCTTGGAAATTCCTCACCAAAGCCACAGCCGACCAAACCTCTTTCGAACTTGAGAAAGAGATCATTTCAGAGACTGCGGCGGGCCGTACTCGGACGGCTTACGTGGGCGGTGTCATTCAGCGGTCTCAACGTCGAAAGGCGATTTTGAATCTTCTGCACGAGCATGTGGAGTCCAACATCGTAAAGTTGGGCAACCGTCTGTACCGTCAGAAGGAGGGCATACCACAAGGATCGATCGTGTCCAGTCTGCTGTGCAGCTACTTCTATGCTGAGCTTGAAAGAAGTGCGCTCGGATTTGTCAACGATGAGGACAGCCTGATCCTGAGGCTCATCGACGACTTCCTCATGATTACCACAGACCGAAACGTGGCAGAGAAGTTCATGCATACCATGCACGCAGGCCTACCAGAATTCGGCGTCCAAGTCAAAGCGGACAAAAGCAGAGCCAACTTTGACATGAAGATTGATGGGCTGCCTGTCGTTCGACTACCAGCAGTGACAGACTTTCCATATTGCGGCAATGCCATCAACACTGTCACACTTGACCTGAGCAAGGATGCTGAGCGTCGGAAAGCGGTCAACGTCCAAGACTCGGTAACAGTCGAATACTCGAAGATGCCAGGTCAGTCGTTTTATCGAAAAACGCTGAATGCCTTGAAGCTGCACATGCGTACGATGCACCTGTCGACGAATTACAACTCGGTCGAGACAGTCCTCGCAAATCTGCACCACGCGTTCAATGAAGTCGCGCACAAGAGCTACGCGTACATCAAATCGCTGCCCAACAGCAAACAGCCGTCCAGCAAGCTCGTCATCAGTAAGTTGTAAATCCCTAGCTCGCTCAACATCCGGCTTTGCATATGTGTGGCGCACAGCTTGCAGCTGCAGCTAGGAGAGCTGTGTGTGCCTTGAACTGCCTTTGTCTGACATGCCGGTCTGAGCTCCGAGGAGCCATGCAGCTCAGAGCTGTCGATATCCGATTGAGTTACGTCGAACCGGTCTCTACCTTGTCAGACACATGTAATAACGCAATCGTGGTTGTGGAGTGGATTACTGGGCTTCCATCAATGTTATGTGAGGGCCATATGCTGACCACTCACTCACACACAGAGACCGTCGACGATCTGATGAAGCTCGCGTGTGCTCTCACGAAGCGCCGCGCAGCATCGAAAAGCAAGAACGGCGCGCCGTTTGAATGCGCCATCACCAACGGCCAGACTCGCTGGTAAGTACTTCCGTGTTCTCCCAGCGCTACTTTCATCCTCGTTACACAAAGGAAAAGCGCATCATGGATCGATCTGCCCTTCCACAACCACGCCCAAATTCTTCTCTGCTTTTCATCTTTCCGATCTTCCATGATCCGCGCGCTCCCGGATGGGGCATCTCCATCCAAAAATCCACCAAATCTCCCGCCAGGCGGAAAAGTCCCCACTCCACAGTCCCGCCGTTTCATGGGGCGCCACAAGCGCGTGTCTAGCAGGCGCCACGCTTGCGCCACTTACGATCGGCGCGTCGGGAGCCGTGGAACGGTTGGAAGGATTGGGAGAACTTTTGAGAAATAAGAAAGAGACGAGAAAAAGTGTGATTTTGTTCGCCTTGAGATCCCGGGGTTCCCGAGCTTTCTTTCTACTATTACTCTAAAAGCGAGATTCGATGCGCAGACCGACTCCTCCTGAGCCAAATTGCTGACCACTCACTAATTGATTCTTTTCCGCCAGGCTTGCGTGCTCGGCTTTCGAGGCGGTGTTTCAGAAGCGACAGACGAAATTTGGGGCTTTGCTGCGTTGGCTGGCGGAGGTGAAGGAGCGGAAGGCGCTGAGGGCGCAGGCGGCTGGGTTGCGTGATGTTGTCGTCGTCGGACGGAAACATCGTCACCGTCGTTGACGTGTCATGTGTAATTCGGCAGCTATGTATGTGCTCATACATACGAGAAAAAACAAACGCTGTAGGCCGTTCTTTGCCCTTACCACTACATGTTTGCTGTGCCGTGTATGATGGAGTTTTGGCTGGGTTGGTTAGTTGGTTAGGCGGGGGAGCGGGATGGGGCAGTGGCACAGTAGTGGGTACGGCGGTGATGATGTGCACAAAACCCATGTCATCGGTGATTTGCCCGCCTGTAATAATCCTGTATGCATGTTCCTATTCTTGAATCCATGTTCCCTGTTGGCGATTATTGCTTTTCCGATCATGGTTAGCGGTAATTCTTCTCTTCATGTAGTGTCAGGGGAGCATTAGATTAGATTAATTGCAGCGTTATCCTGCGGCTTGGGACGTGATATGGAGATATGAATGAGGGGATGGATGGATGGCCTTGGCTGATGATAAGGGACAAACAGCTGTGGGAGTTCCCGGCAAGAAAAGCAAGGCAGAGCGAGTGCAAGTGTAAGCGCAAGTGTCTGTTCTGCAGTAGTGGAGAATCGGAGGTCGGGAAGAATAGCGATGAGAATGACATGCCGGCGATTGATGATTTGCATGTTCTGGCTCGCAAGCACGATTTCTCGGTGGAGACTGTGCCGATCTTTTAGCTGATAGTTGAATACAGCGGGCGAGTCTACGAGTGAAGTGTTGACTATTGTGAGCAGGCGAGCGCATGATGAGAAAGGGTGTTGGAAGCTTGTGGGACCGAGTGCGACACCGCCACGAGCTTCTCTCCTTCAAGGCCAGCCATCTTGTTTTCAGAGCGCGTGAAGCTGCAGCGTATCATGGGCGAGGATTCGAGGAATCGCGAATTCTTGGATCCCCAGCCGCTGGAAGTTGGCTCGACTAGCGCTGGCATTGATGGGTACGGCAGGCGGGAGAGTAGAGCTTGGTGTTGGTTGGTGGTGGACGTGGACGTGACGGTGTTGGCAGTTGGCAGGGCAGGGCAGGAATGACGGCGGCGGCGGTGAGTTATGCGCTTGCCTGCTGCGGCTACCTACATACAGTGAGCTATGCGCTGCAGCAAGGCGAGCAAGGCAGCAAGAACAAGGCGATTATTGTTAGGCCAGCCACCTTGTCAGAGAGTGGGTTGCAGGTCAAGGTTTTGTGGTATGCAGTAGTAGTAGGTAGAGTACAGATGATGGAGGGGGTTGGTTGGCTGCTGCATGCATGCATGATGAATGAGAGATACAGTAGTACATACAGCATGTACATCTATGCACACCATACCTCTCTGTCTGCCCGTTTCCAGCCATTGCGCGTCTTTTGAGAAAAGATAGCCCGATACGTCAAGCTACTCACAAACTTCGAGTGTCTCTGCTCGCTGTCTTACTCTCCTGCACATCTCAATCATCGACGCATCAACATCATCCTCATCCTCCTCACGACCTCAGACTGCGACAGGCCCACGCTGCCATCCGGCCGTGCACGCAGTCTCGACCTTTGCAAGACTCAACGCGAAACGGAGCGTGCTGCCTGTGCTGATTGGCCTTGACCTCTTCCCCTGGCAAGCGTTGTTGGCGCTAACTCGTCAAGCGCTGCTGCGGCTCCCCTGATATCCTGCCGAGCGCGAGAGCAGCAAGCTTTGAGCACTCTGCGTGCGCCAGACATAAGCTAGTGTGCATGCCCCGGTCGCTGCAATCCTCTAGGGCCGTACGGGCGCAAGCACTTCGACAAGCAGGTCCTCTTCCTCCGAATCATGGCCAACCGACATCTGGCCCCGGCTCGCCGTCCAATTCTTACCACAGACACCCAGAGACGCCTCGACATTGCACACTACTACTACCCTGACGACGGACTGGAGCTCGTGCTTCCTCATACAAACTACCACCAACACCTCCACGGATCTCTCTCCTACAACCACTACTCCTTACCCGGAATCCCCGACCACTCCTTCAACGACTCCCACCTGCCCTCCGCCCACCGCTACCCATACGCCCTCGACTCGAGACATGATTACTTGCGCTCGCTCATAAATTCCGACCTATCGACCACCACCGTCTGGAGCGGATTCGGCGCTGGGAAGCAAGCCGTGCTAAGCGTCAGCGTACCCGCCATTGCTGCAGCACCGCTCGTTGCTCGAGGCGGTCTCCGAGGAAACATGGCTTACCGTACACCCGCCGAGCGGGCTCACAGCATCATGTGTGCCGACGAACCCATTGTCGACACTGCACCGAATTCCCCACCAGAGCTGAGCTACAGCAAGAGTTCCAAGAGCAGCTCGTCGTCCTGTCGATCATTGTCCCTCGACAATGCTAGCAGAGAGAAGCTGGCCAACTTTGAGGATATCACCCTGGAGGAAACTGGACGAGAGTCGGTCGAGGACTGCAATTTGAAGCCCGAGAGCAGGCCCACTCTCAAACGACCTACCAGGACGAGCACGGAAAAGCTGGAGATCGCAAAGCGGAATGCCGCACCCCATATCCGGGACACCACCAATGGCAACGCAAGGGGTTACCCAAGTCTGCAGGTCGTTCCCCAGGGCCGTGGCATGCGAAGAGGATTTACCAGCCCCTCATCGTCGACATTCATGGCACCAGGACGCAGGGACTCTTCACGATCACCTTCTCCTGCAAAGGGTCTAATGTCATCTCCGCTGTCTCCGGATGTCCCTACGCCAAAGGTATCTTACGATAGTGGCCGATTTGTCAGGCGCAGTTCGTGGCAACCTGGCAAGAAGACTGTCAAGCAGCTCGAAGATGAGTACGATGATCTGGACGAGGAGGTTCCAGACGAGGCCATTCTGGAAAACGTCCCTTTCACACCCATACCTGGACAGTCACGAGCGAGTCGTACGCCTAGTCCGCAACGGCAACCCTCGTACACTAATCTGCTCGCTGTGGGCGCACACACATCTTTACACTCTGCCAATGTCCCCAAGAATGCAAAGCGACCACACAGCCGGTCCCCTCGCTCACCGAAGAACCCCAGGCCTAGGATGGTACACAGCGCAACCGCCTCTTCTTTCCCATCAGATGCTTTTGGCAGGCCGCAACGCTCAAAATCTTGGAGTGATGACCTGAACGAAGAAGCTCGTCAACTGTCCGCAAAACTGGAGGAATACGCAGAAGAGCGTAGATCTGGTGAAAGCAGGCTGCGATCAGCTCCTGGAAGCGCATCGAACAGTCCGCCGCGGAAGAGCGATCAGAAAACCAGGTCCACAACGAGCGTCGTCGAGATGCCTCCTTTGCAGAAAGGGAACATCATGATCGATCCGCTCCCTATCAGCAAAGAGAAGGAAGCTGTGCTCACTCGCACACGCCCTTCTTGGCTGCCTCCCAAGTGTCAAAAGGAAGAAAAGAAGCACATGAAGGAATGGGAGCAGATGATGGCTCGCGCTGCCGAGGCCGAGAAGAAGCGTGAGGCGAAGGAGAAGGCCGCCCAAAACAACAAGACTGAATTGGACGGCAGCATTGCTCGCATTTGGGAGCAGCACGTACTACCAAACTGGGACGCTGTAATTCACGAGCCGCGAACCCGCGAGCTTTGGTGGCGAGGAGTTACTCCTAGTGCTCGTGGCCTTGTCTGGCCCAAAGCCATTGGAAACGATCTGTCACTTTCTGCATCTTCTTACACTGCTGCTCTCGCTCGCGCTCAGCAACTGGAAGCACGCTTGGACGATCTGCCTGCTGAGGAGCGCACAAAGTCTAAGGAGGCCGCCTGGCTCGACGCCATCGCTCGTGATGTTCCGGCAGTCTTCCCAGACTTGGGGATCTTCAACTGCGACCCTCCATCACCTGCTCAGCGGACACTATCCAACGTGCTGAAGGCTTATGCTTTCTACCGCTCTGACGTAGGCTACGTGTACGGAACCCACCTGATCGCCGGCCTACTTTGCCTGTACACCTCCCCTTCCCAGCCAGAGACCGCATTCGTGGCCCTCGCCAACCTTCTCAACCGCCCAACACCACTGGCTTTCCTCGTTCACGATCAAGCAGCCATGTCTCGCACTTACGAGATGGTTCTCAGCACCCTCAAATACAAGTCACCCACACTCCACGCCCACCTCACATCACCTTCTCTTGGCTTGACACCATCGGATCTCCTCGACCCCCTTTTCAGATGCTTGTTCTCTTACAACTTGCCACCTTCCTATGCCGCAAGAGTTTGGGACATCTATGTCTTCGAGGGCGACAAGGCGCTCGCTCGCGCAGCTGTGGCAGTCTTGTCAAGACTCGAATCGAAGCTCTACGGCAAGCGGGACGAAGTGCTCGACCTGCTTGGCTGGGGCAACGAAGGCAGATGGGAGCTGGGCTCCGAGGAAGAATTCGTGGCTGCCGTGCGCGACGCTGGAAAAGTCGACGCAAAGAAGAACTGAACGCCAGGAGCACGCGAAGAAGGAACAAGACGAAGCTCCCTGGAGGAAGCAAAACACCGACGTCACGAGACCAGATAAAGAGCAGCAGACGTGCCAGACACCGCTCGCTCGCGACCCGAACATACACACAAGTCACAATCACACACACGACCATAATGGCATGAAGAAAGCCCATCAACATCCTCGCGTCCACCTATATTAACCAGGCTAAGGCCGCGCTTTGGAATAGAGTTGTTGGCATAATGACCCCGAAAGAAGGAGAGCAAAGTTTTTTTGGACAAGACACAAGTTGTCCGCGCCTGGCTGTATCAGCAACCTCTCCTTTTTTCCATTTCATTTCATTCTTCTGGCCAAACGCCTTTTGTATCCTTTTTATCCTCTTCTTTTTCGTAATCTCGAACAACAGAGCCACCACTGGCCGGCATTTTTTTCCCTTTCCTTTTCTTACCAACTTTATTCTCTTCACGGCGGTAGTTTGGTGTTCCTTTTGGATTTGGAGGACTTTGAGACAGCCGGGGCTGGGCTTCTGTTTATATGTGCGTTTATCCTCCCGAGATGGGGGGATTGGACTGGCATGGACGAAGAAGAAAGAAGAGGGAGGCTTGAGGGTTGTTGGGGCGCAGAAGCAAGAGGAAACGTACGTACGTACTTACTGTATTGTATTATTGTGTAGTTGTGTCTTCTTGTTTGGCTCAGATGGGTTTGTCTGGTTCTATTCATTTTCTAACTGATGTTTCAAAAGATGCGTGGGAAGGGTGAGGAAAGGTGAGGAAGTGTTCTGGAAGGGAAATGATATACGCTAGGAGATGGGAAGGAATGTTAGCAGACGCGAGATATATCTTCAACATTGATCAAGGACGAAAGACAGCGATACTAGAAGGTTTCGCGTTGGAAATAAAGCCATAAATACAACGACGACCACACCATTCCACATTGCAGCCGACGACTTCTCGGCCAACACAGCTGCCACCCATATGCAAAATCTTCCTGATGGATAGCAGGACTCAACCAACCTCTCGAGAGATCCGGCCATCTGCGTATCCAAGTCAGCGAGGTTCAATATACCATGCGAGAGAAATTTGGCATTTGACTCACGCTGTCATCCGTTGTCGATGGATGCTATTGTTGCGCTCGTGTTCAAGCACCTTCATCGGCCTGACGATGGCCTCTGGTCTTGCGGAGTTGGAGGATGCCGATGATGATGGCCATCAGGGCCAGGACCGAGGCGAGGACGCCGAAGATGATGGTGCCGGTTGAGTCGGTGTTTGATTGGGTGTTGGTTGAGGTTGTGAGGGGGTTTAGGGATGGGTAGGATTTGAGGGTGGTGTTGGTGTTGGTGAATGCGGACATGGTCGCGTCGAGAGTGCTGGTGAGAGTGCTGGGTGTTTGGAATATGAATGCGGCGAGACTGATGGATAATTGATGATATGGCAGATGTAGGAAATGTCCCATACTTATCTGTTGACTATGAGGCAGTGAGGCCGTCGCAGTCGTCCCGCGCGTGCTGGCTCTATGCCATAGTCGTGAGAAATCTGGTGGTTGCTTGCCAGGACTCACGATACATGATATGCTGGTCCCGCCGAACCACCAAGAAATCGACCGTTCGAGGTGGATCCTGGTGGTTATTCTCAGTGAACCACCAAAGAATGATACGAAAATGGCTTAGCCGATATGGATGCCAGTGGGCGCAGTCGATGCAAAGCCGTCACAGCCGTCTTTCCTCGTGGAAGGCGTGAGGAACCGTGCGGTGGGTGTGCCAGGCTTCCGAACCATCAAGTTAAGCATCGATTAAGGAAGAACTTGGTGGTTCGGGAGACACTCCAAGCCCGAACCACCAAGTAAAACATCGATTAGGGAAGAACTCGGTGGTTCAATAGACACCCCTGCACCGAACCACCAAGATTTTGCCGAGATTGGTTAAGCGGGCGGCTGAGGCTCATGCAGGACCACGTCAAGGCGGGTGTCTTGGTATGCGCCTGTCAGCCTTGCTCTCGAAGCGCTCGAATCTGGGTGGTTCGCATGTTCCCACCTATTCTCTAGGCACGGCAAAAGGTACCTGACTGCACAAGAGCTGACTTGGAACGAGAGAGGTCAGGGCACATATGAAGCACGTACTCCTCCCATGACATGTCTTCATGTATTGCTCCTCCTCCGAGACTGCGACTCTCATGACAGGTCTACGCCGCAAAGCAACAGAACCACAAACAAATCGAGGTGCCATCAGACATGACTCGATGTCAGCATTGCGAGGGTACATTCGCAAACCGTTCGTCGCTAAAGCGCCATATTTCTGCCAAACACCCTTCCGAAACAGACAACCACGGAGAGACAAGAACGAGACACCAGTGCCCTCGCTGCCATGCATATTTTGCAAGACGAGAGACTGTCAGACGCCATGTTCGCAGCAAGCACAAGGGTGACCTTAGCACTTGCTCGTTCTGTTCGAAGCAATTTCGAGCCGACTACATACCTCAGCACAGAGCCACATGCGCCAGGAAGTATTGGCAAAAGATCGAACAGCACGCAAACCCTAGCGACAACGCCGATGTGACTCAGAGTAAGACCCGATCATGCTATTTACGACTCAGTCCTGCTGACGAGTTCGAAGATGACAATCTCCAATTCCGGAACGAGCAGCTATCAGAAGCGCAAGACCAAAATCACACTTTACGCATTGTTTACGAGAACACATTTGATACCAACCTTGCTGCAGATGCTTTCACTCAAGCGCTGGAGCGATTTCGGAAAACCGAGAACGTTGAGTCTTACAAAGCAGCACTTGTCACGGCGCTTCGTTTGAAAATCTCCATCAGCAATGTGGAGCGAACACATGATCGTTATTTCCGTTTCTATCAACTGCGCCTCGTCGCGACATATTTCGACGAGATAGTACGTGGTGTCAGACAAGTGAACGACCTCGATAACTGTTTTGGCACCAAGATTCTGCATGCAGCATGTCTCGCGGGTTTTGCAGAACTACTGGAGCCTCTATTCTGGAGAGGTGCATGCTTCGATTCATTCGATCAATTCGGTAGAACGGCACTCGACTTGGCTATTGACTCCGACGACATAGATACCGTTCGCTATGCTCTCGCACTTGGATCGGATCCCAATCAGAACTTCCCCTTGTTTTTCGCGTTCACTGCTGGGAGACACGATATTACAACGCTCCTTCTCAAGCATGGAGCAGACATCAATCAAAGTATCGGTGACGCGACGGTACTGTCCACAGCTATTGAAGACAGTAACTTGGATGATGTCCGCTTCGCGCTTTCATTGGGAGCAGACCCCAATGTTGCACATCCGATTGACAACTTGGTCGCCACTTGCCTAGATGAAGATTGCCACGATTGCGTCCATGAAGAAATGGCTTGTCTCCTTATTGAGCACGGCGCTGATATATCGAGGAAATACTGGAAAGGGTGCACGATCTTGCATTATGCAGCAGTCAAAGCTTACTCCCAGCTTCTCAGTTTGGCACTGCACCGGATCAGTTCTTCAATGACCCTTGACGTTGAAGAAGATTCCAACAACACCTCGCTACATTATGCAGTCCAAGCGTGTCATATGGTACCTCTGCACCAGGTTCTAATGACAACATCAATGCTTCTGGAAGCCGGAGCAGACGTCAATGTGCAAAACGTATTTGGACGATCGGCACTGATGCTCGCTGCTAGGGAAGGTAATGACGAGCTCGTGCGATTGTTACTGGATGCCGGAGCGAATGTCAAAGACCAATGCCACGATGGGCAAACCGCGCTATCCTATGCTGCTGAGTGCGGACACGGTACAACTGTAGGACTATTGCTGGAGAAGGCGCCACCCACTCTTGAGAACAGTGCGCATCTCTCATTTGCACTGGAAAAAGCCGTTGAGGGAGACCATCGAGATGTTGTGGAACAACTACATACAATCGTTTGGGGCTGAAAGTCCTGCAGGAAACGTTCTCTTTTGAGCACTTACAAGGGCGTCACCTGTGGTTATACAGATACTACTCGAGGCAGGAGAACAATTCAGTTCTGTTGATGGTTTGATGGCGCAAATGTTTGCAGCGAGGAATGGGCCTACGGAAGTATACGGCGTTCGCTTCACTCAGGCAAGAGCCAAATGCGAGCTACTCCTCAGCGCCTTCCCTGAACTTCGAGCACGTTACCTATAGGTAGACTTTATTCGAGAAAGTGTATGGCAGAAGATGACCTCCATCGCATCGATTCGTGTGAACGGTCATAATCAAATGGTTTCGACCGCGCTTCAAAATCTATCTGAACGACCCGTGTGTTAGCTTCATGACGCGAACAGCACCTTCTCTCGCCTCTCTTGTGACATCGCCAGCCGGCTTAACCGCTTTGACCAGTCCTACTCCCGTTCCAGCATACGTAGTCAACCTCGCTTTCTCGCCCCAGCCCTCATCTCCAGTCTTGAGCGCCTCATCGTGCCGACGTTTATTCTCCTCAAAACTCATTCCTTTCGCCGCATCGTGCCAGCTTTCGTTCAATACACTTCGACCGCCATAATGTGCCGGCCAGTCGGTCGTCCCACGCAGGCTGTCATACAGCTTGCCTCGCGCAGTGTTGACGCCGCCATCTGAAGCATTCAGAACTGCGTCTTGGTAGCCTTTGGCAATATTGGCTTCGGGACAGGCAAGGTAGCGAGTTCCCATGACCACTCCCTGCGCGCCGAGTGCGAGAGCGGCTGCGAGGCCGCGGCCATCCATGATACCGCCTGCAGCTATAAGGGCTGGCTTGGTGAAGTCGAGATCGTGACAGTGGGTCGATAGTGTGTCGTCAACTTCCGGCAGGAGAGTAATGAGGCCAGCGCATTTCTCTAGACCGTGTCCGCCAGCGTCGGTGCCTTGTACCACTAGGACATCAGGTGTACATTTCTTCATTGCTTCAATGGCTTCCGTTACAGTGCCGATCTGGATCCAGATCTTAGTCTTGTTGTTTGTGACGCGTCTGCACTCATTTGTCCAGTGCACAAGTTGGCTGGGGTCATTCGGGGCGAAGAGCCAGATTGCTGCTGGTACGTGGCGCTCGAGTATTGGCAATGAATCTTTCAGTAATTGATCGCCCGCCCATAGCAGAAAGCCCACGCCTACAGGGAGGACATCTCCCTTGCCCTTGACGTTGAGTGCCAGTTTTGATTTCTTCAGCTCGTCATCGAGGGTTGAAACATCACTGCCAGCGCCGATGAATCCCAACCCACCAGCATTAGAAATCTCACATGCCAATTTTGACAGAGCGATTAGACGCATGGGAGCGCCGACCACTAATGGCATGTGAATCCATGGATAGTCGCGCTGGAGGTCGCTCATTGTTGCTGATGGCGGCTGTCACTTGTGCTTTCACACATTCAAGCTACGAGATGTTTGTTCTTACCCACAATGGTTAACTTTTAGCAAACAAATACATGACCTTCAGGGCTACCGAGGCTATCGCTGACTGTGAGGTCCGTCATCACTATCGCCATCTCCGCACAATCGCCACGGCCCTCCGCAGTTGAGTTTGGCGGGTGAGCGGTTCGGCGGCTCGTGAACGTCTGTGAAAGAGCGAGTCAAGCGTGGAGGAAGGTCTGGCGACTTCGCGAACCTCACTTCCTCTACACCCCGACTCGAACGCGGTCCAACAAAAAGTCGCCCGGTCGCTCCTTCCTTCTCTAACCACTGTTTGTTGTTGTTGTTGCCCAGCCTCCGCAGCGCATCATCCCGTCGAGACGTAAACATGAACGCTCCCGAGAGGTACGTCAATTTGCAAAAGCTCCCTCCCCACCACTGGGCGCAAAGAGGCATACCAGCAAAAGACTGCACGGAGCACGGATAAGGCAAGAGATTGGACAATAAAATGTCGGAGACTGTGAAAGAGAATGCGATCGACACACCGCGCACCTCCTCGCCTCGCCCTGCGAAGATCCAGCGCATCGGGCCCTATGCCAGTTGCTACTCCGGTGGCTCTGGTGTCTTGAATCCGCGCATCAGAGGGAGTACATGGACAAATGTAAAGCCAGAGATTGATGAAGTCGACAGGCATGAGCTGTTCCTCCTCGCAGATGGCGAGCGTAAGGTTGAGATGGAGACGGTGACCCGTAAGTTGAGACTATCTCCGGATCGAAACAAGTATAAACATCTAACACTTATTTACAGAGGTCGCGAACGCCGCTCTCTTCACTTTCAACAAGGAAGACCACACCCTTGCGAACATGCTCCGCGACAAGCTCTACCGCATGGAGCACGTCACCTTTGCCGCCTACAAGGTCCCGCACCCTCTCTTTGCGACCTTCCAGCTCCGCATTCACACCGACGGCGAAATCACACCCAAAGCCGCTATCATCAAGGCCTGCGGTGAGCTCATCACTGAGCTGCAAGAGCTTGACCAGGAATTCACGAAGGAGTTCGAACTCAAGAAGATGGCTGCCAACGTGCCCAACGGTGGACTCGACATTTGATCGGTGTGCCTGACTTGGTTATGAGGAATGGAATGCGATTTGGAACATGCCTCTGGCACATAGCGACGGCGTTTCGGGGCAAAGCAAACATTGAGATCATTGAAGGGGAAGCCAGGGAGGAATGCTGTTCCGACGTTTGGGCCAGATTTGGTCATGGATGATACCCACTAAGTGAAACTTTTTCTTATACGAGTGCATCAATGGATTGTTTGACTAACATGGACTCTCCAATGGCGGATCGGGTGAGTGAGTGGGTGAGAGGCCCTTCACTGTGTTCATCTATTGAGAACATAGCTCCCTCGGCTTGTGTCTTGCGTCTGATTCCCTTGGTGTACATTGCTCTAACTCTAGCAATACGATGCGATGCTCGACCGATCGCCCAAAGCCTGGTTTGCTTTCCGACTCTTGCCAGGCATTTGCGGTGGATTCTTCGCGTCAGTGAGCGAAAGTACCAGAGTGGTGAGGGCCGAGGGATGAGACATGCCAAATACGAATGATGCATGCATTGGTGTCTCGCGACATCTTCCATGCCCATGACGGTATCTGTACCGTTGAGTGCTAATGCAGTGGCCTTGTCGCGTGGGTGGGCATGGACGCAGAATCGACCAACCACTTCTTGGCGGGCTCTGCGTGTTGCAGTTCACTGGTCATGCTGGTATGAGCTGAGCGCTCGGAGTCTGGCAGAACAGTAGTTAAACATCTATTCAAGGCGTGATCCAGCTGAGGTCAGAGTGAAGCTTGCTTCGAACCAATGTGAAGGGAGAAAGACAGTTCAACCTCTGGTCCGAACGGGTTGGTGTTTATTATCTTCCCTTCATTAAATCATTCGCGTTCAAAGCCAGACCACTCACACAAACTTACCACCAGCACCGAGCTTTCAATTCACCTACCACACATTCACAAGCCACCAAACCATGCACACCGCGCACCATGGGCAACAAACTGTCTGCACCCGTGGAGGAGCATGAGAACCTCTCACCAATGCTACGCAGTGGCATGAGAAGCACTACAGGCTCGATCAGACCTCGCACGAGTGACGCCACCTCACTCTCACTATCACGCCACACTCGCACTCACACTCCGACTGCATCTCGCACTATACCTCGCACTACACCTCGCAGCATTGATGTCGTTGAAGCCGCCTCACTAGCAACGCTATCCCTTCGCCCTCCACCAACTGGCAACACGCCTCCCAAACCTCTCGCAACAACGCTCAAGCATCGCAAAATCGGCCGCTCAGCACTCACTTTCTTCGCGTGCGGCCGCAATGTTTTCATTCACTTTGCAAGCATGGCACTTCTCGAGCGCAAAGTCGTCAAAGCAATGCCTGGGACTAAAGCCCTCGAAGACGTCGCTGAACAGGTATGGATCGAAATTGCCATGTACGACTCCGAGCAGCGTAGTCTCTGGGAAGATGCCGCGAGAGAAGCTAGGGCCGCATTGATCGGCGGGGAACTCACTGCAGATGTGCTTTTAGAGACTCACTGCGTGCCGCAGTACAAGGCCAGATACCAGGCTTTGGCCGCGCACGCAGTCGATGAGCTACTGAAAAGGTACGCCGCTGGGACGTGGCCAAGGCCTGGCGGTACGGGGTTCGCCCCCGACGTGGCCGAGGCTGCTCGCAGGGCATCATCGTATACGACCGACAAGAGCGAAACTGAGGAGAAGAAACCCGACAACTCTATCGAGAGAGACATAGTCTCCGCAATCAACCTGAGAGACTTGCCGTCACAGCAATTCATCGGAGTCGAGCCGTCAATCAGAAGGTTCAGCTTCACCTCGTCAGTCCACTCAGGAGACATCTACCGATCGCCCGTGCGCTCGGCCACGCCTACACCAGTCCCAGCCGCACAAGACAGCTACCCCTACCCAACATCCGGCCCCAGCGAGGTCGTCGACGCAGCTGCGACAGCTCGTCTCTACCTCGACCTCAACATGACGCCAACTAGGAGCAGCCGCGAATCGCTGCAAAGCATCACTACGTCTCTTTACACCGACGTCGACACGGAGCCCGAGATCGTCACCGCCGAGAGAGTTACGCCAGCGAAGGCGAAGATTGTTGATTGCTAAGGTAAGGTAAGAAAACTATGTCTCAGGACATTTGCTTCATCCCCTTTCCCCAGAATTCTGCGTTTTCCATGGCAAAGCAAGTTGAGAAAGGTTTGAGAGAAGAACGGTTGGCAATAGGGGAAGTTGGGTATGTAAGAGATAGCTCAGTCTTGAAAACCTCACTACGTCTCTTTGATATCAGTGATGCGCGTTCGCTTGGGTAAGACAAACGCATCCTTGGCACCATTGCGTCTGGTAGCAGCACAGAATGGAGCAGCGACGGCTTCTTTCTGCGATTGAAGTCTCTCACAGGCAAGGTCGATGTATGATGGAAATAACACGTGCAGTACTGGCACGCGCAACGACAACACTACCTCATCCTTGCTCGAAACCTCTCATTGAAAAACGAACTGCGCTCTGAATACACATTGATCGAAGACAGCACCGATATGACAGCAGTGACGGTGGTACTCTATGTAGGGTCTCGCAAGCGTGGTCAATATACGATGGAGCCGAGCCGTTCGGTATTGGCAAGCGTGCAATCACAACATTACCTCGTCCTCACTCTGACCCTCTCACCAGACAAACTGCGCTCTAAAAATCACATTGGCCGATAGCAGCACCAACAACCGAGGTGCTTATCGCACAGTCGTACCATCCGCTCGAACATCCCATCGCTGTAAGAAGCGTACGTACAATATCCCATCGTAGAAACCACCACCGAACAACCAACCAAAACCACGTCCATCCAATCTCTCTCAAGTCCGATTAAAGTCGTCCACTGCATCGATCACTAGCCTCGATGGAGCAACCCCAGCCGACCCACCATGTGCTATCGGCGCTGATGTGAGCTTGTGACACGCAACTGGACGAGATGCGGGGGTAGGGTTACAATACCAGTATCGCCCGCCCCACAACCTTCGTGATGGCCATCTGGACCGAATCCGGCCAAAGATAAGCGTCCGTTCATGCAGGTACTCAGGTTTGAGGACAGATATATAAGTCGGTCGGACGCGATTGTGGTTGTTGTCCATTTCGTTCTCACAGTCCCACTTTCTGCTGGGACACAATATATGGTCATTGTACTTTAACATATCGTTTGCTAGATAATATGGAAGACCTGGATACGAAGGCTACACGCGATGACATCCAGCTGGCGGAACTGGGCCACGCTCAGTCTTTCAAGCGTCAATTCACACGATGGTCGATGCTCGGCCTTGCCTTCGCAATCCTCAATTCGTGGACCGCCCTCGCAGCTTCTCTCTCACTTGCCCTGCCATCCGGAGGCCCCGTTGCAGTCATCTGGGGATTGGTAACCGCCGGCATCTGCAACCTGTCTCTCGCCGCGAGCTTAGGGGAGTTCCTATCAGCATATCCGACAGCAGGAGGACAGTACCACTGGGTTGCTGCCATCGCGCCGTCTCGCTTGAAGCGCGGCCTCTCGTGGGTGACGGGCTGGATCAACGTGTCCGGATGGGTGGCGCTGGTCGCGACGAACTCTTCGCTGGCGAGCACGCTGATCATCAACATTATCGCTCTCGAGGTGCCGTCGTATCAGTACCAGCGATGGCACCAGTTCTTGATCTTCCTCGCGGTCACCGTCCTCGATTTCGTCGTCAACGCGTACATGCACACTCTGCTTCCGCGCATCAATAGCGTTGCGTTGGCCTGGAGCATTGGTGGGTTCATTATCATTTCGATCACGTTGCTGGCCACCGCAGCGCCAGATTACGCCAGCGCCGAGTACGTGTTCGGGACGTTCATGAACAGCACAGGCTGGCCTGATGGCGTTGCTTGGTTGTTAGGCCTTCTCCAGGGCGGTCTTGGACTTACTGGCTTTGATGCTGTGGCTCACATGATCGAAGAGATCCCCAACGCAGCAGTCGAAGGACCCAAAATCATGATCTACTGCCAGCTGATCGGCATCTCCACCGGCTTCGTCTTTCTGGTCGTCGTTCTATTCGTCTCTGGCGGCACAGCGAATATCGAAGACATAGTATCATCCTCTGCCGGGCCACTTCTGGAGATCTTCCACATCGCCACGAAGTCCAAAGTCGGCGCTGTGTGTCTGCTCATGTTCCCGCTGGTTTGCTTCCTGTTCGCGGGCGTGGCGGTGATGACCACCTCGTCCCGCATGACATTCGCGTTCGCGCGAGACGGTGGCCTGCCGGTGTCGCGTCTCTGGTGGAAAGTCGACGCGAAGCTCGGTGTGCCGATGAACGCCCTCTACCTCAATGTTTTCATCGTCGTCATCTTTGGCTGCATCTACCTGGGATCGACCATCGCGTTCAACGCCATCGTCGCGGCTTCGGTCGTCGCTCTCGGTGTGAGCTACGGGCTTCCAGTCGCTCTAAGCGTTTTACAGATGCGCCGCAAACTGCCGGAGCGCGCGTTCAAACTTCCTTCGTGGCTGGGGTGGACGGCCAACGTCATTGGTCTGGTGTACACTCTGATCACCACCGTGTTGTTCCTGTTCCCGCCGCAGAAGGAAGTCACTGGCACAACGATGAACTACTGCGTCGTTGCGTTTGGCATCATCATGGTCATTTCTGCGCTTCAGTGGGTCTTTGATGGCCGCAAGACGTACCAAGGCCCTCGGGTGACCCTGGAGGTGATTCACCAAGAGATCGTCCCTGGGGCGCCAGAAACCGTGACCGGGATGCCAAAATCGTAAGGCGTGCTCTTATATAGGCAATAAAGCTTTTGTTTAATGTGTCCTTCATGTCCTTCGAGTCGGCCTGCGTGGGTGTCAATCCTAGCACTATATGTTACATCAGTATCGAAAACTTCTTTACGCCATACACTTGATTAACGAATGATGGCGGCCTTTGGAGCGAGACAAAAACTTGTATGCATACAACAGATTACGAAACAGAGCATCCAAGCTCCTCATGCGGACCGAAAACTCCAAGCAGAAGGGGATATTGTACTTCGGACCTCTGCAGATCTTCAGTCGTGGGCGAACAGTATATAAAAAAAAGAAGAAGATGGACGGCATCTTAGCGTGGCTTATTCAAAGTGGCCTCGTGTCGCGGGAAACAGATCTGTGTGATATGTTTATGGCGGGCGAGAATGCACCGCGGTCGGATTCTGGTTGGTCATCTATGCGGTCTTCTGCCATACGCCGTAGAGGCCGATCAAACTGCTGACCGTACCGGCGAGACCGACAATACCGTCGTCGAGGTTGACAAGGCCGAGGGCACTGGAGGGAACAGTCAGATCGCACAGATCTGAGATCAGCTGGAGCTGAGCAACGCTCTGGTCCCTATGAATATGTTGTTAGTAAAGTGAAAGACCATGTAGAAGCGCTCCAGGGTAACCTACTTGGCCAGCTTCTTCGCCTCGACAGCCTTTTCCGCATCGGCACTGCCCTCCTGCTTTTGCGCGGCAATGCGCAAGTTGTAAAGCGCATACAGGCCCGCAGCAACATTGCAGGCCAAACCCACAGCCCACGCCTTGTAAGCCTCCCTCTGCAACCTCGCAGCAGCCTCGAACTTCTTGATGCCGGCGACATCGGGGTAGGTCAGGTTGTCAAGAAGCATGTAGAAGGCGTAGCCCAGCTGGCGACCGACGGCCAAGTACTTGACAATGGGGTCTGAGGTTTTGGCGTCGGAGGCGACGGCGGCGAGCTTGAAGTGCTCGATGAACTTTGTCAGGCGCATGGCCTTGCGCACGGCGCCGAAGTTCTTCTTGACGCCATTGAAGACGTCGACGGTGGATTGCGAGCGGTTGGTGCGGAGGGTGTACCAGGCGAGGAAGCGCGAGAAGTACTGGATTGTGCGGAGGGTCTTGTCGCGGCCGACTGGGAGGAGTTAGCTGGGTGTTGTATGTAGGTAGTGCGTATGGAAGCGAGTGCATGAGTGGTAGTATGGCCAGGGCATCTTGCTATGTATGATTACTTACTAGTTGTTGCGACGAACTTCTGGTAGTGGCTGACGGCCGGGTGGTAGATGAGGGCGTCGGCGACCATGGTGGGCGTTTGGCGATGTCGATCGTTTGCGTGTGTTGTCTGTGTTGGTGTGTAGCAGACAGTAGGGTGGGAGTAGTCGGGGATGAGTGGAGGTGGTCGGTTAGCAGTCAGTGAATGGCGCCTTGGGGATGCTTGGCTCGTGATAGCAATCAGTATCAATTACAGAGAGGAGAGACGAGAGACAAGCACGCGGGCAGCAATCGCCGAGTTCTACTTATTCCGTATCTACCTCGCTCCCTCTCCTCTCCACACATCACACGCGCACGCCAGCAGCAGCACTAAGGTCCCCTACCAAGCACGGCGATTCACGGGGTTCACTGCTGCTGATGTCAAGCCGTCCGTTAGCCGAAGCCTCGGGCAAAAGCTATAACTTTTGAACTTTGCCTGATCGGCAGCCAGGCTCGCATGTGAACCCGGCTGTTGGCTGCTGCAAGAGAGAGCTGCAAGCTGCGAAAGCAATCTTTTTGCGCCAGTCCGAAGCGAAACACACCCTATTCACGCCCGCCCGCCAACCACCGTCCACACCCTTCTCTCTTACCCTCGGCAGAGCTCGGATCCCTGTCGCGTACTCTTGCTCCCCATACGCGAGCAATGCTCTAGCCGCTGCGAGCATGTCCAAAGCAGAAGCAAAGTCAAAGGATGTCCAGCATGGGCCCATCCACTACCCATTGTGGTTCGGTGGCAGCGCCAGCTGTTTTGCAGCCTGCGTTACTCACCCTCTCGATCTGAGTGAGTCGCATCGCCATTGCCATGTGAACTGAAAACTTTTTGCTAACAATCGTCGCAGTCAAAGTATGCCCGTCGATCGATCGAAACAATGCGCAAAAAGTTTAGCCGCTGACAAAGTGAAGGTCAGATTGCAGACGCAGCCCCATGATGGTTCGCGTAAAAACATGATGCAGATGGTCAGCCATGTGGTCAAGAGCGACGGCTTCACAGGCTTGTACAGAGGAGTAAGAGGAGATTCATTGAAGAACACAAAAAATTACAGTCACTGACTGTATCGCATAGCTATCTGCCTCCCTCCTACGCCAGATCACATACAGCACCACTCGCTTCGGTGTCTATGAAGAGCTGAAGGACACATTCACAACAGCAAAGTCAAAGCCCTCATTACCGGCCTTGATCGCAATGGCCTCTACATCCGGATTCTTGGGCGGCATTGCGGGCAACCCGGCCGATATCCTCAATGTGCGCATGCAGAACGACGCTTCCCTCCCACCGGAGCAGCGTCGCAACTACAAGAACGCTGTCGATGGACTTGCGCGCATGGTCAAAGACGAAGGCGTGCGCAGCTTGTTCCGCGGAGTTTGGCCCAACAGCATCCGCGCAGTCCTCATGACTGCGTCCCAACTCGCAAGTTACGACGTCTTCAAGCAGCAACTCCTACAACGCACCAACCTCGGCGACGATCTCACCACGCATTTCACCGCTTCTATCATGGCCGGTTTTGTCGCGACCACAGTCTGCAGCCCTGTGGATGTGATCAAGACGCGCGTCATGAGCGCGCATACGCAGGAGAGCATCGTGAGCCTTATTACCCGCATCACAGCCAAAGAAGGCCTGGGCTGGGTCTTCAAGGGCTGGGTGCCGAGCTTCATCAGACTGGGACCACACACGGTAGCAACCTTCATGTTCCTTGAACAGCACAAGAAGATCTATAGGAAGGTGAAGGGCTACGAAGAGTGAAGCGTCTGAACCGTGGAAGGACACGATGAGGGTGGCTTTCTGTTTCATCCAGAGCATTTCAATTGCTCTCATTTGTAGCATAAGATGGCGTTCGATGGGATTGACTCGGCTTGGGACTGGAATATAGAGGGATGCATAATGCGCACACGCGCAAGGTGTTTGTCATGCACATAAGTGATGCATATTCGAATGAAATCAAGGATCCGAACTTTACGCGTCTTTTTTGTGCAATGGTCTTCATTCTTCAATCAGTCATGGTCTTCGTTGAGTTTTCATTCGCTGAACAGGGTGCATAGCAACCCTTAAAAGTTGAGCTCAATGGCCCCGTTTGATTCAGACGTTCCGTGATTTTGATCGTTATCACATGCATTGGCGACGCGTGAAGATCAACCCCTCGCCTACGTCATCCCACATGTCGTTCAATGTTCACTTCCACGTGTAGCGCTTAGGTTGCCGAGTGTACATGTGTGCTTCTACATTATTAGTTTGTATACCTGTACAATACTCCTCAAATAACAACACATCGATAAATCATGTCCATCAACGACTCCAACACGGACAACATGGCATCCACAAAGAGGAAACACTTCATCCCTCTCGGTACGCATCAAACCCGCCAAGCAAGCAAGCTACAAACCCTCAAATCTAACCACGCTCACCACCACCAGAAAACAACCCCGAAGTCATGTCCTCCCTCCTCCACAACCTCGGCCTTGCTCCCACCCTCCAATTCCACGACGTCTTCAGCATCTCCGACCCTGACCTCCTCGCCTTCGTGCCCCGCCCCGCCCACGCCCTCCTGCTCGTCTTCCCCGTCAGCAAGACTTACGAGTCCTTCCGCGCCGCCGAAGACGCTTCCAAGCCCGAATACGCCGCCTCGGGCCCCGCAGAGGAAGTCGTCTGGTACAAGCAGACCATCGGGAATGCCTGCGGGCTCATCGGCCTGCTTCACGGCGCCAGCAACGGCCGCGCCAGAGCCTTCGTGCAGCCGGGCTCCGACCTGGACAAGTTCATCGAGGCCGCCGTGCCGCTTGCGCCGCGCGAGCGGGCGGCGCTGATTGAGCAGTCGGACGCGCTGGAGCGCGCGCACCAGGCTGCGGCGGCGGGCGGGGACACGGCGGCGCCGGCGGCGGAGGACGACGTGGATCTGCACTACGTTTGCTTTGTGAAGAGCGAGGCGAGCGGGAGCCTGTGGGAGATGGATGGCAGGCGCAAGGGGCCGATTAACAGGGGGCAGCTTGCGGAGGGGGAGGATGTGTTGAGTGAGAAGGCGTTGGATTTGGGCGTGAGGGCGTTCTTGAAGAGGGAGGAGGAGGCTGGGGGAGGGGATTTGAGGTTTAGTTTGATTACTTTGGCGGAGGGGTTTGATTGAGAGGGCGGATTCAAAGGAGAATTGACGAAGGCCACGATGTGATGATAGGGGACACCGAGAGTCTTCGCCGATTGGAGATCGATATGACGGTGTCAGAAGGACCAGGCACTTGTGATTGTGCTGTTCTGCGCCGTAGAGCAAGCACGCTTGCCTTTGTGGCCATCGGGACAGAAGAACGAAAGCCGCAAGAGGGTACTGCACTCCTGCGTTTTCTGCATTTGAACACTCGGATTCACAACGACGGGATGAACATATATTCATCTAATACAGACGACGTCCAAACAGGCGCGTTAGAGATATATATCAGTGTATTCTTTTAAAGCTTAGCTTTAAACCCGCCAACACCACTCCCCAACCTTTTACCAGTCGCGTACGGGTGCCCTTCTCCTCGACTCACCAAGTGATCAATGTCCAAGGTGCTCACAAGCCCAGCATGACACTGACTAAGATCGGTGATACCAATCAAGGCCATTGCGGTCGCCAGCTCCGACTTCAAAATGTCGATAAAGTGCTCGACGCCTTCCCGGCCGTAGTTGACAGCGTACAAGAACGGCCGGCCCATGCCAACGGCTGTGGCGCCAAGACACATGCACTTGAGGATGTCGGCGCCGCGACGCACGCCGCCGTCGACGAAGACCTCGAGCTGCGAGAAGATTGTCGGGCAGTTGAGCTGGCATTCGAGGAGCGTCATGATGGCGGGTGGTGATCTTTTGGTAGTCACATTAGCATTCGATCGTGTGGAGGTCGACGCGAGGGCTGCCTTACGTGTCGAGGTTGCGTCCGCCGTGGTTGGAAAGCAGCACGCCGTCTAGCCCGGCGTCCGCACTCATCTTTGCGTCTTGCCAGCACTGCACACCTTTCACGACGATCTTGCCGTTCCAGTGCTTGCGCAGCCATGTGAACTCGTCCCATGTGAAGTCAGGGGCAATGTAGCTGCCCATCACGCGACCGAGTCCTCCACCCTTCTTGTCGTTCGACGCCTTCGCGCCACTCATCGGAGAACTGATCCCCTCGTCGGCCTTGACGCGCTCATCAGCTTCTCGCTTACCCGGCGTAGGTCCGTCGATAGTCACAAAGACGGTGTCGACGCCAAGGGAGCGGACGTGTTTCAGCAGAGCCTCGGACTTGGATCGATCCTTGTTGACGTATAGTTGGAAGAAGAATGGATGGTTGGCATCCTTGGGTACAGAAGCCATGATCTCATCGATCGGAAACGAGGCGTTGGTCGAGATGCCTTGTGGGACGCGGTTGGGGACGCACCCGCGTGCGATGTCCTTCTCACCTTCTGGATGCACCAGACGTGCCATGGCGGCTGGTGAGACGAACAGAGGCAGCCCTGCATCGTGGCCGAGGATTTTCGTGCTCGTGTCCACACTTCTCACATCTCGCAGGAGGCGAGGGCGGAACCAAATGCGTCCGAAGAAGCTCTTGTTGCGGTCTCGTGTGAAGCAATCGGTATCGGCGGATGAGTAAAACGCCCAGGTCTTTTTGCTGACCGTCCGCTCGGCGATCTCTTCAAAGTCGTTGGCGTTGATGACGCTTTCAAGACCGGGCTTCTCATGTAGCTTGAGTTCTGTGGTCTTCTCTGGCGGCGGCTTTGCCCACTCATCTGTGATTGTACGTGCATCGACCGAGCCCTTTAGCTTTGACTTGTCCAAATTGTTCGGTAGGACGGATGGAGCGTGGATGGAATTATACGACGTCGACGCGTCCCTCCCGGCGTGCTTCCAGATTACTGTTGGATTATGTTAGACAGACAGTGACACTGAACTGAATCGGCCAGATTCAACACGTACTCTCGCCACCACCGGGGTGCTCAGGCGCGAATTCGGTGATGTCCCAGACTTTGCCATCGACCACGATCCAGCAGTCCTCTGGCGTGTTGTGTTTCGAGATTTCCTCGACCGAGATCAAGTTATTTTCAGCCATTTTCGTGCATGCAACAAGGACAATCAATGGACAAGAATGGCATCTTGAAGATTAATTGCAGTTGAGCCGCCGTCTCGGAAGCAGTACCCGAATCTGCGAGATCGATGTCGGAGTGGCATTGTACCGGAGGTACTTTTGGGCGGGGACTGGGTTATCAAACACCGAGGTTGAGCGTCTGTCTTGGAAGCGCTGACAGTATCAGCGGCGCAATGTTCGAGACGTGATTGGTGGTTCCACTATATAACATTGACACCAGCTACTTGCGACAAATAGTCGAGGTGATGGCTGATGGTTCTGTGTAGTAATAAATTGCCACAGCTTCTACAATTGCCATCGACAACTCTGAAGTGAAAGACCCAGGCAAAGCAAAGGTGCCTGAGGCCAAAGCCCCACCCAAGAGCAAGCTCTGTTGACCATTCGTGATCGTGACTATGCCAATAGACATAACGCAACCCAGAACAATGGCTCTCTCCAAGCTCGATGGCTGCGAGCTGCCCGCTGCGGCGGATATGCACGTCCACTTGCGCGACGGTGCGATGACCGAGTTGGTTGTGTATGAGCTCTCCATCTACAGTGACTCGTAAGGCACTGACTGACTTGATCGTAGACCAACCATTCGTCAGGGTGGCGTCAACACGGTGTTCGTCATGGTATGAATGCTGCAACAGAAGGTTTGCAAAGATCAGTCGACGAACTGACACTTCGTGTCTAGCCCAACTTGGTTCCTCCGATCACGACTCCTCAGCATGCTCTCGAGTACAAGCAACGCCTGCAGAGTCTGGCGCCGGATGTCACTTTCCTCATGTCTCTCTACCTCCACCCCAACATCTCTCCGGAGACTGTTATTGAGGCAAAGAAGGCCGGCATTACTGGCATCAAGTCTTACCCAGCTGGCGTGACTACCAACTCCGCTGCCGGCGTTGTTTCTTACGAAGCTTTCTACCCTGTCTTCGAAGAGATGCAGCGTCAGAACATGGTTCTCAACCTGCACGGTGAGGCGCCGCCTTCGGCCACCTCAGATGTCACGGTGCTGAATGCCGAGGAGACTTTCTTGCCCACCCTCTTGGAATTGCACAAACGATTCCCCAAGCTCCGCATCATCCTGGAACACTGCACAACCGCGGCCGCCATCGAGGCTGTCAAGTCCTGTGGTCCTACCGTTGCTGCTACCATTACTGCACACCACCTCTGCTTGACTGTCGACGACTGGGCCGGTGACCCTCACTGCTTCTGCAAGCCTGTCGCAAAGCTGCCATCAGACCGCAGGGCACTCTTGAAGACTGCCGTCAGTGGCAACCCGAAATTCTTCCTCGGAACCGACTCAGCACCTCACCCTGCGATCTCGAAGCGTGGCGACAAGGTCGCTGCGGGTGTATTCACGCAACCCCACGCCGTCGGATTCGTGTTGGACGCTTTGCAAATGGGTGTTGAGAAGGAGGTGCTCACTGAGGAGGAAGTGACGCAGGAGAAACTACAGAACTTCCTCAGCGAGTACGGCAGGGCCTTCTACCAGCTGTCTGACAGCAACAAGGAGACCATCATTCTACGCAAGCCGACAGAGTCTGTGCAGGACATTCTACGTAACTCGGATTCTTCTATCGAGGTCGTGCCATTCCGCCGTGGCAAGCTGACCTGGGGCGTTGAGTGGAAGTGATTGATCTGGGGATCGTGTGATTACAAGACAGTTGAATTTCGCGTTGTAGTCCTGATGATTTGTACGCGCGACATGAATGGCAGCACCTGATGTACACATGGATGATTTGGTCGCTTTCAAAATCTTTGTAAATTGCACTCATACAGTGCGAGTAGAAGTGATTGGCGATTGCCCCAGTAAAATTGTTCGTAGCGATCAAAGACGCGTGAAATTGCAATGATACCCAAAAATACATGAGTGCAGTAATGACATCTTCTGATTACTCGAATCAATCAACAATGTCGAAAAGCGCCTGATAACATCACGGCGTGAAACTCGGTAGAAGAACGGCATTGCCACCGGCACCGCAAGGCGTGTCGAAAGGGCGCGAACGATTCAACTTGACAAGTGAAATTGAACCCTATTCGGGCATGTTCACCCCCGCCACCACTGCTCGCTTCTCGCTCAGCGGCGGCATCGGCATCCCGCGGTGCTTGAGCCGCCTCGAGCTTCTATGACATTGGAGAGTCGACTCACTCTGGCCTCCTCCATTCAACTCTCTCATACACACTCGCAAGCATGTCGGCGTTCAGGACAACCACACGACTGGTGTCTCGCCGCCCCGCGGCCATCGCGCAATCGCTGAGGTTCGCGCCACGATGGATGTCACAGGACGCGCAGAACAAGCTGCTCGCTGCCGACCTGAAGAAGGCTGATCCTGCGGTCTATGAAATCGTGCAGAAGGTATTGAGGACCCAATTCACTATGGTCAACTATGACCGACTAACCCAATCGTAGGAGAAACGCAGACAAAAGCACTTCATCAACCTGATTCCCTCGGAGAACTTCACAAGCCAGGCTGTGTTGGATGCGCTTGGAAGTGTCATGCAAAGTACGTGCAGCAAGCACGCTGCAGCCAAAGCCCATGCTGTAACTGACATCTTCCTTCAGACAAATACTCGGAGGGTTACCCTGGCGCGAGATACTACGGCGGCAACGAACACATCGACGCGGCAGAGCGGTTATGTCAAGAGCGCGCGCTTCAGACATTCGGCCTGAACCCTGAAGAATGGGGTGTTAACGTACAAGGTGAGCGATTTGCAGTTCGACACGCGGTTGTGAGAACGCTTTACTGATCACGCCTAGCACTGTCCGGCTCGCCCGCAAACCTCTACGCTTACTCCGCCCTTCTCAATGCACACGACCGCATTATGGGTCTCGACCTGCCTCACGGCGGTCACTTGTCCCACGGCTACCAACTGCCCAACAAGAAGATTAGCGCTATTAGCAAGTACTTCGAAACCCTCCCGTACAGGCTGGACGAGAAGACCGGCCTCATCGACTACGACAAGCTGGAAGAGCTGGCCATGCTGTACAGGCCTAAGATCATTATTGCAGGCACTAGCGCATACAGCAGGTTGATCGACTACAAGAGATTCAAGAGCATCACGGACAAGATCGGCTGCTACCTGTTGAGCGACATGGCACACATTTCTGGCTTGGTCGCTGGTGGCGTTGTTCCCTCGCCTTTCGAATACTCGGATGTTGTTACGACTACCACCCACAAGAGCTTGAGAGGACCCAGAGGCGCTATGATCTTCTTCCGCAAGGGAGTGAGGAGCGCGGACAAGAAGGGCAACGAGATTATGTATGACCTGGAGGGTCCCATCAACTCTTCGGTCTTCCCGGGACACCAGGGTGGACCTCACAACCACACAATCACCGCGCTAGCAGTCGCTCTACACCAAGCGCAGCAGCCTGAGTTCAAGGAATACCAGCGTGCTGTGCTTGACAACGCGAAGGCTTTCGCCGCAAGGTTGGGCGACAGCAAGGAGGCCGGTGGCCTTGGATACAACATCGTGTCTGGAGGTACCGACAACCACCTCGTCCTCGTTGATCTCAAGGACAAGGGCATCGACGGTGCTCGTGTTGAGCGTGTCCTTGAGCTTGTTGGTGTTGCGGCAAACAAGAACACCGTTCCCGGTGACAAGAGCGCTATGAAGCCCGGTGGACTTCGCTTTGGTACTCCTGCCATGACCACTCGTGGCTTCGAGAAGACCGACTTCGCACGTGTCGCCGACATCATCAACCGCGCAGTCAACATTACCAAGACTCTCGACCAGAAGGCCAAAGAGGCTGCGGAGAAGAGCGGCCGCAAGAACCCTACGAGCGTCAACGCATTCAGGGAGTACGTCAAGGAGGGCGAGGAAATTGTCGAGATTGTCGAACTCAGGAGGGAGGTCGAGGACTGGGTGGGCACTTTCTCCCTCCCATGGGACGAGGCGAAGTGAGCTTGTGGAAATTGAGAGAAGTGTCCCAGATCGCTTTCTGCCAATTGATTGTTCCTGACGTTGCATCGCAATATACAGTGCCTCCGCACTTAAAGTCAGGCGACTGGATCACAGGACAGGCGTGGTCCGCATATGATCTACGCAAATGCGACTCAACGTCGCTGGGCTACCGGGCCCCTCATGTATAGCTGGCATAGGATTAGCTGAACGAGTTGACATGCTAATGATGTATTCACCTTCCGAATTGAAATATACCTCATCAGCTGACATTTAGATTGATGCGTCAATACCTCGGTATTTCTCCTGTCCCCAATCAATGCTCTCCGCTCCAAACAATATCAGTGCTGCATGAGACGCTCTCTAGTCAATGCAACCACGATGGCTGTTTCAATCAAATATAGGGACAAAATCCACCAATCCTTGCCCGCTACGTTTGAGTCTAGACTATCCGGGTTCGTGCCTAAATGCGGTCGGGATGCTCCGCACACTAAACAGTGTAGATTGTTTCATATCCAGTTTATCCAAAACGCCAAAGTCGCGGACACAGGAACCTTATTAGCGACAAGCAAAGCAACTTAAGTCTTAAATCCCCCAAAGTTGCTCATCAAACCTTCTTGCCCTACATTCACATCACCTCACCCTAAGTCAACCCTATACTCGAGTGACTGCCCAATATGAAGCTTTCTCTTCTGACTTCCGTCGTCGCCCTTGCGAGCAGCGCGTTTGCTGCGTCGCTGCAGCAGGTGACCAACTATGGCAGCAACCCTTCCAACGTGTGTTCGATCGATGCCATTCCGACGTCGAACGATGACTGACATCCATTGTAGACCAAGATGTACATCTACGTCCCGGACAAGCTTGCTGCTAAGCCTCCGGTCATCGTTGCCATCCACTACTGCTCCGGTACCGCCCAGGCCTACTACACTGGTTCGCCCTATGCAAAGCTCGCCGACCAGCACGGCTTCATCGTCATCTACCCCGAGTCCCCGTACCAGGGAACTTGCTGGGATGTCTCGTCCAAGGCTACACTCACCCACGGCGGTGGTGGAAACAGCAACTCTATCGCCAACATGGTTACTTACACTCTCAACAAGTACAAGGGTGACTCCAGCAAGGTCTTCGTGACTGGCAGCAGCTCTGGTGCCATGATGACCGTAAGTGCACTAGACCCTACATGAGGAAACTGATTACGTGTATTAACAACATCACAGAACGTTATGGCTGCAACCTACCCCGAAATGTTCAAGGCTGCTACCGCTTACTCTGGTGTTCCCGCTGGCTGCTTCGTAAGTTTTATCCTTTGAGCTGACATAACATCTGAGTCAATCTTTGCTAACAGCATTCCTCTTTGCACAGGTCTCTACCGCCAACCAGCCCGCAGCCTGGAACTCCACCTGCGCCCAGGGCAAGGTCGACGCCAGCGCCCAGTACTGGACCAACGTCGTCAAGAACATGTACCCCGGTTACAACGGTGCCCGCCCTCGCTTCCAGGTCTACCACGGCAGCATCGACGCCACCCTCCGCCCTCAGAACTACCAGGAGACCGTCAAGGAGTGGACTGGTGTCTTCGGCTACGATGCTACCAAGCCGCAGAAGTCGCAGCAAAACTTCCCGCAGAACGGCTACAAGACTGATACTTGGGGCGTCAGCTCGGCCAACCCTCTTGGAACTGTTCAGGGTATCTACGCGACCAACGTTGGCCACACTGTTCCGATCAGGGGTGCCGATGACATGAAGTGGTTCGGTCTCGCATAAGCGCTTCTGATTGTGTTTCTGCAGCATGAGTGTTGGATATCTTGGGCAGGTCCCCGATCCGATCGTTGGCGAGCAGTGACAGATGTAATGCTGGCATGCGCATTCAAAAGTGTAGGTGGCCGAGCATCGATCGTTTAGTCTAGGTGTATTAGATACGTACTTCGTATGTACTTCCCATGCACGACTTATGGTGATATCGAGATCGATCGCTTTCAGCTGAACCCCAAGTTGACTGAAATTGACTATTGGCTTTGAAAATAACTTGAATATCGGATCTGAGGAGCTTGAGGGAGTAGTTTAGAGTTGCTTCTTGCATGTTCCCTCGAAGCTTCAGCGTGGTGGAGACACTGGTTGAGCTTGGGCTCTCTGACGTAAGTGTGGCTCCTCTGGCGGGAACAAAATAAACAACGGCGATCTACCTCCTACGTAACCCTACTCTGAGTGATCAAAATGCCACGTACCATTGAGAAGGTCCCATGCGTATGTTGAACACATGTCAGGCAATATTGGCACAAACATGTAAAGGACATGTCGTGGCTGAAAGATTTGCGTCTTGACGCAGAAACAGCTGGATCGCGAGTGATGGCCACGCAACTCCAGCACGTCGATCGTGACAGCTTATGGCCTGACAGCTCATGGCCATCTGTACGTGCCGTGGCAGACGGTGGCGCCTGCTAGCCTGTTACAGAGTGGCACGAGTAAGCAAATGCATGGAAAAGTTGGCTCGCGGGAAGTAGCTGCATGCTACGCTACACAGCCACACTTCCTACCTCACAGTACATGCAGGTAGCTTGACCTCACCACTATTTCAAGCTTTGTGTTCCTTACATGTAGTCTACCTTCCACGAACAACTCCTCGAAACCAAAGCCTACCCTCCTGGTATTCGCAAACATGTCCGCAACACTAATTGATAAGATGACGGCCAAGGGAAGCGGCGAGCAAGCTGGTAAGTGCTGGCGTGTGCTAAAGCTGTCTTGACACTAGCTGTTTGCACAACTCTCCCATAGTGGGTGAACCTCAGCTGATATCTGCTCGTCAAGACTTCCTCAATGACATTGTGACCCAGTTGTGGCCCAACATCAACGTAGCTGGTAGTCAGATGATCAAAGAGATTGCCGAGCCAATGTTCAAGACCATGCTGCCTGGGCCACTGAAAACACTCCACTTCACAAAGATTGACCTCGGCACTGTGCCCTTGCGACTCAATGGTGTCCTAGTCACCAAGACTGAAACAGAAGGCATCAAGCTCGACATGAATGTAGACTGGGACGGCGAGTGTGACATCAAGCTGGATGCTGACATGATGCCCGAACTTGTAAGTTGTTGACTTTGTAAACTCGTTTGCCAAATCTAATGTTTCCATCAGGGTGTCAAACATGTCAAACTCCGTGGTCGCCTCTCTGTCCTTCTGGGTCCTTTGACCAACATTATCCCACTGATCGGCGCCGCGCAAATCGCTTTCATCAACCCACCACACCTGGAACTCGACTTCACCGGTGCTGCTAACGTAGCCGACTTCTCCGCCATCGATGGCGCTGTGCGAGGCGTCATCCTTTCCATCATCAACAGCATGTTCACCCTACCCAACCGCTTCCTCTTGACGCTCGACGCGAAGAACGACTACTTCAAAACCTACCTTCCACCCATGGGTGTCATGCGCATTACTGTCGAGAAGGCCTGGGACTTTGCTGAAGAGGCTCAGGGCAAAGCCAAGAAGCTCTTGGCCAAATTGACACGGGCTGCACCGGACTGCTACGCAAAGGTCGAGCTTGGTGCTGAGCCATTGTGGCAAACAGCCACCAAAGACAACACCGTCCATCCCTCATGGAATGAAACCCACGACTTCGTGGTCAGTGACTTCCACCAGTGCATCAAGGTTCACATCTTCGACAAGGATGTCAATGGCGATGATGAAGTCGGCCTGGGCGTGACCACAGTCGACGAGATTCTGCGAAATGGCGGTAGGCAAGAGCTGGCACTGGAGATGAACGGCGAGCAAACTGGAGGCAAAGTCTCTATCGCAGCCGAGTACTTTAAGTTGGAGGCCGATGGCGGCAAGAGCTTCTCCTCGTCCAGCCACAAGGGCGATGGCTGCATCAGCGGCATCGCCTCTGTTCTGGTGGCTGGCGCCTACGGCGTTAAGGGCCAGCGCGAGCAGCTCAAGCCAAGCGTGAAGGTGACCTGGGGACAAGAGCACACATTCCGGACAGCCATCCAGTCCGATGCTCCAGGAACCGATATCAACAACCCGTCTTTCAACCAGAACTTCCGCATTCCCATTACATCAAAGGCTGGGTCTGAGAGCTTCCGCATCACTCTCATGAACGGAGAGCAAGAGGTTGGAACAGTGGATGTGCCGTTCGCGGACGTCCAGAACGCCCCGGACATGAAAATTCAGGATACATTCGATGTCGGCGGTGGGCAGCAAGTGAGGGCCAGCATAGCTCTAAAGGGGCTCGGCGCGTTCAATGCGCAGGAGATGACGCTGCCGCGTCGCTAATTTTCGTGAGACAGACTCTTGTTATCCAAAATTATGAAATGATGTTTAGCTAAGCATCAGACTATCACCAGTCCTACCAATGATGGTTCGCCACAAGCTCGTGTGTCGTTTTGCTCTCGATGGTCCAGTTCTCCAAACTTCATTCACCACATCTATGCCTGTTCTCACTGATGCAATGCCGTACGCGGTCACTTCTTCGTGCCACTTACGGAAACGCGCTTGCTGCTTGGGGTCGAAAGCCTCAGTTGCGGCAATGAATGCGGGCCAGAAGATCGGTGCCGCCAGCATGTTCGTCTCTGCTTTGATGTGTTCGATTTTCTCGATGCTCTCCAGTATACTATCGACGTCTTGGCGAAGGTATCGATGGTCAAGCAGGCGGATGTTTTGCGAGAAGAAAATCACCAGGGCGCCATGGAAAGCGCGCGTCTGGTGGCGTACAATTTCTCGAGTGGCGTCGTTATCTGCCGCCAGTGACAGGCTGTGGTTTTCGTCCATTTTCCAATCGAGGATTTTGTTCTCTAGTTCATTGCATGCAACATTGATGTCGTCAGGTAGGTGAGCCAAGGTGTTGACCTTCCGAAGATCATCAACACGTTGGATAAGTCTAGTGATCTCCTCAAGCATAGACAGAAGCTGCTGAGGGATGCCATATATGCATTCAAACATGGCCATCTCCCTGGCAATCCCGAGAGAGGACGGGCTTGTGCCGGTGGCTTCGTCAGAATCTATACTTTTAAAGAAGCGAAAGACGCTTTCTGATCTTGATTCGCGTTTCGTTGAGTCGTCCGTCTGGCTTACAAGTGTACTTTCGTATATGACTCGTAAGTAGCAGTAGATACTGTACAAAGAGCGAGTCTTCACCGAAAACGACCGCTTCTTGCTCCAGAGGAATTTCAGCAGCTCACCAGCTCCATCAAGGTGAACGCCACAGGTGCGAGTATCACCAGACATTACCTGGACGATATCAGCAGGTACTTCCATGCGTTTGTTTATTTCCACCATGTACATATACCCTACTTACATTGATTGTGACCATTGAAAGCATTGATGCAAGAAATTCCTTGTACTTTGGCTTGGGGCTCGAGTACATGTCCGATTCTACTGCTCGCTTGAGCATTGCAATAGCATTGTACCCATATTCGGCAGCCACTCCAGCCCATCGCTTACCCAGCTCGCTGTTCTGATGTCTTTGGTGGTCGTTGGATAAGTACCATGCACTAATTGATAGCAGTGCATTGCGGAGTGCACTACGTACCATTGTAGTTTTACCCGTGACACTTGATTCACCCATACTCTGGAGGGCACGGGGAAGATGTATCGTCTTCCAGGGGCTCTTAATTGTATCAATGACACAGAAGAGGTGGCATACTCTCTCTGCGTAATGGCGCATAAGGAATCGGTCCAATTCTGGACCAGAACGCGGGCTACTGGCAGAGGAGCCGCCGGCGTCAAGCCAGTCGTTTCCTACAGCTTGATATACATCGACCACACTAAGCGTCTCGGCTGATGGAGGCTTAGTGGTACAGCTCAAGGTTGGAGATGTCTCGGTAGAGAGCATATTGTCCAGGACTGATATATCAACGCCCTCAACTGAACGACGGCCGTGTGTATCATGTAGATCATCGATTTGTGTGATATCGCCGCAGATTGAGTGTTCAGTGAGGCCAGATACATTACTAACTTCGTCTGAAAGACACGGCCCCAAGTCCGTCGTTGTAGGAGCCCTCCAGGAAGGACCCTCATCGCTGATAGAGGTCGGTGAGGGTCTTGAAGCAAAGACTGCAAAGTTGTGGTCGTAGACTGCCACCTCATTGCCAGACAGCACAGTCTTATCGGCTGCGTCCAGATACGTGAGTATGTTGTCAACCTGGCGTGGTGACAGCACCGCTTGTGAACACCCTGTAGAAATATTTAGCATACGGCATGTGCATAAAATGACCAAGTATACTAACGTGGTATAAGAGACCGCCGTGAGGAGCTAGAGGGCGCGGATTCATCGACATCTAAACCGACTATGTCGCCTGAAGGAAGGGCTACGACTGGTTGAAGCCATTGAAGCCGAGAGCCTGTTTCAATGTATCAGTATAGCACATCGATGTGGCTCAGTCAAGTCTAGGAGCCCGTGAGTATCTAACAATACCGTAGCCTCCACAAGCAAGAAGTTTGCGTTGACACTGATGACACTCCGGTACACGCTCGTCACATTTGACTTTCCGTTCTCGACTGCGAATGCCTTAATTTAGATATACAGCCTTATGCGGTTCACCAGAAATGCTGGGGGGGCAGCCGATCAAAGGGCGATGGTGAAACATACTGCAAGCAGCTTTAGTATTCTCACGGTGAGGAGCGAGCGTTTCTCTTGCATTTCATACCCACGTCCAGCATCCTGTGAAGGTCTTTGTCCGTCTTTTGGCTTCGGAGTGACCGAGTCCGGTCATCTAGAGCAAGGTGGGAGATAGTGGGCGCTCGCATGTGGGAGGACCATTGCTGCCATTGATTCTGTTCACAGAGGCAGTTCAGAGCGAGGCACTGGCGTGACCGGCTTGTCAACTCACCCGCCATCATCCCTTGGCCTATCGTGGTGACACCGGCCAAGGCCAGTTTTGATTGCGCGTAGATCAGCGCCACCGAATTGGGAAATTCTCTCCACTTCTTCGGCCAGCCTCCAGCAGGAACAGATTTTTAATCCCATCATCCAGCTGTTCAGAAGTCTTCAGATAAGAGAATACATTACGAAACAACATTGTAAGACGGTAAAGGCTATCATCTCGAAAACTGGCTCCCAACTTGGCTGTGCGCTTGGCTTGGCCGCAAAACGATATCCACAATATCGTTGCAGAAAATAGACACACCTCCAGCGGGGTGGACTGCGAAAGGAAGTCGTCTGCGAAATGTCAAAATGTCTGACATACACATGTAAGTGCTACACTATTGAAATAGTGGAGTCAGGCAATTCGGCGATCGAGCGTAGGAAGAGCTATCGCTTCAGAAGTTGAAACGGTCCAGTGATGCTACAATTGTGTTTCGTTATTTTCTACAACTGAGTTCATACCTAACAGATTCGACAAATTAGAGCTTACCTCAAGAGCTTGACCTAGAATTTCAGAAAGGATCCCGCCACAGCAATGTCGAATACAACGACGATGACACAGTCTTCTCCTACGGCAACAGTCCCAATGCACGTGGCCGAGCACAACGTCAATGTCTCTGCACTTTCGACTGGAGGGTACGAGTTTCCTGGAGTCCCCAGGATCGATGACCTGTACAAGAAAAGACAATGGCAGCTAGAGCACATGGCAGGTGCCTTTCGTGTTTTTGCGCGGAAAGGATTCACCGAGGGCACGAGTGGCCACATCAGTGTTCGCGACCCAGTCGACCCAAGGACGTTCTGGATAAATCCGTACGTCGCATGATACTCTTGTGCGACCATCTCTAACAAGCTCGGTAGACTGGGAAAGCACTTCGGTATGATGAAGGCCAGCGATATGGTTCACATCAACGAAGAAGGCCAGGTCATAGGAGGCAACAAGGTCGCAGTGAACTCTGCGGGCTTCCAAATCCACAGTGCTATACACAAAGCTCGTCCTGACCTAAACGCCGCCTGCCACTGTCACTCGGTGGCTGGTAAAGCATGGTCTGCGTTCGGCAAACCCTTGGACATCATCAATCAAGATTCTTGCAATTTCTGGGGCATTCAGGCCGTGTACGAATCTTTTGGTGGTGTTGTTCTCGAAGATGATGAGAGCGAAAAAATCGCTGCTGCAATGGGTGACAAGGCGCGGGTCCTGATATTGCAAAACCATGGGCTGCTTACCGCTGGGTCTACAGTCGATGAGGCCGCCTACTTGTTCACTCTAATGGAAATTACGTGCAAAGTGCAGCTACTCGTTGAGTCTACTGGGCTCACCAAACGGCACATCGGCGACCGAGAGGCTGAGTTCACGGCTCGCATCAACGCAGACCCGGTAAGATGGACCTACGATTCGTAAGCCAATACACAAAGCCTAACAATGCTTGCAGGAAGTGCTGTATACGGAATTCCAGCCAGACTTGGACTACGAGATCTGGAAGTCAAAGGGCGAGCTGTGCAGAGGCGAATGACGCTGGCCGCGCAGAATCTATTGCCTGCAAGATCTGATGTCTTCGTTTGGGCAAGCCTTTTCAATCAAGACTGCTCCTCCGGCGCGGTCATCATGCTGAATTCGGATCTAGGAGCGCTACAAATTACGATACGCAGGGTACTGCCGGCAACGCACCAAGTGCTAAAATTTAACTTCTTATCACACTGAGAGTCTTCATCGAAGTAGCTTCGGGCTATTGTCCATTGACGTAGTTCCTGCCGATGGACAAGATTTGGCGCGTACAACCTTTGTAACTGCAATTGCATCGTAGGCTTGTTGGAACTCGTCTGCCTCGAATTCTGGCTATATGTTTTCTATCCATTGATATAACTCAGTGCGGTTCAATCCAGTGTATGCGAGAACATATGGTTTGGATTCTGGGATTCCCATTGCAACCGTGTCGCTCTGGCCGAGGTCTCGCCCACTTGGGAGCGTCCAACCAACAAGTCGCGTATTCAACCATCTGGCAGACGGCAGCCATGCTCAAGAAAACGCTAACTGTTAAACAACATTAAGCGTGGTCTCATTGCTCACCATTCTCTAATCTCGCGATGAGCTTCCTCTTCAGGACAGCACGATAAAAGCGGGTCAGAGCTGATAGGCGAACATACCGGAGGTACAGGTTTCAGGACGGCAACTCTTCGTTAGTGTGTCTCCACACGCTCTATCTCTGTTGTAAGTAGAAGGTGCGGACTCAGGCTGGAGAGGCAAAGATATACAGCAAAGGGAGAGCCAACGCGGACGTGTCTTGATCATTGATGAGAATTACCCAGCGCAAACACACACGTCGTTAACATGGGGCCAATCAAAACCGTTGATCTTCACAACACAGCCGCCTCCTATTTCGCACCTGCCACGGTCTCTGGATCTGGAGGACTCGTACATATATCTGGCCAGCCAGGTATCGCAGACGATGGTTCAGTACCCAGCGACTACGAGTCACAGATACATCTGTCGATCTTGAAATTAAGGCGAATTCTGATCGCGGTAGGAGCTTCCACTAGCGATATTGCGAAGCTCAATGTCTTCGTGGTGGACTATAATGCAGAAGCACGCAAGCATACTTCGCACCTGATGCGATTTCTCGGAGGGCATCGCCCAGCCATCACCCTCGTACCAGTGAACCAGCTGGCTGTACCCTCCTGGCTGTTTGAAATTGATGCTGTGCTGAGCAGGCCAGTACCAGTTCATATTCCACAGACACTCACAACTCCAAAGCACTCAGTCGATGTCATAATCATTGGAGCCGGTCTCGCTGGTCTTTCCGCTGCACACGATGTGACGAGCAAAGGATACACTTGCGTTGTCCTTGAAGCGCGCGACCGAGTGGGAGGAAAGACCTGGAGCAAGCCTCTGGACGGAGGGAAGGGCATAGTCGATCTCGGAGCTGCTTGGATCAACGATACCAGTCAGACCAAGATGTATGACCTCGCCATGAAGTTTAATGCAGATTTAATTGAGCAGAACACAGAGGGTGACTGTGTCTTCCAAGGGTTTGGCGGACAATGTAGTCCTTTCGCTTATGGCGAGCTCCCAAATGTGAGTCGCTAATAACATGAATTATCTGGCGAAGCAGTTATTGATGGACTTGTTAGTTCGATGTGTCAACTCGCGAACACCTTATCGATATTCGCGACATGGTCGAAAGGGATTGCCAAGAGCTCGATGCGTGGCAGCCCAAAGAGAAGAACCTCGACATATTGACATTCGAAGCATATCTGATCTCTCGTGGTGCCGACAAGAATGCGCTTGCGACTGCCACAGTATGGACTCGCGCTATGCTAGGTGTAAATCCTGCAGACCTCTCAGCTCTATTTTTCCTCAACTACTGCAAATCGGGTGGTGGCCTCCTCGCCATGAGGTCTGATAGAAAGGGAGGTGGCCAGCATCTTCGAGTTCGTCAAGGCACTCAGCTGTTCGCAAAATGCTTGGCTGAAACTCTTCCGTGGAACACCATCCATCTTGAGTCGCCCGTGCAAGCTATTATCCAACACGGCCGGCAAGCCGTTCAAGTCTGCGCCAGCAACACAGTATACTCGGCTCGTAAAGTCATCACAACAGTACCAGGCCCTGTGTTGAAGGAGCTTTCATTCACACCCCCACTTCCACCCGCGAAACGTCTCTGGGTAGAATCAACTGGCTACGGATACTATACTAAAGCCATGATGGAGTTCCGCTCTGCATTCTGGGTGCGGAAAGGCTTCTGCGGGCTAGTTCAGTCGTTCGTGGGCCCTGCATCAGTTGTTCGCGACACTAGCAGCCCTGCTGATGCCAAGTTCATTTTGACTTGCTTCATGGCTGGCGATCCAGGACGAGCATGGTCGCAGCAGTCTACATCTCAACGTCAAAAGAGCCTGCTCCGACAGCTGGAAAAGTTGTACGATATAGAGAATCTGGAGACTGAATTCCTGGAAATGCATAGTTATGACTGGGTCGAAGACCAGTACTCTGGGTGGGGATGTCCCTGCGCATCACTCACTCCTGGGGTCATCGATACCGTCGGTGCTGATGCTTTGAGGGAGCCTTGGTACGACTTGCACTTCGCGGGCACTGAGACCGCTGGTGAGTGGAAAGGGTATATGGAAGGAGCGGTGCGTAGCGGAGAGCGTGCTGCTGCTGAAGTTGTACAGCATCTTGGGCCCTGTCATGCTGCAAGACTATAGATCACGACCATGAACCGTTTAGAATCAGATAAGCCACAACAAACCTATAAGCACCCGTTCAAAATGGCTCGCTGGCCGCCGCGACGTTGAGCTGTAGGGCTGCGTGCTGAACTGGGTGCCAGAAGTGTAGATACAGCGTCTCGATTTGAGGTTGAATTCAGCTCTTGTCTCATACAACCAGTGCTTATCACATACCGTGTTACCAGCCTGTATCAGATGTCATGATACTGTCTATCTTCTTAAGCCATGTATGTCGGCTATTGATCGCGGTACTGACACCTTTCTGCAACACAACATATCGGATCAAGTCGGAGATAGCCGCCGACGTACAGTGATAGCGAAGGTGGAGAACTGTACAGACTATATTCTGGAAGATAGGCAGATAAGTTGCCCGCAGTTCAATCGGCCTCCCGTTTCTCACTCATGTACTCACCAGACATGGCGAGGTAGCAGACAGCGACCCAATCGGACGAGACCAATCCGAATGATAAGAGAGCTTGACAATGATCTAGTTGTCGGATTCACGGCAGGCATACTAAGAAGCCCGTAAAGATTTTGACTCCTATCTCGAGTCGCCATACTCTTTACAATTTGGGATTGGTGGGTCAATCCGAGAAATACTGAAGCTATACATTGCTCATTGCGTCTCGTTGCTGCTTACGCACTGCTTTCGTACGACTACGACGGCTCTTGCTTTTGTCACGCACACATCTTATTACCATCTCAACATCGTAGCAACAACAATGACTGTGCCACAGTACCCCGAATCCTGGCAGGACAAGGCAGCTTGGGCTCAGGCGAAAAGAAGCGCTTCTCTTGCGAAGGTGTCGCCAAAGCTAGTTGGTGTACCAGAATGGAAGGATATGCCTCTTAACTCGCGCGGTCTGCCCCAAGAGATCTTGACTCCACGGGAGATCGAATTGACCGAGGGTTACACCATCACAGAGCTACTCCATCTCCTTTGCACACGCGATGTGTCAGTTGAAGAGGTTACCAGAGCATTTTTAAGGCGAGCTGCATTGGCACACGCTGCTGTACGAACCCACAGTCTCCCTCATGTAGATGATTGTATGCTAATGCATATAGACCAATTGTCTTATCGAGCTCCTCTGGGACCAGGCTATTGCGAGAGCTAGATATCTGGATGCTTTGCCTGAGCCTAAGGGAGCTTTGTTCGGGCTTCCAATCTCTGTCAAAGAGCACCTAGGGATGGTCGGTGGCGAAGAGGTGGAGTCAACAGCTTCATTCGTTGCATGGATCGGTAAGACGCACGGTTCAAACTTGCTCTTGGACACACTCTATGACGAAGGAGTGGTATACACGTGCCGCACGGCGCAACCTCAAGCAATTATGCACCTCGAAACAACAAGCAACATCTATGGACGGACTATTAATCCTCACAACCGCAATCTTAGTCCTGGAGGTAGCACTGGAGGCGAATCTGCATTACTCGGTATGCGTGGGAGCATATTGGGCATAGGCGGAGACATAGGAGGAAGCATTCGCTGTCCAGCTGCCCATGTTGGAGTCTACGGGTTCAAGTGAGTAGCACAGCTTCTTGCGCACGGCACATGTCTGACTCGCGCAGACCAACCCAGAAGAGAATATCGACACTCGGATTGAGAGCTCCCATGGCAGGTAGAGAGACGATCGGAGGCTGTCCGGGCCCAATGGCAGTTGACCGGGATGCTTTAGAGATTTTCATGAAGGTCGCCTTGTCAGCAAGACCGTGGCGTATTGATCCATCGCTTACCATGAAAGAGTGGACGCCATATTCCTTTACCAGCCGGCCCAAGATCGCGATACAGTGGGTAAGTCTTTGTCCGGTCTTCAGTTTGACCCATGGATCGGCTTCACTGACTCGAGAGACAGACGGATGGCGTGGTGAAGCCTCATCCGCCTATGCTCCGGGCATTGCGAGAGGTTGCAGCACAATGCCGTCAGGCAGGCATGGAAGTTGTCGATTGGGATTGCGAGCAGCTTGACCATCAGAAAAGCTGGGAGATTGTCTCGGCTCTGTACTGGCCAGATGGCGCCAAAGAAGTTCTCGACTTGATCGAACAATCTGGCGAACCTGTGCTGCCTCTGACCAAATGGATCGCGCAGGAGCAACCCAGCGTTAAGTCATTGACTCAGCATGAATTGTGGAAGGTGAGTTGCCACCAATGTGCATTTAGAGATCCAAGGTCCGCTGACGAAACACAGCTGTGTGCGGAAAGGGACGCTTACCGTGCGATGTATGCCAAAGCTTGGACCGATACTAGTAAACAAGGCAAAGAAGTCGATGTCATCCTTTGCCCGCCATCGTTCGGTGCCGCGACTCCACATGAGAAGTCACGATACTGGGGCTACACATGTCAGTATTTCTGTCACCCGAGCGGGTGCGTCATTCGAGGAAGCGACTAGCTGACTATTCTGCTACAGCTCATTGGAATCTCCTTGACTACCCTGGTGTTGTATTTCCAGTGACCACTGTAGACCCCGATCTCGATGTTGCGGATGTCAACTATGCACCAAAGAATGCGCAAGACTCGTGGGTTCACAGCCTTTACACGCCAGAGACCTTTGCGGATGCTCCTGTCAATTTACAAATTGTTGGACGTCGCCAGGAAGATGAGAAGGTTCTCGCTGCGTTGGTCGAAATCGAAAGGGCCATGGGTCGGACATGAGGGTATTACTACCTTAGAATAGATGAAAGAGCGAGTCCAGAGATGTTTTGCTGTTCCAAAAATTGTAAATTTGGCTCTCCGGAAACCAGTATGGTGTACAAATGTCCAGAAGGAATAATCTGGTGCGACGTTGTCATTTCTGTGTAGTTCATGGTCCGACTGTACGACCAACCTGAACCAGCCACTCTACTGGGTGCCTCCTGATCGGCATGAGAGGTTCGGGTGTTTCATCTCCCCCCTGCTCCGCGTTATCAAGCATCAATTACGGCGTTTGAACCCTCATCATCCCTTCAAGCTTCCTGCGGCTTTCCAATTCTTTGGACCAATGCTCAAAACCTGATTTCGCATACTTACCCGGAATACTGAATAGCGCGCAGGTGCGGTGGCCACATGCTTAGAGCCCAGTTGGCCTATCTCTATCCGCATTTGGCTAGCATGGTAGTGTTAGATAGGCAACTTAGCGCGAGCCCTGTCGCTGTGGCCTGCCATCGCGAGCTTGACAGATAGGTGAGTGATGAGGCGAGGTTTCCGGTAACGTTGTTGGTCACAGTCTAATTGCACTGCTCAACGTTGATCTCACCCGCTTTCCATTCCCCATACATGGAGATCCCCACAGATAACAATCTAGACATGGTATCAATATTCAATCGCTCAAAAAAGGCTTATCACTGCCATATCGGATAGCGATGTAGAGGGGGCAGGACAAGATTCTGGCACAGAGCTCAATCGAGTACAAAGTCGACGAGGCAACACATCCATATCGCTTTCAGATTTGCCATCGTCTTTCCTCGAGCCTGAGAAGCCTTCTATTGCAATGGGCTCAGAACACACCTTCCAAGATAATGTCACGAGTGCGGACGTCTTGCCTCCAGGCACAGTTCGCTTGATCGATATCACAGGGCAGCAGACATCCAAACATGCCGAAGGGAAAGGACAGCAAGACATCATCCTCGTACCACACCCCAGCGAGGACCCGGAAGACCCACTCAATTGGACATTCAGGCGCAAGCTATTGGCCACGAGTTGTATCGTAGTATACACGATTGCAGCAGCGTATCCGTCTAGCGCGGTCTACTCTGTTGTTACCCCAATTCGTAAGGGTACCTCATTGACTCTGACGGACATCAACAATGGAACAGGAATCATGGTATGTTGATCTGAGAATTACCACCGGTCCATCATGTGAAATTGTCATTTGGCCCCTAACTCTGCTCAATAGTTCTTATTCTACGGATGGGGTATGTAGCCGGATGTAGAGCGACATGATGTCCGAGACACTAAGCTGACTGCTCAGGTTGTATCGTCTGGCAAGCGCTTGCATTGCAATATGGGAAACGACCGGTCTACCTGATCTCCCTCCTCACCAACGTCATCATTCTGGCTACAGCTCCTTTGTGCACGACGTCCGGACCTTATCTAGCGAACAGAATTCTTCTTGGATTTTTCGGCAGTCCCGTTGAATCTCTGGCAGAGATTTCTGTCACTGACATCTGGTTCGCTCATCAACGACCGAAATACATGGCTCTCTATGGCTGGTCTCTCTCCATGTGCGGAAAACTTGCACCAATGATCTCTGGTCTGATCAACGTTGGAATGGGTTGGCGCTGGACGTTGTGGTGGTGCTCTATCTTCTCCGCCGTCGGCTTTGTTTACTGCTTCCTTTTCATGGAGGAAACGAACTACGATCGGAAGCATTTCAGCAACAACTCGACGACCGGAAATGATATCTACCCGGCACCCAAATCGAATTCCGACATGGCTCCCAACGAGAAGAAAACGACAGGCGAAATCAACCCACGCGATTCCGAAGACCGTGAGGTCGGCGAAGTTATCTGGCAGCGAAAGACATACTGGGACAAGCTTGGGTTCAAAGACAAGAAGCGGCCTAACCGTCTCCTTCCCATCATGATCGCACCTTTTGTCGGATTTACCTATCCACCAGTCGTGTACGCTGGGTGCGTCTTATCATTTCTCAACAATGGCTTACCGCGGTCAAAATCGCTGATCAATGTCGCAGATTGATGTATGGTGCAAACAATCTCGTTTGGCAAGGCGTACAAAATGCCACAATTGGAACCATATATACTACAGAATACGGATTCAGTACTTCATCTATCTCTGCTGCATACGCGGGTGGAGTTCTCGGCACAATAATTGGGTAAGCTGGAATCTACTTGCCCCTGTAGACTACAACGAATTAGTGCTGACCTCGATTGTCCCGCAGGGGTCTCTACGTCGGAAAAGTGAGCAAGATCTTGACTCTTCGTCTTGCACGTCGCAACGACGGGATTTCCGAGCCAGAGCACACTTTGTACGTCTTCATTGCAAGCATAGTCATGGTGCCATTCGCCATGGCACTGTACGGCTGTGCCGTTACATACCACTTCCACTGGTTCGCGCTCGCCATAACACAATTTGCTGTTGCCCTCAACGGTACCATTTGCGTTTCAGCTGCCCTCACATACGCAATCTCCAGCTATCCTGAACTCGGAAGCCAGCTTGTAACGACATGCGTGCTGATCAGGAATACTCTTTCGTTCGCGATTAATTTTGGTATCACGCCGTGGCTGCAGTCTAGCAACTACTTGACGGTATATTGTATCCTTGCAGGAATTGGGTTTGTCTGGAACGCAAGTCTCTTCGTTATGACAAGATTCGGACGCAAGATCAGAGAGAACACTGCGGCCAGATATTGGCGGGATGTCGAACGCGCGAGAGCGCAAGGCCTTGGACATTAGACTGTGAAGAGTTACAAATGATACGGGCCACGATGCGACATGTGTCGATGTTGATATGCGAAAACAGAAGTCAAGAAGCTCGTAACAGCCCAAGTATTTTGCCAAGTGATCTTCCTCCACATTCCAGGCTGCATGATCATCGGTATCGATGTTGATATTTCAGTCCAGATGTGTAAAGGCCAGACAGACTATACTCACAACATGTGCCACTTTCAGTGTACAGTCATCAAGGTGTCTCGTGCGGCTTTGTTCCGCGATTGATTCCTCAGCCAGCCCGCTCTGACAAGTTCTCGAACATTGCAAAGTTCGCTGCGCCATCTCTCAATCTATCACGCAACATGATTGCCGGTATCTGCCGAGTGCATGTAGCATGCATTTGAAAGCATGGCGGACAGATGCCGCCTGTGCATTCGTAACACGTCTTCGTAGGTACGAGCCACTTAGCTCAGCAGGTAGTGACACCATGCTCGAAGCTATCACGCTATCTACTGTCGCTATCCAATGGCACATGTATATATAGCTTGGGCTCGACCTCTATGAGGTGTCTCGTGTTCATTATCCATCTCTCAGACCGACTACTCATACTCACATACACATTCATATTCACGACCTCGTACGTCAACAAATATGTCTTACCAAAAGATCGCTATCGCCGGAGCCACTGGCAACCTGGGTCCAACCATTGTCAAAAGCCTTGTCGATGCAGGCTTCGAAGTCACCGTCCTTTCACAAAGTGGCAACACATCTAGCTTGCCATCTGCGGTGAAGACCGTCAAGGTCGACTACAGCTCACAAGAATCGCTCGTCGCCGCTCTGAAGGGCCAAGATGCCTTCGTCTCCACGATCCCCAAGCACGACCAACAGCCAGCACTGATTGACGCTGCCATCGCCGCTGGTGTCAAGCGCTTTATTCCCTCTGAATTTGGTTCAAACATTGCTGGCAATGCCAATACCGCGGCGTTGCCCGTCTTCGCCGGCAAGAAGACCACACAAGACTACCTCAAGCAGAAGTCCAATGAGATTAGCTACACTCTGATCTCCAACGGCTTGTTCCTCGACTGGGGCATCCAAGTCGGCCTCCTGGTCAACCTGAAGGGCGAGCCCACTCGTGTCTTCGATGGCGGAAACGACAAGCACAGCTTCACCCTTCTAAGCGACGTCGCACAAGCCGTCGTTGGTGTCTTGAAGCATCCCGAGGAAACCCACAACCGTGCCGTTTACGTTCAAAGCGCCGCCCTTTCCCAGAACGAAGCGATTGAGATCGCACAGAAAGCGAAGCCAGACGCCAATATCCAGCGCCAGGATGCTTCGGTGAAGGAGCTGCTCGAAACCTCACACAAGCAGTTTGCTCAAGGCGGCGAGCAGATCGGCGCTGCTTTCTTTGGCTTCATTGTCACCAGTATTTTCGCTGATAGCAAGGAATATGGCAACTTGTGGGATGACAAGAACGACAACAGTCTTCTCGGCATCAAAGAGAAGACTGCCGCGGAGTTGAAGGCTTTGTTCGCGGAGCTGTAGATTTGTTGATGGAGTTGCGGGAGGTTGTTTACACTCAAAATAGACCTCCAAACAACGAAAATTGTCGCTTCGATATTTAACGCGCCTGTATTCACATTCTTCAGTATATACGTCTCTACAAGAGAAAAAAAATGCTTTCCGAGAAGTAGATATTACGTATGGAAACGTTTGTCATCTGATCAACATGTACACCGCTGTAATTTTCCGCTGTCTCATCAGCACTGCGCTATCGTTTAGGCTACATCCTACTTGTTCAATCTCGGCGCCCGTTCAGGATCTCTCCAGAACAAGCACTGTTCCCTTCGCAAGTCATCACGCTCAATAGTTGTTGCACTACCGTTTCCACCAGGTCCGGGCTGAACCAAAAGCTGTTTCCCAGGCTCAGTCTCCGTGCCATAGCCTGCCGGCTCATACTTCGCCCATTCTGGGCTTCCTTCGCTGCGGTATGTGTTTGGGTCACCCGAGAGGACGAAGCTAGCGAGGTAGCTGTGGTAGACCTTGCTAATGGCAGGGAACTGCGTTGCTGGATCGTTCCAGGTGTAGGCCGTGTCGGAGGTATGGGGGATGCCTTGCCACGAGGGGAATCTGTTGTTGGTGTTGAAGTGGAGCTTCCAGGTTGGAACACCAGCAGAGGATGTCCGGTAGGCTGTTTCCTGACCAGGGCAGATGTAGGCGTAATCTGAAACCGCGGCCTGGAAGCGAGCGTACTGCGTGCTATTGGGAGATCCGACGTAAGGTGAGTCTGCGTGTTCGGCAGGGTCAGGGTAAAGCTCTTCGATTAGCTTCAAATCGGTCTCATTGAGCGCTGGTGAGATGTTGTGCAGGAAGTCCAAGACCTCCTGGTTGGTTTCAAATGCTCCAGTCTCCCAATATCTGGCCTCATTGGTCACTGTGGAGGATATCGTTGGGACGTGGAAGAATGTGCCATCGACACCAGACTCCGAGCCCCGTTTTTCGAACAACTCCCCTCCTTGCACCGGCTGGAAGGCCCACGTCCAGTCCAATTCATACTTTCTGAAGATCGTGGTAGTAACGTTACGGATATCATCAGCATCGACTGTGCGAAGACAGTGAAGGGCATCCGCGGTAGTAGCGTTGGTCTGACATCCCAGAGCATCCATGTACTCTTGATACTGAGCCTTGTACAACGGCAGGTCTGATGGCGGGAAGGCACGAGATGTCACAGAACCGGATTGGTGGATGGCGCGGGCGAACAAAGGCTTCGCATTCTCATCAGCACCATAGTTGTGGAAGTAGTGTATGCCCACAGAGTGGCCTCCTGCGGAACGACCACCGATAGTGACGTTCTCAGAATCTCCACCAAAGGACTCGATGTGCTTTTGAACAAACTCAAGGAAGAGTCGCTGGTCTCGGATGTTGATGTTGGAGAGCCCAGCGTCAAGGAGAAGCTGAGACGGGAGAGAGCCGAAAGAATTGACGCGGTAATGGAATGTAACCACGACAATAGGCGCAGGCGATGATGCCGCAAAAGAAGCTCCGTCGAAGCTCTTGTAGCTGCCAGCGTAGAACGAACCACCATGGATCCAAACCAAGACCGGCAGCTTTTCATCCAAAGGAACGCCAGGCGTCCTGTAGACGTTGAAGTTGAGACAAGCCTCGTCTTGCAGTTCGAGCGGCAAGGCTGACGTAAGCTCCTGAATGCAGGCTTTGCCATAGGATGTTGCAGCCTTGGTGCCATTGAAAGGAGCAGGCCAGGTACTCTGGGTGAAGCGTCGGTCTCCCACTGGCTGGGTGGCATAGTCCATACCTAGCCAGGCGTCAACGGCGTGTGGAAGAGCATGTCCGCTGTATGTCTGGTTGACTGAGGTACCGGAGAAACTTCCATAGCCTTTTAGGTGAACGACTTCACGGCTATCTGCAATAGCAGTTGCAGCAAGGAACGCTTGCGGTAAGGTATGCCAAATGCTGGACTTCATCGTGTAGTGTTAGGCTGATTGTGTCCATCCTCAACACTCGTGGGCAGTAGCTCTTTATAGGGTCCGTCATTCTTCATAGCCGATCGTTACCACTGTGCCCAAAGATCCCAGTCTGCGAGCCACTGAGGACGTACGCTCGTCACTTATCGCACGACTCCGCACTTGATCCACAACAACATATCGCGTCAAGTGGCCAAGTCTTGGTGTGATCCGTTCCTCGGGTCATTATGCTTGCACCACGTTACCGGAGAACAAGCATACCTCATGTTTTTATCAGTGTCAGGTTACACTGCATTAGTGTGGCTGGGGCATTGTGAGAGGCTCGAGGTAAGTTAGGGTCGTGGATGCTTGGCCACTCCGAAGTCGGAGGCATCTGTCTCCACAGGACGGTGCTTAGTTACATGGCGGATGTGTTCTGAGCAACAAGTCGGGAGCTTCGCAACATATAGCCGATATGTATTGGTGTAAGTAGTCGAGGTTGTGCTTGTCTTGTTACATTGTCCGTACAAGATATCTGTGGACGTAGCCGCTGACCCGCTACGCCTATGTAGAACCAAGGAGAGGCGCGAAAGATTATGGGTATCATTACTATACTTCTTGGATGATATGTGCGTAGTCTCAAATTGCAAAGTGACAAAGGAGTATGGTTGGTGGTCTAGTCAGCATGTATCAAACAGTCGAAGCCACCGACGAGATCTATGTGTAAAGCTACAACAGCTTTTACTCGCAATACAGGTCACGCTCACGGCGTGTGACATTGCATCTATACGATCAGAAAAACCAAAAACTAATGGGAAATTAGCTGTATGCATACCGAAGCCTCTCAATGATTCGCAACGATTTCCTAACAACTAAACACCAGCACGCTTCGACTCAATTCGTGCAGCCACTTCCTCGAGAAGTTCATCCAAGACCCAGGGATGCGACTCAATATCCACACACAAGCCGTCATCACACGCAATCGCAACTGCGCCGTCCATCTCAATCACATAACCGCCATACTTCTTCTCCACTCCCGCGTCCGGCCTCTGCACAGCAGCTTCCACAAGACTCGGCCAAGTGGTGCAAACCCTGGCAGACGCAGGCAAATCGATGGTATATCTTGAGATGGCCACGCCACTGCCAGGCTCGTGGAAGGTGAACTCGCGTAGGCCTTTGCTCTTCTCGTCGACTATCGCGCAAAGCTCGTCCGTGCAAGCGAGTAATATGGCGCCGTCGACTTCGACCACGTAGCCGCCATATTTTTCGTCCAGGAGTTTGTCGTCCCAATGCTCGCCTTTTTGCGAGCACAGCGACGGCCAGTCTGAGCAGATTATGGCTGATTCTGGAATAGGAACCGTATAGCGTGTGAACGACATGGCCAGGCGAGCGGATGGTGTTGAGGTGGAAAGTGTCGTCTGCTGTATTTTGATATAGTACGAGCAGTTTGTCGTTGCACTCATGCTAACCTGTCGATGCCTTTTCTACGTCGCCTTAAATCGATTGCCACTCTGTTGCATCATGATCAACAGCTTTGATGTTGCACTACGCCGCCTTTAGCGAAACTAAGGCACAGCTACGCGAGTCTTACAATAATAGAGCAGTCTAGATGGCAAGTCGTAATCAAGCTAAGCATTGTTGCGGCGTCACAAACTTCCAAAATTTAAGCGACACCGTACAACATGTCCACCTTTTGATCTTGCGAGGCAGGCAGCTAACTTTGATCCCCAAACCTCATCTTCAACACACGTGATGTAGACCATTTGCTCATGACAGACACCAGCCTTCAAAAAGGCTTCGATTGAATTTCTAGTTGACTTTTTCTCATATGTCGTCTTTTGTGTCCCCACGCCAAAACGCCTCGCTAAATGTGATCATGCCTTCATCTGCTTTTTTGTTGTTTGCCTTCCTCTCATAATAAGCATCAGAACCATGCCACAATGAATCCTGCCAGCATAGCCACCTTGTTCGTAGAAAAACTCGAAAAAATCTACATGCGCTCCTTCATTCTACCAGCGACCGTGCGAAGGTTACCGTAAACCTTGCTGGGCGGGCTACCAAGAATGAGAGACACGACGGCCTCACGAGCGATGTGAATGTTCTTGAAGCCGCCGAGAATGTGCACCTTCTGGTCGGCGAGCACAATTCTTGTCCTGCTGGCGTTCTCGATCGCGAACTTTGTCTTGCCGTCTTTTCCTGCTATGCGGCCGACTGCTCTGCTCATGTGCTCGCCGTTGAGGGTCTTGACGTCCTTGACCTCGAAGGTCTCGATGTAGAGATCGTCGAGACGGAGGAGCGCGATAGCGTCGTCGACATCAAATCCAAGTGTGAAAGCGGTAATGAAGTCGGTGCCCTTCTGCAGCGCGCCGGTGTCGACAGTCTGGGAAGAAGTGCGCAGCTCGACGGCCTTCTTGGCCACGTTCATGCGCAACTGCAGACCAAGGTGCTCGACGAGAGGCGGGTAGATTTTGGGCCAGGCAGTCTTGAGAGGTGTCATGCGGTGTGGCGGGATGCGGACCTTGCGCTCTTCTTTGCGGGCAGCGGTAGGCGAGGCGACTTCAGGCGCGAAGACAGGACGGTTCTCGCTGTCGACTTGCATGGTGTCTGAAGCTTCGGGCTCGAGGTTTGTGGAGTCCTGGACGGGCTCGAGCTGGGTGCTGGTGTTAATGAGGACGTCTTGGTCGGTTGCTGACTGCTGCGGGTCGTGGATAGTCTCTTCGACGGCGAGGGCATCGGGTGCCCTCTGGAGCGCGGTGGGTGCAGGCATGTTGGTGGTTGGGTCTTCTTTCTTTTTTCTTGCTTTTCGGTGTCCTTGTCTCGCACGAAAATTGGTTTAGGCGATGGTGCGTTGTCGGTCGCAAGAGTTGGTCGGTATAGTTTTGACTAAGTTGGGTCCCCTCCAAAAACTTTCGTCCAAGCGCTTTCCTCGCAGAGATAGAAGAAGATTTCCCTGGCTCGGGTGTGCCCGCGGGGGAATAAGCAACAAAAGCCGATCATGATGCAAATGCGCCAGTCCGGTCGAGAAGTTGGAAAGAGCTTCATCACCATTTGACTGCCCTTTGTCTGCTGCACACGGCCTCTGCATCACCACCACCACACCTTTAATAATCAACAACATCCACTTCTGTGCCACGCGCATCTCCCGATCTCCACTGCCGTCCGACTGTCCACAATGAGAATACAATGAGCCGCCATGTCGCGACGATAGGCCGCCAGCAGCTTCCCACTTTCTTCATCACCAGCCCACCGGTTTTACGAGGCTTCGCTTCTCTGTCCTGCGGTTTTAATACAGCCAAGGCGCTTTCATCGCCTTGCCCATTCTCGCATCGCGCTATCTGGAATGGCGCGGTAGCATCTCGTCATGCCCCCATCACAAGATCGATAGTGCAGTGGTCAAGCGCTGCGACACCCATACCTCGTGTCCTGCGCCCATCAAGCAGTAACTCTATTCACTCCGGGCTCAGATCAAAATTTTCCTCCAAACCTGATACGATTGTGGGAACTGCACAAAAAAGATGGAAGAGCGACAAGACACCCACAACTGAAGCCCGACCGGCGCACGAGGGCCAGAAAGTCGATGAAGCCTCCAAGGCGTCAGATTCGTCGAAACACATACCGGCCGCTGCCGCTGGAGGAAAGCATCACCTTCTGGATCACCTCCCTCATCTGCATCGACCTACCAAAGAGGAATTACTAGCAGCAGCTACAGGTTTCTGGCAACGACTGGGCGTCCGCTTCAAATGGTTCTCTATTCGTTCTGCGCGTCCCTTTAGGGTGGATGAAATTTTTGCCTTCCTTAGTTGGATTTTCTGGGGACATGTTCTTTGGATTGTCATTGGAACGACAACCTTCTTCTCGCTTCTGATCTTCACTCTCAACACTGTCTTTGCGCAAGAAACGCTGGCAGGATGGATCGGCGAGTATTTGACCAAGTCTTCGGGCGTCAAAGTCGTCTTCGAATCTGCCATCGTGCCTACTTGGAGAGATGGTGTAATCACTTTCCGCCACGTGTTTGTCTCCAGACGCCCTGGCAAGACTAGGACACGCGAGAGAGCTGTGAGCAAGGGTTCATCAACTGCAGCAGCGGCCGCGGCAGCAGCTGCAAGCCAAGCCGCCAAGGATGAGTATGACCCTGACGAGGACACCAATTATACACAATTTGATGTCACATTCGATACGGTCAACGTCACGTTATCGTTCACAAAGTGGTTCAACGGCAAGGGACTCTTGCAAGATGTTGAAGTCCGTGGCGTTCGCGGCGTGGTCGATCGTACTTTCGTTCACTGGACCGATGAGGTAATCGATCCCAAGAGCTACCGTCACAAACACAACATCGGCGACTTTGAAATCGATAATTTCAAGATGTCAGATGTCCTTCTGACTCTGTATCAACCCAACAACTTCCGGCCGTTCACCGTCAGCATATTCAGCTGCGAACTTCCGAGGTTGAGAAAACAGTGGTTGTTCTACGACTTCCTTTCCGCCACTACCATGAGTGGCTCCTTCGACAACTCGCTTTTCACCATCCACCCAGTGCAAGCGCATGGTCACACAGGAGTCGCGCTGGATGATGGTGCCTCGCTGGGCGATCCCAGCCAGTGGAAAAAGCAAAGCCGTCTCCGACTCGATGGACTGAAGATCGACCATCTCAATCGTGGTGTTGCAGGTCCGCTCAGCTGGATCCAAGAGGGAAATGTCGACATCGTTGCAGATATCACAATTCCACGTGATGACGACCTAGGCATTGTCAAGGTTGTGAGCGACTTTTACGACCGCATCGAAGCCACTGTGACGAACGTACACAAGGATCGAGGCATAGACTACAACGTGATCGATAATAACGACCACCAGCCGTCTACTGATGCCTACCGCACGCACGTTCCTGTACCGATTGCCAGCACTGACAACCCGGCCGACTCCCGCTTCATCATCTTTGACCTCCGCGTCCACCTCAACGACGTCCGCGCATCGGTACCTTTGTTCACCAAGGATCTGTCGTACGTCAACAACGCTCTGGTTCGTCCAATCGTTGCATACATCAACTCAAAACGCGCATTCATTCCGGTGCACTGCCGTGTCGTCAAGCAACAAAGCGAGTTTGACGGCTCGTGGACAATCTTCGACTCTGGTTTGCTCGACGATTTGAGCAAGGAAACATATGAAGCTTTTTCACGAGACATCACCGACGCCGACAGGACGTCAAGACGAATCAGAAAAGTGGGACTATGGACGCTGCAGGTTGCGGCGCAAGCATTGTTTATCGGTTTGGTTGGGCAGGTTGCTTGAGGACATCTCTTCTATGTCTCAAGGGAAGGGGGTTTTCTGGCTGGGAAGGCGGTCGAACAGTTGAGACCGCCTTGCCATGTTTGGTTTGACTGTAATATAGATTCATGTGCATAGCGCGGCGTTTTTGGTGTTTTTGGTGGGCGAGCTGCCTTTCGGCTCGACTGTTTTTGGAGTTTGTGTGTAAGACTTGGGAAGGGACAGCGTCGGGACGGGTGTGTTTGGACGTTGTCAACCTGCGGGTAAGAGTAATGGCTTTTTACGAATACATCTTATCTCCACTACACCTACCTGGCAGCGATTCTCTTAAGCCCAACAGCTTGTTATCATCGTTCGTGCCCTGGCTGATCGTTGTGAACTACTACTCCCTGTCCTCGCCAGGCAGTATGCTTTGCCTCGTACCCTCCGACGCAGACAGAGAATTTCATCATGTCTCCACCGCGGTACGATGTACTCGAAACCTAGTACTTGTGTGCTTTTGTGCAAAACAGCGATCTAGATGACACTCTCCGCCAAAATCAATGTCCAGATTCAAGGCGTGTGCATCATCGCACAGTACTGGGGTTATTAGGGTTAGTGCTGATCGATGTCTTGTGGTCTGTCCGAGGGACAGGGACATGATTTGACAGATTCAATCGGTGGAGATGCATTCGAGTGTTGTTTGTGTGGTATTTTGGCTGGATGTACGTCCGAGTATCTTGTTGTGGCTGACATTTGGAGGAAGCGAATCTTTCGTCCAGTCTGATCGAACTTTTCGATGACTATCAAGTCAAAACCATAGACACAATCTGATCACACAACAATGACCACCGAATGGGTAATTTCTTTTTCCTTTGGGATAAAACAACAAGCAGTACACTCGCTGTACGGATGAAGTCATTTAAAAATGAATTTTCATGTGCTCGAAGTGTGAAGTGGTCGCGCAACATGGTTGACGTACGATCAGCAATCTGATGTGTATCCAAGGGAGCGAGGGCTAGGAATAAGTAAAGTCAATGATGGAAGCACGAAATTGAAAGATCGATTGTTGCTTGCATTAATATCGCGCCATTCCGACACTGTTCGTTGCTATCGATAGTCTATTGATTAGACAGTGTTGTGCATGACTATGAGCGTGAAGGAGAACGGAACGAGCATCACATGGCTCCGACACCACACCAGCAAGCATTATGTTTCTGGTTTCAATCTGCTCGAGGCAGTCTTCAATACAATTTCTTCATTTGAGCTTTATAGTGTTAAGCTCGCAAATAGCAGCAATCCTGCTTGAGATACTCTCATAGGGAAGATATCATCGCCGCCTGTGTTCGCGACTCCGGTCCCGTCGTCGGTGGCTATCTCTCTCGTGGCGCCGTGAGCGCTCGCGGTCATAATCGTCGTCGTCGCGTTCGCGTCGCCGCCTCTCTTTCTCCTTACGGCGACGGCGTTCCTCTTCATCCTCGCTATCATCATGCCGCCTCCTCTCTCTGTCACGATCCCTGTGCCTGTCGTCTCCTCGATCGTGCCTTCTATCCTTCTCCCTCCGTCTCTCCCGGTCATCATCTTCGTAATCTCTTCTTCGCCGACTGTCCCTGTCTCGATCCTTGCCTCTTTCCCGTTCTCGCTCTTTCTTCTCAAACTCCATTTCGTATTGTTCCCGCTCATCCTTCTCGCGCCGTTTCTGCGCTTCTTCCTCCGTGAACATCTCTCCAGTCTTCTTGTCCCTGAGCAAGATAGGGTTGTAAATCACCGGCTCCTTGCCGCCCTTTCCTCGAGCGGCCTTACCCCATGCGCCCATCTCCTGGGCCACCGCAGCTTCCTCTTTGGCGCCAATTCCCAGTAAAGCAGGCCTTCGTTCTGGTATCTTTGACTTCTCTTGCTTCTTCCCCTTGTTCAGCCCAATGCCGTCGCCGTCTTTCCAGCCCATACCACGTAGCATCGCAGCTCCGAACTGCTCCACGGGAACCCGATTGTAATCCTCCAATGTTGCCATGTCAGGCGCTTCCTTGACATCGTTATCAAAGACATCTTCTTCCGTAAGGGCGGGTACCACCAGCTCGGACTTCTTCGTTCGCCCAAGCAGTGCATCCATAGCTTCCTCATCCGCTGTTTTCTGCGCAACAGCAGCCTCCGCTGTGGGCTCAGGCGCGACTTTTTGCGTCTGCTCGACCTCTCCCAGAGCCTCGTTCGCTTCCCGATTTGAAGGTTGAAGACCGGCGGTCAGTCCGTACGTCTTCGCAGGCTCAGTCGTTCCATTTCCAGAATCGCCCGTGGCTCCATCCGTTCCTGTGCTCTCAGCCTCCGCAGGCAACCCGTGCTTCTGCCTCCTGCGCTTGTTGGCTGCATCTTTCCAGTCGCGGTTCGCCTGTGTTGCAATGACCAGAGGAGCTTTCTCGACTTTGCGGTTCGACTCGTCGACTGCACCGCCTGCTTTGCTATCGAAGTGTGACACCTTCGACACGCGCTCTTCGACCTCGTCATCGTCACCGTCGTCGCGAAAGGCGTCGCGAGAGCGCTTGACGCCGTTGGTGGGCGCTGGTGCTTTTTTTAGACGGCCCAGAGAGAGTGACACCTTCTGCGCTTCTTCAGCTGGTGCCATGATTTTGAGACGTATCGATTCAACCTTGAAATGTGTTGTCTAATAAAAAACATTCAAGGTTTCAAAGACCGAGTTGAAGGCAAGTTATTTACAAGGCAGGTCTGACGAGCCGAGGAAGGTGTGCTTGCCTGAGGTGTCGAGGAAAGAAGAAAGGACGAAACTCCGATGCCCAGTCCGCAGATGTCGAACGTCATGATGCAGCATTTGATCGTGGACAAACAGCCTTCCGAGCGCTTAGTGCGATCTGGAACGGAGTATCTGGCACCTATGGTGGATCTGAGTACACGCGAGGGGACCACAGCAATGAGCTCAACCATTATGACAGCGCATGTAGGTATTCGACATCACCATTTCTTTTGCCCGCCCCAAGACAAGCTCACGTCCGTTTGAGCTACTCACAGTACAGCTACGTAGAACATGATGGAACCTACTTACTTCACTTGCACGCTTGGCCAGGCAGCCGAGCTAAGGAATCAGCAATCACAAAACAATGTGAATGAATTCGTGGAAGCTCAGGCAAAAGCCAACCCAGACAGGCCTGCTGTCGGGTTCCCAGCTCCTTCGGGCAAAGACCCGAAAGGCGAATGGACGTACCAGAGTTATACGTTCGCGCAGGTCTTGACAGGCAGTGTCAGCACAGCAAAGCGACTACTGTCAGACAACCCCGATTTGCTTTCGAAACGTTCGACCGTCGGACTCTTGTGTCCAAGCACGCCGGAGTTCCTCTTCACATGGCTGGCGCTCATGAAGCTTGGCCACGCGGTCCTCTTAATTGCACCACAATGCCAGCCAGCAGCAATTAAGAATCTCTGCGAGCAATGCGAGGTCAACATACTCTTTCATGACGAGGTCTACGCCGAGTTGGCCAAAGAGGCAGCAGCTCACGATGGCGCAACCATCACAGCTCAAGAGTTGCCTTTCAGTCAAGGGCAAACCTTGGCTGCCATCATGTCGCAACCACTAGAAGACCTACCACCACTGAGCTCAGCAGTGGAACAAAACGACGTGGCTTACCTTCACCATACGTCAGGGACATCCTCTGGAATGCCAAAGCCGATTCCGCAACCACATCGTGCGGCGGTCTGCGTGCTGCCCTCTTTCGAGTCTGGCAAAGACAACGCCACATTCACGACCACGCCTCTCTACCACGGTGGCATTGCAGATCTCTTCCGCGCCTGGACAAGCAGTGCACTGATCTGGCTGTTCCCCGGAAAAGCTGTCCCCATCACCGCAACAAATGTGGTCAGATGTCTCGACGTGGCCGCCGAGGCTGCCTCACGAGAGTCTTCCACATCGCCAGTAAAGTACTTCAGCTCCGTCCCGTATGTCCTACAGATGCTCGAAGCAGACGCTGCTGGTCTCAAGCATCTCCAATCGATGTCCATCGTCGGCGTAGGTGGAGCGGCTCTACCAGCCGAAATTGGGGACAAGCTCGTAAAACAAGGCGTAAACCTCATCTCCCGGTTCGGTAGTGCCGAGTGCGGTTTCTTGATGAACTCGCATAGAGACTACAGTAAAGACGGTGAGTGGCAGCACCTACGCCTACCCGCCGACGCGGCCTTCGTTCGCTTCGAAGCACGAAACGACAACCTCAGCGAACTCGTGGTACTGCCTGGATGGCCTCACATGGCGAAGAAAAACCGCGATGACGGCGCCTTCGCCACGGCGGATCTCTTCGAGCCCCATCCCACCATTGAAGGCGCGTGGAAATACCACTCCCGTGCAGACTCGCAGTTGACGCTCATCACGGGCAAGAAGTTTGACCCAGCACCGTTGGAGGCAGCGATTTCGACGTCAGATCTGGTGGAAGACGCATTGATCTTTGGAAACGGTAGACCGTATCCTGGTATCCTGCTGTTTCGATCAGCCAAAGCACAAGACATGAGTGACGACGATTTCATCAAGGAACTGTGGCCAGCAGTCGAGAAGCTCAACAATGAGTCGCAAGATCACGCAAGGGTGTCTCAAGGCATGCTCGTGGCCATGTCTGTCCTGGACCAACCACTCGAGAAGAGCAGCAAGGGCACCATACTCCGCGGCGCTGCTGAGAAGAGGTTCAGCAAAGAGATCGACGGAGCATATGGTGAATCCGACGGCAGTGACGAAACAGACATCAAAGACGACGATGTGACCGGAGCGATCAGATCCATTGTCTCCAAAGTGGCTCCACGCAAGACCGGCTTGACGGACGAGACAGATCTCTTCTCTTACGGCATTGACTCTGTAGCCGGCATGCAGATACGCGGTCGTTTACGCCAACTGTTGCCTGCAGACAAACGGGACCTTCCCATCACCGTGGTCGAGGACTACCAAACGGTGTCCGGTCTGGCAGACTATATTGTCAAACGTCGACATGGCCAGGACGTCGGGTCGGGAGGCAACGCTGACGATGAGCTGCCGCTGATGAGACAGTTGGTCGAAGAGTACAGCAACTTCCAGTCTGAAGAAGCGGAAACGAAGAATGGCATGCCCAACGGGGACATTGACAGCAAGAACGATGACAGAGACGTTGTTGTTCTCACTGGTGCAACCGGTGCCCTAGGCGCTCACGTGCTGGATCAGTATCGCTCGTCATCTTCTGTCCGCAGGGTGTATTGTTTGGTACGGGGAGCAGATGTTCATGCTGCGGAGGAGAGGGTCGCCAAAGCGTTGGAATATCGCAAATTGCGCGCGTTGGCCGACGATCCTGACGACAAAGTCGTCGTGTTGCCTGCTCACCTGGCCGATGCTCGCCTCGGGTTGGACGATGAAACGTACACTGCCGTTGCTCGCGAGGCGACCGTCATCATGCATGTTGCGTGGTCGGTCAACTTCCGCATGAAGCTGCGCAGTTTCGTCAAGGACAGCATTGGAGGACTCTCACACCTGATCTCTCTGGCTCTCGCCGCGCCGGCTTCACGTCCTGCGCCCAGGATCGCGTTCTGCTCATCGGTCGCCAGCGTCATGTCGTATCCCGCTTCGACCATTCCTGAGGTGCTCGTCGACGACCCGGCCGCAGCAAGTGAGCTGGGATACTCGAGGAGCAAGTGGGTCGCGGAGCACGTATGCGCACGCGCAAACGGTCACCCTCGACTAGCAGGACGCGTTGGAGTCTTCCGCGTTGGCCAGCTGGCTGGTGCCAGCGACACAGGCGTGTGGAACGCAAAGGAGGCGTGGCCGTTGATGTTGAGCAGTGTCCAAGAGACCGGTGCGCTGCCCGCGCTGGACGGCGAAGTGCTCGACTGGCTGCCCGTCGACACGGCCGCGACTGCGATGATCCAAGGGGCAGAGCGTACAATCGGCGATGAGTCTGAAGGGCTGGAAGTTTACCATGTTGTCAATTACCATACCCAGCCGGAGTGGAGTGAGCTGCTCCGATGGGTAAAGGAGAGACAGGACTTTGAAACGCTGCCACCGCCCGCGTGGGTCGCGAAGCTCGAGCAGTTGGCTGAGAAGGGTTCTCAACACCCTGCTTTGCAGCTGCTGGAGCATTGGAAGCGGGCGTACGCTAGCGATCAGGAGGTTGAAGCTGGGCGATCTGGTATAGAGGGCACGGAAGGAGCATCGACGGGACGCAAGACGTTTGCTGTCCACCGGTCGATAGACAGGCTTCCAGCCTTACGCACGGTATCGCCGGTGAGCGAGGCATACTTCGAAAGGCTGTGGAAGTGGATTCAAGAGGAGGCGGTATAGGCATTGCCATGCAGAACGCAATCTCCCAGCCAGGCACGCAATGAAGTTTCACGGTCGCATATAGGAAGTCGTGAGGCTTATAGGCGATCTATATGATCTGCTCTTATGCGGGGCGGAGAGCCGATATAGCAATATGGACCCCAAATGGCCTGGCATGCGACGCCTCCCCACGTGGCTTTTGGGGGTGAGTGTCTTGGAAGTGTTGACTATACTTCCGATTTCGAGTTTTGGTGTGAAACATCCTGCCACTTCTGGTTTTGCGGCTCGGGCTGGTGACGCGATGCTCGACAGCGTGGTGTCTCACTCGAGCCGCGACTCGACGTGTCCCAGGGCGCGCTCTCACGCGTTTTTGCTTGCTTCCGGCCTTGGTTCACGGCACGCGGCATCGGCGAGGGTCGTTCGACCTTGGTCCTCGGGCCCTTGACAGAACTGAAAAATCCTAAGCTATTGTTTGTGACTGAGACAGCCTGCCAGCTAAACGCAACCTCACCTGTTGTTGAGGTCTCCCTATGCGCGCTTTCAGAAAAGAATTGTCAACGGTCAACTCTCGTGCGGGCCAAGAGTTCTCAGCACTGATAGCAGATCTATACCGATAGCCTCGATAGCCTCGATAGCGTATTGTGTGATCGTGACAAAGGTCGGCGGCTCACCCATCCGAGAGTCTCGTGAGTCGTGGCGTTGCTTCGTCGGTTTGCTTTCGGTCGAAAGTCTGCGGAGATTGCATCCGCAGTCTACACACCATTGAGGTACGTACTGTACAGTCATGTCACAGGACGATCAGCATTATTGTCGTTTTTTGCCACTATTACGAGTGTGCTGCCCTATACTACATGTAGGTAGCTTGTCGCCGAAAGGAACCGGGCAAGAACCTAAGGACTTCTAGGTGCCGGGCGACCGGTATGAGCAGAGCACACAATCTTGGCTTGGGCAATATGGCGCCTCTCGCCTGGCTGGCAGCAGCTTGCACACGCTTGCCGGCTCCAGACTGTGTGTGGCTGCTGGAGGGTCGCGAGTAGATGCCGGGCTTGTATGTGGCATGACTCTCGTAGTCACGGTTCATCAAGTCGCCGGTCGATATCTCGCTGGCGGATGGTGGATCCGGCGTGAGTCGGGGATGGAGCGGCGCGCGCATCGACTCGCGGCTATTGTGAAGGGTCTCTCGACCTTGTCCCGTTCGAGCAGCTGCATAATGCTATCATATTTCCCCGGGCGATTCTGCCGACGCCAGAAGGGCATCGGTAGAAGCACGAGAGAAGCGCAATTTACCACCCTGGGCGGGACGTAATGGAAAAGCGCAGCAGGAGACCTTGCTGTCGGGACTAGATGGAAGATGGAAAGATAGAACAGAGCACGTGCGCAAAGCCCTGTAAATCGCGCCGCCGGTGCCCGTGTGTGAAGACAGCAAGGCGAGCAGGGTTATGGTGCAAGCGAAGTTGCATTTTCTGGGGATGTGATTGCATGCGCGTCGCAGGCACCCGAACTCTGCTCGCTGGTGAGCTCGTGTAAATAGCAGACTCTGTACCTGCAGCAGCTAGTTGGCGGCCCTGCTGCAGGTACACGGCAAGGCTTCTGACGTAGACTGTGCTCCGTCGGACCATCTTGCTTTTCCACACCTGCACGCCGAGCGAGTGGTCGAGGGCTGCATTAGTGCCGCCCAGATACGGCCACGTTCCTGGCGCTAGCGAGAGGTGACAATTTCTCGACGGGCTTTTGGTGCCTCGCTCGTCGTCCGCCCTATACCGCAGAGCAGAGCACGTTGACGGCCAGCCGCGTTGAGTCGTGGCGTGCGTGTCTCGCTCTCGCAGGCCTCTCGTAGTGGCTAGCCCGCCGGGTGTGGCAGTGTCTCAGGGCCACGTTGTAGGGAGACACAGAAGAGGAAGAGGAGGACTACGACGACGACAGTAGTAAGACACGCCCGTCCTCCCTCCTGCCTCGCAACGGCGGTACTATAGACGCAAGCGCGTGAGTGTCGTCGTCGACGAGGCCCAAAGCAGGCTGGCAGACAGGCTGCGGGCGGGGCGGGCAGGTGCTATATGCTGATCGCACACTGATATGGGCTGGCGGTGGGCGATATGGCACAGATATGGCTGTGAGTGGCCAGTGGGAGGTACGCGGGTGTGTGGAGAACAGGACAGAGGCAGAAGCACGCTTCGTTTCACCATTCTTCCGCGCCGCGCTTTTCGAGAAGGCGATCTGCGGCACCACGACTTGTGGCCGGGCAGACGTGCTGCACGCAGAGGATTGGCACAAGGGATCCCAGGCCAGCTGAGGCGTCTTGCAGTCTCGCGATGAGAGAGGCTTGTTTCACACGCCTGCTGCCATATGCACGTCGCGAGCATGTCTTTTCAACACACAAAAAAAGCACCATGATTTGCAGCCGAGGCGGTGGCGATTTGAGTACTGTACGGCGCAATGATAATAAAGCATATCGCGAGGCTAGCGGTCGTTGTGCATATTGTATACATACTAGTCCTAGCAGAGAGTCACAGAGCTTCAGGTGGCATCTTCGCTACGCTACGGCTACAGCACGTTGGTTGTCGAGGTGAGCGACGACGACGACGAACAAGAAGAAGGCGTGGACAACGACGGCGGGCGTTTGCACTACGATGACGCGAGCTGATACATCCTGTACACGCTGCGACTACTGCTGGCCGCGTCGACCACGCCCCCCAGAAACAGCGTCTCACAGAGCTACTACTGCGACTGGGCTCGCTGGGCCAGGGCCAACCGTTGATTACCTAGATTGGGGGGTGTGTGTGTAGCTCTCACGCCTCTTTGTACCTCGTGCTGGACGTGCTGCCAGTGGTGGTGGTGGTGGTGTGCAGCCACGCAGCATACACTACTCACGCCGCCTCTGTAGCGTGGCCTCTGTCGACCATAGGCTGGCCCAGAGGCGCGCCCGGCAGCCTATACGAATCGTGTACGCACACACTGCTCGCCAGCGGAGGATCACTATCGCTCTCTTCAGCGCTTGCCTTTGACCACGCTCGCGGCTGGACGAGGTCACGGGCAGCAGCAATGACAAAAGCTCACATCCACTCTGTCGTCCCGCGGTAGCTTTCGTGACAGTGATTGACTGACTGCTCGCCTGGCCCATATCGAGGCTGGTGATGGAAATGTCGGTTTGATTTCGGTGTGCCCATCAGCGGCACAGCGCGACTCGATGCCGGTGCCCATGACTGGCCACATCGTCACGCGGCGGCGACTAGGACGATCCGCCAGGCCACAGACACCACCACCCTGACCACTTGTCCTCCACCACCCGCCGGCCCTTGGTCACCTTGGTCGTGGCCTGCAGCGGTAGTAGACTGCAGTACACCAGTACAGTACATACTACTGCTGCTATTCTCGCCTGTCTCACCCGCGCCTCGTCGCTGGAGGCGGCAGCGCGGCGGCGTGCGAGGGCTGCGGTGTCAGGCTCGCTCAGTCTCTGCTGCAAGACAGCACCTTGCCACCACCGCACTCCACTACTCCCATCACCTCCATGTCGCTGAGCAGCGGAGCGCCCGGCCTAAAACGGCAGCTCGACGTCAGCTCCATTTTGGGCTGCACTTGTGCCACACGGCAGCAGCTGTTCCAGTCTGGTACTATACACCTCGGATGCATGCATGCAGCCTACTATGCAGGCCACACGCAGAGAGGCACAGCCTCGATGCCCTAGTGCGCACTCTGCCTGGCCTCTCTCGTGCATTTCTCGCCCTTCTCGCTTCGCCCGCCAGCACCAGCACTTCTGGCAGCGTCTCTCGCGGCCGTTGGACAACGCGAATCATGGGCGCATATCCATCCTAGCGCCATACCTGACCTTCCGTTCCTGCAGGCCGAGTGGCGCTAGCATTGGACAGAGGCGCCCCGAGCTCTCTCGTCCCGACCTCCCCAGGGCCCCACCCACCTTGAATCGTGCCCGGGCCTCGCAGCCACTAGCCTTCGTACCTGGCTAATCCATCTTGGGCCCGTGTGCCTGGCCGCCAGCCCGCGGTCGTGGATTCCCGCCGATCTATTCTTTATTCGCGCCATTCCCCATCATTGTCTCTTGCTGCCGGGTCCAGGGTTTATCAACCTGATCGTGCTGCTCTTTCGCTTCCTTGGATTCTTCTATCGTCATCCTTCTCTTCGTTCTACCCGTCCTTCTTTCTTGGTATTAATCCCGATCACCAGCTCTTGCTCGATCCGAAGTCCGCCTCTCATTCCTTTCGGGGTCCTTCAGCGCTATACCAATCTTCCGTCACACACCCTTTTGTGGACACCACGTCTTCTCTCGACACCAGCATTGATATCCATAACAAACGCCCGGAAACCTTGCAATAACCAGTCATCTTCGACTACCACAACCATATCCTGGACTAGTACATACAACCAACAGCAACCAATCTGTAATTAACGCACCAACCGACGAAATCGAAATACCAGCTTCGTCCACCAACTAACCTGATCGAAAATCATCAACACGTCAGTGGACCCTGTATCATGGCCAACTTGGAGCACCACAGCTAACAACTCACAGCACACAGAAATATCAACATAATGGAATACGCCTCGCACACTACGCCTCCTATGGCCCAACAACCGCAGTTCTACTACTACACACCCGAAAACCGTGACGCACAAAACGTTCAGTTCCACCCTCAACAACGACACCTGTCAGCCGCCGGCATGCAGCCCAGCCCTGAATACATGATGCAGTACCAACAGCCTGTTTACCAGCAGCGTCCCCACTCTGCTGGTCCTCAAATGCAATACGCACAGCAGCCTGCCTACATCTCACACGCCATGCTGACACCTGACGCATCACCTCACGCTCACCACCACAAGCCTACCATCATGCTCCAGCAGTCACCTCCTGCCATGATGCCCATCGACACCAGCTGCACATCCTACTTCCCTGCCACCCCGACGCTCTCAGCGTCTGGCAGCTTCAGCACCGTCGACACCCCGGCCTCTGGCATGATGGCAGCTCCCATCAACGGTGTGTTCTTCAACAACCCCATGATGTCCGCTTTCCCTGCCGTCAAGGAGGGCTGTGAGGAGGAGGTTTTCTCTGAGGTTCTTGCTGGTGGTGACTGGACCGGCTCACCGCCCATGACACCTGTGTTCCTCCAGTCTGGCTCCAACTCTGTTGATGGCTCATACCACCTTTCTGCCGGCACCGCCCAGAGCTTCTCTCCTTCGCCTTCCCCAGTCCCTCGCTCTGTCATCTCCGAGAACGAGGTGTGCGACCCCAGGAACCTCAGCATCGGCAGCGCTGACTACACCACTCTTCCCACATTCTCTGCTGGTGAGGACGATCTCAGCATGTTGAAGGGCAACGTTCCCGAGGCACAGCCCGTGATTGCCCAGGCTGCCGACTTCTCCAACTTTGGTGGTCTGCCCACCTTCGAGCTTCCCTTCGAGCTTGACGTCGAGAATGAGTTTGCTGGCTTCGCTACCTACAACGGCCCTGAGCCCATCCACTTCAACGGCAGCAAGCGCCAGCGTCTTGACATGGCTCCTGGTCTTGTCGAGGATGATGGCTTCTTCAGCGAGGAGAGCTTCAGCGATGAGGAGTTTGCCAGTGGCAGCTTCTCTCCCGCCACCTCTCAGTACTCTGTCCCTGAGTACTCTTCCGCTGCTGTGTCTAAGCCCAAGCGCAAGTGCAACAAGAAGTGCGACGCTCCCGCCCACCTTCACCAGACTGCCGAGGCTTCCGAGAACACTGCTGTGCAGGTGTCCGAGGTTCCCTCCGAAGGCTCTGAAGCCCCTGAGTCTGCCGCTGGCACTCCTTCCCAGAGCGGTAACGCCTCCCGCCGTGGTCGCAAGCAGTCTTTGACTGAGGACCCCTCCAAGACATTCGTCTGCACCCTCTGCTCTCGCCGCTTCCGTCGCCAGGAACACCTCAAGCGCCACTACCGCTCTCTTCACACTCACGACAAGCCCTTCGAGTGCACTGACTGCGGCAAGAAGTTCTCTCGCTCCGACAACCTCAGCCAGCACCAGCGCACTCACGGTGCCGGTACCATGGTCATGGGTGTCCTCACTCAGCCTGCCGAGGCTCACATGCACCAGCCAATGGACAGTGTGAATGGCGGTGACAACGGCCGTATGATCACCCCCAAGGGCGAGCAGACCTACCACCAGCTTCCTCAGCAGCACCGTGTCTCTCCCGACTCCGCCGAGATGGGTGCCATGCTCTTCGACATGGCCTCACAGGTGCACGGCTCCAGCTCCAGCAGCATTGGCAGCTACAGTGACAGCGAGCTCAGCCCTTCGGGCAGCAGGGAGGCGGCCAAGAAGCGCAAGAGGGACGAGTAGACCATCACTGGTCTGCATATTTCTTTCGTCCTTTCTTGTTTTGCTTGTTAGCCGTTTCTCTTTCCTTGCCACGAACCTAATGTCGTTACGTTGGGTATACCATCATAGAAAGGAGAACTGGCGTCTTTACTGGAGCGAGATCATTGGAACAACAAGCTCACGCTTGCATGTCCTGGAACACAACAAAACACCACTACATTCTACCACGATCGCTTTGTATTACTATACTATCACCTTTTAGTCGGAACTGCGGATTGCTTTTGCTTGGAGATACCTATTTTTGCTGTTATCTGGGTGGGAGAGAAATGATGCGATACCCCATTTCGGGTTTTACATTTTTTGTTGGATTCGGTTGTACACTACTTTTATGCTTGCGATCGTTCAAAGCAAGTTTTTCTCTTTTGCCTGTTCTTGTTGGAGGGACGGTTTTGGCGTGCTGAGGATTTCCTTTTCCTTCGGCGCCTGACCTATTGGATGGAGGATGGAGAGCATCGAGCGCGCTGGTCGTTACCTCGACGGCCTCTCTCGTTCCTTCGGTTGTACGTATCTACTGGTGGGATCTTCTATCTCATCAAAAACATACAAACTACAAAAGTTCAAACCTTCACATCACTGCCTTGTCCATTTTGTCCACAATTCTCATACCCCCTCACCTTCCCACCAACGTACCTCCTCGCATCACTTGCATATCCATTACACATCCTCAACCCTCCCATCACACTCCTCCCCTTCTGTCAATATCACCCGACGCCAACACCACCCCATAGACACGTCATCATCCCATCTCCAACATTGACAAAATCCTTCCACTCCCGAACTTCGGCCCAGGTGCCCGACGGCTGGGTACTCCGATGCAACCCTTGTCCTATACCACAGCCCGCTTATGCAGCAATACAGCCTTAAATAGTCTCCCTCGGAACCATATGATCTACCGCGTTATACATATACCAAAAGACAGCGCCACAAACGTAACTTTTCGGCCGCATCGGCACAACAATAATGATATGTACCAAAAGAATGCTCCGCCCCAGTGGAGTGGCGTTTGCCCTGCCCTGCTCTGCCTGCATGCATATAACTATGCACGACATCGATTCGGCGTGCACGGCGACGGAAGGTCTATATGTGTGGTGATATTAAGGCTTCCCGACTGGAAAGGGACCGCACGTATACGTTGTGCTCTCTTTAGAGCTACGTTTCAGGCCTGCGACGATCGATGCGGTGCTTGTGTGGCGTGTGGGACTGCTTCTTTGGGGAAAGGCATGGTGTGTTTGTTTTTGCGGACATGGCGTGCATGCAGTAGGCATGAAGCGAGTGAGTGCTCGGGGGAGTTTGCGCGTCCGCTCCGTACCGTGGATCTGTACGCGTAGCTTTTTTTTGGTGGGACTGTGGAGAGGAGGGTGTTTTTTGTTTAGTTGTTGTATTGCAGGCTTGGGTGTTGCTATTGCCAGGCTTTTGGAGGCTGAGCGAGGTGGTATGGTATGGTATACCCAGGTCATTGGGATTCCGCCAAATTGGGTGGAGAGTCCCTGTTCCCTGTAGCTTCCTGGTGCGATAATCTATTTTGGATTGCGGTGCAAGGGTCGCTAAGAACGGGTCATGGGATCTTGACGGCACCAGGTATTAGGGGACGCAAGACTCGGCAGACAATAGTTGTGGTAGTGGAGTAAGCTACGGCATGTCTCTCATTCTACGCTAGGCAGTACAGACGTCAAGGAGGTATAGCACAACAACTCCTCACCAGAACACGGGACGCATGCAGAGCGGCCGTTTCCCAATCGCCTATTTTCGCAGCATGAAACGATCTAATCCGCCGTTGGGGAATTCATGACGACTTTGACTTCGATATTGTCGTTGTCGGTCTATAGGACTCGTAATCGACTCATTTCCTGGCAAACGCTCTTGCAGCTTCGATGACGAAGTCTGCGCACTCTTTCGGCTTGCTCAGCATCGCGGCGTGACCTCCTTGGACTTCACGCAAGATCACGTCGCCACCCTGTCCCCGAGCCATTTGCACAAACATGCGTTGCGCGTCTACTGGCAGGGCTCTGTCTTCGATTGCAGCCAGGTACCACGTCGGTACGTCCTTCCATCCTGAATATGCGTGCTCACCTCCTTCGGCCAGAGACTTGAGAGACTGCTTTGTGAGCTGCTGGATCCAATGCTCGGCTTCGGATTTGTCGAGATCGTGATAGAAGAGCTCCCTTGGGTCTGCGATAAGATTGGCAAACCCAGCATCGTGGTCGAGGTTGATGAATGGTGGAGGGACGCCGCCAGTGGCCTCTAAAAAGCCTACTCCAGTCACGGAAAACCCTGAAGCGATGAGAGCGATACCCAGAACACGGCCGTGGCTGTTGTCATCAGTCTTGGTGAGGCCTTTGATGGCGCTGTTGCCGACTTGGCCACCATAGGACCAGACGACCAAGACAACATCACGTCCCGTTTCCGTCTCTGCGATGATGGCCTTCCGGACTGCTTGTATGTCATCGCTGAACGTTGCTGAAGCATTGGAGGAGCATGATGGTAGGCTGACGGGTACGCTCTTGAAGTGCTGTGCGTCCAGGTATCCGACAACCTTGTCCCATACGGCTGGTGTATGCCATGACCCGGGTACCAGGACCAAGGTGGGATTTGCTGACATGGTGGATGGATGTCGCTGCGATAAAGCGTTGGTTTCGAGCTGTTGGCAACAAAAAAGCAAGTTGTAATGGAAAGCTTGATGAGATGTCTGAGAGTTGTGATAGTTGCTCATCAGTTCCGCTTTATAACACTGCCGTCTGGCCACCCTTGCGTAATGTGCTTGGGCCGATTCAAGGCTACACGCCTAAATGCTGACCGGAGTGCCCGCAGTGCATACTAGCCTCCTGTTGGCGGTACAACGACTAAACACTTCTTTACTTCTTTCAAGTAGAAAGGAACGAACATCAACAATGATCTAATGGCCGTCTGCTTCCGAAGGCTTGTCAAGTGCATTCACAAATTTCAACAGACTCACACAATGATACCAAGAACGCATTCCCTGTGGCGGCTGAAAATAGCTGAAAAGCCAATTTTCTCAGTTGATCATGGAGATTGCGCAGAATGCGTCAGTCTGAGGTGTATCCTTATCCCGGTGAAGGTCGTAAGAGTATGTCGGTCACGTTAGGACCGATTTTGCCCGTAACAATCGATCACGTGCCTTGAAGCAGTACAATCTAACCCGGAGATCATCGAAAATGATATTCATGTTGCTGATCGGAGAAATGAGCTTTGCAGCAATTTGATGCACCTGACAGCGACAGCAAGCATATGTGGAGATCAACGAGTGATAAGAAGGGTCATTTCATCTCCAGCAAAACAAGGCAACAGGTGGAGTCCAAATCGTGGGGTCAGAAGTGAGCCAGGCTGTCCAGGCGGTCGTCGCTGCTGCCAAAGTTCGCTGGTGGCCAACCTCAGGCATCCGCCAAGCCCATCCAAAATTGCTCCCGCACTCGCGCTCCAGCGGGCTAGGTACTTGCGAAGATTCGAGTTCGACGTACGCACCTCCATCGACGACATCGACCAACGACCGCCGCCACGATGCCCCAGGAAGTCAAGCAGAAGTCCGGCATTGCCATCGGCCTTAACAAGGGCCACGTACGTCCACCCCGAAATCCACCACCGCATGCGATCCGAGAAAGATGAGGGAGGAAAGATATTGTGGGAGAGAGACATGGATCAAAGGATTGGAAGAAAGGAACACAGGCTGACCAGGCTTGTGTGTATACAGAAGGTCACCCCTCGCCAGGTGAAGCCCCGTGTCTCGCGCACCAAGGGCCACCTCAGCAAGCGCACCGCTTTCGTGAGGGATGTTGTGAAGGAGGTTTCTGGGTACGACTTTTCCCCACCACCGTCGCCTGGCCACGAGCCTACCGGACCCGACCACACCGCCAGGAATTTACTAACTCGTCATGTACAGCCTCGCCCCCTACGAGCGCCGCGTTATCGAACTCCTCCGCAACTCCAAGGACAAGCGTGCGCGCAAGCTCGCGAAGAAGAGGCTCGGTACCTTCGGCCGTGGCAAGAGAAAGGTTGACGAGATGACCCGCGTCATCGCCGAGAGCAAGCGTGCTGGCCACTAAGCGCTTGTTTGATTGATGACCATGGGAGAGGTGTTGCAACCGGGGTGGATCCTGCTACATGTATCGGCGTCAATGGCAACGGCACTCCCAACCAGGCCAGTCTACGGATGGCCGGTGGGAGCCTTTTGATACAGCGGAATGACATATGCCTTACTGAGCGTTTGATACTTTGAGACAGCAGCAGGGAAAATGCACATCTCTTCCTGAAACGAAGTTACATTTCTTCACTGCGTCTCACACTTTCTTTTATCTTGCATGGCTGGATTATCTTGACCGCAGGATGCAAGGACTCTACAGGAAATGATGCAGACGAGCGCACCAATTCCGAGTAAACCAACCCACTGGACTACACGGCACATCCACCATGAACATCTGACAGCCTGCGATATCACTATTTGGAAAGAGACTGAGCAAATACTTGAAATCACAGCGCCTGTCAAATCTCGACTTTGGTTTGCCTTCACAATTTCGACGATGAAACTCGTCAGCGCAAGCGTGCACTATTTGAGCAAACAGCGAACCGGCTGTCTCATGTTATATATCTCGTCCTAATAGCCGACTCTGGTGAAGTCCGTCTGAATGTCGTCACTGAAACTGCACATTGTTTGGCCCTTACATCGCTAACTTTCTGCGCGTGTGAGGAGCATAGGTATGCCGACGGTGACTTTCAATGGAATAAATACGGACTCCCCTTGTCTAACAAACTTTTGGTCTCCAAGATATAACGGTGGAAACATCGAGCGTATAAGTACTAAAAAGATGTTTTGTGCGATGCAAATTAAAACTGTTTCATTCGAGTCTATCTGCCATTCACAAGAAGGCGCTTGTAGTGAAAGCAAGTCCACTTTTTGAGAACATGTAGCTGTTCAGTCTTACTCGCCCTGCTCGTCGCCAATCTTCTCAAGCTTACCCATGGCCTTCTTCTCGCCAGTGTCACCAATCAGACGTATCCTGTCGATCCTAGTCTTGTCTCCCTCTCCATCACCATCGACCACGAAGATGACTAAGCTGGAAATGTTCTGGAATTTGACGAAGCGCAACTCGACCTTGGCAGTTCCGGTCGCCTTGTCCCAGCTGTCCTCGCTGAGCTCGATCTTCTGTGTCACGGGTTCGCTGTCGGCCTCATCGAAGCCGAGAGTGTGCGAGCGGTTGGTGTACAGCTGAAGTGTGCGTGGGCGACCCGGTGTCTCGTCATCATCGCTGTCGGAAGGGGGCAGTGAGGTGATTTGTAGGGTGTGCAACTTCATAGTGCTCTGGAAAGGCATGAACAGCATCATCTGCTCATCGGTGTCGCTCTCGATCCAGTCCTTCTTGCCTTCCGCAGACTTGCCCTTGGCTCCCAGCGAGCTAGGCTTGGTGTTCTCGAAGATAGTCTTTGCGTTGCCAGCCTCGCTGTCCAGGTTGAGGAAGTCCAAGTTGAGCTGATCCACGGAGTCGTTGACGTTCGTGTATCCTCTAGGCAGCGACGCGCCCATCCAGCCCGAGCTGCCGCCGGTAGTGAAAGGGTCTGCGAGGCCCTCTGTGGAAGAAGGCGCACTGCTCGCTTCTTGCGCCAGCTGCTTGACGGCCTGGTCCAAAGCCTTCATGTCTGCACCCCTGATACGCTTGGTTTCACGGCCAGACTTGAAGACCATGAAGGTCGGCATGGCGGTGATGTTGTAAGTCTGGGCGATCTGCTTCTGGTTGTCGACATTGACCTTTGTGAAGGCAAGCGTGCCGGGGCGCGACAGCTGGGCGGAAAGTTGCTCGTAGATGGGCGCAATGGCCTTGCAAGGGCCACACCAGTCGGCGTAGAAGTCCACCACGCAGATGCGGTTGGATGAGAGGATGTTTGTAAATTGCTCCGGAGAGCTGATGTGGATTGTTTGTGACATTTTGCGTGTGGTTGTGCCGCGTTGGCGCGGTTGTGTGATGGAAAGAAGGTGGCGAATGAGGTTGGCGTCCAAGGAAGGTATGCAAGAGTGCTTGTTTGTATTCCGAACTCCAGATATGCTTGTAACGCGACTCTTGTCTCAGCAATTTGGGTGTTGTTGTTGGTGGTTGGTGGGATGTGGTGTCTCGTCATCGGCGACTGAGGCGGGGGCTGAAGCACAGCAGGCACCACCAGTGCTGACGAAAGAAGGTCGAGAAGCACGTGGAAGCGACATGGAAGCAGCTTGATCGCCGCCTCACTCACTCACTCACACATCAACTAACAACAACACCACCGGATTACATAATACCAACCAACACAGTAGGCTCCAGCCTTACTTATTGACACTCCAAACCTCATGCCTGACCGCAACCTCACAGGCCTGGCGTTGACCCGCTCCGAACGCATCCTTGTTGTCGCCTTAAGCTACCTATACGTCGCCCCACTCATCTTCGCCCGTGGCAAGAGAATACTCGCCTTCCTACGCGGCACCTCACAAGAAGCACAACGCCAAGTCGCTGCTGAAGAAAGACTTCGACGCGCACTCGAACGGAGGGAAAGAGCTCAGCGAGTGCTAAGGGATTATCAAGAGAGTCTTGCGAGGGCAGGCGAAGCAGCAGAAAGAGAACCACAGCACGAGTGAATATGTCTGCATCAGTATTCGTCGTTGATTCGGCGGCGAGGAGAACACAGATTAAGGTCACTCCGGGTAAGGTGCTCAGAGAGGTGCTGGAGGAAGCATGTCGCGCGAAGAAGCTCAACCCGGAATCATATGCGCTTAAGACACAGAACAATAAACCCGTCGATCTTTCACAACCTTTCCGACTATCTGGACTCTCTCCTGGAGCAAAGTTGCAACTCACACAAGCAAGCCGATCGACTGGCGTTGTTTCCGTAGCCCTGCAACTACCCGAGAGCGATGGCGGAGGTCGATTCACCGACAAATTCCCTAGCACTACATCTATATGGCTGGTGTTGAGGAAGTTTGAGGAAGGTGTTGCAGGCCAGCCGCAGAGGAAGCTGAACCTAACTCAACGAGCGGTACAAGCGGACTCTGGTGCCTTGAGGCTTTACTACGAGCAACCGTCGATCAATGTGATGAGCCGAACCATCGAAACATTTACAGACTTGCAGAAGACACTGGGACAGCTTGGTATCAACGGTGGCAGCATCCTCATGCGGCTAAACTTCAAGAATAATGGGCAGCCTCTTGAGGAGGCTATGGAGGAGATCAGCGGCTACTTCACTTCCGTGGAAGGCCCATCTGACGAGAGTGACGTGGGTGCAACACAAGAGGCGCGTGGCGCTCATGCTTCCGGCGCTGGTAACATGTCAAGTCTTCCCGATGCTGCCGCAGATAATGCCGGGACAGCACTAGAAGGCTCTGCTGGCCCAGAGCCGAACGATGAAGACGTAGATATGACATCGAGCGCCCCAGTAGCACCTGTTGTGGAGGACGATGTAATTGCATCTTCGTCGGAAACACAACCTCAACCAGCAGAACCAGCACCACAACCTCAACAAGCATTGTACAATGGTGTCGCGGTCTACCGTGCTCCTTCCAATGATACACCCGCTGCCGCCCTCGAGCCCGACGATCCATCTACATTCGAGCCTAGCATCGCACATGCCAAAGCGCATCAGGCTGCGCTTGAGCGGTCTGGTCGTAACACACGTTTGCTATCAGATAAAGAGCTTGAAGAACAAGAGGCTCAACGTCAGGCTGCACTCGCAACCGTGCTGAATGTGACCGTCCGTGTCCGCTACCCCGACCAGAGCATGATCGAAACGAACATCAACGCCTCGGAAACAAGTGCGGACGTTTACAGAAAAGTCCGCGAAACACTCGCATACCCCACAGAGCCCTTCGAACTCAGGTTCTTGGGCAACAAGGGTCATCAGAGCCTACCAGATGCCGGCGACAAACGTCTTGTGCGCGATTTTGGTTTCAGGGGCAAGGTGCTTGTCACTTTTGCATGGCTACAAAAGGCGTCTACCCAGGCACGCCAGGCTCCTGCTTTGAAGGAGGAGTACCGCAGCCATGCCCAGGAGTTGAACGTCGACCTTTCTGCGTTCAGAGCTGTTCCTCAAGCGGAGGGCAGCTCGTCTGCGTCGAAGCCCGAAGGCGTGAAGAAAGAGAGCAGTGGAAAGGGCAAGGGCGGTGATTTGGAGGCCAAGATGAAGAAGTTCTTAGGATTTGGAAAGAAGTGAGCCTCTCAATGAGGCTTGACACGACCACAGCATACAATTTGAGCGTCTCGTCGTACATTCTATTGGGCATTCGAGCATCAGAGGCACGAGTTTGCAGGACCGCAAGCCAACATGCGAGGCATACATAATACATAGCAAGCAGCGTTGTCGTCCCATGAGCGTTAACAACAGCTCAGACACTCCACGTGACGGTGACTTTAGCAATTACCAAGTCGACATTGGTCGATATTCCCACAATATTGCCCGAGAGCACTCTCACATTCTTCATGGCTACAGACAAACGTGCATCCCCGGTGAACCCTGAGACTTCAAGAGTCATGCCAATATCGTTATAGGCATACGCAAACCGCCCCACGTCCAGCTCACGTCTGATACACGACCGACTCATGCAATGTGAAGACGGTTCAACTTGACTCGAGCCGATCGGTACGCTGAGTCGCCAACAGATCGCCGACTAACTATCGAGTTTCAACGGTTTCCCATGAAGCCAGCTAGGTGGATGTTGGCAAGTTTGCCCGAAATTGGGAGGGCACATGCATTCTTCACCAATTTCGAAACGTGCCGATCAAACGAAAGCCCTCACGGCTTTTCGTAGCAAGCGAAAACGCCACCCACAGCCACCCGCGAAGTCGAGGAGCCGCCGCGCTGATCAATCCTCGTGCGTATGTCTACGTCGTGACTACATAAGCAAGTGTACATACACAGCCCATGCTGTATGCGAATGCGTCATGCATACTTGGCAGGTTGCATAAGCTTGCTGTCCATCCAAGTGTTCGGAAAGCGTTTGTTTGGACTGCCGTGTGGCTTTGAACTGGGCTAAGCAACAATTTGGACGATCCGTTTGCCTCCGTCCAAAGGCAAAACGTGACGTAGGACTCTCAGCAAAATTGCCCATGACGCCAGCAGTGTCCGATCACCTAGGCCCTTGCGATCTGCCATTTTGTTACTACCAGCACTTCACGCCCCGAAGCTCGCGTCGCTGACACTTTTTGTCGTGAATAATTCATCCATTGCCGCTCTTCCGGACGCTGTTTCGCTGTTCCGTGGGCAGATCTCGAGCCATCAATCTCCACCGGCAGACACGCGCTCTCGCCGTTTCGACAGGGGCGTAAATAAACAGCGCCAAACCACTTTGCGCGTCTTCTCCGAACTTGTTTATTACGCAAAGCCAAGATGTTGGGTCTGGCATATTGGTTTGTGCCATTCGTTGCGGGATGTGTATGGCTAGGTACGCTTCCATTGTCGACAAGAACAATTGGTGATGACGATGCTGATGCTATATAGGCACTCTCGTTGCCATGCTGGGTGTATGGACAGCACAAGGCTACCCTGGCTATCCTTGGGATAACCCAGGTCAGCGCATCATGTACATTTCGACTCTCGGAGCTACCGCATGGGGCAAACCATTGTTCATTACTGGCTCGACCGTCATGGTTGTGCTTTTCAACGCCACTTTCTGCATGGAGCGCTGGTTCCGACACAAGGGTCGTTTGGTGATGAATTACAACATCACAGAGAAGATCCTGTCCGGCTTCGCGATTGCTTTTGCTATCATTGGCGGGTTGGGCTTGATCCTCTTGACTATCTTCGACACGAGACGCTTCCCTAATGTTCACCAGGCCATGTTGGCTGTTTTCATGTATGTTCTGCCTTGCAAAGGGTTGTGTTCAAGAGTATCCACTGATAAACACTTCCAGCGGCGGCTACATCATTTCAGCTATCTTCATCTGCGCCGAATACCAACGTCTCGGTGTTCACTGGAGAGAACACCGCATCCTCGCTATCAGCTTCTGGGTCAAGCTTGGATTCATCTTCCTGGAGGGTGGTCTTGCCATCGCCTTTGGTGTGCTCGAACGCGGCAGTGAAGTCAACAAGGCCGCTATTCTTGAGTGGATCGTCTCTCTCTGCTACATCTTCTACGTCTGGAGCTTCATCATCGACTTCCTGCCCATGTCCCGCACCCGCAACAAGCAGGACCGCTTCGGTCCTCCCATTCGCGCCCAGGATGACGAGATGGCCATGAACACACAGAGTGCCGGCAACCACCTAGGCGGACCTGTGTACTCTGCTGGTGGACAGTACAATGATGCTTCGAGCCACAACAGCGCAGTTCCGATGACCGAGCCTCCCAGGACTGTGCCGGCCTCGAGGAACTTTTAGATGAGAAGGAAGCAAGTGGGATAAAAGAATGCATACAAAATGGGCGGGAAAATACAGCTTAATGTTCACGATGGGAATTTTCTTGTTTTGTGTCTGGGTATGATGAAGCGAGCTGTGCTTGGGACCAGGCTAGGTGTATGGGTTGGGCTTGATACCAATTTGCTGATTTATGTTTGGATGTACATATAGCGATTATAATGACTGTCTCTTTCTTGTCTAAACAATCCGGCAGATCATGACCCGTTTGAGCTTTGCTCGAAGCTTGACTGCGAAAATATATCTCCAAGAGCTCAACACCACTACCATCTGCACTGTGCCTTCACTGCCAATGAACTGAGGTGAGTAAGGAAACGTCTGTAGCTCAAGTCAAGTCAGGTAAGACTGGCGGTTTGACTTGGCTTGGCGCGTTCACCAGTCGCGCCTTCCGTTCGAATGTCCCTGCCTTTTTAGACGAGGAGAACTTCTTTTGCTCACTCATGCGAATACTGTGGGCTCTCCACCGCCAAAATTTCACATGGCTACCTCCCGAGCAAAGGATGACTTCCACCGTGTGGCGCAAGGGTAAATGACCTTGCCGTCTGATATGACCGAGCAGACGCTGACTGCAATATACAATAGCTTCTTCGAAGATGACAGATTCTCGGACTTCACCATTCTCTGCGACGGCAAAGAGTACCACGTCCACCGCTGCTTCATAGCACCACAATCCAAGTACTTCGAGCGCGCATTCACGGGAATGTTCAAAGAAGGCTCTGAGCGCGGAATTGAACTGAAGGAAGATCTGACATCTATGGTCGATCGCATGGTCTACTACTTCTACACTTTCGACTACTACAACGGCATTGACAGCACCAAGCCGACTGAAGCGAACCCATGGCCTGCGATGTCCGTCCACATCCAGATGTACAGCATCGCCGACAAGTACGACGTTCCCGGTCTCAAGACGCTGGCACTCGAGAAATTCAAAGCTCTCATTTCTGGGCCTGATGCGACTTGCAGACTCCTCGAAAATGCCACTTACGCAATCAACAAGCTCCAACTGCCGGAGTCCGACACAGCACTGCGCGACCTTCTGGTGGACGCTTGGCTGCTTAGTGATTCTGCCAGACAGTTCGTCACGCAACAACCAAAGAGCTTCGCGGCACTCATGACTTCTGCGCCCTGGTTGTCTCTCGGGCTACACACGCGCGCTTTGCCGCCCTTGCAGTTCTCTCATGTCGTCAAGCAGGCAAGCTGCGAGAAGTGTAAGACGCCCGCGTTCTTTACGCAGGGAACTGGATTCGTCAATTGCAAGAAGTGTCAGGCGGCCTTGCCCATCAAGCGAGTCTGTCTTCTGAAGTCGGAAGTGCTTGTCCCGGAGTGATCAGGAGGTGAAAAGGATGTCGGGTAGTCTGAGTCGCCATCGTTCTGTGCTTTAATGAATCATGGTTTGACACTGAGAGAGAGATGAGAGATAGTCGAGAGCAGAAATGTGATTCAAGATTCTGCATCTCACAGTCTGCTCTCAATCCGATCTCGTTGTGTCCGCGTCTTATGGTGCAGGTTTTGCATGTGGACCTGTGAGGAGCTCCAGTTATTCTGCTGAGCGTGTCCCAATGGTAAGCAAACCCACGTCTGAGTCTAGATGCAATCATACTAGCATACTAGCAACTCTACTTCAACCGCATATAACCACAGACGCTTCGAGTGAAGTAGGCAGTCTTATCTCGTAGGGTAGTAACCCTACTTACCCCACGCCTTCTCAGTCTCCAGTCGATGAAATCGTACAATATGTAGATGCAGCATCCATGTATCGATCTGCGAGCTTCGATGGTAGGTGCTGATAATCATGGAAGACCGTCCGCGTCAGTTGTTGCTGTACACTCGCAATGGATCGTGCGTGGGCGGCAGCAACGTGAAGGAACTCGAGTTCGAGATTGAGTCGTTCTATCAACCCCGTGGCTAGAGCAAGGAATCCTTGACGTTCCGATTTGCATTTGCCAGTGCGATAAGCGTGTTGCCAAAAGGTAGTAGCTTTAATCTCACTGCGGGTATTGATATGTCTATACGAATGATGAGAAATGTCAAGTGCAATCGATTGATGTGTGGCGAGCAAATGTGATGAGCTTTATGAATTGTCATCCTGACGAATCCTTCATCGAGTCATCTTGATTCAACGGTGAGATGGCCGAGCGGTCTAAGGCGCTAGCTTAAGGTGTTACCTTCTGGTTCACTACAATCGCTAGTCCGAAAGGGCGTGGGTTCAAATCCCACTCTCATCAACATTTCTTTTGCTCATGCTCTGGCGCTCTGCGGTGTACATCACACCCCTGGATGTGACTTTGTCTTGTTGCTCTTTTGCGGCGCAATGGATGCCACTCTAAGTTCCTGTGCTCATCTCAGAGCATCAGGCCTTGCTATCCTTGTCTATAGCTACGTGGTGTTCCGTAAATACAGTCCGCCCCTCCAACACACCGGTTATTGTGTTGACACTTTCATGATCGAAAAAACCCTCGTTATTCGCAAGTTCCTCGAAAGAGAGCGGCCGCTCTAGCCCTTGCGGCAGCGTCCGTACTGGCCAAATGAGACACAGGACGTAGTATACCAGTCCGCCCATGCAGAAGGACAGGAGGAAGCCCAGCTTGTACATGTTCTTGCTAGCATCGGAAACAGAACCAGGATCCAGAGAGCCTGCAACTCCGTGGACTGTGAACGCAACGCCCGAAACCCAGGCAGCAAGCATGCGAAGGTTCCAGCCCTTGTAGTAGAAATATGGGCTCTCTGGCTTGTATGTGTAGAGGGAGGGAACATGGAGGTTCCCTTTTCTAGCGTACCAGTAGTCGACGACCATGCATGCACAGATAGGCATCAGGAAGACTGTGTAGGATCCTAGGAACGTGAGGAATGATGTTGCCGATGCGATGATCTTCCAAGGAACGAGAAGTGGTGCCAGAACAGCACACAAGATCTGACCCCTTACAATGGTCAGCCAACGCGGGAAGATGCCTGTCAGATCTGCGCCGACCGGAAGTGAGTTGCTCCCAGCATTCGTGACAAGCACCGCCAGAATCATTCCGAATGAAGCAAATACCATTCCAGCACGAGCTCCAGGATTCCAGTATTCATCGAGAATTGCACCATAGAGATCCCAGACGTTCCAAAAGCTTTTCCCAAGGACATTAGTAGCAGCAGCAGTTGTGGCGCAGCTCAGAAACATGACGAGAACTTTGCTCAGTAGGATTCCGATACCTTGACTCCAAGTGACCTCGTTGTAAGAGTGACCGTAGCGCGCTATGTCAGGCTGATTGATCAACACTGGCGCTAGCGCTCCCATGACCGAGTTGATGGCCTGTATCATCGGCCAGATGAGATCAGAGCCAGCTAATTCTTTTTGTCCGGTCGTGTACTTGAAGTCGCCGATCTTGCCACCATTTGCACTGATAGCCCATCCGAGCACACCAAACAAAGAGATGGTTGTATAGATTGCCTTGACGACGAAGAGATGGCGGAGGACCTTTGGATGAATCCACATCACTGGTAATTGTATCTACATCGATCTGCATCAGCCTCTGAATCGTCAATAAATGAGAGTCTGAGACATACCATCCAAAAGATAAAAAAGCTCAGCAGATCTCTCGATGTAATGCCAGCGCTCGCAGGCAACTGGTTCGGAATGTTGTTGTATCCATTCCCAAAAATTCCACGCATGAAGACAGTCGTGATACGGCCGCCGTAGTATGTCTGCGTGGCGAAGTAGATAATAGCCACGATGGCTCTGACTAGGATGTACAGACTGGCTCCTCTGATGCCTCCGGCGGCGCGAACATAGACTGGAAAGCCGACAAAGTATTTTATCGCGCCGCGACTATTGAGCACAACCATGACAGTCAATATGGCTGACCCAATAATCGCTGCGATGATTCCGTGCCACCAAAGTAGGCCGATAGATACAAGCGAAGCTCCCAGATTGTAAGAGCTTGGACTGAATGTCATCGTCAGATAGAAGGCGAAAAAATGCTGCCAGCGCCATCTACGATCAGCTGCGAGTCATATGTTAGAAGTAACGAGCAAGTTTGCCAATCGTGTCTGTCGTCACACACCCGGAGGACTTGGAAGAAGATCTTTGTTGAACTCGGAAGAATGCTCATCTTTGCCGCCAGTCGTCTGTATCGCTGTTTTGAAAGCTTTCGGAGAGGCAAACACTTCTTTGAATCTGGTCAATCGTTGCATCGTGACTTTCGTAGAGTATTAGAGATTGCAGCGACTTTGCTCGAGGTGAGACTTCCGGTTCATAGGAGAGATGCAGAACGCCGCGCGGTGGTCTCAACAGCACCACCGCTAAAGCGACGAAGTACGCATGATTAAACATCACTCGCGATTCGTGTGTCGAACCACTGGCAGCGTATCCTTGTACAAAACTACCACTAGGGTAGACGGACAACGCCCGTGGTTGATACGTCGATAGCGGATATCTTCTTCATCGGGAGAAAATGTGCCGACGGTAAGGCGACCTTGGCAACTGATAAGGACTTGCAGAACGCCACTCCTAATCGTCAAAACACCAAGTACAGTGTCACATTGGCTGTGAAAAGACCCGTTCCCCTGTCTCGATGTCAGTACTGCCTGGACATGCTCGATATGTGGACATTGATTTATCGGTAGGCACCGGGAGACCACGAGGGCAGAAAGAGAGCTTGTGTCACATTAAATTGCAACGCATGCTGTGCTCTCTAGCGACTCGGCAGTATCAAGTATTGCTGATAAAATAAGGATATCAAAAGAAATCGAATTTGCACTACATCTGCGTCCAGTCATTGGCTCTCTCCCAGGCGTATGCCGTCTCATATACGGCCATTTCATCCCACCACTTGCCAATGATCTGCATACTGACAGGTAGCTTTACTTTTTCGTCCACGCCTGGACCCTCCAACACTTCGAGTTTGCCGATGGGCAGCGCAAGCACGGGATGCCCGCTTTGATTGAACGGGGCTGTGTTGGAGGTCAGCCCAATTTGTTTGGCGATCTGCTGGATAGGAGTTGCATCTGGCGCAGCATGGCTGGTAGCCACGTAAGGCAATGTCGGCGTCAAGAGGGTATCGACTTCGTTGAGCGCGTCGTCATACGCATCTCTCAGCTTACGCGACAGGTTGTTGGCTTTGGCAAGTAGTAGAGGAAACTCCTGTGAAGCGTAAAGGCCGTTGAGGTATATGTTTTTAGTGGACGAGTAAGCTTGCTCCCAGTTCTTTTGCGTCATCGGATGTAGGAGGTCGTTCAATCCAAGCATCTGATGACCACGTCTTCCGAAAGCGCCTGTTGTCTTACTGAGGAAGCCGCCAGCTTTCGAGATACCAGTCCAGATTGCGGCGCCTTTCGAGTGTATCGGAATTGAGATTTCTTCAACACTAGCTCCAAGCTCCACAAAGCGATCGACTGCCGTTCTGAACGTGTTGATCACTCGAGGATCAAGTGCCGGCATTGCGAGAGATTCAGCGATTATCGCGATTTTCTTGCCAGCAAGAGGACGGTCGGCTGGCATTTTTGCGATCACGCTATAAGCAGGGATACCGCATGGTCTTGGTGCAGCGAAGGATCTATCATCAATACCATCGTTACCCGCAATGACTTCTAGCATTGCGGCATTGTCAAGAACATTTCTCGTCATGGGCCCCAAATGATCGTTTGTGGGCTCGTTACTTCCGCAGCCAGTGTAAGGTATCAGCCCAAAAGTAGGCTTCAGTCCAACAATACCACAGTTGGCTGCTGGTACGCGTATGCTTCCGCCCTGGTCAGCTCCAACCGCTCCGTCAACTTCACCAAGGGCTACGAGTACTCCGGCACCACTTGAGCTACCTCCCGCACTGTAGCCCTTTGCGAAGGGGTTCTCGACAATACCCGTAGACGACGAGTGACTAGTAGCAGAGTGGCACATGTTCTCGCAGACGGCTTTCCCCAGGATGATGCCTCCGGCTTCGAGAAGTCTGGTAGCGACAGTCGCGTCACAATCCGGAGTGAAGTTCTGGATGAAGTTGGTGCCTAGTAGCATTGGTACGCCCTTGAGTGCGATGTTGTCTTTCAGGGCAAAGCTTTTGCCTTCAAGTTTGCCGCCAGTTTTATGCTCATCAGCAACAGTGCACTTCCACGCCCAAGCGCCGTGAGAGTTATGCGCTGGGTCTGGAAAGTGTATGTTCCTGCGAGGAAATCGAGCCTCGTTGACTGTTGGGACGTAATCTAAAGTGGTGCGAGCATGAGTGTCAATTTTGGCGGCGTGAGAAGGTCCGTTGGCCAGATCTCGTACCTTCCATCTCCATTAGAGATTCACAAGCATCGTGAAAGACTGCGAGCAAACGCCGGTAGTCTTCTTCATGCTCTTTCTCAATAGAGACGCCCAGCTGTGAGCACAGTTCGTTCACGGTACCTGTCGTCACAGGATTACCAGCTTTGGCATTGAGAGAGAAAACGGACATTGTGAGTGCTGGCTAGATGATGATAGATGGGTGTGAACCAAAAAATGATGCTGCTTTTGGTAGACTGATCAGGTTCGCAGACGTACTTAGTCTCATCCATGGATCTGCGGCAACAGAATGGCCGGCCGACCCTACTCGTTGGCGTGGCCACCCTCCTACCTTGATCACGCATACTGAATGAGCTCCACTACACGCGGAGCGTCCTTTCCGAGATGTTGATAAGTTGATGCACGGAAGAAAGGGAACTGAAGGTAACACGCTCAAGACTCCACGGTTGGAAGTCTTCCACCTTCCTCAAATGGCAGTCACGTGATGCAATCGCCCGAGATCGACAAACGATAAGCTGCCCGGACAAGCGAACAGGCCTGCATTTTGTCTACGTAAAGGACATCGGCTGTTTTCTTCCCGATACATCCAAAATACTTGCAACGTTGAATTGGGGTTTGAAGTAGCTTCGATCAGGTGGATGGATGTGGTAATCAGCATGCCAACATGCACGCTTGCCCGGGTCGGGCGTCAGGGTTGGAAGGTGGGTAAAGATGCAGCAAGGTGCGAAGGCAATCGTATATTTACCTGACGATACGCATGTTGTCATAATCGTATCACAAACTATCGATCAGCAAAATGGTCCACGTCGAAGAGTCTCTGCAGCTGCCCCGTGACTTCGAAGGTACAGAACCGTCAACTCCATCTTGTGTGTACACCTCATAGCTCACTTTCCGCGACAGGATTCGGAGAAGAGGGCCATGATGCCCAGTGGCCAAATGGCGCTCGCATTGCCGTCTCTTTTGTGCTAAACTACGAAGAAGGCGGAGAGCGGAACATCTTAGACGGCGATGGCACAAGCGAACCTTATCTTTGGGAGAAAGGTCCCTCAGGCGGAGGCCGTGAGCATCGCCATCTCAACGGCGAACAAGACTTCGAATACGGAAGCAGATGCGGCGCATGGCGAATTCATAGGCTGATGAAGGAATTCGGATGGAATATGACTTTGTGGGCCATCGCTGTCGCCATGGAACGAAATCCAACTTTTGCAAAAGCTTGTGTGCGAGATGGTCATGAAATCGGTGCCCACGGCTACCGATGGCTTGATATCTGGGACTACTCGTTTGAGGAAGACAAGGCATATATCAAGAAGACATGTCAAGCATTAGAAGCGGCGACTGGTGAGTTCCCTGTGGGTGCGTACTTCGGAAGAGGTACACCGAACACTGCCAATCTGCTTCCCTCAATGTGGAAGGAAATGGGACATAAGATGTTGTACACTTCCGAGGTTTACAACGACGACGTGCCGTACTGGATCGATCTGCCCTGGGAGGCGAACCTTCCCGACGAGGAGAAAGAGGGCCTTCTCATGGTACCCTATAATTACGACTGTAAGCTACTCCGATGTTTCTTCAATGCTTGCTGGCAACTGATATCGACCGAAAGGTAACGATGGAAAATTCCACATGTCGCCAGGCTTCGTCAGCTCAGCTGGCAATACGTACTTCGAATATCTCAAAGACACATTCGACTGCCTGTACAGAGAAGGTGGGAAGATGATGACGATTCCGCTACACTCACGAATTGCTGGGAAGCCCGGCCGCTCGGAGAGTCTGAGGAGGTTCATGCAGTACGTGTCCGAGAAGGAGAATGTTTGGGTGGCCACTCGGAGAGACATTGCGAGACATTACCGTGAGAGGTTCCCTTACCAACCCGGCGCGAAGAAAGTGAGCGCATAAGGTGGAGTACTCTGTACGGCAGGATGAACGGTAAACATGATACGCATTAGGAAGCATGCGCTACGCTGTCTGGCTGCTGAGTGGTCATCTTGAGAGGCTGTTCGGAAGTAATCATATCTGCAGTATATAGTGTAAGTACACAAGTTAACGTCTCGTGTAAATCAATAACAAGTATGGCGGATTTTGTTACTATGCTTGCTGGGCCAGTGTGACACTTGGACACATTGCAAGCGTCATAGTGGCATTGTAAACATACTTCCTGGCCTCAATGAGCGGATGGTTCTCGTGCGTTGTGTTCTTTCCGCCTCGCCCGTTTGCCACCTTCATTCTTCAGAACCATCAGAGTCCCAGCGAAGGCGACACCAACGCATGTGGCAGCCATGAGACTCACGCCGACAACATTTGGTCGGAAGAGACCCTGCTGTAAGAGCCGCATAGTACTAAAGTAGCTATGCGTACCATGTGCGACGCAGAGACTGCCGCTGCCCACCAGGATTGCGGCTGCAATCTTAGTGTTGCTATTTTCAAGCTGCAGGAGTTGCGGTGAGATCGATGCAAATGCTTCGACCTTCTCCAAAGCAACACCCAGGGCTATAAATCCCAGCCCTGAGCGTGCCCATGCTAAGAATGTGCGTTCACTGGCGAGCAAATCCCGTGCGACAGATCCTGTGTTCTTTATGGGCTCTGTCCGGAAAGACGACAATATGCGTTGAAACATTGCTCAGATAAAATCGGTATGCGATAAGACCGGCCACCGACAGAGTGCAGAGAGACAAGCACCAGATAAGCCGTGTTTGTCGCGGAACAAGCACTCTTGCCGCTGGAAGCTGTCTGCGCGCGTATGTGCTGGTCTTTGCGATAACAAGAAGTGTAATTTGACAGTCCAAACCAGGCAAGAGATAATCGACCCCGGCGAAAAGGCTGCAAGGAGCAGTAGTGTGAAGTGTCAGATATCCGAGGTTGATGGAGGTTAGTGTCGAGATTGTACGAGACAAGAAGCGCTGCAGGATCAAGCCACGCGACCAAAGTTCCACCTTCCAAACGCCGCAATTGCTTAACATCGTCACCACCCTCCATGCTACCGACCCTCGTGACCAAGCCCACGACAGCGCGCACACTCTCATACCACCTTACACAAGTCGCCTTCTACACAGCTACAGGACGCAGGAGTTTTAGCAGAATGGTCTCCAAGGCTTCGTTGAAGAGGGCCGAGGACTTTACCGAGTTCCTCAATGCCTCACCCACTCCCTTCCATGCGGTGCACTCTGCAAAGCTACGCCTGGAAAAGGCAGGCTTCAAGCAGATAAAGGTATGCGATTGCGTTGGATGCATTGCTACAATACGTCAAAATCGTATCTGACGATTGCTTGCCTTATCAGGAACGCGACCCTTGGACTTCCACCCTCCAACCCGGCGGCAAGTACTACCTCACACGCAACACGAGCACAATCGTTGCTTTCGCAATCGGCAATGGCTGGAAACCTGGCAACCCCGTCGGCATGGTTGGCGCACACACCGATTCACCATGCCTTCGCATCAAGCCTGTCTCCAAGCGCAGCAGCGAGGGATTCATGCAGGTCGGCGTTGAAGCATACGGCGGCGGCATGTGGCACACTTGGTTCGATCGCGATCTGGGTGTTGCTGGAAGGCTTATGGTCAAGAACAAGGACGGCAACGTGGAGCAGAAGCTGGTCAGGATCAACAAGCCTGTATGCAGGATTCCCAACCTGGCGGTACACTTTGGAGGCAGCGTACCGTTCGAATTCAACAAGGAGGCCCAGCTGTTCCCCATCACCGGTCTGGTCTCTGCAGAGCTGAACCGAACTGGAAAGACACAAGAGGAAACACGCAAGGATGAATTCGAGGCCGAGAAGGAATCAGCGTTCAACCCGCTGAAGACCCCTACACAGAGGCACCACTCTTACCTCGTCGAGCTCCTTGCTGAGAATGCCGATGTCGAGCCTCAAGACATTGTCGACTTCGAGTGTGTTCTCTTCGACACTCAGCCCGCCTGCATTGGTGGCCTCAACAATGAGTTCGTACACTCTGCTCGTCTTGACAACCTCGGCATGACCTACTGCGCTGTTGAGGGTTTGATCCAGTCTCTCGAGTCTCCTTCCGCCCTCTCTGCTGATTCAACCATCCGTTTGATTGCCTGCTTTGATCACGAAGAGATTGGTTCGACCTCCGCTCAGGGCGCCGACAGCAGCATGCTCCCTGGTATCCTGCGTCGTCTCTCATGCCTGCCCTCTAGCAGCTCATCCGTCAGCGAGCAGAGCTACGACAAGATCAGCAGCAACGGCAACGCTTCCGGTGACGACTCTTCCACCGCCCACGAGCAGACTCTCGCTACCTCTTTCCTCGTCTCCGCCGACATGGCCCACAGCGTCAACCCTAACTACGCCGCCAAATACGAAGCCGAACACAAGCCGCACATGAACGCTGGAACTGTCATTAAGATCAACGCAAACGTCCGCTACGCCACCAACTCTCCTGGTATCGTCATGCTGCAAGAATGTGCACGTCGCGCCAAGCCTGCTTCCTTCCAGCTTCCCGGCTCAAAGGCCGGCAGGGAGGGCAAGGGTGTGCCTCTTCAGATGTTCGTTGTGAGGAACGACATGCCCTGTGGTAGCACCATCGGTCCCATGTTGAGCGCTGCGCTCGGTGCAAGGACCATCGATGTTGGCAACCCTCAGCTCTCCATGCACTCGATCCGTGAGACTTGCGGTACTCATGATGTTGAGCACGGTGTCAACCTATTCGACAGCTTCTTTGAGAACTTTGGCGAGCTTGAGTCGAAGATTCTTGTTGACTGAGTGAGTGAATGAAATTTGCGGATGCTGGCTAAAAACAGATAACTGAATGTAAGGCATGTCTTCATGGCTATGATCCTTCCTGTAAGTGAAACCGTTTGTGACGGTATCTTAGCCTGTAACAAGTGGCAAATTGCAATTCATATGCTGTAGCAAAGCCAACAGTACTTCGATCGCACATATGTCGAGGTTTGAGGCGGACACCTCGGGCATGTACACAGTTAAAATCTGAAACTGCATAAGGTGTCAGAATCGACTCGGTAGCCTAAGCGTATGTAAACGAACGGCGTTTACAGGCAGAGTCGCGCTGTTTATGGATTGTGTTCCTGGACTGTAGCAAAGTGAAAGAAATGATATGAGCATGCACACAGGCGGGGCGTCCCGCCTTGTGTTCCGGTCGCTCCTTCCTTCTCTCACCTCACGGTCGCGCACCTCTTACATCAAAACTCCTACACCTTGGCGAATGTTGACACAAATGCCACGACAACCTGGAGGATCTGTGATCTTCTGTACAAATAACACCATGGCAGCGAGCGCGACTGTCTTTCCTCCTTACTGGTCGGAGCAAGACAATCGCCAAACCGCGGAATATCAGTCTATATCATCTCACCCTCTCGTCCAGAATTTCTCTTTCGAGGAACTACGTCTTGAGGATTACAATGTTGGCTGCAAAGCTCAAGAACCGATACTTGAGCCGCACGAAAGCTCGAACCTCATGGCAACGCGGCAGCTTTTTGCACCGAGCACGAACCAGACTCTCAAGCCCATCAGAGCTGTGGCTGACAGGACCCAGAAGTATGGACTATTTGCAATAGGTTAAATGATCCAAAACTGACAATTACTGCAGGCTCAATGGTGATGTGATCATTTTCCTGGTCGGCACCGACGCACCAAGGCGCTTTGCCATCCACGAAGGAATGATTGAACCTCGCTCTGAGTTCGTGCGCCTGGCTCTTCGCGGCGAATGGAAGGAAGCTCAGGAACGCACGATACCTCTTCCGGAAGACGACCCCAAAGTCTTCTCAGTCTATCAACAATGGTTGTACGGTGGCCTCATCCATACCCGCTACGATAACGCACGCTCCAAAACAGACGATGAGTACGAAATTCTGGTGAAAGCATACATCCTCGGCGAAAAGATCATGGACCAGGACTTCAAAGACTCAATAGCCAACGCCATCGTCGAAAAGCTACGCTTGCTACGCCGATTTGACACGAGTCTTACAAGCCTGGTCTTCGACAACACGCCATCCGCGTCACCACTTCGCCTTCTCTGGTTGGATGCGTACTATTGCTTTGGCAGTCCTGAATGGCTGGATGCCGAATCGGTCGGTAGTCCCATCAATACCGAGTTCATGGTCGAATTCAGCCGCCACCAGATGCAACATCGCACAGCCGCTCTCACGTTCGGGCCTTATGCGATGTTCCAGAGCTGCACCTACCATGAGCATGGCACACGTCCATGCCATCGTCAATAGCTGCATCAGACCGGCTGAGTTTTACGACTTTTTGGTGATGTAGGACGGAGTAAAGAACACTGCTCAACGCTTGCGACTAAATGTGCGGACTTCTCAGACTCGTAAGGCAGGTACTGGAAATGGATGCAATTCGGGTTGTGAGTCGGACGAGCTTCGAGAATGGATTAGAAAGCGTGGTGAAGCTGTAACAAGCGGCCTTCACTGCGTCGGAACATGAGGTCCAAGGTATTGCTGAGCAGTAAGAATGATCGATGATCTGCGCGCGAGACATGGCTTTCTTCTCCGTAGTAGAAATAACAATTGCTGTTCAAACACTCAAATTTGTCTGAAATCCGACCTTCAACGCAGGCAATGACACCCTCCCTTGCTTGTCACCAGCCTTGAAACTATCAGACTCGATCATCGATCTCAACTGTAGTCAAAGTAAAGTCTAGCCCTCAAACAAACGTTTATTTGACAGCCAGCCCGCCTTCCGTCTTCCGCCGCTTGCTCGCCCCCACCTCAGCTGACATTGACATCAAGCCGCTCGCTCCAGCCTCAGCCTCGCGCACCACCAAACCAGACTAAGTCAAACTCACCCCAGTCAAACCCACGAGAGCGACCCTAAAAAGATCTCGCGGGAACGCCAGCCAGATACCGGGAGCACTATTCACTGTTAATGCGCCAGCCCATTAGTGCCCGTGTGCCCACAGCCTATAGTGCTCGCGCTTTGCAGCCTCGTTTGCTCTGGGATCTTGGATACATCTCATCACTTGCTGCGACGGAGTGCGGCTAAGCGGTTCCTTACTTACCCTGCCTTGCATTCCCCATCCTTCGGTGGAGGATTGTTAGCGTGTGACGAGCGAGACACAAGGGCTTGACAAGGAGGGGCTTGTTGAGTTGGGGCGCGCGGTGCTTTGCTCTTTCATGGTATTGGGAGTGTTCATTTGAAGGCATTGACGTAGCTTGCTGTATACCTATATGGCTTTGCTCGAGACAGATTTTGCGGCTGCGATTGAGGAGCTGTCTGCACAATGGCAGAAGTCTTTCACCGATGGTGATGTGCATATGCGCGGCGATTGGGAGGATGTAAGAGTGCTTGAAAGGGTTTGTTGAGATCATCACATGTGACACGCGTAAGTGGGCAGCTTTTAGCTAAGCGATTTGCAGTACGACACGCAGTATTTGCGAATCACCAGACGAATTGCCGACAATTCGCGTGCAAAAGAGGCATCGTATAGTTCACAGGCGAGTGAAGATGAGGTTGCCATCTCAGACGAGGAAGATTCAGAAGCGCTCGTTGCTCCGATCGCGGACCACGACTACACGCGAGCAGTCCAATGCGACATTGCCTACTCGCCTGCATACCAAGTGCCAGTCCTGTACCTCACGTTCGCCGAATGCTCGACAGGTCGGAGCATTGCGCTTCCATCGCCAGATGATATCTACAAAATCTTGGTCCCAGACGATTTCAAATCGCCGATGCGCAATGTTGGTGTCATGGGCGCTTTGAGCATGGCAGAGCACCCAATTACTGGGATCCCAGCATATTTCGTCCATCCTTGTCGCACCCAGGAGGCTTTGTCGCCACTGCTCGAAGACGCCAGTCACAAGGCCAATCCATGCAGTGGAACGCATTATCTGTTACTCTGGTTTGGTGTGATTGGTGCAAGCGTGGGATTGAGCGTGCCAATCGATGTCGCAAAGCTATTTGCAGACTGAAATGGCGATGCGGTGGCAGAGCTTGGGAAGTGTTAGATTGTGGTCTACTGTTTTTCGATGTTGTGATACCCACTGTAGCAAATTTGTCGCGAGTTTCTCTCTTCCATAATTTCATTCATTCCGCGTGGTGGCAGCCTCACTGCCCGCACTCCAATCAGGGTATATTAATCGCTCTTCCCTCATGAGATTTTTATTTTCTTTTTTCGTCAAGGCGTGTCGTACGCTCCTCTACTCATCGTCACTCATTTCCATCTCCGATCCGTCTTCCTCGTTGTCACTCTCTTCACGCGACCTTTTCACACCTTGTGGGCTGGGAGCGTTTTGTGCACCAGGTGGCGGCGCAAGACCAGGAGGCGGGATACCAGGTGGAGGAATGCCAGCCGACACACCAGGAGGAGCAAGGCCCGGAGGTGCAGGAAGAGTGTTTGCGGGTTGCGCTTGTTCCTTGGGTGCACCGGGTTGGAGAGGAGGATCGTACTGTCCGGTCATTTTGGCGAGCGTCTGACTCTTCTCTTTCGCGTAGCTGATTTTCTGTTTAGTCTCCATTAGTATATGCTCTTCTTGCAGGAAATGCCCTTTCAATTGCAACACACCATTTCTCTGCCAAAGAACTCCATGCCTTGACATGCGCGCATCGCCTGTGTCGCCGCGTGGATATCTCTGAACAGCACGTGTGCCTGGCCGCGCATTTTGCTCGATTTCACAGCAGTGACATCCAGTACGGGGCCGAAGGTCGAGAAGAGCATGTAAAGGGAGCGCTTGAGATCTGGTTTTTGGAGCTTCTCGGGCAGATTCTGGATGTAGAGCGATTGGTTGGGTTGCACGCGCTGTTCGGTGGCCATGTTGGATGAGTTGGTCTTCGCTACGGTAGTGGTGGCCATGGTTGGAGGAGCGTGTGTCCTAGAGACGTGGATGATCGCGTGTTGCTGGCTCTCTCTCTCTCTCTGCTGTACTTTGCTCGAATGGACGAATTGAAGCTTTGACTTTGGCTTTGGCTTTGGTGTCGGCGTTCGGGCTGGCTGGCTGGCTGGCTGGCGTCGTCACTGCGCCAAGGGCGAGGGACATGCCACCTTCCTGACATCAACAGGCAGACAGCTTCCCTTTACTTTTTGTACCTCACTTACACACACATAGCATTGACAGTAGAGCGATCTCCCCTCCTGTCATTTGCTTATACCGCACGTGAATATAAAATATCTGCCCAACCAGACAATCAATTGAACCACTACACCCAACATGGCCTCTCCCGAAGTGCACCACCTCTTCCATGCGCCTATCGCCGACCACTCTTTCTCTGCCGACCGAAACACTCTCGCCGTCACCCGCTCCAACAATGTCGAGCTGTACTCCAAGCAGGGCAACCAATTCCGCCTTCAGGATGAGCTCCGCGGCCACGACAAGCTGATCACCGGCGTCGACATCGCCCCGAACAGCCAACGCATCGTGACCTGCTCGCAGGACCGCAACGCTTACGTCTGGGAGCCCAGCCAGACCGGCGAGTGGAAGCCTACTCTTGTGCTCCTGCGTATCAACCGCGCTGCCACATGTGTGCGCTGGTGCCCAAATGAGAGCAAGTTCGCCGTGGGCTCTGGAGCCCGCATCATTGCCGTCTGCTACTTTGAGGAGGAGAACGACTGGTGGGTGTCCAAGCACCTGAAGAAGCCGCTGCGCTCCACTGTCACCAGCGTCGCCTGGCACCCCAACAGCGTGCTGCTTGCCGCTGGCAGCACCGACGGCCACGCCCGTGTCTTCAGCTCCTTCATCAAGGGCAACGATGCCCGTCCCGAGCCCTCCGCTTGGGGTGAGCGTCTGCCTTTCAACACCGTCTGTGGCGAATACCTGAACGGCACTGCTGGCTGGGTCCACAGCGTCGCCTTCTCACCTTCCGGCAACGCCCTCGCCTTCGCCGCACACGACAGCAGCGTCACCGTGGTCTACCCCTCCGCTCCCGAGCAGCCACCGGCAGCCGTCATTTCGATCTCCACCCAGCTCCTCCCCTTCGCCGACCTCCTTTGGATCTCCGAGGGCGAAATTGTCTGCGCCGGCTACGACTGTGAAGCCTACCGCTTCAGCGGCAGCGAGAACGGCTGGCAACTCACCGGCTCCGTCGAGAAGGCTGGCGCCAAGAACGGCGGCCAGCAGGAAGAAGAGAGCGCAAGGAACATGTTCCGCGCCATGGATCTGCGCGGCCGCGCCGGCGGAAACGAAGTCACCAAGCTTCCCACCGTGCACCAGAACTCAATCAACAAGCTGCGCGTGTACCAGGAGAACGGCGGACAAGTGCAGAAGATCAGCACGGCTGGTGTGGACGGAAGAGTCGTTGTGTGGGACTTGTAAGCTACATGTACGATTTGATGTGAAAATCGATCGATGTCATGGTACAGGATGTGTTTCGTACGAGTTAGAATTTCGCTATGCTACGCTGAAATGCAAAATCATGATCATGCGCTAGGGTGAAAAATCCCTGTGCGCTACGCTACAGGAAACAAACCAAAAAAAGTCCTTCGCTGTGCTATGCTTTCTTTCATTCATCTTTCAACTTCCGTGCGTCAAAAGGTCTGTCGACAAGCCGTTCGCCTAAGCAGTCGGGTACGGGTAATTCCACGTCGTTGGCTCCGCGCTCTCCTCTGGCTCCTCGTCCTCCGGTGTCGGGTAAGGATACGGGTCCTCGTCCTCGTCCTCGGATGGCTCCGGAGCAGGAGCGGCTGATGTCGTGGACTCGGTTGTGGGCTTAGGAGTGGAGGTCGTTGACTCCGTTGTTGGCGCAGGAACAGGAGTAATAACAATCGTTGGCTTAGTGGTCGAGCTTGGAGCAGAGCTTGTAGTGCTGCTGCTGCTGCTCGGCGTTGAGGAAGTCGACTTGCTCAAGACCGTGGATGTTGCCGTAGTGGGAGCAGCAGTGACAGTCTGTGTCTTCTTCGGGGACGACGAAGACGGCGCAGCGCTCGATGTATCTTTCGCGGGAGGAGCAGAAGATGCCGCGCTGCTGGTCGTTGGGAGCTGAGGAGGTCCCTGGGACAGTGCACTGTAGTTCGGCGGCGCGCTGGTAAGTGAGCTTGAACTCGAGTCCGGCTTGTTGGTCACGGTGACTTTGACGCCTGGGGTGGGCGTGTAAGTGCGGAAAGAGATGGGAGGAGTGCTGGTGCTCGAGGCAGTGTTCGTGATGGTGCTGGTCCTCGAGATAGTGCTCGTACTGGTGATGGTGCTTGTGCTTGAAGAGCTGGGTGGGACGGCGAAAGTGCTCGCGGGTCCGGACTTGTAAATTGCCTTCAGAGTGCCATTGATGGTGGTCATGACGATGGGCCTGATCGTCGTGCTCGATTTGGGGACGTCAGTCTCGTTGCTAGGTCTGACTGGAGGTGCAGCAGGTAGGCCATTGATTGGGTTGATGCCGGGTGCTAGAGTGATGGCTCCATTGGCGCTGGAAGCAGTGCCGGACGGCAAGAATGGGAGGATTGTGGTCTTATTTTCTGGGGCGTAAACGAAGTGGGTTGAGGTCGAGACAACAGTCGAAGTGTGGGTGGTTGTGAGGGTGTTCTGACGAGGGATGAGTCCTGCTACTGCTGGCCCAGCCAGGAGTGCAGAAAAAGCAATGCTTGCAAGCATTCTGAGTTTGTTGATTGATATGGGTGGTTGTGGAGACTCGGTTGGAATAAGAGGGTGGGTATGGGTTTCGGTTGCTAGGGGTGACAAGAGGTGGTATACAGAGAGGGAAGGTACGATCCGACAAATCATACATACAAGATCTTCGATTAATTCGAGGGAACAATGAGAAGGCCAACGAGTCCTTGTTGCCAGCACAAAGGAAAGTGGTCTCGTGGTAGTGAGGAACAAAGCCAGCCAAAAATAGCACGTTCTATGAAAGAGAGAACAATAGCAGCCGAGTCCGAGAAAACCTCTCAATTCGAGTCGCTGTAAAGCATGGCGCAAATGATAGCGAGTCCCGCGAAAAGGACTGTAGCAAGTGCGACGGGTCTGGTGATGCTTTCAACCACAAATGAGATGCAGTTGATCAGCCTTGCGACGAAAGGTCCATAGAGATACACGGCCGGCTCATCAGACACCTCAGGTAGTTGCGCAGCCTCCTTTTCAACCTCTTTTAGATCTCTTGGTACACCTCTCTTTCTGACGTGCAGCATCGCTTCGACATGTCCAGATTTCGCATGGATGGACACACAGGCCGTTGATGAAAGTGTGCCGTTGTCCAGAATCTCGACATTTGCGCCATGTTTGGCGTACCTCTCCATTAAATTATAGAGTGGCTTATAGTGTGCCATGCAGTGCTTTTTGTAGCCGATGATATTGAACAAATAGTTGTTGAAGAGGTAGTCGCTTGCTTCGGAATGCAGCTGACGGCAAGTCAGAAGGATGCCTGTACTGAGCGAGCCAGGACGCATCATCGGATTGATGCTTTCTTTCGATGCCATCAAGTAGACCTGCCGTAATGACGGGAATAGGTGGCTGTAGATGATCCATCTAATGTCGTAGGGAAGAGACAGGAGGTGTAGGGAACCACCGATCTCTGTCGATGCCCTGCCCTGTATTTGAGGCATCTTGAGCCGCACTGTTGGGTTTCTGAGAGATGTTGAGTCCTGTCTGTCAAGCCCGTGGAATATAAATGTCTTGTCGCTGGTGCCTGGTGAGTGGACACGGTGTTGGGAGCTGCGCCACCTTTGTGCTGACAATCGAGTCTAACACCTTAAGGGGCGACAAGCAGCTTTCACCTGACAATTGACTTTTGCAAAGGCCTTCGGATGTGAATACTGAGCGAGGAGGCAACCGATGTTGTCAGCCACTGCTGCAGCCGAGCGCTTCACTGCGTGTTCATCGCCACATCTCGGTAGGGAGCAGGATCCTTCCAGATAGTAGCACCCTAAAATGCGAGATCACTGGACATACTTGATATGGTTTCAATGTCAGGTATGTTTGGTTCAACAACTAATGGTCCATGTAACTGCATGTAGCATGCAGGAGCGACGATAGTGCCAGCTACCGTTTCCAAGTGTCACAGCGTATGTAAATTTGTACACATTTGTCGTACTTAAACCTATGCACCGCCGCCCGAACCTCACATCGTACCTGCCATCCGTACCGAATACCACATGCACCTTTTCTGACTGCTTAAACTGCATTCATGTTTTTTTCCACATTGATCATAGGCAGCCACATACCAAATATCGAAAGGAATCAAGGTATGACAATCACGCTCTTCATGACGTTGCGCAGGATTGATTGAGTTGAAGGAGGAGCCAGCTGATGATGTGATCGGCAGTTCCTCAAAGTCGCCCCAAAGCCCGATGTTTGCCCTTTAGATAACACATGCTCAGCACAGGATATAAGAGAGTCGTGTGACTCAACGAACTTGGCAAGAATCACAGATATCATTTGCCATACAGGATATTTACAGTCAAGATCATGGGTTCAATGCCTGCTGAACGTCGCCTGAAGGCGGACACCGTTGCCGTTATCGGAGCTGGACCATCTGGACTGGCTGCAGCTAGGTGAGTCGTAATAGGTGACGATTGCACGGTCAATGCCTACCAAGTACTAATCACGAATAGGTATCTGGTCGCTGAGAAGGCTTTTTCGAAGATTCAAGTGTTTGAACAACGGGCTACAGTAGGCGGTATCTGGAATTATGTGCCATGTCCTGAAGCTGCCCCCAAAGATCAGGCCATACCACAAACCAACCCTTTTGCTGGTCTGGATGAGCCAATATGGGACTCCAGCAGTGCAAAGGATATACTGGATGAACAAGATCGCGAGAAAGCATCGTTCTTATCGCCACTCTATGACCGTCTGGAAACCAACATCCCTCGCGGATTGATGGGTTTCCAAGATCTGTCATGGTCTGAAGATACCCAATTGTTCCCGAAGCATGCGGAAGTACAGGACTACATCGAGCAGTATAGCAAAGAGGTCCGACACCTCGTACAGTTTGAGACTCAAGTCCTAGATTTGCACCAAGAAGCTTCTGGCAAATGGACTATCAAGACCCAATCCGTCACACCCAGTAAGGATGCAGAGGTCGTCGAGCACCACTTTGATGCGGTGGTAGTCGCCAACGGCCACTTTAACGTGCCCTACATTCCTAAGGTCGAGGGTATCGAGGCTTTCAGCAAAGCCTTCCCCGGTACCATCAGCCATTCGAAATTTTATCGCCGCCCCGAACACTATAGCGGCAAGAAAGTCGTCGTGGTCGGCAACTCTGCGTCAGGAATCGACATCGCCGGCCAGATAACACCATACTGCAACCAACCCTTGATCTCCTCCTCCAAGTCCGAATCCTACTTCCAGCCAGAAACCCCACCAAACCAACTCGACCGCCCGCCCATCTCCAAATTCATCCTAGAGAACCGCACGCTCGAATTCGAAGACGGCTCTCGCGAGTCGGAAGTCGACACAGTGCTCTACTGCACAGGATACTTCTACTCCTTCCCGTTCATCTCTGGCCTTGACCCGCCACTCATCACGACCGGCGAACGAGTGGAAAACCTATACCAGCATCTCTTCTACCGCCCGAACCCCAGCATCGCTTTCCCGGTACTGAGCCAAAAGATCATTCCATTTCCGTTCGCAGAAGCACAAGCCGCTGTAGTTGCCCGCGCCTTCTCCGGCCGTCTACCTCTGCCAAGCGAATCCGAGATGAAGGCCTGGGAAGAGAGTGTGATCGAAGAAATGGGCGTGGGACGAGATTTTCACGTGCTCAAGTTCCCGAAAGACGCCGATCATATCAACATGCTGCACGATTGGGCGCTTAGCGCAGATGGGGAGGGTCGACACGCCAACGCAGCGAATGGCTACGTGAGGCAGCGCAGTGTGACCAGTGGCGAGGACACAAGCGGTTCTTATGAGAGCGAGGCTATTGGCAAAGAGCCACCTTATTGGGGCGAGAAGGAGTACTGGACGAGAGAGCGCTTCCCTGCTATCAAGAAAGCTTTCCAGGCTCTTGGTGAGGACAGGCACAAGGTGCGAAGCCTGGTTGAGGTCGGATTTGATTTCGAAGAGTGGAAACGTGAGAAGGAAAATGAGGGCAAAGAGCTGTTGTGAACACTTCCAGTGCTCGATCGCAATCGAGACACCGTGCTCCTCGCATATGCATTGCAGCACAGTCGCGAAGGCAAGCAACAGTCCTTTGGACCATCCACGAATAACTCGGCATATCTGCAAGCGCTCAAGTCCATTTTGTCGCAGTTCTACGATATAATACAAACATCTATACTTCTCTTACACCTGCTGTACATGTTGTAAATGCACGATTTCGTGCCGTAAAAATTTCAGGCTGCTCCAACCAGCCTCCCCTGTTCTATACTCAGATCCTCGTCCTCACAGTCGCTCTCTCGAGTTCTCCGATGATTCCACCTCCGCTCACGCTCCACTTCTCGCTGACCAGACGTTCTGTAACCGAGTTCCTGAGAACACCAGACATGGCGTAGTATTCCATCAAACCCTTTGCCTCCGTCTTGCTCAAACCCTCCACCTTATGCGCCTCCGCACTCTCCAAGCACTTTCCAACACGCTCGTCGAAGGGAGCGTAGGGATTCCACTTGGGCATAGGCTCGGCCTTCCAGCCTGTGTGAGGGTTGAACCTAGGCTCTACCCACTTGGTCTGCGTGCCGTACTTGGTGTCGAGCACAAAGTCCATGGTCACGGATGCCGCGCGGTTGGACTCGGAGACGGAGGCGAGGACCATACCACCGTTGGGTAGCGCGTTCTCACCGGCCATGTAGCGTGCGAAGGTGTTTACTAGGGCGAAGTCGTGGGCGTGGATGGGCTTGGTCTGGGCGTCGAGGTACTTGGAAAGGCCCATGGCGTGGTCGATAGCATCGAAGCCGAAGAAGAGAGGCACACGGTGTTGACCCTTTTCGGCCTTGGAAGGTGCGCTGAGCTCTTTCATGAGTGCGACGAAGATCTGGTGGGCTATTTCGGGGTCGCGAGCACCGAGCTCTGCGAAGCGGGCGAGAGAGATGTTCGATTGCACCGGCTTGGGTAGGTCATGCTTCATGCTGAGTTCCATGGTGCTAAGGACTTTCGCGTTCGCCTTGCCGATGGTGTCGAGCAAATTCGCGGTGTACTGTGGTTGGGCGTAGAGGTTGCTGCCTTCGACTGGCTGGTAGGAGGTGTGTCCGATCGTGAGATCCTGACCTTTTGACTCGTATATTAGCAAGCAATCTCATGTTGCGCTTCTTATCTTCAACATACCATTGGGAATGTGAATGACAACCCAACCCTTGTTCAGGGCAAGTGCCATAGCCTGTAAGTGTAGCACGCTCTTTCCGCTGCCCTTCTCGCCGAAGAGTACTTTCTTGGCGACATTCTTTCCGTCTTTGGCATCTTCCAGTGCTTTTGCGATCGCAACAGTATCCTTCCTGATCACTGTCGCGGGCCTTCTGAACAAATTCCACGCCTGGGTGTGCTTGAAAGCCTCGAGCGCTCTCAGAGCCTCGACATTCGCATCTGTCAGACCCAGTACCTGTCCCTCGAACTCCACAATCTTTGCAGCCTTTCCATTCTGTTCGTTCAAGTCCTGCAGTCCCTGTACCTCCAGCGCATTGGTGTTGCTCAGCACGACCTTCTTACGACTCGCCAATCTCTCTCCAGGCGCAGGAGGTCTGCCAGTCGTTTCGCGCTTGTTCTTGCTCAGTCGTAGAGTCGTGCCCTGGCGCGCAGCAGGCTTAGCGACGGCGCCCTTTTTGGCGGCGGCGAGTGAGGGTGGTGTGGTCGAGAAAGCGGCACGTTGCACGACGTTGACGGTGGGTGATGAGATGGTCGAGGCCTCAATGGACAGATATGAGCGCGAGATACATCGCGAGCAAATTGATTGTGACATTGCTGCAGAGAGCGTGTAATTGTGTGCCGGGCTATGGACAATACCTTATTACTGCTGCTGGCTCTATGTTTCCCAATCTCGAAGTCCGTCCCCCGGAGGTCTTCGCTCCTTCGCCGCTTCAGCCCACGTGACCAGATTCAGACCTCATCTTCGCTCCTTAGAGAATGCCCATTCCCAACACTATTGAAGACACTTTCATACCAATTTTTCGCTCACGCGAGCGCTTGAAGTATTTCCCTGTTGTGCACCAAACTCTAATGTGTTGTCGAAGTATCCGACATCGATTCACTTTTCAAGATTCCCATACAGCCAATGCCTCGCAACGTTTCGTGCATCAACTTCACGCCGTAAAATGCAGGTTGACAGTATCCAGGAAGGCATCGATCATTGCGTTGAACCTCTCCGCTGTCATGGTAGTATTTCCGCCATTGGTGGTTGAGGCCATCACGGCCGTGATCTTGGGAAGGAAATCATCCTTGATCTTCGGAGAACAGCCGTTCTTGTCCTTCTGTACACGGCGCCACGTCTTCACGTGCTCCATCATGTTGGCAAACTTGACGAGGTAGCGTGCATTCGGGTCAATCTTGGCGTGGCCGTTACGACCTCGAGTCTGCTTCCGTTCCATGATGCGGAAATGGAAGCGACGCATGTGCTGCAGCCAACCGAGCCTGTGCGCATTTTTGAAGTAGATATGGTACTCGTCACGGAGAACGGCTTTCGGGCAGCGGTGCGACGCTGGCCCAGCTGGGATCCAGGACACAATGATGGTCTGGTCGATGCTGTGCAAAAAGAGAGGCAGAGACTCGCTACGAGTCTGCCTGTTGACACGGCACATGTCTGGACTCGCAGGGCGCAACCGAGGGTCTCTCTTGGGATTGAGGTCCGCAATAGCATACTTGTAGATCTCGTTGCGAAGCTCGGGCGGCAGGTAGAGGAAACGAGAAAAGCTCGAGTTCTTGTCCGCCTTCGTGAGGATTTTAACCAATTGAAGTATGGTCCTTTTACGATAGTCAGTGGCTTTGATCCCGAAGAACAGTATCTCGCAATGGCCAAGCTCACTTACATCTTAGCAACTGCTTTTCCGGACATGATGCGCCTTTCGACAATGGCCTTGCGCAACTCCTTCCTAGTCCAATTGAGATACTTGGACGTGGTGACGCCACCAGTCAACTCAGAAGCTGTGCTCATCGTGATGTCGCTTTGAGTGGCCTTCAGCGAGCCGTCATGGCTGCGTTGCTGACACTGCGGACGCAGTCTGGCATTTGCCTCCGCGATGTCCTGTCTGGTCAGATTGGAGGCATTAATACCTGGACCATAGCTGTAATAGCCGGCGCTTTTCTCGATATCGATGAAAGGCATCATGCAGGTATTGCGGTGGACCAGAGAGATTTTTGCAGAGCTCGAAAGGAGATGGCGTGAAGTACGTATCAGGTGGAAGACGGCTTGTAAGCTTGATCTTGAGTGTGCAAGAGTGGAGGCGCTTGCACGTGCTTGTGGGGTGCTGAAAGATGTCAAGAGCGGTGTTGACCGAGGGTAAAACCAAAGTGTGACGAGGACTTGCAGAGTTATTCATTCAAGAGTGGTGATGGCCAAGGGCGAAGGTATCTCATGAGGAGGAAGTGCAGAGTTTGTTGTTTGTTTTGATGCGACGGTGCAATCTGTGGCTAGATCTTGACTTGCAGGTCATGCTGGAACGATTGCTATTGTGGGTTGTTTGCCGAGCTATATCCGGTCTTATTGTTTGGATAAAAGCTAGGTACATCTCGTTGGAGGTTCGAATGGATTGAGTGTTGCGGGAGCGGAGTGCAGCAGCTGTAAGCCGGGTAGAGTTGGGAGAGAGCTGGCTGCGAAGCGACTTGGAGAGAGCCAGGCCGACTGTCGGTAGCGGGAGCCAGCGCTCAGCAGCACTCTCAAGAAGCTCTGAGGAGCTACCAGCGGCGTTGGTACATCTGAAAGGTGCAGCATATTCTGGATGGTTTTTCTGCACGACCTCCAAAGCCCCAATAGCCGCTTGGACTGGGAACCCGGCAAATCCTTCTGTTATCGAACGAGAAATTGACCCTTTGACAGCCCATGAATTCGATATCGTGTCTTCCGGTCTCAGTTGATATGCGGCAATTTGTTCCAGTCCTGGGTTCATGATCGAAAAGTAGCACGATACAGCAAGAGCCATAGTTTTGACACGTCTGTCCAGGATAGTTGAGAAGTCGACAATCGCAGGCATGAGTGATCTGAAACTGCCATGATCCGTGGTGAATCTGTGGCCGGTAGCTTCGATCTATGCGTGCGTATGATCTTGATCCATCCTCCAGAAGATTGCTTGTATGAAGCAAAGCAGTGTGAGTGGACGCGAGTCAATACGATATCAGAATTTGTAAGCGCTCGGTCTTAGTCGTCTTCCTATATTGATCTTGCAGCATGGCACCAGCAACTCTGAACCCACGAATAAACACTCGCGGGAGCCGTCTGCAGAAAAGTACCCTTCTCTGTAGCATTGACACACACGACATCACGGCGATCGCCGAGTGAAGTCGCAGTCGCAAGTGTATTGCAATCCCGCAGCTCGCATTGCGACAAATATCAGTGGTAGCGTTTGTATCTCGCGGGTAGGTGGCTACAAAGAGCATTGGAATGTCGAAAGGCTTATCCAGCAGGCAAGCGCTGTAACCAGAAGCTCGCAACAAAAACAATGTTTCCAGATTTTTCGAGGGCCCGTTGTTTTAAAGGGGTATCCAGAAAATTAAACGAGGTGAAGAAGTGAGTGAGGAGTGATTGAAAGATATGTAACTGATTGAATGAAGCTTCGTTACAGTCACGCGTGAAAACACATAATCATCGCAATCGCGACTGAGGAACCTTCTCCATCCTCTCAGGCCACCATATCATCACAGGATAGGCAAAAATTTCTCCCTCCCATGGTGCCTCGACAACATCAACTTTCTCAAATCCCAACTTCTCATACACAGGAACGCCCTCGTCGCTTGCTTCAAGGTACGCAGGAATGCCCAGTTCTTTGCACCGATCTACTCCCCACTGTACGCACATCGTTGCGATGCCTTTCCGTCGCCACTTCGGAGCCACAGCCATGTACCTCAGAACAGCATGCGGATGACCGGCCATCCACTCATTTCGCTTGTCAACGATCGGCGTGTTGAACTTCAGGGCTTTCAATTTGTCGTCTTCGTTCTCCATCCAAGAAGCACTTAGAAGATGAGGCGCGGGCATGTACTTCTCAGCTGTCCGCTCACGGTCGAATGTAAACCACTCTGCGCAACCTGCGATCTCAGATTTGCCGCTCTCCGGGTCGGTGTATACGCATTTGATCGCGCAGTGTAGCGAAGACTCTTCGGCATGGATGCGCCAGGATTTGAGGTGCTGTGCAGCGACATTTTTCATGTTCTCTGGAGTCGGTTCGCCAAACATCAGTACCTCGACGGGAACATTTTGGAAGCACGGGCTGATGATGGAGATGAGCTCGTCGATGTCTTGCTCGTGGGCGAGTTCGATTTTTAGATTGGAGGCCATTGTGTGAGTGAGATTCCTACTTCGTGGTTCTCCAGCATGTGTAAGTTTGTGGCTAATCGTTGGATGAGTGTTTTTGAGTCATGCTACTGCCAAGTGCCTTGCGCCCTGTGGTTGATGTGCAGATGTAGTCTGTCCCCACACGACCTACATGCTTGGAAACGCTGCGCCTGGACTAAGACCAATCAGGATACCGGTTGATATTGTTCATTCTATCATCAGCTTTCGTTTGGTAGATGCACTTATCCCTTCCTTGACTTGGTCGCGTCTCGAGGAGTGGTGCTGCTTGGGACGACTTTGTAGAGCAGCCGATTTGCTTTGCGATGCGTCAGCAGTGCGTTTGGGTGTATCTGGATTTGACCGATTCAGACAAGGCTCAGGTTACTCGTGTGCCTGAACTGGTGATGAAATGGATGGTGTATGCCGGCCACCTGTTCGATATTACTAGCCGCGTGAAGGTGGTCGAGCTTCAACTTTATGTGAGGTCGGAAATCGAGGAGTGCTTCATGACTGGAAACATCGTGCTTGTGGTACGAACCCTAACCCTACATCGAAATATGCAATGATTTAGGTACATGTACAGGAAATTCATGTACACGTGCACAGATTTGCAGGTATTCGGAGGTATATTGATGTACTCAGCAGTCATTAATAAACAATTGGGACCATCAGACTTGCAATGGAGACACGCGATTCTGAATTTGGGCGATCGTGTCCGTTTAGGAATTCGATTTGGTATCCGTGACTGATCATTAGCATACGATCCACTGATAATCCCGGCCAGCACCTTTAGAGTATAGCAAGTACGGTATGACACGTAAGCCAGGTAGCTAACGACAACTAGATGGCCACCAAGCCTTACGCGACCCTGTTTCCGGAACAGGCACAATGTCGACAGATACATTCGCAGCGTCAATCGATAAACATCGGATGGGCAGCGCCAATAGCAGGTGAATCTTCCAGAGCTGTCACACTGCACCGCATGTCGTACGAGGGCTCGAACTAGATAATCGGCTGTAAGACGTGGTCAAGTCCGAAGATGCCAGGAGGGCAAGTAATCGATAGTGAATGGAAGGCAGCCACCGCATTCTGGTGTACCTTGTGAAGGACTGTGGTCTCTCGGATAGCTATAATAGCTGTTTTCAGGTATTCCAAGGGCGCAAATACGCGCGTGCTCGCGAACTCAGGCTGTTGCGGGTGTCCAGACATTTTGTAAATGCTTCAGGAAGCCTGATGGATGTAGCTGAAGGATAAATTGTTGAGGCTGTCGACGATCTCTCTGATCTTTGTGATTTCACCCACTTGGCGCTCTGTCGTGAGGATGCCTGGCCGTGGGAGCAAGACCAGTGGTAGAAGTGGAATTGTTGCGGGTCGTACGCTCATCATCGTTTCCACCTTGAAGATGGAAATGCGGCGTGATCGGAGTCCCCTCATGGGAGCTCGGATCCGAGCCCTCCCCTGGGCTACGGTTGAGAGGGATCACCTTTGTACTCGCCCAAGACTTCTCCGGATCGCTGAGGATTACCCGGCCAGGCATACCCATACGATCACTCCAACGGACACTCGATGAGCCTAGCTGACCCGAGTATTTCCTCACTGTTCGATCCCAAGCTCTGCCAAAGAAACTCTTCAAAGCGGGCAGGCTGCCTACTACCACGCTCATGCTACTTTCAACGACGCCCCAGACAGCCAGTCCAACCGGATCAGAGCGTGCGTGTGATATGATCTGGGTGAGGCGTACGAGAGCACAGGCAATGACGATACAGCCAACGCTGAATATGCCAACTAGAGCTAGTCGTTGGGCTCGGGAGACGTGCAAGAAGCTTAGGAGCTTGATCGGAAGTGCCATGATCATCAAATCAGTCAACACGTCCACGGCTGTGCTGTAGCTAATTGATATGACGCTGCCTTCGAGGTCAATTGGCTTCGCGCATTGTCCTGCTGAGTGTCAGTCTCAACATCCCTAATACTCCATCGCAGTGTGGAAGGCGCACCAAAGTCGAAGTAAGTACTTGGAGGATGGCAAGTCCAAACGGAAGCGATCCAGCACCCAACATAGGTCATTGCCGCGAAGATGACTACCGCCCACCAAATCTTACGGTAGATGGCGAGTCCGTTGAAGAGTCGATAGTATAAAGCCAGGAAGCTGTATTTGACAGACCATGTAACAGTCCAGAACAGCACGATGATGACGAACTGATATCGAACGTAGATGTTGCCTTGGTCGAGCAATGCTTTGCCAGCAGGTACCTCGCCGGCCGAGGCATAAATTAGATAGTAGAGCGAATGGTTTTGAAGTGTTTGGAGTATAGCTTGCGTCAAGAGGAAGAACAACGCCGCTAATAACCAGTAGTCGTCTGAGAACAATCGGCGGCTCTCAGTGGTGCGGACGTATAAGCGCAACACGACGAAGCAGCATGCAAGCGCAAAACCGCACCATGTGACAGTAGCCAGACCTTCCGGTGTAAGGCCACGAGCTGCGCCTGCCAGGCGAGCCTGGTTGATGGGATCGCCGTCGGAAGACATTTGTTAATGATGCGAAGTCAGGTTCTGTCAAATCATAATACTCAATGCACATGCAGTGGGCGCCAGATCCGAGTCCAAGAGTGCGTGATGCTGCGTATCTAAACGTCGACGAACGAGAGGGGAACGAGCTCCACTCGAGCCATGTTCAGCTACAGTGAGACATTGTTTGGCGAAAGGTCGGACTATACTGTCTAGAACGTATGCCTGTGAACATGATCGTTATGTGTGTTTGAGATTACCCATTGTGGCGGGTGAGAGAAGAGGCCGATCTCCATCGGTCCGCTGTTCCTGCTTGTGTGCACAATGCACGATACTGCATGCGTTGCTATCGACCGTGGAATGCTTGGGTACGTGCACCCCTTGCGCGACTGGATTTCTCCTTGTGACACGATGCTGTGAAGTTGTGTTCAGCATCTCATCATCGACTCTCTCGCATTGCCGTCTTTCTGAGCGCAAAAGCCTTGACGGAAGACATGCAGACATAGGCGCGCAGTGCTCACAACAAGATGTGTCTATTGGTGTCGAGGAGATGGTCTATTTTGCAACGCATATGGAAGGAGCGTATCGTTGAGCGGGAGGATGCGGAAGAGAAGCCGGACCCACCAGCATCTCGCTTGTGAAATGCTTGTTGCTCATCCCTGCATATAACAGCATTCCGACGGATCAGCCACTCCGTGTTTTGCTACGCTCTGTATATCTTGCTTCTGGCGGATCCATTGCACAGTCTGGATGTGAGACGTCTTCAGTTGTCAAGAAAACCATGGTTGACAAGCGTCTTCAGGGTAAAAGCCATGCTTCGAAAGAAGAACAAAAGGGTGCTCGCGAGCCAATCAATGGGGCCGTTGAAACATCGTCGATCATCCGTCATAGCCGTCTATCTGATATAAGGTTACGGCTGGAGGATGTAATGTGGTCGCACGGTGGCTAAAGGAGCATTCTCAGGGAGTCAGGCAATGGCGACTAAAATGCACAGACATCGCTGCTTGTTTTACCAATTCCCTTGATTGACGACCGAGCTCGTTTGGAAGTTTGATCACTTTGCAGCCCATCATGAGACACAGCTTTGTGCTCGTGGCCCTGTCCGTTGCGTGCCTCGTGACGGGGGGTGACTTTGGCACTGCAGATTGTCGATGCGTACGTCGGTTATGGGTCTTCCTTCGTGACGCTTCACCGCTAATCGTTGTGCTAGGTTCCTTCAGACGCATGCTGGCCATCGAAGGAAGACTGGGATGTGCTTAACTCCACCGTAAACGGCAAGCTGTTATCAACAAAGCCTATTGCTGTGTCGTGCTACCCTGGACCACAGCAGGACGCAGACCAATGCAAGTATGTTGATGAAAGCTGGAGCGATGCCGTTTTCCAAGCTTCTGAGCCCATTGGCCTAAGCTATCCGATCAACATCACGTGTGCTCCAGTCAATGCCTCCGGGGGAGAACAGCCAGGTACATGCGCTCTCGGTCGCCAGCCCCTCTACGCTGTCAACGCTACCACCGAGGGTGATATCGTTGCTGCGGTACAGTTCGCTGCTCGCAAAAACATCAGAGTGGTGATCAAGGAGACTGGTCATGATATTCTTGGCAGATCTGAAGGTGGATCAAGTCTTCTGATCTGGACACGGTATTTGCGCAATGGCATTGAATACCTCGACAGCTACCATCCTTCTTGCGCCCCAACCTGCAATGCCACTGCATGGACTGGCGCCGCAATCGGCATCAATGGTGGTTACACATGGTCTGATGTATATGCCGTTACCAAAGCAAACGGCAAGGTTGTCGTGGGTGGTGGTACGCCATCAGTCTCGACTACTGGAGGTTGGATGCAAGGCGGCGGCCACGGTCCAGCATCACGCGAATTTGGGCTAGGCGCGGACCAGGTCCTGAGTGCTCGAGTCGTACTAGCAGATGGCTGTGTTATAACAGCATCTCCGTGCGAAAATCAGGACATCTACTTCGCTATTCGTGGCGGCGGACCTGGCACGTACGGTGTCGTGCTATCCACAGTCATCAAAGCATGGCCCATGGTCGACGCCAAAGTCCAGAGCGTTGCAATAGCACCCTTGACAACAAACACAAGCGCTCTGCTCGATGCTATCGCCATTCTGTACTCCGCATACCCAGACCTGAACGATGCCGGCTACGCTGGTTATGGCACCTGGAGCATTGCATCTCCCGCACCTATCTTCGCGAATTTCACTGCTGGGTATGTGCACGGCTTCTACACATTCAACAAAACCATGGAGGAAACGCAGGACGCATTCGCCTCGACGCTCGAGAAACTAGTTCCTTTCAATGGAACGACCCTATTCGTATCAGTGACCTACAGCTCATTTGACGATTACTGGACCTTCTACAATGCGGTCTCTGGCGTCGAACCTCCAGTCGGCACCACGTCAGCTCTTGGTTCACGCCTATTCTCAAGAGCAAGCGTCCAAGAAGACACCGTCGGTCTACGAGGCATGCTCGATGTCATCGCTGGATCACCAGAAGAATTCACCAGCAACAACTTCGAACTCGTTTCCGGCGGGCAGGTCTTCAAAGATGCTTCTGATCCATATTCTGGTCTGAACCCAGCGTGGCGGATCAGTTACTTCAACAACATCATTGCGCGCGGTTGGGCTCCAGGCTCATCTGAAGAGACAAAGGCCGCCGTGATGCGCGATATCACCTATAACAAAATCCCCGCAATGGAAAAGCAGGCGCCGGATACTGGCGTCTACATGAATGAGGCTGATAGACTTGATCCGAATTGGCAGACCAACTTTTATGGGGACCATTACGAGCGACTGTTGGAGATCAAAGAAAGGCGGGATCCGACTGGTGTTTTCTATTGTCCTACCTGTGTCGGCAGTGCTGCTTGGAAGGAGGATGAAACGGGACGGCTGTGTAGAATTGCTTCATCGTAGGGATGCAATCGACTCTATTAGAAGTGTTCGAAAGTCTGTGTAAAGTGCTTCATTCGTAACCATCATATTATGTACGTGTGCTTGCTAGACCGTTAGGCTACCATTTGATCACCATTCATATCCAGGTAATGACATTTGCGTTCTCATGGCTTATCGCTAACAGCAACGGCACGGGGAGCTATAAAAACACGCATAAACTTCTACTTGATCGCCGTCTTGAGCTTTGGGTAAGGACAATTCTTCTTTGACTGTCCACATTTGACAAAAATGCTCTTTATTGTTTCGGCCGCCAATATCCATATTCCAATCAACGCAATCATCAGGGTCATATGCTGATCAAGTTTGACTTTGACATGTGATAAGCCCAGGGAACGACTGTAGATATCCATTGCAGGCACAAGTAATACTCCAGCCGAAGCCAGATCGATTCGCTCAGCGACATCCATATTGCAAACGCGATACCCGAAGTGAGCTCCCGCAAGAAACATGTTGAGCTCCAGCCAATATATACTCAAGATGCAATCGTCAATCATGACGCTTACCGAGTGGGGTTCCGATCGCCGGCTGCGGGGATGTGGTATAGCTCAAGCTTTTGGTGATACAATTGATATACCCGAGACATAATCCTCCGATAACAACACACAAGATCTCGAGCTAGTATCCTGTTCCTGTTGTTTTACCCTTGATCGTCTTTTTCTTCAGGGAAATCACACGAACTTCTTTCTCTGATTTTCTTGCGACGGGATTGAATTCGGGCGGAAGATACTGGATTACTAAAGATCGTCCTGGTGGGTCCACGTTGCCAATGCCCGACATGGCATTGAGCCTTGAGCTCTCGCATTTCTAAGCAATAATTTGTCTAATAAGACGATGTTTTCGCAGCTTCAACACTACATCTCTCACTGCCACGTCTCGACCCTACGCACGACCGAAACGAATAACCACCGCAACCCTCCTCCAACATGACATCATGGGAATCCCGCGCCTGGACCTATAAAGGCAGCGGCTACCCAGCCGGCCTCAAACCCTCCGTCGTTGAGGTCCCGCGAGGATGCGAACTAAAAGGCCTCTGGACCAGCGCGCACATGCTGGTCAACATCCAAGCATGTGCCCTCAACCCCGTCGACATCCAGATGATCAACTTCCTCAGCTCGCTCATACCGCTCAAATCCTACCAATCGGAGAAAGGCGTCGGGTGCGATTTCAGCGCGGTGGTGAGCGCGGGCGGACGCACGGGGTTCAAGAAGAACGATGAGATTTTTGGGTTGACGCTGAAGCCGTTCAAGTATGGAGGCGGAGCGCTCTCGCAGATGGCAGAGCTGGATATGGCGAACACGGTGGCGGCGCTGAAGCCGAAGGAGTGGAGCTGGGCGCAGGCTGCGGCTATTCCCTTGGTGTGGCTTACGGCGAGGACGTGTATCGCGAATGTGGAGGATTACGTGGAGAACTCGCCTGGGAAGAGGCTGGCGGTGCTTGGAGGCTCGTCGGCGACGGGGATTTACACGATACTGCTGGCGAAGAGGAGGGGTTGGAAAGTGATCACGACTTCTTCGGCTAAAAACAAGGAGTTTGTCACGTCGACTTTGGGAGCTGATCAGCATGTGGACTATACTTCTGTTTCGAGCGTACGCTCGGCGATCCAGGCATTCGAGCCTGACGCTGTGGTTGACTGTGTTGGTGGCACCGAATGCGTCGGCCTGCCCAGCAGCAAGCGCTATGTCACAATCGTTGGCGACAAGACCGGACGCACCCAGATGGGAGGTCCGGCAACATACTACAACCTGCTCTCGTGGCACACGCCGTTCCAGTGGGCACGATGGGCGCGCGGTCAAATCGGCCTTGGAGAGAAGTACGATGTGGTGATCCTCGAGATGAAGAAGGAATGGTTGGAGGAAGCGAAAGAGACGCTTGTGCCTGATCAGATCTTCATTGACAGCGAGTTCGCGTTTGACGATGCGCTCAAGGCATTTGAAAGGTTGAACACTGGCAGGTCGAGAGGAAAGGTGGTGATTAATGTTGGTTATGAGGGCCCTGGTCGCGCGGAGAGCTAGAGGGAATATTGGAGATATTGATTCATGTTAGCGTTCTCACGAAAATAACTCAATTGGCCTTTTCGTATGCGATCTTCGATGGCCTGGCCGCGTGTCGGCTGTCAGCTATTCCCACCACTATCAGGCTGGAAACAGCAGACATAAGGTAGCTCGAAGGTACCAGACCAGTGATCTCGATATTGGACATTCGGCCGGATCCAGACAATTGTCCAGCAAACAGCATGCCAGTGACAGGGTATAGTAGTAAGCATAAAAAGGCTCACCGATACGGCGCAAAGTCGTAGGCGGACTCGTGCACGGCGGCTCGATCATCGGGATTTGACTCGCTGCAGCCCAGTCTCAAATAGGAAGCCGCGAGAAGATATGAAGTGCAGCTGCGTTTCATCTCTCTGCATCCTGCGGCTTTTCCTCGTATAGAAGCGCTGGTATTTGGTCAGGCGCATACATCCGAGCATTTCTACTTGATCCGACTGACCTCTCTCCCTCTGTGGCCGCCGTCTGGTGACTGACTCGCTGATAAGGAGCGCACCTGACCATCGTCATTGTCTAGCCCTGTCTCGGCCTAAAGTCTGTCTACCAGCCTCCAGTCTCCGATACGAGACGCACGCTAAACTTGCCGCTCTCCAGAGAACTCCAACACCCTCCTAAACAATGGCTGGCCTCTTCACGAACAAGGAGAACAGTCCTCCACCCTCTCCGAAACCAAGACCTATGCCGTCTCCTTCTTTCCGCGGCGAGTCACATCTTTCGGGCTCTCCGTCGAGAGCGAGCTCGACAGCGCGTCTCGCAGCATCACCTGGTCCTGGAACTCCCACCTCACGAGGACAAATACCAATCGCAGGACACGCAAATTCTCAAACAGACTTGGATAATGGCGCTCCGCTTGCAGGTGCATCAGGCACTTCAGTGCCGGGACCTGGACCTTCGTCCTTATCCCAAGCACTGAGAGGCTCCATGGGACGGTCGCCGCCCAGATTCGCAACTGCATCGCAAGCCGATACTTTCCGTGGGAGCAGTCCGGGACGGCGTGCACCTATGGGAGATAGCAGCCAGCTTGGAGGAAGCCCGCGTCCATCTGAAGATCTGGAAGTGTTGAAGAGACATCTGGTGGGAGGGCAGCCCGGCTCACAGCCCAGCTCCTACAGGACAAACAATGGCTTCCCGAAGGATCAGGAGCAGCCCGCTGCAGAGGAAGAGGACTTCTCGAGTCTGCAACTACAGGGTGGAGATACCACACGACACATCTATCGCTACGCAGAAAAGCTGGAAAGAGAGCAGGCAGAGGCAGAAGGACGTGGACCGGGTCGCATGAAGAGGAGTGCGAGTGTTCACCTGCCTAGGGATGAAGACGAAGACAACGAGATCGCCAATATTCAGATGCCAGGCGGATTCAGGAGACATCATCTCAAACGCACGGCTGCGTCGCCCGCTCCTTCAAGTATCAACCCGCGACAACGAGAGTATGGTACATTGGGCGAGGATCAGGTCGTACCGGCGCCTCCTCCTAAGTTCTTGACCAACAACTTTATCGAATTCTTGACCTTGTACGGTCATTTCGCCGGTGAAGATCTTGACGAGGACGACGAGGTTCTGGGCCCGGATGAGTACTTTTCTTCCGATGCCTACGACGATGCAACAACGGATGGCGGTGACCGACGGTCAGATGATGGCTTGGGCGAGGATGCTGCGCTTCTTACACCTGGCAAGCGCAAGCGCAAGAGAAAGACCAAGGAAGCCGGTACTGGCACGCCTATGGGCGCTGCTCTGCTTTTGCTCAAGTCTTTCGTCGGCACTGGCGTCCTGTTCCTACCCCGAGCCTACCTCAATGGTGGTATGATGTTCTCTAACATTGTGCTTCTACTAATTGCCCTCTTGTCGTACTACTGCTTCATTCTCCTCGTCTCTGTGCGACTGAAGGTCAAGGCGTCGTTCGGTGACATGGGCGGCATAATCTTCGGCAAGCACTTCCGCAACATGATCAACTTTTCGCTCGTCATTTCCCAGATTGGCTTTTCGAGTGCCTACATTGTTTTCGTGGGCGAGAACTTACAAGCTTTCATCGAAGCTGTGTCACATTGCAAGACATCGATTGACATCAAGTGGGTCATCTTGATGCAGATGATCATCTTCCTACCGCTTTCTCTCTACCGCAACATCAACCACATTCAGAAGATGGCTCTCGCCGCTGATCTTTTCATTTTGCTCGGCCTCGTTTACATCTACTTCTACGATGTCAAGACCATCGTGCACCAGGGTGGCATCAGCGACATCCATGATTTCAACCCCAAGGACTGGACACTGTTCATCGGTACTGCGATTTTCACTTTCGAGGGTATTGGCTTGATCATTCCGATCCAGGGCAGCATGAAGGAGCCGGGCAAGTTCCCCACTGTGCTTGCCAGCGTTATGACAATTGTCTCCGTTGTTATGATCAGCATCGGCGCTCTTTCCTACGCCGCCTACGGTAGCCACACCAAGACCGTCGTTCTGTCGAACATGCGCCAAGACAACAAGCTTGTCAATGGAGTTCAGTTCATCTACTCCGTCGCCATTCTGCTTTCGACACCTCTGCAAATCTACCCTGCCATCGAGATCACCAGCCAGCAACTCTTCAGCAGGACAGGCAAATACAACCCCTGGATCAAGTGGAAGAAGAACGTCTTCCGCTTCGCCATGGTCACCCTCTGCGCCATGATCGCATGGCTCGGCGCCAACGATCTCGACAAGTTCGTATCCATCGTCGGATCTTTCGCTTGTATTCCGCTCGTGCACATTTACCCTGTAAGCATTTCCCTAGTCCTAAACCCGCAGGTTCAATACTGATATCCATCACAGCCTCTGATGCACTACCGCGCCGTCGCCACCCGCCCTTGGCAACGCATTGCCGACATCCTGCTCGTCATCCTTGGCTTCGTCGCCATGGCATATACCACCGGCATCACGGCCATCAGCTGGGCGAGCGGTTCTCAAGCGAAGCCTCCTAGCTATTGTGATACTTTGAAGGCGCTGTAGAGCTTTCCTTGATCATCTCTAAATTGCATGCAGGAAGCGCGTTTTTTGTTTGTATTGCTAGAAGCATAGAAGGGTGAAAGACTGGAATAAATGCAAATTGTGGTGCATGGAGGGTGGTGCATGCATGGTTTGTCGCTCTTGTCGTTGGATATAGGGAGGTCATGAGATTTTTGTACATACCCGCAAGGATCAAGTCTCACCATGCGAGCTGCCATATCTGGTTTCCGGACTCAATGGTAATCCTGTGAAGGTGCATGTCATTGGCAGTACATACGATTTGATGCATTGCAAGACCCGCCAAACAGGAGCATGACCTGATTTCCGAATCATTTTGCTTTCAGAGATTTATCTAGAATCAAGCAAACTATGTATCAGCAGAAGATGCTATCAATGCGCGTACGTGTGTTGAACAAAAATGATGTACCAGTGAGATGAGGGTGAAGCTGAACATGTGTCTCGGCTGCACCGTGCTTGCGACGCCCGACCTGAACGAGAATACCAGCCATGTTGGCCATTGAGAGATCATGCTGGGTCATCACTGGACACGTGGTAATGCGCGCAAGCGCACTTGATACCTGTGCAGAACGGACTAGATAGACCGGATGCGTCCTATCTGGGTTGCAGCCGCAAAACAACAAATGTATATACGCCGCTCTGATGACCAGTTGTTCCGCGAACATTCGTCACAATATATTGGGATGGGCGATTTGGGCAGCTAGCGTGGTTGCTCGTACCTCAGGTGTGGTCGCTCCTTCCTCGTCCTGCGACGCTAAGCGGACGTTAGTGAAAGCACTACAACAGTAAAGTCAACAACATATGCATATACACGTTGCAAAGCAACTGAGCCATGCGGATCGGGTTCCAAGTGAGGAGTAGCAATCCATCAAAAACACCTTTCTGCCTTTGGTGGATTCGTGGGTCAGCTGCCAAATTCAGCGTATAGTGTGTTCGCACTCTTAGGTGATGATCTGATTTAAATGACAAGTAGTAGCTATCTACTTGACCATGAGTTACATATTTAGTGCAGTGTGAGATCGCATGAGTGTATGGGAAAAAATTGGTGGCGACAATTATTGTGCTTACATGTCACGTGCGCCTGCTGCTCCTTCCCTACATATTTCAGCGGAGGTAAGTGAGCACAACGTAACGACAACGTCCACACTACGAACCATCATTCGTTAGACCTGGCAATCGTCAAAATAACAGTAGACTACACTGTTCCGTCCAAAAGAGGAGTAGCATTCCATTACGAATGTCTTTCTCCATTTGGCTGGTTGGTGGGTCAGCTGCCTTTAAAGCGCGACTGTTCCGGCCAGACGAATGATAAACCAGCTAGATATCGACTTCAGAATCCACCTTGGCCGGTAATCATTCCGGCCATCTAGTATATACGAACGAATTCCCCCAACTCTGGACATCTTCCTTTGTCTAAACTATCAAACATTTCCTACATTCTTTGTCAACATCATCAAGTGATCGTTGAAAAGCACGTGACCTTTGCCAAGATATATTCGTCGAATATCATTGTCCTTCTTCTTTGATCATACATCGATCATACTTCGATCCATCCTTCGTCAATATGACTCAACACTCTCCAGCATTCCTGCAGCATGTTGAGGATGACCCAGTCAACCTGCCTCGTACCTTGGACCCCTTCACGGTCACAACGTCCAATGGCTTCATGCCCTTGCAGACCCCTCAGACCGAACTTCCAAAGGCTTTTGATCCCATGATCAAGTTGGTCGAACGTATGCCCATCGTCAAGGAAGATGGTACCCCAGGCCTGTTGGCATCATACCAACTCGGTCCAACCATCGACCTTAGCGATGCCCTTCCTGACTTGACCGATGAGATCGACAAGCTTCTCGTCGATGGGAAGCCGGACTTGGTTGCTGCCACTGCCATCTTCCGTGACTACTCCTTCCTTGCTTCGGCTTATCTTCTTGAGCCTTGCTGGGAGAAGTGGTCCAAGGACTCTCAACAGGGTTACGGTTTGGGTCGTCAGAGGTTGCCGAGGAACCTCGCTGGGCCCTTGGCTAAAGCTGGGAAGCTGTTAGTACTATGCAGTCAATGTCCATGTTCGATGATACTAACATAACTCAGGATCAACATGCCTCCTTTCATGTCTTACGTCGCCTACTCTACCTACAACTACCGCTTCGCAGACCCATCCATTGGAACGTCCAAGTATGACAACCTTCGACTGGTCCGCGCCTTTGAATACGGTCTCGATCCCGCTTCCTCCGAAGCAGGCTTCGTCCTGACCCATGTCGACATGGTCAAGCACTCCCCCGACCTCATCAAAGGCGCAGTCGACATGCTCAACTCCGTCTCCGCCAATGCCGGCCCGGAAGATGTCAGCGTGGCTTTCCACCACATGCTCGACGCGATGCAACGCATCGAAGCGTCCATGGAGACCATGTGGGCCAACAGCAGACCGAAGGACTATATTCAATACAGGACTTTCATCTTCGGCATCACCAACCAGTCCATGTTCCCCAACGGCGTCGTCTACGAGGGCGAAAACAACGAGGAGCCCATGTCTTTCCGCGGCGAGTCCGGGGCCAACGACTCTATCATTCCGCTGCTTGACAACCTGCTGCAGATCCCCATGCCGCAGAACCCGCTCACGAACATCCTCAAGGACTTCCGAAGCTACCGTCCCAAGCCGCACCGCGAATTTCTGGAATACGTCCAAGCAAGGGCCGAAGAGGTCGGTGTGCGAGAGCACTGTTGCAAGGACGCCGGTACTGCTGTCTTGTACTTGAGGCTTCTCGAACACGTCCGCAGCTTCCGCTGGAGGCACTGGCTCTTCGCCCGCGAGTACATCATTCGTCGCAGCAGCCACCCGACGGTAAGTCACCGCATACCATCACTATTCATCGAGCTATACTGACACACATCACAGGCGACCGGTGGCAGCCCCATCGTGACTTGGCTGCCAAACCAGCTCTTCGCTGTCATGGATCTGATGCGCAATGTCTGGTATGGCCTGAGCGAAGAGGAGCGCGCGGCGGCTGGCAAGAAGGTCAACGAGATGATGGCGAATGTCGAGGATGCGAACGAGAAGTTGGACAAAGAGGTTGAGCGTTGGTGCCAGGAGCGGGGCGTTCCCAATAAGCAGTAAGGCTGATAGCATTGCGATGAATTGCATGGTTGTGCCGCACTTTCGATCTGAGCAACTGTTACATGAGGAGCTTGCTGTAAACGTTCAAAGACGATCGAGCAAATACACACACACACAAGAGTCGCGTTTGCAAATCGTGTTACGATGCTGTTGTACGACTATGTCAACAAACCTACCACAGCGACACTCCCTAGCACTTTCGCGGCTGGTAACAGCATTGTATCAATTCCTATGCGCCGCAATGCCATCGTCGTAGCCACGAATTCATCGCACCTTGGCCTGTGTCTGCAAAATATCGAGAACACACAGGGCTAAGATTGTATCTGAGAGGTCTTACTATGCAATCAATCAACCTCCCGCAGTCAGCCTGCAAGCTGGTCAGCTTCAAAAAGCATCTCAATACAAAATAAAATTGTGTCCCTACCCTTCCCTTTCCAACTTCGGGTTATAATCATCCTTCAACAAATCCATATTAAAGTCCCTGCCATTCGCTCCTGTAATCTCTTCAATCCGCTCAGGGCTCATTGCAGTACCCGCTGCTTTTGCGCCAACATCCTTCTCCTTGATATCCTTCTTTTCACCGGTCTCTTTGTCCTCAGCCTTGCCTCCGTCTTCAGCACACCCGCAGTCGTAGAAGTCGCCAATGTTCGCGCAATCAAAGATATCCTTTTTCAGACTCTTATTGACCTCGTTGTGAACATGGCAAGCCCACACAGCCGCCGCAGACCGCGAGGATGTCTGCGGAGGAAACTTGTCCAGAATCTGGCGGAAGTGCTCGCTGCACTCGCCGCAGGGATACAAGCGCTGGAACAGGTGGATGTAGCTCTTCAGCGCCGAGCTCTCGTCCTTGGTGGGCTTGTCGGGGAAGCGCGCCATGACGGTGTGGAAGTACTTCCACGTCGCGCGGCCGAGCTCTGCTTTGGCGGTCTCATTGCCGAGCTTGGACATGATGGAATGCCCATTGAGCTGTTCTGCTGTAACGGCGACAGGAGCTTGGGAATCGGGGTGGGCTTGCGTGAAAGCAGGGTCGAGATGACGAGGAGTCCATGCTGGCATGCCGCGGAAGAAAGAGACGAATATCCATCCGGCGAGAATAGAGCCAGTCAATAGCGTAATGATGTAGCGTCGGGATGCGCCTGGTCCGGCCATGGCTGCTGTGTGGAAGGGTATATGTATATGCGAAAGGATTGATTGGTGATAGATGCTTGTACCACAGAAAAGGTGGCAAAGATCGAGTATTAGGTGAAGTGAAGTGGTATAGTCATCCTATACGAGAAGAACCGCCAGAATCTCCCTTCCAGGTTGGCGGCGGATGTCCGTTGGTCTTTGTTCTGGACACGAGCTCGCTTCGTCACCTCTTCAAACTCCGGCTCATTCGGATAGAGCCGCCAGCGTTTCATCACTCTCTCCAGCCAGCTCAGGCCAGGCAACATGCATTACGCGCACGTGAGCGTGGCGTCTGTGGAAGCCGATGGACCAGATTATGTGAGAACGTCGCGACCGCTCTTCTATTTTACAATCGCACATACACAATACCGACTCGACCACTACTGACTTGCACTCGGGCGGATCACACTTGCATAATCTTCCGGCGATGATACCAAATTGAACGTTTACTCCTTCCCAACTAGCGACGTTTGGTCTTTGAGCGTTCTGATAAAGTCACTCGTTATTGAGACTTGAGGACATCGCACTACACAAATATGGCGACCACCGAACCGTCGTCCGAGCAGCGAGAGCTATCTCTTGTGGGCAAGGTGGAAATGCGTATTGCACTTGCCGACACCGACGCCAAACTGGAGTCATCACTCAAGACATATCTAGCACCTCTTCTCCTCAAGCTAGCATCGGAGCACCAGAGTGTACGCAACAAAGTCATCACCATCTGTCAGCACGTGAACACAAGAGTCAAGCCGGAGTCGATCCAGCTGCCCGTGGCGGCGCTTATCAAGCAATTCAAGGATCAACAAAGCTCGCTTATCCGCCATTTTGACCTGCTGTACATCCAGCAGGGTGTCGATCGATTGAAACTGTCTGAAAAGTCAACACTTCTTCCTGTTGTAATTAGTGGTATCGCGAAGAGCGACAGCCATGGTCCGACGATCTTCAACCTTCTTCTTCGGCTGTTGGAGACGTTCCAGCTTCCGCCTCGAGGCGATAAAGCCGACGTCGAATTACGCACAAAACACGAAGTGTCTGATCAAGACGCTGAATACCTTGCATTCTGGCTTGGAAGACTCCTTCTGTTCTCACCACAAAAGACCACAAACCAGACATGCCCCGGCCTGACACCAGAAGAATATACATTCTTCATAGTCCAGGGCAAGCCAGGCGTCTGGGATCCAGCTCAAGGTGGAATGAACTTGCTGCGTACAAAGGTGCTCGCGGCGAGACTGCTTGCAAGCGGTCTGTTCAACGAACAGGAACGTTTCCTGCCTGCTCTATTCGCATCCGCAGACACAGCATCGACCATTAGCGATATTGGAGATGACATGATGAAGCGTACATTGCCAGCCACAGATCTCGAAGACGAACAGCTGGTTCACAAATTGTTCGCTCTATATTTCGACGAAGGACAGGCTCCGAGGGTGCGCCCTCCGCTTCGAGTGAAGATCCTGGGGTTGCTCGGCAAGTCCAACAAAAGCACCACTTTCGCCAACAAGATCATGAGTCTGGTTGAAGACGGTGTGGCTCCGCCAGAGTCAGACGGCGAAGATTCGACCATGTCAGGCATACCTTCAACGTAAATTCCCCCTTTAAGTTCACGAAGCAGTCGGTGATTTGGAGTCTGCGTCTTGAACCTGCTCAGAGATAGCATGATTTTCGGCTAACGTGCATACAGGAATCGCACAAGCATCGGGCGTGAAGCAACCAAGCTGCGATCTGCTGTCTTCTCTTACGTCAATTTCGTCGCCAGGTACGGTGGCGAAGAAACTCTGCATGCGATCGCACCGCGAGTAGTTTCGAGGCTGCGAGACTTCATTGAAAACCAGGGCTGGCCGAAGGTCGGTGGTAACGAGGATCTGGTGTCCCGCGGATACGCATACGAAGTCATTGGCATGCTTGCAAAGGCAGGTCCTCGTGAACTCCTGGTAGAGACGGAAGGCACAAACCTTGATCTACTACGATATCTCTTCAGCTCACTAGCGCAAGACACTTCCGGCGGTGCGATTATAGTCAGCATCGAGGAGGCATTGTCCACCCTGCTCAGCGCATTCGCTCGTTTGACGCTCAACTCGTCTGAGCAATCGGTGTTGGAGGACCTCCTCATAGAGCAAATGGAGCTTTCATCTGACCTGGAAGGCAACAAGCGTTTACGGAGCACCAGATATGTGACTGTTCGCTTCGCCAACAGATGTCTTCCCTTCAGCTCTGTCAAAGCAAGATGGGTGGATGTGCTTGGCATTGGCGCAAGAGGCGAGCGCATGGAGCTGCGCGAGGAAGCCGAGCGTGGTCTCAGCCCGTACTGGTACCGCATGCTAAACGGTTCTTCTGCTATCTCCGGCGTCGACTCTGTACCATTCCCTGCTTTCAACACAATAATCGAAGAGTTTTTCACTGGCAGAACGATCGACTCCGATGAAGAGGCCATGGCGGTGGCGCGAGATGCGAACAAACTACGCAAACATTGTTTCCCACATATGACTGCTTTTGCTCGCCGGATACTGTTCAACGAAGCACTCACTGCCGCCGGCAACCCGCCCAACATGGATCACGAGTGGGAACGAAGGCTCGATGCAGCAGCAGAAAGCGACGAGAAGGCCAGAAAGGCGATCAAGCAACACATCTTGACAGTTGGAGATAAGCACCCTCAAGCTCTTGCGATCTTAGAGTGCGCCCTGTTCGAAGGCGTCGCCGCCGATCCCAGCGCGCCTCAAGACCATCTCGTTGAGTTCCTATCGCTTGCATCGAACCAGCTAGTTCAGAAACTCGCTCCTGCTGTCGACCAGCTACTACCGTCTATCTTGTCCAACCACCACAATGCTCGTATGGCGACCGCTCATGCATACGCTATTATTGCTACGCATCCAATCGCCAATCGCGCTGCCATAGATGGGCAGATCAGGCAGTTGATCGAGAAGGCTGCAGGCTGGCAAGTGGCCATTGGTGCACAGGGCAACCAGGTACATGGCGCTGTTGTTACGCTTGGCTTCTTCTTCGGCCGTGCCTACTATAGGGATGTCGATGGTTTCAAGAGCAATGAGCTATATCAGAAGTTCCTGCCTCTGTTGATGGAGATGATAATGTCGGCGAAGGACTCATTGATTAAGGAAGCTTGCTTTGTCGCCCTTGGTCAACTCTGTATGTTCGGTGCATACGTCCCAAAGAACGATACCGTGAAGCAAGCTATCGACAAGATCTACGAGGTGGCGAAGACTGGCAATGAACAGGCAACTCTATGCCTAGGCCAGGTCTCAATGGTGCTTGATGAAAGCGAGGGCGATGCGAAAGACAGCAGCCTCACTTATGTCATCGAACAGCTGCATAAGCTCCATGAAGTCAGGCAGGCAGAAGTCCACTTTGGCGTCGGCGAAGCCTTCAGCTACGTCGCTTCAGGATGGAAGTCTAGCGCTCTCGCGGCCAAGCTTGACATCGAAGGACCTATGCCGAATGGACCAAAGAGGCAGACAACATTGGAGAAGCTCGCAGATCGCTTCATCAGCGATTGTGCGCAAACTAAGCCGTCGCTCAAGAAGGCTGCTGCTATGTGGCTCCTTTGTCTTGTTCAATTCTGTGGTGAGGAGCAGGAGATTCAAAGCCGTCTCGGACCCATTCAGATTGCATTCAAGCGCTGCCTTACCGACCGCGATGAGCTGGTGCAGGAGACGGCTTCTCGAGGCCTGGGGCTTGTGTACGAGAAGGGCGATAGGAGCCTCAAAGACGACCTTGTCCGCGATCTCGTTTCCTCGTTCTCTTCCGACAAGTCCACAGGCCTTGCCGGCACCGTATCAGCCGACACGCAGCTTTTCGAACCCGGCGCCCTACCTACCGGCGATGGCTCGGTGTCGACTTACAAGGACATCATGAGCTTGGCATCGGAAGTGGGTGATTCAAGTTTGGTATACAGATTCATGTCGATGGCTTCATCCAACGCTATCTGGTCTAGTCGAGCAGCATTCGGCCGCTTCGGCCTGAGCAACGTGCTTTCAGATTCGAGCGTGGACGGCTACCTAGCCGAAAACCCAAAGCTATATCCTAAGCTCTTCCGCTACAGATTTGACCCGAACCAAGGCGTGCAGAGGTCCATGAACGATATCTGGAATGCTTTGGTCAAAGACTCTTCTGCGACCATCGACAAACACTTCGACGCAATCATCGAGGACCTCTTGACCAGTATTCTGGGCAAGGAATGGCGTACTAGACAGGCAAGTTGTGCCGCCATTGCTGATCTGGTGTCGGGTCGTCCGATGGAGAAGTACGAGCCTTATCTTGAGAGAATCTGGAACAGCTGCTTCAAAGTGCTGGACGACATCAAAGAGTCAGTACGCACGGCTGCTGCCTCTCTTGCGCGGACACTGACAGGTATACTTACACGTGCACTCGAGGCTGATCATTCTTCCACGAAGACGGCGTCGAGCATGCTCAAGCACGTATTGCCTTTCTTGTTGTCACCTTCTGGTATGGAGTCCAGCGCGAAAGAAGTGCAAGCTTTCGCTGTACGAACTCTTCTCGAGATCATCAAGAAGAGCAATGGTCAAACACTGAGGCCCTTCATTCCCGAGTTAGTGGAACGTCTGGTGGGCTTACTGAGCTCTCTGGAACCCGAAGCAGTGAACTACATTCATCTGAACGCATCGAAGTACAACTTGACAGAGCAGAAGATCGACGACATGAGGCTGTCAAGCGTGCGAAGCAGCCCGATCATGGAAGCCATTGAGCGTTGCCTGGACTTGGTGGACGACGAGACGATGCGAGAGCTCCAGCCGAGGCTCGCAAATGCAATGAAGAGCGCTGTCGGCCTGCCGTCCAAGGTCGGCTCGAGCAGGATTCTGGTTTCGCTAAGCACGAGGAGGATGGCAGTCTTCAAGCCCGTGGCGGACGAATTCATGAAGCTGATCGAGAAGCTTGTCCTTGATCGCAACGAGACCGTGGCTAGCTCGTATGCTGCTTCGGCTGGATATGTTGCACGACATGCTTCTGATAAGCAAATATTGAAGATGGTTGCCTTCGCGAAGGGCTTGTATTTCGATTCCGAGCATGACCGGGAGCGAAGGAGGTAAGTTGCCGGTTCCCCTAATTAATTGTTTCTTTTGCTGACTAGTGCCTAGCCTGACCTCAGCCGAGCTCATGTTCGCTTTCGCCAAACAAGCGAGCGACAGATTCAATAGCCTTGCTGCCTCGATTCTGCCGTTCGTTTTCGTGGGTAAGCACGATTCCCACTTGGCGGTCAAGGAGCAATTCCAAAACACATGGGAAGAGGCTGTTGGTGGCTCTAGGGCTGTCCTGCTCTATCTCAAAGAGATCTTGGACCTGTCTAGTACACACCTTGACTCTCCCCAATGGACGTTAAAGCACACAGCCGCGAGAACGGTGGCCGACTCGGTGATGGCTGTGTCGGTAAGCGAGGGACAGGTGTCGAGCGACGCCGCTAAAGTGCTATGGCCCAGTTTGGAGAAGGCGTTGGGCGGCAAGACATGGGAAGGCAAAGAGGTGGTGTTGACTGCATTTGTCAAGTTCGTCCAAACCGCAAAGGCATGGTATCTGAAGGATTCAGCTGTGGCTGCAGGGATAGTCAAGGTGAGCACGCGATTGCCACGCGAAAGGCGCATACATGCACCACATGAGACATAGGGCTAACACGTGGTTGCCACGCAGATCGCCGTCAGGGAGGCAAAGCGTCAGAATGCAGCCTACCGTCCGCATGCGGTAAAAGCTCTGGCGCAAGTCGCTGAAGCGCGCCGAGACATCGATATGCACGAGACGGTAATGGGCGTGATCAAGCCTTTGATTGACGACGACACGGAAAGTGACCCGATGGATGTCGACAAGGACGAGTCGAAGGCTTCGGGGGCGGCCGAGACGTGAGTAGACGCCATTCGTCGCACAAAGTGACAGAAACGTGGGTGGTGACACAGAGCTAACTGCTTGTAGACGAGACAGCACAATGGCTGCTGCCACAGAGGCGATCTTCGCTTCCGTCAATCCGGATATAGTCAAGGGCGACAGACTGCGTGAGCAAATTACCGCGGCGCTGGAAGAGGCACGAAGATTGCGAAACCCCAACATTGCTCTCCAGAGAGCAGTCTACAAGGGCATTGCTGGTCTGTTCGGAAGCCTCGCGAAGTCGGATGCAAGCGAAGATGCCGCCGCGGGAGATCATGCCCTTTCAGCCTTGAAAGAACACCTCTTCCGCGCAGACGCAGGCAGTGAGGCGAACCGGCTTCTGCGTGCCGACGCCATCACTGCAGTAGTCAACTTCTCGAAGGTGTTGGCTGCAGAACTGCGCCCGGCTGTTCTCACCTTGGCCAAGGAGGACCCGTCCACCCTGGTTAGGAGTCGGCTTTCAAGCGCTGCAGACGCGTCAACATCCTAGTATATAACAGTCGACTGCACGTGGCAGTGCTGGAACGACGACACTAAAGCAGGTAGCCTGCGGCTGAATGACAAAGAGTGTATCCCACGTTCTCGCAATACAGCCAGCTTGTTATCACTCGCATCCCGTGTGTTATTAGTACATCCTTGACAAAGGGTAGAGCCGAGATAGAGCCATGCAGTCTGATCAAGCTGTCCATCATGACTGGGTCGGCACCTGCTGTGTCGATCTGACGATCATACGTTGCCAGTTACCATGGACCCGGATTCCGACGGGGAAGCATCCGGTTGATGAAGTGACATGCTCCCGGGGCAGACCCCTAGCGGCGCCGATGCAAACCATGCATTCTCGCAGCCATCGGCTAGACATTCGAGAAATTGAGACTACACCTGCGTGCAAAATTCTTGCTTGCAGGCCCGGCGCAGTGTGTTGTTGGGCATCGAAGCAGAGACATGGTTAGGCGGGCTAGAACGCTCCAGACCAGCCCCCAGACCGTAAGGCTGGGATCGCGTAAATGCAGCGTCATTGGACGTCTTCACTTCCCCCATGCCCGTCATCCTCCACCATGCATAGCGCCATCCACCCTGGGCTCGCGTGGCAGGCACATCTCTTCTTTCGGGGCGCATTTTCGATTCCAAGCGCTCGTGGTGTTTGCGTGCGCGTCTATTCCTCGGAGTTGCTAGACGGGCGAAGTCGCTGTGGGCGGTTAGCATGCTAGCTATCGCAAATAGCACCAATTCCACATCCCGCATCGGCGTACTCCGGTGAGCCACTGACCACCAGGTGCCGTCGTCATTTGACTAGCTGCTACGGTAGGACGCATCCGGCGCTTCACCACGTGGCGATCCATATCACACGTCCCAATCCTGGCATCGCCCCCGGCCCTGAAGGCTTTTGCTTCGCTTCATCACCTAACTCAAATGCTCACAGGCCATCACGCCCGTGGGGTCTTGTGTCTAGATGAACCTGGCCAACCATAGCACGCTCTCGCCAATTGCAATGCCTGTCACCCTACTATATCACAGCTCACCCAACGAGCGCCATGCCGGCTGATCTAAGAACGATTGCTTGCTAAAGTTGCTATCCATGCCAGGCCGGCGATGGCGCTTTACGGAGGGATCCACTCCCTCGTGGCCGCCAGCCTGTTTGCACACAGCCTTGCAGCCGTGAAAATTAAGCCCCCGGCATGTTCCTGCCTAGCCACAGGCGTATAATTCCCACCCTATACTTGGGCGTTATGGGCCAACCCGGTAGTATTCGTGTGCCTGCCGACCGCCGTCATCCTGCCTGCGCACTCGGTTTGCAAACTCTTTTCGACTGTGGCTGCAGTCTCTCTGTGAGCCGGCGGCCTTACCCATCCGAGCAGTGTGGCACTCCATATCCATCACTGTGCCTCCCGAGTCTCCATATCGCGTCTGGCTAAGACATGCCGCTTTCTTCAAGCTTCGATGAACTAGCATAAAGTATCTTTCAGCGGCTGGCCCCAATGCCCTCGACGGATCACTGCCGTTTTGTACCTCTGATCTGATTACTACTCGGGTCGCCTCCAATGCCTCTGACATCCATTCTCAAGTGGTGCTGACAGCCCGCCCATCTGTACGCAACACACGGCCCGCGTTCGACGCCACGTCTTGGATCCTTCCATGGTCGTTGCGTGAAGGAGTGAAAGTCGCACAGCACAACTCATATATCGAAATGCCACCGTCTGGAGAAGACTCTCCATCCCGGCCTGCTCGAACTCGAGTTCCTTATCCACCACTGGCACCGCGAAGCACAGCCGAGACATCGCCACGAGATCGTCGACTTTCAAGTCCGTTGGCTGCAGCAAGACCGGGACGGCTGTCTCACAGGTCGCGAGCTGGGTGCTGTAAGTCATGATGCATTCGGACCTTTTAAATTGAGAACTAATCATTCTCTAGACACATGCAGGGGGAGAAAGGTACGCCATAGTGGTATTCAGGCTGCATCCATCGGTAGCTGACTTTCCACAGGTGAAATGCGACGAAATTCAGCCGAGATGTGGTGTACGTTATCGCGATCACGATCATCGATGGAACCTTGCTGATTCAACTGCTACAGCCTTGCACACGCCTTCACAGAGATTGTGATTGGGAAGTGAGGTGGAATGTAGGTAATCTTTGGGCATTCTCCTGTCAAAGCATGATGAGTCAGAAACTCATCAAGGACGCAGTTCAGCGACGCTACGTCCAGTACACAGAACAAACACAGCAATGTCACTACATCAGGGAGTTCTGTCTGGGACCGTAAGTTTTGCGATCTTGATCTTCGACATAGTTCTAATCATTGCACAGCTACTGTTAAGCCGGATAGTCCAAGAAATTCGGATTCTGGTCTAAATTTACCTGCATTCGCAACGCTTACGAACGACGAAGATCGCGAGCGCAAAGCCGAGACAACCCTTCCAGGCACCTACAGTGTTGTAGTCACTCCCAAGAGTTTTGCAGATTTACCAGAGTACGCCATTGCTAGTGGAAGTTCCACAGCAAGAGGTCAAACAAGCGCACGACAGCAAGCAAGAACTGGATCTGGGTCCAGCAACAGAGCAAGATCGGATCCTAACGTGATAGTCTTGGATCGATTCGAGGATCTGTCACCAACGACTTCAGTGACATCGCCATTGGTCCCTTCAATCAGGCAAGGGAATTTGCCAGAGACTCTTCAGCACATGTCGTTGAGCGTGCCATCTGTTTCTTCCACTTCGTCGCAGGCCAGTACGCCCGTCACATATTACCCACCCGCCGAAGGCCGTCTTGTTTCGCACTTCCGCAGATACATTGTCACGCGACTGGTGCCCAGAAACATCGAGGAAAACTACGGCGTCGGTTCAGCGCCAATCAGGGACATTTTCGAAGACGAAGCAACCAGATTCCCACCCGTAAGCAGCATCTTGGTGCCTGTCGAAGATACGTGCTGACACATATGAAGCTCCACCATGCTATTTGCGCTTTGAGTGCCCTCAACCTCAGCTATCGCGGTCAAGCTACTCTCGAAGAAGCCATTGAGCATTACGATCGAGCTCTCTCCGTGCACGCGCCAACATCATCGGCCGACGACCTCCTATCTGACGGCGTCTTCCTACGACACTACCTGCTGTTCATTTACGACATCTGCATGACCGTCGACGCAAACGATGCAGGCGCTGCAATGTGGGTCGATCATCTAAAACACCTCGTCCGCCTGACGCAGAACCGCGTTGCTCGATTCGGCAAAGAACCACACGCATTCGTAATGCAATCTATATGCGCATTCGACATGTACGCTTGCCTCATGGGCAACGGTAACTGCGACTATTTTCGAACCGTTCTCTCACAACAGATCGTCCCTCCGCTGGGCGCTTCATTGACACCAGCGTCGCAGCAAGGACGTTCCCTCTGGCCCAACGAGGCACACAACTACCCAGTCATGAATCTTGTGCGAGGCGTGATGATCCACACATCCAACCTAGCCCAAATAGCACAACAATTCCGCCGTGAAGCTGCAGATCGAACGACAGTCTCTCCAGGTCGATGCGCAAGCTGGCAAGCCCAAGTCTTCCAGCTGCAAACCGAATTGAACAATTTCTGGCAACAAGCATATCCCGAGTTCCTTGAAAAAGACTCTCCAATGGCCGGTCAAACGTTAGACGCACGGATGCGCTACGTCTTCGAACACGTAAGCCAGGACACACTTTCGCTGACCAACATTCCTCAAACTAACAAAGTCCTCCAGGCATTCCTCATGTACCAAGCATCAATCATCTACTCCCGAACCTCGATGTTTCCTGGCCAAGCCCTCATCCCCACCGCCAATCAAGCCGCCTTCCTCGCCGACACCAACACCCGCGTCTCGCACATCATCACCCTCACCATGAGCATCTTTGCGAATGGCGAGCTCGACAGGCGCGAAGTCGTCTTCCCGGTCTTCATGGCTGGCGTCGCGACCAGCAACCCCAATGCCAAAGCCAAAGCGATAGAATTGCTAAAGTCGTACGAAGGGCACGGGATAGGGCAGAATACGAGTGTGGTTAGGAGACTGCTTGTTGCTGTCTGCGACGAGCAGAATCGGCGGGTGGCGGCTGGGAGACGGATGGAAGAGGTTGAGTGGCTGAGGTTCGGGCGGGAGAGAGGGATGAGCGTTGTCAACTGTGGGTTGTGAGTTGTTGCTGCTTGAACTATAGATACCAATGATATTACTAGCGATTTTGTCTGTACGCAAGCCTTTGACTGCACCACGGCTGATGTCATATGCAAAGTGCGAGGACAAGGAGGCCAATGCTAGACAAACAAACAATGGCAATTTCATTTCATGATCTTCTATTCATCCAAACACGCCACCGCGATGCCTCCATGGTGAATTGATTTTCCAACGCCGACTCCGTGGTCGGCTCGTACTATGCAGTCCGACGCTACCGAGCGAGCACAACAACACCTTAAACCCAAACCACCCGCTCAATGACACGAAAAGAAACATAAAAGTAATGGTCCATCCCTCCAACATCGCAAAGGCTCCATCACGCATCCTCAGCCTCGACTCTGCACAGGACTTCCTCCAAGAAACCTTCCAGCAAGCCTTCGACACCGTCGCCCATGCCCACAGGTGCCACGCTGTCCAGGTAGTCGATGTCCTTGAACAGCTTGCACGCCTTGGCCATGTACTTCTTGATCAAGTCGTGCTGGGCCCTGCGCTCTGCGAGTTCGCGTTCGGCTTGCGCCACCGCTGTAGGAGAGAGAGTAGAGAGTGAAGCTGTGTGTTTTTTGGCCAAGAGGGAGAGCTGGTAGCTGCGTCTGTGGATGGCGGATTCTAGAGCAGGGATGACCACGGAGGTCAGGGCCGTCACTTGGGGATCCAGTTGTTGTGGTGGTTGGATGGGTTGGTCGTGGCGGCTTGAGGCTGTGTTGCTAATCTCCGGTTTTGCGTGCTGTTCGTTGGTCAAGTTGGTTGATGACAAGATCTGCGCACGAGGTTGTCCGTGGGCGGGTGTGGGCGGTAGAGACGGTACGGGTTTTTCAAACAGATCGTTTGACGTCGTTCGGACAGGTGGTGCTGGCGCTACTGGCGTGGCGTCCATGCGATTTGGACTTGCTTGTGTAATATTTGAGGCTTGTGGGGTGGCCATTGACGCCGAAGTAGGGTTATCCTTCAACGACAAGCCTTTCATATATTGAGACATGTCACTGGCAATACTTTGCTGTAGGAAATCATCGTTCAGATGACGAGGCGACTGAGGTGTGGCAGGAGCTCTGGGAGATGCATGCATGCGGTTGTCTGGCGATAGCTGTGGAGTTTCGAGTGCCGGAACGGGCTTCCGTATCGGCGAAACTGGCAGAGGCACCCTTGCCGCCGCACTTGGAGACTGCAATACCTGTGACTGCTTACTGGGAGATGGCGTTCTTGGGAGCGGTGGCGGCAGCATGCTACCTCGGATCGTGCCTCGACCAGAATTTTCCACGTCTTCTGAGGGCGCGTTTTCTTTATTCGAGAATGAACGTTTGGACTGTGAGGACTGCACGTGTGAGCTCCTGGAGTTCATCCCACTCTCGTTCATAGGCCTGAGGGCGCCGTTGTTACCCCGTGCTCGGCCTCCGACTGGCCTGACGGTGCCGAAGTCCCATAAATCCTCGTCGTCACTTGTGTGTGCAGTTGTCTGTTCGTATCCCTCATCCTCATCGTGGCTGCCGTCTTCTCGGTGCGTTGCCTGCCATCTCTCGAGTCTTTCGATGAGCTCTGTGAGGTAGGCCGTACGCTTTGCCTTCTTCACCCAAGGGTGGCGGAGTAATTCCCGCGCGCTAGGCCTCTTGTGTGGCTCTTTCTGCAAGCAACGGTGCACAAAGTCTTTGAATTCTTTGCTGAATTGACCTTCCAGCATCGGCGCTGGGTTCTTAGGAATCAAGAACAAGACTTTCATTGGATGAATATCAGAGTAAGGAGGCTCTCCGAGGGCCAGTTCAAGTGCAGTGATACCAAGGGACCAGATATCAGCTTTGTGGTCGTAGCCAGATTGCTTAATCACTTCTGGCGCCATCCAGAAAGGCGTGCCCACGAATGTGTTCTTCTTGGTCATGGTTGCTGTGAGTTGGCCAGACACGCCGAAGTCCGCCAATTTCACCTGGCCGTTGGATCCGAGAAGGATGTTGGCAGCTTTGATGTCGCGATGTAGCTTGCCGTCATTGTGCAAATATTCAAGGCCCATGAGCAGCTCTCGCACAATTATGCAGATATAATCTTCCGGGATGAGACCAGGTTTGAGCAGGTCTCCGCAACTGCCTCCCGAACAGAACTCCATGATGATCCATAGGTCTGATCCTTTGAGATATGAGCCGTAGTACTTGGTGACGTAGGGCGAGTTGAGGCCAGCCAGAATGGAGATTTCCTGGATGATGTCGTCGACCTCGTCGTCCGCATTCTCAACATCTATGATCTTGATAGCCACAGACTGCCCTGTTCGTTTGTCCACGCCCTTGTAAACCTTGCCGAAGCTGCCTCCGCCAATGCAATTCTGCTTCGTGTATAGTGTTTCGGGGTCCGCATGCCCGGTATTCATGGTGCCAGCCATTTGGTCGTGGTATTATGGAGCTGCTGCGAGGATGGTCGGTAATGCGTATGAGAATGGATTAATGCGTTCGTGACGTCGTGAATGGGTCGTCTAATTGCTGGCGAAGGAGTTGTAAGAGCGACCAGCCATATACGCGTCGCGGTGCGTGGTCGTGTAAGATAATCAAATTGCGGGTGGGCTGAGGAAGGGATATTGGCGAGGAGTGGAGTGAAACAAGCAGCAGTCACGGCATGACGACTGGTGTAAGGAGACGGGAAGCAATTTGGTGGACGGTGCTATGGCCAGAAAGGCATGTGCCGACCTCGAGGCTATGAAACAACAAAACAAGCCGTTGCGCTGGACCAGGATGTCTGCTTTGTTGACGCGCCGTACGCCAGACTGCGTCCTAGCGCCGCGGGGTCTTGTCCCACTCGAGTCCACCCAAGCGTTCCTGCATGTCCGACTTCACTTGAAACACCCACCACAACCCGACCTATAACAATGCTTTTGTTACAGTCTGCGGCGCTCCTGGGCGCATTTGCGTCGGCCGTCTCTGCTTCTCGTGCTGTGCCATTGAAAAATGTCCTTCAAGGTGATGCCGCGTACAAGCATCTCGATCTGACACACGATCTGTTTGAGTTCCACAAGAACCTCACGCAAATTGAGTCGATCTCTGGCAATGAGAAGGAGGTGGGCGAGTGGCTAGCCGACAGCCTCACCTCTCAAGGATACCAGGTCGAGAAGCAAGTCTTGTCCGAGGATCCTCTTAGGTTCAACGTTCTTGCATGGCCAGGTAGCAAACGCGAGGCCGAGGTGCTCATCTCGAGCCACATCGATACTGTAAGTTATAGATGGATAATATTCGCATTTATATGTCCTACATGTCCATTCAGCTAAGACTATGACCAGGTGCCACCCTTCTGGAAGTATGAACGCAAAGATGGTGTCATTCACGGCCGTGGATCTGTCGACGCGAAAGGCAGTGTTGCCACACAAGTCATCGCTGCCAACAACCTTCTTGCAGACAAGAAGATCCACCCCGACGACGTTTCTCTCCTCTTTGTTGTCGGCGAGGAGGAAGGTGGCGACGGCATGAAGGCCGCGAACGATCTGAATCTCAAGCCAAAGGCCATTCTCTTTGGCGAGCCGACTGAGGGCAAACTTGCGTCGGGCCACAAGGGCATTCTCGGCTTTAAGCTTCATGCAAAAGGCAAGGCTGCTCACTCAGGCTACCCGTGGCTCGGTCTGAGCGCGAACGAGGTCATGGTGACTGCTCTTGCAGCCTTGATGGAGCTTGGCCAGAACCTTCCCAAGGATGAGAAGTTCGGCATGACTACCATCAACTTGGGCAAGATACAGGGTGGTGTCGCCCACAACGTGGTAGCAGAGTCTGCAGAAGCATACATCGCCGTCCGTATCGCCCAGGGCACGCCTGCTGCCATGAAGAACGAGACCATCAACGCTGTCAACACAGCTGTTGCAAAGTTCTTGAAGGATGACCAAAAGCCCGCCGATATCATTGATTTTGAATTTACTGGCGAAGGTTACAGCCCAGTCGATATCGATGCCGATGTCCCTGGCTTTGAATCTATCATTGTGAACTACGGCACGGATATCCCTAACTTCGAGAAGACTGTCGATGGTCAAAAGAGGTACCTTTACGGACCTGGAACGATCCTGGTGGCTCATTCCGACCATGAGGCTCTTACTGAGGACCAGCTCACTGGCGCTGTGAACGGGTACGAGAAGTTGATCTTGCACGCTTTGGGCAAGAAGAGCTCTGCTGAGCACTCCTACAAGGAGTCTCTGTAGATTCGCAATGGTCTCGCGACAACTTGAGTTCCACATAGTGGTAGAACATTGCATGCAACAAAAGGCAAAGGAAAAGGATCTAGACATCGGCTTTGCAAGCCAACTTAGATGGTTGGGTGTATATACATTGTAAAGGCCGCGCGACACAGAGCGTGTACATACAGGTCTTGAACAAAGGTTGAGTATGCTGCACAGCTTTCCCTGGCAACAGATGAAAGTATCACTGCTGCTGTCGAGTAAAGCCGATATGAAGTTGCAGACTCGCATGTCTACATCCGAGACACTTCTTGTACACGGATGACGACATGCCATATAGAAGGCGAATTCGAGATTCACTGTCGCTGCCGGATTAGGGACGTCATTCAGTATTCAACTGACGCGTGTGAGCGAAGAATGCATTAACTTGCGATGCTATCATTGAAGATTTATGTGCCCTCCATTCACTGCTAGCGGCGAACAGTGAAAGATCAGGGTCGACTCGGGATAAGGCGCGTTTTGATAGGTCGAAGCGATGAAATGACGTGCCACTGCGGGCGGGCGATCTCAGAGTTGCACAACCCGTACCTTAACCCAGCACCCTTGTGGTTCTATCCTACTCATCAACGTGACACCCGACATACAATCGAAGCTCGTTGTTTGCAGTGGCCCGGTAACGCAATCATTTTTCACTTTTCACTTTTCACCCTCCTACAACACTCAGCAAGCCAGAAGCCGGCTTTGCTTTGCTTAGAATCTTCGAGATCGCATTCTGCAAGCGGGCACTCTCACACCAGAAGCACTCATCTTCACCGACCTTCAATAGCACGCCACTCGACAATACACCACACAACTGCCACCAAGCCACACTCACACTACACGCGCGATTCGAGTACGATATCTCACAATGGACGACGAGGCGATCGGGACTTTCTGCGCCATCACCTCCACCACGCCACAGCAGGCACAGCAGTATCTACAGTTCAGCGATGGCAACGTAGAACAGGCAATCGAGCTCTTCTTTAACAACCCTGACCTCGCCGCGTCTGCACCAGCGCCGTCCGCACAACCTGCCTCAACAAGAGACGCTCCGATAAATGTGGACGATGACGAGGATGAGGCCATGGATTCAGGTGGACCTCCAGCCGGGCATTCAACAGAGGACGACGAAGCTATGGCTCGTAGGCTGCAGGAAGAGATGTATGGATCAGGTGGCGGCGGCGGTGGAGCTGGCTTCGGCGGCGTCGACGCCGAAGGCGTGAGAGCACCCATGGCTCGCACAACAGAGACACTGGTCGGTCCTGGTAGCGACTGGCGAGACGACCCCAATGAGATGCAGGCTGCGATTGGCGAACAGATGGAGGCACGGCTCAGGCATCGCGCTCAACGCGCTGGTATCTTCAACCAGCGTAACGAGGCTTCGATCTGGTCAGAGGACAACCCACAAGACCCAGAGGCACACCGTCGTGCTCTCTCACGAGCCACTGGCGGTGCATCCGAGGCGACTTCAAAGTCTACTCTTCTTGCCGACCTGTTCCGCCCACCTTTCGACCTCATCTCGTCTATCCCTATCTCAGTTGCGCGCGATGAGGGCAAGGAGAGTGAGAAATGGATTCTGGTCAACGTGCAAGATCCCTCCATCTTCGATTGCCAGGTTCTCAACCGTGACATCTGGAAGAACGAGTCTATCAAGGATACTGTTAAAGAGCACTTCATCTTCCTACAATACAACAAGGACGATCCTCGAGGCCAGGAGTACGTAAATTACTACTTCAGCATGCACCGCGACAACGAGGACATGTACCCGCACATCGCCATTGTCGACCCAAGAACCGGAGAGCAAGTGAAGACATGGTCTGGCTCGCCTGGTCCCAAGCCTTCCGACTTCCTCATGGACCTACATGAATTCCTGGACCGCTACAGCTTGAACATGCAGTCCAAGAACCCTGTCCAAACACAAAGGAAGGAGCGTAAGAAGGACGTTGGTCAAATGAGCGAGGAGGAGATGCTCGAGATGGCAATGCAGAACAGTCTCGCCAACGGCAGCAAAGACCGTGAAGAAGACCCGGACGCTCTCACGAAAGCAGCAGATGGAAAGGGCAAAGGTCCCGCATCTGTGCCGGAAGCCATGGACACCGCAGACATGGGCCCTGCCGCAAGCAACGGCACCACAGAACCAGCAGCAAGCGTTGACACGCCTTTCAGCCGCATTTCGTCTACCTCGCCTCACAAGGAGCCTACCTCAACAGATCCCAAAGAGACCACGCGCATTCAATTCCGCTACTCGGGAGGCCGTATCGTTCGCCGCTTCTCGCTCAGCGACCCCGTTTCTCGCATCTACGAGTGGCTCAAAGCCGCTCCCTTCGAAGGCAAAGAGAACACCAACTTCGAGCTCATCAGCATGGGCAAGAATCTCATCGAAATGCTCGATGTTCCCATCGCAGACGCTGGGCTGAAGAACGGCACGGTCATGGTGGAGTTCATCGACGACGAGTAATGTTTTCTTTTCTTCTCTGTGAGAGGATTTTGCAGTGGAATGAATGGCTCGAGAGGCAGGGATGGGCTACTATGCATAATGAACAGGGGCTAGAAATAGGCGTTTTGCTGGTGGACGGTCTTGGGTGAGAAATGCCCTGGGCGGACCGGATAGATTACGACATTCCCGCGAATACAAGATTGGACTCGCAGATTCACGTGTCAATTTTCAGTGGTGTGAAGTCTTTCTGTTCTACGAAGGTTTGTCGTGCGTTGATATTGGGCTACTGAGAAAGACGACGGATTTGCTCGTGGGATGTAATTTTTACGTTAAAGCTTCGAGCCAGTATACTGATTTTAGCCAATGGCCAGTGTAATCGTGGATGTCAGACATTCTATCTCGATGGTAACTAAAGGTCATACAACATCGATACAGTATCCCGCGTTAGCAGTGTGCTTCTTCAAGATGACACGCTTGCCTTATTAGATCAAGCAATCTGCTTCGCTTGCAATTCGCACCTTCCTCATGTCGGCCAACCCAGCTTGACCGCAACTTCCCAATCTCGAAGCGATCAAGCAGAACTTCACCTGTTTAATCCCATCTCTTTTCCCATCACCTGCTCGGTCATAATGTCGTAATTTCTTTCCCTTTTGCTACTCGCTTGCATCGCACAGTCGTTATTTGTGTACCGCCGACGAAATCACGCATCGCGTAGCGAACGTCGTCCTGACCGCTGAGGAATATGGACTATCTCAGGCAGCGCCAAAGAGCAATCCAAATAGTCTTGTGACACCGGCAACACAGTAGCGCAATCCTTCAAGCCGTGAGCCAAATATACACCAGGCGCGTTGCGAAGAAGAGCGCCACAACACCTAAAAAGGCCCATGCAAACAGCGCCATGGCCACACGACCTCGCATCTCGAGGGCGTCACCAATTTCTAGTTTTGCGATGGCGCCTTTCTTCTTACGAGCATACCAGCCTTGAAAGGAGCCAGTGCGGCGAGGCTCAGGCCTGGAAGAGGTGTTGTGCCCCCACGCCGCGCTGTCTGCGTCCTGATATGGCTCTGGATGGAATGATGACCAGTGTGTACGCCATGCAGGTTCAGAACTTGAGGCGTGTTGTGACAGCCGCCAATGGCGGTTTTGCCGATCCACGAGCGACAGGCTGATTAGAAAGGTCACCATCCTCAGGGGCGCGAGTACAAGCTGCCGCTGTCAGCTACACGTTGATTCGGCACAAGCGAGATTTGCGTACATCTACGAAAAGCGAATTGCCCCTGTCGACATCGTTGTCTTCGCCCTTCGGACTCCGCGGAATTGGCTGTTCGGCGGTGTTGAAGTCGTTTGACAGTTCCAAAAAAGGATCAGACTTCTTGTTCCTGGTGTGGCGCTTCACGCCGTGCGACCCTGCCGAGTCGCGGCCCGACGAGAGAGAGCTGGAGTCGTGTTTGACCATCTTCTAGTCATACAGATTGCTTGTCTACGCGTCGCTGGAGACTGGCGCGATTGCTTCATATTCAAGCACATTCCTGCCGTTCGATGCCGTCACTGAAGAAGTGGGCTGTGCCGGCTCTCGACGGCATCGGGTTCCGAGGTTGCCGTCTACTGTGCTGTACAGTAACATATTACTATACATGTATGTCTGAGTCTCAGCTGCCACAGCGCCTCGCGTCTTCAGCCTCCTTCTACACCTGGCAGCGTCCAATCTGCTCCAAGACAGCCTCCACCCTGGTGTGGCGTTGGCCACATCTGTCGTCCTGCCTTTCATGACCGTCACGGCACGGGACTGCTTGACATCCGCTGCGGGTGGTTTGAGCTTGTGGCTTTGCCATCATTGGCCTGCGCGGGTGGGGTTGCGCAATACTTGCAGCGTGCTGACTGCTGAGGCCACAGCGCACTAAGTCCAGAATAGTTTGTCGATGTGTCGATCAGTCGACTGCCTTCTTTGGGTTAGACTCGATTGCCTAACGTTATGGTGCTCTCGCGTGGACGCAAGGCCCTCGCCCATTGAGAGCCCTTGCACCGCCGGTAGGAATCCTACCACGCTTGCCGGAGGTGCCGAAAGCTAGAGGAACGATGTGACTAGCTGCTACTCTGACTCTACAGAGTCAGAAGATGTGGCTTGCGTGTTCAGAAGGATCATGTCCAATGCATGGGAAGTGCATGGGTTATGGAGCACGACCGCGATTACATCCCAGCCCAGCAAATCAGCAAGGATCGGCTCGCCCTCACGCCTGGTCTTCGGTACAGCTCTGTGCAACATGATCTGCGGACGTCCGGGCATCGGGCGTCCCTTTTTGTGGTGGGGCTAAGTTATCTACAGATGCGTTCAGAGCTACATCAGATGGCAGCGGCTCAGTATGTGCACAGTTCGCGCGGGCCCATCACGTCGATGGCAAAGCTTTGTACAGCCAATGGAGGCGACGAATCGCGTCTGAGAGGCTGAGAGGGTCGTGCGAGCAAGCAGTCGAACGCGAAGATCGCGCTCAGCTTTTGACCGCCGAGCACGAAGCGAAGGCACGTAAGTGTCAGGACTTAGGTCCCCAGACCCGTTCGCGGCTGATGGGGTCACGCTTTCGGTAGTACTCAAGTGCTCAAAAGGTTCAGTGGGCCGGGGTGTCCACAGCCCAAACCTCCGAGCAGACAGTTCGCTGGTTGCATCCACCGTTCGGCAGCTGGTCTAGCTCGAGCCAATTCGATTCGTTGGCCAATCGTCGTACGCAAGCACTGTCTCGGGGGGATCAGCTCGCAGATGGCTACTCCCTTCGCCGCATATCAACAGGTGCCATAGTCCTTTTGATTAGTCTGGGCGGTGGAGCGTAGAACATTGCCGCGAATACCTGATCGCTTCAATTGCCCTGTGGCATCCACTTCTAACATTGACTGGTCGCCACCAACCTTCCAATAGAAGACGACAGTTGCGCCTTTCAGGCACATTGCATCGCGCTACATTACATGCCTGTACTGTGCATCATCGACGAAGCGAGGACGACAAAGCCCCTGCAGGGCTATTTTCACTAGGTCAACGAGAACATATAACTTCGGCATGTCCACGCAGACTATGCTCTTGGCTACATCGACTCCTGTGTTTTCCATCGACAAAACACCATACCTGGCATACAGGAAGAAAACAGATTTACGGAGAATCCCCGGACAACTCCGTCCTTCAACGATGCCATCTGAAGCCAGTAACAGTATGTCATAACAACAGTGCTTCGGCGCTGTACCACTTTGCCTTGTCTCAATGATGCTAATGACTGACAGGCAGCAAGACATCTTCACCCACCGAGACTCCAAGAGTTGATTGGCAGTTCTTGAACTTCACACATCCGTCAGAAGCAAAGACATCACAGCATCGCAAAAAAGTTCGCAGTCATGTTACAAAACAGCAGCATCAGCGCGAGCAGGCACTCACTGCGGCGAGGAGAACCCAAAGCTATCCGCCAGAAACAGAGTCCGAGGATCCGCCTCCGCAAAGAGCGCATGCAGCGACTACTCCTTCCAATCGGCCTACTCTTTCAGAGCTCAGTTCTGCTCCATCCACTATAAAAAGCGAAGAACCGAGTTCACCTTCGCCTAGTCCTTCTCCGACATCTTACAGTCCACAGCATCGCATTGATTTAAACGACATCTACCCCGAGGAATGGCATCCTTATGTGGACAGAATCTTGGTACGCCAGACACCTCCAATCACTCAACTTGTTTGAACGCAAATGGCTAACTCTGCGGCAGAAACATTACTTGACAAACATCGCGGTTGACAATCCTGACATCGATGGGCCCGACGCTACAGGCCTGTTGCGAACACAGTTCTTCCCGTTTATACTTTCCGATCCTGCATCTATTCACGCCGTTATGCTCGTGGCAGCATCGCATTTTGGCAGAGTACGGGGATCAAAAGCACATACCATCGATTTGCTGCAACTCCGAGGCATGGCCATCAGTGAGATCAACAGTGCTTTGGCAGATGAAAGCCGGGGCACTTCTGATCAATTAATAGCGGCCGTTGCCGAAATGGCGTCGTACGAGGCTTTGTTTGGTGACAGCTCAATTTGCCGGACACACATGGTCGGACTTACCAGGATGGTCAGCTTACGCGGTGGCCTACCCGCCCTGGGCCTTGACGGATTGCTAGAGCGACTTGTCCTTTGGATTGATTCGAACACTTCTCACATCACCGGAAGTCGACTTTATTTCGACAAACGCGCTTTCCCGCCCTCATCAGGCCTGGTCAATCATCCACAACCCGACCCCGCCCGCTTCACAGCAGGTGGCTTGTCGCGACACCAATCGAGCTGATGCGTGTTCGCTTGGGTCAACTCAACAGCTGCCGAAGCCGACATTTGGTACCAGACCCACGGAATCTGCTACGGTCGCCGAGGAAAAAATGAAGTAATGCACATATGTTATCGCCGGGCTTTAGGCAGGTGGGAGTATTGAGATTTTAGACGCTTCTTGGAAACAGCGCTGGCGCTGTGCGTCCACCCCAAAATAAGCAGTAATGGAACTGGCAAGTAAAAGGCTTGCTCTAATCTAATCTGTTTGGCCTGACGGTCACACAAACACCAGATGTACCATTGTATCTTTGACAGTATCGTCGATCATCGTCGGGCTCAACGTATACCATACACAGCTCCATCAACAAATGAGGCTATGCGTATCGAGTTTCTTGCGATAAGGCAGGCAAGCTGTGCCATTCTGGGATCGGCGTGCAGCGCGGCAAGTCGGCAACATTGCTTTCTTGACTCGCTTGCTCGTCAATTGTCTTGCTGAAGTTTCTTCACTACACAAGGCTTTACTCAAGGCGTGATCACGAGCACAATTTCCAAGTGCTCCGGCAACGGATATGCTGTCGCACCCGTACGGTTCGACCGAAGCTCGTTCGGCGCTTACGTCGCCGTGGGCCTCCGAAGAAGCCACACACTATATAACGAGTCAAGTAGCATACCATGCTGTCGGTATTTACGAGCGAAAGGCGTGCAAGGATAAGGGCCTACCGCCCCGATTGTCGCGTTGACCCAAGCTGTCAACCACATCGCTGGAAACAGCACTCAATCTCTCGGTGAGCTCCGCACGCTCGTCCTCTAGCGTACGCAGCATGTGGATCTGCACGGAAATTGGGGAAGCCAGGCTGTGAATCCCGGTTAGCCATCTTGGCCTTGCTGTAGCCTTGATCGAGTAGGATCCAAGGGCCCCCTCCTTTCACGTGCTCGTTGCTCAGGGTTTGGAGATGACGGCCAGATCTGAGGTTGTCGTCTTAAGTTGTGTCCGATGGGGAAAGCTCTTTTGAGTTTGACGGTAAACGCTTTCCCCTCGTCAGCGCGTTGAGATAACATTTGGTACGCTACGCGTGCCTAACTTCACGGCAAACCCATCCTGAAACGCCCTGTCACGACGTTACCGCTACCGATGGGTTCGACCCACGTGGCCACGACGCGCAATGGTCCATCGATCAGCGGTGAGCGGGTGTCGCGGTTTTCTAGAGTGAGTCTTGGTGCTAAAAATTTATATATATGTGCTACAAGCGAGGTCCCCTATGCAACATGCTAATGCAAGCGACCCCGGCAAACCGACGATCATAGCGGAAGACTCCCGAGCCCGTGCAGATCAGATGATGAGATCGACTATCCGTGCCCCCAACCGAGGTGCTTGAGCCGCTTAGTCAGAGCTCAAGATCTCGCGGTACGCAAGGGGACACCCAGTTCCTATTCACTGAACTCTCAAGCAGCTTTTGACTTCAATCCATTCAACCCTTTTTCACGTGCTTGCAGAACTCCCCGTGAGCCTATCTACGCAGCTCGGTAGAGCTCTGGCACCGAAACTCTCAGGGACGCATTGGTCCGTGAGAGGCTGAGAGCAGTGCAGATTTCGTCCGTTTTCCTCTACGGGTTAGTGCTTGTATAACAGACGAGTCAATATCACTCTTGATTGGACATTGTTATATGGACAATTTATATGAAGTTTATCCGATATGTTGACGACGGCTGATCAGGATTGGACGGGGCCTCGAGACGGCGGAAGTGTCTGCAGCAAAAAAAAGCTAGGTCGGCCAAGGTCCTCGTAAGCTCCTCGCTCCTCCCGTCCTGACCTGACCTGACTGCCGGTGGCCGCGGGCTGTTCCTCCCGTGGAACTTATGATCGAAAGCGGTATGGGTGCTGTGGGTGGTTCATTTGCTGCGCATGATGTCGGAATGAGCTCCGACTTGTGCCCTACGGCGCATCTCACGAGCCAGGTTTCAACTTGGTTGGATCTGATGGTAGGGTGCTGGCCCTGCTAGAATATGAACCAAGCTCGTGTGGTGTTCCAGCCGAGCGGTAATCACACCTGTCAATCCTACTTCGGCATGCCGACTGAGATCGACCAAGATGCAGACATCCAATACCGACCGCGTGCTTGGACCTCCTTACACGCAAGACTGCGTATCTGATTGAGTGCTAGGTTTAGGGTGTGAACAACATGGGTTGTTGGTCCTTCTTGCATGTCACCGCTGAGTTACACAGGCCATGCTTCCACGCTGCGCATGTCGTGGTAAGTGTGAGATCGTCAACATAGCAAAAAGGACTATTCGCACAGAGCCTGTGAATGATATCCTGTACCTGCCGAAGCCCGGCTTAATGTATGCCCGCAAAATTGAAAGGTAAGCCAGACCGCTACGCATTCGTTGAGAAGGTTCCTCCCGCGGAGGTTGCATACGCTACGGAAAAAGTGGAAGCTGCGAGATTGATGTCTATACTGTAGGCCAACTCAAAGAAGCGGTTGGCAAAGAAACGACTGGACAGGAATCAATTGTGGCGCATTGAAGGCGGGACCTGCGTATAGGTCTCGGAAGTGTTGCTCGCGAGTCCTTGCAATCCCGGCTTGACGCAGTTGGTGGCAGAACCAATTGAGATTATAAGTATAGCTGGGGTATTGATGTGCTGGCCCTGCACTCGTATATCCTCAACGGTATTCTGGGGTTTAAGGTTGTCATCTCATCTTACATGCACGGTGACATTCACTAATCAAGAAGCGTATGCGAGCCTGTGATTTAGAATTGCGAAATACACTGTGGCGGTGACCCGATGATGCGTAATACTTCATGACGCTAATGCAGTTCATCGTTGACTGCGCCCGCGTGGGTCGTATTGGTGATATGCAGGGAGTTTGTAGTAATGTCTAAGTGTCTTTCACTTTTTCTTTGGTACTGGAACTTGTCGTTGGTGCTCGTGCTGGGCGCATATGCGTCGTGGAGCTTCAAAAGCAATGATCTTCTCATTCTCCTCATTTATACAAGGTTGAGTGGTGGTGGAGATTCCAATTGCGCTCTCGCCATATTTTTGATGTACCAAACGGCATGGTAGCCCTATCCCCATAAACAACAAGCTTTACGGGCGTGCCCTATGATCAACGCCATGCGCCCTCGATGCTGACCAAGATTCTTCAGCTGGGATCTTTGCCGCGTCGGATCTTCTTTCGGCCTGGCGATCCACGCTGCATACCATCAAAGGCATCTGGAACCCTTTGCTCCTCTCCCGGATGACGAACCTTGAATAGGCTTCACTTGGCGGACAGCCACGTTACCCTGAAGGACGCGGCGAAGGACGTTGAACGTTGACGATATGGCCGAAATCAGCGTCATTTCGATGAATCTCAAGCCCGATAGGTCTGGGTTAGCGAGATCGTCCCGCGGCGCTCGCTTTCTTGCCTTCCTTCTTCATCTTTACACTAGCGGTCGTACCAGCGGGAATGGCGCTTGTAGCACTCGTATCCCCGGGCACTAGATAGTTCCAAGCAGCGAAGCTTGCGGCGCTGAGGATGAAGTCGCATCCCAGGGATGCCACTGCCGGGTGGCTGAAGAGGGCGCTCGTAACCGACTGGGGCGAGAAGCCTTCTTCCATTGCCTGGTAAACCTTCATCCCCGTCATGATGATTGAGGTCTTGAGGACGATTCTTTGGAGTTCATCTCCTGTCGCACGGTCGATGGGCACCTTCTCACTTGTGGTAGTTGTCGCGAAATGGCCTGCTTTCAGAAACAGGGGAGCCATGAGGACTGCGCGAGCTGCGAGGATGATCAAGACCAGTTTTTCCGTGCCTGCATACATCTGTGCACACGCAATACACAGGCAGTATACGGCCGAGGCCATTACAGCTCGAGACTTGTTGAAGTGAAGCTGCCCCTCAGTCTGGGGTGAAAGCAGTAGCGCGATGTAGAATAGATTTTGTGCAAACGAGATTGGCAGTATCTGACTGAGACAGAAGAATGACCAAAGCTGAGGGATACCACGCTGTCTACCCTCGGTGCCCATGTAATTGAACACCGATAATGTGGCTAGCAAGGCGCTTTGCACCCAGAAGAATCGAGCAGAATCCCCAACGATGGCTTCGCCAAAGTCCCGAAAGAGACTGGACGTAATAGACCATTGCCAGATGGCAAGGGGGAGGTTGGCGAGCTGTACAGGATCTCGGCCAATGGACCAATTGTTAAAAGACTGGATGAGAACATTCAGCATGTTCGTCGAGAGGGTGGCGAAGCTGACCAGCGCGAGTCCGCTGAACAGCCATATCGCTCCAGTATTGTGCTTCCTTGTCTTATGAGTATGCTGGAGGTGATACAGTGTCCGTAATGTGATTCCAGTAAACACGAGAGCAAAGACATTGTACAGCCAGAAAATTGCAGCCCCAAGATAGTTTGTTGTTTCGTTCATGATGGCGAGATTGTGCCAGTATCCAACCAGAGTTGCGGTCCTTCCAGTTCGCCAAAGAAGTGAAGTCTAATGATGTTGTATCGGTCCAGGATTTTGTCCTACTTCATGAGCTGGCGACGATTCTCGTACGTGACACGAACTCTCGCGTAATTCACGAACGCAGGCTTCATAGCATGACGTAACATGAAGGCTGCTTGGCAACACAAGGTACTCTGCTGTAAGCGCCGGAGTGCCTCTTAACATCACGTCTTCTGCATTACAAATTGCATTTGAATTTATACTTCTACCACTGCTACGTGGCTCGCAAGTAGTTGCAGGCTTGTGTTCTCGAAAGGAATGCTATAAAATCGACTTCGCACGGACTCTATAATGCCTCGTTCGCAGAGTCATTTCTCGTCCTTCGTACCTTTGGCGCACAGGTTCTAATCATGTCTGCATTCTATCAATTGCCTGTGGAGCTACTCACGATCATCGCACAATACGTGACCGCAGAGAAAGGATGGTTCCAAGAAGGAAAGGCGTTGCGCCTTACGCATCCACGCTTCGCAAACCTGGACTATCTTAACTCCCATCTCTTCCACAACATCAATTTTCACGCAACACCAGAAGGTATCGATCGAATGAAATCCAGTTCCTGGGTGGAACTCAAGTCTTTTGTTAGAAGAATCACATTCCTACCATCTGAGTACAGCACTGGCATGACATTCTTCCATTTCAGACGAATCGTGATAAAGCAATGCGCCTTCTACTATCCTGCCGACTACGGCCTTATTAACCACTCCACACGATGGGGACCTGAGTCTATAGCGCACTTGGAATCTGCCTGGGCCAAGAACCCATTGTTTTCTCCAGAAGAACTGCTTGCAAGCTACCAGGAGTACCGCAAACAGGCTCAGGCAGCACAAGCTTTGCTGACCGATGGCTCTCTGCAAGTCTGGACAGACGCCATCAGGCAGCTCACGAATGCCAAGATGTTTGATTACGGCAGACCCAAGGAGCAGGGTTTCAGATGTGAGGCACTTGGTCCTCACCGTTCAGTCAACTTCGAACGTGAGAATGACAGAGAGTCCAACAAGCGAAGATCCTCTCATGACTTGATACTTATTCCACACATGTACGGGGGGCTTCCTTGCGTACATACGCCGCGTAAGCCAGTCTGTGGAATCATCCCAGACCACCCTCACGATGAAGAAGACTTTGGCTTGTATGATGAAGACCTTCAACCATATCATCCTGAGTCCGTGTGCGCGCTCAATGCAATCCGAACACAAGCAGGTTTGATCGAGCCAATATCAGCCTGCATTCACAACGCCGGCGTACAACCAGAAAACCTCATCCTATCCTCCGCGCTCACAACCTTCGAGCCCGAACATCCCATCCCGCCAAACCTCAAAGGCCACCTGAGCGGTCTTCGCTCCTTCGAATGGCGAGCACGACTCTTCGAAGACGGAACTGACTGCCCAAAATCACGAGACGAACTGTACATATTCGTAAAGGCGCTCCTGCAGCAATGCCACCTCTCCTTGCAAAGCCTATGCATAGTGATGTGGAGCGCCGGCTGGCGTGGAATCGGGAAAGACAGTTCTCCAGCGTGGCCTCCCAAAGAGATCAAGCAACTTCCGCTCCCACATCTGCGCCAGTTAGATCTCAAAGGTGGCGTGAACCCGCGGAATCTCGCCCCATGGATCTCGTCACTGCCTCGCCTCGAAAACCTGGCCTTGAATTGCGGCTTAGATGCCCCCGGTGGCGGTTTTTGGGATTGGCGGTTCGCGCTCGACGCGATCCGGAATCACCCTTCGCTCCTGCAAGTGCAACTGAGGCTGGCTAGCGGATGGCCGCTAGAAAGGAGCCGTCTCGCGGTCGCCGTTCATGTATTCACCCGAAACTCGCCGCGGACCGAGCGTGAGATTGAAATGAGCTACAGCGACCGCTGGGTAAATAAGTTTTACCTTGAGAAAGAAGGGGACAGTCTTTGTCGCTGGCTTGAGGGGGAGGAGTGTGAGTGGAATCCGCGACTCGACACCTTTTTCCCGGGGGGACTCCCGTGGGAGTGGTAAGTTGTTGTCTTTCGGGTGACGTGTGCTAGTACCTTCGAAACTCGAGGCTAAAAAACGATGGTGAATGAGATGCTGTAGTCTTTATTCGTATCTTCCCATTACCTCTTTGTTGTCCGCTGTTGTCCCCAAACACAGGAGAACGAAGGGCAATGATCTCTGTGAGATACAATTGGCACTGGGCATTTTTTGGTTTAATCTGAATATTATTACCATCAGGGATAGACATGGAGGAACGCTAAATAAGTCTTCGAGATGCTGCAAGCCTGGTCGTGTCTTATCATTTGGAATACATAGAGAAATTTGATATACTGGTGACAGAGATTGTATTTCGAGCTAGGTGACCCAATGGTTACTGTAGGTGTTCAACTAGTGTCGAGACGTCCTTTTCATGATGACAAATATATCGGTGTTCACGTGTTTGCTACGCGGTGGTAGGATGAGACGCTGAATTACCCAACAGCAAAGTCTATCACATGAAGGTGCACAGTGGACAATTTCTTGTCGTGATTTGCAAATGCCTTGATTCGTGTCCGCCTGTGGGCGTTCTTCACAGGCACAGCGCGTGTACAGGTCGTCTTTTGGTCTGCCCTGCGCACGCCTTTGTATGGTACATCTGAGTTCCTGCCCTTGACCGCGTGTCTATATTGCCACACGATACGAGCTGTGCTAATTCGTAACTCGGACTGTCCGCCCGCCTCGATCCTGTATGAGCATTGCCATATGCCCATCTAATCCTGCCTGCCCTTCAACAGCCTCTTGGTGACCTTGTCCTTTTCGATGATGTACACGTGTGCTCCCCAACCTGAGAGGGCGTCTCTGTCCACAGCGTTGAGGAGAGCTTGCGAGATGGTTTCGAAGAGATCCTCGGGCTCGAGATCGGGCTCCCAGAGACCTTCGCAAGTACCGAAGAGCTGGTCTGAGGCGGTACCGGCGACAATGAAGTCCTTGGCGAGATCGATGCAGCCGATGCTGTCGAAGCTGTGGTGAAATGTCAGTCTGTGTGTCTCTCGACTCTGATGTATTGTTGCACATACCCGCAAATGAACGGCTTGCCAGTCGTGCCGTTGATGCCTGCCACGACAGGACTGACGAACCACGGACCAAATCTCCTCTCGTATAGACTGCTGCTGACCAGGTTGGCGAAGGTCTGAGGGCTAATGTCGCGCTCCTCCCGTAACCGGTACATGTTGTGCTTGTATCTGAAGAGCTCGGAAACGGTCTGGACGTCGGTCGCGAGGCCTGTGAGACCAAGGTGCACTTGGGAGCCGTAGGGGAAGATCTTGGGAAAGTTGTTGCTGACAGTGAGGGCTTGGAGGCCGAGGCGCAGATCGCAGGCGATGGCGACGCAGTCCTTGCCGACCATGGCAACGCAGGCACCGCCGTCTTGGGGTTGATTAGTTATTGCGAACTATGGTATCAATGCTGGAGGTGCGTACTTATGGAGAAAGGTGAACTCATGGTGGATGAGGTGATGTGGTGTCTGGCTCTATGAAGTTGCCGACGTCAAGTGAGACGGTCGGAGAAGCAGTGGTAGATATGACCCAACTGGCGAATTGCAGAGTCGGCGTGGATGTTGAAGGTATTGTTGGCGAATCGAAGCAAATGTTGCAAGTTTTGGTGATGGCGAGATTGAGTGTTGCTGTTTGGCGGTGGTGGTGGTGTAGCTCTCTCCATACACCTTGAGGCTTGAGGCAGCTAGGTCTGACGCGCGCAAGTCGGACCTGGCGCTAGCGTCGGCCCATCCCGAGTGAGACTCCCGAGCGAGCGAGCATCAATGTTGAAGTCCCCGAATAGCGAGCGAGGAGGATATACCATTGACAACTTCACATACACGCCCATCATGGCCGTAACACAGAGCCACATCCGCCTGGCGCAGGATCTCCACCCCAGGCTCCTGCGCTTCTTCACGCGCTTTCCGCCCTCAACCATCACCGGCGCCACACAACCCTCCGCCGAACCCGTGCAAATCGCCTCGAACACATCCTCCATGGACCCCAATGCCACAACAGCCACAACCACAGCAGAGCCCTCAGACGCACCAACATACCCGCGCAACCGCAACCCCTTCCTCGCCTTCAAGAACCCCGCGACCGGCAACTGGCACGCACCACACTACTCCCTGCGCAGACAAGCAGAGCTCTTCAAACTGGCCATCGCCTACGACGTGCTGCCTCTGATGCCGCACTCGCCCAAGCACCCCGAGATCAAGGAGCAGAAGCGCATCGACAACGGCCTGAGGGTCCAGGGTACTGGCATTGGCAAGAAGGTCAAGGGTAAGCTCTGGGAGCGCACGCTCAAGAGCCGTCTGGAGGAGAGGAAGAAGGCTATGGAGGGCATGCCGGAGATGATCAGGCAGTGGAAGGAGAGGGGCCACGGTCGTGGCTGGAAGAAGTGGCCCAAATGAGCGGCCTTTTTTTGGCACAAAATGTATTTTGGGGCATGGCGTTTAATTGACACGGACTGGGAGCATTTTCTTGAGAGGTGCGCAGCATGATGCCGTGTATGTGGATATTGTACTATAGGATTCTGTACAAGAGACTGGGCTCGCTCAGAAATTAGAGTGCACTGGTCGGAGAACTCCAGTAGACTGTCAGGACATGTGGTTGTGCAGTGCTTGTGATCACCACTGTCGACCTCACTTCGATCAGGTCTCAATATTTAAAGATCAGGTACGATGAGCCAGAGACTTCTACCAGCAACCTAATAGCACGATCGCCTAGAGACATGATAACTAGCTAACGTGGTGACTTTGTCCCGCACCACCAAACCCATCAGATGGTCTCTAGCATAGTAGCATGAGCTGCCAAATATCAAAACATTCTTCCAAGCAAAAGTCGAATGAAAGCGCTCTTAGAACAGCCACAGCCTCATCAGTCCAGCTTCGCGACAAGCTCCTCGAGCAAATCATCAAACCCGTTCCGAGCATGCAGCGCTTTCTTCCTTTCTGCTCTCGCCTTTTCCGCGTCCCTCATGCGCTGTTTCAACTTCCTGCCATGAGCGGCAAGCTCGTTTGCCGCTTGTATCTTCCAGCCTTGCACATTCTGGGTGTATTGCTGGTACTCCTGTGCGTGTGCGCGCTGGAGCTCGTCAACAATGATCTCGCCCCGGCGACGATAGTCGGCGACCATGGTGCGGTCTGCTCGTTCGTCATCAACCATATGACGCACGAGTTTGTGGGCGGCGACGACCAGCGAATCGAATAGGTGGCTTTGATGTGGTTTCAAACTGTTGCGCCAATCACCGACGTCTTCAAGTACCGTTGCAGCAGCATCTGGTGAACTCGCGCGTGACGCTTCACTCACATCTGGGGAGTTTGCAGTGTGTTGGTTCGCTTTCACGAGATCATCGGCAGGCTCAACCAAGGTTTCGTCCACCTCGTCGAAGCATCCATCCCCTAGCTCTTCGCTTCGAACAGCAGGTGGACGATCACTGAGATCGATGCCACGCTGTCGAAGTGCCTCCCTGAATTTGTTGGCAGCTGGTCCTTGCACAGCTGAAGATTCCCTCTCTCGAGAACTCGTGAATGGGTTCTCTTCTGACATATGTGCGGACTTGACAGCGAGGAGTTGCTCGGCAAGAGTTCCGGAGGCAATTCTGGTCACAGCCTTGGACCTTTCGCGTGGCGCTGCCGGAACCGGTTTGCCATTGCTTGATATCAGTCCTAGATTGGCAGTTGGAACCATCCGAGGAATTGCCTCCAAGTCCAAGCGTCTGGTTGGAGCTACATCGGAGCGCTCAGTTTGATCTGAAGATAGTCCAGCCTGTTGCGAAAACACTTCCAGTGCCGTCGTCTGTTTGGGCACGTCTAAGTCTTTAGGATATGGGCTGCCCAATATGTCGACGCCTTGGGATGCCTGAGTACTGCGGCGGCTTGATCTACCCTTCCTGCGATCAAGACGATTTTGGGAGTCGTTCATCTGCACACTTTGTAATACGGACGCTGTGTGTGCATGCGCAGACTTCGCTTCTGGGACTGCGAGCAAACCTTCTTCAGGTACTCTGGTCCTTTTCCGAGGCGAATCATCCTGTGGCTCAACCAAACCACGTTTACGTGCCTGCCGACTCGGTTGCGCAATTCTCTGTCCCTCGGAGTGTTTCAATTTAGAAGTATTGTCTGCAGGCATCGCCTCCGAGATCCTCTTTCCAGGCACAGATCGGGAGGTCACATCCTCGGCCAGTAGCGTTGGCATCTGCTCGTCAGGAACATAAGCAGTTTCATTGCCTTTCGGGACGTTCGGTACCCTCTTCGCAGGTGCAGGTCGAGGTGTGTCATTGGCTGGCAATGCCTTAGCCGCCGCCTTGGTCGGCAACCGAACAGGAGCATCAATTGTTTTTGGGTCCTTCTTGCCTCTAGTCACAAGATTTGGCGGCGGCATCGCCACTTGAGATGCCGTTGGTTGCTTGGGAGAAAACTTGGGTCGCTCGTGGTCATCGATGAGTGTTGTTCCTTCGAAGTCGTCTATCACTGCAAATCCACTGTCGTGATCCTCCTCATCAAGCTCATTGGCCGCTGTTGAAGGCTTTCGGAGCATCTTTGCAAGAACTTTGTTCTTCCCATCCTTGATGAAATCTCCAAAGGCACTCTCGTCATCCCTGGCTACGTTTTCAGCTCCTGCTGTGTGCTTTGCTTGTGTGGAAGGTCTTTGGGAAGGCTGCGAGCTCGGTGGAAACAGCTGAGTTGCAAGTCCAATTGTCTTTTCATAGTCACTTGGATTTCCAGCTTTGGCTGATTTGTAGTCAGATAGCACCTTTTTCGATGCAGCAGATCCTCGATGCTTTTTCGCAGAAGACACGCCTTGGTTTCGAGGTCCTTGTCGGCTGAATGCGATGATGGTAGGCTTGTCACTTTCAAGCGTGTGCACAGGTGCCCTGCCAGAGCCAGGTGGCGAAGATGGTATCATGGCTGGAGTTTGCGGCCTTCCGAGATGGGTTGGACGAGATATATCTTGCAGGGTGGTTTTTGATCGGGTGTTGACCGGCTTTTGTGGGCTGGGAGAGCTGCTAGATTCTGACTGAGAATCATGCTCTATCATGATTGCATGTGCTTGCGATGATCCAGGCTTCTCCCGTGCGGCGGCCTTTTTACCTCCAGTCTCTGCATTCTCTGGTTCCGCGTCAGCAGCATGGCTGCTGCGCATCGTTGGTAGTACATGCGATTCACGCTCCTTTGAAGTGCCTCTGCCCTGTGTCTCGGGAGGCGGCCGCGAACCGTCCTTTTTGCATCTCGACACAAATGGCTTTCGTAACTGCCCTTCGGGCTCACCAATTCCGGGTGACACCTGCCGCGAGATCGATGGCAGCTGTGAGCCGCCACGGACACGATCAGGTTGCGCTTTCACCGACTCTGACTGCATCCTTTGCCTAGCTGGACCTGCTCTGGCGGTGGATGCCTTCGAAGCTCTCGAGATGCTTCGCCGTTTCTTTTTCGTGTTCGATGAGGACCCGGGGAATTCGTAGGGCGTGTCTGTCTGCGGCCGCCTCCCACGAGATTGTGATCTTCCCGGGCGCTTCAGGGCACCAGGGCGTCGCGGATGAGGTGTATCTTCGGACTCGTGCTGGGAATCACGGTTGGCCGCAGTGGCATCAGTCCTCCGGTGGTCTGGCAGCGATTGTGCGAACTTTGCACCTGTCGACGCTTCGGCCATCTCCTTCTGAGTTGCGGCATTGCTAGCTCTGCCAGCTCTTTCGGACGGTGCTGCTGTGCCTTGTGTTGACTTTTCGTCCAGTCGTGTCCTCGTACTTGCTGTCGTCTTTTTCTCTTGTTGCTTTACTGGTTTCAGCTTGCCGTTCATATTTGTTTCTGCCTTCTTCTTGGGAAGATTGCCCTCTGTGACAGGTGTCGGAAAATGATTAGCTTTCTGATGGCGACCAGTGGCTGCGTTCGTTTGTTTGCTTTGGACAGCAATGTTCAAGCCATCATCTTGAGAACCATCAGACACGTCGTCTTCGTCACTAACTTCTCTGCCGTGTTTGGCCTTCAGCTTGTCCAGTGCGCTTTGCTTTGCCCTTCGCTGGGGCCGACCTTTCGAGTCGTTCGCAGAAGCTTTCGCCGGACGGGTGTATCGACTTTGGGTTGATCTCGCCGACTTCGTATTGAGTGTAGCCGGTCCTGTACCTCCAGTTTCGGGAAAGAACTCTCCAGGGCTTTGACTGACAGCCTGCTTGCCGTTGTCCAGAGTTGTTTCATTCAGCTCTGTCTCGACAGCGCCCTCCGTCTCCATGTGTACATTTCTCGCAATCGAGACTTCTCTCGAGACCTTCCGTGTGTTCACCGGCTGCGCAGAGTTCTGCATACTGGTCTTCGGCACTTTAGCGTTGGGTTCTTTGTCGCTACTCTTCTTGCCATCTGGTCTCGGTCTGCGGGCCTCCGTTTTGGAGTCATCAAGCTTGTGATCCTCATCTTCAGCATGCCGACCAGCCACAGTAATTACGTTCACATCAACGAGACCGGATCTCGCGTTCAGAGTCGTGATGTCATGCGCTGTAGCGAAAGTATGCGGGTTTTCTATCGACTTTGTGTCGCTCGTAGCCACGTTCAGAGCGCTCGACGGAACGGTTGCGCCAGCATCGAGGAGTGCGTCGATGGTCTTCGCTTTAGGCATCGATGCTTGCTTTTGAAAGTCAGACCTTATTACAAGCATGCAGTATGCTGCTCAACTCACACGCTGTGCTTGTGCTTTCCGTCTCGGCAATTTCGTGTCCAAACCCTGTCTACCCTTCGGGCTCAGTGAGTAAAGGTCGTCCTCCTCGGCATTGTCAGCATGCTGGGGTGGCGGCTGCATTGGCAAAGACTCTTGATAGGAATCTTCGACTCGCTCGACAGATTCTGAGATTCGTGCTTCGCTTTGACTTGCTTCAATGGTGGGCGACCGTGCCACCTTTGCCTGCTGCTGGTCTTTCGGTTGAGGGGCGGATGGTGAGGACGAGTGAAATGCGCTGACGTCGAGCATTGCCTCGCTGCGCTGCGAGTTGAAACGAGGTGCCGCCATTATTGATGTCGTAGGCGCATATTGCTCGAGAATTCAGAGGACCGGTGAGAAAAAGAGCAAGGGAGAAGCGCCATGGCTGGGCTCGAAGTAGTGAGGAAGGAGCGACGCGTGCACGTCGCGCTCGACTGCTGGCTGGAAGTAGCCTTGAGAGTGCAAATTGTCTTCGTTGCTTGGATACATGTACTTGTTTTATATTTAAGATGGCATACTTGCACTATACCTGCGACGCGCATTATTATTTTGCAATATTCGCCGCCTGCTCAATTTCAAGCAGAGGCAGTCTCGCTTCGTCATCCAGTTTGACGCGCCCTTGCTGAGCCTCCTCGTCTGGTGCAGCATCACCTCCATCCGGTATGGATCTTTCGCCATCGCCAAACAAAGGCTTAAACATCTTGTCGTAACTGACCCAAACTGACTTAAAAATCGCAGCGGTCAAAAACTTCAGCCAGGGAGGCACTATGCCGTTCTCGTCTGCGAACAGCCTGCCTAGCGCGAAGATGAGGGTAATGAAAGGTGTCCAGAGGGATGTGAAGATGAATTGACCCATGCGTTGTTTCTGCGTTGTGATGGTGAATGGATGTATGGCGCGGAGATAATACTGATACTCGTATGGTAGACCACATTCAGCGGCACCGTCGGTGAGAAGCTTCAGGTATCTTGCAGACGCTTGCGCATAGCTCGTGTCGGGACGCTGGAATCGACCACCATCCTTCGGTGGCTCTTCGCCCGGTAGTGTAGCCGGCGCAAACAGAGTGTGCGCTAGAAATGCTGGCGTTGTCGGATTTTGTGGCACAGGTTTCGTAGGATCTGAGGAGCCAAAGGGATGGCACTCTACAAGGATATCATGGTATGAGGATCCACCGCCTTCGGTGGCGATGATGTGCGCGTAATCCTCGGGCGTGACTTCGTACACCACACCGATAAGGCCTTTGTGCCATCGGTTCTTGCGGTACTTCTCCTTACGGTTATACACTTCAGACGATTCGCACTTTTCGTTGTACTCTGCGCTTCGATCATTCCGAGGAGGATCGGTTTTCGGGTCCCTCCGTGCTGTGTTTGCAAAACAGGGCTCCGCATATGGCAATCCAGGAAGGTCAAAAGTAAGTCGTAGCGAAGGTACCTGAACGTTTATTTGAGAGAGAGGTTTGATACCACGGTTGCCTCGGAAAGTCTCGTTGGAAAGGTTGGATCCATATGCAAGGTACAGCATAGTTCCTCTCTGCGACTCTGCTCGCGATAGGTGCTCGTGGAGCTCCTGTGGTGTTGACATTGTAGCTGCGGCGATCTTGGTTGGATTATCGGCAGATTGCTTGCTGACCATCTTTCGCGTTGATTGTTCGAGTCGGCGCGATGATGCCAATGCTCGATCAGGTGTGGTCCTCGTTGTTGCGATAGGGAGATCCATTGTGGCGATATCGCGATTTATACTCATGTTGAAAATAAACTTTGTAGGCACCAAGTCTAACAATGACTCTTCGTCAATCGAAATTAGCGAGATTGTATATGCTAAGCAGGAACAGGGCAGGTGCACAATATCGCAGGGGCGCGGAAACAAACACGAGGTGATTACCAAAGCATTGTCCAAGTCTCCGGTCCGGCTGCTTGGAACTTGGAAAAGCGGAGTGAACAACCCGCCGAGCACCGACAAGATAACGGAACGGACTACGACATCACACGGCAACTTCCTTCCCTTCATACGTCAATCGCATTCCTACAGACACAATGTCGTCCGACAAGCCCGTAGCCAACGCAGATGCCAGCGGCTCTGACGCAGCTGAGCTGGCCAAGGTACATTGAGAGCAGGCTCCAGCATTAAGCACATCAAGCTGACAGCGCCAGGCCTTCCAAGAGCTAGCCAGAGGCGAACAGACCGCTGCTGCTCTTGAGAACCAACTTACAGCAATGGAGGCGAAAATCGAAGCCCTTCTGGCGCAGGCTGAGGCCCAGCAGGCGAACGGACAGACAGCTCAAGAGACATCCGACACACAGGAGGGAGATAAGGCTGATAAGAGCTCATGAGGAGCATCTTGTCGGCAGGCGGGAGTTCAACGTACATTAGCGACGCGTCACGAATAACGGCAATCACGAAGGAAGAGGAGGAGGAAGACACTGAAACGTACAATGCGACATTGGACAAGCTTGTGGACGATACCAAGCTGCAGCCGCAGCTCGTGATGCAATGCTCTATACAAATACGGAGGTGTTGATCTACAAGCCTCCAACGGTAGTGGGCTTGATACCCTCGTTCTTCGCCTCCATGGCGAGCGTCAGATCAAACTTGCCATCCTGGCCCTTCTCCACCACACCGACTTCCGTGATGATACCATCAATCAACTCCGCGGGCGTCACGTCGAACGACGGGTTCCAGACATTAATGCCGTTTGCCGCGATGCTCACAGTCTCTACTTGCGAGAGGTCGAGGTCGACGCCGTCGAATCTGGGGCCCTTGACGAAGGTCATTTCCTTTCCTGGGCGCTCTTCAATCACAATGTCGGCTCCAGACGCAGTGGAGAGGTCGATGGTCGTACGCGGAGCAGCAACGAGGAACTTGACGCCGTGGTGCTTGGCGGTAATGGCGAGCTGGTACGTGCCAATCTTGTTGGCAGTATCACCGTTAGCTGCCACGCGGTCGGCGCCTACCACGATCGCAGCGATGTTCTCCGAGGGACCTCTGAGACGGAGCAGGGCGGACGCCATGGAGTCAGTGACCAAAGTTGAGGGGATCTTGTCGTGCACCAACTCAAAGGCAGTCAGGCGGGATCCCTGGTTGTAGGGTCTTGTTTCAGTGCAGAAGGCATGCTTCAGCGAACCGTTGGCGTGAAGCGAGCGAACAACGCCCAGGGCTGTGCCGTATCCTGCAGTGGCGAGCGAGCTGAACGGTCTCAGTAAGATTACAGTAATCAGGACTACGTGTGTTCTCTACATACCCCGTGTTGCAGTGAGTCACAACACTCACTTGGCCTTTGCCAGAGCCAGCCTTGTTCACAATCCATTCCGCACCGTGCTTTCCAATTGCCTCGTTGTCAGAGACGTCGTCGATCAGCATACGGGCAGCAGCATCGCAGTAAGCCTTGGAAACGGAAGCACCATCACTGCCCTCCTTGGATGCAGCGTTGGTGACAATCTTCTCCAGCTTGCCAGCAGCGTCTGCGAGGTTCACAGCAGTCGGGCGGCTGGTGACCAGGTACCTCAGCTTCTCCACCACAAAGACCTTGACTTCCTCAGCAATGTCAGAAGTCTTGTTGTTCTGAAGCTCAACGGCCAGTGCGAGGGCGGCGACTATGGCAATCGCAGGGGCACCACGAGTGCGCATATCCTTGATAGCATGCCAGCCATCCTCTGAGCCGCGAACCTCATCGTACTCCTCCTGGTGAGGAAGCTTAAGCTGGTTCAGGATCTGAAGGCTACCGGGCTGGTAGCGGATTGCTTCGAGCACCATTTTGAAATCTGATAATCCGTTTGTATGACTACTCGGTTCAACGTTTCTTTAGGCATGCCCTGCAGACCACCCTCGAAGCTTTTCTCCGATCTCACTTCGGACGGGCGGTGCGAGCCGATTTTTAGCTCAACGCCCAGTGACGCGATGATTTGGTGGGGCTGGAGAGGCTCTCAGATCTGCTTTCTGTGCTTGAGATGAGGGACTACAACTCACTTATTGTGTTGATGGTTGTAACGAGAAGTGTATAGGAAAGCTGACAAGACATTTTCTCTTCTCCTCGGGTATCATTGATCTTCAGGTCCACGTGACCTCGAACAACCGCAGTGCACACGCTGCGGGGCTGGGATCGATTCAGCACAGACACAAACACTTAGTCGAGATGGATCTAACAACTTACATACATATACATGACGTTAGGTAGCATGGTGAGGCGGGGTCTGGTGTTGGATAAACAAAATCATTCCTGCTCTCCTCTCCAAGATACACATCATATCTCACATACGAACTATCGACATTATGGCCTCTTCACTCTCCCTCCAGTCCACACTCAAGCTCAAATCGGGTACATCTATTCCGCGCCTCGGCTTTGGCGTGTGGGACTCGCCCTCCCACCTTACAACTCAGTCCTGCTTGTCCGCTTTGAAGAGTGGCTACCGTCACATCGACACCGCCCAAGTCTACGGCAACGAAGTCGAAGTCGGCAAGGCCGTACGCGAGTCTGGCCTCAAGCGCGAAGACATCTTCATAACCAGCAAGGTCCTCACTCCAGGCGACGATGACGAGTCAACATACCAAAAAGTGCTCGAGAGCGTCAAGAAGATCGACGGAGAAAACGGATACCTGGACTTGATGCTCATCCACAACAACTCTTCCGGTCCCGAGGCCGTCAAGAAGATGTGGCAGGCCATGGAGAAGCTGCAGTCGGAAGGCAAGCTCAAAGCCATCGGCGTCAGTAACTTCGGTGTCGGCAGCATTGATCGCATGAAGGAGTACGCCAAAGCGTGGCCTCCTGCGGTGAACCAGCTCGAGCTGCACCCGTGGCTGCAGCAGCGCGAGGTCGTCTCTTACTGCAAGAAGAACGGTATAGCTGTCGAGGCTTACTGCCCGTTGGTGCGCAATCAAAAGGCCAATGACCCAGTCTTGTCGGGTATTGCGAGCAAGCACGGGAAGAGCACCGCACAGGTTCTGTTGAGATACTGTCTGCAAAAGGACTGGGTGCCGCTTCCTAAGAGCGACAACTCGGAACGCATTGCGCAGAACGCGGATGTATACGGTTTCGAGCTCAGCGACGAGGATATGGCCAAGCTCGACGAGCAAAACACGGAAGGCAGCGGCGCACTTGTGTTGGCTGTTTCTAATGAGTAAACGATCATTTATGTAGATGATTACGATACAGACATAGAGAGAATCGATCCTGGGTTGAGTAGTCTCCTATTAGTATGGCATTAATCACATGATTTACAGCATATGCACGCTATGCGGCCCATTCTTAGCTTGTGTAACATGAATGACCTATCACAGCTCTCATTTCTCGGTTCTCGCATATGGCCATTGCGATCGGGTTTCTGCATGGAGTTTCGGTGGTAATCAAGATTGGGTAGTGCTTACGATCGATGATACTAGCAAATTGTGTCCTGATACCGCTGAGATTTAGTGGCAGTATCTTGATGATTCAAACGCTAGGCCATGTGACTGTTGCCTTTGGTGCTCTGTTGTGTACATGAACAGCTGTGCAGTCATGCGTACAATGTACACATATATATTCCATGCACTCAGACGATCTGGACGACGCAAGTCTGATAGGTCTATTATCACTCGTCGTCTAAGAATGGAACGCACCTACAGGTAGATGTGCTATTTGTTACACCATTGTGGCAATTGATGATGTGATCACTTTCTGTCACGTAAATCATCTGAACAGCAAAGTAGATCGACAATTACCGTTCATAGTACAAGCTATAACAAAAAAAACTTAAGAATGCACCTAATTAATACTAATAGGCGTCAAAGTCATGATTTAATGACTAATGATGGCTGAACATTCATTTATTGGAAGAGACATCGACACTAACCCGAACCCTAATTCTTTTTTGCCTACACACGCATGGAAAAACATGAACACAGGCACGTAAAAGGATAAATAATATGGGAGCATCGCTTCGCCGACGATGATATACATCAGTTTATACTTTTGACGACTTCATATGCTCATGTTTATTTCCAACATGTCGGGCATACGACTAGGAACAAGGGAAGTAATGCTTGCAAGGGTGGCTTGCCGGCCTAATAATAACGAAGACCGTTACGTTTCAGATGGCCGTGTAAGCATCTTATGTGAGATCCGTGCGAAGTGAGGACCAGACAACGCTCTACGAATAGAGTATTTGCGACTGCGATGTGACAGTGTGCCGCATCGACCGACGTTTCTTGTCAAAGAAAGAAGCACGACAGAACAGTCGGAACATGGTCTGGACTGGAAGCTTGAAGCAAAGCGATCATCGCTAGCGCACGGAAGGGCATAGCGCATCTTCTCCTGAGCCCTTCTTCACATCCATAGTACCCTCCATGTCAGCGCCCATGCCATGTCGTAATCCGTAGTAATACACTCGCGAGGTCCGTAGTACGACGACGACGACGACGCCAACGACCACCTTGCCGCTCCTTTCGTCTCTTCTTTTCTTTTTCCGTTCCACCACCACAAGCGTCACCATCGCACAGTCCACTTCCTTCCGCCGGCACCGCGCATCCTCGCACGTGTCCAGACGCTTGCGCAACGAGGCTCTCAGCCTCACCGGCCCACGGCAACAATGACTTCGGCCATATCGAAACGGCAGCAGGCCCGCCACGAAAAGACTCTCCAGGATCTCATTCATAATGTCCCCGGCAACGACCGCTGCGCAGACTGCAGCGCAAAGAACCCAGGATGGGCGAGCTGGAACCTCGGAATTTTCCTGTGTATGCGCTGCGCTGCGTTGCACAGGAAATTGGGCACACACGTCAGCAAGGTCAAAAGCCTGAGTATGGACACCTGGAGCTCGGAGCACGTGGACAGCATGAAGAGCACGGGAAACGTTGTGTCGAACCAGGCATACAACCCGAAAAATGTCAGGGCAGAGATCCCGATCGATGTCGACGAAGTGGATGGAGTGTTGGAGAGGTATATCCGCCAGAAGTACGAACTGCGCGCCTTCTCGGGCGGTAATGCAGGAGGTGCCAGTAGACCACCAGCGGTCAAGCAATACACTGGCAGCACGAGCACAGGATCCTTAGGAGACGACCCTCCTCCATTGCCTCCGAAGCCTGGAAAGAAGTTTGGTTTCAGTCTGCGATCTGCCAGTTCTTCCTTTGCTGGCGGCCGCCGCAAACCGGACGTTTTCACGCCTCCCTTGTCTCCTACATACAACGCACACGAGCGCGCAGGCGAGCCTCCAAACCTCAAATCGAGCAAACCGAGTCAGATCTTTGGAATGAGGATTACGAGCGTGAACAACAATTTTGATCAAAAGTTGGGTACTTTGCGGGACATGGGATTTACAGACACGAAATTGAATGCGGAAGTGCTCAAGAGCACGAACGGCGTTTTGGACAAGGCTGTGGATATTTTGGCGCAAATGGCAGAAGAGGGCATGATTCAGTCGAGCACGGAGACATCGTTAGGACGGGCTTTGACACCTGTGTCTATGAGCAGCTCCGCATTCAATGGTATTTCAGTTGAGAAGAGACGGCAGCCAGAGAAAAAGACATTGGACCCATGGGAGGCACTGGACGAACCTCCGCAAAGATCAGCCACTGTGCCCCTTCCACAAACAGAGTTCCCACCACGATCAGCGAGCGCTGCGCTGCCGACTGGAAACTGGAATCCGTTCTTGTCACAAGCACCAGCACAGCAACCACTCGAGCAGAGTTTCCAGAATTTGCAGGTTTCGCAACAAGCTCCGGTACAACAGCAAGCTGCGCAGCCGCAATTGCAATATCAGAACAATCCGTGGCAACAGCCCTCAAACCCCTGGGGTGGACAGCAGATGGCTCAGCAGCCTCCCATCGATTCCACCTACGGACAACAGTATCCCCAGCAGCAACAGCAGCAGCAGCTTCTTTCGCCACAGCAGACCGGAAACCCATTCCTTCGTACCTCGCGATCACAAGTCTTCACTCCGAGCAATCCCTGGGCGCAGCCAATTGCGCCACAATCACAGTCGCCTCCAGCCCAGAAAGCCAGCAATCCCTTTGGCATGTCATGGTCACAACAGCCGCAAGCACCGGCCCAACCGTCTTTCATGCAGCAACAACCAGTGGTGCAATCGCCAGCAGCAATCTATGGACAGCAGGATGACTTCTTCAGTGCACCGCAGCAAGCGCCGGCGCCGCAGCCACAGCAGAGCTACATGCCTCAAGCCAACACATTGCAGCAGCAGAACACTCAGACATTCTCTCCGGCAGCGACTCAGAATCCGTTCTGGCAAACACAACTGGCTCCACAACAGACAGGTATGCCTCAGCAACAACAGCAGATTGCACCACAGCAGACTGGCATGCCTCCACAGCAAATGCAGCAACAGCAGCAATTCGCTCCTCAACAGCAACAGCAACAACAATACCAGCCCAATCCTCCCCGATCAGACAAATCCTCCATCCTCGCCCTCTACAACTATCCCCAACTCGCCCCACAAAGACCACTTCAATCACTTCCCGAGGATAGCGTACCCACTGGCATCCAGCCTGTAGCGCCCCAGCAGCCACAAATGCAAGCTCCACAGCGCAGCGCCACGATGCCCGTAAGCGGGAATATGAATCCCTTCACCCAGCAGCAGACGCCCGCTGTAAACATGAACGGCAACACTCCCCGGCACGTGAGCCACGAGAGCAAAGACTTCCAGGGCTTTGCCGGCAGCGGGAGGCACAGTCCCGATGCTTTCGCAGGGTTGAGCGCGCGCTATGTGAGATGATGTATGTACGGACCGGCATGTGTACGGGAATCAAGAGGAAGAAATGTTGGCATGTGACTAATGAAGGGAGCTGCTTGGGGGAGAGGAAAAGATTGATGTACGATACAATGTCTGGGGGCGCTTCTCTTTTTTTGATATTTGTCTTCACCTTCTTTCTTGTTCCTTCTGCTTGAGAGCATCCCTTGGTTGGAGTTTACTTTCGTTCGTCCCATACTGCATGGCTCTCTTTTCTTCTTGACTTTCATATTTTCCAATTTTCCAATTTACGGCATTTTTTTGGAGCACCCGCGAGCATAGACGTGCGGTATCATGTTTGGAGACATATTTTTTGGTGGCAAGAGAAGGTTACAAGTTTCGAAAAAGTGACAACGCATTTGTTTGTTTTGTTGTCCGTCGTCTTTTCTTGGTAGATATCACGTTGGAAAATGGAAGTTGGAAACGTGCACGCTTTTACAAGCGCTTCTGTGTGTAATGCTCTGTTGAATAGAAAATGCGTCCATCTTGGGGCAGTATCTTGAAGCTGCATGTATGTAACACGTGCCGAAGACGGGATGACAACTGTTGTCGTCGTCTGACAGGCTGAGATATATCGATGCGTTTGACTACAATGTACATGTAATCTTTCGTAGTCTCACAGAGACATGCGTATGCCTCATGGCCATGTTTAGCTGATCGTGAAAGACACAACACACTTCGCAACACCTTGCACCTAGACGATGCGTTCTGCAGTGCAGGCGCATAGCGTAGTGAAAGAGGTACATGATCATCCACGTTCAGATCTCGATGATTTAAGAAATACAAAGTCACAAGAAGGGATGTTCGTCCTGTATTAGTCCTTCAACTCCAAAAAGTCAGAGAGGAAGGGTGGAGAGAACGCGGTTGTCTAGACCGTCCACACTGAAGGGCCTTTATCTTCCACAGATTGTATATTAATAACAGCTGCAACGCTGCCTGGCTATGTTTGGGAGCCAGATCGCAAGCACAAATCGTGGTGACTTTTTGGAGAGAAAAGTCGTTTGTTGGTCGCATTGATTCTGCGATGACCTACCTTGTGCGGAAGTAATGAATCACACCTGCTCCTCGGCGACGCTTGTGCTGAGGAGCGTGTCGATTCGATTACTGCTGCATTTGATGATGTTAGAAGACAGAAGAAGACTTGCAGTGTAGAGAAAAGTAAGAAGTATCAGCCCAGCACGGACACACTCCGCTTCTCTGCGGCCACACTGCTTGGCGCTCGGGGGAGCAGCGTGCAACCACAAAACCAAATCCCATCTCCGCGCGCGGGACCTGTCCTTCCTTTCTAACACACACACATTCATAACGAAATGGACCGCATAATCAACCACTAGATCCTTAATTAATGAACTGGATGGTCATATTGGCGAGCCAGAACGAATTCCAGCGGCGTCTATTAGGCCTCCTAGCCGAGTTTCCGTCTTAACAACGGATTCCGTGGCGAGGATGGTCACCTGCGTTTTTGCCTCACATGCCCTTTTCTTCTTGAACGATGTATCATCTGTTTGCTGGTTCACTGTCGCTATCGTGCCTTGGAGAGCAATATCTTGATGGATTCAAGCCATCGGTCTTATCTTCCAGATGCCTTAGCGATACCAGTGATATCAGCAAAATCTGCCGACCTCGGCATGACCATGATTATGGACGTAACAACGTAACAAGGCTTATCTGTCGGCAACGTGGCTTGAGCCTATTTTCATGGAGACTTGCCTCGCTGTGTATCTTGATTTGCTGGGTACCTGCATTCTTACGGATGAAGTCACTCACTGGCAGTCGATCTACCTTGATGACAGAAGTATACCATCTATGCTCTCCAAGAAACCTGTGATACCCAGCTTCCGCACGCCGGTCGCGTCCAGACGAGAGAACACCGACTCGACCTTCTGTCCCAAGATCCTCTCGGTGAATTCCATCCGTGGCCCAATCAGCAGTCGCGCGAAGGCCGCGAGTAAGCGAGAGGGCGGCACATGACAATCGCGAGCGTATCCGGGCGCTGAAGTGTTTAGTTGATATAAGTCATACAAATTCCCCTAAGTGCAGGCAGAACCATCTTCTTCGCTCCTAAGCGCAGGAATAGCCAGTCCTCGTTCCCTAAGTGCAGGTACACGCAGCACTCCCTTCTATTGGTCGCAGACGGTGGATAGCGCCCCATCTGCCGTCCTGGCATGTGTTTCCCTGGTCCTCATGTGACTGTGGTATAAGATCAGCAGACATTCCGCCAGTGACTTTGCCTTTTTGCCATTTCTCACTACCTGTCTTTTTTTCTGATACCCATACCCATACCGCGAAGAGGTGCAATTGTCTATTCCAATCGTATCCACATCCCTCCGGCAACGTAAACTACATCCCCGTACACTACCCCACTCCCCCAGTATATCCTACAAGATGGCTCCCATGGCCGTCGAGACCAATGGCAACGGCGCCGACAGCAACCTCAATGCCAAAGCCGCCACCTTCACCCCGCCCAAAGAGGCATCCGCATACCATGCCTCGTCCTCGAAGGAGGCTATGTCCGCCGAGGCATCGTTTGCCGCGCACAACTACCACCCATTGCCCATCGTCTTCGCCAAAGCGCAGGGCTGCAGTGTATGGGATCCAGAGGGAAAGCATTACCTTGACTTCCTCTCTGCATACTCCGCCGTGAACCAGGGCCACTGCCACCCTAAGCTCATCCAGGCTCTCGTCGACCAGGCCAGCCGCTTGACGCTCAGCAGCAGAGCATTCTACAACGATGTCTTCCCCAAGTTCGCCGAGAAGATCACAAGCATGACCGGCTTCGACATGGTGCTGCCCATGAACACCGGCGCAGAAGCGGTGGAGACGGCCGTCAAGATTGCGCGCAAATGGGGATACAAGACCAAGGGCATTCCCAAGGACAAGGCGCTGGTATTCAGCGTGCAGGAGAACTTCCACGGCAGGACATTCGCTGCGATCACCATGTCTACAGACCCTGAGAGCAGAGAGAACTACGGCCCTTACCTTCCAGGCGTTGGCGCATATTGCCCTTCGACTGGCAAGCCCATTCCCTACAACGACATCTCTGCGCTTGAGGAAGCCTTCGAGGCGCACGGCAAGGAGGTCGCCGGCTTCCTTGTTGAGCCGATCCAGGGCGAGGCTGGTATCGTTGTGCCCGACGACGACTACCTGCGCCGCGTGCGCGAGCTCTGCGACAAGCACAACGTCCTCATGATGGTTGACGAGATCCAGACTGGCATTGCGAGAACCGGCAAGCTGCTCTGCCACGAGTGGTCAGGCATCAAGCCCGACATCGTCCTTCTCGGCAAGGCTATCAGTGGTGGCATGTACCCAGTCTCTTGCGTTCTCGGCAGGAAAGACGTCATGCTTACTATCGAGCCTGGCACTCACGGTTCTACCTACGGAGGCAACCCTCTTGGATCTGCTGTTGCCATCAAGGCACTTGAGATCGTCGAGGAGGAGCAGCTCACCGAGCGTGCAGAGAAACTTGGTGAAGTGTTCCGTCAGGGTCTGCGTGAAATTCAAAAGAAGGATCCCATGATCACCACCATTCGCGGAAAGGGTTTGCTCAACGCTATTGTCATTGACGAGTCCAAGACCGGTGGTCACAGTGCATGGGATCTGTGCATGTTGATGAAGGAGAAAGGACTACTGGTAGGCCGCGCCCTTAAAATTGCCCACGTCAAATCTGCCGCCACCAATACAGCTGCTACGCCGACAGCGTCCAACGAGCCCGTACATCCATCCACTGGATCCGGAGCGACTGGTCATGTTGGCGTGGGCGCTGAGGTGGCGATGACGACGTCAAACACCTTTGACAGACCTAGCGCTAACACTTCCCTTCTCTCTTCACAGGCCAAGCCCACTCACCAGAACATCATCCGTTTGGCACCTCCTCTTGTCATTTCCGAGGAGGAGATCAAGACCGCCCTCAAGATCATCCACGAGGCAGTCTCGGAGTTGCCTTCCCTGAAGGGCAAGAAGGAGGACGAAGTGCTGCCAGCAGGCGAAAAGCACCTCGAGCCCGGTCTCGAGAACTAAGCGATCGACTTTGCATAATGAGGCACAGTGACTTTGGAAGAAGGGCGCTTGCAAGCGCTTTCTTGGCATAGACAAAGGTATGGCGCTTGGGCCGGAGGTTTTTCTTTAGCGACGCCATCACGCGACACGACACGATAAAGTTCACAGCATGCAGAGGATCAAGGAAGATCGAATTCTCACGAAATACAATCGAGATTACGCACCAAAAGCTTCGCATCTCTTAGCAATTGACCTATGGAACACACGGAGCTACCAGCTACTCCACATTGTCAGCACTCGTGATACACCTCACGTTAACACCTCACTTACACTCCCGCTTTCGGTAAGACACAGTGAATGCTCATTGATTCTCCAGTGACTGCATCTCCCCATCTTCGCCGCGTCTCGTCATGGCCGGTTTTATCCGACCGCGACACTCAAACAGACGACGCGCACCACTTGTTTACCCATCCACACCCACCACAACACGTCTTCCTGTCCCTTCACCCTACCTTCACCAGAGACCGCCGCCATGGCCTCGCGACTACATAAACGCCGTCCCCTCCCCTTTCCTCCTTCCCTCCACCCACTACCGCACCTGCCAGCGTTTTCCGCATCGCGACAGCGCCTCCCCTCGCCTTCCTGCGAGCTACAGCGGCGCAATCAACTCAGAGAAACGACTGTAAGCGACTAATCATCTCCTTAACATCACAAACCCGTCAAAACCACCATATTCTTCCCCCCTGCATCACTACCCGCTTCCTCGCCCAAAACTCGACCATGGCCGGTCCCAGCGACGAGAGCCTGCCTCTCGAGTTCTCGGAGTCGTCTACCAAACGTCGCGCTCCTAAGAAGTTGCAGAACATCGGTATCGGCCAGTTTAAGAGACCGGGTGTCGCGCACCACTTGCAGCCGGGCTCTGCTGCTGCGATCTTCAATAAGCAGAAGGCGGAGCAGCAGACGGAGGCATGGCTTCGTAGAGCGCCTACGAATGCGCCACAAGACGGAGCTAAGGGCAAGGGAAAGAGGAAGGCGAAGAAGGGTGCTAAGAGCACGAAGGATGAGGCGACTTCGACGACTACCAAGGATGCTGACGTGGAGGGCTCCAACGGCTATCTCAGTACTCGCCCTGTGGTCGCTGTAGCACAGATGGGACAGGGCAAGTCCGCGACTGAGCACGGCAAGACGCAAGATCAAACGCAAGGCGATGCCAGGAAGGCCGTGAAGGCGCGAACTCGGAAGGTGATCAAAGTTGTCACGGTTGATCGCCGTGTCAAAGCGACCCAAGGAGCCTGGGGCCAGCGTGCTGTCGAGAATGCGAAGCATGCCGCAGCAAGGGCTGTCACCACATCCTATTCCACCACTCCCATCACCATCGATGCCGCAGATGGAGAGCTCTCTGCGACTGTCATGCCAACGCCAAAGCTGCCAACTCCAGAGCCCATCATTCCAAGAGCTGCTGCTGTGAAGCCGAAGAGTGTCTCCACCAAGACTGTCCGCAAGCCTGCCACCAAGTCGCGGGTACCAAAGAAGTTCCAGGCTCCGATGTGGAGCGATAGCGATAGCGAGAACGACGACCAGGACCAGGACGATATCTACGACCTTCTCCTCTCATCTCGAACCGCTGGCTCCACCATGAAGACAACTCGCGGTCGGACCACAAAGAACTCCAGCCTGCGCAACAAACCAGCTCGAGACCAACCAAAACCTCAGAAGAAGAGACAAGTCCGATTCGCGCTCACCACAAGCCCAGAAGACGAAGAAGAAGAAGAAGGAGAAGGAGAAGAAGCAGACAAGGGTGCCACCTCCAGCAACACCACAGCCGATCAAACCCGAAACCCAAAACCTACATCTCGAAAGCAGCAGACCAACCAACAACCTCCCACGCCCTACTCAACCCTCGACCTTCCCCAGGCCAACTTCCACATCCCCTCTCAAGCCCAACCCAAGCAAACCCCATCCCCATCCCCAGCCGAGCTCGCCGACGACGAAGACTCATACGTCCTCTCGCCGGAGAAAGAAGCCCCGATTGCGAAGACCAAGTCCAAAGCACCTCCCACCCCAAGCCCACGGCCCGCTTTCACTCCTAACCCGTTCTCGGCGTCAGCAAAGAAGCGCGCGCAGGAGAAGGAGCAGGAGCAGGAGCATCCTCGCAGAAAGGGCGTAGCCCACCCTCCCCAGCCCAAGCGCGCCAGAGCCACCACCATCACTGACGACGACGACGACGACGAAGCAAACGACTCCGCTGCGCCGGTGAGCAAAAAGGTGAAGACGAGCGGCGAGAAGACAAAGTCTACTACGAAAAAGAAGCAAGATCTTCCAGCTCGCAAGAAGAAAGGCGTGGCGACGAAAGTCAAGGCCAAGAGGGCGAGGGCTGCTGTCAGGTACGAGAGCGACATCGACGACGACGACGACGAGTGAGGTTTAGGGGTGCCTGCTGCTGGCAAAGCCAGCGGCAGTCGAGATCTTTCTTTTCATCAAGACGGAGTTTGTCTTCGGTGGGGAATCTGTCAACGAATGGCGGTTCGGGGCGTTTGTGTAGCTGCGTTGTTCGCTCGTTTTTGTGTACAGAGTCCAGGTCAGTGACCGCGAGGTGTCTTTCTTGTTTTGTTCTGTTTTGAGAAACTTTGGAGAGCGGAAGCCTCGCAATCAATGGCCAGAGCAGAGGCAGAATCTTTCATTCGGGCGGACCGAATAAGTTGATAGAAATTGGGAGAGGGTTACATGGTTGTTTGGCGATCCTGGCGATCAGGTCGGATTTGGAGCGATGACTTCTGTTGTAGAAGTTCCGAACGCGCACCGAAAATACATGAACAGTCTCTCTGATATCATCGAAGCACTTGCACGGTGTTTATTGTAATCGGAAAGAAGAAAGCACTCCATTGCGAAGAGTGACCAATAATCATTGTCTTGTTGCTTCGTATATGCCTATTACAATGGACATCTAACAACTAAAACGCACCAGTACCCACGCATAATCACACAGCTTTAATCCAGTCTCCACACAGCAAAGGCTCACCTAGCGCCTGCCTGCTGCGGTTGTTGCGGCCTTGGGCTTCCATGCACAACACCTCCCGGACTCTGTACCCCGCCACTCTGCATGCCTACGCCCGGCACACCGCTAGAACTACCGAGTCTTTGCATGGGCGGTTGCTGCGGCGTGTGACTGCGACTCGGTGGCCTCGCTTGTCCATTGACCTGGCTTGGCTGAGCCATGTGCATTGATGGACTTGCGTTGGCGCTCGTGACGTGTGGGCTTGCAGCGCTTGCATGAGGGCTCGCGTGCGCAACATGAGGGCTACCGGCGGTGCTGGGCTGTGCGTGAGGCGTGCTGGGCGACTGATGTTGCACCTGTGCTTGTGGGCTCTGCTGTTGCTGGGGAGTCTGTTGTTGCAAGCGCATCTGCTGCATTTGCCGTTGGCGCATCAACTGAGCGTAATTTTGCTGATTATTGGCTGTGTTGCCTCCAGTGTTCATGTTGGCGTTCTGCTGCATTGGAGCTTGCTGCTGCTGCTGCTGGGGGACATGTTGCTGTTGCTGTTGCTGCTGAGGTTGATGCGCCTGATTTTGTGTGCCTTGCTCAGGGCTGCCAGCATACCCGTTAGTGCCGTTAGGAACATTTCCGTTGGTCTGATATGCGGCCTGGTTGTGGTTGTACGCAGGCGCGTTGTTGTTCGCAGTCTGTTGCTGTTGCTGTTGCTGCTGTTGTTGTTGTTGTTGCTGCTGAGGGTTGCTAATGCCAGCAGCGGCGTTCATTGCGTTCTGACGCATCTGACCAGAAGACTGCGATTGGTGCTTCAGCTGTTCCGTAGCAAAGTTGGTAAGCTCGGCTTCGGACATCTGAGGGTAACGTGCCCTCAACTGATTCTTAATCTGTATGACCGCAGGGATATGGCCTGAAGATAATTGCTGCGGGTTGCCTGCTGGCGTAGGAGGAGGAGGCATACTAGGGGATGCCGACATTTGTTGCTGGTTATTTGCCTGAGTGCCCTGGTTGTGAGGCGTACCATTTGGAGTCTGAAGGTGACCATGTTGCTGGGGGTTTTGTTGCGGTGTCTGCTGGCCTTGCGCAGACTGCTGCTGGTTTTGTGCCTGGAATGCAGCAAGGAGCGCCTGGTTACTTGCAAGCTGTTGTGAGGTAGTGATGCCATTGACACCGGGACTTGCCATATTGCCATTGGGCATCGGGTATTGCTGGCTTGGGTATTGCACGGGTCGATTTTGGTTGTTGGCATGTGCCATACGCTGCATATCTGGAGTCTGAGCAGGAGCTTGACCTTGACGCATATGTGCCTGCGGGACGCCTTGTGCGTTCATATGTGGTACTGCTAGATGGCCGTTTCGCATTGGCACTTGTTGCCGCTGCTGGTTGTTCATCTGACCGTTGGCCGCGGGGGGCTGCTGACCAGGAGTCTGACCGCCAGGTGGCTGTTGTGCTGTCTGTGGCCTTTGCTGAGATGGTGCAGCATTTGGGAGACCCTGTTGCGCACGAAGCATTTGGGCGTTTCGCTGCTGTTGAGCTTCGATCATCTTTTGACGGCGCTGACGGTTCACCTCTGCCATTTGCAGATCCCGCTCATATCGTGTCTTGCTAAACTCTTGAGGTGTAGGCATCGGTCCTCGCTGTTGAGGAGCCTCGTTCTGCTGAGTCGACTTACGTTGTGCCGCAGCACGCTGGGACTCGGCTTGCTTGAAAGCTGCCGCTTCGCGTTTCCGTGCCAGTTTCCGCATAGCATCAACGACCCAGAGATAGCGAGTCGTCTTACGTTTCTCCACCCTTGTCGGTTGGGTCCGCCTCCTGACAGGCATGTGCGGTTGTGGTTGTCCACTTGTGCTGTTTTGCTGCGCTTGCTGCATAGCTGCCACCTGGGCTTGATAGCGACGTTCCACTGCTTGCTGGCTGTGTTCAAGTCGTTGGTACCACGTCTTGAAGTAAACCGTTTTGCGCATCTCAGCAGGCAGTTGCTCGAGGTCCACCCAGCGCTCGAAACATTCCCAGGGCGTCCGACGCTCCATGCCACTCTTGAAAGCAGAAGGCAGATTCATCTCGTCTGCAATCAGAGACCAGTTGAAAGAATAGTCCTTGGCCAATTTCCGCAACTTCTGATCATCCTCCCAAACCCATTGCGAGCCATTCCTGAATTCATAGAATGGTGTACTAGGCATCTGGAATTCTGACGGTGGTCTGAAAGCGTTGTTGGCATGCAGGCGATCGCGGATTGCCTTGTTTTCGGGGTGGAAGAGAGCGATTTCTTGATCCTCAGGTGGTATCGCCCTTTCGTCGCGCGATCGTTTGCTGCTCGGATGGTCTTGCAGCTCGCCCTCGTCTTCATAGTCGTATCGACTGCGTTTGCGTGATGGGTGTTGCTGCTTCGGTAAGACCTTACCCTGTGTGAACTTGGACACCTTGGTAATAGGAGCGACCGCCTCAAGCACCTCGGCAGGTTTCCACTCAGGCACTTCGTGAAGTGCCTTTTTTAGAGAGCCTGCCTTTTGAAGCTCCTCGACATGGCCAAGAAGCTCAGGATCCACTACCAACCTTGTCTGCGTGTAACTACTATCCTTTGGCGTACTTGGCATGCCATCATCCTCGTTAGCAGACTCGCCCGCCGACTCGAGATCCGGCATAGTCTCAACGTGTTCAGTCTTTGGCGGAACGATGGTCGGCTTTACGATGACCTGCATGTGCTTGCGCTCTTCCGCAGAAGCTGCGACCCATTCAGCGCATCGTTGAGCTAACCACGCGCAGACGCTCTTCTTCATCTTGCGTTCAGCCCTGAAGTCTTTGCACATCCACTTCATCTCAGCCATCATGTGGTCATGATGCGTCACCGGCTGCGGAGGTTCCCGACACTTTTCCATTTGTCGGAAAGACCATTTGTTCGCGTTCTGCAGCTGATAGATGCGCCGTAGCATCCTGTAATCCATGCGTTCGTGTATAGAGGTGAAATGGTCTTCGGTCGACAGAGTCTTGGTTGAAGATCGAAGAAGCTCTGGTAAAGAGTTTGTCTTGATACTGGGCGAGTCATGAGCCTGAATGCGGAAAAGCGGCTCCAGGTAGTCTCTGTCGGGATCTTCGGCGGCACCCTTGAGCGTTGACAGATTGGCAAGAGCGGCGAAGCTCGTAGAAGGCGTGTGTTGAGAGTGCAGATGCTTCGGGATATGCCTTGGCGTCTGTGGCGAAGTCGTAAGACCTGCAATGTGTGAATGCGAACCGTGGCGGATGGCTTTAGGCGAAATTGGTTCGGTAGTAGACTTCCTGCGGTTGTTGACGTTGGCATCGACCGAAGGGCGTGCTGCTCGTGATGTTGTTTCTGGCACTTTCAAAGTTAATACAGGTTCCGCGGCCGGCGAATCTTGTCTTTCCACTTTTAGGGAGACAGTAGGGCGCGACGACTCCTTGGTTGCAGCGGCCTTTGAATTGGTTGTCCGAGGTGTCACAGTAATGCTATCACCATCTGCGTCTTGCGGCTTAGCCTGTGATTGCTTCGTGTTGTTCGTTGCCACCTCAGACGATATCGCGGCATTCTGCGACGAAATTTGGTCTGCTTGCTTCTGCTTCACGAAAGTCTCTGCCTCCGTAGGCTCAGCAACCTTTGCGTCCGGTTCGGGTCCGTTGGCTAAAGTAGCAGCGCTTTCTTCGGCGTTCCTCGCAGCAGCTTCCCGCTCTTCCCAACGTAATTGATCATCAGGAGTGTTGACATCCCCAAGCGCTTGACGTCTGGCAATTTCCTTTTGGGCTTCCAGCTGTCGATCGTGTTCCTCTTTGGCGCGTTGTTCCTCTGGGCTAGGTCGTAGATCCATGGGTACTTCGACTTGCGCAGATTCCGAACCGGGAGAAGTGTCCGGCGAGTCTTGTGGCAGCATGGGCGTGGCAGCAGAATATGCTCCGACAGTCGACGAGGGTGAAGATGCGAGGTCTGCCTGAGTTTGCAGATGCGATAGTCGGCGGCCGCTGTCTGCATTAGACTTGTGACGCTTCTCGGCCTCCTGCTCGCGAAGACGTTCCTCCTGGACATCCTTCGGCGGCAAGTGAACGGTCTTTGCTTGTTTCGGCGGGCTTCCTTCCAAGTTAAGGAGTTCCTCGGTGGCGACAGTCAAGTTGACATCGTCCTCGGGTTTTGGTGGCGCAACCTTTTTGAAGGGTCCAGTGGCATTGCCGGTTTGCTGAGATGGTGGCAGAGATCCAGTAATAGGCTCAGGAGCGGTCACAGCAGGCTTTTGTACAGTAGCAGTGGCCATTGGGGCCGCCGAGGGAGCCTTGTCGGTTGCAGGAGCCTCTGCACCGGGCGCATCTGGGGCTGTGGTTGATTTGGGCTCGTCGACGGAATGATTAGTATGTCTATTGAGTTTTGAAGCGTATATGGAGGCCTCGTTGGCTTGAAGTTGTGGGAGTGGAAGTGAGGCCTCGTCGAAGTGACGGTTCCCGCTGCGCTTGATTAGCGGAGTCGCGTGACGAATGCGACGACAAGGTGATAGATACACACCTGTGAAGGCCGTTCAATTTTAGCCATGATAATTCATCTTGAGAAAGAGAAGAGAGGTCGTTTGCATCGAATTGACAATTTATTAGGCCAGAAAGTGGTTGGTTCTGGGATATGAGGTCGCTGATGGATTTTAAAGCCCACAGCTTAGACGCGTGCGACGACCTGCGAAACGGGTCAGTCGTGCACGCCACGCATCGATAATAATCAAAATAATTGCAGCGAGTATCTCAGATAGCATGCTAGAGTGGTAGGAGTGAGAGCGGAGAGTATTGGGGTAATACGCACGTCACAGAACGGGCATGTTGTTGGTAGCCCTGCGCGTCAGTCGCGGTCGACATTCGAGGGAATGCGCGACGGGGTACATCTGTCATTCAGCGAACAACAGATGCAGCGTGCGGACAGTGCGGAGAGAAGACAGAAGGACGCGTGGGCGGCGACAGAGAGAGAGATAGAATTAATTGGGTGGCGGCGTGGAAGTGGTATTTGGTGATGGTGTTGCTGGCTGTGCGTCGCTGGTGGTTGCTTGCTTTGCGCCCGGCGTCGCAGTGGGTGGTGGTTTGACGAGGGCAGACTGCGCTTTCTCTGTGGAGGGAGGTCAGACCAGGCCAGTGCAGCGAGAGAGTCGAAGGCAAAGCGCAAAGCGCAAAGCTCAAAGCCCATCGCGCGCCTCCCTCCCTGAGGGCTGGAGGCGCGCTTTGCTTCCCTTGGTCTGTGCCGACCCGCTCCCGCCGATAATGACGGCGAACCTTGGAAAAAGTTCACATGCGCCGCCCCGTCTGCTGCTGCTGGGAAGAATCGGCTGAAGATAATAATAACAAAAATAAAACACATCTCCACACACAACATGCCCGACACCACTGGGAAGAGGAAGCGTGAGGACGCTGCTGTGCGTCCCAGTGCTCTGAAAAAGACTGCCACCAAGTCTGCTGTCGCCAGCAAGCAGCAACAAAAAACTACAACACTGCAACCCAAAGGCAAATCAGCACCCAAGATCAAGGCATCGGCTAAGGCAAATGCTGTCAAAATCGAGAATGGCACCAGTGACGACTCTCTGGCCATCCAGATCGTGACGGGCTCATACGAACGCGTGCTCCACGGCTTCACCGCAAGCATACCGCGCAACGCCCTGACGAGCAGCAAAGACGACGTCGACAGCGACAAGCCAAACACTACTTTCTCCGACACTTTCCTCTTCGCCGCACACGCCGCTTCTGTGCGCTGTCTGGCCATCTCTCCTCCCACCGAATCAGACAAGCGCTACCTCGCCACCGGTGGCTCCGACGAGCGTGTGAACGTCTACACCATCTCCACAGCACCGCCAGTCAGCAATGCTTCCAGGAAGCTCCCCTCCATGGCTCAGACTTCCATCTCCGAGAACCCTTCCAACAAATCTCTGGGCTCACTTCTCCACCACGACCGCGCCATCACCCGTCTACACTTCCCTGCCAAGGGCAAGCTCTTCTCTGCGGCAGAGGACAACACCATTGCCATCTCCCGCACACGTGACTGGACTGCGCTATCATCAATCAAAGCACCGCTTCCAAAGGTTCAAGGCCGACCCTCAGGCGACACAGCAGCCCCAGGCGAGATCCCAATGGGCATCAACGACTTTGCCATCCACCCTTCGCAGAAGCTAATGCTGAGTGTCGGCCGTGGCGAAAAGTCCATGAGACTGTGGAACCTGATGACCGGCAAGAAGGCCGGAGTGTTGACTTTTGAACGCGAAGTCCTGGGCCAAGCGGGCGAAGGCAAATTCAGCAGCGGCGAAGGTAGAAGAATCCTCTTCGATGAGGCCGGCGAGAACTTTGTGGTGGGCTTCGAGAAGGGCGCGGTCATGTTTGGCATCGACAACTCACGGCCCAAAGCGGTCATCAAGACCACCCCAGCGACCAAGCTGCATCAGATGCACTTCGTGCCGTCGTCAGAAGGAAAGAATGTGCTTGCTGTGTCAACGGAGGACGGCAGGGTGCTTTTCTTCGACGTCGCAAAGGCAGCTTCAGAGCCCGCACCAGAGAGCGCAAAGGGCTTGCCCGTGTGTGAGTGCATAGCACAGCTCGGCGGAGCAGCAGCTGGCGTGAGTGGCCGTACCAAAGACTTTGAGATCGTTAGACTCGCGAACAGCAGCGATTTGATCGTCGTGACGGCAAGCAGCGACGGCGCCGTGCGGTTGTGGAAGCTCGGCGCAGGCGACATCGCTGCCACTGAAGGCAGTTCTGCGCCGACCCAAGTTGGTAGCCTGGTTGGGCATCTCGAGACGGGAAACAGAATCACATGTCTGGGTGCCTTTGCGATGGATGGCTCACACGGAAACACCAAGGTGGATCCCGATGACAACATCTCAGATGCAGGAGACGCAAGCGAGGATGAGAACTGATAATTAGCTGTATACCTGATCGAAGTAGATCGATGTACTGTACATATACCATTCATATGAGAGAAAGCTATCCATACCTGTGATATAGAACTAAGTATGTTCGCAGGACCAATGGTCTTGGTCTTGCCCACCACTGTTTCGCAATCACCCCACTCCAATCGATGGCCCCAGCTTCCAAAATGACACAACCCCTCATCCTCTCCAACTCTCTAACATCTTGACAATCCACTCAATCCCTCCAAAGATACCTACCCAAAACACCCTCAAACCACACAAACCCAGAAACAAAATGGCCCCAACAGGCACCATCAAAGGCCCCGGCGAAGCCCGCACCTACGACGGCAGCCCGCTGCGCATCGGCATCGTGCACGCCCGCTGGAACAAGGAGATCATCAGCGCGCTGCTCGAAGGCACTCTGTCCAGCCTGCGCGCCGCCGGCGTGCGCGACGAGAACATCGTCATCCAGACCGTGCCGGGCTCCTACGAGCTGCCCTACGCCGTGCAGCGCATGTACCTGGCGTCGCAGACGCAGCACGCCGCGACCGCGGGCGGCACGCTGACGAGCGCGGCGACGGACCTGCTGGGCGGCAGCACGACGGATCTCGCTGGGCTGGGGCAGAAGAAGGAAGAGGAGGCGAGCAAGGGCAGCAAGGAGCCTTTCGACGCGATCATCGCGATCGGGGCGCTGATCAAGGGCTCCACGATGCATTTCGAGTACATCTCGGACGCCGTGTCGCACGCTCTCATGAAGGTGCAGATGGAGACGGGTTGCGCGGTGGTGTTTGGCTTGCTGACGCTGTTGACGGAGGAGCAAGGATTGGAGCGTGCGGGCATTGACGGCAAGGGACACAACCACGGCGAGGACTGGGGCGCTGCGGCGGTGGAGCTTGGTGTGAAGAGGAGGGGGTGGAATGACGGCAAGTTCATCGAGTAAGGTATAGGCAGGAGGGAACGGAAAGAAAAGACAATTGTTGAATTGAACAATCATCAGCAACTGGCGAAAAGGATTGACAAAACTCTGGGATAGAAAGGAAAGGCGGCGGCAATGGACCATATGAAAGGTTATGACACGACGCAGTGAATATCAGAGATCATGGTATGCAAGTTTGCCACGAGCGTACACGGAACTTTGATCGTTCTCGTGGCTCGGAAAAGAGTTACACAAATACGTGGTGATACAAGAAGAAGCCATCCATGGTGTACAGCGCCTGTCACGCCGGCACGATTGTTCCCGTCCATACCCCAACAACAATGTCAAGGCCCGCCGACCTTATTTTCGCGCCATGCAAATGCCCCGGAAGTGCCCCATCCCTTTGCTCAACACACCAGATCGTGCAAGTGGAAAGGGAAAACATGCTTGCAAGGCATGTGGAATGAATGCGCCCCAGAAGAGTCTTACCTTAGTTCAAGAAGCCCTTGCAAATTGGCGAACCGCACAGGCAAGGAATGCGATCAGTCGAGCCGATCTCGCGCTCGAACTTGTAGTCATACGTAAGTTCGTCGTCTAAGAAAGTGAGTCAGTAGGTATCTCTCGAATGTAGAGCTTGGAGGTCATGGACTTACTCCTCACAATGTCCTTGAGGGCATAAATAACGATTCTCGGCGTGCCATCGACCTTGATGATCTTCGCCGTGCAATTAGGATCACAGGAGTGGTTGATGAAGCGCGCAATGCCACCCTTCTTGGTCGCGTCGACGATCTCGTCATCCGCCATGCGGAACAGATAACTCGAACCAACGCCCTGTTTGTCGTAGCGAATCTCACGCATATCCGCGACCTTTTGACGGACTTTCTCGCCGACATATTCGATAATGAGCTCGTTGATGCCAATGTTCTCATCAGCATACAAGCCCCAGCCGTGAATGGCGGATCGTTCGAATTTGACGTGCTTTTTGCGCTTCTTGAGAGCATTGAAACGAATCGCGGCGTCCGCATCGCTGTTTGTAGTGGCCAAGCTCTGCTTCTGGAGATTGATGTCGTTGACCAGCCGACGGTTGTTGGCACGATTGCTGCGTGATGAAGCAGTGCTGGCAATCTTCTCGGCTGCCGCAATCTTCGCAGCTTCAGCAGAGACGACTGGAGTCGCCTTGGCTTGTGCCTGGCGCTCTTCGCGTGCTTTCTGAACCTTGATGCGGTGGGGAAGATATTTGGACTTCTCCTCGTTGAGAATCTTCTTGACACCTTCTGTACGCGCAGATCCAGTCGCGTTGCGTACGTAATAGCCATCAATGCCAGTGCCAGTGCCAATGTCACCCTGGGACCCACTATTGAGGGCCTTGATCTGTTTCTGCTTGAAAGCCCAAAGCCTCGCATCGCCCATGCTTGCAGGTTCCTCTTCCGCAAAGGCCTGTCTTGCAAACTTGAGATCTTCGTCGTCCTTGAGTAGTTCTTGCCACCCGTCGATATCCAGTACATGATCGCGGTCATTTTCAACCGTTCGTCTGGGCTTGTCGTATGTGACATCCGCATCGTTGACGAGTTCCTGATCGTCTGTGTCTTCGACAGTCGGAATCTCCCGATCTTTCTCCTCAATCCTACTGACCACCGACTTCGTTTCCACCGGTTTCGCGACGACTGGTTTGGCCTGAGTAGGCTTGGGCTCGGCTGGTTTCTTTACAGGCTTGATACCAAGCGCCTTCGCCCTGAGAGCAAGTTGCTGTTCGATGATTTTCTCCTTGCTCTTCTTCTTCTTCTTAGCGAGGGCTGTGATCTGAGCATCATCCATTCCGAGCAAGGTATACACGTCGTCTGGCGATTTCTTTGCTGACAGGTCTTGAGGTGCGGCCTTCTCCGCCACAGGTTCATCCTCTTGCTCTTGTACGACAGGCTGGACTGAGAAGAGATCGTCTTCTTCTTTCGAGCGGACGCGCAAAAAGTATTCCGTCCTAGCGCGAGTAGCAAACTTGTATTCTCGTGGTAGAGTGCCCATGATAAGCTCGAGCTCCCGAGTTGCGAGATCCTCTGGCTCCTTAGACAAGAGGTGGCCGACCAGTTGTTTCTGAAGGTCGGTGTAAACATCCTTCTTGTTTTCCTCATCCTCTTCCCACTCAAGGGTCTTCCTCTTCTTGTTCGGCGCGTCCGCGACAGACTCCGATTCGAATGGCGTGGAGTTCCTACTTGCGCGACTAAGTGGTCGACTCTCCTGGTCTTCGGTGTCCCGGGTGATTGAGGTCCTCCTTTCGTCATCAGAGTCATCATCGTCTTCTTCTTCATTGTACATTTGCTGAAGCTTGAAGTGGAGGCCTCTTGCATGTGAAGCTTTCGGAGGAGCAGGCCTACGTCGTCTCTCATCCAAGAAGGCATTTGTGGATTCCTTCTCCTTGTATCCTTTCCTACCACGCTGCTGGTTGGGGTCGTGGGGTCGAAGCGGTTTCGAGTGGCCATGGCGCCCTCTAGGCGTTTGTGGAGGTGTGTCGCCAGCCTTACTGAACAACAAGCCCGGTGCCTTGTTCTCGATATCGGATGGATCGGGTAGCCCCAGTTTCCTGCGCTTTGCCGCGTGTCGCGCCGGATCCAAGCTTTCATGGAAGATGGGAATCGCAATGCGCGTTTTGATGTCATCGAAGATCTTGTTGCGCAGCTCTGTCTTCAGCTGCTCAAGTGCGCCCAGGACGGGATCAATGTTCTCCGCCCTGTTCTTCTTTTCGATCTCGATATCCTCAGCCTCCTCGCGCTGTAGACGTTCAACCTCCTCCTTCTTCAACTTCGCGGCTTGAACTCGTTCCGGACTTGGGCTGCGCTCGTAATTTGGATTGCCGTACTTTTGACATTCCATACCCATCTTGTAGGTGAAAAGCAAAGCATCGTTGCACTCCACGAAGCATCGCTCGGTCTCATCCTCACCTCTCTTCGAGTTGTCGAAAATGACGTAATAACCTGTCTTATCCACGCGGACTTCCCTCCAGTCGTAGGACTTCAGGCGCTTCTTCAAATGTGGAATTGTAGTCGGCAGTACTGGCACCGAGGAGTGCGGAATGTGAATGTAGGGCTTGCGCTTGATCTTGCTGAGTACGGTTTCCTCCTCAATGACCGAGCCAGGCGCGGCTCGAGGAGCTACCGGAACAGCAGATCTGGGACCTTCAGGCGGTTTGATCGAGTTTCTGCCCGAGGGACCCTTCGGCGCATTCGGCGGAGGAGCTGGCGAGTCGTTCGAAGGTGTCCCCGAGTCTGCTGGAGGAGGTGGCGGAGGGGCAGCATTGGCGCTGCGGTTCTTCTCGCGTGCTTCTCTTGCTTTGCGCAGGGCGTTCTCCACGTAGCGCTTGCATCTTCGACCTTCGCGATCCACTTCAACGTGCACTGTGTTTTGTCCAATTCGGTGCCCGTTGAACTCAGCCTCGGCCTGCTTCGCAGAGGTAGATGCCAGGAACTGCGCGCCATCCCTAACAGTGTCTCGATACTTAATCGAGGCGATGCCGAGAAAACTGCCAGTTGCCGGATCGGTCTTGCTTTGCACCAGCGCGATGCTACCGAATTGCTCAAAGTTGAGCCTCAAGGTGGACTCTGGGAGGAACGGATCGAATCCATACACCACAACCTGCTGCGCTTCACCAGGCCCGACAGAGTTCTTGTCGACCTTGAATGGTGGCAAATTGTATGGCGCGATTCGGTAGATCGCTTTACTCGGCCTCTCCTTTGACCTGCAATTTCCTGACATGTAGCCAGGAATCGCAAGCCGAGGGTCTGGTGGCGGATCTTGTTGGTATGCCTAATTGTTCACCCAGTGTCAGCGAAAGGGTACAGAGCGGATTTTCGCCATTCTCTTCAAATTCATGGGATCTGTATCATGTTGTGCAGGCTCAGCAGATTATAAAATGTGTTGCGTACCTCGAGTCCAAAATCTCTTGTTCTGACTTGCGCTCGTTTTCGTTCCTCCCTTTTGAGCCTGCTATCCAATTCTGGATCCCATACCGCTCTGTACCCTTTCACTTTGCCGGGTGGTAATTGCATGGAGGGGCGATCGCCGGTCGCGCGTGATTTTGAAGACGATTCTTCAATTTTAGAGGAGCGCGCATCGAAGGCATGTGTGCCATTGGTAGTGGACATCTCGGCCGACTTATGCGCAGCACGAGGGCTGGACGTTTTGGCAGGTGATGAATCTGAGTGATTGGTGAGCGGCGTTAGACCGTTTGCGAGCGATGACGGACGATTCTGGCCTGCGGACTGCGAGCCTTGACTAAAGACTGAGGAGGCTGCGCTGTTCAGTGAGCTGGTCGAGTTGGCTCCGTGCGATATGTCACCAGTCTCTGAGCGGCGAGGCTCATCTGAGTCTGGCGAGGGATATTGCTTGTGGAGATTGGGCGCGGCAGAAAGACGCGGACTGTTGGAAGCCGATGCGCCCTCTGCTAGTCTTGCGCGCTGTGATTTGGTGTAGTCAGTGAGTCCACGCTTGCGCTTCAGTGAGCCTGGCGAGACGCTTCGCCTGACAGCTGGCTCGCCGCCAGTCTGCGACATGTCGGTGCCGACGCCTATGCAGGCGACGACCACAGCATGTCAATTGATGATGTGATGGGTTTGTCCGCGGTAGCTGCAGGAGGCAAGGTGCAGTTGGTGTCGTAGGAAAAGTTGGCGATCTTGCCGAAGGATGAAGTGGAGCAAGACACGCGCTCTACGCGTCGGAGTGAGGGAGTCGTGGATGGGAGTGCGCGAGCAAAAGAGTCGCGCAACAGCAGTGAACAGTGGCGCGCGAGGCGGTGGATGGGCGAGTCACAGCGGTAGCTTGACTCGGTGCGTGTAGAGTGGCTGTGGTCAGAGGGGTGATGAGGAGGAGAGCGAGGCTCGTTTCCCGCCAAGGCATTCCAAAGCGCGGGTTAGTTCTTGAACTTCTGACGCCCGCCTCACTGCTTGCTTGCACGCCTCACATCATCACGCATGAAAGAGCCACGGCCATCGAAAGCAAAGCTGCAAACTCAGCAAACCTTACCGCATGTCGCACACCTACCATTGACCTGATGAGATTTGCTGATACGGAATCAATATCACTATTCAAGTTGGGAAACGGCCTTCTCAAATGCAATTTGGAGGGTGGACATTTGAGCCAACATCCGTGATGGCTTGGTGGACACTCGCAAGTGATACGAGAGCTCGAGTAGATATTGCAGGGAAGTGCAGAGGCAGGTCGATTGTTTGTAGGTGGCAAGTTATGCCATGTCAAATGGTCACGTGACCATGTTGGGAGGGTATATCAACGACCGCGGCCATCCGGAAGTGGTAGTATTGATGAGAGTGAAGTTCCAATTCAAATACATCTCTTCACTTCCTTCCAATGGGTATCTAGCTCGCCCCACGTACAATGCTCCAACTATAAATGCGTTCTTATCCTTCGCTTTCTAAGGCTTCCTAGGGGCCAGCTTCCTACCAATGTTTCCAAAGCAGACGCAGCTCACGAAAAGTACGCTTGCAATCCATGTGGCCATACCAACTGATTCAAGAGTGAAGAAACCGAGAACAAGCTCTTGATCTCCTGTCGCTTGTGCAGTAGCGTTACGGACACCCTGGTGTAGCCCCGACCTTGGCGATGGCGATGGGAGCAGCGAAGGGTTCACACCGAGCAGCATGCCTGTTCCACCAAGAGAGACGAGGGTTGATAGAATGAACCCAGGTGGCGAGCGGTCGATCAGGAACCAGATGGCAGGGTTGGCGAGAGCCAGAGTCACTGACAGCTGGAGGGTTGACTGCCACGGCAGCTTGCGAATGGCAAAGGCGATGCCGACGAACGCGCCAACAGACCGCACGACGTCGTTCCACGCCACCATGCCCTGCTTCCTTGAGAGCCCAGAGTTCCTCCGCCTGGCATCCTCTTCACTCTCTTCAATGTCCTCGTCTTCATCTGCATTCCACAAGGCGTCTAGTTGAGGCAGCGCCTCGCCGAGCAAGACGCCTGCCAATCCCCAGAAGACGTAGTACGGCCAAGCAGTACGGTCGATGCCTTCGACTTTGACAGGGGCAAGCTCTTGCCTGTCATGCAAGTGGCTGACGAGCATGCCATAAAGCATTCCCACACCAAACAAAGCTGTCACACGACCAACCAATGGAAGCCAGTAGCCCTTCAATCCTCTCTTTGCTCGTAGTGGAACATGCCTCCTGGCTGAGGCTGTGCTCCTCCGCCTTCTCTTCAAGCCGTTTGGACCGTTTGCCAAAACAGTGTCCGGGATTTCAGAGCTGAGATCTTTTGCTTCCACGGGTGTTTCGGCGCCGGCACCCCATGGTGTAGAAGGCTCCTCGCCGTAGATGCCAAACAGGGTGGACGAGGTGAGGTTCAGGATGCTACGGTTGCGAGAGGGTGTTCCATTGCTGGACTTGGACGCAAGAGCGGCGGAAAGCTGAGACGGGAAGGAGGACGGCTCTGTGGGAGGATCAGAGGGAGAGGGTGGGCCGCTGGTAGACAGGTCAAAGGGACGCCGGGGACGAGGGCGGAGGGTAGGGAGGGAGTCCTCGTCGTGGAGAGGAGCGTGCGACATGTCGGAGTAGGCGTGGTTCAGAAAGCAGTTGTTGCAATGTCCGTTACCAGTACTGTACAATCAATGAGACTCGGAACGTCACACTGGAACAAAGAGGCCAGCGGTGGTGGTGTGGTTTCTTTGACGGTCCAAGCGTAAGTCAGAACGTGCACGCTTCAGCCCCAACGGCCGTAGTCAGGCAACGTGGGAGTGGGAGAGAGATGTAGGAGGTGGATTGAGAGGGGACGAGGAGCGCGCAGGTCGAGGTAGAGTAGCTGCGAGGTCATGGCTGCTGCATGCACAGCAGAGCGGAGAAGCACGAGCTGGTCTGACCGAGCCCCATCCATCATTCTTCTTTCGTCACACGATGCAGTCGAGAAAATGGCATGTGAAGCCAAGCCGAGTCAGGGCAACGCCGACAGACAGCCAACCACATTATCTCTCATAATTGCTGAGAATTACAGCACTGCTTACCTGCACGATGCGAGGTAAGCAAAATCTCCGCGACGTCCCTGATGGGGCTTTTCGCAAGTGGAGACTCTACGCGCATTCTCTCTGGAAGGTACACCAGGCTGAACGGCAGCGTTACTATTTCATTTCCAATCATATATGCATTATGCAGTATGCAAGCTACGCTCCTTGAGAGGCTGAGGCGCATGAATCGACCAGTCTCGAAGTCTGCCTGCTGACGCTCTTCGGCTCCTCTAGCCTACTCCATTGGCTCCTCCACCTTGCGGGCATGTGGTCTGCCAGATCTGTACTATCAATGTAGTATGCAGCAATTGCCTTTTCGAACGTCTGCAAATAATACCTTGACCATCCTGTAACAGAAACAAAACAATTGGTGTTTGAAGCAAGTCAGCCCTGCCTCACACTTTCTGAGCTCCAACCAAAGCTCCCCGCAAATAGCCTGAGGCGGAAACTTTCAACTCCAAAAAAATCTCCGCTAGACAGAGGCATTATCAAAGGCGAAGGGCTTCTAGATCGGGCATATACAACAAATACTTCTTGTCACACACCCATACGATGGCGGCGCAAGACAGCAATGGACCGGCCTCACAGGTCAAGATCCACCTGACTACCAGGGACGAAAACATACAATTGCCTCAGGATACTGGTTCCATTCTTGTTGCGACTGGTAAGTGGCCATAGAAATACACGTGCATGTGCGGCTGCCATTGCCAGTCTGCTCTGTCTGTTGCCTCTTACTTCCGTTTTTCATACTGATACTTTTTTCAGAGCTTAAGCGCTACCAGCTTTCGACATTGGTCAACCGTCTACTGGACACCGAGAAGCCAATTCCCTTAGAATTCCTGGTTAATGGTCAATTCTTGCGCACATCTCTGGACGACTTCCTCACACAAAATGGCATCAGCTCCGAAAGCACACTGAATGTTGAATATGTCAAAGCTCTGATCCCTCCTCAACATGTGGCAAGCTACGAGCACGACGATTGGGTCTCCTCCGTCGACGTCCTCTCTGGCTCTTCCAAGGCTGCCAAATGGGCTGGCAGCGCTTACGATGGTTCGAGACAGCCACGTATTATTTCTGGATCTTTTGACAGCATTCTTCGCGTTTGGGACACAAGTGCCAACATTGTCGCCACCGGAGAGGCTCACACGGCACCCGTGAAAGCGGTCAAGTTCCTTTCGCCTACACAGATCGTTTCATCAGGAGCCGACCGCACCGTCCGCCTATGGAACTTTACCGACGCAGATGAGCCTGGCCAACAAGGCACTTTGACCTCAACTCTCGAGCTTTACGGCCACAAGGCCTCCGTGGATGCACTTGCCGTCCACTCTCCCTCTTCACGCATCCTCTCTGCGTCTGCTGACCACACTGTCGGTCTCTGGTCAACCAAGAAGTCTGAGAACACATCTGCCCCAGAGAACCTCCTGCCCTCGGCTTCAAACAAACGCCGCAAGCTGTCCGTCAACAGCAAGCCCAGTCCCCAGCGTGGACCGCTCAGCCTGCTCGCCAAGCACACCGCGCAAGTCTCCGACGTCACATTCGATCTCAAAGACCACACAGTCGCCTACAGTACTTCCTGGGACCACTCGCTCAAGACCTGGGATCTCACCACCTCTGCTTGCGTTGACTCGCGCACCACACCCCAAGCCCTCTTCTCCGTCTGCCACCTGCCCGAGTCCTCGCTCATAGCCTGCGGCACCGCTGCAAAGCACATCACCCTCATCGACCCCCGTCAATCCGCACAGACAATCTCCGCGCTCACGCTACGCGGTCACACAAACGCCGTCGTTTCCCTGGCGCGGGATCCCAATTCGAGCTATCAGTTTGTGTCCGGTAGCCACGACGGCACGTGCCGCATCTGGGATCTCAGAAGCGCTCGCAATGACGCCAGCGAGCGTGTCGGCGAGAGCGTGTTTGTCATCAACCGTGAGAGCGGCAAGGGTGGCGTCGCCGGCGATGGCGTCAAGGTCTTTGGCGTACAGTGGAATGCTGAGGTTGGTGTTGTCAGCGCTGGAGAGGACAAGCAAGTACAGATCAACAAGGGACAGTAGTAATAGCATGTTCAGCATTAAAGAATCTCGATACAGTTTCACACCTTTACAGATTGGCGTTCATTGGCCCGAACCAAGTTGTCGAATCATGTTGATACTATCACTACTACAAATACGTTGAATGCTCTAACAAAACTCCTAGACACGAACGCTTCCAAGAAGGGCGAGCATACTTCCGCGCGGGCACTCATCTATACCGCGTAAGAGACACCGTTTCGTACAGTCATGAAGTACCATACATACACATGGATATGCAAAGGTAGAACTAACCCTGCTGCCACAACTTCGTGGTTTTACCCTGCGAGCTGACCTTATCAATCCTCCCGATCTCCTCGTCGCTCAGCCGCCACCCATAAGCAGCGGCATTGCTCCTTGCCTGCTCTGCGTTTCTGACACCAACCACAGGCGCAATCCCATGCACCATGTTATAGTTCAGCGCAACAGCCGCGACTGTCACGCCTCTCGCCTCCGCGATCTCGCCAAGAACCTCGAGCACCGGCCCATATTCTTTCATCGGGTAGTTCGAGAACCGATACGTGCTCGGCGGGCCCTCGTCCTTAGCCGTATACTTCCCCGACAGCCGCCCCTGCGCGAGCGAAGAGTAGCTCTGGAAAACAATACCGCTATCCTTGCAGGCCTTCAACAACCCCGAGACTTCCGGTTCGCGGCGCATGGCGTGGTACTCGCACTGGTTGGCAGCAAGAGGAACCCCATACTTCGCGAGCTCGCTCTGCATGGCCAGCATGTCGTCTCTGCTGTAATTCGCGACTGCGACGGTTTTGGCGAGACCCTGGTCGACGCAGTCCGCCAGACTCTTGGCGATGGTGGCGATGGATTGCGGATGGATGTGCCCGTGGACCATGTACACGTCCATGGACTCCAGGCCGCAGCGCTCGAGGCTAGACTTGAGGGTCGTGAGCGGGGCGTTCGTCCAGTCCTTGACCACTTTGGGGTCGTCGGGCAGGACCCAGAATTTAGTCTGCATCACAAAGGAGTTGCTGTCCATGCCCTTGACGAGGTCGCCACTGATTCTCTCGCTCTCGCCGGAGCCGTAGACTTGCGCGGTGTCGATGTGGTTTATGCCGTTGTCGAGCAGGACTTTCCAGGCTTCGCGGACGTTGGGGAGCTCGTCGTCTTTCCAGTGGAAAGTGGCTTTGTCGCCCCAGGGCCAAGCGCCGATGACGAGGCGGGAGCCGGTGACGTTTGTGTGTTTGCCGCGGTAGGTGATTTTATCTTGGGCGGATGGGACGAATGAGGTCGCGGTAAGGTTGGCTTTGTGATCGAACCCGTCTGGCATGGGAGGAGGCGATGAGTTGTGGAAGCCTGATGTGGCGGCTAGGCCTGATGAGAGGCCGGTTTGGAGTACTGATTGCATTGCTGGATCGTGTCTGATAATTCAGTGGTATTGCAGGAGAAAGATTAAAATGGATGGGGTGGTGGTTCACTTCGAAAGACCAGCGAATTGCGGTGCTATATGTAGTCACCTCTCCCACCATACCCACCTCGTGATGCGGGAGCATTGCCACCCATTTCTCACCCGCGTTCCTCCTTCAATGACGATCGACTATGCGTCTCCCTGGCAGCTATCAATGTCTAGTGTGGTCGATGTTTAAAATGGAGGACTCAAAACTCCTTGTTACATCATGTCGCTGCTTCGTTGTGCCGTTCGCGGGCAGAAGGGACCATCTGACAAAGCGACCTTAATGATTCGACGCGTCATAGCAAGAGGCTCACAGCTCTGTAATAGGGCGACTTTTGAGGTTTGTCGAGTCTGCGTGATGGCACACAGAGTGATTGTTTGAAGGTAGCCCTGTCATGATTTCACGATGACGCCCAGAAGGGGCGATTCGCCGAAGCCGCGGACAGAATGTCATATGCATCTCCGGATGAACGAGACAGCGAAAATTAGTGCTAGCATGGTTTTTCAAAGGGATGTCAGCTCGGCAGAGAAAGGAGCTGTTCGATGCTCGTTGTCATTCTCTTCCGGGCGAAAATGGGGTTTGTCGATTTTCAAGACATGTAACTTGTGAATGCTAGGATCTGGAGTATGACATCAATCAAATCCATCTAATCATACCAAATAGCGTTCATGCCAAACCCAGGCTCCTTAATATCCAGGTGTGCGACGCGACCCAGGAATTCGTCTTTCCACCTGTACACCTCGACAAAACCCACCTCATCGTCGCACATCACGAGCCACTCATCACTCCAAGGACAAGGGCTCACAGCATTGCTGTGACCGCCGCTAGTCGGAGTCGGGTTGAGACAGATCTGCCTTTCGATAGCGCCTCCTTCACCGAGCTTGAAGGCCGCGATGTAGCCTGTGAGCTTGGGAGAATTGGACCTGGCGGTGGCGAAGAGGTATTTGCCTGATGAGGAAGTGAAGACGACATCGGAGCGGTACATCTTGGGGTACAGTTCGCCGTGGCCGGGTGGGATGAGTGGGTAGCTGTCGTTGTTGTAGATCGGCTCATGGGTTTCTGGGTCGATGGTGTATGAGCATAGGCGGTTGCCAGATTCCATCAATGCGTAAAGCGTGCGGGAGTCGCGGGACAGTTCGACCCATCGTGGGTGGTCCTTGGGACCTGGGGCATCGACGGAAGAGACGAGCGTTAAGAGTCCAGTGGTGGGGTCCTGCAGAATTGTCAAATGGTGGCGCCAATATCAAAAGCCGGGTCTTGAATACCTTCTTGTGAGTCCACACTTTGTTTGCCCACATGTCAGCAGAGTAAAGATACTCCTCGTTCTTGTCAAAGACCATGCCGTGAATGGCAGTGTTGTCTTGATAAGGGTAGTTCTGCACGTTCTCCTTCAAGCCACCCTTTTCATCGACAGAGAACACGTTTCCGTATCCCGCGTAGTCGTAGAATGGGTTGCCGTATACATTGTATGGTGGTTTGTTGGCTGCAAGCACAAAGATTGCACGAGTCTTGGTGTCAGCATCGTTGGCCTTGGGGTGGCCACCCATAGGGTGAGAAGAGTGGTGCACAATATCTGTAGGCGAGTTGACGGAGAAGGAGTTCCACTTCTTCATGCCAGCACCATAGATCGTTTTACGGTCGTGAGAGAATGTCATCCATGAGATGGGTTCGTCTTTGGGGATCTCTGTGCGCTTGACAAGCTCAAGAGTGAGCTTCTCGTCGTCAAAGGCAACGGTGAAGATGGCACCTGGAGGTGTCCTATTGGTTGACAGTCAGTAAGGGTGTGTTGGCGATTTACAATGTGTTTCTGAATATAAATGTAGTTGTCGCAATAGCAACTACATTCTCATGCCAATGCTGGCGAAAAGATACGCAACACATTCACAACGACAGTACATACCAGGTGCCAATCATCAAGTGGTGCTTCATCCTGACGTGCTGTTGTCGATGGTAATTGATGCTTTGCACTTGGGCTCCAATTGCTCGGATTCGTGCAACAGTTCTTTGCATGTGTGAAGAAAGCAAGGACTAACAGTAGTAGTACAAGTACGCATCATGGGCGAGGGCGATGTGAGGTTTGCCACGGGTAAGGGTTGATCCAGCTTCGGCATCGTGAGTCGGAAGTAGCCATACCCAGGCAGCCTTCTTGTCCACTCTTCTTCTCCACAAAGCACAAGCCGAGCAAGGGTGAATCGAATCGGCAGACCAGAGGGCACCGCCTTGGACGGCCTTCTCACCCGCATTACTTCATGCCCGACTCGGGCCATCGCCTGGCCTGCGCGCAGCTGAGACGACGACCGACGATCCTCCAACCACGCCCATTTCGCCCTGCCCTGCATGTCTGCAGATGATCGGGCCTGGCCCAGGAGAAGACAGAGCCATGTCTGTCTCTCTGCCGCACTCACCACTACAGTCGCATCAAACCAAACCTCACTTCTCTCGTCCGGCGCGTAACAAACACCTCCATCCATCGCCCTCTTAGCCGCATATCTGTGCATCCTGGCGCATCTGCTTGCTCGATACCGACCCACACCTAAGCAAGCAAGCTCTTTTGCGCTGCCGCCAGCTCCAGCCATTGGCTGCTTCGGCCCACGAATAGCAAATCCTCACACACGCCGCACAACATGGGCTTCCTGGACGGCGACTTCTTTGGTGGCACTTCTTCTACCTACGGAGGAACCTCTCGCCAGCGTTCGCGATCCAACACCCGCTCGACCAGCGGGCGCAGCTACTACGCGCGACCATCGGCTTCTCGCAGCAGCTCCTCCTACTTTGGCGGCGCAGGAGGCCATCACAGCAGCTCACGCGGATTCTTCTCTTCTACCGGCAGCGGTGGCTCCTCGCACTACAAGCGCAGACCCCGCGATGGCTACATCTCCTACTTGGTGCACCGATTGCAGCGTCTGATTAGAGAGCTTTGGCAGTACTTCAGGAGACACCCGGTGAAGGCATTCTTCGCCGTCATCGTTCCATTGATCAGCGCTGGAGGCGCAATTGGAGGTCTCATGAGGGGTATGGGCTTCAGGATTCCTCCTGGACTCAGCAGTGTGTTTGGGACAGGAAGCACAAACAGAGGTGGAGGAGGATACTATGGCAGTCGGGGGTATGGAGGCTCAAGTTCAGGCTTGGGAAGTATGTTTGGCGGCGGTGGTGCGGGCGGCCTGATGGAAAACGCCGGCGATATTATGAAGATTGCGAAGATGTTCATGTGAAAGCATCCGATTGACGAAAGTGGCGTCTTGAAGGAACAGTGACACTTGCCATGCGGTGGCGCATTTCGGAGTCACATACCTGAATTTGAAGCTTCACAATCTGAGGCTTCACAGCAACATGATTGAACCGCAAGCCGAGACTGGCTCCGTGCGACCACGACAAAAGCATACTCCCCGACAACACATCACGACCAAAAAGTCTTGAGCAAATCAAGCATGACGACCCGGCAAGAAAAGAATGGGCTTACGAATGATCAAAAGAATGGCGTTTGGGAGGACGGTAGACATTAGTTTCACAACATGGACGCTCTATGAAGTTGGGCGCAGAGTGATGTTAGATAAAACCAACAGGTGAATGAGACATCTGACAAAATTTATCACTCCCTTCACATGTCTTGACCTGCCCGTGCCACTCATTCAGTCAACAGATAATCCACTTTCCCCTCCCTAAGTCGACCCAGACAGCTCGACCACCACTCGATCCCATAACACCGCAGCAGATCAAGCATGGACTACTTCGACGCGATGGAGCTAGCAAGCCCTTTCAACTCCGACCCGTGCACACCAAAACCAAGATCAAGAAACTTGCACACGCCGTCGCCTCCATACAAGTCAAATGCCACAGTCATATCGCTTGACTCCTCGCCCATCCCCGATATCGAAGATCACATGAACGACTTCCTTTCGCGCCAGCAACAGCAGTACAACTATAACGACAACGATTCCGACGCAACCCAAATGCCCGACCTCACCGAGTATTCACATCCTCCTAACACCCCGATGCGGACCTCTCATGCCAACATAACACCCGTCAAACCATTCCGCCCGCGCACTTTCGCCCGCCATGAACCAGAGAACGCCAACGCCATCCCTCAAACACTAGATCACATGGTGTTTTCGCCTTCAATCGCAAATCCCCCCATCACAGTCCTCCTCGTGCTCACGCCGCAACCCGCCAGGCCCGCCGAGACCACCGCCTTCGAAGCCTTCGGCAAGCGCTTCTGCAATGACTTCGGAGGAAGCATGGAATGGAACCATGTCAGCCTCTACGCCCATTTCCGCAAGTGGGCAGCGCAGACGCCTGATCCACAAAACCCTCTCAACGGTCGTGGCGACAATGGTGGAAACGATGTCGGAATCGGCGCCATCCACCCCTACGCTCTGCGCGAAAAGCTCGATCGAGAGAAAGAAGTGCAGTGGCGGCTCGCCGTTCCCATGCTACAAGCCCTGATTGAGAACGAGGTCAAGAAGGGACCGAGAGCGTTTGTCGTCTGCGGTTTGGCGGTGGGAGATGTAGAGGGCGTGAGGGCGTTTGGGCGCACTGTGAGTTCGAATTAAATCTCATTTGTCTTACTCGACGGTCCGAGACCGCGAGGTATTTTGCATACAGTGTACTGACTGATGTGGGTTGGAATCAGGTCGCCGAACCAGCAGGCATTCTCGCTTTCTTGCCTGCGACTGCTCCGCTCGTCACGCAGGCTGTACCGCTGGAGTATCGGAGCAGAACTATATCGGTGAGTCTAATGCTTCTCATACATCCACTGCGCTTCAGCGCTGAAAATCTGTTGCTCTTTAGATCGCCCCAACGCCTGCCTCACACCCCTACGACACTCTCCTCGCGGCCCTTTACGCCAAGCAGCTCTCGCAAGACAGAGCTACGCATACGTGACGGAGCGACGAACACAGCAGCAGCAGCAACCTGAAGGGACGGCCAAGAGACAATCTCGGGTGTCTAGAAGCTGTTCATGATGGGCTGGCTCTAAGATTTGGAGGGTGTGGTTCTCGCTCGAGCAAAACTTGCAAGCCAATATGTGTCTAGGCCGGGTTCGAGATATACAGGGACGGGCATGGATTGGACACACACAGTTGCTTGCAAGACCCCGACGGAGAAGTCTACTCGATCAAGCCAACGTGCACTCTTTTCTTTTTTTTCTGGCCGAGCAAGGGGTGGCGTTTTCACTATAGATTCGTGATGGTACTCGCATAAGACACAACATCTGCAACTCACTCGCCGCCAGCTTGGACTCGACTGAACACCAACCACGAAGTAGTCGTAGCACCCGCGTATACCACAGAGATTTACGTGCGCTGGAATCGCTTAGCATTCAGACAACATGTCTTCTCGGGAAAACAATGAAAGCTAAGAATCACTGAACCACAGACAGACACAAAAGAGTCAAAGGTAAAGGTGATCAATCTCGTATTCAAATTTTCAAAAAGCAATTTCATAATCAACATAAACCCATCAAATCACTTCACTTCATGTTCCCTCCGGTTCATTAACAGACACGGCCGATCCGTCCGTCTCTGCCACAGCCCCTGCCATTGCTGCGCGAAGATGAAAAGGAAAAAAAAAACAGATTTTTTTGCGAATCGCCGAACGCATCAATGCCCATGAATGCAGCAAAGCAAAGCAAAGCAAGCCGGAGGAACAGCACCAGCGAAACGCAAGAAAAAGCAGGGTATCAGGGGGGAAAACGAAAAAAAGGTCATAAACAACGCGTCGCATCCATCAGCAAAAAGAAAAAACACACCTCCGTTTTCTTTTTCCTTTCATCGTCAACAGCAACATCGAGAAAGAAATCCTCCGTCAGTTGGTTCTCCATGCATCGCCATGCATCGTAATTCAAAAGCCACCAAGCACACCATTTTGTTTCGTAAAACAGGTTGGTTCTCAATAAAAGAATGACCTTCCTCTCTGAGGAAGGCACAATTCGAAGAAGTGAAGAAGAAGAAGTTCGAGCGCACGAAAGACCCGCGCTTCGTCACGGGAGGAAAACCATGCGCTCGTTTGAGATTTGTCCGACCTCTTTTGCCAACTTGACCCAACCACGCCAACGCTGCAGGGAAGCAAAGAACGATCACATGACCGTGCAAGAGCCCTGCTCCGCCGTCGCGACGATTTTGGCAACAGGCGGCGAGGCGGGAGCAGAAGCCGTGGTCCAAGAGGATCCGGCCGTGCTCCGCCTGCGGCGCGCAATGCCATTGCCACCAGCGATGGGGATAGCGTAGAGCGATTGAGAGTGGGAGTGGTTCGAGGTCGACAGCTCAAGTTTTTCATCATCTTTTTTTGACGGCTTGGGGGGCTGGCCGGCCATCCAGGCTGCGAAGCCCGTGAGTTCTTTTTTCTTTTTCGGTTTTTTCACGGGAGGAGCAGCTTCTGGGCCGACGTTGATGACCATAGGGCTGTCGCCGACGAGTGGTTGGGCAGGGAACTGCGGCATTTGTGGGTTCATTGGCGGGAGGACGTCGACGGAAGAGTTGCGTTTGGCAGCTTTGGCTTTGCCGTCTTTGTTCTTGCCCTTCTTCGCTGGTTTGCCGTCGGCTGCTACCAGATCGTTCAAGGTCATGCCAGCAAAGATGTCCTCCATGATGGGGTTGCCTTGCGCGTCGACTTGCATAACAAATTCGTCTTCGGGCTTCGGCTTCTTCTCCTTCTTGGGCGTCTCGGGAACGGGCCACATGTGCATGGATACCTCCCAGTCAGGCTTGATCATGGTCTCCCACACCTGTGGGAGGATGATCTCACCGTCAGGTCCCATGAGGTCGTAATGTCCCTCTTGCACATGCTGTCCAATCACATCGACATGTAGGAAAGCCTGTTTGATCAGGCTTTCCATGCCCTTCCAGGTCTTGCAAAGATGCCACGGGAAGCTGAACTTCCTGCCAACAGCATCCTTGAACTTGATCGGAGCCTTCTCCATGTCAGGGATGGGTTTGTTCTTCGCGGCGGCCTCTTCCAGCTCCTTCTGCTTCTTCTCCAGCTCGGCCTTCGCAGCCTCGACCTCGGCCAGTTTCTTGTCGCTCGCCTCCTTAGCCTTCTTCGCTTCATCTTCCGCGGCCTTCTCGGCATCGGCTTTGGCGGCAGCGGCGGCAGCAGCAATTTCTTTCGCCTTGAGAGCCTCTTGCTCGGCCTGCAGCTTCTTCGCCTTCGCCTCTGCAACAAGCGCCTCTTCGCGCGCAATGCGTTCGTCTTCTTGCTGCTTGATCATAGCGCGCAATTTCTCCACCTCCTTCGCCAAAGGGTCCTCCTTCTTCTCGACCTCGACCACCTTCTCAACCTCGACAACTTTCTCGACCACCACCTCTTTGGGAGGTTCTGGCTTCTTTTCCTCAGCAGCTGGCGTGGGAGCAGGGGGAGGTGGCGAGGCGTGTTGGGAGGGCGGGTAAGGGTATCCATGCATGGCATAAGCTTGCATCATGTGAGGAGGCATGCCAGCCATGCCAGGGTATCCATAAGGAGAAGGCACGAGCTCAGAGCCAGAGTACATAGAGCCAGGTCCAGGTCCATACATGCTTGGGTGGTGTGATGGGCCCGGAGGTCGGCTTGGCTGGTTCATTGCTGGGTGGTGAGCATCAGGCTGGAAGTAGCTTTCCGGGTTGGCGAATTGATGAGGTGAGAAAGGATTCTGCGAAGGAGCGCCCTGAGCAAACGGATTGCCGGGATGCGGAGGGTATCCAAACGCCTCGGGCCTTGCCTGGTGGACTAAGGCTCCAGGAAGCGGTTGGAAAGGCTCGGGGAAGCTCCCAGGAATAGTTGGTGGGTAACCGCCATGGCTTGGTGGTGGAATTGGCCCCGATCCGTGTCTGTACGCACTCTGTGGAGGGAACGGAGGGCCACCATGGCGGCCAAAGGGATAGTCGTCAGCAGCCAGCTCTTCGGTGCCGTTCGACGAGCCGTCGGACGGCTGTCTTGATTCGTGACGTTCGCGGTGTTCGTGACGCTCGCGGTGCTCGCGGTGTTCACGGTGCTCTCGACGGTCTCTGGAACCGTGAGCTTCGGCAGGCGGGTGTCGAACCGATCTGTGTTGGTGTGAACGACGTGGCTCCTCGTCGCGATGTGGGACGTAGCGAGACGATATACGTCTCTCGCCAGAAGGACGAGGTGGTTGAGGGGCTTCGGTGTGATGGCGCCGTGAGCCGCGACTCCTGGGATGCGATGCGGATTCAGATGGAACAATGTCGTCGTCAGACAGGCGATCCCACGAAGAGTCGAAAGAACTGTCGCTGGATGTGGGCGAGTATACAGATGGGCTTCTGGAAGAGCGGCGCACTTCTTCACGGTAGACTCGCGCCTTGCCCGATCCTGAACTATGGGTGTTGTTGGTGCTGCAGCGATGTCAGCGAAGTGTTTGCATGGTGGCGTACGAGCGGCGACGATGACCCCACTCGCACTTGGTGGCGATAGCAGTGGCAATGGCAGCTTTGGGCAGGGGTTCATCAATGGAGGGGAGCGAAGACTTACGACGGCATGGAATGGTTTCGCAGATGCAGGCGCACTCAACCAAACCGAACTTCGTGCAGCGAAGAGAGGTTAAGAAGAGGCGGTCTGGTGTATAATGAGATTGCCTTCGGGCAGGACTCCTGAATGGCGTGGGAGGGGAACTATAACGCGCTTTGACTTTCAGGAACGAAAGGATCCCAGGTCTGTCGATCTGTTTTGCGCCAGACGGAGTGATATGAGGGCGATGGAGTGTCTGTTAGTGCGGAGACGGTGCTGCTGTATGTCTTAGACCTGGGTGGTGCGTGTAGCAAAGACCAAGTCAGACTACGGTGCAGGAGCAGCGGCGACAGTGATACAGTGTATCGCTGCTGTAGTAATCAGGGGTACGCTCTGGTGCGGCGGTATGCGCAGGCGGTTGTTGTGTTGGTGGTGGCCGCGAATCTCGACGCCGAGAGGCCAACCAAGCGGTAAGGTGAAACGCAGAGGAAGGATGCGGCAGCTAGCAGCGGGTTTCGAGGAGATATAGCTTGAGTCGTGCTAAGAATAATCCAGGGCGGTAGTTGTTGATCGGAGGTCGCTGGTCGCAAGGCGTATACAAGCCAAGCAGGGGTGGTGCAGCAAGTACAGCAGCAGCAGCAACAATGTTTGCGTGCGGTCTGGTGTTGTTGGTGCAGGCCTCACTCGCTGGTTGTTGCGGCGGGCGGGCGGCGATGACGAAAGGCTAAAGTGGGATGTCTGGCCTGGCAACAGCGTGCGCCAGGGCTCAGGGCTGCTCAAGGCTGACGCACTCGAGAACAACAGCGACAACAATAATACTGCTCCACGACATGTCAGTAAACTTTCATGGGCGTCTTGCAACAGAAAGAAGAGTGAGTGGTGATGCAGAATGGAAGCGAGGTCGTAAGTGGCAAGGGAAGAGAGCCAGAGCCAGAGCCAGCCAGCCCAAGCGCTGCCTGACCTGTCTCGCCGGCCAAAGCGTGCAGTAGCCTCACGCGCAGGTGGATCTGGCGTTCGCCCTAGAAGACAAGCAGGACACTCACAATCGTTTGGGGTATCGCCGGGATCAGAGATGCGCGTATAAAGTAAAAAGAAACTAATCAATCGATGTCGAAGAAGGGCGGAGGACGACCAAGGCGTCCTGGGTGGTGGCGGTCGGCAGGCAGGTCAGATACGGACTGTACAGCCAAAAGGTATCGCCTGATCAATGATCGATCAGGACCCTGCGGGACCTGCACACACACACTCTCTGCTCTCCCTCTCTCCCACGCCACCACGAGCGGGCGGCCGCACGAGATCTGGATCAGCAAAGACAGGTGAAGAGGTGACCCAGCGTCAGCCTCGGCTGGTGTTGTTGAGTGTTTGGGGTTTTTGCAGGTTGCAAGTAATGCAGGCTGCGGGCAGAAGGCAAGGTTTTTGGTTCAAGGCAAGAATAATAGGTATCCGCAAATATGCAGCTTCACGGCCTGCGGCGGCGGTGTCTCCGGAGTCTCTTTAGTTCGCAGTGTCGAAGTCTGTGAGGCAGCATCGCAGTGTGGTGATGGTAAAGGCAGTGTGTTGCCGATGGGGGGTCTTGCTCTGCTTGCTTGCTTTTTGCTTGTCAAAAAGCCAGGAAATCGGTTTTGTGTGTGCTGTGTGTGTGTGCGAGAGACGTCGTGAAACCCACGGGAAAAGCTGGTCAGTGTCGCACGGCAGCAGCAGTGCGGTGGTGATGCATGGAGCGGATATAGTAGTGCGATTTTTGATCTATGACTCCTACTGCTCCCGCGCAGGCAGCATATATAACAATTTCCATCTCATGAGGCCAATTGTGCGCGCGCGTGAGACCATCATCGGGCATCAACGCAAGCATACATGAGAGCGACCGTGCTTCCCTGTCAGTCAGACATCCACCCATGCTCCGCACCGCACCCCAGACATGCAGTCCCATCAACCCAGTATGACCGCGAGGAAAAAATTGTCGGCGTGCGTCTTCGCCTGGGCACCCACGTATACCGTAGCGAACCATCCCGATAGTCCATCGCTCACCAACGGCGCCACGTATCTGCCCAACACTCAAAAGCCGACCTTAGCGTCATGCAAGCCCAATAACGGCCAGCCTCCAACCGGTCTGGCTTCGCCGACGCTATTGGTAGTGAGGTGAGGGATGCTGCAAGGCAACCTTTCATGCTTCGCATCACTACGTAGACACGCGTGGCTGTTGGAGTGTTGCGGCCCGATGGCCAGTGGGGACGTCTGCGTGCCTGGCGCTGCAGGATTGGGGGTTCTGGAAGGGCGCTTGTGGACGACGGGCGAAAGACGGTGCCTTGCGCGAAGACATATTTCGAAGACGTGTCAAGTTGCAATTGCAATTGCACGTACCCACCGTTTGGGATCAGTCACCGAGACACTGAGACCCTCCGACAAAGGGACCGGAAGCAAAGAGCGGTGATCAGAAGCACAAGCACAGCGTTCCATGGATTTTGCAGAGCTATCGTGCTATGAATAGAAGATGTACCAAACAACTGGGGTATAATAAGAAGAGTAGACCGCCGACTCAAGGCTACGAAGCAAGGAAGTAAGCGGTGGTGTTTCAGCCGTAGGTGACTCATCAGGCTGATGTAATGTGGACATCCACGACGTCGAGATCCGACATGTCGGTGCTGGATACCAGATCCTCTGGCTCCAATCGCTCACCGTCGAAATCTAGCGAAATGGTACTGCCATCCGCCACGTGGAATGTCTTCCTGCATGCATTGATGATCTTGGAGAAGGGTGTTGTCTAAGAATCTAATGTTAGCCAGAGGTGGTCTATTGGACAGAGATAATGATTGACTCACTGGTTTGACCTTGAGCTTGAAGTCCGGTTTTCCTCTTGCTCTCAACACAAGGCCAATGAATTCCTCCGCTACAGGCTCTGTGGCTGATTCCTCCTCCTCTTCAGCTCCAGCTTCAGCAGCAGGGTTCCACTTGTCTCGTCGTTTAGCGTCTTCGCGATCCTTCTCGGCGAGCATCTTATCGTAGATGTCCTGGGTGACAGCCTCTAGCGCTACTTGATCGCAGCCTTCCTTGCCTTCGGCGTCTTTCATGGTGATGTTACCCTCGGCGTCAGTCTCGAGGCCAAGGCTCTTACATGTCGTCACATCGTATACCTTGCGCATGCGATGTATGAGAAAAACGTTGTTGGTGAACGATTCGCTAAACCCTTGACGCTTGCACCATGCGAGGCGGATCTCCCTGAGGTTTTGTGATAGTTTTCGATAAACCTTCAATGGATTGGTATTGTCTATTTGCGAGTAGACGAGAATCGTCACGGGAGGGTCCGGTGATGGCGCAGTTTGAAAACCAATATGAGGTGGTCCAGAAGCAACTTCTCGAGGCGTTGGCGACTTGGTCGTGTCTGGCGTTGCAGCATGTGTTCGTTGCAGTCTCCGTTGTCGTGCTTGACGGGCAAGTGCAGCCAGTTCCTCGTCGGACTCATCGTCCTCCTCTTCCAAAGGCATAGCATTGTTCAAGTGTTGCATTCCATTCCTTCCACCTTCATCGCTTGATGATCCGCCAAGCTCAATCGCATCCGCGTCGGAGTGGCCGGTCCCATTCGGTTTTGAAGATGCCCTCGTGACTTTCTTGCGCCTTGCTTTCAGAGGCGACTCACTCTTCTCCCTGGCATCCTCCATAAGAATCTGTTCGTCCTCATTCTCTTCACCAAAATCCCTAGGAAGTCCAGCTTCCTTCAAAAGAGTCCCAACATCCTGTCCCGAAATCCTCCTCATCGGAGTCTCCTCACTCTTCCGCTTCTTCTTCGGCGTCTCCCTTTTACTCCTCTTCGGTGACTCCTCCTCCTCCTCCTCATCATCTACACCTTCGTCGCTCTTCCTCTTCCCCTCGCTCTTCCCGCGCTTCTCGGATTTCTCTTTGCGCCGTCGTTCCCGCTCAGCTCGCTCAGCCAGGATTTCAGAGTACGATTGTGAATGTGAGAACATGTCGACCGGCCCATCGCTGCCGGAAGCTTTAGCAGCAGTCGTGCTGGTTGGGCGATTGAACAGGCCCATTTTGGGCAAGGTTGATGCCGTGTCGCGGTTTGTCGCAAGTGATCGTCGTGGTGTTCTGAGGCTGTCGATGTCCAGTGCGCGGCTTGCAAGCGAGCAGATCGCCGAAAGAAGCGCCAGCAGTCAAGGAAGACCCAGGTCGAATGCGGCGAATGAAGGAGCTCACTCGAGCTCGTTTGCGCCGAGTTGATCTCCGTGCCTTCACTTTTGTTTGGACAGAGCTTCGAGTCGCAACTGCCCCGCGTCCGAGCAAGTCCGTCCGTGCGCATCGCGAAGCACGCTTTTGCACTTTCACATGGCAGGCACCGGGAGGCAGGCTGGGAAGGTTGAAGCGAGCGGCGAAAGTTGACATAGAGCATACCGAGCACCGTCTTTCACAACCTCAGCCTAGAAACAATCGGAGCAAGAGAACCTACCCCACTTCAGAGCAACGACAGAGCATTCCGAAAACATGTCCGCACCAGCACCCAACGGCGCCAACACCGCCGCTCCCGCAGCAGCAAATGATGCCCGCGACCCTTCTGGTTTCCTCAGCGAGATCATCGGCGCTCCCGTGACGGTCAAGCTGAACTCTGGCGTTGTTTACAAGGGTATGCATCTCTTCATCTTTCCTCCAAGGCTCCCCGTTTCGCTGCGACTGACTCCGACCGCACACACAAATACTGACACGTAGCACAGGCGAGCTCCAGTCCGTCGACGGCTACATGAACATCGCGCTCGAGGGCACGAGGGAGTTTGTGGACGGCAAGATGAGGCGTAGCTACGGCGATGCGTTTGTGAGGGGCAACAATGGTGCGTTCTTTCTTTCTCTCGGAAGTCTTTACTGGAGATGACTCTCCGATCTGCGTGGCGAGCGTGAACCCATAGGTGTTCAGGGAGATTGCTGACTTTTGTTTTGTCTCGTTACAGTCACATACATCTCTGCCGACTCATAGACCTCTGGTTTTTCTACTCTCAGAGGGGAAATTTTAGGGGTTTTGAGGACATGAGCTACGATTTACCGAAAGTCTATGCAGGAGGGAGCGATTGATGAAGGACTGTGCGCCGCCATTAGCATGTCGTCAACAGTCCAGTATGGCCTACGAAGAACAGCATTACCGGAATTGGGATGTTGAGCAGATTAAGATACAGTCATTGGAACCATCTGCTGTCTTGCCAACAGCCAAGATGGCCAAACACGTCGGGCTGGCCACCTAGCATGAACACTGGCACTTCTGCATGACACGATTCCAGACACACCAAAGTTTTGTGCAATTCTATTATCTATCCCACTTTCTCCATGACATCAAATGCGTTCAAACAAAAACTTCACTTAAGCCTCTGGCCTAGCAACAGCAAACACCTCCTTCTTGCCTTCCGCTGGAATCTTGGTGGTCCAGTAGGAATAAGTCGTCCCGTGCAAAGCCACCTCGCCCTTCTCATTCTCCTCTACATCAGGCCCGCTGATAGCATCGTCGAAGATCTTGCGAGTTTTCTGCGCGAACCGCAACTTGTCAGTGACCAAGACGCCGTTTGACAAGCACAAGGTGCAAACCGCAGTAGCGAGAAACAAAAGAACGGAAAGGGGAAAGGGAAGGGAGGAAGAAAAAAAAACACAAAGACCAACTCACCGCCAACTCCTCTCCCTCCAGAATAGCAACCTGCCCCAGCGTCCTGTACCTCTCCCACACCTTCTCCCTACTCAACCACGCCGTCCAGCCCTCCTCGTTCACTCCCAACGGCATCGAGAACAGCGGATCGTCCGCCGCGACGATCACATTCAGCAGCGAGCGGCTGACTTGGTCCTCGAAGACTTTGCGCCACTGCTCGTGGCGGAAGCGAGGCTGGTCGTCGACGAAGGAGAACGTGTGTCGTTGGAGGGCGGTTTCCCAGGAGGTGGGTTGGGAGTGCGAGGGCGGGGCGTTGTAGGAGTCGATGTTCCAGATCAAACCGAGTGTTCCGTGAGGTTGGAGCGTGCGGTGGAGAGATTGGAGGACTTGGGGGGTGGCGAACCAGTGGAAGGCCTAGAGTGGAGGAGGGAGGGTTAGTCGCTGGGTATCTTTTTCTGGTAATTGGTAGGTTTTGCGTGTGTTTGAGTATGTGGCGAGGGTGCGAGCCTGATCGATAGCAGGCTTGACTGCCGATGCAGACAATCGCCTCCATGTCGAAGGAAGTGGGAATTTTTTCTCGTTAGTCTGTGCACACATATTGTTTTGTATCTCCGTTTGGTTTTTCTCGGTCGACGCCATAGAATGTGGATAGAGGCAAATCTTCGTTCATCGTCGAGGAAGCGCAAAGTCCGCACAAGTGTTTAGTAGGACCTGGATCACTACTCTTCGTTACGAGTCTAAAGAAGAGCAGGATTTAGTGTCTGTTGTGCACAGACTTGCGAAGACTTGTTTCCAACTCATGGCGGGTCGAAGCGATCGGCAGGTCATCATGCCGCGGACAAGATTCAAGCAGATCAGTTCTGATGGGAAACATGGAAGAAGAAAAAGAAATCGATTCAATCCCTACCTGCGCGACGAAAACCGCATCCGCCCAGCCATTTTCAATGCGCAAATCCTCCGCCGTTCCATCCACAACCTTCACGCACTTCAGTCCCCTCTCGCTGAGCACCCTGCGCATATCGGCATGCGGCTCGACGGCCACGATCTCGAACCCTTCCTCGCGAGCAGCCAGCGCCTCGGTGAATTTGCCAGTACCAGCAGCGAGATCAACGATACGGGCGCCACGCTTGCCGGCTACGCGACATTGCTCGAGGAGGTGCTGGACGGAGGCTTGGGGGTAGGTGGGGCGGTGGGCGTCGTAGGCGGTGGAGTTGGAGAAGCTGGTTTGGGCGATGGGGCTGAAGGTGGACATGTTTCAGAATGTCTTAGATGAGTTGTATTGGTGCGGTGTGCTGCTGCTGCTGCTGCAAGGGACAATGGTTGGCAAGGAAGTGAGGTCTCAAGTCTGTATGTGAGGTCACGTCTTGATCGTTTATTTACTTGACTGCGTCATAGCCTCGGACGTTTCGCGAGTTTACGGGTGCGATTCGACTTGGCCATTATTGCCTGTGGAGCTGCAGCCAGCATGGCAAAGTACAATCCTGGCACTGGCGAGTTCGAAGTACATGAGATTTCTGGTCACAGCAGCTACTCACGCGGGAACCATACATGTATGTTGGCAAGCAACAAACTGCCGACCCCGACGCGTGATGCTGACACTCAGCATGATGCACGCACGCGCGGCTCAGAAAGTTCAAGTTCTAGCCTCAGATCTTGGATCGAAACCAATCCAGGGAGATCTGCAGACTGGGTGCCTTAAGCAGTAGTCGCCCACACGCAACGTTGGGAAAAAGGCGGGCAGAGGCCCGGTTTTCAAGCCTCGTGGGCAGGATGATCAGTGGTCGCACAAAAGCACGGCGTGGGTCTTGTCTCCGCGAGCCAGCAAGGATGAGGCAGGTAACTGCGGCAGTCAGCACATGGCGAGGAGATGATGCTGTGCCTTGTGCGACGAGGTGACGTTGCGATTGGTCTTGTCTCGGGAGGACGACAAGAGAGTCGGAATGAGAGTGGTTGTCGGAGAGACGGGATGATCACACCAGACATACATCATTCAGGTGTTATGCATGCAGACGGACAGAGTTTGGCGGGAGAGCAAGACTGCGCCACACACCGCCGGGAGCGGTAGGCGAGGTGGAGGGGGTCGCATGATGGATGCATACACTAATAAATACTACTGGACGGGCGGGTGAGGTGATGGGCAAAAGTTGTGAGAGGCTTAGGGATAGAAGAGGGGGATGGGATTTAATTGTAGATGGCGGGCCCCAGCTTTATTAGGTGCAGTAGCCTACCAGCCCGTGAGTCCAAACAAAGACGGCGTGTCTAGCACGTGAAGTTGGTGGTGGTGCTTGCTGCGAAAGCGAGGCAGTGGTATAATCGCTAATACTGTGCTGCATGGTCAATGGTGATGGCTGTATGTATATACAATCTGCGTGCTAGCCTTTTGCTGGCGGCTGGGCGGTGCTGTTCCTGGACGCAGGTCAGCAAATCATACGCGCGGCTCTGCTTCCAGCGTACATCGGAAGCTGCTGCATGAAGCCTGGCGCGTATCAATCAATCAGTGTTGCAGAGATCGAGGGATCAAAGCAGACAGACGCGAAGAGAGAGAGAGACACACACACACCCACCAAGCGAGAGAGGCCTGCGAAACGACCGGGCTATAGTCTCTCTCATACATAGTTGATCGCTCATCGCGAACTATAATTGCACATCGCTACATGCATTGCATGCTCGAATTTCCGGATGCGAGTGATGAGAGTGCTCGTGCGCCTTCCTAATATATCGCCTGAAAGCAGAAGCTGGTCCGCAAAGTCAAGTGCGCCAGACATTCTTGATCACTGTGTTGACCCTAACCACCACCACCACCACCACATCAACATTACAGTATATTGGTATTGTTGTGTATCACCATCACCACCACCACCTTCCGTCGATTGCCGATCTGCCCTCATCATCGCAGCACTGGAGATTCACACCTGCGGCTCAGCAGCTGGGTGGCGCTCTCAATATCCTGCCATCTCCTTTTCTGTGGAGCTGCCGCTAGTTTAGGTGGATCCGGAGACGCCTGGACTGCCTGCGCTTTGGGAGAAGCTTGATCGAAGCAGCAGCCGTACACTTTTACATTCATCCCCATCTCGACCTGCAATCATCGTCTTACCCGTCACTGGCCTCAGCTCGGCCTCCACTCGCTACCATCGCGTCGCATCTTCTAATAATCCTGACTCCATTGCACCCGCGTGTGCCCAACGACCTCCGCTGACACCAACTGCTCGCCGCTCGGTAGTCGCAGCACTACTCAGTCCTCACTCCACCCTCGCTCGTATTACGGGATCACTACTAGCCAGGCACCGTCTTTTTTGCCCGCCCTTAACGTGAGACGTCTGATATACACACGCCTTCCACGACGCCTTCTTTGTACATACACCACCTTCTAGCGCCGCTGCCGCTGCTTTCCATGTGCCAGTAGCCTGCCGGCCACCAACTCCAGCGCTCGTCGCAGTCTTTCGCCCAACCCCGACCAACACACCCCAAATACCGGCTATATGCCCAAATCGTCCTTCAAGAACCCTTTCGGCCGCCGCAGATCTGTCGGCAACGCTCTTGACTTCGCCTCTTCGGCAGAAAGCCCCGATCCCACAGCATCCTCGACCTTCAGAGTCATCGAAAGGGCGGACAAGAGCGGCCAGCATACCGTGGATGGCGCCGAAAGGAAACTGAATTCGGCCCCGAGATCACAACCTGTACGCCCTTTCGACTCGCCGCTGCAGCAGCTCCGCGGCAAGTCTGCTGAGGACATTGTCTCTGGACAGAACAGGTACGACCGGACACAAGGAGAACCGCTGAAAAATCCACGGCTGATAAACCAAAGGGGAAGTCGCGGTACAACCAATTCGAGTTCAAGCGGACATTACGACTCTTCTGGCGCCTCCGCCCGATACAGCTCGACGTCAACTCTGCCTTCTTCTCTGGAACCCGAGCGCGAGCCCGAAGAAGAAGACTTGTTCCCTACCAAGCGAGCTACTGCACCCATGTTCTCGTCATCTAGCCCTTCGCTAGCAACACAACAGTTGCCACAGCCTCCGTCCTTCACCTCGCGAGCGAGTAGGGCTCTCTCCTTCGGCCTGAAGGGCAAAACTCCACCTCCCAGACTTGACGAGGCGCCTCCATTGCCCACAACCCTGGTGGATCGCACTGCAGGCCTTACCAGTCCAGCGAGAGACCGTGCAATGACTACAAGCAGCTATGCAAGCACAGCGGTGCCTACAAAACAGGATTCACGGCTCGCACCCATAGACTTACCCCCGACCGACTTCGGCGACGATGATTTTGGTGGCATGTTCGACCAATTCAAGGATCGCCGTGCTAGCAGAGGATCACCAACACCGCCCGCTCTTGGTGGATTCAGCCAAACAACACGCGCGGATCACCAAACCGCCAGACCGTCTACTCATGGTGAGCAGGACTCTAAACCAATGTACCCGCCCAGATCGTACTCTCGACAAGGTGCATTGCCATCGCCGAACGAGATGAGGAAGATGCGAGACAACACTGCCTCGCCATACTCGCTGGAAGGACGGAGATCAAATGACGGTCTGATGGCGGGCTCTGCTTTCAATTCTCCTGTGTTGGAGCATGGTCCCGGTATCCCAGCTGTTTCGCCAGCTTTCCTAGGCGGCGCGTCAAGACAAGGCTATGCGCCTGTTTCTGAGCAAATGGCTTCGCCGGGCGCCGATCGTCTATCTTTCGAGAGCCACAACAGCCAACGCGAATTCGTCACTGGCACCAACAATGCCAAGGAGACAGCCTACACCAACAGACAGACTCATCTCGACGATGGCGACCGATGGGGAAAGAAGGACGCCTCCAAAGCACCCAGATCCTCAGCATCAAACCACACAGCACCCACCACATCCTCCTCTTCGACCGTTCGTCAACCACAAACACAGGCGGGCCCTTCGAATGCTACCAGGGCCAGGGCTAATAGCCATCAAAAATCGGAAGGAGGTGACTGGTTGAATGAGTCTCAAAATGCAACACCCAAGGCCACAAGATTTGTACCCCGGGACGAGCCTCTGTTTGACGAGACATCTCCTGTTGGTCCGCCCAGCAGAGCCCTCCGACCTAGTGAATACGCGCACCAGCCCGCAGAAACTGGCACACCCAAGAAGATGACCAAGGCACAGTTTGAGATACTGCAAAAGTATGGCGACAAGAGCGCGGAGCAGAGCGAGAACGAATCCGGATCTGGTGATGAATACGATGACGATGACGAGGAAGAGCGGGCGAAGCAAGCCATTCAGCAGAGGCGGAAGCAAGAGGCGAACATGTCAGTGTACAGGCAACAGATGAAGAAGGTCACTGGCGGTGGACCTTCAGATCTCCCTGTAAACAGACCTGGCATGGACAGGGCCTCACAGAGCGCTTCTGGCAATTCTGGCTTTTACCTCGGTGGTATCGGTGGCCCACCACCACCCGATGCAATCAGGGGGAAGCAGAGCGACGACGACGATGACGAAGTTCCTCTCGGCATCTTGCAAGCACATGGCTTCCCGAGCGGTTCGAGGCCACCTACACAACTTGGTGGTGGGGATTACTCACAAAGAGCGTCAGTGGCTGGTTCTGTAGTCGGAGGAGGTGGTGGAAACTTGCCAGCCTTTGCGCGTCGACTCCCTCAGGATCCCTACTTTGGTGCCGGCCTGGTCAATCCGGCAAACCGCGAGTCACTGGCTTTCGGTGGAGGCGGAGGTGGATCCGTTTATGGTGGTAGCCCTGCCGCTTCGCCCATTGGTCACCCAATGGGTACTCCTGGTGGCCACCCCGGCGGATTGGTGGGTGTTATCGCAGGAGAGGAACGCGCCAAAGCTGCACGCCGTGCAACTCCATCTGCCGCATATGGAACAACAGCACCTCTGCCATCCAACATGCCCATGCCCATGCCTCGCACCATGTCAATGGGCAACATTCCTCCTCCGTCAATCTACGGCGGTCAAGGCATGCCACCCATGCCGCAGATGCCTCAAATGCCGCCGCAGATGATGGCAAGCCAGGACTCAAACCAGCAAATGCAACAATTTATGCAGATGCAGATGCAGTTCATGCAAAACATGATGGCAATGCAGCAGCAAAGCATGGGCCAAGCACCCGTGGCCCCGCAAATGTCAGGCAATGGTTTCCTATCACCCACCCCAAGTCGTCCCATGTCCATGGCAAGTCAGGCACCAAACGGAGGTCGTTCAATGACCATGATGGGACCCCCTTCAGCCTGGAATCAAGCTCCCCAGCAAGGCGCTCGCCCAAGCTCGAGCTTCCAGCAATACGCTCCCTCTGTGCACAACCTCCAAGCCGGGCCCGGCGCCGGCTACACCCCTTCAATCGCCCCCAGCGAGCGAAGCAACATCGGTATGCCCTCTCGCTACCGCCCCGTGTCCACCATGAACCCCGACAATGCCATGATGTCCGGCGGCCGCTCGCAGAGCATGACCTCCTCACTGACACTCCAAGCTTTCACAAATCCCCAACAGCAACAGCCTGAGGGAGATCAAGCAAGGAACGGCACCATCCGCGTCGTCGACAAGCCCAAGGGCGCTCCGAGAATCGTCTCTCGTGCGGTCGAGCCTGAGGAAGACGAAGACCAGGGCTGGAGCGAGATGGCCAAGAAGCGCAGCGAGAGGAAGTGGAAGTGGGGTCGCAGCAAGAAGGAGCAGCCCAAAGAAGAGCCGCTGGGTGACTTGTACCAAAACGTCGAGTAATAGAGATGGGAGTGTTTGGCAAAAAAGTGAAGCAGGACAGAAAAAGCAGCTTGTTGGTTAGAGAGGGAGAGAGCGAGCGAAGTGACTTCTTGGACATTGAAAGGATTGATTGGTCGATTGATTGGGGAGTTTTGCCGACAGGATCAAGAATTGTGGATTGTTGGTTTCGATTGTAGATTGGGTCTCCTTTCCCCCCCTTCCTCTTTTCCACAAAAAAACCCCACGGAAAAGGAAAAGGGCTTTCTAGACGGTATCTGTACGTCTTTGCTTGTTTTCTTTTATTTTTGGTTCATGTTGTCCTTGTATCTCCGCGCTCTCTCCCTCTTCACTCGACCCTCGGCTTTCAATCATATCACATCACCAGATCGGATCCCACAATCTGTCTCGAACTACGAACAACGGAACCAACACACGCACACACGAAAAACCTGGATCGGGAACGGGGAATACATGGAAGGAGGAGGTTGGAAAGGCTCGGGTACGGGAAGGAAAAAAATCATTTGATTTGATCTTGGTGTTGTTTTGTTTCGTATGGCCTGGCCTGGTGGTCTTCGGTGGGGCTTCATTTTCATTATTACTTCTTCTTGTTGATAGACTACCCCCTTTCTTTTCCTTCTTCTTCGACTATCTTTGTCGGATTTATCTTTTTTTCTTAATTTATAATGATAACTTTTCTGGTCATTTTTTTGAATGGAAGATGAGAAGTGGTTTGGTATGTGTAAGACTACTACGTAAGAGGATGGGAATCGACTGGTGACTCGGACGATGACGGTGGTTAGGCGTTGCTAGAACTACTACATATACCCGTGGACTTCGCTACGAGCCTACCTCGTCACCTGTTTTCTCTTTTGCTTTCTTTTCGCGGCTCTGGTGATTGGCTGGTATTCTTATGACTTGCCTGTTCTTTTGGCGATTGTGCATGCTCTTCGGAGGAATGTGAGCGTCCGTCAACAATCGTTGAGACAAAGGCAACGATGCATGTCAGCCTTGTGGGTTGGTCATCGTCAAGCTGCATATGGGCTTGGGTTACGTGTGACTAAGGGTTGCTTGTCATTGAGGTACTTACTTTTTTGATATATAGCCTCGCGCATAAGAACCGGGCAGCCTCGATGAAAGCGGTCGTACATGTTCCCCGCCGGGTCATAGTGAATCGATCAAACATGGCTGTGCTGGGCTGTGCTGATCACACTAATGCCGGATTTGCAATTGACCGGATCTCGAAGAGACCTTACGGAAGAATGACGACGAAAGGAAGTGTCGTAGCATTGGACTGTTCCAGTTGGCCTGTCAATTCCAAATTCTTAATGAGTTGCCCTGCCACGCCTCAATGCATGCATGCATGTCAGCCGGTAGGCGAAGTCGCTATCGTAGTATCTCCGACTGCAAGCCACTGCCAAGAACGCCATACAGTCAGCTCACTACCTTCTCGGCCTGTCCGTAGACGGTTATAATTCCAATTGCTCATGTGTGGAACAGATGGATATACGGACTTTTTCTACTTCGATCGGGAATCGATGCGGTGATCACTTCACTTTGAGAACGACAACGAGACGATCTGAGAACGCAAACGAAGATAGAGCCGACTGAGATACAATGAGCGGATCACAGGAAGTTCACTCGCCGCCGCGGGCCTTGCGGCAGAAACGGAGGCATACGAAGTCGAAGAAGGGGTGTGTTATTTGCAAAATGCGAAGGGTCAAGGTAGGTCGGCCAGCGTTCCTACTGCGTCAAGGTGGTCGGGAGGATCATTACGTACTCGCGCTGACTGTCTCTTCGCAGTGCGATGAATCTTTGCCGCATTGTCGGGTCTGCTCGACACGAGGTCTGCGGTGCCAATATGCTGTATTGCCAGTCCTGGATGATGCTTCGTCTCTATCGTCGACCACATCACCATCCGCATCGCCGTTCAACAACACAATTTCGACCACGAACGACTCCTCTCAAACCTCGATTCCAGACGCACTCTTGTGGCAATACTACCTCGCCCACGCCAGCAAAACAATCGCAGCCTCCAGTACCGACCCCGCTCACACGCGCATGTGGGCAGAATCCGTCCCTGCGATCGCCTTCAGCAGCGCCGTGGTATCCCACGCTCTAATGGCATTCAGCGCCTTCTGTCTCTGCACTTCGCCTGCTTCGACTCCAAGGAGACGCGAGCTCCGCGCAACAGCCGAACGCCATTACTACCGCTCCGTGAAACTGCTGCGGCGATCTCTTGCTAATGCCGGAGAGCGCGAGGCGGACGTTGTGCTCGCTTGTGCGATGGTGTTGATCCCTTGCGGTTTGGCTCTGGCAGGCAACGACGATAGGGGAATATTTTCGTTGCGAGACTGGGCGTGTCATTTGCGCGGATGGAGGGGTATCGGCAAGAGTATCTACGGGGAGAGCGCGGACGCCGCTTCGACGCTGATTCCTTACCCTCAGCCTGGGATTCCTGAGGATGGCGATTTGCCCGAGAGAATCGTCGGAGCGAATCGTCTTTGGGCATCGTCCACGATGAGGGAGATTCAGTGCTCGTGGCCGGGAGCAATAGCTCGTTTGAAAAGCATCGTCGAGACGCACCGCGGACACGGTGGTGGCGATGCTGCCGCAGATTCAGCGATTTATGCGTCTGCGGTCACAGCGCTCGAGCACGTCGTGGACTACATCCTGGCCTATCCCGTCACGAACCTCTTCAGGGCGATTTTCATCTGGCCGATATGGGTTCCGCCCGAGTTCATCGATCTTTTGCTACGCCACGATGGTGTGGCGTTGGCGATATACGCTCATTGGCTCGTCCTCACGATGGCTTTGGATGATTTGTGGTGGCTGAAAGGGTTTGGTTCGGGGCAGATTGAGAGATTGGCGGAGAGCGAAGTGAGGCTGGGAAGGTCTGGATCGAATGGGCTTTGGCTTTGGCCCGTCGAGATGCTGAATGTTGAGTGTATGGCGCGGTAGGTCCTGGAGGAACATGGAGCTGTGTTAAGGGGTGGAAGCCTGTGGTGCCAATGTAGAACGCTCGGTCGTGAGTCTACAAACAGCTCCCATGACTGTCGATAAGTTCATAGGAAGTAGCTGGCAGTTGTGAAGGCCGCTATACTTGAGTTCTTGCTCGGCCAACTGCACGACAGTGGTGTGTGCCTGTTAGTCGTTGTGAATGTCGACGTTACTTGCTTTATCAATGGGTTTTTCTTTTCGGCTTTGGCTATATTGCACGTGCGATGAGGTCATATACATATATGTCCGGGTCGTAGTTGCCCTTATCCTGTAGGAGGGATGGGTCTTTCCGATGTCTGTTTCTTTTCTCGAGCGTGTAGTGAAGTCTTGCGCGTCGATCAACCAAGTCTCTCGACGGGTCCGTAATATGCCACGAGTCCACCATTATAGCCAACATGGCCTTCCTAGAGTCGTCCAGATAGTCGAATCGTAATATACGCTCACTTCTATGCCTTATCAATGACTCGGTAGTGCAATTGCGACAATATGTGACTGTCAAGTCGACTCGAAAACATGGAACCAGGGTTAGTGTTGGGGTTTTCTGTAACACACTTTGTATTGTTTCTGTCGATATCGTGGCATATATTTGTGTGAGTCTGGCTTGATTGTTGTTTCATTATATGTGTAGGGGACATGTGTGGTAGTTGCCTCACGTGGCGAAGACTCTCTGTATTGGTGTGAAGGCGATCCTAATCCAGAAAAATTGCCACGCCACACATTGGGCAGGTGTAAGGTCTACAACGACGTGTTGCAGATTAAGGGAACAATACTGGGAGGTTTTGAGTGAGTGCACCATTGGCACATGAAGGTCAGATCACAGAAACGTCCAATGGGACGGCGTAGCGAAGAGGGTGCTTGCCAGTCGTAAGTGTGAGACTACCAGGAGAAGGAGGCCTGCTCCTTTTCCCCCTCTCATCGCTGTAGGAGGATCTATTCCATAGTCAGCCATATACTCGACGTATTATGCTCTAGATACTGCTCATGAGAGCTTAAGCAGACATGAAAAAAATCTTAACCTTAGGCACTCCCTCCGGCCTGTGCAAATCTACACCACTTTGCACATCAGTGGGGAGATGCACGCCATACTTGCAGTACCGTTAGCACGTATTTCCACTCTGTTGAGGATACAGATGAGGGATCAGCGACTACAAATACAACGGACTCGTGGTTGAAACGTGGCTCGCGTGGGAAACAAGGGTGCCTGCTGTGTATGGCTAGGTGCAGCAGTAGTAGACAGCAAGCCAGAGCCGGAGGATTGATGTGCTTTGGGGCTGAGTGGACTCGGTGAAGTGTTTTTGCCCTCGTTAATATCAACACCAGCTATACGCAGGCTTGTTTGAAACTTGCATGCGGACTACTGTACTGCGTCGTTTTTGGATCACATGATTAATTTATTTTTGCGAGACCGGTTAGTCGAGATGATGGCCAAGCATTGTTGTTATTAAATAATGCCTCGTGCGGCAAATGTGTATCTTTGGACATCCGAATATTGTGCGCAGCCGACGTGGAAGCCTGATCTTCATGAGCATCATCTCCAACCGCTAATCAGCAGCAAGGGTGGAGGGGCACCGGGGCACACCCAAGTCTGTTGCTATCGACGACGATGTTCTGCCGCGTATTCCAGCACGGTCACTGGTGAAGAGGCTAGCAAGAGACCCTGCCACCTGCTAAGGGGGTGACCCCATCCTGAGCTGTGGTAAAAAGGAGGAACTCGAGAATCTCCTTCAACCCGACACTCTCATTTTTGCCTCGATCAAGAGCTCTCAGGGGGCAGTATTGGCAGAGCGTCACACCATTGCGGCTCATGTGTCGATGGGAATGTAATGACATGGCGTCGTGGGTCCAGCGACACAGGATGCTTTCGGAGGATTGCGGCTCTTGATTGGGCAGAAATGCACAGCGGCAACTCTGTATCGCGCGTGGGAGCCTTTTGCTTTCGGCCAGTAAACCCTCAAACAGACGACCGGGGGGCCTTGTGCAGATCGGCGCCAGGCGTGCAGTGTTATTGTGCTCGTTCTAGGCATGCAGCAGACGCGTGACCGACATGCAAAGCAGTGCATCTTGACACCGGCGCCGCCGGCGAGCGATACAAGCACGTTCGGCCATCTTTTTCTTGCCTCGTCGCCCGAGTGAGCTGCGGCAAGATCCTGCGAGCTTGTTTTCTCAATGCCGACCACAGGAACCTTAACCGCCAGATAGACTTCGAGCCGTATCCCCCTGGCTGGGTTAGGCGGCGAATAGCGCGTCCATCGCACCAGACGACCCGCCAGAGCCTGCCGACGTGAAGAAGCTGGAGAGGGGACAGAAGAAGACTCGAGGAGGGCGTCGACGCCGCACGATAGTGCTCCTGCTGGTACTGAACGACACCAGCGCCGTGGCTCTGCTTGAAGAAAGGCGATAGGCTTTTGCACCCGTCGCGCTTGCTGTCCCTGTCTCTCATCACCCAGCGGCGCCCATCTGGTCAATTCCATCATCAATCCCACTGCTTGCCCACAGCCCGCCCACTGACCAGCTCGCAACACCGTCACTTTGGACCACCGCACGCCCGCCGAACGAGCCGCCTGTTCCTGCGTGCGTTCCCCGTAGGCGCACTGACTGCCGCCAGCTCCTGGCGCCGCCGAACAGTGGATTGCACCAATACGCTCATACCCAGCGACCTCTCCCCCGAGTCGTGTCACCAGCGTCTGCATCTGAGACATTCCCGCATATCCAACGCCCACCGACCCTGGACGTCCGCGCGCCCTGCAAAGCAGTGAGGGCGAGTTGCGCTGCCAGCTCGTGTGCGATTGCCTGTGTTCTGCAAGTAATGGACGACGAGAGCTCTACCACCTGAATCGACGCTGGCTGCCAGCGATCACGACCACGACCACCACGACTCTACACCCTGCAAGGTCCCGCAGCCCTACTGTCCGTACCACCTATTGAAACTCCGCCGCCCGGCCGACCTACCGCGGACCCAGGCACTGTCACAGACAGTATGACAGTGACGGCAACCATGACTTCGACCGTCTATCGACCCTCACGTCCGCCAATGGCCCCTCCTTCGAAACCTCTACCATCCCTGCCTGTTGCGAAGACTCGACTGCCAAACATCCCAGACGCGCCGGAGGATCGTCCACGGCCACCGAGCAGCACCTTGCCGACGCCCAAAAAAGCGCGATCCGTCACCGCATCCGCCCTGCCTACACCAAAATCAGGCAAGACACAGTCTGCCTCCTCCGTGCCTACGCTGAGCACGACTTTTGCGACTCCTTCGCCAAAGTCCCCAAGTTCTCCGCAAGCACCCCGATCCTCGTTGCCCGGTCTGCGAAAAGTCTCCAGCATCGGCGCATTCCCTTTGCCGCCCAAAAGTACGCCTCGCATCTCGAGCTTGCCTCCCAGTCCGCTGTCGACATCAGAGTCATATACGGATCTACACGGCGCTGCACAGTCAGCGAACAAAAAGCAAAAGACAGAAGGAAGAAGCATTGCAACAGATGCCAGCGCAAGAAAACCAAAAACACCATCGCGGAGCTCAGGTTATGGTCTGAGAGCCCGCGCATCTGCTGGCGCGGCTTCTTCTCAGCCAGTAGCACCAAGTCTGCTCAATGGCTCTGGAGAGAACAGTTTCATTTCAAGCGCGGCAGGCGCGAGGGGATCCGATGGCTTCTTGAGCTTGCCTTCACCGCCTCAAAGTAGAGACTCCTCTGTCGACGAATCATATAACACAGATGACACCATCTTCGAAGACCATGAGACGGAACCAAGCGTGCGTGGCCGCAAGAAGAGTATGGACAGCAAACGCAGCTCCGAAACAGCAAAAGACAGCGGCAAAGGCAATGTGATAGTGAGTGTCCGTGTAAGGCCTGATACGGGAGGAGGCGACCCGAATTCTGAAGATGGAGAATGGATGGTAGATGGCAGGCGATCACTTATCTCATATCGCGGAAGGGAAGGTGGCGATCATGTTTATGGTATGTGTGCATCCCATCCATTTAGTGAGACATTTACTAATCCATTCAGACAACGTTTTCTCACCACACGACGGCAACGCTCGAGTCTACGACAATGCAGCAAAACGACTTGTACGTCGAGTCATGGAAGGCTACAACGGCACAGTGTTCGCCTATGGTATGACAGGTACTGGCAAAACGTTCTCCATGCAAGGCACGGCGAACCAGCCTGGTACTATTCCGCTGGCCATCACCGATATTTTCTCATACATCCGCGAGAACCCCGAACGAGAGTTTTTGCTACGAGTGAGCTACCTGGAAATCTACAACGAGAAGATCTTCGACTTGCTCAACCAAAGCACCCCTGGAACACAGCAGGAAGAAATCAAACTGCGCGAAGACAGCAAACGAGGAGTTTATGCGTCTCCTTTAAAAGAGGAAATCGTGCAATCACCAAACCAGCTGCTGCGTGTCATTTCACGAGGCGACCAAGCGCGAAGGGTTGGCAGCACCCAATTCAACGCGCGATCTTCGCGATCACATGCTGTTGTTCAAATTGTGGTCGAATCCAGAGAGCGCATAGGAGGACAGGGCTCCGCTGATATGCGACGACAGAACAGTATCCTGCCAGGAGGAGTCCTCGTCTCAACCTTATCGCTAATCGATCTAGCGGGTTCCGAAAAGGCTGCTCTCAACAAAGAGCGCAGGACCGAAGGTGCACACATCAACAAGTCATTGCTGACACTTGGAACAGTCATTGCCCGGTTGACGGGCGGTGAAGATAAGGAGGACGGTGCCAAGCCTGCGGACAAGGAAAAGAGCCTGAAGCATCTGCCTTATCGAGACAGTAAGCTCACAAGGCTCCTACAGCCTGCGCTTTCGGGTGACTCGCTCGTTTCGATTCTCTGCACGATTCAATTGTCTTCAGCGACGACAAGCGCAGCTTCGACCAGCGCACACACTGCCGAGACACTCAACACGCTGAAGTTCGCAAGTCGAGCCAAGAACAACATTGTCAGCCATGCGAAGAAAAACGAATCAAACACAAGTGGCGACCCCAACAGTCGTGCACTACTCGACAGATACAGGCTTGAGATCCAAGAGCTGCGAGCCCAACTGGATGCACAGAGCAAGGCCAAAGCGGAAGCTGAAGAAGAAGATGAGCTCAGAATGGACCGCAAGAAAGAGGCTGAGCTGGAGCGACAAGAGCGGACGAGACACGAGGAGCAAATGTTGGAGATGCAACTCGCACGCACTGCGCTTAAGGAGCGAATCGGACATCTCAACCGCTTGATCCTTTCGTCAAAATCTCTGGGAGTCAATTCTGGTCGTTTCTCAAGCGCCAGTATGCCGATACACCGAATGAGCTCATACAGTCATGCTAGTCAATCAGAATTTGGACGGCCAGTGAGCTTGCGAAGTCGCGATAGCATCAACAGCCGGCGCGACAGCCGCCATGGTAGCTACCGAGATAGCCCCCGAAACAGTACGGCCACACTGGAGGTGCCCAATACGGACGAGCACAGTCTTCAGCGAAAGTTCTCAACGGGCTCGATCACATCGGGCGTCCTCCCCGCTATCCAACCTTCCCAGCTGGCGGAGGAATCGGAGTACGAAGACGATTCAGCAGGCCCTCGTGGCGACGGTGAAGCTAGTCTCATACGACAGAACGGCATGCTACAAGCCGATCTGGCCGACAAAAACCGCTACATCGCCACGCTGGAGAAGCGGCTTATTCAAGCACGACACAGCTCACAATCGCGCGCAAGCATGAACTTCTCCAATATTGCCGGCACTGGCGTCGCTGAATACCACGACACTGAGTCTCTCGTTCGCGAAAAGGATCGCGAAATTGATGAGCTGCGTGCGAAGCTTGACGACCAGACACGAATGGTGCAGGCTCTCCGCAGCGCGGCACGAAAGCGCGAAACAGTTGGAAGTCCTGAGAAGACTGTCGCCACGATCCACGCTTCCACCCAGACGATTCCTGTGTCTCCACTCAAGCCTGCGCTCACAGACCGCGCTGTCGACGACGATTTCCTCCCAAACCTAGCGCCTCGCGTTGCAACACGCAACGTCCACTACAGAAGCGCATCATCAACCTCTCACAACTCCAACACTAGCAGCCAACGCAACAAGGCCCTCTCGCCAGTTGCTCTGCTCTCACCCAGCCGCAGCCACGATCCTCCACTCACAAGTGACCCAGCGCACATGAAAGCCACCGCTGCGGCCGCGAGGCTCCACGGCGCTACGCGTCGCCGCAGCGTCGACGAGATGACCGCTCTCCTCGACCAGATGATCGCGGACAAAGTTGAGAGCGGACACATGGTGCGTGGCGAGCGCGGCAGTCTCCGCGCGAAGAGAGATACCGTCATGGAGAAGCTGAGTCTGAGCCCGCCGATCAACGTCGAGAGGCCAATTGAGGCTGGTGCGCAGCAGGTGGAGTGAGCTGTCGCTAATTTTTCGCACGACGATCTGTCTTTCATGAGGCCTACGGGCACGAGCATGATCCTGGCCTACATGAATATACCCTCTCGTCAATTTCCTCTTTCTTTGAACGACTTCGTTCCATTTCTTCTCCTAACTTTCTTTTTCAACGCTCCCTTTTTCCAACACGACTTTTTATTGCTGGTCGGTGCCTCGCACCGAACCTCACCACATTCTTGCTGTACATTCCTTGTTTCATTGTTCGGGAGTCTGAGCGGGAGAAGCGTTGTTTTTTGAACACCACGCATACGTGCGTGCTATACCTATGGGAGGGAGGAAGGAAGGGAGGGAAAAGGCGCGATATAAGAATGGTTTTGGCTTCGGGTTTAGAGAATTGGTGGGGCAAAGTGTGTAAGATTACATAGAAGTTTCTTTTTTCTTTTCTTCTCAGAGAAAGGCTATGTGGCGGTAATGGTGATGTTTCGTTGTTTTCGACATCATCGCTTTTAATAATGGGAAGACGAAGATAGGATACCTTGATACCTTTTGAAGTAAATTAAATGGGATCGATTTCTTTTGAGTGGACTTGCCTTACTTTACTTACGTGTAGCTGCCGGATTACCAAAATGCAGTGATGACTTGGATTCTGCTACTTCGTCTTTTTCCTCTTTTAAGCACTTCTTCATGTCTATCGCTTTTTTGGTAGTTGTCTGCAATGACTTGTCGAGCAATCGAAGTCATACACAGGATGTCCCGTGTAGCTTTCTTTGACCTCTGAGATGGTGATACCGGGTGGCGAGCAGCACATCCATCGGTGCTCGACATGTGTTACGAATGCTTGATACACACACGTACACGTGGGTGGGCGTATATAGTGACAGCCGTGTTTAGCCGTCGAATAAAATTATACTTTCGTTCAAACCGCGTGGTCGACGTACGTACGCTCATGCGTTATACTCCGAGCGGACACAGCGATCAGGGCTCACCCCCTATATACTACTTCCACCTACCACTTGTGTATGACGAGTGATGTTCGTGCTCCCGAGTCAGTGTGCGACCTTTCCTCCCGTGGCATATGGGCGTATCTGAACTCCAAAACGCTGCCGAATTGCAAACATGAGCAACGGTATATATTATTTCTATCTGGCGAATCTGAATGTCAAACACTCCCTGGTAGTAAGCCTCCGTGGTGGTAATTTTTTCCTCTATGGCTTATCTGAACTTCAGACACTCCCTGGTAGTAAGTCTCTGTGGTGGTCATTTCTTCTATAGCGTATCTGAACTTCAAACAATCCCCGGTTGCAAGCTCTGTAGTAGGGGAGCAGCCCTGCACACGAGAAGATAAGGTACATTCAACCATCTCAATGGCACAGCGCGTGAGATTATTGTTAGGCGTGAGCTTGATGCCACGCTCAAATTGCGTGAGCAGTATGAGATGCAAATTGCCAAAATTCGGAGCCATGCTACCTTTTCAATCGACCGAAGTACTGTATGCCTGATGTGGGTATATACAATATCTAAAATTTGAGTCGCTCGGTTACTGATGCACTAGAGGGCCCTTGTAGTTAGACTCGAGGTGCAAAATGCTGTATAAATATATTGAATGGCTGCCGAATGGAGCAAGCCTGCCGGGATGTCGCTTCTGGAAAAAGAAGCACAAGCTGGTCAAGGTAAGGCTGCGGGCCGCGGGTTGCCGTCGATGGTCTCTGGCAACACGTGGAATGGGAAGATGGCTAATATGACTTCAGTATGTTGATCCGTATGGCGTCTCTCCATCCTCCGTCCTTGTTCTAGCATGGTGCAAGACAACAGCGAGTACCGACAGCAACGGAGGGACGACAAGACGAAGCTGCCGGGCGCAACGCAGCGTGTGTGTGTGTGATCATCGCAGCGTGCGCGGCACTAGTGCTTCCCGTGGACCTCTCCATTGCATCCCGGCGTTTCACCTTCGCATACCCACAACTGACCCGTGTTTGAGAAAAATCGCTGCATGTTCGCCCCCCCATGCTTGCCGTGCGCACGCGTGCTAGAGCTCACTGTAGGGGAATCCGGCAACGTAAGTGGTCGCTCTCGCTGGCTAAGGTTAGCTGACGCAAAGAGACCTGTCGCCGGACTGCACGCAAGCGGCCAACGAGAAGCGTTTGCTTAGGTGCAGTGCGTTTGGCGGTGCAGCAGATGTGCGCTGCATGCTCCTCTGTCGTGGAACAAGGGCTCGGGTACAGCGTACAGTAGCTGACACAGGCGACCGTTTCTTCTCACCCTTCTCCTCCTGGTCTGTCGCTTGTCTCTACTACTAACCTTCGTCGTGCTCTGGCAAGTTGCTGAAACCCTATTCTTCCCTGCTACTACTCCCTTCACCTGCCCTCCAGCAACTTGCATTTCCTTCGTTTTGCTGCTCCTGCTTGCGGGTGTCGCGTTATGTCGTGAGCCTCTACCAGCTCATTTTCTATTGCTGCATGTGCGACGGCCAGGCTTCACACCTTACCTTCTCGCCTGCTTTCATGCCGTAAGCTGTACCTTCTCGCCCACCCACCGCATTCGATCGAGCTGGACTCCCGGAATTATTTACTACACCTTTGCGTAATCGACGACCTCGGAAACGGACATTCACAATATACAAACAATCGCTTCGGACTTCTGCTTGCTATTTCCTCAGTTGGACATCGACGTTGCTCAAGCGTCGCGACAAAGCCTCACCAATACCAGCCTGACTCGGAAGGAACCCGAACCTCTTTAATACACCACACCAAACTACAACAAAAACAAAAACAAAAACAAAATGCGGGACCGCAGAAACACCAATCTTTCCACCTCGTCGGCTGGCTCGACCCACTCTTCACCGGTGCTTCCATCTCGTAGCAGCCTCAATGAGAAACGCTACACAAGTCCTTCACTCGAGGAAGGCCTCCTGCCTCAGCCCGTGACAAAGGAGAACACATCACAGCCGTGGTCACGGCGGAGTATGGTCTTGAGATGTTTTGCTGCGTTGTGCGCGTTAGGTTGGTTTGTTCACTGGGGCATGTCTTGCTCCATGCTGGTCCACTCTGCTGTGACCTCCACACCACCTGCGGCCCAGGCTGCAACTCATGATTTGCCATCCGAGCCTACTGCTATGATGATCTCCGACTTCACTGGCGCTCAACGCTGGACTGTTTCGATCCCGCAGGATGCGCCATTTCCTCTCACCGCTGGCCAATATCAGGACATTTGCACGCGATCCGAAGCTCTGAGCAGCACTTTCACGCAGAGATCACGCATGGACAGAGTGAAGGATTGGCGAAGGAAGAGTGACTACTACCATGATGACCCAGCTTTCCTCGATGTCCCTGAAGCACAAAAGACCGGAGTGTTGCCACCTTCTCCCGTGACTAGCAACCAGACCTGCCCGTCTAGTCTGACTTTCTCGATGGCGACTGACGACGTTAGCTTCGGCAAAACACTCCTCCTTCTCTGGATGAGCTATGGGCTTGCAAAGAAGGAAGGCCGCGCTTTCTTCATCGACGACGCCGGCTGGCCGTACGGAAGTTACACGTCCTACTTCACTCCTCCGCCGTCGCAGGGCTGCACGCCACCACCCAGGACTCAAATTGTGCCGTGTCCTCACAGCGCAAAGCACATCGTCGTCTCGGCTGCCACCGCTCAATGGACGTTTGGACCTGCTTTCCATGCCGAGCTTGCGACCTCGAGGTACGGCCTGGAGCGCGGCCACCAGATCTATGGTTTGATTCGCACTGGCTACGAGGACCTCTTCCACCTCTTTGGTGATGATGCCAAATACATCACGCTACGCAAACACGAAATGCAGACGCTTTCTGAGGTTTCGGGCCACCCGACCATTGCCATGCAGATCCGCCGTGGCGACCTGCACCCGCTAGAATACGAGTACAGCCGTGATTACTTGCCTCTGGAACGCTACACCATGACCGCTCACCGCCTGCTGCACTCCATAGATGCTTCTCGCCCCGCGCACCACATGTCAGGCGAGCAACCGACTTTACTCATCGCCTCAGATGACCCCAGCCTGCCATCCAACCGCGACCTCCTCCTCGCCGCCTCACCCCACCCCATCAACACCGCGCAAAACCGCATTCTTCTCGCCACAAAAGCCGCCCTCGACATCTCCTCCCCGGCCAAGCCCATCCGCGCTCCCGGCTCAGCATACGTCAAGCACGTCGACGAGAACGCCGGCTGGGACGGCGGCTTCTACACCTCGCTCTTCAACTCCCTCGGCGGTGCGGCTTCCGACGGCGAAGCTCCTTCGGAGCAAGTCATCCGCATGCGCGAGCTCATAGGCCGTGGCTACCTGCTCGACCTCGCCGTTCTCGGCGCTAGCGACGGCGTCGTGTGCGCGGTGGGCAGCGCGGCTTGCAGGCTTGCAGGCGTCATGATGGGATGGGATGCTGTCGCCGAGGGAAGGTGGGCTAATGTCGATGACGGGAGGGCTTGGAGCTGGGACGGACGCAGATAGTTTTTCTTTTGGCTACTGCTGGAAGACGAGATGTTCCCCTGATGGCTGGATGTGGTGCTTTCTTGGTTTATGTATAGGTGCTGCCGCATACCCTGTCGTCACGTCGAGCTTACTTCCTCACTCGCTACTGGTTCTATGAATCGAATCTCCTTTTTTGTCCAAACTTGTTACTTGCATAGCGTGCGAGCGTACATGAATTTCTCAAAATGTCTTCTCGTGGTCTCTTCCAGTCAGAGGGAGTCATGTCTCACAGAGCCCAGACCATACCATCCAATCGAGCAAGACAGAAAAGAGTTTTCATGCCTTATTCCTAACAAGCATGCATGTACATCACTTCTCGTGCCACAAAGCCACCTCCCAACTAACCTCGCGGTCTTGGTTCAAACTCCGTCCTGTCTCCCCACCGGGAGAGCGAAAAGTACTGATTTTGAAGCCAGACCGCGAGCCAACCCGGTACAACAGCGACATCCTCACCTAAAATCCCGTTTCCTCACCACGAAGCCAAATTCAACAGCCTAACTCTCTGCCCAATCTCACCCCAAAAAGAAAAATGACGTCGAGTCCGGGCAACTCTAATAGCCCCCCACATCGTAAGAACATCGAAACCCACGCCAACGAGAGACATCACCACTAGCGACAATCGCAATTGAGCCTAATGAAAAAACCCCCCAACCTGGTTGTTCGATCGGGATCGGAACGGACGTGACTCCAAACCACAAGAATGACTCGCGGAAGACACGGCGGCACCACCAGCAAGTCGAGGATCTTGGATGAGCATTTGCAGCCTGATAGCCGTTTTGCCGTGTAGGCTGTTCGAAAAAAGCCTACGAGGCTTGCGTGTGACGGAACGGTATGCAGGTGACACTCGTCTCCAAGCATGAGCTGCGCAGTGTGACGAAGACTCGCATGAGAGGCGTGGGGGTGTTGGACTGGCACAGGAGGAAAAAAGAGGTGAGGATAGCGGGTGGAATGAGAGTTTGTTGCGCGAGCGGAACACGTGTCGAGTTTGCTGGGGATGCCATTGTGTGCAAGCTCGGCACATTGGCTCTTGCTTACAAGAGTCATGAAGGATGCGGCGTGGAAAGGAGAAGACGTGTGCTTTTGTTTTGTGAATTCTTCATATCATTCATCGTGCCGCGATAAATAGACTAAAGCGGGCTAGCTACATAGAAGTTCATCTTCAGATGCTCGAAGGTTCGAGTTCTGGAGGAGGGGTTATCATGATAAGCTGGTTTTTTTTTCTGTCTTCGTTCTTCGTCATCTCGCGAACATGTATTTGTAGTTAAACCCAGCCCAGGAAAACTGAATGGTCATCACGCTCCAAGTATACTAGCAGTAGAAACAAACTAGTTGCAACCGCAGCCCTTGAGAGCGTTGCCGTTTACGGTGCCGTTGAGGTGGCCGTTACCATTGATGTGGCCGTTGCCATTGACAAGACCGGCAACGCCGTTCTTGAGGCCGTCCTTGGGCTGGCCATTGACCTCAGCGCCGGCGGCGTTTGCCTTGGCGTGGTCGGGGCCACCAGTGACACCGTCGACGTTGGTGGCACCGAGACCACCCTTCTGGGAGCCAGCGGCGACATCGTCGTTGATGACGCATGCCTTGAGCTCATCAGAGAGGCCGGCCTGAATCTTCTGCTCGGCAGAGATGTTGTTCATTGTGTAGCCAGTGTCGGAGGCGTCGACGTACGCCTCGAGACCCTCACCGTTGCGAGGGTAGGCCTTCATGAGCTCCTTGTGCTTGCGGAGGGCGGCTGCGAGCTCTTCCTTACCGATATCGTTGATGAAGGCGCATGAGCCGAGAGGGTTGGGAACGGCGGCGCGGAGCTTGCCGTCACGAGTCTTGAGGATAGCCTGGGTGGCCTTGTCGAGGATCTCCTCGTTGAAGTCGTGGTGGTCCATGGACAGACCGCAACGGGAGAAGAGAGTGTGTAGGCGCTTCATCTCGTCCTCGGAAAGGAGACCCTGGATGTTGGCAAGGGTGGCAGAGTAAGCCATGTCGATGGAGATGGCGTGACCGTGACGGAGGGGAACGGTAGGAGTAAGCTCGTGGAGAGGGGACCAGCTGTAAGGAGAAAGTGTTAGTCGTGGCATTGGTCCAGAAAGGACGTACACTTACGTGTGGCCGTATGCAATCACGCGGTCAAGACCGATCTCGTGAAGGTTGGGGGTCTCAAGCTTGAGCATCTCGTGGATACCAGCCCTGTTGATCTTGTCGGAAGCATCCTTGACCTCCTGCTCGGCACCATCGGCGTGACCGAATGCGGTGTCGATGAGCTTCTCGGCGTACTTGTCGAGAAGGTCGAATGTGGGCAGGTGAGCACAGCTGGAGATCTTGATCAACTCTGCGAAACCGTTTCTGATCTGCGCAGTGGGAAGGGTACGGAGGAAACCGAAGTCAAGGAAGGTGTGGATGGGTGCGTGGTATGCTCCGAGACGGTTCTTGTAGTTGCCGTAGTTGACGCCGACCTTGATGGAGACGGAAGCGTCGATCAGGCCAATGACGGTTGTGGGAATGCGGATGAAGTTGGTGTTGCGGCGGTAGGCAGCGCATGCAAATCTGGAGATAGTTAGCACGGTTCCTGACTTTGCAAAGAGCACCAATAGGGCATATTAGCCAGAGTGCCTTGAAGTCATCGTTTGCGGTGAAATCGTAGAACTACCCAGTAACATCGGTGACCAGGCCACCGCCAACGACGAGCACAGGTTCCTTGCGGATGATGCCTGATGTGATTGTTAGCTGAGTTGAGGCATTGGAGTGTATAAGAGCAAAGGCTACGTACCGAACTCGGTCATCGAGTCAACAATGCTAAGCAGAGTCTCGATGGACTTTGCCTTCTCGCCGATCATGGTCTTGTGGACCTTGAGCTCAATGTTGTGGTGGTCGAAGTAGTTCTTCAGTTGCTGTCCGTAGACGTTGAAGATGTTGGTGTCCATGACTGCCAGACAGCGGTTGAGGCGGGTGAACTGCTTTGCGAGGCCATCGTTGTTCTTGTCAAAGATGTTCTCAGTAAAGCTGAAGTCGTACTCGATCTTCTCGTAGCCCTCAACGTGGAAACCGTTGTTGGTCTCCACGACCTTGGCAGACATGTCAGACATGATGAGAGACTTGTGGAAAGTGTCGTGTGGGAGTGTTGAAGAGTATTTGGTGATAAAGATGGGAGAAAAGTGAGGAGAGGTGTGAAGCTGGAAAAAAAGTTCTTGAAGCTGTAACGGAGGAAGAGCTCCCTTCATGTACGTCGGCCAGGTCTACCTCGAGTTTTGCCGATTGGTGATGATCCCTATGGGAATGTCATGGATGATCGAATACGTTAGCACTATGTGCACGGCTAGCAGCATCAAATGCCACCCCACCAATGCCGCGCATAGGGATCAGACCGTGGCAGATGTGGGTGCCCTTCGGTTCGGTGAGGTGCATGGTAAGAGGTTTAGGGCCACGTCTAGGCGTTCCACACCAAATCCTAAGCAGGAATCCAGTGTTTCTGGCGCAGGTGACCGCGTGGTGATGAATGCATGCAGCTCGACCGCAGGGGTAGCGTCCATTGATTCGCCAGCGCTCACAAGAACAAGAAGTGGTGATGGGGTGGAACGTCGCCTCATTGCCAGACCTGGCAGGATTTGCGTCCCGAGACGATGCCATTGAAAGGCAATCTTGAAGCCAAACCTTGGGTGCCCAAATTTCCATTCGATTTCTGTCAAGGCAGACCAGTCGGAAGGCAGTCCACCTTGAGATCCCCCCCACGTCAGTATGAAGTGAGATCGCGCTAGCGGACGTTTTAGTTCAGATCTCGTGGCTGGACCGTGCAGCCGTTGCGAGCGACGAGATGTGCTCAGAATAAATGGGTTTTTGGACCCACCTAGGCAGGGCAATGTGGGGTGCGATGCTGATTTGCATTGAGTAGTGGCAAGTCATGATGTATTTCATTATACACCAAGGGTGTGCCCGGGCACTTGGTGATCTGTCAACTATTGGGGCATTTGGTTTTGACCAAGCAGACATGTGAAGATCCGTGACACCTGCAGCATGGCATAATCGTCGCCGCGGCGCAGGGTTCAAGCGGGCGAGCGGTGCCCCTCCAAAGGCAAGGCAAGGCAAGACACGGAGCCAGGTACGCATGGAGGGGTCGTTGGGCGTCTTCTCCCAGAGACCCCTTCGATAGGCAGTCTGCAAGCTTCCCGGTGGAGAGTTCTGCAATAGACTCGCCGTGTTATGGCAGGTCTAAGCCAGTTCGACCGAGTGATGACGATAGAATGACAGGGCGCGCAAGCAACAAATGCCTCGCTGCTTGACGGAGGATGCTCAGAGCAGCGACAGATTGGGTCTGGGTGGAGTTTCCTCCGATGGCGTAGCCAGGGCAAGCACTGATGATCTGGCGCGTCTGGCCAGTTCGTGTTCGAGTGCCCCTCAGTTGCCCCGCTGTTTGTGAGATTCGAACCGCGCGCTCGCCCTCACCAAGTGTGCGAAGGCGGGCATGCGGCGTGTTGACGTGCCCATGCGGCACGTAACATGGCGCGTTGTGGTGTCAATTGCCGATCGCAAGCAAAATGTTGACTGCGCCGTCGCTGGCGCAGCTGTCGTGTCCACTGCATCATCACCGTCAGTCGCTCGCCCTTGAAACATACCAGAGCACCCTTCCGTCCCTTCCAATCCCCCAAATCAAGCCGTGCCAATACAAGACCTTACAATGTCACAATTCGACGAGTCCAAAGCGTACGCCACGCAAGAGGACGTCTTCTTTGACGATGGCCGCGAAACTGAGCTCCTTCGCTTCATCTACGACAAGCCAAATATCGATGAGATCCGCGGCTCGCCAGAGAAGGTGCTCGCAGCCGTCGACGAGTTCGGTCGCACCCAGAAGTACCTCATGAATGTCGGTGAAGACAAGGGCAAGATTGTGAGCAACCTCATCGCAGAGGTCAAACCGGAGACAATGGTTAGCAGCTTGTAGAATCCCTTGCAGCCGCGCGTTTTTGGCTGATAGACAAGGTAGGTTGAACTTGGTGGGTACGTTGGGTACTCTTGCCTTCTTTTTGGCGACGCCGTCCGCAAGGCTGGCGGTAAGCGCTATTGGAGTTTGGAGCGTGACCCTGTCTTCGGAGCAGTGATCCAATCTCTTGTGTCCCTCGCTGGGCTGAGCGACATTATCAAGGTCGAGATCGGCTCAAGTGATGCTTCAATCAAGCGCCTGCACGACAGCGGCGCGCTGAAGCACATTGACCTGATGTTCCTCGACCACTATAAGCCGGCGTACAAGACCGACTTGAAACTCTGCGAAGAGCTCAAGCTCATCACGCCCGGTAGTGTTCTTGCAGCAGACAATGTGATCAAGCCAGGCAACCCACCTTACCTCGAATATGTGAGAAGCAGTGTCGCTGAAAAGCGCGAGGCGATCAAGAAGGAAGACGGAGAAGTTGGACCCGACGCGCGTTTCGCAGACAAGACTGCCGGTCAGTACGCGAAGAGACAAGGCCAGGAGCAGCTCCACCTGTCTCAAGGTAACCCCAATCTGGTTTACAAAAGTGAGCTGGTAAACAGCTTCGAGCCGACCGGCGAGCCTGTGAGTTACAGTCCTTGGTGACAAAGCAGACCCATCCAGAGCATGACTGACGGCAGATACAGGACGGAGTCGAGATCACCAGATGCACTGGCGAGGAGTCATAGATGTGCACCTGTTATGACCTTCTATGAGAGACGAGTGAACGCGCTTGAGAAGAGGCGCTGGGCGGGTGGGAGAGAAAGGAGGAGACACCGGACGGAAGTGGCACGACCTGTCGGGAGCACGCTCTGGGATGTGAGATCGCGCCAAAGGTCGGGAGTGTGTTGGATGAGATTTAAACAAGAGTAGATTTGTATAGAGGAGGCGTGGCAGTCATCAGTCTCCTTCACGCTTCACCGACTCGAAGGTCACGCTGGCTGGCAATCAGATCAAGCAAGCAAGGCAAGGCAAGCGCGAGGCCGCAGCTCCTCCGAAGCTTTGCCTTCAGTTGCATACATTGCCTGTCTATAGTATGCTGCATGCCACTCCAATCACACTCGTGCAGTGATAATATCACTCGCCCCAGCCGTCTTCTGATTTCTCGGCGACTTTGCAATATCACACATTTTCCCAGCCTATCAGTGCTTCTGGTCGTCATGACGTAACCTCCCTCTGCGCGGCCACTATTGGCCTAGCTACCTCAGCAATACCCGACCTGAGCTGCCATCGCAATTCCCGCCCACTGTGAGCTCTTTAATTCTCGGCGCTCTATGTGATCTTTCTCACTTGTAAACTTCTCCTTCTGTATGCTCGTGTCGCCAGACGCGCTCTCCTGATCCTTAGCAGCATGCTGGACGCCTCTTCGTCCCCTCTGGCCCACGCCGCCCAGAATGCCGCTCTCTTAGCGCTCAGTCTCGCATTCCTCCCGCTCGACACCTTCATCTTGGGCGCCAGCATCTTGCTAGGTCTCGTGAGGAAGTCATGGGCCGAGAAGCACCGTCGTGCCATCCGTTCGCCACGCTCTCCAGTCCACCAGACCAAGACCATTCTTGTGACCGGTGTGGGCATGACCAAGGGCCTTTCACTTGCTAGGACTTTTTTCGCTGCTGGCCACACGGTCATTGGAGCCGACTTTGAGCCTCTTATGCTTCCGATATCCTGTGGGCGTACTTCCAAAGCTCTCAAGGCTTTCCACCGGTTGGAGAAGCCCGGCGCTGGCAGCAGTGCGAAATATACACAGAGCATTTTGGATATCATTCGCAAGGAGCATGTGGACATTTGGGTATCCTGCTCGGGCGTTGCGTCTGCCATTGAGGATGGTGAAGCCAAAGAGATGATTGAGCTGGTCACGAAGTGCAAGGCTGTTCAATTCGACGTTGCAACAACCAAGAAGCTGCACGAGAAGCATTCGTTCATCGAGTACACCAAAAGCATTGGCCTTCCTACACCGGACACGCACACGATCACTTCCAAAGCTGCCGCTTTGCAAATGCTTGACGAGGCTTCTGCTGACAAGGGTAAACGCGCTGGCATGAAGTACATCATGAAGTACATTGGCACTGATGATTCTGTGCGGGCCGATATGACCTTGCTCCCATTCGACACGCCTGCTGCCACGAAAGCACACATCTCTCGTTTGCCCATCTCTGAAGATCGCCCTTGGATCCTACAGCAGTTCATCTCTGGCCCCGAATATTGCACTCACGCACTCGTCATCCGAGGTGAGGTCAAGGTGTTTGTCGCGTGTCCATCCGCCGAGCTGCTCATGCACTATGAAGCCCTGCCAGCCGAGTCTGCTCTTTCTCAAAGCATGTTGCGTTTCACTCAGGAGTATGCCGCAGCAGGCGGCGAGTCTTTCACCGGCCACCTGAGCTTCGACTTCCTCGTCGACAAGAACGAGGCGGAAGCTGCTCTGAAAGATCCTACTCGCAACCCACGCCTGCATCCAATCGAATGCAACCCACGTGCCCACACAGCTGTAGCCTTGTTCAACGACACGCCTCAAATGGCCGATGCATACCTGACTCTTCTTGGCGACAGTCCTGACGCTCTCATCGAGCAGAGCCGCAAGAACGGCCTGACCAACGGCAATGCCGCACAGCCCATCTTCCCTCACACTCCAACAAAGAAGTACTACTGGGTCGGACACGATTTCGCCGAGCTCGTCCTGCTGCCTCTTCTCTCGCTATTCACTGGGTCGGGCACAGACCTGTCGGAAGTCATTGCCAGCACAAACACCTTCATAGATCACCTGCTATACTGGAAAGACGGTACGTTCGAGCTCTGGGACCCCTGGCCTGCGTTCTGGCTCTACCACGTCTACTGGCCAGTGCAGTTCGTACTGGCGTTGGTGCAGGGCAAGAAGTGGAGCCGGCTGAATGTGAGCACGACCAAGATGTTCATGTGCTAGAAGGAAAGCTACATGAGCGTGTGACCACTACAGGCATTGCTAGAGACGCCCAAGTTCTTCCAAGATGGGACATTCCACTGCACCGCGCTACTTCGGCACAACGTCGCAACGGCGCAACACAAGCCCAGTCTACAGCCGCTCACAGCCAGTCTCACCAGCTCGCGAGCGGCAAAAAGTTCGCCATAGCTGTGCCCAAGCACGTCAAACTTGCCGCAAGCCCGACAGGAAGAGAATGCCTGCCAATATCAGCGCACGATATAAAGTCCAGTATGTCTTCACGGAAAACGTCATGCGTGCGTAGCGTGGGGGTTGTATAGCACGAATATCAGCGATCGAATCGGACGATGTCGGAACAATTTGTTGGACACTTACAGGCCGGAAGAATACGAGAATCTTGTTCGTCATCTATTTGCGATATATTCACCACGTCTAGATATATAGAAGGGTCTGGACGCTGCGATATGCGAAATGTTGGTAATCTGTATTGTTTTGGACGACGACGACGATGACATACTATTTACACGTTCATCTTATGTTGTGCCCTCACCTCACTTGCAAACGCACTTTTTGTTTCAGCCGCAGGGACTTTTGTACGTCTTTTGCCAAATAGCATTGACGAAAAAGTGATGTCGGTATTCGATGACCCTCTTTCTGTCTCGGCTTCTTTTTGGTTCGAAAAAGGCTTGTTGATGAGAAGCACGTGAAGATCTTCTATGGTCACGTTTGCGATTACAGAGACTCGTCCACGCTCTGCCGTAACCAAGAGACGAAAGCAAGCAAAAGAGATTCCAAAGGAAATTCATCATCATCGTCGTCATCACCTTCATTCTGTTTCTCAACGAAAGAGTCCTAAAGAGTTCTGCAGAGTTGACCGGAGTAATTGTTCCAACAGGCGCTTATGAAAACTTCGCGCAAAGGAGAAGATCCTTCCATCCACGGCCGTTAAAAAAAAGGTATCTCTCAGCCGGGGGTTCCCAATCCCCCAAGTACTGTACAAAAATCCAAATATGCCCCACCGTGCGGTTCCTTTCTGACGCTTCCGATCAGAAAAAGCGCTGGCCGCTCGAAGCTCCGTCATTTGCCCTTTCATATCCAACACGTTTTTTGCACAAGAATATCCGTCCGTTTGTTCATTTCTCCGGTCCGATATTCATCCCCGCCGTACCCAACCGACCAATAGAATTACTGTTTCCGACCCAGCGTCATCCATAATAAAGAAAGAGATAGAGATGCAGAAAAGAGGGCAGATGGAATCAGGAGCAGAGGGTGGTCGTAATGAAGACACGCTCGTAAGCCATGCATTCTTCAACGCCGAGAGGTCACTGGCGGCGACTTCACTCCACGACTTCCAGCTCGCTGACGCGCGTCCGTGCGAAAGTGTCCTTCCATTCGTCCCAAATGCGAAGAAGCTCCTCGGTGTACTGTGCATGAATTTGGTCGACGTACGCAGGGTCCGGGTTCTTGTTCTGTTTGACAAGGATTGGGTTGCCAACGACGACGTTGATGGGCCGACGATAGGGCATGAGGCCGACGTCGTAGTTGAAGACACCTGCGGTGATTGTTAGTCGAGAGAGGATGCAAAGATGAGAGGGTAGGAACATACCTCGGGCGTGGAACAAGGGCACAGTGAAGCCCATGAACTTCTTGACGAGAAGCTGCGCTCTGTGGATGTATGGGTGGCTAGTCGAGTCGAATTGTTCGTACAGATCGTTCTCGCCGAACGCCAGAACAGGGACCAGGTCGGCACCCTGTCGGATCGCGAGCTTGACGAAGCCCTTACGCTTCTTGAGCACAAGCTTGAGGAAACCCGGGCTGGCGTCGAGGGACTCGCGGGCACCGCCCACAACAATGGTGATTGCACGACCCATTCCCTCACCATTACGGCCGCCCTTCGAAAGGATGTTCTCGCAGCTTTCGCGAGAAACGGACGCGAGACCCATGCGAAGAGCGTAATCACGGTAGATCGGAACGCGGAAGTTGGCATCCAGTGTGAGAAGAGTGTTGGTGATGCCCGGGAAAAGTTGTTTGAAGCCCAACGCTTCAGTGGCAAAAGCGGCGAACGCACCATGTGAGATGATACCGTGTGGGTGGTAGCCGAAGATGTACTTGCGCGTAGGCTCGAGAGGTACGGTGCGGTGGAGGCGCGCAGGGTAGTAGGATGCGAACAAAGACCAGATGCGGCTGTTGCGTGCCCATTCAGAGCGGTGACTAAGTTCGCCAGAAACAGCAGCGTTCGATAACAAGACGTAGATCAGGTAGGGCAGTAGGATAGGCCAAAGAAGGGGGATAGCGCACAACAGGAAGAACAGGGCCAGACCGCCGGCGATGGACAAAGTGTGCACGAGCACCATCAGAGTCTGGAGGCGGCGCTGCAGAGGGACATTTGCGGGAGCCCATCGAATGGCAGATTGTGACCAGCCAGCACCAGCACGACGGCCAGAAACGAGCTCGCTGTTCTTCCTCTGGTGCCTCGGAGTCGCATCGGGCTCGGTGGTGATGTCTTTGTTGGCACGCGACGAAAGGCTGGCCTTCTCGAGCGCGGCATCAGACTCGACGGTGCTAAGGTTGAGTCCGGACTTGCTCCTGTACTTTTCCTCGAAGACAATGCCGATGCCAGCAGCCATGTCGGGTGAGCTTGTCTCTCCACCCTGTTGCCATTCGCGCTCGTAATCCATGACGCCGTCGTTGGCCTGCTTCTGGGCTTGCTTTTTGGCGGCGTTGTTGAGCGAGCGTGAGGAAACGCGCTTGTGAGGCTTGTTTGCGGTTGGTGAGCGTGGCGCGTCGTCCCTTCCCACGCCGCTGTAGCTGGTGGGCGCTTCGTCCTTGCCCGTGTTGTGAGCATTTCCGTTGGCCGCATGCTTCTTCTGCTTGGTAGGAGTGGTCGGTTGCGGCTCTTTCTTTGTTTGCGCCTCACCATGACCGTTCAGTTCGGATGTCTTCGCCTTGATTTCTGTCGGGTTTCCAGTCTTAGCACCACTGTGGCCATTTTGTTTGGGCGCATCGACGACTGCACTTGACTTGACGTCTTCCGCCACATCTTCTGGTCTTGGGCCATTCTGTTCATCTACATGGGGAGCTGTCGGCTCAACATCTTTGACAGCTTCAGCATAGCTGGTATCGTCATGTGAGCCATTAGTAGCTGCGGGTGTCGACTCGACTTCCTTCTTCTCATCTTCAGATCTAGGACCATTCTGCTCATCGACATGTGGGGCGGTCGGCTCGACATCTTTTACAGCACCAGCATAACTGAGGTTGTCTTGGGGATTGCCACCAGATGGCGTAGGCGATTCGACTTCTTTGGTCGCATTTTCAGACCGAGTACCATTCTGTTCATCAACGTGTGGCGCCGTAGGCTCAGCCTCCTTCACAGCATCAGAATAACTAAGACCACTTGGCACATCCGGAGCCGTTGAACCAACACCATTTGTCACGTCATGGTCATTATGGCCTTGCGCAGTGAATTTATCGACCTGAGGAGGCGTCGGGCTGGCGGTCTTGATGGCGATCGGGCTGCCACGGATTGGGCTATCGCGATGGCTGGCATTGGAGCCGCTGCGACGATGCTCGCTGGCGCCTTTGATGGAGCTTGTGCTGCTACCGCCATTGCTTCCAGATTTCTCAATCCTGCCGACGACATGGCGCAGCGTCGGGCTATTCGGTGGCAACGACATTTCATCCTCTTCTATCACCTCACCAAGCGGTCTGGGCTCGTGATTGAGTGCATTCTTTGGCGGAGGGGTCTCTTTGACTGTGGCTTCATCGAAAATATCGTTGTCGTCATCTTGCGCCAGAGCTTCTTCGGCAGCGTCGGCGTAGCTTTTGGGCGCGAGGTGCTGGCTCTCGCGAACGGCCGGGTCGGCAGGTTCGGTGTTGAGGGCCATTGCTGGACTCACGTAGCCGGGCGGATTGATTGGTACGACCTTGCGACGCGGCGTGAGAATATGCAACTTGTGAGGAGGAGTGGTGGGCGAGCTTGGAGGAGTTAGCCAGTCGGTCATTGCATTGCTGAGGCGGCGCCTGGGGTCGTGGCGAGAATGGCGATGGTGATGGTGTTGGAGGCGGAGAGCTGACAGAACATGGCAGCTGTGGGCGCGACTGACCTTTGGTATGGATCTCACCCAATGCTGCTGCTACTACTGCTGGGACTTGTCTTGGTGGGATCAGCGTATGCAGGCTGGCGGGAGAGCTGCGAGCTGTTCTGGGCGACTTGCGCGTTTCTTGCTGGCAGCGCATGCCCCCATGACATCAGTGCTGGCTTGTGAGTTTCACATGCTTCCGAAAACGTGCGGCTGGCGAGGGTCAAGGCTCGAGGTGATTTTCCGGGGCGTTGCGTTTAATCAAGGAAATGCCCTGTGGCGTAGCGCGGCATGGGAGTCTAATATCTGGATGTAAAGCTACCTCAGAGTCTCAAGGAGAAGTAGTGAACACCTTCTAGCATGGTATTATGCCACGAGCACTCGGGCTCGCTCATGTGACTAGCCAGCAGGCTGACAGGCCCTGAATGATTACCTCAGAGTCGATCTCAGAAGAGATCTCTGCCTTGAAGTGGCAAGGTAACACCAGAACACATATCCTCTTCGGTATTCCATGAGCACATAAACCAAAAACCCAAGTATACACCACCATACACTTCTATCAAAAGCATGCCCAAATCAACCAACCCTCTCCTCCGGCGCAAATCCTCCTCCCCCTTCTCAACCCTCCAACGCAGCAAACCGACCAACACCCGCAAAACGAGCGCCATCGACAAGGAAGAACGCCTCGACGACACCGGTCTAGTCGCAACCCTAGCCGCCACAGGTGTTCGACAAGATGTAATAAGTCTGATCCGACACATCCAGTCGCGCGCCTTCGACGATGTGCCCGATCGTGGAGCCGGCATGGGCAGCGAGCGAACGTCCGAAGTGCTGAGGTTCAGAAAAGCGTTACCGCCGATTGTCACGCTGGCGCATTTGCATGCGATTAGCAGAAGTAGTACGGATACGGAGAGGGAGCTGGCGAGGCTTGTTGCGGAGGGCAAAGTCAGGAAGATCACGGTACCTGGACGAGGGAGAGGAGGCGCTGCGGTCGGAGACGGGGTCGTACTGGTCGAAGACTGGATCAAGTGTATACGAGAGGAAGAAGCGCTAGACGAGGACGTGAAAGAGAAATATATCGCTTTGCTGTGCGCGCATCGCACGTCTCCCACCACTCCCACGGGCTCGCTGTCCGACGTCGAAGAGCGACATCTCGTCAACACGGGATTTCTCACTTCCCCCAACGCCTTGACGGCTATGCTGGGCGACCTCTTCCTCCCACCCGGGTCCTCCAGCTCCCTCGCCACAGTCTCTTCCGCCGGCTCGCGAGCCGCCACAGGAACACTCGCAGCCGTAGGCGGCGCCGGCGCCGTGCACGAATCCGGCGGCAGCGGCAACACTCTCGCCACACGAGACAATCGGCCCTCTGATATCGTCAAAGGCAAAGAGCGCGAGATGACGTTCGCACTGCCAGGTACAGGGATCTACCTCAAACTGCTCGTCGCGGCGCGACAGCATCTACTGCACATTCTGAAATCAATATCGCCGCGGCATAGAGAGGCGACGATGGAAATTTTGAAAGAGAAGTGGGAAGGGAATACGCCGAATGATCCTTTGAATCGGTTGAAGAGGGAGAGGGGGGAGTGGGGAGGGGTGTTGCCGGGTAAGACGAAGAGGTGGAGGGAGTTTTATGGGATGCGGTTTGAGTGTGTGCTTGCGGAGTGCGTGGGTGGCGGGTTGGTTGAACTGTTTGATACTGGGGCTGTGGGGATGGCTGTCAGAGGAAGGTAGGAGGTAGATGGAACAAAACAAGGGCAAAAGAACTATTGATACATTCATGTGTTGTGACTCGTCTCAACCCAGTTTAATCCTCGTTTCGAAAGCGCAGCTTTGATGCATTCCACCCCTTGGCGGCGAAGCAAAAGCTCGTCATCGTCTGGCGGCAAGTCAGGCGGAAAATCCGCTTCAAGTCTTCTTTCGATTGCTTGCTGGATATTCGCACAGCCCGTGGGTACGTTGCAGTTCAGATCTGCACCGCCTTCAATAAGTCTTTGGATCACCGTGACTGTTTGAAGTGACCGCAGCACTGCTCTTGGACAATTTCCGCATCCTCTCTCTGATGGATCATAATCTAGATAGAGCTCCCATATAGTCCGAGTGGGGGTCTTCGTCTTGTGATCAGCCGTGCAAGATGCGCTTGGTTGAACAAAATCGTTCGGGTCAGCACCCTTGCTACACAGAAACACGATTGCATCAGCCCTCTTGTGCAAGTAAAGCAGATTTCCACGCCAATGATAGCGGCCTAAGACAAGCGCTCGTAAGAAAGCGTTCAACATAGTAGCGGTAGCATGCAGTGTCAGAGATTCAATTGCCTGCTGAACGAAAAGGTGAAGACCATATATCGTAGCACAGAAGAGCAAAGCGTGCGCCTCTGGTATTGCCTCATCGAGATTGCACCGTTCCAAAACCTCTTCAGGCCAATGACCCGAGTTATAATCCCGAAGTGCTGGCGGTCGCGAGCAGAGTATACTGTCGAGCTCGTAAATCAGATCAGTGCATGTCTTGCCATTGCTTGTCTCGAACAGTGCAGCATATGTCATGAATTGGTCGATCCAGCGCCGCAGTCGGGGGCTTTGGAGCGTGATACAATGCTTGCAGCATAACAAAGAAGCTTTGCAGAATGCAAGTACTATGTCAGATTCTTGCCAGTCAGCGTGGCGAAGGAGCTGCGTTTTGATTTCTGGGAGTCCCAAGAAATCTGCCACTGACCGATGAGTGTGTGATACAAATGGCTGCATGAAGTTGGGGTAGGTTTCGAGAAGGTCACCACAGCTCTTTCCAATTCGTAGACAGATATCGCTTTTCCAGCTCTGAGGCAATACGTGTGGCGGCTGTTGTCGTTGTTGTGGCAGAGTACTAAGGTGGCGACACACAATTTCTTTGTCTAGAAACCAAAGAGAATACGCGATTTCAAGGTCCAAATGGTTTTTTTGAAGGGTCATCAGAAGTAAACGCGCGGCAAAGCGGCGATACTGCTGATGTACCTTGTTCAGGATCCTCTGGAAAAAGTCTTCGAGTGACGTAGGCAGTAAAAGGAGTCGTTCCTTCATCTCTGGCATCGAGAAGGGCGGCTCGAGTCCATCGAGTAGGTCCCGGACAGCAAGGACGACCCACAAGAAAACGCCAGACGATCTCTTGGCTGTGATACTTTGGAGCTCCTCCAAATTCGAAGGATCGATGTCGACCAGCTGCCGTACGCTCTCAACGCGCAACTGCACGAATTGTTCAATATCCTTCGCGGTGTGATTGTGCAATATGATGTGGCGTGACTCATCGCTGATCAGGTGCTTCTGGAAGACATTTCTTGGTCGACTCGAGAGACAAAGTTTAATATGAGGCGAGGAGGCCAGTTTCTTAAGTTGAGACACCAGCTCCAGGTCAGATTCGCCATCTGCCAGATCAGATCCACCATATTCGTCGAGACCATCAATAAAGAAGCAGATGTTCACATTCAATGGATTGCCATTGATGATATGAGAGAACGCTTCTGATATCTCCCTACGAGCCCAGGGCTCGGTAGTGCGAGATGAATAGCCAGCAGTTTGCCATCGTCTCGGAACAGCGATAGGAATCATTTCCGGCGCTTGAGATAAAATCTGGAAGAGCAAGCATCGAAGAAGGCCTTCTTGAGATCGCTGCAAGAGCGAACCTGAATTCCAGAAATAAAATCTTGCCACGAGAAGTTTCTTGTCGCCAGCCCAGCCTGCCAAAGCCAGGCGTGTCTGCTCGTGACTGGCGATGAACTTCATGAAAGTTGATTTACCGGAACCTGGCTTGCCTGTGACAACAAACGGCTCGCTGGTCTTGTTTTCAAGCCATCTTAGCAGATGCTTTTGATGATTGGCGAGGCCGTTACGGGGGCACTGTAGGCTTCCCAGATGATCAGGACACCTATCTTCAGATGTTGTACCGATGTTCCCGGTACATCTGCAGCCACAGTTGAGACGATTGCCAGAGCACCACGCATTAAATGCCCAGTCAAAGGTACGGTCGACCGCATCGCAAACTCCAAACTCACGACTGTGGACCTCTTCACAGTAAAGACTGTCTAGAATGCGTTCAGACTTCTCAAGAGCTGTGCTGCTCTGCGCAAGCATGGCTAACTGCTCGCCAATCTTGCGTAGTGATATCTCGTGGAGGAGCTGCGCACTATCCCGATGTTGCTGCATGGTGGCGAGTAACTCGTGTTTGAGTGACTGGACTGCATTGATGCCATCATCATGTATGTGTTTGCTCTGGCGCGTCTGGTCGTTGACGAGTCTTATGAGGAGAGAAGTGTCATCCCTGATTGAGCGACCCTCGTAAGTAGGTGCGATTAGAGCCATCAATATCGACTTACCTCAATAGCACGAGCAGATTAGTATCCATTAGGGACTTGATCTCGTCTAGCCGTGCAACCATTTCGGCAACCTTGTCTTTCTGGTGCAGTATCCGCCATGATTGTCTGAGGGCGCCCCATGATTTAAAAGTTGCTTTTTTCAATTTCAGACTGTCCAGAAGTAGTCCTAGGTGCCATGCAAGATCATGCGCCCGGTCTGCCAGCCGCCACAGAGATTGTTCTCTGTCGTTAAGCGTGATGTTCCCTCTCGGAGCCTGACTAAGCTGAGCGGAGATCGACTGCAATTCAGTACAGAGTTTTTGCGTGTGTACCGTCTGAGGAGTTGCGCCTGTCTGAGACTTGTAAACATCATAGCCTGTGACAAGCAGCTTGCTGGCGAAGTCGACAAACTGGAGGATCGCAGCAGCTGCGCCGATAGCTTCCAGCCCCGACATCTCGCTGGGCACCTAGATGCAGTGTAAAAGGCGAGAAACGACTTGTTGTGAGAAGTTATTACATCCTTATGGGTCGATGGTGGCGGGGGCTCAGCTCGCCAGCAAGGCTGAGTCTCTGCAGCTTGCAGCAGTGTGTGATACGGACGTCATGTTACTGGTTCACAGGTCAGCTTCTTGATGAGCCTGCAGTCAAGTTGCCGCTTCTTCGTGCATTTAGACTGTTGCGAACTGATACCAGGGATAAATGATCTTTGGCGCCGAATTGCGTGCTGCCTCAAGTTTCTCGTTCACGCGCGAGGCGAGGACGGACCACTGGTGTGTAGCCTCTTTGCGGACATTCCACATCACACAAGCTACTAGAAAGTCATTCGAAGGTAACCAGCATTTGCCATCCGTATAGAGGCCGATGGAGTTTCAAAAGCCAAATGGTTTCTATGTTGTTAGCTGGAGATGGATTGGACTTTTGGGATCATCGTCAGTCACAAACGCAAACGCGCGCGCGGGGTTTTGTTCCTCCAGAAATTGTTCCTTGAGTGCAAGAGTCATTCGTCACTTGTCCCTCGGTCGACCGCGATTATCAGAGCACCAACTTACACAAGCCGCCTTACACAAAATCACTTGAGGAGTTCCTGATACGAAAACATACAAATTGAACGAGAACATCCACCTGGAATACGTCGCCGTTCTTCGTTCGCGCGCCAACGATAGCATCGCGTACAACAACCAACATAATCCACAATGCCTCACGCAACACAGCCCTCGCCGGGCCTACAGGCCTTCATCCTCTGTGGTCCTGGAGTCTCGCTCAACACCTTCACATCTTCGCCCAAGGACTTGCCTAAAGCGCTCATCCCAATCGCGAACCGTCCCATGGTTTGGTACCCTCTGGACTGGTGCTATCGCATGGGCGTTACTGGTGTGTTCGACCTGGCGCATACGCGATAACCGATTTCAAACCACTAACTGAAAGCAGACATCACTCTGATCACACCTCCCGAGTCCGCCTCACCGCTCGAAGCCGCACTCAGGACTAACCCAGCACTCACAAGCCTGAGCCCAAAACCCGAAGTGCTTGCGCCAGCCGATTTGACACAGACTACTGGTACCGGAGAACTGCTACGCCTGCCCGAGGTACAAAAGGCGATCACAACCGACTTCGTCATCCTGCCATGCGATCTGGTTTCCGAGGTTGAGGGCAGCAAGATCATCCAGCAATGGCTCACATTGAACCCACTGTCGGTGTCAGTGAAGACGGGTCACCACAAGAGCGGCATGGGTGTCTACTACCCAACACAAGGGCTGGAAGGAATTAGCCACAAGAAGGACGAGACAGACTTCATTGCTACCGTTGCGCTGCCGCAGCCTCCTGTGCCAGCTCCCAGTGGATCGCTGAGGCCGGACGTTGAAGAGTTAGTCACAAGCATGCCCACGGATACCCTGAGAGATTTGATCGAGGAGGACAGCAGCAGAAGCTTGAAGATTCGACAGAGTTTGATTGCGAAGCATGGCAGGGTTAAGATTAAGACGAAGCACAGGGACGCCCACGTCTACATTTTCCCACGCTGGGTCAAGGAGCTTGCGGCGAAGAACGAGAAATTCGATTCGATCTCCGAAGATGTGGTAGGGTGGTGGGCAAAGGCTGCATGGCAAGACGGGCTCGGATCAAAGCTAGGATTGGACGATATCCTAGGTGGAAAGGCCGCTGAGAGCCTTCATGAGGACGACGAGGAGACCGGCGAGGAGATTGACATCTCAAAGATGTCTTCCACCACATCATCAAAGCAGACTGGACCTTCAAGCAACAACGCACCCACATTTGCAAGCAGAGTCAAGACCGCCACTACCTCCACAACACCAGAACACACAAACCCTCCGCCCTTCCTCGCTTACGTTCAGCCCTCTTTACCATCGACCGTCACAGCCCCGAATACCTCTCATCCTCTGATCCGCCGCATCGACACTGCAGCCGCACTACTCAGCACATCCCTCTACCTCGCCAAACAATCACAGCCCAGTCATCCCCTCGCCCATGAACACAAGGTGCACCCCACAGCGAATGTCGGCATGCAAGCTCGCGTCAGCACAGAAGACAGCCTTGTGGCTGAAAACGTCAAAATCGGCATGCGATGCAACATCAAGGAAAGCATCATCGGCCCCAACTGTGAGATTGGTGCGAATGCTCGCCTGACCCGCTGCTTGCTCATGGACGGTGTGAGCGTCGGCGATGGCGTGCAGCTCACAGGTTGTATCGTTGGTCGCCGAGCCAGGATCGAAGGCATGAAGCCTGTGGAGCCTACACCGTCTGCCGAAGGCTCTGTCGATGGCGAGAAGGCGCCCAAGCCTAAAAAGAAGAAAGGTGCAGATGCTGAGGGTGAGGATGATCGGACAAAGTTGACGGAGTGTGAGGTCGCGCCTGGGTATGTGGTCGAGGCTGGAACGGTTAGCAAGGGCGACAAGTTGATGGCCTTTGATACTGAGGGCGACTTTGACGATGATGACGATGATGAGGACGACGATAGGGAGGAGATGGAGCTGTAGAATCGCCTTCATGCGAAATATAATGCAATCATATGTTTGGACGAAATTCATCGCGTCCTCGTCATGAGTTCTCATTTTGGCATGTACGTCAATGTGGGAATGACTATCTCTGGGGAGATAATGTAGCCGGACCCTACAAGCGAGTACTCGCAATCAATTCCTCACAACTACTTACAGTAAAGCATTGGCATCCTGCTGTCAGCTTACATATCGCACGACATGTAAAGCTGAGGGCTGAACTCGTGCAGCCTAAATCCTGAACCTCGGTCTCCCCAATATAAGCATAGCCACACATTCACAGCAACTCATTCATCCGTTCTTCCGATACCTAACACTGCACTTTCTTACAGTGATCAGAACGAAATTTTCACCTCAAATAATCAAATACAATCACCTCATCGAAACCATGCCCTCCAAACTATCAAGCCGCTTGCCATGGACCAAATCGCCATTGATCATCAACGCTCCCGTAAACACCAATACACTTCGCACAATTACAACCAAGACCCCAACACTAACACCTCAAACAGATGGCAGGCTCCGCAACCGCGCCCTTAGCAATAGCCGTCACCCGCGCCGGCGGCCTCGGCCAAATCGGCTCAGCAAACGACCTCTCGGTTCTCGACACCCACATTACAACTGCCGCCAACGAACTTGACCGCACGCCTGAAGGCCTGCTGCCCATCGGCGTCGGCTTCTTGCCTTTCCTCGTCGAGATCGACGAAGCCGTCGCCGTAATCGGCAAGCATCGGCCTGCGGTCGTTTGGCTGTTTGCCGCGAAGCAAACCGACGACTATGCTGTCTGGACGCAGCGGGCGCGGGAGGCGAGTCCCGGGAGTATGGTCTGGGTGCAAGTGGGTTCCGTGAAGGACGCGGTGAAAGTGGCGAGGGAGGCGAGGCCTGATGTCCTCGTCACGCAGGGCGCGGATGCCGGCGGGCATGGGCTGGCGAAGAGTGCGGGTTTAGTTTCGCTGTTGCCTGAAGTTCGAGATGCGTTGGATTCAGAAGGGTTGGCGGATGATATGGCGGTGGTGGGTTCTGGGGGGATCGTGGACGGGCGGGGAGCGTCGGCGGCGTTGGCGTTGGGGGCAGAAGGGGTCGTGATGGGGACGAGGTTTCTGTCGGCGAGCGAGACTGCGCTGCATCCAAATTGGAAGGCGGAGGTGTTGAGGGCGAGCGATGGTGGTCAGGAGACGGTGAAGAGTATGTTGTTTGATGAGCTAAGGGGGCCCAGTATTTGGCCGGAAGGGTATGATGGTCGAGGATTGGTCAATGCGAGCTCTGGTGACTATGATAAAGGAGTTGGGATCGATGAGGTACGCAGACTGTTTGCAGAGGCGAGTCAAGAAGAGGATGGAGGGTTTGGGGCTGGAGGGAAGGGTAGGGCTGCTATGTGGGCGGGCACTGGAGTTGGGCTGGTCAAGAAGGAGCAGTCTGCCGCTGAAATCGTTGAAGAGGTCCGAGATGATGTCAAGAAAGCATTGGATGATGCCAAATCAAGATTGTGATGCTGAGAACACGATTTGGTGACTCTGGTCTATGGTTTGTGGGAAACCGTGGTCTTGTTATGGACGAGTTCCAACTCAGTATCTATAGACTATAATTGACAGACACTGTGTCAACAAAGGACACACCTCTGAATCGATCTCCATAGATTCTTGGTTCAGGCTCGTGTTCCAATCACTGTCACCAAAGGTGGAAACGCGAATTTGAGAAGAAGCCAATGTAATAATTTTGCAGATGTTTTTTGTCCACGTATATATCGTGTATCTCGCAGTGTACTGGTATCATCCATAGTAGAGAAGAAACAAACACCGAGATCATTGCCCATTTCGCTGGCCTGAGAGCTGCACTAGATCACGGCCATCCATTCCCATTCCATCCATTGTGTGTATCATCCAGCCCAGCCAGATTCATATCGTCAAAGAGAAAAAGGAAATAAAGAGCAGGAAAAAGGGTATAATGCTCGAAAGCGCAGCTTTTGGAAAAGCCGCAGAAAGTGATCGCTTGCCAGTGTTGGCAAGTCCGAGAATAAGAAAAATGCAAGTCGAACGCCAGTCGCTATGCAGAGAAATGAAAAGAGTGTGGTCGTGAGGGCGTGAAGAGCGTCAGCTGGAGAAGCAAGTGTGGACATCTAGATCAACAGGAAGTCCCACTGCTTCTCGCGCATCACTTCGCGCCACTGCACGCCACGGTATTCGCCGCGCATGGCTGCCGCGTCGTTGGTGGCCCAGATGGTTCCCAGAATCTCGCGGATGCGACCGAAGGAGCCAAACTCGGCAGCTTCACCAAGCTTCGCGCTGCGGTCTGCAAACATGTAACGGAAGGGCGAGCCCAGTGTGGCGCTGGAGCCAGCGACGAGCAGTGGCCAGGCCAGGCTGCGATCAAAGCCATCCGGACCTTCAGGAATGTAGTTCATGAGCTCGGCAAATTGAGTGAGGAGATGGCAGACGCTGGGCGAGCGAGGCTCGTAGCCAGGAACCAGAGTGCAAAGGTAGATGCGTGCAGCGAGGCGGAAGACGGCAGTCAAGTTGATGCGAAGCTGTTTAGGCCTAATAGCACCGGTCGGAGAGAAGCAGGTGTCCACCGACGAGCCCATGCCAGGCTCAGAAGAACCAATCTCTGTTGCCAGAATCTCAACATACTTACAGAGGAGCATGTCGTCAAGGCCTTCAGAGCGCTGAAGATCAAGGCATGCAATCTCTGAGATCAAGAACATGATCTTGTCGTCGCAGCCCATGAGCTCGGCAAGGCCAGCGCTGCCATGGTTGAGGTTCAACTCGCGGTACGTATCGGCGAAGATGGGCATACGACCATACAAGGTGGCTCCAAGGATATCGATCCAAGCAGTGAGGGTCATGTTGAAAGGCGGGTGCGCCGCACCGGTCAGTGACAGCTCTACTACGTTGGCAGGGTGTTCTAGCTTGTTCACAAGGCTGGTAGCTGCTTGGAAATGCTGGTGCCATGGAATGTCGGGAAGTGCGTCATCTGGACGGCCGACCGAGCATTGGAAGAAGATCATACCAAGAGTCGCTTCCAGGATGCGGTCATGGTCAGTGTCCTGACCCAAGGCCTCACATAGCTCGGTGATTGCAGAGAATCGGTGTCGCACGATGTCGTTGTCAATCTGTTCACCTGATTTGCCCTCAGTTGCTTTCATATGGGTTGCCGCGATGCTCAAACAGCAGTGCAGATATGCTTTGTTCGACTCGAGTGCGGGTAAGATGACGTCTGAGCGAGCAGAGCCATGCTGGTTCGTGTCGAGAATTGGGAACACCAATTTGACGACTTTGTCCAAAAAGTGGTTCAAGAGGTATTTGTCGCATTCGTCCACAGTGATCACTGTCTCGCGGGTGGGTGTGATTTGACCGTGCGGGAACTCGAAGAAGTGGAAGTCTACTGGCTCTTCGGGGAAGCTCTCATGCAGGTTCTCGTGGTATTCCTCCTGAACCCAGCTGTCGCTTGGATAGCCTGGTAGGCCATTCGAAGGAGGCGGTGGTTGGTAGGTGCTGAATGTTGAGATGGTGGAGTCCTTGCGAGTTTGAATATCGTTGACATAAATTGAACGCTCTGTCTTAATGTCGATCTCGTATGGTGAGAACATTGGGTATTGCGCATGCGGTGTGGCGTATTGAGGGTGCGGCGGGATCTGGAAGTAGCTGTCTTGTGAGAGACCCGGGAAGTCGCATGGTCCAGTGTATGGTGTGTCAACCGAAGACGCACGAGTATCCGGCATTGAGTCGGTGTAAACCTCGGCGGAGGTTGGCACTGAGGGAATGGAATGGCAGAGTGAAGGCGGTGTCGTAACGCTCTGCAGTTGGGGAGGCTGGTTGCCCTTCTTCGACACTTGGGTTTGCTTGATCGCGTCCTTGATCATTTCTTTTTGTTGGCGGCGTTGCTCAGTGTTTGACCACCACATGGGTCGCTTGTAGTCGCAACGAAGTCCCAAATGACGGCATGCTTTACATGAAGGCTTGCCTTCTTCACACTTCTTCCTTCGAAGCCTGCAAGTAAAACATCCTGAAACACGGTCAGTCTGAGCTCGATGTGCGAGATCGATGAGAAGGATTCCTGTGCATACCAGAACGAGATCTCCGATGCATCTTCGACGCAGTCACAGACTTTGTCTCAGCTGCTGGAGCAACAGCGGGTTTAGTTGCTGCTACAGCCATCTTCGTTGTGTTGGAGGTCGACGATCCTGCGCGCGACGCGGACGAAGGCATTTGCTAGTATATGTACAGAGAGATGTGGATAGCTCCAAACGGGTAGTCAACCTGCCAATCAATGGCTGGGGTCGAACAAACAGGGTACGGGAGGGACGGTATAGGCAGGGCACCAAGGGTCCGGAAGATTAAACGATAGCGTACTCGGCCTGGCCAGCGGGCTCGAGTGTCAGAGGCGCACGAAAGAGAAAGAGGGCTAATTAGTCGGTTGATGATGAGTAGGCCGCTGATGTGGTCGAGGGTGAGTACCTTATATGCCTGGTCTGGGACAAATGATACCAAATTTGCCCGGATTCTATTCTTGGTCTGCCGGCAGAAGGCATGATTGTCCGCATGAGCACGCGGACTAAAGCTGGTGGCCGGACTGGCAATGTGAGCTAATTTCTGAAAGCGATATGGAAATCATGCAAGTCCCTGGACGGGCGGCAAGGTGGCTGCATGTCGTCCAATGACCAGCCTTCTCTGGCTAGGTCTATTCTTGCGAGCCGCTGCTGTGCGACGATCCGACTGGCAGAGCTCTGAGATGAATGCAGCTTGGGATGCACGCTTTCCACCTCACTCAAGGAATTGAGCGCAAGCTTGCATGACGACGTAGCACCGGTTAAAGCATATGTGGAGAGTCATGCGAGCTGTAAGACCGACTAGCCACAAGTTCCCACAACCCATGGCGACTGCAAGTCGGACAAGCAGATTGTGGTTGGCCATCGGGCCGCGACTGGATGCGGTGAGCCTTCGATGACTCCGCAACGAAATCAGGTATTGCAAGGCCTCCATCGTGCAAGAAACTGGCCCACAGAACGTATAGCACGATGCGATATGACGGCGAATCTTCACGCACGAAGGATTCCATGGTTGGTGCGAACGGTGGGCAAGACCCTGGCAAGGACCAGACAATCCTCCCGCTACCTGTCAGAAATACAAATGGATCGCTCTAGTCGAAGGTTGCGCGGAGTACGGAGGCAGCATGCCGCCAGATCTCCGGCTGAGATAGTCCGAGGAGACAGGGCTCGCCAACGTGCTGAGGCAAGGGCGTAGAGCGTGAAGGCGTGGCAGTAGACTCGTGCTCTGCGCCGGCGCCCACACAGGTGGTGGAGACCGCGTCGAACAATGATGGCTGGCAGGTGGAGGCGACGGCGGGAATGGAGCTGGCGAAGGTGATCGCTTGCAGAGAGGAGGGGGCTCCAAGCGCCCACCGCGTGATAGAGAGCATGAGGTTGCAGATGCGCGCATATCAAAGCCCCAGTCAGGAATCTGGGGTCGAGAGGAGTGAGGTTGATTAGCGTATTAGCGTGTGACGGGCTTTCCACTGCTGGGCCAATGATATCGCCCAGCCAGACTGCATCCTTCCCACGCTAAATGATCCTGGTCATTGTGGCTGGCCGTCCCATCAGTCCCCTCTCACAGCGTGCGAGAGCACAACACAGCGTGCTTGTATGCGGTGACATGCTACCGAAACACTCTCTTGTGCAGACCTTCACATCCCTCGACATGCGGCCGACCGCAAACGACCCTCTGCGAGCAGGCGTTCGAAGCAGACAGCCACCTCTGTCACACGAGACGGTGAGGGGAGGCCGGCGACGGTAAAGTCGTGTGCACATCTCGTGCGGCCAGTCGAAGTCTTCACGTCGTGATGTAGCATGCAATTGGATACCGACTGCCAGGCACAATAGACTGACCTGGTCCTAGACGATAATTGCAGCAATATCGAGTTCAACTTTGGGCATGTCCATTGCAACCCTAGGACCCACCCCGTCAACTCTGCACAAGCCTCTCGTTAGGTTGCTCCGCCCGTGCAGCCGTTGAGTCGCGGGCTAGTGGCCGTCTTGTCGATTTTAGTCCACAGAATCCGCAGCTACGATATGATGAACGTGCGCTGCAGCCCAGTAGATCTTTGATCTCCGAGCGGTCTGCAAGTACTACTACTGGCCTTCCAAGGTCGCCTCAAAAGTCAACGTGTGACTTGACACGAGCTGGTTGTGCCACTCAGGCCGCCCACTTCTCGTGGCTTTGGTGAAGCGTGGTCACTTTGTACCACTGCCCTTGCATGATGGCTTTATGCAGGCACTACCGCTCGTACCGCGTCCTGCGTGCGCTCGGGAGCTTCATACGCGGTAGCACGCACATGAATACTGCTGTGTTCAAGTGTATGCATGCGGTCGCAAATTGTTCCGTCTTGCAGATTTGTGATGCAGAGACGATCTGACGTTGAGTTTGCGTTGGTGAAGAAAGGCCCACCACATGGTACCGTGGATAGCAATTCTGCAATTATGCGTTCAGGCCACCCGCACACCCGTTGCGACCCGAGGCGAACCTTACCCCTCGGACAATCATCCGGTCGACTGACTCGACAAGCACCTCATCAGACCCTACGATGGACATGTAGCGCTCTCCATAGGCCAGCAAAGAATAGCAACTAATTAGCTAGGTATGTGCACCTGCCCACGCCGGAAGCAGATGACTTCCCGTGCGACGAGGTCGCCTAAGATGGCAGGTAGCTTATCCTGTAGTGCATCTTAGCGTACCACTCAACGTCCAATTGTCTGTAGCCGCCGGGCTGTGACGACTGTGACAGGTCGTCAGGTATGAGATGCGCGACCAGGGTCTATGGTCAAGTGCGATCAAAGGTGTGCGAATCCAGGGACGGCCCAGAGCCCTGCACCTGGCATTGGCCGCGGTCTGGACGGTGAAGACCCACGCCATGGCGCATGGTGATCAGGAAGAAGGTCGCAGTTGGCGCCGGTAGCAGTGCTGTCGTGCATGCGCTTCTGCAGAGGCACAACACTGCGTCTGAGCTTATGCGCGCGCCAGAACGGTCACCGTTGCTGGAGGGTATAGAGGGAGGGAGGCATGCCCTCGCGCACGGAAACAAACACTCGATCGAACCGACCTCATCCTGCGCCGCACGCTTGCATCGGTAAAGCAGACTACGAGACGTATGTCGACGTAGAACATCGGCATTCAGCAGAAACCATCAATACCACGTTGTGAAGTTGGCTCACATCTACAGCCTTTGCAGCCATGCAGGCATCAACCCCAATCTCGCCGAAAGACCTGAGCGGGAAGGCCTTCTTGCGGGCAAACACATATCCCATGATGTCTCCACGCACAACAGCACCTCGTCCGTTGTCAGAAGCAACAGAGATATTCGACACTGATGGCGAGGATGATAGTGAGTTCGAAGAGGCGCAGATACTGGACTACCCACCTCCATCACCACATGAAAGCGTCGCTTCGGTAGGTCGACTTGATCCTTGCGCCATGCGCAGAAGGCTGACTACGGAACAGGACGACAGCAGGCGAAGAAGCCAAACGACAGTATCATCTTACGAAGAAGCTCCAACACCCGACTCTAAATCTGCCCGGAGAAGACCTTTTGAATTGCAACTCAAACCCGTAGAAGGCCCTAAAGGTCCACACCTATTCAGATCGTCACAGATATCAACAGATTCCTCTTTTGACTATGCCTTGCAAATGTCGCCACTGCTGCCCAAGCATCCGCCCCCGCGCACAGAAACGGCCTTCTCACACAGCACAGTCACCCCGATTACCCAGCAATCTGGAATCAGCTTTTCAATAGACGCAATAATGGACAATCAACCATTAGTTTTCGATAGTGCAGAGGCCGAGATTCGCAAATGGAACGCAACACAGGTGATCGATTGGATGGTTGACACTGGTATCGATGAGACTGTCATTGAGTGTTTTGAGAAAAACGATATTAACGGTGCTGTGTTGGTGGACCTTCAAATCGATGACCTGAAGGAAATCGGCATCACGTCTTTCGGCAAACGCCACCAGATTTGGAACGCCATCTCTGCATTGCAGGGCAAAGAAGGCATCGCCCCTGAATCAACACCATTCCAAGACATCAGCCGGCCATGCACTACCAGCACACGACGTTCACCAAGCAGAAGCCGCGACGTTTGCGAGACTCCTATTGATTGTGAGATGACTCCCATCGAACCTGGTGGCGGGAAGAAGCGACGTGGACGTAAAGCGCCCAAGACACTGGACGTCGCCACTCCTATGGAGTCTGTTTCGATCGTCGCCATCGAACAGCTTCTTCCCAAGCCACATACATGCAACAAAGGCGAAAACTGTGCCAAGTGGCGAAAGCAGCAGAGAGAGCTCAAGCTCTTGCACGAAGAGAATGGCATTGGCCGCTTCCCCATCAGTCCAACTAAGGGCGGACGCATTTTCGTGCATGGCGACCCGGGAAACGCCGCAACAGCTTCTAACATCGTTCCTCGCGAAGTTGAGCGACAGAGGGAACAATCCTACGAGCCGCATTCGGAAGTCATCCCTTCGATCGTGGCATCTTCAGATGTGTTTGGTCCAGCCCAACTCCCGGCATTCGCACTCCACGAGGGCATGCTGGAGCAAATCGATAGACGGGACCCACAGGAAAACGTCAAGCAGTTTCTCAATTTCCAGCACATGCAGTCACCTACCTCGCCAATGCAAGATCAATACTTGGACGGCACCTTGACTCCGATTGAGAGGCCGGCAACATCACCTCCGCAAAGGCGAGCCTACGAGCCATTGGCACTGTTCCCAGAAGAGCATGTATTGCCTTTCCACGCACAGCAGCCGATGATGCAGCCGCCACAGGAAACCCCAGGCCCACATCAACAGCTCAGAGCTCTACCAAAACTCGCCATTCCACGCTCTGCCAGCGCAGCGCCGCAGACGAACTACGTCAAATCCCCTGACACGGCAAACGTGATATGCCGAAGCACCACAGCGTCACCTAGCGCGCTCTATCGCCTGGGCACGCCTGCGTCAGAAATGGACGTCCCGGTCACCTTCCAGAACGCAGGGCCTATCGAACGCGACTCCTCGCAGTCCGTCCCACCAGGCATGCAATACAGAGAGCAGCAACAGCTCTCGCGTTCGCATTCCCGTGCTCAACCCTGGCACAGGCCTTCATTCGCCCTGCCTGCCGTCAAGGAAGGCGAAGTCTTCTCTCCAATTGAAGACGACAACCGTCGCCCAAGCCAAAGCTCGCGTACCAACAGCACTCCAAGCATTAGCACCCGCAAGTCCAGCACCGACTCGACCTCCTCGGGCAAAGCCAAAGACCCAGCACACCACAGCCCTCAGATCCAACACTTCGGCTACGGCGAAGACTGCACGCACGCCGGCTGGATGCGCAAGCGCAAGACCAAGATGCTCCGCCACGAGTGGCAAAACGCGCACTTCCGCCTCAATGGCACCCAGCTCGCCATGCACCCCGACTCGAGCCTACGTTCCGCCGCAGTCGACACCATCGACGTCGACAACTACGCCGTCGCCTGCTCGACAGCGCCATCCAGCAGCAAGCTGAGCGCCGCCTTCAAGGGCCTGCATATCAAGACCGACAGCAAAGCATCCGCTGACATCGCCCCGTTCGCTTTCCAGCTCGTGCCCAACCGCGAGGCAGGCGCTGGCGCCAACTCCGCCGCTACGGCTTCTGGCAGGAAAGCTGTGCCCGGCAAGACGCACCACTTCGCCGTCAAGCACAAGGACGAGCGCATCGATTGGATGCGCGAGCTCATGCTCGCCAAAGCCCTGCAGCAGAAAGGCCAGGGCTACGAAGTCGAGGTCTACGGCGGCCAGCAGATCTGATCTACCGGCTTTGCTTGGCCAATCAACCATACTGACCTCCACTTTTCTACTATATTTCATTTCAAGTCGGTTTTAGGACATTTAGCGTGTTTTTCGGTTCTATCACATCGTTTCAGACTGCTTACGACGGATGGATGGATGGATGGCCGGATGGGACGACCATTGGGCAAAAACGGCATGACGGATACCCTCTTCCTTTTCTTCTTCACGTTTCGGACTCTGCAGGGTAGCATCATAGTTAGAACAGCTAATTCGACGGCAGGGTGAGACGACGGGCATCGTTCCAGGAGGATCTTCTGGGCGGCTACTAGAGTAACATGGTACATGGGAACAGGGTCTCCCCGCTGCATAGTTAGTGGCATTACGAACAAAAATAGGCCAGTCTTTTGTCGGGAGAAAGGTTAGCATAACGAAGTGAAACGAGATAGTTAGAACGAACTTGAGAAATGAAATCATCGCGCCTCCAAATCTTTCAGCCGCCGGTCGTTGCTCACAATTGTCAACTTTCTCTTTTAGCGTGCATTCATGGGTATCTTCGAAAATAGTTGCACTCCTTTTATGCATGTGGCGTTGCGTGCGGTCGTGACAGTTAAGCGCCGGTGTACATGCCCTCTTGTCGCCCTCTAGCCGCCGAGCCCGAGATGAATTTTCTTGCACACCATCTCTCAGAGGCAGCCATGACGACAAGTTCCTCCCCTACCAAGCAGTCCTTCTCCTACGACCAGTGAACTTGGAGTTCGGCTTCACGATCTTGCCCTTTGCCTCTGACTGTGCCTTCTTCCTCAAGATCCACGCCTTGCTACCCTTCTTCTCGAATTCCTTGCCGCGCTTCCTATCCTTCTTCCGCGCGTCCTGAACTTCCACATCGCTCATCCTGCTGACTGTGCCCGAAACATCGCCGCCACCCACCGTGAGCACGAGGTAGACTTTCAAGCTCTTGGTGTCCGGGTCATCCTCGAGGATACCCGCGCCGAAACCAGCTTTGATCGCAGCATTCGAGATCATGCTCCGCTGCGCCGCATTCTTGGGGTAGAATTGGCACACGGCTTTGCCGCCTCGCCTCAAACTCATGTACAGCCCGTCGAAGAACCGCTTCAGCCTACCCTCGGGCGTCACGTCGCTCGTTTCCGCGTTGCAAAGCCACTGAATCGCACTAATCGAAATCGCCGCGTCGAAGGTTCCCGCGCGGAAAGGAATACCCTGGCCCATGTCTGCCAGCAGCATGTCGCCTTCGACGTCTCGGTCCAAAGCCTCTGCCAGCATGGAGCTGGAGATGTCCATTCCAAACCATGTGTGAGGGCCGCCTTCTTCTTCCGTGACGTCTGAGAGAATTTCGCCGCTGAGACCTGAGCCACAGCCAATGTCGAGAATCAGTGAGGGCGTGTCTAGGTCGAGGAGCTCCAGGGCGCGGTTTGTCATGGAGGCTTGGATGTTTTTGACTCGAGATGAGGTGGTGTATTTGCGGGATTCGACATCGTTGTAGAAGAGGTCTGGCGGGAGGATATCTTCGGGGCGAGACATGTTGGCAGTGTCGAATGTAGTGGAGAGGGTGTATCTTGAGCTTTGCTCAGTGTATTCGTGGTTGCCGAGGTCGTGGATAATAGCAAGTCAATATCAGCTCGATTTTTGGCGCAGATTCGTGAATTCGGTCTCCAAACTTTTGACCCTCACTTCGCGATAAGATAAGCGCGGGCCGCTGCCGTCTGTAGATCCGAGAGGAAGTGACGACTCGAATCTGGGGTAAGGTAAGCTGTGCTGAGTGAGAAACATCTCGAGCATACCTTATCGAAATCCAAACATTTGTAGCACAAGATTTGATGTCCCTATAACCACAACAAGATGTGGGTACTACCGCTTCTCGTAAGTCATGCCTATATTTACTAATACAACCAACTTTCACTAACTAAGCCTTCCAGGGCTACGCCGGCCTTCTCCTCGGCTTCCTCTTCCTCACCCTCGCCATAGCCTCCGGCCTCTACTACCTCTCCGAGCTGGTCGAAGAGCACTCCGTCCTCGCGCGTAAAACTCTCAGCCGCATGATCTACGCCGTCATCGGCACTCAAATCCTCCTCACAGTAGTCGACAAATTGCCGCTCACCCTCTCCGGCCTCAGCATCGCTTCCCACATCCTCTACCACCAAAACCTGCGGCGCTTCCCTTGGGTCAAGCTCACCGATCCGATCTTTCTGGCCTCCTGCGTGCTCGTCCTGATCAACCACTACGCTTGGTATCGCCATTTCAGCACGCCGCCGACCCCGCCAACACGCTACAATTTCTACGACCAGCCGAGCGTGCCGTCGTTCACGGAGATCGCGAGTTTCTTCGGACTACAAGTCTGGCTGGTGCCGTTCGCGCTGTTTGTCAGTCTGAGCGCGGGCGAGAATGTGTTGCCGAGCATGGGGTCGGAGTACGCGACTGGTGCGGGAAGTAGTTTCGTGAGCCCCGGGAGTGTGCCGGGTGGTGATGACAGGATGGGCAGGAAAAGAGCTGGGACGATGCAGAATGCGGGCATGGCGAAGGCGGCGGTCAATGGTGTTGTGGAATGGATTGGGGAGACGGGAGAATTACTAGGAGTTTGGAAGGGAGAGAAGACGAGACCTTTATGATTTTCTCGGATTGCACGGGATGAGGATTGTGATATGTACGATGGTATGTGTACGATTTGGCATCGAAAGCAATTTTGATGGGCTTGTGTTCGATTTCACGTGGCGCTGGAAGTGAATTGTGAGGATGGTTTGTGTGCGGAAACATTTTCTCCATTTGTTATTATACGATATGTGTTACTTCGATGTGTAACTGTGCAAGCCGCGCATGATCAGGTCTAAACCCGACACGCCGACTGACCCGAAAAGTCCGTCTCAGAAGAGCCAGGACTGGGGTATGAGATGCTCAAAGAGAGACCGAGAAAACCAAAAACAAGCGCTCAAACTGGTCGTTGCGACGCGAAACCCTCACCGCCGCAATTTATCCAAGAGGAACAAACTTCGAAAGCAGCCAGGAACGGATCAGCAACGCCGGCTGGTCGCGAAAACAAAACAAGAGATCCGAGAAGGAGACGTCACTCAAACGGAAGAAGGCCAGTCAGCCATCTAGTCGAGGTTGTAGACGTCCTGAACGGCCTTGGCGAGAGTGGCCTCGAGCTCATCGAGCTGCTTCTGGACGACTTCGCAGTCACCGCCGGGAGCGTTACACTCAGCCTCAGCAGCCTCGACGTCGACCTTGCCGTTGCTAAGGTCGCGAGCGAAGTTGTGGGCGTCGCGAGAGCAGGTCATGCCAGGGAAACCACACGAAGAGAGGTAAGACTTGATGCCCTTGCGCTGCTTGGGGTGCCAGTACTTGGGGCCCCACTTGAACTTGGGGGAAGCCTCAGCATCACGCTTGAGAACGTCGTGGAAAGCCTCCTGCGCGGCCAGGACGGCATGGCACTCGCCACCCTCGGCGAAGCACTCGTCCTTGAAGACGGCGGGGTCCTCCTCCTTGATGAGGTCGAGGCCACGCTTGGTCTTGGCGCAGGTCATGCCAGGGAAGCCGCAGAGACCAAGACGGGGCCTCTTGGGCTCAGGGGCGGCGGAGCGAGCGCAGGTCATGCCAGGGAAACCACAGAGACCAAGGCGGGGCCTCTTGGCCTCGGCCTCGGGGTCGGCGTCACGCTCGAAGACAGTGTCAACGGTGTCGGCAAGGGAGTCCTCGATCTCAGAGAGGGAACGACGGGCCTTGGCGCAAGTCATGCCAGGGAAGCCGCAGAGACCGTAGTTGGATTTGATCTTGGGCTCAGCCATGGCGAGGGCGTTGGAAACAGCCTCGGCGGCACGCTTGGCCTTGTGGCATGTCATGCCAGGGAAGCCGCAGAGACCAAGGCGGGGCCTCTTGGGCTCCGCCTCAGCGAAGACGCTGGTCGTGACGGCCAGGATGGCCAGGATGGTGGTGGTGACCTTCATGTTGACGGTCTGGTGTGGTTCGTGTGTGTTTGGGTAGTCGGGTTCGGAGTTGAAGAAAGTGTAGTCGTCTTATGTGAAGGACGGCTGAGGTAGGCGGATGAAAGAAGGACTGCAGGTGAGTGGTCGGATGATGAAAACGGCGAAAATCTGTGTCTTGATATATGTTTTTTTGGGATGGGCAAGTGAAAAGACGGGCGCCCCAGAAAGGCTGTCAATAAGAGCGCGATAAAGAACAGAAAGTCAATGGAGAGCTAGAGAATACATTGAGCAGTGGTCAGTAGGCCAATAGCAAGCATCGCGGGTCACTTGGTCGACAATGAAAACACTATTGACGACTACTTTGGGTGGAGGTTCATTGGGAGTCTTTGAAGTCGCGGTCTTAGTTCGAGCCGTAGTCAAAGGCTATGTTCATGGAAAGACATGATGTGGCCAGTGAGAAGCAAGCACATGTGCCGTCACGGGACGACTGAATTGTGGCGTGGCAAGGGCGCAGGTCGTTCAGTGATATGAGTCTGCTGTGCACGAAATGTGTGGGTCAGATGGGCAGTTGCTGGATGGTGGTGCCGTCGAAACAAACATTGCAGCCAAGCCGCGTTGCAAGCATCCATGAGTAATCTTGTAGCCATGTGGCAGAAGTGTACAATGCATTTTACCCGAGCTCATCTCGTGGAAATGATAACCCGGCGGTGTGGATGCGTGGATGTGGGAGGTGCTAATCCGGATTCTGGTGTCAATAAGGATTTCGTTGTTAGCAAGTTCCCTCCCCTCACACATGTGTCAGATGCAGAAGTGCACCCATTCTTCGGTCTGCTCTGTGCGACGATCCCAGCTTTACTAATTAGATAATGCGTATGGGCAATCCTGGGTTGACAGGGAGTCGACCAGGAGTTGTCGTTCAAAGACGAAGAGAGCACCAATGAGCGGATGAAGTCTGACACCAGAACATGGTTCAAGTCGGGGATTTTGGGGTCTGCCAGTGTCTATTCTCGGAAATTTTGCGCTTGTACTGTGATCTTCTGGTGTCCAAAGTCTGTGGACTGCATTGACTGTCTTCACCAGGTGGCCCGCGGTATTATGGCGAGGGCATGATTGAGGCGTGCATCAACAACAGACATTGACAAACAAGCAGCAAGCTTACCTGGCTATGAGAGCCAGGCGAGCGTGGAAAATCACAGCGAGAATAGAGACAAACGCCGACAGTGGTTCAGTAGATGAGATGTCGGAGGACGTGGAGGAGTCCAAGTCGCCCCGGTTCCTCACCTGCCCGAGGGGGCCTTGGCACATTTGCGACGATGCCGAAGGCCGTACGCCCGTGGATGACAGGAAAGGAGAAGTATGCATATATATATGAGTGGAACTGTGGTGGTAGCATACTACTATTCACGAGGAGGCATAAGCTGAAGTCCCCAAGCACGTGCAGACAGGGTTTGGCATCTGCAGAGATGCGTGCAGAAAGATCTGATATAACACTGTCATTTGCCGTATGTTGGTTTGACGATGCAAGGCAAGTTCTTTCCGCGGCTTCTGGCCGAATGCCCACCCGGGCTGTTCCGCCTGGCGTCGTCGCGAAGCCATTGTGTTAGCTTTCGAGACCACTACTCTTGAACTTGAGATCTTGCTCGCCTGCCGCTGTTCAATCTCCATATCCACACCCTCGCCTCTCCTCACATATCACCATGCTGTGCAGACCTACCTCGCGCGCCGCTTCGGTAAATTCCCTCCTCCACCACAGCCAAAACCCCACCAGCTAACACCTCCGCGCGCAGGCCCTTCTGCGCTCCTCCGTTGCAAACCCTTCGATCGCTGCGCGCAGTATGCCATACCCATGCAACCTCCCTCCATGAGACCTCCAATTGACCCACGACCCAGGCTACGCCACCACCAACACCGACATCTTCAAGCCGACCAAGTTCGGCGGCAAGTACACCGTCACCCTTATTCCAGGTATGCGCCGCGCAAAAAGCAAGGAAAGAAGACTACAGGGACACGACTAAGGCTTAGGCAATAGGTGACGGTATCGGTGCTGAGGTTTCCGAGTCGGTCAAGACCATCTTCAAGGCCGACAATGTCCCCATTGAGTGGGAGCAGGTCGACGTCTCCGGCATGGAGCACGGCGGCAAGCACTCCGAGGAGCTCTTCCGCGAGTCCATCGCCTCGCTCAAGCGTAACAAGCTCGGTCTGAAGGGTATCTTGCACACTCCCGTCGAGCGCTCCGGCCACCAGTCCTTCAACGTCGCCCTCCGTCAGGAGCTCGACATCTACGCCTCCATTGTCCTGATCAAGAACATCCCCGGCTACGAGACCCGCCACAAGAACGTCGACCTCTGCATCATCCGTGAGAACACCGAGGGCGAGTACTCTGGCCTCGAGCACCAGTCCGTCGAGGGCGTCGTTGAGTCGCTCAAGATCATCACCCGCGCCAAGTCTGAGCGCATCGCCAAGTTCGCCTTCTCCTTCGCTCTTGCCAACAACCGTCGCAAGGTCACCTGCATCCACAAGGCCAACATCATGAAGCTTGCCGACGGTCTCTTCCGCAACACCGTCAAGAAGGTCGGTGAGGAGTACCCCACCATCGAGTGCGACGACATGATTGTCGACAACGCCTCCATGCAGTGTGTCAGCCGTCCTCAGCAATTCGACGTCATGGTCATGCCTAACCTTTACGGTGGCATTCTCTCCAACATCGGTGCCGGTCTCGTCGGTGGCCCTGGTATCGTTCCTGGTTGCAACATGGGCCGTGAGGTCGCCGTCTTCGAGCCCGGCTGCCGTCACGTCGGTCTTGACATCAAGGGCAAGGACCAGGCCAACCCCACCGCTCTCCTTCTTTCCGGCAGCATGATGCTTCGTCACCTCGGTCTTGACGACCACGCCAACCGTATCTCCAAGTCTGTCTACGATGTTATCGCCGAGGGCTCATACAGGACCCGCGACATGGGCGGCAACGCCACCACCCAGGAGTTCACCCGCGCTGTCCTCAACGCCATGGAGAAGCAGTAAGCGTGTTGCTTTAGTAAATTGAAGCTCACGAGCGCTCTCTGTTTTGGAATAAATGAGCACGAGTGTGAGATGGAAAGGCGGCATGTTTGATACCTGTAGATATTGAAGGCGAAATTTACCTTATAAGCGTTCAGTGTATGATGTACATTGCACATAGATCCTTATTTCACTTTTGTACACTTTTCGTTCTGTTTTAATGATTTATCTTCAAGCGATGGGTGAAGTTCAAATAATGAATGCAGATCTGTACATAAATTGACTTCACTCCCCACGTGGGCCATGGACCGAGGCTCATGCGCGCGACATCAGGTGGTGGATGCAAGGCGTCGCCCTTCGAGACGAATTACGCATTGTGACACCCACCTTTGCAACCGCCGCTTTTCAAGGTCAATAGCATACTCGTTCCGGCAATATGGCGCGACCCAAGCTCACTGTTTATCTGGACGTCGTGAGTCCGTTCGGATACATGGCGTTTTACATGACGAGGGTGAGTGCTTTCAAACGATTGATTCTCGCTCCATAGCTTTAATGATATGCTCGCGAGTCACTTGGATGGAAGTTGGTCTGTCGTAAAGACATGACTTGATCGAAACTGGTGCTCTGCCCTTGAGAGACATTTGATCATCACCAGATTGGGACTCCTCTAAATAACATTATCTTAGAACTCGCCGGTATTCAAGCAATGCGATATCACGTAAGACACAAACACCTGACGAGAAACCGACTAGCGACTATTTGTTGACGAAAATATCCTCCAGCTACGTCCCCATCTTCCTCGGCGGAATCATGCAGGCCTGCGGCAACACGCCACCCATCAACGTCAAAAGTCCGTCCGCCATCGATCCATCCTTCTCCACCCCTCCATGCCACTGACACCACCCAGATAAGAACGAATACATAGCCTCCGACCGCACCCGTCTGGCCAAACTCCTCAACATCCCCATCGTACCCCAAGTCCCCGCGCCCTTCCCCCCAAACACCCTCCCCGCCCAACGCGCCCTCAGCACTATCCAATCCCAGCACCCCTCCCTCCTCCCCTCATCCTTCGAAGCCCTCTACCAGACTTTCTGGGCCGAAGGCCAGCCCATCGGCCAGCCAGAGACCGTAGCCAAAGCTCTGGCGAAAGTCCTCGGCGAAGAAAAGGCAAAAGAGATTGTGGCTGGGACGAAGAGGGATGAGGTCAAGAAGCTTTTGAGCGAGAATACGGACAAGGCGTTTGGGGCGGGGGTGTTTGGCGTGCCGTTTTTTGTTGCGATGAATGGGAACGGGGAAGAGAGTGTTTTCTTTGGGGTGGATAGGTTGGGGATGGTGGTGGATTTTCTGGGGTTGGGGAGGGGCGAGGGCGGCGGTGGGATAAGGGCGTTGTTGTAGAGCGTGTCGTTGGGTTTTCTTGGGGAATTGTTTACTTCCAATGTGGGTGTCTAGTCCCGTGAGAGCTGCAAAGCACCGTAAGCTCGTTCACGAGTTGTGTTCGGACAGCGGAGCATCGGAGTATCGCACATATCATATATGGGTCGGATACGACCCGGTTATCCAGGTCCAGTTTCTCAAGACCTGCATGGCACGACGAAAAGATGCAATGATTTATCGACGCTCGAATAATGGGTAACTGTATTGCGATGATGACTGTCTCGACCCTGGCCTGACCAGCTCTGTGCCCCACAGGCTGAGCGAAATTAGATACAAGTCGACAACGGTCAAATAAATATGGTACATTCTACGCGATGCGTGATGGTCTGCTCTGTCTTTGCACGTTGATTGGGACTTCCTTGCACATCACCATCATCCTGTTAGAAATGCAAGGAGCAGAACATGAGTGGCTCTCATTGCTGTGATTTCAGCTTCCGCAGCGCGTGGTAATATCTATGCTGTAGGCTGAATTTCGTGAAGTGATAGAACTGATCCAACTCGACAATGTCGTTCCAGCTTTTCCCCGCGCTGCGTAAGCGTACAATCTCGCGAACCTGATCAGGTGAGAGAGTGAATCCTATGAATCGCCTGTAGTCCTCCGCGATCGATTTAAAGCTATGCGTAGGGTATCGATTTCCAATTTCAGGCCATGAAACACCTTGCGCTCGTAAAGCGTTAACGCGTTCCAGCTCTTCAATTGAAAGCCGAGTGTGCACATTTTCCGGCACTTTGGCGTCGCTGTCCCGAAATGGCCTGTACCTGTTGTATGCGCTATTGGCCGCACGCGAGCTACGCCCCAATTTTTCCGCAATTTGTTTGAAGGAAGCATTGTCGTGTCGCATCTGAAATATCATTGCGATCTCCTCTGGGGTGTATCCCTTGATTCTTGCGGGCAATTTGACGCCTAGTAATGCAGCTCGCTGCTCAATGGAAGCAATGCTGCGACCCAAGGCTTCTGCAATTGCACTTTTGTCCGTGCTTTGCACAAGTTCTGTCAACCTCCTGTCGTCTTCACGAGACCAACGACTATGACTGTTCTGGTGAGCTTCAAAATTCAACCCGCGCGCTATGGCTCTGCTGATAGAATCGGTCGACCGATCCGGGAAATGCGCGCGCATCTTGATGGGCTTTAGTCCATCGGCGTGAAGTTTGGCAAGCAGATTCATTTCCTCTGGCGACCATTTTCGCCGCTCCAGCGTCTTGCCATAAAGATTCTTATCATTCAAGAAAGCATTCCACTGGGTCGAGACTGCCGGATAGCTCCTTGTCGGGAAGAGTGTTGCGATTGCTTTGACGGTCATTCCCTTCTCAGCTGCCGCCTTGAGCTTGCGTTGTTCGTCCGGAGTCCAGGGTCGCCGTCTGGCACGCTTTTGGCCGGAAGCATTTGCATTTGCCACACTGGTATGTTGCGACGAGTTCGCAGTGTCCGAAGATTTTGATTGCGGCAGAGGGTCTGCATTCTCGAGCGTGCTGTTGCATCGTGCTGGGAATGATATGCCCTTGAGAACCAGAAAGGGTACATGAGCCACTCGGGAAGTAAGATTCGGGCGGAGGAAGCGCGTGGTCACCAGGAAGGGCTTCATTGTTTGGACAATGATCAGAGGCGATGATCCGGCATAATCCAGTGCTGGCAAATTTCTCTTACCGGAAAAGAGCTCTCAGATTCGGGCCAATCTTGACATGCTTTCAGCGCAGTCTGAAGTTTGAATGTATGCGGTCGAAAGTGTTCAAGAGGTCCGTTGGTGGATGTTGGAGTGGACTTCGCTGCACGGGCCTCTCAGGGTCCGAAGTCTGAAACAGGCTTAGCGTGCTAGGCCAATCACATGCCGGCTCCGAGGAATTGAACCGTTGGCAAGTGAAGTGAATCAACACAACATCAAACGTTGAAGTGTGTGGTTGACCGATGTCAATCCGTCACATGCTTTCACACTGATTGCTCGTCTCAGGCACTCGAATCGCGAACAATGAGGCACTCGAGCAGCAAACAGTGAGGCACTCTGCCAAGGGAACCGTCGCCGTGCACGCTCGTCCGCAAGCATAAGTATTCCCTTTCCTCTGCAACTCTCTTCCCAAAAACATACTTACCTAGAGGGCTCGAGAGTGATCACCAAGACTCTTTAGAGCGGCAGAGTCTCCTGCATTGCACAGCGCGGCGAGGCACTGCTGCAAGGTGGTTTCGGCCATCTTGACCTCCCAGTTTTTGAGGGCATCCTTCTTATGTTCTTTCATCAGTCTGCTTTTGGTCTTGCGACCGGAAGCCTGGAGAGGGTTCACGGTGCGTTCACCAACTCACCGGCCATGTTTGCACCATCTTCGTTGGACGGCCTGGGACGCGTCGGCGCATCAAGTCGTAAATGCCTCCGCGCTTCACTAGCTTCGAGGTCCGCGCACATGCGGCAATCACCGCTCATCTCCCTGGTCACTGATGATGCATTGCTAGTTTGCGTGCGGTAAAGAATGATAAGTTCGCGAACATTCGGGCGAAGAACAAGATTGGAAAGTTACTGGCAACCTCCTCCGGCTGTCGAGTAAGTGACTTCTTTGGCAGCAGAGGTGTTGCTCCAGGATGACCGACCAATGTTGTACAGTTTGAATATGTCGCCACGTTCCTTCACCGAAAACAAGCCAACGATGCTTGACAGACTCTTCAGAGCCGAGTCTTCCAAAGTTCCAATGGATCCCGCGACACCACGCAGCGCCGAATGTTCAAAACGGTTCGCAGCCTGCACGAACATTCTAGAGCGTGTCCAAACATTTTTCCATTAGTCACAATGGCGATCAATTTTACGTGTCCGATAGGGGTTTGACGTCCGGTGTGACGTCTGTGGAAGGCTGTTCTCGGTCGTCTGCAGCACTGGCTTTTTGGCCCGGTATGCCGCTAAATCAAGGACAACGTATTACTAGAGATACACATGACAGGTACAGGTGCCGAAGACTTAGAGGACGGGCGAGATCTCGCTAGTGATAGACTCAAGTAGGACTCTTGGGGCAAGAAGTAATTGTACCGAGAGCTGGCGATAGACTCACATCTAGTGGTTGAAAGCAGCCGAGACATGCATTACTGGGACAGAAGCGCTCAGCGTTATGCCAAAGCACCGAAGGCTCTAGAGCATTGAGCTATACAGTTCTGTTTACTGATCATGGGCTCCTTTAACGTGCGTCGGCTCGCCTGTTCCCACGGCTGACGGTGCAAGCATTACATGAGGAAGTCGCGACCTAGTTGCACTTGCCCTGATCATCACCCTTTGACCTTCTCTGAACCTCACCTTCGCCAACATCGCCTGAGTGACAACATATCTAATTCCCAAACACCCAACAGCAAACGCCAAAGTCGAAAATCATGGTACGGCACTCTTAGCACACGCGAATAAATCGCTAACACAATATAGGCGCCCAAGACGAACTGTACCCCAGCAAAGCTCGCCGCAGCGCTCACCTACATGCAAAAGTCTCGCGTAGCGCACACTCTCAAAGATCTAGAGAAAAACTTGCCGTCCGTTGCGCAGATCAATGGGATGCAAGTCAAAGGTATCGTGGCAACCTTGTTCTGAAGCGGTTTCTCTCACTTGCTGACAACCATCTGCAGACTACGTGCAAGGCCTCCAAGATGAGAGCAAGATCCGCGCGGAGAAGATCGGCTCCGGCAACTGGTACTGGGCTTTTGTCTCTGACGACAAGATTGCTCGGCAAAAGGCACTCGATGTAGCTCAAAGTGCCTACGACAAAGCGCTTGCGACCGACAATGAGCTCCAAAGCAAGCTCGCCGATGCCGAGGCTCAGCGCCGCGAAGACGATGAAATGCTCGACGAAGGTGGCGAGACCCGCGAGGAGCTTCTCAGCATGAAGAAATTGCTTGAGGTCGAGACTGAAGCTCTCCGCCGTGAGCTCGCCACGTACAGCGACAACGATCCGTGTGAGCTTGAGAGGAAGATCAAAGATGCTGCGGAGTGGAAGGTCGCAACGGAGGAGTTCACCGATGACATTTACTCCATGGAAGGCTGGCTGAAGGGCAAGATGGGAGGCGGTGAAGCATTCGATGTGATGCTGCAGGAGACATACGGGAAGGAGTATGACGAGGAGGTACGCGGGCTGAAGGAGTTGATGTAATCGCCGACTCTCGACCTCGAATGGTTCACTGCTGCCGCAGGAATGACGCGTCGCCTGTAACAGGCTACTTACATGATGGATGGCTGCGATGATCTTGCTTGCAAGGTTTGTTGGTCTGTAGCGAAAGCAGGACTGCTCGTGTAGGCTGCTGCACAGATTTGAAAATCTGACTTTCAACCGCATAGCCAGTTTGCACAATGAACAAATGCTTCGATGGCGGATGCCCTAGGTACACACATCCGTTTCAAGGTCTATTTCTAAGAGCACTAGCAAAGCAGATGTTGTGATACGAGCCTTTGCTGTGATCTTGAGGGCAATCTTGTTCTAGATCACGCTTTGCTTGGAGCTGTACCAAGTTTCTGTGGTCTATCACTAAAAATGTGGAAAAGTTGACATGTTGCCCATGGACCAATGGACCATACCTGAGAGGGGTGGCTTTCCAGATGGATGAACGAAATACGGTATGGCCTCAAGTTGTGATCGCGGAAATAAGTGCTCAATGCAGAGTCCTTGCTTGACCTGGCACATCATCTATCATTACATAGATTCGGCAGAAGCACCCACCCGACTCCGTTGAGTTCTCATCAAGTAAACGACTATGCATACAAGTCCTCCAATTAGCAGTTTAAAATGGTGGTACAGCATCGAAAGTAAGGTACGTACATTCTATGGATCGGAACGGCCCGCCACGTGTCAAGGTGGTCGCGTTAGCAACGCGCCGCTTCTGTTTGCCCGCAAAGCTGCTCGAATGCGACGAGAACAGATACAATACCACATTTCCTTGCGATTCACAACAATATCCACACAACCATGGCGCTTCTTCAGACCAAATTTTTGGTTGACTACTCAGAGCAGCAGAGGTCCTTCGAGGATTTCCTGCGCAATTTCAAGTCGTCCTCCACCGAAGCAGAGGATGCGCTTGAGGATCTCAACCTAAACGCCGACAACGCAAGCGACGAATATGACTTCATGGACGATGCTGGAAAAGGAGGCAGTCAGAAGAGGAGAACGAAGCACAAGTACATGGATCTTTTGCAGAACGTCGCAGACAGAAAGACAATCCAGGTGTTGATCAGCTTGGACGATGTGCAGGAGTACGAGAAGACGCTCCCCGAGGACTCACAGCAACAATTGGTGGCATCGATTGAGAAGAACGCCCACCACTACATTGAGATCCTGTCGCGCGCAGTGGACAATGTGCTTCCACGCCCAGCGCAGGAAACCAGTTTCAAGGAGGATGTGCTGGACATTATCATGACACAACGAGCCAAATACAATGAGACGGTTTTGCAGCAATTAGAGGCGAGCGGCAACGAGCAAGCAGCGGCCGAGTCTGTGTTTCCTAGAGCTCTGACAAGGAGATACACCCTCAACTTCAAACCCATTACACCTTCTGGATCAAGCAGCGAAGTGAGCAAGAAAGCCCTCGCCGTGCGCAACGTCAGGGGTGACCACCTCGGCCATTTGATCACTGTGCGCGGTATCGCAACCAGAGTCTCCGACGTCAAGCCATCCGTGCAAGTCAATGCCTACTCTTGCGATCGTTGCGGCCATGAGATCTTCCAGCCTGTTACAAGCCAGAACTTCACGCCGCTGGTCGAGTGTACATCAGACGCTTGTAACTCGAACAATGCAAAAGGACAACTTTTCCTGTCCACCCGCGCGTCCAGATTCCTTCCTTTCCAGGAGATCAAGATTCAGGAGATGGCCGACCAGGTGCCTGTCGGACACATTCCCCGTCAACTCACAATCCAATGCCACGGCGAGCTCTGTCGTCAAGTCAACCCTGGTGATGTGGTTGATATTGCTGGCATTTTCCTTCCTATACCGTACACTGGCTTCAAGGCGATCAAGGCCGGTCTGCTCACAGATACCTACCTTGAGGCGCAATACGTGCACCAGCACAAGCAAGCTTACGACGACATGGCTTTGGCTCCGTCCACTATTCAGCGCATGACTGAGCTCGAGCAGTCAGGCCAGTTGTACGAGTATCTGAGTCGCTCCATTGCGCCAGAAATCTTCGGTCACCTCGATGTCAAGAAAGCGTTGCTTTTGCAGCTGATTGGTGGTGTGACCAAGGAGATGGGAGACGGCATGAAGATTCGTGGCGACATCAACGTCTGCTTGATGGGTGACCCTGGTGTTGCCAAATCTCAACTTCTGAAGTATATCACCAAGGTCGCGCCCCGTGGTGTCTACACTACTGGTCGTGGTAGCAGTGGTGTCGGTCTCACAGCCGCTGTCATGAGGGACCCTGTCACAGACGAAATGGTTCTCGAGGGTGGTGCTCTGGTGCTTGCCGACAACGGCACCTGCTGCATTGACGAGTTCGACAAGATGGACGACAGCGACCGTACAGCCATTCACGAAGTCATGGAACAGCAGACCATATCGATTGCGAAGGCCGGCATCACCACCACGCTCAACGCCAGAACCTCTATCCTGGCAGCAGCTAACCCTCTGTATGGTCGCTACAACCCTCGCATCTCCCCGGTCGAAAATATCAACTTGCCCGCTGCGCTGCTCAGTAGATTCGACGTTCTGTTCCTGATTCTCGACACCCCTAACAGAGATTCTGATGAGGAGCTGGCCCGTCACGTTACTCACGTTCACATTCACAACGCCCACCCCGAACCTCAAAGTGGTGGAATAATCTTCTCCCCCAACGAGGTCAGGCAGTGGGTTGCTCGTGCCCGGAACTTCCGCCCCGTCGTTCCCAAGGCTATCTCAGATTACCTCGTCGGCGCTTACGTTCGCCTACGACAACAGCAGAAGCGTGACGAAGCTGGCAAGAAGACGTTCACTCACACTTCACCGCGTACGCTTCTTGGTATCTTGCGTCTATCACAGGCTCTTGCACGTCTGCGCTTCGCCAACGAGGTCATCAGTGATGATGTCGATGAGGCTCTCAGACTTGTCGAGGTCAGCAAGGCCAGCTTGTACGAGGACAACCGTGACCGCCGCGGTGACCAGTCACCAAGCACGAAGATCTTCAACTTGATCCGCGGCATGCGTGACAGTGGTGCTGCCGCCACTGGCGAGGGCAGAGGCGAGTTGGACATGCGCAGAGTCAGGGAGAGAGTGCTCGCCAAGGGCTTCACAGCACAGCAATTGGAGTCTTGCCTGGATGAGTACGCCGAGCTTGATGTAAGTTTTTCTCTTATGATGCACCCTCCGTTACGCAATACTGACAATCAATTTCTAGATCTGGCAAACTGCGGCAGAAGGTACGCGTCTCGTCTTCATCGAGGCCGGCGAAGACGAGTTCGACATGGGCGACGATGACTTTTGAGAGGACTATCCAGGGAGTGCGGGCGATCGGCGTTGAAGCGATGCAGCTTTGGAGTAGTTTTATTGAGATACCTCGGTGGCTTTGCTGCCCTTCTGTCAGGATGTTGAGTTTGGCCAACGACGTGAATAGCGTGCTTGATTGGTTTCATGTACGAGTGAATCAAAGTTTATCGCGTTACATCATACACACTTTACACCCTTGAAGGTTGCCCGTTACTAGACGTGCCGAGAATGTGCCAACCATAGTCGCTTCATCGCTTCAACACCGGGACCTGCTCTCTCTACCAACTTGGCGATTGCATGCGAGTACGCGCGCCTCATTGTAAAGCCAAGCTGGGTATCGCATGCCGTGAGAAGGTGACACCAACTTCGCCAAGCAGCACCGGCGCGCATTTCCTCATCTCCATAGTGGGGATTTGGGGATATTTGCAAGACAATCGCAGTCATAGCGCGTAGTAGTGGGTTGCTTCGCCTATCACAAGCATGCGAATCACGTACTTGATCCGCCCTACGATAAGGCTGGGAACGGAAGAACGGCTGGTGCGGACAATTCGTGCAGCCGACGCAGCGATGTCCAGGCGCTGGCACGTGAAGGGGTGTGTGAAGGGGCCCTGTGCTGCACAGTGATGAAATGGTGCTGGCGCAAACTTGTTTTCGAGCCCAGACAAGCACTGCTAAGCTTTTTAGGGTAGCCGCTTGGCTGTTTCGAGGGCTGAGAGAGTTTCGCTCGCCATTCCCGATTCATGCTCGTCGCGTACGAAGGCTGCGTAGGCCTGCAGCTGCTTGCCTGCCACCGTCTGGGCGTCGTATTACAGGCGGGCCTGACGCCGTTGCTCGTAGTTACTCCCGTTCTCACTACTATACCATCTTCTGACCGCAAGTATCTTTCTGTCCCGCTCTTGAGCAGGTAAGCGATTAGGCACGGATATATTCACAGATAAGAGCAAGGTTCCGGCGTGCATGTGATCAGCTGGAGCAAGGAACTACTCACCAAACCACCCTGCGAACGAGCGCGCGTGTGAAGAGCTATGGAGGGGTCCAACGGAAGTGCGCAGACGGCGGGCGACATTTCGAACGGTGCGCAAGAGAAGAAGGCCACGCAGCCTCTCGACATTACAGAAGAAAAGCGACAGGCGCAAGAGGCTGGAAAGGCTCAACCGGCTCCCAGAGACGCTGAGAAGAGCAAGGATGAGAATGCCGACAGCGAGAAGAAGGACAACAACAACCCGCCAGGCGGCTACGACAGCACGCCCATACCATACCAGCCGGGCGGCTACACGGTCAAGATCATAATACACCGTGCGACAAACCTACCTATGGCGGATATCAACTCGCTCTCGAGTGACCCATACGTTCTAGCCGAGTGTAAGACCGACGGTCCAATGCGACACAAAGAGGACCCTCCGCTGCAGTTCCGAACTCCTACCATCAGGCGCAATACCGACCCGGAGTGGAATGCCGAATGGATTGTCGCCAACGCGCCGGCAGGAGGCTTCAAGCTCAAGCTGCGAGTGTACGACGAAGATCCGGCTAACAAAGACGACCGGCTCGGCAATGTTCACATACACGTACCTGCCCTTCAAGGCTGGGCCGGCATGCAGCAGCAAAAATACCACATCGAGAAGAAAGCCGGCAGCAAGCGCGCGTATGTTGTCCGCGCGGTTGCGACTTGCTTTAGAGTGGCAAAGCACATGCATGGTGATATCTATATAAGCATGGAGGTCCTTGAAAAGACTCCCGAGGACGGCCAAAATGGAAGGATGTACACGCTTGGACCGCAATGGTGGACCAGGCACTACAGTCCCTTGCTTGGTCGAATTGCAAACACTCACGATCCAGCTGAGGAGGATTCCCCTATTGGCACAGAGACTGGAAATGGAAATGTTTCAGGGCAAGGGCAGGACAAGCAGAAGGACAAGCGACAACCCAGACCCTATGACTTCCAGGCCAACCAGCTTCAGCTCAAAGGTCCGGTGCCTGCTGAGCTGTATCACCGATACGTCGAGTTCAAGCCGTGGGCCAAGCGTATGTTCACAAATTCTGGCTTGCAAGGATTTGTGTTGTCCAAGGCTCTTCATCACCAGCACGCTCGCGTCTACAACTTCGACAAGTCAACAGTGTATGGACAATTTGACGAGAAGAATCACGGGACAGATGTGACGAAGCACTTCCTAGAAATGGTTCATTACGATCAAGGAGCTCGTATCTTTACTTACGTGCTGACCCTCGATGCGCTATTCCGCTTTACAGAGACTGGCAAGGAATTCGGCATCGACATGTTGAGCAAGCACACCATGCACAGTGATGTGTCCATGTACATTGCGTTCTCTGGCGAGTTCTTCATCCGTCGTCTGAAGCACCCAAGGAAACCTCCACCACCAGAGCCAACGGAGAGCTCAACACAGAGCCACCCACCTCCACACGGCGACAACCCAACACATCCAGCCGAAGACATCGCAGGCGGTCCTCCTAAGGAAGATCCTCCCAAAGACCCAAGCCATTACGAGCTCGTGATCGACAACGACTCTGGCACATACAGGCCAAACGCTGAGCTTCTTCCCATCCTAAAATCTTACATGGCCGCAAACCTCCCTGGCCTCCACATCTTGACCCTCGACTGCAATGGCGACAGCGAGAAGATGAACCGCATGAAGGGCGAACAGCGCGAACGCAAGAAGAAAGAAGGCGACCACATCATCTACCGCCAAGGCAGCCGGTCAAGCTCCATCTCCAGTTCGGACGAGAGCGAGCTTGATGAGGTTGAGGCAGCGTTCCAGGACGATGAGGCGCCACCACGTGAGAAGAACGCCTTCGGGCAATACGCGAAGGATCGCAAGCAGCTTGAGCAGGCCAAGTGGGGCAAGATCAAGCGCGACTATGGTTTTGAGAAGCGTGATAATGGGAATGATGACGGTAATGCAGTGGGTGGACCGGAGAGCAGTTCGGGAGGGCAAAGTAAGCCTCCGCCAGCTGAATCGAGGGTTGGTTGAGTGGTGGGCGTTTGAAATCGACTCAAAGTATTGCTTTGTTGCAGGCGTGAGTGCATGCCCTCTTCCGGCTAGGTCGTGCAACGCTTGCGTGGTTGGTCCTGGTTATAGACCACTTGGATAACGGTTTCCTTATTATCTTTTCCTTCGTTGGTAACGATACCCGTAGCACATAGTAATGACCAATGTTTTGTAAGTGCAGTATGTCGAGTCCTCAATCCTAGATTTCTGCCAGATTATGACATGGCGCGTCCAAAGATTGCTGTTCAAGATTGGTGGAGGTACATAGTCGTCAAGGATGAGCAGAAAGCCCCTTCCCGGCGGGGTTACCCAGATAGCAGAAGGCAATTCATGACTCCTCAACTCCAAACAAGACTCTGAGCCACAAGCTGCACCCACGGCACCCAAGAATTAATTCGCCATCCTCAGCATTAAGCTCCAGTTCCGCTTCAGTGACCACGAACCCATGGTCGTCGCCACACCTGCAGCCTCGCGTCCAGATCTCCTTTGCTTCATCGTAAGTCAAATCATCCAGATCGACAGTATCCAGTCCAGTGCGAAAGACCTTATCATCGTCTTTCGGCCGCGCTGTCTGCAGTCCAAGATCGTATTCTGTTTTCAGCGCAGGCGACGATAAGATTTTGTACGCTAGCGCGATCGAGTCGATTGTGAAGCCGGATTTGGGAGCTGATGTCGATTTGTCCGGGTGATGCTGGAGGAGAGCGCGTTTGTAGGCTGCTTTTACTTCGGACGGTGAGAGCGAAGGGTCGAGTTTGCGGGTGGCGAGGTTGAGGATGGTGTAGTAGTCGGGTGTGGCCTCGTCCGAGGAGGGTTTTGTCATCTTTGCGGTAGAGGCTTGGTGATTTTGCCGCGTTTGGAAGTATCTCGATTGGGAAGCTCCTTTGGAAGATCACGTGGGCGGTAAATCGTATAGGCTTGATGATGATTATTGAATGATTCCAAGTGATTTGTTTGTGGATCTTCGCCCGTTTGCGGCGATCAGAGTTCGCGGTTCTCCAGACTCTGGAAAATTGGCAAGCCGCGTTTCGTCTCCAGAAAAGAACCACATCATCCCGCGGACTTAAGAAGCTGGGCAGAATCATTGACATGGCGCTCACAAACCTTGCAAGCGGTGCTGGTGAATGGTCTCCGACGGATTACACGTTGAAAAAATGCTCGGAATCACTGATAGGATGCTTCATACTCACACATCTTGAGTCGGCCTGTCCCAGCGATATGAAAGAGACTTAGGCCTGCTTCCGGGGCCCCGAATCGGCCTCCTATCATCCCTGCCGATGAATATCGCCAAGCGGCAGATCACGAACAATGACATCTGCATGCTGCAGACAAGACCGAGGGCTGACCTATTTGTGGCATACTACCACGAAACTAGCGGGCTGCTACACCCTTTGAACAGCAGTCTCGCCTATCAGAGAGTGCTTGGCTGGCCACCGGATGTCAGTCCCTAGTAAGATACTACCTCGCCCAGAGGGCAATTGTTCATCAGGGTCACACGCGGCCTTTCCTGTGCCTTCCAAGGAAGCCAAAATCTGAATCCGACTAGTAGGAAGCAGTAGACTGTTGAAAGCGTACGCGTTGAGTATGGACGGCAGACGTGGATCGCGGCCTGAACTCTACAGCTATTGCGGGTTGCCCACATGACGCAGGTACAAAGCAGTAGACTACCTCCTACTCATAGAAAGCAGATTGCGTTTTCTCACATCCTGTCTCTTGCTCAAAGAAATTGCCACTATTAACCACACATCATGCAATATCTATCCTTACTCGCCATCGTTGGCGCCGCCACCGCCCAAGGCGTCTCAAAGGGCTTCAACTATGGCAATGCCTTCACAGATGGCTCGTGGAAGCAGCAAGCCGACTTCGCGGCCGAGTTCACCCGTGCTCAGGATCTCCCCAACACATCTGGTTTCTCGTCAGCTCGCTTGTATACTATGATTCAGGGAGGAACCGCCAACACCCCAATCTCTGCTATCCAGGCTGCCATCGACACCGACACAAGTCTTCTGTTGGGCTTGTGGGCTTCGGCCGGCAACGAGGTCTTTCAGAACGAGCTTGTTGCTCTGAGCTCTGCTATTGAGCAGTATGGCAGTGCTTTCACCGATCTTATTGTCGGTATCTCCGTTGGCTCTGAGGATCTTTATAGGACTTCTGTGCAGGGGGTTGAGAACGACAGTGGACGTGGTGAGAGCCCGGAAGTCCTTGTCGATTACATCCAGCGTACTCGCTCTGCGATCGCGGGCACTGCTGCTTCTACTGCCACTATTGGCCACGTCGACACCTGGAACGACTGGGTCAACGGCAGCAACAATGCTGTTCTCGACGCTGTGGATTGGATTGGCTTCAATGGTAAAACGACTTGTTCAACTCGTACGAATTGCAATCGTTAACAATCAACAGCTTTCCCCTACTTTGAAAACACCCTCGACAACTCCGTCGACAATGGCAACTCTCTCTTCTTCTCCGCCCTCAACCGTGTTGAGGATGTCTCCCAAGGCAAGCCTGTGTGGATCACCGAGGCCGGCTGGCCTGTCTCAGGCCCGACAGAGAACCAGGCTGTCCCTTCCGTCGAGAACTCCAAGACTTACTGGGACGAGCTCGGCTGTGAGATCTTCAACAACTACAACGTCTGGTGGTATATCCTACGGGACAACAACGCTGCACCTGCGCCGAGTCCATCATTCGGCATTGTTGGTATCGACCTTGGGGAGCCTCTCTTCGACCTTACCTGCCCTGCCGGCTCATCTGGTGCCTCTGCTTCCGCTGTGCCCGCCACTAGCAATGGTACTGCCAGTGCCAGTGAAACTCCCGTCACCAATGACAGCGTAGTCTCGGAAGGATCCACCGAGGACGAGACCGCCACCAGTAACGGCACTGCCAGCACGAGTAGTGACCCTGCAGCCTCGGACGATTCCACTAAGAAGGAAAACGCCACGAGCCAGGAGACAGACCTAGATTGCGCAGAGCCCGAGACAGGTTCTGCTGAGGTCAAGAACACTACTCAGTCTTCGCCTCCTGCTTCCCACTCCTCGCAGTCTACTTCGTCCATCTTTAGCGATGACATGCCCGAGATTCTAAAGTCGCTCCCGGCGATCGTCGCCGCCAACCCTTCGATCGTCAAGAAGCTTCCGTCTCTCCTTGCCGCTAACCCTGATCTGATCAAAAAGGTTGAGGGTGTAGACTTTGACAAGATGGCTGCCGAATACAATGTTCCGCCTATTTATGTCACAATGGTGCAGGACGCTATTGAGAATGCTAAGAAGGGTGATACTGCTGATATCATCAAGGATGCGAAGACTATCGCTCAGATCCTCCGTGATGGCGATGAAGCGTAGAAGGGTCGCAATGTTGAGCTATGAGACATATAGGAACATGACAAGATACGTATTTGTATGAACGAATGCAATTCAATACGTTGCTTACTCTTGCAAGGTGTAACTAAGTGCTCAGATATTGTCTCCTACCATCCGGCCAGAGGAATTCCAGGACGACTTGCAATTAAGCAGTCGTCCCGTGTGACCACAGGCCTCTAGAAGTACTGGAAATCTAGAACTCCTTAGTCTCAACATCCGGGCGCTTCTCGCCGAGGTCAACAGTGTCAAGGCCACCCATCTCAGCGGCGAGCTCCTTTGACTTCTGGGTCGCGGCGTGGCCACCAACAACAGCGTCCTACGACGGGTCAGCAGAGGTCCTAAATGATCATATGCCTGGGTTACACTCACTTCGCCATCAAAGTGCTTGGCAATCTCCTCGAGAGGAGTGTAGCGGGTCTCGATGTAGAAGAAGTACACGACGATGAGCTCGATGACGATCCAGACGTCGTACACGATGTAGTACTTCCAGCCGATGTGCTTAAGAGCAATGGGGTTGACGTATTGGTTGCTGTTCGGAGTGTTAGCGTCATTTAGACTCGATGGTGGTTTGTAGACTTACAAGAACAGAGCAATGTCGACCATGAGGAACATGAGAGTCATACCCTTGGCACGAATGCTGTAGGGCAAGATCTCGGCAGAGTATCCGACAAGAAGACCAGACCAAGCCATGTTGTAGAAGACATAGTACAGGAAGATCATGGCTACCACGGCGTTGCCGGCACCCTTGTCTCCGTTGAGCGTGTAGCGAGCAGAGCAGATGGTCCAGACCACGAAGGTAGCAAGCATTCCTGAGGTAGCGGTAAGGAACAACGGGCGTCTGCCGACCTTGTCGACGAAGAAGCACTGGGAGGTGGCGACAATGATGTTCAGAATCTGAAGGCAGCCGTTGATGACGAGCTGGGTGTTGCTGTTTGTGATTCCGATGGAGTCGAAGATCTCCTTCAGGTAGTAACTGACGAGACCGTTGCCAGACCATTGCGAGAAGAGACCAAGCGACAAAAGAATGACAAGCCTGTGACGGTTACCCTTGGTCTTGACGAGCTCGAGCCATCCGTTGCTCTCGAACTCCTGCTCCAGCTTGATGGTGTCCTTAATCTCTTGCAGCTCGAGCATCACAATCTCGGATTCACGGTCACCGTTGGCGTGGACCTTTGCGAGCACAGCGTGAGCCTTCTCCACCTTTCCGTGAGCAATTAGGAAACGCGGGCTCTCAGGCACGAACCAAACGAAGGACATCTGGAGGAGAGAAGGAAGAGCCTGCACCAGAGATGGTACACGCCAGCACCAGTTGCTGTCTGATTGCAGCCATGTTAGCGAATGGCGAGGATTTACGACATATTAAGATGGACTCACTGATGTGGTTGGTGCCGAATGTCAGCCACGCAGCGATGAAACTTCCAATGTACCACGTAGTGTTGTAAATTGTGGTGAATGTGGCACGGTGCTGAGGGTGCACAAGCTCGGTGACGAGCAGAGGTGAAGCTCCGTGGGCAATCGCAATACCGAATCCAAGGAAGAAGCGAGCGGCGATGAACATCTTCAAGTTGACCGAGATAGTCTGGAGGATCACACCGAGAATCATGATAAGACAGCCGATCATGATGCCCCATCTTCTTCCCAGACCGTCTGCGATGTAAGGGACCACAGGCAGAGCGACGAGAGAACCGATGGACATGATACAAGCCAGAAGACCAAGAAGGGAACCGGTTGGGAACCCGAAGTCTAAGAATTGTTAGCTGGGTCGGGTTATAGGGTTGTGGGAGTATACTCACATTCTTGCCAGTAGTGGAGCGATTGCAAACCGTTGATCATGGATCCATCGTAACCATTTGTGGCCGACGTAAGGACGACGAACATAAGACAGATGTAGGTCTTTCGTAAGGCCGGATCCTTGTACCAGGTCACAGCAGGGAATTCACGTCCCGCCAGGCGGAAGGTACCTTTGGTAGGGGCGTCCATTGCGAGTTCAGGTTAGTTCAGGTAGGAGTACTGCCCACTGGACCGACTACCAGGACAAGATGTTGCTGGGGATTTATAACGAGAGTAGAGTGCTGAGTGGAACGATCAGTAGCTCGCATGGGCTTCAAGACGTCTTTATCGTCAACCTGTCAGACGGCTTGACCTCTTTAGCCGACAAGTTTCCTAGGAATCACGAGCAAGCATGCTTGCACGCACACTCGTGCCGACGGCCTCACGGGCGGGCCCTCAGAAGCATGGCATCCGACTCCGAGTCCAGTACAGATATGGTAGTCTAGGCTCGGTAAAGGCTAAGCTTCGACCAAGGCGCCACCATGTCTTGTCTGTAGCCTCACAAGTCGCGTGGGATCTAAGCAATTTGTGGTCAAGTGTGCTGGAGCCCCGCATGGGGAACATTCGCTTCGAATGGGTGACCAGAGTACTTGCCAGGGTACTGACTGGCTAGATGGTTGCCGGTGGCGTTTGAGATTGCAGGCTAAGGCTAATTGCATTTAACCGCGCCCACTGAGCGCGCTGGAATCAACGTATTCTCGAACCAGCTGAAGGGCGGTTTGGAAGAGTCCGATCGAGCAAAGAGTGCTCTGGACAAATACCATAAGCATTGAGGCAATCGAGCGACCCGCGTGGCAACAAGATGGTCCACTTCTCCGTAGGTTGATCTCTGGGGAGTCTGGGGCGGGTCCAGAAAATATCAAGCCAGCGGCCCACCCACGTGTGGATACATCGTCTAAACGGCTCAGGCTCAGTTGCAGTAAGCTGCCATGATCCATGGCGCATCTATCAACACATCAGATACTGATGAAGACTACACCTTCGCTTAGCTTATGCTTGTCACATGAGTATTCCGGTGGTCCGAGAACCGGTGATACAGCTTAAAGCATTCAAGCTCGCGCCTTGCGAACAAACAAGCATCTCCGTTTGTGATCACAAGCATTGATCCTCCGGTAGAATTAAACTGTGGCTGCTTGGCTGCAGAGATCTACGCGACGCGGCTGATATGCTCGTCCTAGCCCTTGGTCACGATCTCGTGGAGTACGGCTTGGAAAATCGCACCACATGGGCAAATACGCGATAAGGTATGTATCCCGTGTTTGTGGGAAGCGAGAGTGCCGCACGGTCTGGACATTGCATTCGGATGGACGGCACAAAAAGGCGAATATGCTGGAGGTGGTTCAGATTCTTTGCCAATGATAGGAGGACTCTCAGCGGCAAAAGAAATCGATGCAATAGGCGAATGCGCAAAAGGTGCCTTCGGGGTCATTACCAGTCCTTGAAGGGACTCAGCGGCAGCCAAATCACAAAAACAAACAACGGGCTCTACCATGTTGGTAAAGATGGAAGGAGCTCGGTAGCCAAAAAGACAAAAACATACAACAGGCGGGATTCCCAGATGGTCACCCACTCTAGTACTAGTCGCCCGGTTCAGTGCTTATGTATGGCAGAGCGGACGGGATGCCCAGTTTTCACTGACCTATGGTCGTATGTGCTCTTAGGATAAAGATTGTAAAATATGACTCTTTTTCTTATCCTCACGACTGCTCGCATTCGGTGAGAATCAACGACCTCCCTCACTATCCCGCTCTCCTCCTTCTTTTCTGTCCTGAAGGTTCATCTCTACGTCTGCCCTCGACCGTAGTAGTAGCGCATTCAGTGCTTCTTGAGAATCGGACAACACTGCCCTTTTCCCACCGTGCTACAGTTGTACTAGCACCAACACCAACACCAACATCTCAATGTTGGCAGAATTTAATGCTTTCTAAGTGCACATCAACGGAATTATATAGCAGTATGCCCACTCGAGGACAACTTTGTGCGATCTCGATATCCTTTCCGCATGCGAACAAAGGCGACCTCGACATCTCAACACCCAACAGCTGCATAAGCATCCAATAATGCGCATGGGCAGCCTCGTGGATTGGTTGACTGGACGCGATGGCTCAGCGAAGCCAACTCGCCGCACAAGACGAACAGGCTTCCTCTGGGAGCGTGAGGATATCATAGATCCGCCACTTCGCTCTCTCCCGCCAACACGCCCGCGCCGCTTGACTAACACGTCGCAATTACATGCCCAACTACAGTCTGGACTTATCGCCCGCTTGCCACCAGAGATCCGCATTCTGATATGGGAGCATGTCGTCGGACGAGAAGATGCTAAAGACGTGTTGCACATCGAGGTCGGCGATGGGATCCTTCGGCAGAACCGATGCTACCAGCGGGACAGCACTGCATTGGGATTCCAGCACGACTGCTGGTCGGCTATGTGGAGGGGCCAATACCGTGTAGGAGGCAGGAAGGGCATACATGAGCCAGCCGGGCACTACTATGCATTTCTTCCACTACTCTTTACGTGCAAGCTCATGTAAGATCATCACACTCCAGGACATGAGCAGCTGGCTGACACGTGCAAGCTATACCGAGAGCGTAGGTCTGCTATACAGCAACAACACCTTTGACTTCCGCCGGTCCGCTACTGTAATCCGCTTGCCGCACGTCATGCTCCCACATCGCTTCCAGCAACTGAACCGTGTGCAATTCAGTACAGCTTTCTCCTGCTACGTATCGAAGCGACAACTACCGCAAGGCCTTCCGGCGGACTTTTGGGAGCTCCCAGACGACCGCTGTTTGTGGGAAGAGGCCTGCCAGGTGCTTGCCTCCTTCAATCACCTGGAATATCTGCGGGTCGCGATCGAGATGATGTGTCGGCTCGAACAACACAAGCATCCCGTTGATGCTTCGCTCTTGCTCGAGATCCTGCTACCGTTGAAAGCTGTGCGCGCAAAGATTTTCGCGGTCGAGATTCCCGAAGGCACTAGCTCTGTGCGTGAAAGTCTTGGGGAAGTGCCGTTTCGGGTCATTGAGCGGCTTTGATTAGACATATAATTATGAGCATTGAAGGACGGTGGAGCCCGATTGACTGTTGGCAGTAAGTTTAGGCCCGTCACAGCGGCAGGCGCTGCTCCGTGGGCGGTTCACGACTATGGCTTGAATTGCTCACTTCTTGCGATGAGCGTCTGGTCTCTCCTGCCTGTCGATCCGCATCACCATGATCGTCATCGCGCGAATCAAGAGAGTCTGCCACGGGCTCGGAGTCCTCTCGCTCCTGTTGGAGGGATGTCGGACTCACGCTTTCGCAGCGCATGCTGCTCGCCTCGCCGCAGTCCATTTCCTGCGTGGCGAGACTTTCGCGTCCCATTATAGGGATGCGAGATCGCGCCAATCCGTGTGGCAGAGGATCGGCTCCATCATCTCCGGGCTCCACATATGAGTGAATGTTCAAGTTGCAAGTCGCTCGGAAGTACGTCGAGAAGAGGTTCTGGTAGCTGCTACCATTGGAGAAGAAGGCAAAGAGGCCGGCGATTGTGCTGGTCAGGGCGCAGAGGAATGCGACTCCGTATGTGATGAGGAGATCCGACATGGAGTATACATACGTGATCGGCCAAGTGTGTACCTCGACCGTCACGTCATCTGTTTCGGACAGCTCTCTCCTAGAATATGTTATCAGCGTATTTCCAAGAATGTGCGAGGGCACGTCTTGGACTTACACGTAGTCATTGTTACTAACAAGACTCAGAGTCACGTTCTGGAAGAGTTGTTCTAGGGCTCGCGGGATGCTGTCCGCATCGTTCAAATCAACGTTGACCAGTTTCCGTGTCAGGGAAGTATCTCGTGGGAGATCCATGCCACGGAGACTGACCGAGGTTGAACCGATTAGAAGGCTTCCTACTGCTTACATTATCGCTCCATGCGGCTTTGCGGGCCCCTTCCTTAAGGTTCCAGTGTCCAGTGCCACCGCGGTGTTCCAACTCCGAAGGCTGACTTCCTGACTCTGAATCCCATCTTGAAACTTGAAGTTTACGCTGTAGGTGGCGTTGAACAGTCTACACTCCGTGACATTTACTATGCGGCGCCAGAGGGTAGGAGAATTGTCCGTCTCGAGGTACCTGTCCCAAGATCCTGTGTTGGTCATCACAAACAGCCGCGCTACGTCCTCGGATGTGGCATCATAGTTGGTGCTACCACTTGGAGAATTAGAACCTCGAGCGCTGGCCGACACTGGCGGGACCGGTCCAGGCCATGATACGTACGATGTATATGTACCCTTGCCATATGCCCTATTCGAGCCGAAGGACGTAGTGCAATTACGAATGATTGAATCATTTGCAGAGGCGCAACGCATAGCGGGCCCATCGAATTCAATCTTGTACGTCGAGTTGAGGAATGATGGGTCTACCGGCACAGGGCGGCCAGAGGTTGCGACTTGGAAGGCCATCCTTGTAATACGCTCGTCTGGCGTAAGTGCATTCGCGTCATTGTTAGAACCAAAACTTGAGAAGTTGGAGAAGTTTGGCTGCGGCACTTTCGTGTCTATAAGCTCGACTGTTTCAACGGGGGATACTGTCAAAGAACCGGGAGCAACGATAGCGGTAAGCGGTAGGAGCCTGCGGATATCAGAGTAAGCATCCTGAAGTGATCTCATGCATACCAAAACCTACCAAGAAATCAAGGCGACCAACGACAGAATAGGATGCTTGAACCAAACTGTGCTTGAAAGCAATCCAAGGGGATTATTCAACACGCTAGTCAAGGAATCAATGTCATCCATCCTGAACTCTGTTCGGCGCAGTCTGAGCCACTGGTGCTGGACGTAAGCCGTGCCTACGCTGGTAGCGAATGCTACTTTGACGAGGAAGGCTAGTGCTGTGCTAAACCGGAAAACCCAAGATTGGGACAGCTGAACATCCATGACACGCTTGTCGTTGAGGCTCAAGCACATGAAATGGTGTGCCAGAGCAATACCCAAACCTATGGCAAGCGCGCTGAGCATGACAATTGGAGCTCTCCAGCTTTTGGCGCTTGATTTGCCATCTTTGGACTTTGTTAATTCCGCCGATTCGTGGTCTTTACTAGCATCGCCATGCTCAACCTTTGAATAATCGCCCCGCCCTTGTGGAGTGTTATGAGATCTGGACATCGATGAGTTTCTTTCATGAAAGCAATATAGAGAAAAAGTCCTGGGGCGGAGAAGATTTGACAGAGAGAGCGAGTGTCTTGGATTCATAGTAAAGCTTTGTGAAGGATAGATGGTGGCTGAGAAACGATCGGATATGCATGCCTTACTGTAGCCCGCGCGACAGCAGTGCCCGTGAGCCTATCAAAAAAATTAATTTGACCCGCAGGATTGCATATGCAGCTCAGCCTCCCGGATGAATTCAGGCTGCGTGCTACGATCAGGCGGATGGGCACGTTACAGAATTGTTCTGGGCAAACAATATGAGCCGCTTTTGCAGGCTGCTGCAGCTCAGCCTTGTGCGACACAACCATGACTGGTTCGCCCGCGCACATTGTGGAGCTCGTGGCTTGCATGAGCACTCGGTCATACGAGGCAATACTTGCTTTTTCTGTAGCTGAGCCATGATGAGCCACGGCATTACGCATATAACAGTGCTCTTCTTGTCCGTATCGCGTAGCATATGCGGTCTCAAGACGCCCGCTTCGCTTAAGCTGGACCATAATGTCTTTTACGGCGATTCAAGCCAATGGTAAGCGTGTACTTGTTTCTCACAACGCTGTGCCGCCTCAATCGTTGTAGGCGTTGTCGCAGCGTCCGGGCAATCACATCAAGCTCTCCATGGTTGTGTGATGTGAATTCTGCACAGCATAGATGGCAGTAGCACATCTGGGCACCATATGCTGGTCGACTGAGTTTATTTTATTTTATTGTCGTTGACAGCTTATACACTGCACGTCTAGTCTGTAAAACAATGACCCTGTGAGCTTCGTACATACCGTTCAAGGAAGCTGACCAACGGCCTTCGCGTCACCAGACTTGGCACCGCTCTCGGTCTGGTAGTCCTTGCCAGCAGTGTACTGCTTGACCTGGTCGCACCAGCCGAACTTGTCCTCGATCTTACCACGCTGGATGCCCTGGAGCTGCTCCAAGAACTTGACGCAAGCGGGACCAGGCTCATCGCTGCCGTTCTGGAACTCGAACTTGTCGCTGCGCGAGCGCATGGTGATGCTCTTGATGGGGACGAGGGCGGCGGCGGTGCCGGCGGCCATGACCTCGTCGAAGGAAGAGATTTCCTCATATTTGATCTGGAAGGGATGGTGGTAAGTGCATGGATCGACACATAGATATCAGAGAGACCTGAGACTTACCGGCCTGCACTCGACCTTCCAGCCGAGAGACTTGGCAATCTCGCACACGCTGTCGCTGGTGACACTCTTGATGACGTTCTTGCTGTCGGGAACAACGACAGTGATGCCCTTTTCAGGGGTACCGCTAATACCAATGAAACCAGAAGTAGAGAATTCATCAACCTCGCTCCTGGTCGCGCTGTCCAAGTGCAAAGTGATGCCGTAGCCCTCGCTCCTCGCCTTGTCACTGAAACGGAGCACGGGAGCGTAGTTGCCACCAACCTTTGCGCTACCAGTACCGTTGGGAGCAGCACGGTCGAAGTCCTCAAGGATGAGGGCATCGACGGGGTGCACGCCGTGGTAGACACCGGTGGGCATGACGAAGACCACGAAGGTATACTCCTCAGGCGGGCTCAGACCCAGCTGTGCGGAGCTTCCAAAGAGAAGAGGACGGACGTACATGGACGATCCAGTGCGGTGAGGAGGAACGAATTCAGCGTTCAAGCTGACGGCGAGCTGGACGCACTGCCTGAAGTGCTCAGTGGGGACATGAGGGATGGAGATGGCGGAAGCAGAGTGCTGCATGCGCTCGGCGTTTGACTGGGGACGGAAGATGTTGATGGTCTTGTCATCGGGGGAGCGGTATGCCTTCAGGCCCTCGTAGCACTGCTGGCCGTAGTTGAGGGCAGGTGCCATTCCGTGGATGCGGAGGAAAGGTGACTCGACGAACTCCGGGGCGGTCCATTTGCCAGTTTTGACGGAGTAGGTGGATTCAATGTGGCCGTTGACTGGGAGAAGTCAACGGAGGATCTCAGGAACATTCACTTATAGTGGGCGCCTTACCTTCACGGACCTTGAAGCCGACATTGTCCCAGTCTGATATGTAATATGTGTCAGATGGGATGTAATTAATTTGGGCATGCTGGTGTTTCTACTGTACCAATGGTGTTGACGGGAGGAGGAGGGAAGGAGGCGGACATTTTAGTGTGATATGCTGCAAGGACAAAGTGTTATATTCCTGGATGCAAGCTGGTCTTCAATTGCAAGGCAAATGTTCCATTCGTCTCACTCATCATCGAAATTCACTATGACCCCTCAGGCCGAATATCGGAATGTTTCGTCATGCGGGCTGGATGATCAAAGCGCAAAAGTGGCTTGGGTCGAAATGCGCGCTAGTGTCGCGCTTTGAAGCTCTTTCTCCAGCTCACGCGTAGAGTGCTCCTTCTCGAAACCCAACAATCTAACAACAACACCACCGCAACTTCCAACACAAAGCTGCCTCCTTCCCACTGAAAGCAGTCATGGCCGACACGGTGCTTTTGGGAAAGCGCACTCGCAGCACCACTGTCACAGACTCACCCGCATCATCAACACGGCAAAAAAGACGCGTAGTCTTGAACGAAACAGACGAGAATGAGAACCCATTCATCACCCACACGACCCCAACACCCAGAAAGACCCGCTCTGCGACGGGCACAGTCCCTGCCAAACATGGAGCGCCCGAGAAGCGCATCGCCGCTCCCTTGCCCAAGATCAGCGCGCACTTCAAGCCTACCAAAGCTTCGGTCGACGTGCATCAGGACGAGAAGGCTGTACCTAGCACTCCCAGCCGACGCGACGCGAAAAAGATCCCTGCCACCCCGAGGCACAGAGTCATCGTTGGAAGCGCCTTGCGAGTGAGCACGCCGCAGACACCACGCACACCTGGCACGCTATTCACTGGTCCGTCTGTGTATAACCAAGCGCGTCAGCTCTTTTCGCGATGCGCGAATCCCGGCAAGCTGGTTGGACGCGACGATGAGAGACAACAATTGAGCTCGTTTGTCGAGAACAGCGTCAAATTAAAGGCTGGTGGATGTTTGTACGTGTCCGGGCCACCTGGGACAGGCAAGAGCGCGCTTTTGAATGAAGTTTGCGAACACCATCGCGAGTCTGGAAATGTCAGCATGTCGGTGGTGAACTGCATGAGTGTGCGAAACACGAAAGACTTGAGCGGAAAGCTTGAGGAGGATCTCAATCTGCAAGAAGATGCCGGGTTTGAGTATCTGCGATCGTGCTTCACTGGAGGAAAGTCAAAGGATGAGAGAAAGTACCTGGTCATTCTGGACGAAGTCGACTGTTTGGTCGATCTGGACTTGAGTCTGCTCTATGCGCTTTTCGAATGGTCAATGTCGCCCTCTTCACGACTAATCCTGATCGGTATTGCCAATGCGCTGGATTTGACAGATCGATTCCTCCCGAGGTTGAAGAGCAGGAACCTCAAGCCTGAACTATTACCATTCATGCCATATGCGGCTGCGCAGATCGCAGAAGTCCTGACAGCCAAGCTGAAGAGCCTCATGCCAGAGGAGTCTACCACCGTACCTTTCCTCCAACCCGCCGCAATTCAGTTCTGCGCAAAGAAAGTCGCATCACAAACTGGTGACCTTCGCAAGGCCTTCGATATTTGCGCCAGAGCAGTTGACTTGGTGGAGCAAGAGACCAAGGACAAGGATGCAAAGGCCGCGATTCCAGAGTCTCCATCCAAGACTCCGTTGATGGAGAATATCAACCTGGCATCGCCAGTTGCGTCGCGCTCGCCATCGAAGAGTCCGATCAAAGCACGTGTCAGCATTACTTACACCCTCGAAACTGCACCAAAGGCAACCATCGCGCACATGGCCAAGGTCACTGCGCAAGCATTCAGCAACGGCGCCACCCAGCGTCTCAAATCACTCAACCTCCAGCAAAAAGCAGTGCTCTGCACTCTCGCAGCACTGGAGAAGAAGAAGCGAGACAACCAGATCGAAAGGTACATCATGGCCACACCGAGCAAGGTCAACAGGACAGCGCCCAGTATCAAGCAGCTTTTCGAGGCTTACAGCGGTCTGTGCAAGCGAGAGTACTTGTTCGCATCACTTTCCAACCAGGAGTTCAGGGACGTGGTTTCGGGATTGGAAGCGCTGAGCCTGGTATCCGATGTCGACGGAAAGAACGGCAGCTTCGCACCAGTGACACCATCCAAGACTCCCAGCCGAAGAGGCAAAGGCGGATTTGGTGGAGCAGTAAGAGGAGACGACAGGAGAGTAGCTTCAGCGACGGGAATCAAGGAGCTGCACGCAGCGCTGGAGGGCCCCGGTGGTGATTTGTTGAGGAAGATGTTGGAGGGCAACGGACTTGCCTGAGCAGGCTAATTTTCCTTTTTCGTGCTCATCGCACTTTATATTCTTATTTGTACAGCGCATCAGCGAGGAGTTTTGGGAAATACCGCCTACCAGAATGATGGAGGCTTGTTCTTGCATAGCATCGCGGAAGGGTCTTCGAGCAGGATCCAGATCAAATACCCAGCAGAATCGCACGAGCATGACGCTCTTCTTCCTTTCATTGCATTTCAAGTCAGAGTGTCATCCGTCCACATCTCACCTCGTTTTCCAATGGTCAGCTCGACAAGTGTCTCGCGTATAGTAGATGCGTGTGTCAGGCGCAGCGCAAAGAGGATGCTTCCCCCACAGGATGCAGGACGCTAGGCGATCGGCGGCATGGCGAAGAGGAAACCAGGGACCAAAGGACTTTCTGCAGGTTTGTTTCGCTTGTGATTGCGCCAAAAGTTGTTTTGCGCTTCGCTCTGAAACAAACAAGCAACCGATCAACACCTTGCCGCCCACGCACTCTCGCAGCGCCTCGAGAGGCTATCACGCTCCTTACTGCCTCACATCGCTCGCTTCTTCTCCCCAACACCCTGCTGCGCTTGTGATTCGCGCGCACCGCCGCCTGACGAGGGGCACGCCGTTGCTTGCGACAGAACTCTGAAAGACCGGCCGTAGTAGCAGCAGCAGCAGCAGCGTATAGAGTATAGAGAGAGACAGTACTTGCCTGTACACCAGCCTACATACAAATAGACCGTCGCGCCCACCACTCAGCGCCCTCCCTTTCAAGATGGTATCCTTTTCGTGCGAGGTACTACTTCCCACCCCCACCCTGCTCTGCCCTGCTGTCTCTTGCGACAATCGTTGCGCGCAAACACAATACGACACAACCATGACTGACCATACTACAGGCCTGCGGCGACGTCCTCACCAAGAAGAAACTCGATCCTCACGCAAACAAGTGTCGCGGCGCCTCGTTCACCTGCATTGACTGCATGGTGCACTTCTGGGGCACCGAGTACCGCGCGCACACCAGCTGCATGTCCGAGGCGCAGAAGTACCAGGGCCACTTGTACCGCGGGGAGAAAAAGAAGGGCGGCCAGCAGCAGCATCAGCAGCAGCAGCAGAAGTCGGCGCAGGGCAAGCAGGATCAGGCGATGGTGCCCACCAAGGCATATGTGGAGGATGCTCCCGAGGAGGGCGAGAGCTTGCAGGCTGTTGCTGTGATCGATGTCCCGCCTAGAGCTCCCACGCCTCCACCTGTGAACGTGTTTGATTTCCTGGTGCAAGACGCCACGCCCAAGGCTGCGCCTGCTGTCGGTGGTGCGCCGCCTAGGAAGATGCTCGAGAGGGAGTCGTCCAGCATGTACGTCAACCACCCCAACGACAGCCAGTACTCGCAGTACTCCAACGGCGAGGGCGCGACGTATAAGCAGCACGGCTACTCGTATGGCGACGCACCGGTGCAGCCTACCTTTGAGCGCTACGACTCGCTATCGAATCTCGAGAACTCACAGACCTCCTTGATGCCCAGCGCCTTCGAAACACCCGCACCAAAGAAGGAAAAGAAAGACAAGAGCGATAAAAGTGACAAGAAGCGCAAGCGCAATGTCGACGACCTCGACCTCTCCGCCGCCAAACGTCCCGCCTCGCGCGACGAGCCCATGGCCGATGCACCCGCTCCTCCTTCGACAGGCAGAGTCCTCCACTCCGGTCTGACCGGCGGCCTCAGCCGTCTCGTCACCGACCCAGACTTCTACGAAGACCGCATCGACGCCGGCCCTACTCCGATCAGCCCGCTCAAGCGCAGCAAGCGCAACGACCACGCCAAAGACAAAGACTCCTCGCGCGACGACAAGCGCAAATCCTCCTACGTCTCGCACGGCAGCACAACCCGCACCGTCTCCAGCAGCAAGCACTCCGACGAAAGCAGCCGTCGCCGCCGCCACCGCTCGCCCTCCTCGTCCCCCGAGCCCTCCGCCAGACCCAAATCCCGCACAACCAAAGCCATCGAGTACCCCACCGGGCGCGCATCTTCCGTGCAGCCTTCAGCTTCGAACCAGGTCGGCGCGCACTACAACTCTCGCGCAGAGCTGTTCATGAGCTTCGTGAACAAGGGTCCCGACAGCGAGCGTGGCGTGAGCATCAACAAGGCGCTGAAGAGGTATCACCGCGAGAAGGGTCTCAGGGCTCTCGAGGATAAGGAGGATGAGGACAAAGAGTTGTGGAAGGATCTGAGGTTGAAGAAGAATGAGAGGGGAGAGATTGTGCTGTTCTTCTGAGGGTGAATTTTCGTTTTCCGGCTGGTATAGGCGTTGGTTGATCTAACGCCTGGGTTTAATTGTATTGCTTTCAACTGTTATTTCTCTTTCTTATTCTGGATGATGATGTTGGGCAGCCGGGGTCTCATGGCTTTTTCACGAAGATTGTATCGAAGAGACGGCAGTGTTTTGTTGCATGAGCGGCTTGTGGCGATGATGGGCTCTGACCTTCCTAATCTTAGGACGTTCCGCCGTCGATCGTGATATACGAGTGTTGTTCTAATGAGAGCGAGAACTGTTCATTTATAAAGACTGTAAACACAAACTGGCCACATGTCAAAATCAGTCATTTCAATCATATCTGACGCCGCAGCGCTTTATAAGGGGGTATCATTTTGCTTTCCAACCATTCCATGCATCTATGCTTTCTTACCCTTTCCAAATATCATCGACTCTACATGCCACCGAAGTCAATCTTCCTCGCGACCCTGTCGCCTCTGCCACCGCCGTTGGAGTCTTCGCCTGGGATCTCACCACCTCTGCGCTTCAGCTCCTCGCCCATAGCATCTACTCCACCGCCTTTCTTGGGCAGCTCGTTGAGAGGCGTAGGTCTGGGAGCGCTGGTGAAGTACTTGTGCTTCAGCACGCCTTCCGCGGTCAACCGCTTGTTGGGATCCAACTGCATCATCGCAATCAACAGGTCCACGCCGTCTTCGCCTATAGTCCTAAACTGCTCGAGCCACGACCCGCGCGAGCGCTCCGGGATCACTTCCTCGGGCGTCACGTACGAGCGCAGCTTCGTCACGCCGGGCCAGTTCGCTTCTGTGGGCGTGCCGACCTTCTCGCAGATCTGCCGCACCATATTCAGCTCGTTGTCCGGTGGAATGCCCATCAGGAAGACTGCACGGTTGATCAGCTCCGCAAACACGCAGCCGCAGCTCCAGATGTCTACGGCGCCGCCGTAGTAGCGCGCACGGAAGAAGAGCTCCGGCGGGCGGTACCAGCTGGTGATGACCTGGCTGGTCATCTCGGCGTAGGGGTCGGCGAAGGAGCGCGCGAGACCGAAATCGGCGAGTTTGATTTCGCCGTTGGCGGCGATCAGCAAGTTGTTGGGTTTGATATCGCGGTGGAGGACGAAGTTCTGGTGGCAAAACCAGACGCCACGCATAAGCATCAGCATCCAGGATTTGATGTCGGCGGGCGTGTAGCGTGTGCGCTGCACGTCTTGGACAAGTACCAGAAGGTCGCCCTGCGGCAGGTGCTCGAGAACGAGGTTGAGGTTCTGATCTTTCGTGCTGAAAACGGCGTGTAGCTTGATAATGTTCGGGTGGCTGAGCTCCTGCAGGAAGCGGATTTCGCGCAGCGAGTCGTAGCTGATGCCCACGTCGGCGCTCTCGGCGGCGATTTTGATCTTTTTGATGGCAAAGAGCTTGCTGCGGTCTGTGGCGAGCGTGGCTTCGAAGACGTCGGCGTATTGACCGGAACCGATTTTCTTGCCTTTGATGTACTTGCTGCGCTCGGAGATATCCATTTGCTCGGCCAGGTCGGCGACCGGTGCTGGGGAAAGGGCGGGCGAGTCGTAAGGGGAGTTGCCCATGCTGACTTCTCGCGAGATCACTTTTTGACGCTTAAGGGGTGGCTCTGGCGGGACGCCATAGGCTGGCGATTTTGCTTCCATGGTATTTGCTGTGGTTGTCGGTGTGTGGCGGTCTAAGGTGTTTCCCAGATATGTGTTTTAATATTTCTTGCGACCAAGATATGTTGGTCTGATGGGTATGATACCAGTAATCAACTCAGATCTTCTGGTCCTGCCAGATGTCAACAATTTTGGAGACAGTCGGGCGCAGTCAGGGTGTTGTTGTGAACCTCGCAATCGATTGTGCCTTCTCCAGTCTGCCGCAAGCATGTGAAGATGGGCAAACGTCTGGAGTGAAGTTCAATGTCCCGCGTTCATCTCAGACCAGCCCAGCATCTACCGCAGCAATGCGGCGTTCGGGAGTCTTCTCGCTGCACCAAGGGCAAAGTACTAGCGACTGAACGGACGGCGACGAGGTCAAGTTAAGACTTCCTGCTTCACACCCAGCCAGTCCCACACAATGGCCGCCAAACGCCCCTTCTCAATGCTCAAACTACCGGCGGTGGTCCGCCAACCCATCTGCCTGCAATGCCGATTCCTCCACGCTGGAAACCCGACCACACCCAAAGTTCCACGACCAACACCTTTCGTCCCGGACCCTCAGACCTTCCTCACCTTGATCGGACGTAACATGGCGCAACACGCCGCCAAAATTCCCACCTGGGAGGCTCTTTTCACCCTCTCCTCTGCGCAGCTCCGCGAGTCTGGAGTCGAGCCTGCGCGCGCAAGGCGATACCTCTTGTGGTGGAGAGAGCGCTTCAGGAATGGCTTGACGGGAATTGGAGGCGATCTCACAGAAGTGGAGAAGGGAGTCGCAGAACTCAGGATCGTGGAAGTCCCTTCGAACAGGGCCAGTGACCAGGTCGCTACGCTTTCCAAGGACCCTGGCACGAGGAAGGTGGTGGTCAACACAAAGCTCACCGTGGCTGCTATGCCCGACCCTGCGAACCCCGTGGACAAGTCAAAGGAGATCGGCATTGTGCCGCCGCCGAAGATCGATGCGGCAAGCGCGAAGCCTGTGAAGGGTACTAAGATTGTTCGCGGTAACACGATCGGTGGCACTGGTGTTGAGTACATCAAGGGACACCCTGGTGTTGCCAGGTTGAGGGTTCAGGACGGTCTGTGGGAGCAGAGGAGAGGTCACAAGGTTGATGGTGGTGAGAGGAGACAGGCTGAGGTCAGGGCGAAGCGTCGCGCACAGGAGCGGAAAGATTCTCGGTAAAGGCTGAACGCATGGGAGGTCTAGTTCTGGATTCAAAAAGAGGATGCGAAGCGAGCACGCACGTTGCATCCTTTGTGTGGGAGAGGAAGACACATGCCAGGCTCGTTTTGCGAGAGGCGTCTTTAGCATTGGGACGAGGGTCCACGATGCCACAGCTTAGTGGGCTGGTGGCGGTTCATACATTGTGCGATTATAAGAATCGGGTGGACGCTTATACAAGTGTATTATATTGTAACTTTTCATGCCAGATGCACTCGAAGACTTCATACATTACTAAATGTCGAGCCACTTGCTGGAGCTGACAGCACCCACCATTCTGCTGGGTGCAATTCGTTCTAGCTTTGCGATATCTATATGGTCATTATCTTTTGTAGTGGCACTCTCGTTCCTCGTATTGCTTGCGTTGCTGAGTATGTAACTGAAATCAGTCGTTCTCATTGACTGTTCAGGATCGATAACGGTATGCACACAGCATCATTTTGTGCTGTAACTTCTACCAAAACGACGCATCGACGTATCGATTCGTTTGTCGACTTAGTCCCGCGAGCTATAATGACACTTCCCTGATGGTATAAAGCCTCGAAATAGTATTGATCATACATATCGACGAAGAGCTCTAATAAGCATGTCGTGGTACTTGTAACTATTTATTTCCATGATTTTGTCGATTCTGCTCTAACCCAACCCTAACCCTCGATCATGCTCAATCGTTTGTAACGAAACGCTGCTGCTGACGACGAGGCAAAGACATTGGTGAGATCTTTACTTGACACATCTAGCTACAGTCAAGAAGCTATCAGTCGCAATACGGACATTCGAGCGAGCAATATAGCGATTATCATGCGGCTATTGCCGCACACCTGGAACCTAAGAGTCCCCACGCTCAATTCCCCAAAGAATGACGATACGTAAACTCTCAAACACCGAGCAAAGCAACATTCGTCCCACGTTCTATACACGAAACCACAAATGTCGGCCTCCCTCACACCCGCAATCCTGCGGTATGTCGACACAGGCGCCTACCCAGAGTCCGAAGAAATCGTCACCGCAGACCTGCAACCAAACGTCCTAGCCAACATCCTCGAAGAGCTCCGTAAAGAGCAACATGACGTAAAGCAGGAGATCAGGTCCCTCAGCAGCAAGACCGCGCCGGACATCGATACGTGGATCTCGAGAGCGAAGGAGCTGCAAATTGATATCCAGCGCTCGAGGGAGACTGCGAGGCAGATTGTGGCCGAGGCCGAAGCGGGCAAGGAACTGAAAGCGAGGGTAAAGGATTCGGGGAATAAGGTGGCTTTGTTGGAGAAGGAGGTTGCGTTCAATGAAGGTTTGACGGCTACCCTGGAGCATATTCGATATGCTAGTGGGGTGTTGACGCAGGCTCAGGATGAGGCTGTGAAAGGTCGCGTCCAGACGGCGCTGGAGAAGTTGGAACAGGCTGAGTCTTCGATTGGAGGACTGCAAGGCGTTGAAGGGTCGAAATCGGTTGGCATCTTGACGAAGAGAGCTGAGACTTTGCGGGACAACTTGAAGGACTCGACACTTGCGGGCTGGAACAGCTTGGTGAGTGCGAGCTACGAGGACAAGAGCATCACTGTACACAGCCACAAGGACGACGCACCGGAGGTCACATTGAGCAGTCTCGTTTCATCTGCACCTGCTTTAGAAGTGTTCGAACGGCTGGTGCAGAAAGCCACTCGGGATGTCGATCGGGTCTTGCTCAAGCCGTTGATGTCTAGGGACGGCAGTGGAAGGCCAGGCAAGATCACTGTGGCAGACGACAGCATCACCTGCGGGCGACTGGAGCACGACGACCATGCAGCTACAATCTTTTCTGACCTCAAGACGATCATTAAGTTCCTTGTGGATAAGCTGCCAGGAGACATCTGCATACCGCTGTCACGCTCACTTATGCCCTCTTTGACCTCCAGGCTCGATGCCTACTGGCTCGAACCATCGATCCCTCTTGAGATGTCGCAAATGTCATTCTTCCAGACGACCCTGAATGAAGTACAAGACTTCGTGCAATTCCTTGATGAATGCAAGTGGGAGAACGCAGTGGAGCTGCATGAGTGGGTGAACAACGCGCCCAGGTCCTGGCTTACCAAGAGGCGTGAGACTCTTCTTGGAGATGTTCGCAATCTGGTCTTCTCTGGCTTGAAAGACACCAAGACCGTTGAGCGCGTTGAAACCCAAATGGTCAGTGACGCCCACGTTGACAGTGCTGCGGAGAATGATGATGATTGGGACACGGCCTGGGACGAGCCGGAAGAGGACACTGGAGACACAACCACACAGTCTAGCAGCGTGCAGAAGCCTGTTGAGGATGATGACGACGATACGAGTGCATGGGACACGGACGATTTGGGAGATGGCAAGAAGACGGACGAAGATGGCGACGAGGATGGTGGCGAGGATGCATGGGGCTGGGGCGATGAAGAAGGCTCGCAAAAGACTAGCAGCCCTGTGGTCGCCAAGAAAGAACTGCCTAAACCGAACGCTGGCGAGAGCGCGTCGAAACCTGTGCAGCAGGAGATGACCTTCAGAGAAACGTACACTGTCACAGCAATCCCTGACGGCATCCTTGCAATCATCAAGCAGGTCATCTCGGATGCAGAAGCCCTCGCAGGACCTGAATATGCTTCCTCACCAGTCACACCCGCAGCAGCTGGTCTGTACTCTCTGCCGACGCTTGCTCTTGCTATCTACCGGGCAACTGCAGCCACAGCATACAGCAAGCTAGAGAGCGGCAACATGCTAATTTACAACGATGCATCGCGCCTCTCAGACCAACTTCGTGCATGGCAGGCTACGCAACCGCCGGCATCTCGCTTGCGCCTTGACAACGATGCTAAAGCCCTAGACAACACAGCCAAGCGCGCGTACGGTGCTGAGATGGAGTCGCAGCGCACTATTCTACGAGATCTCCTAGACGGTGCCCAAGGCTTTACCAACTGCACTGCCGAGCCCTTCAAGAGCGAATGCGCAGACGCGATCGACCAGACAATCCACCGTCTTCACGAAGTCCACAGGCAATTGCGACCAGTCCTTGCCCAGTCAGCCCTGCGCCAGTCACTCGGATCCCTGCTCTCGACCACCACCGCAAAGATCATCACCGACATTGAGGATTTGAGCGACATCGGCGATGCCGATTCCAGACAACTAAAATCGCTCCTCGATCGCATCACAGAGCTGAAGTCTCTGTTTGCCCAAGAGGATCCCAATACGGGCGAGACTTCGGACATGACTTTCATCTATTGCCCCAACTGGCTCAAATTCCAGTATCTTGCTGAGATTTTGGAGTCGAGCCTGGCGGATATCAAGTATCTGTGGAAAGAGGGCGAGTTGAGCCTTGAGTTTGATGCGGAAGAGGTTGTGGATCTAATTGAGGCTTTGTTTGCTGATAGCGACTTGAGGAGGAAGGCTGTCGCGGATATCAGGAGAGGTGGAAGATAATCTTGATCCTCGGCTAAGAGATGTATGAAGTGCATGAAATATATCTTTCAACCCACAATTCCAGGACAAACTGCCTCATCGCATACATGATACGATGTGCGTTACTGAAGTATAGGGTGATGGCGTTTCAGTTTTTGGACTGTGCCACGGTTTGAGTGGTTGTGCTGCGTACCAGCTATTATTAGAAACAATTGACCACCACGAACAATAGACAGATTCGACCACCACGACAGAGACACTCTCACGTGATTGTCTTTGTGCCACAATCAAGCGACAATACATGGCGTTCGGTTAACAATTCTCGGTCTGACAGTTCATTGTTCAACAACACCCTTTCATTGTTGCTCTAATTAACCTCTATTCACGGCGTCCCACCGGACACCTTTGTCAAGACAGCGTGTAATATGTGATCTCTGCATTCCCAACTTCTGGTTACTGACCTCTTTCGCTTGCTTTCACAACTCTCGATCTTTTTGCTTTTGCTTGCACTTTCTCTTAGGCGCCGGACGCTTAACACTACAACCCGTAACGAACTCCGCAAAACATCATCTTCGATTTCCCCAAAACCAAAACCCTGACAGCCAAGATGCTTCCTCTACTTTCAGTCCTGTCGCTCGCCAAGAAGGCGTACCAATTTAAGCAGTCTCGCAAAGATGGCGCTGGCGGTGAGAAGTTCGAGTCTAAGCCAAAGAAGCCCATGACTGCGACCGGCAAGCTTCGCCTCTTCATCGCTCTGCCTGTGATCATCACTGGCATTGCGTTCATCCTCTCGATCCTGTGCGTGTACGCTGGCAGCAAGCCTGGTATGATGGACAACTACGCCGTCTTCACGCTCAACACTTCTCGATTGGGCGAAAATGTCCTCGCGGACATCAACGGCGCGATCAAGTCGATTGACATCAAATTCAAGCGTGCGGAGCTGCCTGCGTCAGCGCCTGTGGCGATGATCACCCCTGCTCCAACTACCATGCTTACCATTGTGCCACGCCAATTCTCGGTCCTTGACAGTCTTACCGACGAGGCAGGCTCCAAGCTCACTTCAGCCAAATCCGATATCGAGAGCAAGGCGACCTCTGCCAAGTCAGCTGTCTCCAGCAAAGCCTCTTCAGCTCAGTCTGCGGCTAAGAGTGCTGCCAATTCTGCCGTTTCTTCCGCCCAGAACAAGGTCATCGACATTGTCAACAAGGCTTTCCATGCTGCTATTGATGGCTTGGACCTCCAGGACATCTACAACGTCCATATCTCTTCAAGCTGTGTTGGCACTTACGTCTACAAAGATGGCAAGAACTACACCGTCGGCGACACCAAGAATCTCGACCAGCTCCGTCCCAAGATCAACAGCTGTGAGGGTCACTCCGCTGTGAATCCATTCCAGCTCGTGCGGATCATCTACTGGATTGGCGTTGTGTTATCCGCATTTGCGTTCGTCCTTGGTCTCGTTGGCGTCGTCAAGCCAACAGGGAAAATGGCACTGATTAATGTCTTTGGCACCCTCCCTGCAGTCATCTTCATGGGCCTCGCCTCCGCCATCACACACGGAATGGCTGTTGGTGCTGCGCACCTCATCACTTTCGTCGGCGACAAGATCGGCATCACCGGCGTCTCTGGCCAGAAGTTCATTCAGCTTACCTGGGCGACCACAATCATGCTGTTGGTCAACCTGTGCTTGTGGGCCGTTGTGTTCTTCCTCATCAAGCGTATGGACAAGTCCGACAACAGGAAGCGCCCGGACCGTACCAGTGGTATCGCGATGAACCAGTGGGTCCCTGAGATTTCAAGACCCATGCCTGCGCACACTGACAGGAACGGTCATGCGATGATCTGAGTGCATGCATGTATTCGATAGACTTGACTCGAAATGTATGCAATGTTATGATAGACACTAAAATCTGAAGCGTTTGCTTGATGGTACTCGATTGACCAATTGAAAAATCCTATGAGCATAGACCAAATAACATATGCCCATCTTTCCACTAAGTTCCCATGCAGTCGAGGGCAAGTAAAGAATCACCGAACTGATGCCGCACGTGACACGCACGCAGCTCGGCCCGCCCCTCCATGCCAAGCAATCCAGCTCGCGCGCTGGTATAAAGATTTACTTCTCCTCGCGCTCCTCTTCCTCAAAGCATCAAAAAGATCGGAGCCAGCCACGACCTATGCCCACGCACTGAACCCTCGGTTCAGGCGTCCTACGGCACAAGGTTGCCAGTCCCTCTCGAGGGGCGTGGCTCTGTAGAGTTATTCTCCTGGATTATAGGAAGCCCGCTTTCCGACGTGTCACTTCAGTGTGGCGATGGGGAGGGGGTGTCCGAGAAGGGAGTACATCACATCACACCAATTGGTTCTGATTTGACTGATAAGTGTGGTCTTGTATTTCGTAGAGAACTGTCGTGCTCGTGCTTGCCACCATGCACTTGGTAGATGTGCCGCCTTGAGTATCATGTCGTTCTCGAGGCTGCACGCATGCAGTATCGTATATGCTCAACGAGGACTTTGCCGCAAACACACAATGTCTCCATAAATTGACACAAGCATACGTGGAGACGATGTCTCAGCAGCTGGTCATGGAGCTGTTGAGCAATCAAGTCCTTCGCAATAGTCTATCGACTGCCATATCTCAAACCTCAAGCCTAGGTTACGACATTTGTGCGCTACACTTCGCGATGTGCTATGCAAGATTGCTTCGCTCCCATCAACCGAAGGTATGTTGGACGTCTGAGCATATGTCCGATCTGATCCGGCCCCAACAGGTCACCAATCTTACGGTCTTGCCAGGCAGCACCATGGCTTGCCTTGTGGGCAATCACCAGAGCGAGCACTTCTCTTGATCAGCTGGAAAATTCTACTCAAGATGTAGACTCAGAGAAGACAGAATACATACCGGAAGGCCTCGCCGCCTGTATCGCTGCATGCTTTCTTACTCGCCTTGCACCTGCCAGTCCTCCACGGATCCCCTGATGCGTCGTCCGGGTCTTTCATGCGACAAGTTGCTTCCTTCCGCTCGATCAGATTGTTGGGTTCCGGTTGAGGGAGCGACTTCGCTACTACGAGACCACCAGCTACGAATGCTAAGATGATGCTGAATCTCATGGCGACGATTTTATGAGAGGCGAGGCGATGTGGGTCTTTGAGGAATGTTGTCAGTCTAATGACAATCCAACGGAACCGCTAAGGGGATACTTATAGTGCCCTGTCATGAGCGATCAATGATCTCCTGGAGGGCGCGAGGCTGTGAGGCTGATGGATCGTCCAATGATGGTGCCACCCATGCAGGTCAAGCGCAGCCTGATGGTGATGGATTTTGCGCCCTTGCATGCCAGGGCGTGGCGCCACACCACAAGACTTGAAGAGATGCTTCTTTCGATTCGACGAAGCTTGCACGAACCTGGTGTGCGTACCAACACCGGTCACTGCTTTTGCGGTGACCCATTCGCTCCACACCACAGCAGCATGAGCCCGAGGACCCGCGGCCGAACAAAGGGAAGAGTTTTGCGTCGCAGCGGTCCAAGCCGTACCAACATGGTGTACAACCCAAAGTCTCTTCAGTGTAACAAGAACGCTGCGCTGGTGGCTCATCCTACACCGGTGAGATTTACACATAACCATCGTGGCCGCTTCGCGCCCCCGACCCCGAAGCGCTGTACATGTCACAGGAATTACCAGTCTTCGTACAATCCGGGCTGCATGCCGGCGGAAGTTTGTTGACGACTGCTTCGTGGTTTCGTAACTACAGTACTAATATCATCCGCTACACAGATCGATGCTTGCCAGCGAAATATGGTCATGCACAGGAGAGTGACCACCCTATGTGCGTCAGGTGATGCAACACTGAACATTGCTGTCACCAGGGCACAGATTCCTGTCAATCAATGTCAGTGCCAGCACAACATGATACTTCGGGAAATGGAGATAACGCACTTGTACCACTTGCCGCCAGAGCACGCGTTTCCTGCTTTGTTCATGCAATGGCCGAAGACACCGTCTTTACGGCATTCGGTGAACATGCAGCACTTCACATCGCTAGGGTCTGCAATTGCTCGATTGTTAGCGAGGAAAAGGTGAGCTGCATGTCGCAGTCTACTGACCATTTGGGCAATCGCCATCCGAGTACCAGCCCAAGTCTTTGCGGCAAGTGCCAGTCTTCTGACAAGTGCCTGGAGTTCCCTGCGATATGGTCAACATGATTCCGTATGACTGTATGCCCTCGTCTGGCTTACACTGTGCTTGCAAGCGCCGCCAATCTTGCGGGCGCGCAATTCGGGAGACGACACGTCCTCTGCTGCAAAAGCAAGGGCGGTGAAAGCGATGATGGAGTAGAGCTTCATTGTGGCTTATGGAAGATTTTGTTGTTTGGTAGGATAGGTTTTCGATGAATGCTCATGTCTTGCGACGTGCACCCCTTTTATCTAACATCTTGGTCAGGCCACTGCGTGCCATTCGATTTCGACGTGGCGCTGTTACATGGACCTGCGTTCAGTCTAGACCAGTCGTCACTCATGGCCATCATGCTTGTACAGCGCTATGATGCGCCAAGCAAGTAGTCTAAATAGTTTCGTCGCATGGCTGAGCCATTGGCCAATCAACAGTCGCGCATGCTTCCTACATAGGACCAGTACATCGGCTGCACATCCCTATACGTTTCGGAGCCTGCGCGACTGCATGTGCATGCATGGCTCGTATCGACCCGGCCGTCACGCGACCCTGCCTGCGAGGCTGCGACCAAAGTTGCATTTCAGTATTCGTTCCTGGACAACACTGCATGCATGCTGCTATCAGGAAAAGGCCTGCTGATACAAGGCTATCAGTGAAGATGTCTAATCGATCATAACGATCGCGGATGAGGATTACCTCAGGATATTCTGGGATGGATACTGGCGCACAAGTCTCATTCACGCGCACACGGCGGCACGGCCGTGCTACAACTAGTCATTTTGACGTTTGTTGACGGGATGGGGATACAGGCATGTCAATCGATCATACGATAGTGGTGCCACTCGTGCGTTTGAGGCATGAAACATTGGCTTCTCGCTACACAAAACGCGAATATACTCATGGGTAGCAGCGGCCGAGCATAGCTGCAAACTGAAGTCTAGGGCAGTTCAGCTGCTCAAGCTTGTACTGCAGTGTAACCCGCAGTGTATGGAAAGTGAGACCAATGTAACGTCGTTAGCTAAAACTTTCTACGGCAGAATATCGCAGTAGCGCGCAGCCCATCTGGTCTTCTCGTGTGACTGACTGCACGAGGCTTGGAGGACCGGAAACATTACTCTCAATGCACTGGAATGAGGAGTGATCAATCAATGATAATACTAGACACGACGGTCTAAACCAATCCAGCCGCGCCACTCACATATTCGGTCCTGGTTACCGATTGGTGGCTTCGTGTTGTTTCAAAACGTATCTTCGCTCATTCCCGGCCACTAGTTGACGAGTCTCCCAAGTGCAAAGGCGTGGTAGCCTGTGGACAGTTCCTTCAACGCAACACTCCTGGTATCAATATCGCAATTTTTTGCCTCCTGTTGTGGTGTCTGTGTTTCTGTTCTCGACTTGAACACCCTGCGTTCGAGCCCACTGAATCGCGTCGAGCCCGACAAGGCGACAATCGTTGGCAACGAGCTTTTTGAGGCCGTTTTTCACGACGTCTTTGATGCCGGCGCCCGTGACCTCCGTTCCACTCACATTGAGAGACTGAAGCTTCTGCAAAGTTGAGGCGACGATCGACAAATGGCTATCGTCCACACCATGGCAGGATTCGAGACTGAGGTGCTTGAGTTCGGCCAAACGGGGATGCAATAGTGTTTCCTTGGTCAATCTGCCACGAATATCGCTTGTGGTCATTGAAAGGGTATGTAAACGCGCAGGCTGCTGCGTGTCGGGACCACTTCTCGTTCGGAGGGCTAGCTCGAAGTCGTCAAACGGAAGCTCTGCCACGCACAGTCTGAGCTCTTCAAGTAAAGGGAGGGACCATTGTATGGGCTCGAAGACCGGGCTTTCGGCAAAGAAGTGAACGTGACGACGACTCCACGTCCCGATAGCAAGCGACTTGATTGTAGTAGGAAGGATGACGCGGTGGGCATATGCAACGTCGACCACTAGATCCAGAGTCGACAGTTGGGTAAGCTCACTGAGGTCGACCAAGGAACACGCGGTCGTGTCCTTGATACTGACCTGGTGCAGTTTGAGGACCTTGAGATTCGGCATGCTCGGTAATGACTGTAACACAGAGAGGATAGCTGGAGTGCCAGATGACCATGTTAGATCCAGCTGTTGCATGTTGGGAAAGTTGCATCCCGAGATGTTGAAATCATGAGGCCGTGAATGGACAGACATATCTTCGCAAACAAGGATCTCAAGTGCTGGACTGGCATCCTTGACGACTTCGGCCAGCGCGCGTGAATTGAAAGTTGTTCCTTTATAGACCCGTAGGACCCTGAGGTTCTTCACTGGCTTCAGTGTGCTAACAATCTCATTTGCCAGTAACCCCGTGTTGCGCAAGTTGATTTCTTCCAACGGACATGTTCGGACGAGGGCAGAGAGAGCTTTATCGAACTCAAAAAGGTTGTTCAGCGTTGCCGTCTTGAGTTTGGACCGGCCAGTGTTGATTGCGCGGCTGACAAAAGTGTTCTTCACTTTCCGTCTGGCAAGTGTAAGGTCAAGGTGGCGCCAGAGATTGGGCGTACGGCGGATGAATTGTGCCCACTGCTTTGACACCAAGCTGGTGTTCATGAGCTGTCTGAAGTTCAGGTAGTCAAGGATCTGCTCTGCAAGCTCGCGAGGGAGTACGGTCAGAGGATCGACACTTCTCGGAGGCGACAGCTCCGTCATGAGCTCAAGATGAACCCTTTTGAGAAGCTGGAAATTATGTTAGCTGAGTGCAAAATCGACGAGTGATAAGCTTGCTTACCTCAAATCCTTGACCAACATGCTTCACGTTCTTCAGACCCATGACATAGATCTCCAGCGCCACACTCTTGCGCTCCATCTTCACCAAGATTTTGCCTGCTCGCACATAGCCTGTTGGATCTTCTCTGGCCAGTTGAATGGTTTTCTTAGAATCTTTCAATGCCGCCTGAAGATCTCCGAGCCGCTCTTGACATGCTGCACGATTGTCGTAAAGCTGCACCGACGGCGAACGACCAATGGCGCGATTGAACAGCTCTAGAGCTTTGGCGTAATCCTTGCGCTTATAGGCTGCGCGAGCCTGCTCCTGGTACTGAGAAGTTTGTGCATTCATGGTGTCATTATCGGTGTCACGCTAGTGAGAAAGGGATGTGGTTGTTCAAGACATCGAACCGCCGGTGTTGATGGAAGTAGTCGCGTCCAAAGGTCACGCGAGGCTGGCTGCAAGCACTCAACCGCGCGACCCGAGAATTCGCCGATTTGAGGCCTTCACTTTTGCTGTAACTTACACTTTCCGGCCAAGGGGGCATGTGTCTTTGCTCAATCATCAAGAGATCAACTTGGATGTTCTTCTCGCGATTAAAAATTGCTATACGCGATGTACCAAATATGTTGGCTTATTTAGATTGCTTGTCTCGTGTGTCAATGCAGAGCCGCGGTGCACGACCAACAAAAAACCACTTTACTGGACCTTTCAAGAAGCAAATGAAGATACGGGCCAGTATTACTAGAGGAGTAGCCTCCTCTCGCACATGAGTACACAGAGTACACATGCTTTCTTCGTGGTGAACGAAGCCATCTCTTGCGCTGAAGTGGCTCAGTTCACGAGTGTGCAACTTGAAAAAGGTTTGAAGCGGCAGTCTGGCCAGGATTCATTATATGATGAACTTATACGATATCAGTTTGCTTGCTATGGCTGCCTCCCTCGAGCTGATAGTATTCAGATCATTTCCCTCCTTTAGCCTAAAAGGCTTAAAGTCACGTTTGCCTACGTACGGACAAGGGAGAGGCAAAGCCCGACAAAACTCGGCTTCGAAGCCGTCGCCCAATGATTTCAAAGTACCGCAACAACAGTGGACTCATCATTCATACTCTCCGGCAGAAGCTTTAGAAGATCTGGACATGTCGGCTCCAAAAAGTCGGAAGCATCCTCCCAACGGCTGGACCTTCGAAACAAGCTCTCGCACGTGGCGAATCTAGCTTTCTGCAGGAGCGACGCGTGCAGATCTCGGAGGATTGAGAGTCCACAGCCCACTTCCATCAACTGCCGCTGTCGATCAATGTACAGAATGACATCAAGAGTTCTCGAACTTCCAGCCATGGCAGAATATATGGGGACGCTCTGTGAGTATACTTATAGTACAATTCGCGTTCCTTGCGATACTGCTTTGTAGCTGGCACATCAGCGTAAAAGCATCTCTTTCAGTCACAATGAACAACCAACAAGCAGCATCATTCACCGACAAGCTCGCCCTAGGCGAAGCAAAGCGAGGCGACCGTACTCGCCGTGTCGTTGTCACAGGTGGTAGCGGCAAGCTTGGTCGTGCCACAGTTAAATACCTTGCCGATGAGGGCTGGGAGGTCATCTCAGTCGACACCAGGAGACCACCAACAGCGAGCGAAGATGGCAAGTCTGGCCTTGGTGGTGCCTACCGTCTGGTCGAGATCGACCTCGAAGACATGGGCGCCGTGCTTGAGACTTTCATGACCATTGATATGGCGTACAATGGTGTTGACGCTGTTGTCCATCTCGCCGCGATCCCTTCGCCGGGCCAGACGAACAGCAGTCGCCAATTCCGCACAAACACCATGAGCACATACAACGTCCTCGAGGCTTGCAGAAAACTGCGCATCACCAATGTCGTGCTCGCTTCTTCAGAAACACTCATTGGCATTCCCTTCGACCCTCATGGTCCGGAGACTCTGCCCATCACCGAAGACCACGAGCGCAAACCAGAATCCGCATACTCACTCTCCAAGCTCATGGGTGAAACCATGGCCGACCAATTCTGCCGCTGGGACCCAAGCACCAAGATCATCTCCCTGCGCTTCAGCAACGTCATGCTACCTCAAGAATACGAGTCGTTCAAGACCTGGCAGGAAGACCCAATGGCGCGATACTGGAACTGCTGGGGCTACATCGATGCCAGGGATGGCGGACAAGCAGTCTCCAAATCGCTGGCAAGCAAGCTGACTGGCCATCACCAATACCTCATCGCCGCGGAAGACACATGCATGCGCAAGAGCAACGACGAGCTGGTGAAGGCGGCTTTCCCTGGCGCAAAGTACACGCCTACCGCTGGGCCCAACGACACGTTGCTGTCCATCGAAAAGGCGAAGAAGGAGCTTGGCTTCAAGCCGGCGTACAAGTGGCAAGATCAGATCTAAACCTGTCTCACGTTATTAAGATTGGGCCGCGATGTCCTGCAAGCCCCAACCCTTCCAAAATGTGGGCCTTTCGACAATAGCTAAATATACATACAACTCACACAATAAAGATAAAACACAGAAGACCATGCCATCACTATCACAACCAAGGACCCTCTTGCCCCAGCAACATGAGATTAAAAAAACCGTTGTAACAACAAAATTTATGTTTGACAACACGGTGACGCGGGGGACCGGTGCATGAGAGGTACGGTACATAAGCCGACAACCATAGACATTTATATCTCTCGCGATCCTGGGAAAAAGAAATCGATCGAGATTCGCCAGCCTTTTTCGTGTTTTGTTATCGTTTCATCGAATCCTCCCAAAGTTAACACCATGCACCGGCCCCACTTATTTTTGGTCGGCTTGATCGCCGCAACGCTCACTGTTGCACAAGCCGGACCTCAGGCAGAGCGTCTCCCGGCGTGCATTGTACGTTGACACTATACTGTTTCGATGGATATGTATTTTACAAGTTAAGCTAAAGACGTGATTATCAAAATAGAAAGAATGCCACCCCGCAGCAACCGCCTCCGTCGACTGCGGGAACGATGACCAACAATGCGCCTGCATCCGTCAGGACGGCGTCTTGGCTAATATCACGGCTTGCGCTGAGAGTACTTGCGAGGATCCGAAGGAAGATGTTCGTGGTATGTGATGCTGCCTCTTGACGCTTTTTTGCTTTTAACATTGGAGAGCTGACAACGGAATAGTCTTTACCGAGCTTTTCGACGAGGTGTGCGATAAGTTTAACATCAGTGTGCCAGCTACGGCAGGGAATGGATCCAGTGATGGTGGTGAGGTGAGGGCGGAGAAATGGACGATGGATAATGGTGGAAGCTATGGCGGTAGCGGCGGCGGTGGTGGGTACGGTGGCGGTGGAGGCAGCTGGCGAAGTGGAGCAGCGAGCAGTGAAGCCCTGCTTGGGTTGACATTTGGCAGTGTCATGTGCGCTATCTCTTTGGGTATCATCTTCTGAAAGTAATGAGGCACATCGGCGTGGTTGTGGTGCTAATCAAGCCACATCGAAACATAAGTGCATACAGCTATTTCTCCGATTTGACCACAACAAGAAACAACTTTCCAACGAGCCTCCGACCAGCAGACAACGCAAAAGTGCATCTCGAAAACCCAACCAAAATCGTTCTTCACTGTGCAAAACCTGCGCATTGAACGACAACGTCCTTGAATCCTCCCGTCGCAGCCCGAGAACGCTCAGTCAATTTGGGACGCACCAAAGCGCCAGTTGTTAGCCAACACTACGTTCGAGAGGGTAACATACCTTTTTTCCAGAACGTCGCTCATGATATGTGAAGACACAGGAAGATACCGGCTCGCACTCACACAACTGGGGCTGGGGCAACTAGTACTTACCTACAAGCGATTTCAAATATGACTGCCGTCACGGTTTTTTTTACCTCTTTTTGAAGACGCCACTCGATCGTGACGCCTGCTGTATCACAGCTTGAGGTGACTGCTCCAGGTGCTGGAGTTACTCGATTGTCGGTGTGAAGGCGGATGCCTGCGAACGGTCATGGCCGTAGTGGTTTCTTCTGCTGAATGCATCGGTAGACCGGTGCATGCTATGGGAGCCATAGCGGGAGGTGGCGGCGCGCGTCAGGCGAGGTACTCCGTTGTCGAAGAAGAGGAACAGAGAGAGCAGGTTCACATCTGCCCAACAACGGCCCAAAGGCCGGGAAATGTGCATGGTATAGTACAGTAGCCTTCAAAATTGAAGCTATAACTTGCTGGCAATGGAAGAGAAGTTGGGCAGTCGTCCTGAAGGCGTGAAACGGGGCAGACCCCGGGAGAAAGCTTGTCTTCTGCTGTAAGAGAAGGTGGCGGCCTCGTTCGAGTTACTCGGCCTCGTTCGAGTTACTTCTGTTATCGGTAGTTGTTCTGGAATAGGAAGAGAAGATCCTCCTGTGACAGCAGTAATTGCGGCTGCAACACTTTTGTCGAAAAAATTGAACGCGCCGAGAAGCGTCCTTTCTGTCGCGATATGCTGTATCAGCACTTCGCGAACCCGCACAAGGTCGATGACCCTGGCAGGCATGGAAGAGGCAGACCATCAAATCGCCACGCCTAGACTAGCTAGTCGTCCTCGGCTGCGATACTTGTCAGCTTGCTTTCAACGGCGTGCGAGCTTTGGAAGGGTACAACATACAATGTCTGGTTTGAAAGATCCGCTCCTGCCATCAATGTATGTTGCCAGCACCGCGGGGATGCCAACAAGTGTCGAGGGGCCACCTCACGAACGCGCTGAGGTACTCGAAGTTGTCTGCAGAAGCGAGGTTAGTAAAACTTGGTTCCAGCAGCTCACTTGTGCCGTGTGTGAACTGCTGGTATCTTCCTGTGTCTTCATCGGCCAAAGCAAGCGAGGTCGTGATCGTGGTCGTGGTCGCAGTCGTTAAGGAGAGAGCGAGAGGGTGAGAGAGTATGGTTGTCAGGTTGTCGTAAAAGAAAGTGCGGATGTGGAGGTTGACGAGGAAGAGGAGACCGGGGGTTGAGAAGCGCGACGATGAGTCAAATACTACTGTTTGTTGTGCGAGGTGGAAGTCGAGGAGTGCGCGAGAAGCTTGGCATGTCAAACAGGGAAGGAGCGAGGGGACGGGTTGTCACGTGGGATGGGACGCGGGTCTGGTCTGCAATGTGAATAGAGTGAAGTCTGGATAAGGAGGGTCTGACGGGTAAGCAACTTTATGCCTAGCGTTTGGCTCGTTATTTAACATATGTCATCGATGCGAAGATATCCACAAACCGAAAATGTGCCTTCATAGAAGTCATATCCCAAATTCTTCGTCACTTACTTCTCGTCCTCGCTGTCCGACTCATCCTCGCCGCTTCCAGACTCATCGTCTTCCTCTTCACTCTCCTCCTCCTCACCCTCGGGTGCCTTCATGCCGTAATCGTCCTGGAACTCATCAAGGGACTTGATCTCAGCGTTGAAGCCGGCCTTCTTGAAATTGCCTACCACACCCTCGCTCATGATGGGCGCGCAAGTAACGGCCAAATTAGCCTTCTTAGGGTCAAAGACAGGCAGCATGTACTTAGCCATCGCATCGCGGATCTGCTGAGGGGTAACGTTGCGCACGCGCGCGAGCATCTTGTGGCTGTGGTCCTTCTCAATACCACGGATGACCTGGTTGGAGTAACTGAGCTCGGCAGCGGCGGACATGGTGGGCTGCTCATTCGCCATGTCGAGCACGATCTCCGAGATGGCGCCTTCGAGCGCGAACTTGTCCAGAGGAATCTTGCCGCTCGAGTAGCCCTCGACCTGCTCTTTGGCGGCCGCGTATGCCTTGTAGGCGTCGGGCGAGCGGGAGATGCGGAAGGTGAACTTGCCCGTGTCTTCGCTGCGGTTGAAGAAGACACCGTAGGCAAGACCTGTACCACGGACGGCGACCCACATAGGACCTTCGACGGCGTTCATGTAGCTCTGTGCAACGCGGAGAGCAGGAAGGTCGGGGTGCGAGTAGGTGTCAGGGCCGTTAGACACGAGCATAGCGAAGGACGAGTCGATCGCGGAGATGGGGATAATGAAAGCGGCAGAGCCGGGCGTCTTGCCAATGTCACTGAGGCACTTGCGACGGCTATCGAGAGGCTCAAGTGATTTGGTAGTGTCTCGAGAAGCGGTGAGCGTGTTCCAGGTAGATACAGGGTTGGAAAGTGTCTCGATGTTACCAGCAACCTTAATGCGGAAGTTCTCAGGACGGTGTAGCGACGCGCATAGAGAAGTGAACTTGGAGATGACCTCGTGCGGGCTGTCTCTCAAGAGCTTACGCACGCGACGAAGGTATAGAGACTTCGCCAGAGTGGTGCGGGCGCGTGCGCTCGAGCTCTGGGTGTATGCGACCATGAAGTAGACACTTGAAAGCATACCGTCTCCACTGCGCTTCTCATCTGGGATGTCGGCCAAGATCTTGGTCAAGGATGCGTGCAACCTGATAGCATCATGGATAGCATCAAAGAACAGTGTGCGAATCCATCCAACGATCTTCTCGTAGTTCTTGGGCTCGGTGCAGAATGAGATGTTCAGCATTTCCGGGTTTGCGTAATTAGCACGGATGCTGTAATCGACTGTGTCACGCTCAAGCTCAAGGACAACGTCTTCGAATTCTAGACGGTTGCCGTCCTTGTTCACAGGCGAAGTGAAAAAGTTCATCATGTACAACGCGAGCAGTGGTTTGAGCTCCACCGGAACAGAGCTCGTGCACATCTCAAGCTTGATGCGAACAAAGTTGGAGGGAATATGTTCAAAGTGGATGAACAATGGCGAGTCGCTGTCATCTTTGTCAATCAGGCTTTGAATGTTGTTCTCAAGCTTGCCCATCTTTCTCGCGGCACCAGATCGAGCGGTAACGGTTGAGATGAAGTGCACTGAATCGGTGCTAGGAACAGGGAATTGCTCGAGAAGCGAGTCTGGAATAGGCTTGTCGTTCTCAGCCTTGGCCTTGGCCAGCTTCTCCTTAAGCTCCTCTAGACCCTTCTCTCCGAGCCTTTCACGCTGTGCTTGGACACGAGCCTTCTCGTCGTTGGTGATCTTGTCCGAGAGCTCCTTGGAGGGCACGCCGAGAATAGAGACATGATGAGCGTCTGCAAGCCACTTGGAGAAGAAGTCTCTCCATTGGCGATCAGTCCAGCTTTGCAAGACGTCGAGTTCCTTGATTGTTGCAAGCTCCTTCAAGTCTTTGCCATCACGACGGCCGAAGAGATGGTCCTCGATGATGGGCTCCGAGAAGAAGTCTCCTGCATTCTCGCACTTGAGCAGGATCTGCCTACGCCAACGGTTGATGGTATCCTGCATGTATGCCATGTCGAATTCCTTCGCCGCGGTGTCCTTCAGGAGCTCGAACAGGCGCTTCTCCACAGTCTCAAGCTGATCAGTCTCGACGGCCGCAAGGGAGAACCAGATCGCCACGCTTGGTCGGAAGTCGGTGCTGTAGTAGATGGCACTGCAAAGCTGTTCACGCTCAACAAGGGTATTCTCCATGACAGAGATGGAGGATCCACACAAGTAGTTCAACAAGACTGCAAGTGCAGCAAATCCAATGTGATCGTTGCAGTCAGGGCCCAAGAAGCCGACCAGAATTTCGCCCATTGACTCGTCTTCTTCAGGGAAGTTGACCTTCTCGACAGTCGTTTCTTTGAGCGGTGGCGTAGGCTTGGAGTCTACCCAAGGTCTGGTGAAAGGGTCATCCAACTTGGGCACCTCATCAAGGACAGTCTCCTCGAAGTCGTCAAGGATGTGAAGAAGATCGTCGTGATCAACTTCACCAGTGAGGACCAAGCACATGTTCTTTGGTTGGTACATGGCTTTGTGGAATTCACGGATGCGATCCGCGGTGAGCACTCTGAGCTGCTCCATCATGCCACCAGTCTCGTACCTGAAGCCATCGCCTTCGGGGTAGATGATACGTCTCGCGCGGAGCTCCATCAACTCGCTTTGGTTGTTCTGGACACCCTGCATCTCCGAGTACACAACACCAGCGTCCTTGCCCTCGCCGTCGATGTGGTGAACCTCTGTGTAGCATCCCTCGTCGGTTAGGGTGGGAACGATCAAATGTTCGAGGTAGACCGGCAGGATCTGAGCAAAGCCATCCCAGCCAGCGGTCTCGAGAGTGTAAGCTGTCTGATCGGTGGCAGTCCAGGCATTTGTCGTGGAGTAAGCACGGGTGGCGAGTTTGTCGAGAAGGCCCTTATAGCGGTAAGACTTGGAGCCCATAAAGCACAGGTGCTCGAGAGTGTGAGGTGCGCCAGAGTCGTCGTGAATCTCGGTTGCCAGAGCAAAGTATCCGTTCACCTTGGGGCCCTTCTGGTCGACAACGACGCAACGCATGCCAGTCCGGGAAGACTCATACTGGGTGACGGTGACTGGAGCATACTCGAGCTGGAATTGCTGGAGTGTCTTGAAGTGGGAGCTGCGGTGTTCCCTGGCAGCTGGCATATTGAAGGTTGGTGTGGTTCGATGTCGTGCAATAATGCAAGACGCTCGAGCGTTTGTCTTGGACGATGCTGCCGTGACTCCACTGGTGCGGAGGGCTGACTTGAAGAGGCGAATCACTTCTGCTTGCACAGGCACAGCGTACCTCGTCTTTATATGTGGGTATGCTGGTTTTCCTTTCTTGCTCAATGAGGACAGCTACAGCAAAGGCAGATATACAAGTGCACGTGTAGTATACGGGAGAGGATTCTGGCGAATGAGAATGGATGGCGGGTCAAGTTTCTCACACAAGCCCGAGCGAATTGAGCGGGCCTGAGGAAGAGGGCGCGGGGAGAGAAAGAATACACGTTGCGTACAGCTCTGCACTACTGCTTGGAGCATGACAGTAATAATGCCTTGATGCATGCACGACGCGCCCAATGAGCTCACTACGGCAGTGACAAGGCGCATCTCTCGCACATGTGTAGGCGCCTGCTCGCATGATGCGGCCTGGGATGCGGCGTCGACGCTGGGCTGGCTGCGTGCGGGCTTGCTTTGCTTGCACCAGCAGCCCGGGACAGCCAGCCAGCACAGCACAGCTGCTGGAGGGCAGCTCGCATGTGATCTGATCTGACCTACCGAAACAATCTCGCTACCACCCCACGCCCAATAACCCTCGCCAATCAATCAATGATATACAGTACTTGTCATCTCGTGACTTGTCGCAAACACTCTCTTTAATCGACTGATCATAGGCGATTTGCTGCCTTTTGAATGCGCTGTACTATAGTCACTATACTCTACCATCCCACAGCCTCGACGTCATTGGCGTGAAACTTGAGACGGGCACAGGGACCAGACGTCTTTGCTATACCATCGGAATCAGCCGTACGCTCGCTCGCAACGCTGCAACGCCAATCCGACTCCCCGTGCTAAGCGTCTTCCAACTCCCCGACCGGCCTGCCACGCCCGTCTCGACACCATCAACGCCCATCCTCAGAACTCCCTCTCCTAATTGTCCCCTCGAATCCGCTTGCGACTGCTTTGCGACATGATACACGCGCCATCCCGCCGATAAGGTCCACGTCGCACACCACTACTGCACCTACCCCAAATCAAACGCCATCCCCAGGGAGGCCCGGTCGCGAACATGAGCTCGCTGCAACACATCCTCTCCGCCGCGCCGGAAGAGTCTAGATCGCCTGCCGCGCAAACACCTGCCAAAGAAATGCCTCCTCCCGCTGTAAATCCAGCCATGAAGCAAGAGACTACTGGTCCAGACACGCCTCAAGGAGACAACGACACGCCCAATGAGCACGGCGACGAGCCAATGTACACCTCTACCACTACCTCGACCCGGCGCAATGCCAGCGGAAGCGTATCTTCGGTCTATTCTGGCAATAAGATCAGGCACTTAAAGAAGGAGGATGGTATCCCATTCTGGCGCAAGGACATACAGTATGATTTCCTCAAACTGGTCTTTTACGACCAAACCAAATGCTTTCGCAAGTACAGCGACGGCTCTACTGGTTACACTTTTGCGGAAATTTACATCGACGCAATGGCCAAGAGCAGCAAGTGCAGCAAGATCCTGAAGGAAAAACTGCTGCAAGATACGGAAGGCGCGATCAGCATGGCCATGGTCTGCTTGCTGGTCAATGTTGGGCGCATGAACACCACTTTGAATTGTAAGAGCAGCGTACCAGTCTTTCCCGACCGCAAACTAACATGTTGCAGTCTTCCCTGAAATGCGCGCGCAGCTGCGAACGTATCATTCTATTCCTGCATTACAGGCGCATCAAGATCCAAACGCATATAAACAGCTTCAGGATGCGCCTCGATTGAAATCCATCTTGAAAGGCGCGACAGAAGATGATCCTCAGCCATCGACGTTGGAGGAGGTCAAAGCAGCCCCGAAGCCTCGCACCAACCCGGTCAACCTCATTTTCGTTCTCGCTCAATTCGCGCCAAAAATCAGCGAAACACACTTTTCCTCGCCTAGAGACTTCTACGATCTTGTCATGAGGGGTACTTTGAGCAGTGCAAGCAGAGCAAGGGCATTCCTCTGGCTGGTTTGGTGGTACCTCGAATCCGACTTCACACGTGAGGATGCCGAGAAGAACCCATTCGGGCCAGGACAATACGGCGAGAATGAGGAAGGCACTGGCGTCCTGCCGCTCAAGGTCCCAACTCTGGACAGCTTGACCGAGGAACAAGCGGCTCTGGAAAACGTAGACACCGAAGACGAACAGCACTTCGGTGAAGTCAAGCGAAAGGAGCGCATTGCTATCTTGGCGAGTGAGCCAAGCCCAGCAATGACTGCTCTCAAGCGAGCAAGAAAAGAAAAGGGTCTGACATCTGGAAGTGGCCAAGGTTACAGGTCTGAGGATGAAGGTAGCGAAGCTGGCTGGTACCAGAGACCGCAAGGTAAGCGATCGTGAATCGGTTTGAGCGAATGGAACTAATCTTTTGGCACAGTCACATCTGCTGCGCGACATGCCGTTGGTATTGATGGTGACAGCGCTCACACAAAGTCGCCATCTCCAGCTATCGGAAGAGGCTTCCAAGCAGTCAATTCTGCGGCCAAACACCCTCAGGATATGCGAATCAACATGCTGCTGAACGACGAAGGTGGTTCGGAAGCTCTGCCCTCAACTTCAACGCCTGTACCTGTTAAGAAAGGCCCAGGTAGAGGTAACTGGCGACGCAACAAGAACAAAGATGGAACTCCCGCCACCGGACGCACCACTTCTGGAGAAGGCTCCCACCATGTTCCACTACTACCAAACAATGGCTCCATGTTCGTGAACGAGACACCTGGCGGCGGAATCCCAGCAACACCAGGATCAGGATACACCTTCGGCCATGGTTCGCCACAGCGCACACTCGCCTTCCAACCTCCCAACACCGGCGATCACGTACCAACACCATCATACCAAGCACAGAAGCGCCACCGCGGCGTGACACAACACCAAAACGCCGTCATCAATCACCGCAGACAACAAATCGACTACACACTCGACCGCCGCATCCGCAAAATCCACATCCGCGCCCGCGAGAAGCGCGAGGAAGAAGGCGCTTTCTTGCGCGCCTGGAAGCGCATCAAGCTCATGCCCACAGACTACGACTCGGAAGAGGAAATGATCCGCGCCCGCAAAGGCCGCGACCGCACCGACAAAGACGAAGACTGGCGAAGAGCGAAGGAAGCGCAGAATGGTGCCGACGATGCAGATTGGCGCCGCTCCCGCTCCGTGCTCGCGGGTTTCGTGCGCGTGGAGAACGAAGCGTCAGATCTGGGAGAGGAGGCCAAGGCTCTTGCCAGAGCGCTGCGACGTTGCTCGCGACGCTTGGACAGATGGCAGGAAGCTACTCTGCCGGCGACTGCCATCCTCCGCAGCCGCAGCAGACAGGCCAGTGGGCTGTTGTACGCGCGACGGCCGAGCACGACGTGGGACCCCGAAGTCGACGGCGCGGAAGACGAGGAGCCCGTGGTTCCCGTCGTGCGGAAAATCGCGCCGAAGCAGAGGAAGAGTCTCGGTAAGGCGAAGGCGAAGGTGGAACCTGTCGAGGACGTCGATGTCGAGGCGGATGCGGATGTGGACGTGCAGATGGAGGACGAGGTCGTGGAGGAGCAGGACGAAGGGGAGGGCGGTGGGGATCTGGACGAGGAGGACCGCGAGTTGTTGGGCGAGGTGGATGCGGACGAGAGCGAGGAGGACGAGGACGAGATGATGGCTGATGAGTGAGTGTGTTCTTGTTTTCTTCTATGTTGTGAGTGTGTGGGAGCTGGAGAATGCAGCTCCCCTATGTTTCGGGTGTGTTCGTCGTGTAAGGGACAAAAGGGTAAAAGAAAAGTATCAGCACGGATAAAATTGCTACTTTAGCTAGCTGTGTAGGAAGTATAGCCCTTGGGCGGCTCTTGTTTTGAGGAGAGACTACATGTATTCATTCAGCCTTCTTTCGATTCGATTCACTCTGGATACAAAATTTCTGGCCACAAAGCGTTGCCCACAAGATGCACACGCCATCGTGTCTTTATTTTTTTCCTCTTCTCCGAAGGAGCTGCACAATTCGACAGTCATTCTAGCCACATCCTTCAGTGCAACAGCCACACTTGTGAGTTCGGCGCTGCATGGCGTGTACCGTGCCTGTGGGACGTATGTGGGTTTTTGGGGCTCTGGTCCTCGATCCTTTTGATTGACTCCTTTGCGGAGTTTCCGGCAGGAGTGGGATTTAGGAAGGTATAAGGTAGGATTTGGGATTGGGATTGCGCAATGGGAAGGATTGCTGGTCGGAGACTGAGTGCATGAACGTGATCACCAAGGCTGCAAGAAGTTAGACTGAGATTCTGATCAACTCACCTAGCCATGGAGCACGTCAGATGAAGTAGTAGTATCACAACGAGTTTCTTGAGCACTACACCATAGGTGAGCATCGATTTCATGGAGCACGAAGTCGAAGCGGTCGTCTCAAGATGACGCTCTTTCCCAAGTCCACAGGCAACACCAAGATCGAAACTGTTTGAGCCTCACCTCAGACCTGCGAAACCACCCAGTGGGACGTCTCAGCCCTTCCGATCAGCTTTCGAAACAGCTCGGCCAACAGAAGCACAACCTCGATAGTCCCCAGCAGGGCTGAAGCACCAAACGGCACAGCACGATCCTTCCAACACTATCAACGCTCAAGCCACCCAACACCTACCAAGCCACGCCAGCCAAGCCGGATCACAACACCTAACAGCACATCACTTACGCTCGTGCGCACTGGCCACGGTTCGTCCGTCCGCTGGATATCTTGTCAATCGGCGCACGAGACACAGACAGACAGAGAGACTTCAGTGCTACTCGGCCGTCTTAGCCGTGACGGGTCGAGAAACTCACAACACATGTTCTACGGCAGCAGCCTGTACGTCAGAGTGGGACGGGACGGTGTGGTTTGGTTAGTTGAGCCTCGAAGGATTCAGGGCTGTGCAAGGGTGGGGTCCTTCTTTCTCGTGTTCTCTGAGGCGCATCGATTGCCTTTGGAGTGGCTGTTCGAGTCAAGGTTCGATGGGCAAGGCGATCTTGCGGGTTGTCGAGGGAGAATAGAAGCGAATGCGCGAGATTTTTTTCTTGCCGTGGTGATCTCGGACAAGGCGCAGAGGGAGAGGCCGCCGGCGTTGGAGTCATCGTTTTTGTCGTCAGGTGAGGCAGAGACAGTGAGCGGCAGAGAAGTTTCACGGAGAGACCGTCGACACCGAGGTTTGGATGTCGAAGTGAATTAACACCCGGCGATCAATCGACTTCCACTTGGGGGAGATTGACGAACAGATTGATGTACCTTGCATGGATTGCAGCCTATCACATTTCATCAGACCTGGTACAATCGCGGCGTCCGAAGCCTCGGGAGGCAGCAATCGCGCGTGCCGAACGTGCTGCCCCACGAGCCCCGCAATTGATTGAGCAGATGGAGGCTGAAGATGGTCACAGGTCGACCTCACATCTCTTGCCATCACTCACCATCGCATCAACCTTCATCATCGTCCCGCCTCACCCCCGGCGCCATGAGGCTAAGGCTAACTTTCACTTCCATCGGCTGAACGTGACTCTTCTACTGCGGTCGCTCGTTTCTGCCTAGTCATCCGGCCAAGGGACACCTGGGGCATCCACCAGGCTGCCAACGTCTGTGCGCGCCGTCACTGCCTCTCTCCAACCTCACTCCTACGCGTCTGGTTGGACGACTGCCTGCTTGCGGACAACGATCAAAGACAGCTAAGCCGCGGTCGAGGGAGCCTTTGGAGTCATTTCAAGCACAGGCGATCGTGCTCGAAAGTTAACCCTCGGGTTTCACGGCTCGGCCTGGTCCTAATCTTCGTCACAATTGTAGGCAGTCGTGCTGTACTACTCTCACCTTTTCCACCATGTGGTTTAGCGTCTCGTGCCCGGCATGTGGGGCCAGCCTATACTGCCCGTCTATTCGACCTCTGCTTCTGAGAGGCCGCTGTTTCTGCCTGCAAATTACTGAGCCATTGCAATGACTGACCGAACTGCCTGCGGTCTTCGCCGTGGGTCTTGCTTTCTCCGGCCGCAGTTGGCCTCACAGTGCGGCTCTGCTTTGGGGGCCGCCTGGTGAATCACGTTTTACCTTGCTCTGAGGCCACCGCTTCGCCCTGTTGGTGCCTAACTTTTGTCTCGCCCTTGAGGTCGCACATTGTGCTAGGTGAATATATATCTACGCCGCAATGGGCCTGTCCCATGCTTCTTGCCACCACATTCCAATCACCAACGCATTGAACAACCATTTCGTCTACCACTCAACACCAGACTGATAGACACATTGACGCCGTACTTCTTGTCGTCCAACAACCTGCACCTCCAACACAACACGCCGCTCGCGAGCGCTTTCACTAGCATCCCACTGTCTGCTGACACGACCTGGTCACGAACTCAAGGCCTCCAGCACCAACAGCCCGTGATGATGACGAACCTCGCCTGTCCAGCCTCATCACCAATCAGCAGCATGTCTTCACCATCTTACACGCGATCTCGCAACACCAGCTACGCCGCCCGCCCGCAGCGCCCTGGCCCAAAACAACCGCCACAACCTCGCGATGGCGACACCAGGCACATGTTCAACTCGGTGAGCGCCAGCTTCGCCTTCAGAGAGCATCGATCTGGAGGATCCGGAGGAGACGGACCACAACCTCGAGACCCGGGCAATGGCCGACGCAGTCGCGGCCCCCAACCGAGGGACCCCGGCGGAAAGAGGGACCCTCAACCTCGCGACCCAGGCACTTGAATTCGTTCTGGGTAAGTCGAAATGCAGTCGTGACGCGGCCTGGCTTTTATAGTCGTCTCGTCCGACGTGCTGTTGCCTATGGGAGCCTAATCCTGACTCGATATCGCAGGAACGCCTTCGCTGGATGTTGGCAGCGCGCGTGGTCACTTGAGAAACAGCCTTGTGACTTCTTGCCTGCGGATGATGAACGAATGGTGTCGACGACTTGAGCTCCCTGCTTTGCCTGTTCTTTTCCTTTTTTTTGTCACGGGATTTCTTCTCGTTGTTCGCAATAGAGGATTCAGATGGGAAAGAGTCATTGCTCTCGCGAGCGCGTGACATTCTGGCTTTTTGATGCGGAATCAGCGATTGTGGGCATTTATGTTGGCTTACTTCTCCTACTCTTGTTAGCATAGCGGCATTGCGTGGATGGTCGGGGTAGAGCTGGAAGCCTGCGGGATTTTCTGTTATGCTTGTCATTGACTTATGATAGACGTCGGGCTGGCCCTGAATGCGCAACGGAAGATTGTGAGAATTCTAGCAGATAACATAAGCAATTCAGATTGTGGAGTAAATGCCTGTGCCGGCTTTTTCGTGTTCGAGGGTGATCCCGTGCCAGATTTTGGACTTTGTGAAACAACCTAGGATAGAGTCATCAAGACAAGGTCAATCCCACACGGTTCTCCTTCTGCACGGCTCTCAAGGCACATCTCTGCCACAGCATCTTCATATGGTATCTCCCTTCCTTTTGCTGAAAGTGTTCTTTTGTACATTGGTATCTTTACAGTGTGGTGTATGCATCCCGTGCGCCGAGCCAGCTCAGCCTGGCAAACATGCAAGGCGTGAGAGATAAATAGAAAACAAGGAAAGGAAGACAGGCAAGCCTATCTCTTCCTGTCGGTGCGGTTGAACTTCCTCGCCGTCATGATCTGTCGTCATCCCATGTCAGCAAAAGTCCACTAACCACATAACCAAAATCACATTTCGCCCGAAAAGGATTCAACAATCCACTCACCTGTGTCCTCGTCCTCTGTCCCCTCACCGGCAGCCCCATCGCATGTCTCCTGCCCCGGTACGTCCCCATGTCCCTCAGCCGCTTGATGTTGTTCTGCATCTGTGCCTTCAGATCCGATTCCAGCGTCATTTCCGCCAATTCCCCGGCGAGACTGGTGATTTGCTTCTCGCCCAGACTGCCGATGCGCGCGGTCTTATGGATGTGAAATTTCGACATGAGCTGCGTGCAGGCTTGGGGCCCGAGGCCGTAGAAAGATTTGAGGGAGCGCGAGACGAGGGCGGCTTCGCCGAAGCTGACGCCGAAGATGAACACCTGGAGAGGAGGGTCAGTATGTGGATTTAATCGCGTGGGTATAATAAGACAGACCATGGTCGCGGGTAGTTTGTGGATGCGGTGATGGTTGGAGGTGGTGTTGCTGCTCGTCGTCGTAGTAGTGCTTGTGCTTGCTCGATCCTCGAATCGCGAACGGCTCGTCTCCCGAACTTCCCCAAAAGAGAATCTGAACTTCCTCAGGCACAAACACCTGACTCGGCACATTCCACACCAGATTCAGGGACTCGATTGCGTTACTCCACATTCTGCTCGCCTAGCTTAGCTGCATTGTCCCACCTTTCGCTGGCCAGGTGTTCATCTCCTGCTCTGCTACTTCACCTCTTGCACTCTTTCGACTGCTAAGAGCTAACACTGTCAACAATGGCGAGCATTCAGCGTGTCCTCCTCTCGGTGCTGGTCATCCTGACCTTCACCTTCGTCTACTTCGCTCAGACTGCCGAGGCAGCTGGTAAGGGACCCAAGATCACCAGCAAGGTCTACTTCGACATGAAGCATGGCGAGGAGGACCTCGGACGTATTGTCCTTGGCCTCTACGGCAAGACTACCCCTAAGGTGAGCATTCTTGTCGAGTCTCCAATATTGTGTCATTGCCCGGTTAACCAGTTGCTTCTTTCACAGACCGCTGAGAACTTCCGTGCCCTTGCTACCGGCGAGAAGGGCTTCGGCTACGAGGGCTCCAACTTCCACCGTGTTATCAAGTCTTTCATGATCCAGGGCGGTGACTTCACCAAGGGCGATGGCACTGGCGGCAAGAGCATCTACGGCAACAAGTTCCCCGATGAGAACTTCAAGCTGAAGCACACCAAGAAGTACCTTTTGAGTAAGTTGGGACATCATGAGGCATATGAGGAGGAACAAATCGCTGACAAACATCTTCCACAGGCATGGCCAACGCCGGAAAGGACACCAACGGCTCTCAATTCTTCATTACCACCGCCATCACCTCCTGGCTCGATGGCAAGCACGTCGTCTTCGGCGAGGTCCTCGAGGGCTTCGACGTCGTCGACAAGATCGAGAACGTGCCCAAGGGCTCTGGCGACAAGCCGGCCAAGGCAGTCAAGATCGCCAAGAGCGGCGAGCTCGAGGTGCCTGAAGAAGGTACACGCGCGGAACTCTAGACTCCCTAGCAGCATTGCTTTCCTGCACACACACACACACACGCTCGCGTCTCCCTTGCGTTTTGACTTGAAATGACGGGGTGTCGGTGCTTGTGCGTCGTTGCTCTCACTGCTCGCAAGGAGGAACGATGACTGGGCTGACACTTGGGTTTCTGTTCTTTTAGGCTTGGAAGGCAAAGCCGGGTCGGCCGTTTCATTGGACGACGAGTGGGTGATTGTGGGAGAAGGTGCAGCAGCTTCTGGAGAGACGACTGTGAACGAAGAAAAGGGAAAGCTTGCTTCTTCCGACTCTGAGAAGCCTGTATCTCACCAGTCCGAGAGCGTTTCTGACGAGGGCTTGAGCCTCGTTGTGAAGCTTTTGCTGGGCGGCGTGATTGTTGCCGCTTGCGTTGCTTTCATCAAGGCTTTTGCTACTAGTCATCGGACTGGAGGAAAGGGCGTCTACGAGAAGGTTGGAGCTTAGATGACGACTATATAAGATTAGATGTACCACGGTTTCGACTGAGGCTTCTTCAGCATTTGCCACATGAACGTTGTGTGGACTGGTCTGTTATGCTACAGCGGCTGAACTGGCAAGTCTACTGTCAAGTGAATGCAAGATGCTTGTAAACGCTAAATGAATGATAAATGAATCCCACAAATTGAGACTTCCGCATTACTGTTAACGTTTGGCAACGGCAAATAATGTGACATCAGCGTTGAACATCGACTCGTGTGGAAGACAAGAGTGGAGCGCTGAACTGCCAAGGGACTCTTTTGGGGGGGTATGTATGAAGAACTATGTACCATTCATACACTGTAGTGCATCAAGAGCAGTCGAGTCAAGTCGTTATACCAAACAACTCATGGTCATCCTCAACTCCCAACGACAGTCACATGCGCCACAATCACAAGAAAGTCTCACAATCTCACTGGGAACTCTCATGCATATTCGCGCTTAACCTAATCGGGCTGGCGGCACGGACCCTGTCGCCAGCGTCCGCTGCTCCTGCTCATCACCAGCGAGAATTTCTGCCAACGCTCCCTTCTACACTCCGCTCCCTCACCACCACCCGAAATACCACATCTCCCCTCATAAACCCATCTTCTGTGTCTCTTTGCAAGCGTTCCTTGTACGAGACGACGCACGTGCCTCCGCACAAACACTTACATAACAACAACCCGACACTCCCTACCACAAACAACAAAACACTCGAGCCAACCCGACAACATCGCAATCATGGCCGACCAACTCAACATGAACAACCTCAGCCTGCAGGAGTCCCAGCATGCCCCCAAGCCCGGTCAGCAGAACGGCGGCTTCGGCCAAGGTCGCTCTGCCTACATCCCTCCTCACATGAGAGGCGCGCGCGGCGGCCCTGCACCTGGCCCGCCTGCTGGATTTGACGGTCCTCCTCCCATGGGCGGCCCCAACGGCTACGGCCCTCCTCCTGGCGCTCACGCCAAGTACGTTCAATCCATCCGTGCAAGTTGCAAACAAGTACTAACATATGACAGCGGCTACGGCGCACCTCGCGGCGGCGGAAACTGGGGCGGCGCCCCCAACTTCGAGCCTCGCGGCCCTCCCGGTCCTCGCGGCGGTGGATTTGACCGCAACGCTTACGGCGGTGCCCCCGGTGGCGGCGCTGGACGCCAGCCTGGCGGATCAGGAGACGGACGCTGGATTGATGGCAAGCACGTGCCTGGCCCCAACAACCCTCGCATCGAGCGTGATCTCTTCGGTGAGCCCAAGGACGCTGGTGTCCCGTCGGCGACTGGTATCAACTTCGCAAACTACGACGACATCCCTGTTGAGGCTTCCGGTGAGGGCGTTCCTGAGCCCGTCACCACCTTCACCAACCCCCCTCTCGACGACCACCTTATCAGCAACATCAAGCTCGCTGGTTACAACGTCCCCACTCCCGTCCAGAAGTACTCCATCCCCATCGTCATGGGTGGTCGTGACTTGATGGCTTGCGCCCAGACCGGTTCCGGAAAGACTGGTGGCTTCCTCTTCCCCATCCTCTCCCAGGCCTTCCAGCACGGTCCCAGCGCCAACGCTCCTCCTCAGACTGGCTTTGCCCGTCAGCGCAAGGCTTACCCCACCTCCCTGATCCTTGCTCCCACCCGTGAGCTTGTCTCCCAGATCTTCGATGAGGCCCGCAAGTTCTCCTACCGCTCTTGGGTTCGCCCCTGCGTTGTCTACGGTGGTGCCGACATTGGCTCCCAGCTTCGCCAGATCGAGCGTGGCTGTGACTTGCTTGTCGCCACCCCTGGCCGTCTCGTCGACTTGATCGAGCGTGGCCGCATCTCTCTCCAGAACATCAAATACCTGGTTCTCGACGAGGCTGACCGCATGCTGGACATGGGTTTCGAGCCCCAAATTCGTCGTATTGTCGAGGGTGAGGACATGCCCCCCACCAACGGCCGCCAGACTCTCATGTTCTCCGCCACTTTCCCCCGTGACATCCAGATGCTCGCTCGCGACTTCCTGAGCGACTACATCTTCTTGTCCGTTGGTCGTGTCGGTTCCACCTCTGAGAACATCACCCAGAAGATTGAGTACGTTGAGGACCCCGACAAGCGTAGTGTGCTGCTCGACATTCTCCACACTCACGGTGCTGGTTTGACTCTCATCTTCGTGGAGACCAAGCGCATGGCCGACACCCTCTCCGACTTCCTCATCAACCAGGGCTTCCCCGCCACCTCCATTCACGGTGACCGCACTCAGCGTGAGCGTGAGCGTGCCCTCGAGATGTTCCGTTCTGGACGCGCCCCGATCCTCGTCGCCACTGCCGTCGCTGCCCGTGGTCTCGATATCCCCAACGTCAAGCACGTTGTCAACTACGACCTCCCCACCGACATTGACGACTACGTCCACCGTATCGGTCGTACTGGTCGTGCCGGAAACACCGGTGTCTCTACCGCTTTCTTCAACCGTGGCAACCGCGGTGTCGTGCGTGAGCTCATCGACCTTCTCAAGGAGGCCAACCAGGAAGTTCCCGGCTTCCTCGAGAGCATCGCCCGTGAGGGTGGCGGATTCGGTGGCCGTGGTGGCCGCTCTGGTGGTGGACGTGGCCGTGGCCAGGCTGCTACCCGTGACGTCCGTACCTTCGGTGGCGGACAGCGCCCCGGATACGCTGGCGGCATGGGTATGGGTGGTGGCATGGGCGGCGGCTACGGTGGCGGTCCCGGCATGGGCATGGGTGGCGGCATGGGTGGTGGCTACGGCAACCCCAGCGGCCCCTCCAGCTGGTGGTAGAACCTCAGCGCCTCTACGGCCAAGCCATATCCGGCCCCGCTGCTGCGCTGAGCATCAGCTTTCCTTTTTCTTTTTCGGCGTTTTTCTTTGAACTTGCGATCAAGCGTGCGCTTCCACTCGGTTATCAAATCAGCATGATAGACCTTCGTCAACTTTCCGGCCTGACTGCATAGCATCGGCGTTGGAAGGTTGGCATTCTGCACTGGGCTCAGTGCGTTCTGGTTTTCTCGCATACGGCCTCTCGGAGTACATGGCCTCGCTGCGAACGAACCTACGCGCATTACGACCGGTTTACGATTATCTGGTTTTTCGACAGCTGGTTTCAGGAGCGAGAGCGCGCCTGCTTAATACACCTGCTCTCCAACAAAACAAAAGCGAACTCTGCATACGTTGTTGATCATCCACAACTTGGGCGTTATTTGCGGCTTTGCTTGCGGAACGAAACAAAACCGAGGAAGAGATACGTTTTGCGCGGCGGCTCTTGGGGCTTTATTGGAGGTCGTCACCCATCTGGCAGCCGGGTGCAGGACGACTCTCTAGGATCGACCACTACAAGGCCTTGAGCTTCTGCGCATCTTCTCGTCTTCTGGTTAGTTACTTTTAATGATGCGAGCGAAGACGCGATCCTGCTTTTTTCTCTCCAGATGATACCTCGATAGATCTTTTCTTTTTCCGACCTGCGGGCACGAACTGGCGACCGACAATCCAAAAAGGTGGCATTTCGGGAAAAGTCTTTTTTTAACGTGCTTGAGCCTTTTTCAATGAAGGCCGGGCGCGATGAACCTGGGTGATTGGCATTGCGGCAGGGTTTTTTTCACGTTGACGATCACAAAAAAAAAAAGCAACACCAAACCACAAAAATCTTACATGCCATGAGGGCGGTGTGGGAAATGTGAACCTTTTGAAGAGCAATCATGGTCTTTGTGAGGTTTGGGTTTCCTCGCTGCTGACTGTTGCGTACCTTCGGCTGTTACTGTGTTACTGTCTCTGTGTGTGCTAGTATAGATTAGGTTGATATGGAATATTGTGCGATTCCTTGATTACTTTCTTTGTGCCTTGTCTCTCTCTTTGTTGCTTTGTGTTCCACTGTGATGCGTACCTGGTCTCGTCAGCTCTTGCAACCGCGTCCTTGAGGTACGTGCAAGCCTTCGTCTCTTCACTTATGTCTGTGTGCCTCGTTCAGATGCTCACTAATTGCTAATTACATGTATGACATTGATGCCGTTGCCGTTCAGCATAACTTTGAAGCGTGGTGGTCACGATGCCATTTGCTTGCGGAGAACGGGGGTTTCCACGAAAATGGAGTTGGTATAATACAGTCATTTCCTGTGCTCACATAATGCAAAAGCCGACACAACTCGCATCAAGATATGGAATTAATCTCAATATCAGCATGGTGTGAACAAGTCAGTAGAATAAATTGGAGTCAAAAAAAAAAAAAGTCAAGAGCAGTCGCATCATTTTCATGGGTTCAGATCGATCGCGTGGAATGCTTCCTCACTTGCTTCTGTACATATCGTCTCCGGACCAGCCGGTAAGATGTCGTTGTTTTTTGTCCGTTGTTAGTCCGGACCTGAGCATGTCTTCGGATATGGTCGTTCGGCTGCTTTGTTTTGCCATTGGAAAGCTTCCATCGCGCGACCGGGCCGACAGGCTATGGCACATATACAGGAACTGGTTGGACTACTGTGGCATTCGGTCCAACGCTTCCTGTGGTCGTTGAAGGCTTAGATTCACGGAGAGAGCCGAGAAGTACGCTCAAGCGATCACTAATCATTTGTCCATACACCGGGTCTAGCGAGCCCTGCGGCACGTGATTTACAATCTCTTCGACTGTAGGTCTTGACCCAGCCCTCCTGGCAATTGGCCCAGGGCCCAGATATGTGCCGGTGATTCCAGCCAGATCAACGGAACGCTGCTCTGATCGCGGCGGCATCTCCGAGTTGAGGATACTACGAGCCTTGACAGTGCCACTGCCGGAGCGGTGTGCATGAGGCTCGCTGTGGGCAGAACTTGGGAGAACGGTTCCAGTATCGTGCTGAGCGTCCAAAGTGCCTCTTTTGAAAGCCGCACTAGTGGTTTCAGTCGAGTTTCCGGGCTCGGAGCTACCGGGTACATATCCTTGGATTTTACCACTTTCAGCAAGATCTTCGAGGTAAGGCTCGATGAAATTCGTGGTTTCGTATTTCTGGAGACAATTCGGATGCCAGCTCAGGAACACGACACACTTCTCGAGCACCTCATGACGCTCTATGCGATCCATATCGCACCCGCGCCCAGATACAAGGCAGGGGTTTTCGCATGCATTCTCCTTCGTCAAGGGGCAAGACATGTCCGAATGGATAGCAATGTCTTCCTTGTACTTCTTGAAAGCTCCTACCAGTATGCCCTTGAAATTCACGCTGAGGTCTAGCTCTGGAGCAACATGACCTCTAGCGTTGACAAGACGTGTTTGTCCAGCCCTCCTGGCAATTGGCCCACTAGCGTTTTCAGTCGAGTTTCCGGGCTCGGAGCTAGCAGGTGCATATCCAGTGATCTTGCCTCTGTCAGCGAGATCTTCGAGATAAGGCTTGATGAAGTACGTTGACTGGTATCTCTGAAGACAGTCCGGATGCCAGCTCAGGAATATGACGCACGACTGGAGCCTCGACCGGCGCTCCTCGTATTCCATAGCGTTTGCCTCGGCTGCGGATACAAGGGTTGAGTTTTCGCATGCATTCTCCTTCGACAAGGGGCAGGACATGTCCGAATGTTTGGCGATGTCTTTCTTGTAGTCCTTGAACACATTTCCCAGTAATTCCTTGAAATACTGATCCAAGAGCTCAAGACCTCCCGTGGAATCAGCGGGTATAGGCTCTTGGGCATCGGGTTTGGGCTCTGGGGCGTGCGCGAGGCCACCGACGACCATGCGTCTGTAAAATTTCTTGATCACACCATCCTCGTCCTTGATCGTGCCTTTGTCGACAAGCTCTGTGAAGTAAGGCTTCAAGACATTGGTGCTCTGGTATTCCTTCAAGCAGCTTGGGTCGTCGATCAGGCTCTTGATGCAAGCTTCGACAATTTCTTTGCGCTTTTCCCTCGGAGTGTAGTCCACTTTGGTTGTGATTGCATCGGCTTTGCTGCATGCTGCACTGCAACTTGAATTGGCAACTTCGGTGGTGTTGGCCCGCCATTGGTTGAAGGCGTCTCCGATTGAAGCCTTGAGCTCCTCAGTGATGTTTGGAGTCGGAGGCATGGGATACGGGAAGAAAGAGGGATCAGTGTAGTATTCGGGTTCGCCCGGTTTTGGTCGTGGCTTGTCGCCTGCGTCGCGTTCGTGGTGTTTCGAAGCCGAAGCCGACTTGTTGGCTTCGTCATACTTCTTTTTGAGCTCCGGGACCACATTCTTGACCTGATCATAGACCCAGTCTTCGTCGGACATCTGGTGGTCACTGTGCTTCATCGCGCTGTAATATTTCTCGAAACTTCCCGTGAGCTCTTTGAGCGAGATATGGTGATCGAGTTCATCGTAAGCATACTCAGACACAGCCTTGACAGGAGTCTTCTTGTCACCTTGAGGATTGAAAATGCTCTTGACAGTGTTGCCCAAGTCCTCGAACGCCGCTTTGACATTCTCGCCGAAGTCACGTACGGAGATCTCGCTTGATTCGACACCCCAGTTTGTGATGCCATGGTGAATGGAACCGTCACTGGGTCCAGAGTCATCGCGACGCTGTGCCAGGTGGTTGATTGGGGTGGCGGAGGTGAAGGTGAGCAAGCGCAGGATCTCGAAGAACAGACACAGGGTGAGTAGGGTGAGCAACAGGTGAGCGCCGAAGGCGAACACCGAGTCTCGAGGTGATGATTTCCTATTGGATGCCATAACGCCGATCAATGCTGTACTGGGCTGTCGGAGATGGTTAGAGCTGTTGATGTGAAGTAATGATGAAGGCCATGACCGGGTTGATATCCTTTTGGGTGGGAGCTCAGGATATTCCCTACATCTTCCAGAAGCGCCTCGAAGTCGAGAGCAGCGACTTCGTAGGCTGTCGACCATCAAAGACTAAGACGAAAGTGTGCTGCTGGAACGTGAACTACCGGGTGACGACAAGTATATTACAGTAGAAACGCGAATCGTCGAGAATTCAGGCAATCTTCTGTCAAAACGTAGCGCGATGTAGTCTAAAAAATGATTCGAACGGGTCGAGCTTGAACCTTCAAGAAGCGTCCTAGTGTGGGTTCTTCGGCTTCCACTACTAAGCTTTAGCCAGATCTTACAGGAAATTACCATATCTTTTTCTTACATACCCATGCTCCACTCTCTCGCACCTTTCTACTCAAGCATCATGATGTCCTCATTTGGGGCACCGTCCAAAGCTCCGCCAGCAGCAACGCCATCCATTTGCTGCAGCGCCCAGAGTAGCACGAACCTCTCTTCGCCCATCTTATCCAGCCTAGCATAATGCCTCTCGGTGTAAGCCTTCAGTCCATCAAGAACGTCTTTCACGCTCTCCTTGTTCTTCTCTTCGGTGCTGAGGTTGCCGAGCGCACCCGCGAGATCGCCGTTGACATCTTCGATCTTGGGAGCGGCATTCTTCCTAGGGCGACGAACGTTCAGAAGGCGCTCCTTAGGGTGAAGTCGGAGCAAAGTGTAGAGGATGTGTTGCGCCACGTTATGCGTCCGGGCATTTGCGTTCCAATCGCGAAGACGGCGCAGAAGAGACCAGATGTGTGCATCACTCAGACCGACGAGGACCTCGTCGACTTCTGCGTTGCCTGATACCGAGGCAGGATCGTGGACTCCATTCACGACGCTGGCGAATAGGTCAAGCAGTCGCTTAGGGTGGTTGAGTTGGAGGGCGAGCACAATGGCTTCGCGGTAGTTGTTGGCACGAATGTGGTTCTGGAGTTCTTGGTCTTGCTCTATACGTGCTGTAGCTTGTGTAGTGGCTTGCTGTGCGGTAAAGGCCGTGGTTTCGTTCCAGAAAGTAAGTGTGCTGTCAGCTGAACCAGAGATAAGTGTGACCTGGTCATCATCGGCATCTTCGTCGTCTGCATCCGCCATTTCCGAGTCCTTGGAAGCGAGTCTCTTCTGCTCGGCTTCCGAGAGAAGGGGCTTTGGCTTCACTGCAAGCGCCCACACACGGTCGATGTGATTGTCGAGCGTTGCCGCACATTCGCCGCTCTGTGCGTCCCATACCTTCACCAGACCATCACCTGCAGCGCTCGCAACTTGGATACCCCTGCTTGCGCCGCTCTTAGCTTGCTTGGGTGGCGGTGGCAGCCACACGACCTTCAGCACACTGTTCACGTGTCCCTCAAATGTTCGCAAGCAGCTGTAGTCGGTCAAGCTCCAGATACGGACAGTCTTGTCACCACTTCCTGTGACGACCATACCCTTTGCACTGCTTGCTCCGCCACCTTCGCTTGTGGTGGTCAACGCAGGCATGTCGGTCGGCGCAAATGCGACTGACCAGACACCGCGCTTGTGACCGCGCAACACTCCGATGGTCTCGCCGGCTTCGACGTCCCAGATCTTCACAGTGCGATCTTGTGATGCTGAAGCGAAGAGCGGAGTGGTGGTGTTGTGTGAGACTTCGATGGCGTTGATGTCCTTGTCGTGTGCTTTGCGTGTGTAGTTGGCGCGAGCTGCCTTTCCCTGCGTACCAATGTCCCAGCGCTTGATAGTCTTGTCCTGACTACCGGTGATGAGGAACTTGGGAGGGTGCTCGAGGGGATTGTTGTATGCCTTTGAGCCGAGCGCAGGTGCGCCATTTGGTAGTGCTACAGCTCCAACGCTTTCGGCGTGACCTGTGAAGGTGGCATAGCACTCGTGCGAGTTGTTCGCAGGGTCGAGTCTCCAGAGCTTAGCCGTGTTGTCTTTTGCACCTGTTGCAAGCCAGTGACCTGACCAATCAGTGTCGAGTGTGATGATAATGTCGTCGTGGCCCTTCAGTAATGCCACGTCGGCACCGAAGTACGGTTTCGATCCTGATGACGAAGAAGATCCAGTCTCCAGAGAAACAAGACGAATGTCTTCAAGGTTGGTTGCCAGGGCAAGCAGGTTGCGCTCTGCTCCAACATAAGCCAAGTCAATCACTTCGTCGTGTGTGCCTGAAATGCGACGGATGACAGGCAGAGCTGCAATTTTCCGATTAGGTCGTGATTCCAGCGGCTCTAATGAGCGTAGCACGAGCGTCTGATCCGCATGGACTGTGAGCACGAAGGGCAAGCCTGGGTGGTGTAGAACTTGCACAATGGCCTCAATCTCTGAGCCGGGCTCCTGCTCCTCCGTGATCTCGCCGCCTGCTTCCACGCTCCAGATCCGTAGTCTTGCGGTTTCGCCGCCTGTGTAGAAATATGCGCCGCCCTGAACAAATCCAACGCTCTCTACCACCTCCAATACCGGCACAGTTGCCTTCGCTTTCCATGTGGGCGCATCCCATGCAATGACAGTCTTATCTCTGCTGCCAGAAAGCAGTAGCTTCTGTTCTGGAGAATAGTCCAAGCTCCTAACCACCGAAACGTGTGAATCGAGAGTTGCGACGGCTTTGCGCTTGTGCAAATCCCACACCCTCACTTTACCATCCTCGCCACCAGATGCCAACCTGTATCCAATGGTCGCCTCGTCGGTATCCTCTTGTGTATCATCCTGTTGCCTGCTCTTTCTCTTCTTGCTCTTGCTCGGCTGCTCCTCAGATGCTTCCACTTGGAAAAAGTGTAGCGCAGAGATCACGCCGCTGTGTCCATGGAATGTATGTGTTACGAAGCCGCCCCTGATGTCCCAAATTTTTACAATTCCGTCTGCGCCTCCAGTAGCCAGCAGAGAGCCAGTCGAGTCCACTGCGCTTGTAACAACTGGTGCTGCGTGGGGTTTCACGGTCCTTAGGAGCTTCGGTTCGATAGTCTCGTCCAGGTCTTCGGAGGGCTGCAGCGCATATAGGCGCATTGACATCGATCTTGAGCAGACCGCGATATGGCTTCCAGTGTATGCAAGTGTTGTTACTTGCTCGCCATCGCCCTCAATGCGCGCAAGCACCTTTCCAGTAGTCAAAGAAGATAAGATCACCTCTTCCCCAAGTACCGTAGCAAGAACCTGTCCATCTTCGCTGACGTCCACAGCGCCGCCATTGTAGATAGGTGCAATTACTGCGGCAACATCGAAAGTCGTCTTGGTTCCAGCCTTCATAGTGTTCGACATTTTGGCGCGCGATCGTGTGGTTTCGTCCACTCGCGTTTACGGCCTTCAATTGATTCGCATGCAAAGTCGCCTCAATGATTTGACTGGTCCTGCGAATCTCCAGAAATCGATTTCGTCCCAGTTATTTTATTTGTAGCAGTCGAGGTGATTGTCGCATAAAAGTCTAAGGCTGGGTGCCAGAATCACATGTTTTTTTCGTCCTTTGCTTTGGCTTTTGCGGGGAGATCAAAAAAGTTGGGCCACGACCCTTCGACTACTTCTTGCGCCGGGGCCCATAACTCGAACACCAGACATCATACACACCCTACCGACACTCTTTAATCATGGCGACAGTCCTTCCTCCTCCGTCCAAGCGACAAAAGCTGGCAGCGAGCTTGGTGGCGCGTGAGCAGGTCGCCGCCCCTGCCCCAGCACCAGAGGGCCTCACAAAGATCCAATTCAAAGATGCCGACACTGGTGAGGCCCACGGACCTGTCGTGACTGTCTCACTGGCAGATCTGGACCCGAAGAACCTTTCACTCCTCCTCAATAGCCTTCTCGGCCACACAGATCCTTCAGAAAGACTACCATACCGTTTCTACAACCCTATCGGCGAGGGCGAGTTCGTCCAGAACGATATTATCAAAGCATACTTGGACGGCAAGGTTACAACAGAATTGCAATTGGATATCCCTTGCCGCGCAGAGGCTGTGTTCAAAGTTAAGGCGGTAACGAGATGTTCGGCGAGCATCAGTGGACATGGCGAGAGCATCTTGACGACAGCCTTCTCACCGGGCAGCTCAAGCAGATTGGCGACTGGCAGTGGCGACAACACCGCAAGAATCTGGGATTGTGATACTGGAACTCCTATGCACACACTCAAGGGACACACTGGCTGGGTACTTGCAGTAGCTTGGTCTCCGGACGATGGGATACTTGCAACTGGTAGCATGGACAACACAGTGCGCCTATGGGACCCCGTCAAGGGCACGGCTCTTGGCAGTCCTCTGAAGGGACACACAAAATGGATCACAAGCATGTGCTGGGAGCCCTATCATCTCAGAGAAACAGGTCGCCCACGCCTTGCCTCCGCCAGCCGTGATTTCACAGTCCGCATCTGGGATGCAGTCAGCCACCACACAGATATGGCTCTGACAGGCCACAAAGCCAACGTGTCTTGTGTCAAATGGGGTGGAGCTGGTGAGCACGGAACAATCTACACTGCCTCGCACGACCGTACAGTCAAGCTCTGGGACGCCAAAACTGGAAGTCTTCTACACACCCTCTCCTCACACGCCCACTGGGTCAATCACTTGGCCCTTTCCACAGACCACGTACTCCGTACAGGCTACCACGATCACAAAGGCAAGAAGGAAGTACCAGACAGCATCGAGGAAAAGCGTGCCAAAGCCAAGGCCCGCTACGACGCCGCCACCGCACCCGCAGGAGGTGTTGAGCGCCTCGTAACTGCCTCCGATGACTGTACAATCTACCTGTGGTCGCCCAGCCAGCAGACCAAGCCTCTCGCACGCCTGATCGGCCACCAGAAGCAAGTCAACCACGTCACATTCTCGCCCGACGGCACCACTATCGCCTCTGCCGGTTTTGACAACCACGTCAAACTCTGGAACGCGAACGACGGCAAGTACCTACACACATTGCGTGGCCACGTTGGAGCAGTTTACATGGTGGCGTTCAGTCCAGACAGTCGTCTCCTCGTTAGTGGCAGCAAAGACACAACGCTAAAGGCATGGGAGGTGCGAACAGGCAAGCTCGCAGAGAACTTGCCAGGACACAAGGACCAAGTCTTTGCGGTGGATTGGAGTCCTGATGGAGAGCGTGTTGGCAGTGGAGGTCAGGACAAGGCTGTGAGGATTTGGAGGCATTAAGCATATGCAATAACAAGAACGAGAAATGAAAATATGAAGACCTTGAGGAGGGGTTCACTCAGAATGACCCCTTTGATAAACGACATGATGATGGTCCACTGTCTGTGTATAGCATTTGCTTGGTTTGGATCGGGATATGGATTTTTGAACCGCTCAGTCGATAGGAAATGGTGACAGAGCAACGATTGCGTTATCTTTGGAGCAATGTCTGCCAATGTGAGCGTCACTAGTTTGATCGAGAGATATTGATCTGCCTGGATAGGTATACCAGCATGCCAAGCTCCAAAGCGTTCTCTCCGGTCGTCAAGCTCCAGATACGTGACTGATCAGTGTAAGCGATCTCAGGAGTGGATATCAGACCCGTGAGACACTTGATGACCATTACCACAGTAAGGGGTTTCAAGTGCAGTATGTGCTGGAGCCATAATCAAGTATATTAATCTGGAAATCGGCGTTTTCCAACGACCTCTCAACACTAACCCTAACCCTATAACATCCTCCAAACAAGTGAACCTTAATTTCGACATCACGTCCGTGCGCATAGCCCGTCGCATCTCCCAACGTCACCTCAAGCAGCAGCACTTCCTCTTCGACTTCACCTCACGATCCTAACTGATGAACAAGTATCCGGTCTGGATTACAACGCTGCTGCTAACTGCTTGCAGCAGCGGATTTCTCTGCCGGCAGCGTTGGTTTGAAACGACGATCTGCTTATGTCACGTGCGATTAGCTCGCCAAAGGGAATGCGCTCGTAAGCGCCCGGAATAGCACATGCAGGCTACGATTGGCTGGAGTGTTGATGGGTGGCTGCAAGACCGCTGGCGCGCATGCAAGCTCGAACGTTCACCACCAATCGTCCTCATGCTGGTATCACCCACCCGGCGCGTAGTAGATTGACAACCACATGGCCACTGCAACCTGGGCCCTTGGCCACCTCGGTAGGAGAATACTGTAACCAGCCAAGTTTTGTCAGCGGCGGTGAGGCTGAGGGCCCATGGTATGTGGGCGATGGCCAACTCTGTTCATCCTCCAGAGGCAAGTCGTGCTTCTTCTGTTCCCTCCCCCAACACGCGAAAGAGATCGTCTGGTGCTACCCTCCTCTATAATCACACTTGCTGCCAGTATTCTAAAGGCCACGCGCCCGCCCGCCTTCCGTCCTGCCGTCCTGCAGTCGACCTGCAGAGAGCTACACCACCGAGTGCTGGAAATAGACGCCAACCATCCCACCTCGCCCGCCTTCTGCGGCCTATCGCAGGAATCTACCTTTCCAAGCCTTCAAACCCTGTTCTGTCACGGCGGTAGAAAGCAGGTCAGTATCCGTTCTTGCCTTGTGCATGTCCTTTAGCAGTTTGCATATTTAGCACGCACCCACTCACGCGGTCGTGGCGCCCATTGCATACCGTCGACCAATCCTTACCTGTCTGTGCTAAGCGCCCGATCTCGAGTGCCGGCCTCTTCAACACCTCCTGCCCATCCACCTTTCACCTCTTCCTTCTGCAGCTGGACTCCCGTACCTTTCTTGCCGTTTTCATTATCCTCTTGTGAACTATCATCGCTGTACTACGAGGACGAGAGAGCTGGTCTCTGTTCACCTTGACGATCTTCTACACAGCCGGCTCACGTCAGGCGTTATTGTGACCAACCATCTGACGAACATGTCAGACTTAGAGAAGAAACGTCCCGCTCAGATCGTTATCTCCACGCGGCCTCGTGCTTCTTCCGGAGACTCGGTGGCGACTCGCTCATCACTAAAACCTCCATCACTGAGATCACCACGCACCGCACGCTTCGCCGAGGCGACCGCTGTTCACTCTCCGATCGAACCACGGTCAAACCACTTCATGGCGCAGCCACAAGTCTCGGACGTTGGCTTCGGCTATGTCCAGAACAAGCATGAATCAGTTGAGATGCCTGACACCGACAACAACGACTACCCGCCAATGAAGACGCCACTGAAGAGCGCTATGAAGACACCTGGAGCACCTCCCAGAGACATGGGCAACATGCTCAGCCCAACCTTCAAAGAAGAGCAACAGCTTGAGAAGGACCAGGCTCATACTGACAAGGAGCAAGCACGAGACCTTGTAAGTCACTTCGCCGAACGCTTAATGCCATGCTTGGACTAATGATTCTCTACAGAAAATCAAGGCTCGCGTACGGATAGCCAAGTTCTTCCTCAGAGGCATCAACTTCTCGTGTGCGCTCATCATCATCTCTATGCTGTCCGCCACATTCACAATCTTCAATGCAACGAAATCGCTACCACCTCGTAACAACCTACCTCCATGGGCCGAGAACCAGAAGATCTGGCCCCAAGTCTTGCTCATCTCGATTGCATCCGTCATGCTAGCGGTGTGCATCTGGGTCTTCTACTCATACTGGAAGGGTGGACACCGTCGCGCCGAGAAGACGTCTGTCTACTACTCCGCCTTCGCCGTTGGTTTCTTCATCTTCAGTATCGTGATGTGGGGCATCGCCGCTGGTACTCTGCAAGGCTCGAAGAACAACTCCAACAACAAGGACATGTGGGGATGGTCCTGCGTCGACAATCAGCGCAAGAGTCTCTTCGAGAAGGAAGTGCAGTATGATCTTGTATGCCGCCTGCAGAACTGGAGCCTTGTTTGCATCATCATCGAAATTGTGGTCGAGACCATCACGATCGCGGTGTACGGCATCGTCTTCTACCGCTTTTACTCCAAAAACCAACTGCGCAAATCAATGGCAGTCCGCGACCGGGCTCGTTCAGACATGTACCTGGCTCAACTGCGCTCGCAATCCGCACCAAACACACCCGGTCTGGCAGGTCCTTTCAGCCCACGCGATGGTGGCTACAAGCCGTCCGTTCATGCTTACGTCAACGGACCATCTGCTGAAGAGGGTGACATTCAGTACGTCGACGCAAGCCACCAGTCTCCACCCAAAGCCTTCCAGCTCCAAGCACCACCAATTCGTGTGCAGACCGCGACTCCCAAAATGGCACAAGTTGGCTTCACGTCAATTGAAACATCTGGCAGGGAAAGGTCGCGCACGCCTTCACCTCCAGTGCCAGAGCAAGACCAGCGCAGTCCACTTATGGCCGAGATGCCACGGGAGCAGCAGCAAGAGCACTTCGGTGCCGCTCCCGGCGAGCAAGTCTACGATGCCGTTCCTATTCCCGGCGCTTACCAGCCACTGAGTCCGACGCACACGGGAGGTTTCCAAAGATGACCATGAGGGCATACGAGTAAGTTTTTGGCCGGCGTAATGTGTTGCAGGATGCGAATACCATTTTCAACTTTCTTTTCCTTTTCTTCTTATGTCTCTCGCTTGCGCTAGAGGTCTGCACGACGTCTCCGCTTTTCTTTGTATCCAAAAGAATATAGTCACGCATCAAACAGAGATGATCCACTTTTCGAACACGTTACTTATGCAAAATGGCGCCGCGAAGAGGTTGGGTGCGTGCATGTGTGTGGGGGTCCTGCGATAGGTCACGAAAGCGTGAACGTCGCACGGCAATTTATATGCCGTGACATTGACATCCATGTAAATGTGAGCGGTCACATTCTGTTAACCCTTCTTGAAGAAGCCTCCCCCATTGCCATGCCACTTGCACCGACCATGTCCATTCGTCTCGCAATGTACTGGCCGCTGCGCTATGTCTTCTCCATCAGATGGTAAGTTAACAGACTCTTGACACCCTTCCTTCGCTCACGCGCTTCTAGCCAAACACGCCGAGACCCAACAGCACCTCAGAGCATGGCATGTCCCACTCCGATCTCGAGAGGAGATACACCTAGACACGGCCATTGAGAAAGCGTCTCGCGCTCAATTGGACCAAATCCTCCGCCAACTCTGCGCCCACAGCCAGACTGCCACGGAAATGACAATGAGCCACCTCGCCCGAGAGCACGAGAAAGCAGACGCGCCTAAGCAGACTACCCTCCGCTCGATTCTGAAGAAGTCTGGTTCCTTCAAGCCAAGTTCACAGTCTACATCGGTCGAACCGACAACATCAGCTTCGACTGAAACTCCGCCCTCGAGCCAGACGCAAAGCCAGGGAATCGGTAAGAGGAAGGCAACGACAACGAGCCACCTCGCCCGAAAGCACGAGAAAGCAGACGCGCCCAAGCAAACTACTCTCCGCTCGATTCTGAAGAAGCCTGCCACGGAAAACACAGTGAACCGCCTCGCCCGACAGCATGAGAAAGCAGACGCACCCAAGCAAACTACTCTCCGCTCGATTCTGAAGAGGCCTGAATCCTTCAAGCCAAGTTTTCAGTCTACACCGGTCGGACCGACATCAGCTTCGAACGCAACTCGACCTTCTAGCCAGATGCAAAGTCAAGGGAACGGTAAGAGGAAGGCAACGACGCAGTGCCGCAACTGCGGCCTCGAATACAATGCCGCGAACACTGATCCATTGGCGTGCACTTATCACCCTGGTAAGTAGTCTGCTTCCCCCCTGTGCGATCATTTGAGGCAAAGCATTGACAAGTCACACAAGGCAAGCGAGAAGTCAACCCCGACCATGAGGTGTGGGACGACTTCGACCCGGACGTGCTCGGCGATGCGTGGACGTTGATGGAATACGAGGAGTTCATGAGCGGGTTCCAATGGTCATGCTGCAAGGTGGATCTCGACAAGAGAGGCTGTATGCTCGGGAAACACCAGGCGGCGCCGGTGGGCGAGTGGAAGAGGGCGAGACGGTAGAGTGGCTCGTCTTTGAATGTAGTACGAATATATATGATCGCAGAAATCTTATCGATTGCAACTTTAAATACTGAGGCGGCCAGGATACAGCGGCCACTGGCTCTAAGCACAACGCAATCGATGCAGAGACGATTCACCGATGTAGTCGCTGTAAGCTCTGTTTCGAGACTGAAGATGATATTCCCAAAGACTGCAGATATCATCCATGTCAGTGGCTACCAATACTTTCTTACGCAGAAAACCACGTATCTTCAAACTTGACGACATAACACTCCACAGGTCGCAAGGGGGTCGACGAGGGCGCCCAACGGTCTGATAACGATATGGAATTTGGGCCGACCACTACGACAACTGCGACGGCGACAAGGAGCATCTTGCCGATGAGCCGATTATGCGGGAGGCTTCAAACGGTCATGCTGCGACCAACGAGGCGATGCAGATGGCTGTCAAGCGCGTGAGCATGATGTCTGGATCGGTCGAGTGCTTGAAAGGAGAAAGATATTACGCGTGGCCATCATTGGACGGGAGCGGTGTTTTGTGACATGTTGTGTATATCTGCTGTCGAACTTGATGAGCGGAAAACAAATCCTTTGAGTACAATGTACCGAAGTCTATTTCCAAGAAAAAGTTAAATCTAGGAAATTTAGGACAAGTTGTGAGAACGTGAGACAAGTTGAGAGCAAGGCCTGTAAAAAAAGCGTACGTAAATCTCTGGCAGCTAGTTAGTTAGCCCAGAAAGCTTTCGCCACCTCCTAACAAAGTATAACCGCGTTCTCCATCGACAAATAATGGTTCCCTCTCGCTCCACACTACCCACTCGCTACTGATAAATTTACATACATTAACAATGTCCGCATCACAACAACACCACATCAACGCCGTGCTGCAAGAGCAACTCCAGATCCTGACTCAAAAATACGAGCTCCTCGCCAACGACTATAATGAACGCCTCAAGAAACTCGAACAAGCGGCCGAGTCCGCGCGATCATCAGTATCGCCTCGCCGGCTGAGCACCGCAATGGAAACCACCATCCGCCGGTCCTCCCACGAGCAACTGTCTAATCTGGTGGTGAGGCTCTGCAACCGCGACGACGCCGCGCAGAAACTAGCGGCCTCGGTTCTCGTCGACGGCGGAGCAGACTCGCAACAAATGCCCGCTCCATCGACCACCGTCAATGCGGTACTACCTGGTCCTTCGAAACGCAGAGCATCCAGAGCTTTCAGCACCTCTATGAAAACATGCAGGAACTGCAAAGAACGATACAGTCCCGAGAACGCGCGTCGCGAGGGAGACGAGTGCTGGTATCATCCTGGTGAGTTGTTGATCTAATCGATTTTCTCAACTTTGTACTCTCATGCTTTCTTTTCAAGCTAATCGGTTTTTTTTGATGCAGGGGTGCGAGAAGTCGACGAAGAAGCAGAATTCTGGGACAATGAGCCCTATACGGATTGGCAAGGGCGTCGAATGAGCGGTTTTGTGCCGGTCGTGGAGGGGATGGGGATGGTGTGGACTTGCTGTGGGCAGGACGGGAGGACGGAAGGGTGTGAGCATGGCGAGCATGAGTCGTTGGAGTCTGGCTCTGCGTCGAGGAAGCGGTTGAGGTGGTAGGAGATATCGACTTTTATCATTGTAGAGGGGTTCGTGTGACGGATGTGCAACAGATTCGGAAAGAGCGTAATGGGGTGTTGGAGCTACATATATAATATATAGATGATAGAATCATAGAGTCAACGTGCGAATGTAAACCTTCACTGTGCTCAGGACGGACCCAGTGACGTGCGTTGTCCGCTTACCGTAGATTAAATGAAACGTCAACCAGACAATATTGGAAACCATTCCTTGATACAACATCTCCGACATAGACTGTCGATACAATGGCCAGCAACTATGACAACAGCAACCACCCAATCGTGATCGAAAGCGACGACGAGGCCGACCAAGCACCCGCTGTGCCTGAACCAGAAAGGGTGTCACTCCAGGATGCCATCAACTCAGCCTCGAAAGAGGTACTAGCAAGAGCGTTGTTGAGGATATGCGAGCACAACACAGCGAGCAGAGAACTAGCGACAGCCTTACTACTACCGCCTCTTTCGACACCAGTCCCTCAAGGCACCAAACGAAGGGCATCGCCGGCAGAAGTAGTCGACCGCACATGTGAGCATTGCGGACGTCACTTCAGCAATACAAAGCCAGTCCTCAGAGACTGCAAATATCATCCTGGTGAGTTATTCGCTGGCGGCTTCGAGTCAGTAGCTGAGTAAGCGTGAGCAGGCAGGAAGGAGGCCGATTTAGATCACGAGGTGTTCTTAGAGGTTGATGTCATGGATAACCCGAGCGAGTTGGATGAGTGCTTGGAAGATCCTGATTACCAAGCCGGGATGATATGGGGTTGCTGTAAGGCCCGCGGTGGTGATGCTGAGGGTTGTGCGCTTCGCGAGCATTTGGTGCGTGGCGGTAAAATCGCTAGGTAGGAACTCGGTTGTTGGTGTCTTTCTGTTCATAGCTGTTAAGCAACGGAGTGCGTCCCATCTCGAGGTTAGCAGATTTTATGTAAAATGCAATGATCAGACTGAGAGACTGTGCAGTTATTTCTTGGCTGTAAATGGACGATTCTGTCCCGAGACGTGTTATTATAAAACAGGTTAAATCCACGGATTTCAATATCAGCACTAGCACGGCACGTCTGGGAGAAAAGGTGCGAGTAACATAATACGAAGTCGGGCACATGTGAAAACTCCAGTACGGGCTGTCGAAGAAACGTGGCCACCTGTTTATCGACCTTCGGAGCATGTAAGGTTTGCAGTAAAGTGAGCCTTAGTGCGTGGTCGCCAGAAGTCGCAATGCAGAAATGTCGACGGGTAATGTTTTCGTAGTGTAGTGTAGTGCAATGTCGTGTCGGGTTCGAGTCGTCCAGAAAACATGAGAAGTATCATCTCAAAATGCGCAAGAATCATCTGAGCTGAAGAGGGCTGGCATTCTGGAGTTCAGGTATTCATTTGATCGTCCTGCCGAACCGCAAGGTTGGCATCGAAGTCTCCGTTAACGCCAAACAACAGCCGCAAGTTGTTATGCATGCAGCAGCCGTCCCTGAAGAAGAACATCGCAACGAAGCTCCTTCCGCGTCCTTCCTCGCCCGGCTTCAATCCCAAAAATCGCACACGCACGCCTTGGGGGCGCGCTTATCTGAGCCTCCTGGCCTCACGCTCGGACTCGAGGAGGCAGAGAATGTCATCCTCACGGACTGTAGTTTCGTCATGTTAGCATCCGGGGTTTCGAGCTGGGGTTTTCGGTGTCGGAGTCGCTGATCGTACCTGGGCCCTTGACGTTGCGGATGATGGAGCGGGTGGTGTCGTCCATGAACTCGACGCGGACCTGGGTCACGCCACCGCGGGAGCCTGAAGATATCCGTTAACATCCTTTCCTTTGTCGCATATCCTCTCCTCCTTTTCAGCATGGTGAGAGCGTACCGGTGCGGCCGAGAACGCGGGTGACCTTGACGAGCTTGACGGGAACCCTGTGCGCAATGTGTCAGCCCTTGCAATTCTTCATGGAGCAGCATTCCAGCAGCGGTGCAGCGCAACTCACTTGGCAGAGTCCATTTTGGCGGAAGTGGATTATGTGGGAGGTGTCGGGATGGTCGTTTGGCTAAGGGCGTCGTCGAGGTACGGGTCACAGTCGATCGGGCACTCGCTATACTGAACTTTGAGACGCACACAATTTCGTCGAGCGGGCGGAATTGGAAGTCTGCACGGACCCTGAGGAAGGCAGGCACGACTGGGTGGGTGAGTCTGAGGCACCAAGGCAGAAGTCACGTGCTGACCGCATTGCGGTCCGACGGTTCTGGCGCATTACTAGCGTGCTTCGAAGGTGCGCGGGGTGAGATTTTTTGGCGATGTCGGTGACTGACGGCGGCGGGATGCGATATGCGATAGTGCTTGGTGGGCTGGTGGGATGAGTAAGGCTGGCGTATCGCAAACGTAAAATTGGTAGAGTCACCCATTGGGAGGTCATATTATACTGCCAATCGTATGTGCTGCTGTAAGAACGTTGTCGTCTCCTTCTTCTCCCATTGAGCTCTTATCCCGCATTTCCCATTGTAAAGCACATCGCCTCATCCACACACATTCCCACGTGCCCTGTCTCCGTCTCGTCTTTTTCCTGACGCAAGCCGAGTTAGCAGCGGCGCAAACTGCAAACACCGCATCTCCCGCAGAGCACTGGCTTGTTAGCTTGGGCATTGGCAATTACTAGTGCTGCCCTCTGCCGTCACTACTCTGAGTCAAGAGACATTATTCTCCATACATCCAATCCAATCAATCTATACAGCCATGGATCTCGTCAACTCGTACGTCGCTCCTCTTTACCCTGACCTCCTCCTCCTCCTCCGCCTACCACTCCACCCTCAACACCACCACCACCACACCGCCCCGCCATGGCTGAGAGACCCGGCTTGAACGAAGATGGCAGCATGCCTCGCCGCTTCAGTCGCGCATTGCCCACCCTGACTAACCTCGTCGGCAGCCTGAACGACCGTCTGCTGTTCGCCGTCCCTAAGAAGGGTCGCCTCAATCAGGCATGCATTGAGCTCCTCTCCGGCTCCGACATCCAGTTCCACCGCCACAACCGCCTCGACATTGCCCTGGTCAAGAACCTTCCTCTCGCCCTCGTCTTCCTCCCCGCTTCCGACATTCCCACATTCGTCGGCGAGGGCAGAGTCGATCTCGGCATCACTGGCCGCGATGTCGTCGCCGAGCACGAGGCTGTGACACCGCCCACCGAGACTTCTGGTATTGTAGAGCTTATGGATCTGGAGTTTGGACGCTGCAAGCTGCAGGTCCAGGTCCCCGAGAAGGGCGACTTGCACACACCCGAGTCGCTTGTCGGCAAGACTCTCGTGACCAGCTTCACTGGCTTGTCAGAGCAGTACTTCCGTGAGATGGAGAAGAAGGTCACAGGCGCAGAGATCAACGGCGAGGAGAAGCTCAAGACAACGATCAAGTACGTCGGAGGCAGTGTAGAAGCCGCTTGCGCTCTTGGTGTTGCAGACGGCATTGTCGATCTCGTTGGTAAGATGCGCCTCCGCAGACCCACTATAATCGCAGTAGACACTAACAATGCTCTCAGAATCCGGCGAGACCATGCGCGCCGCCGGCCTCAAGGCAATCGCAACCGTCGTCGAATCCACCGCCGTCCTCATCTCCAGCAAACACCCCTCAGACCCCAAGCTCGTCAACCTGATCACCAACCGCATCAAGGGTGTAATCACCGCGCAGAAGTTCGTGCTCTGCACATACAACGTCGAGCGCAAGAACCTCGCCAACGCCTCCAAAATCACTCCCGGCAAGCGCGCACCCACCGTCACCAGCTTGGACGACGAGGCCTGGGTCGCTGTGCAGGCCATGGTTGAGAAGAAGAGCATTGCGAGCGTGATGGATGATTTGAGCGCGATGGGCGCTACGGACATCATTGTTACAAAGATCGACAACACCAGATAAATTTTTGCCTTTGGATGGTGAACACAGGAGGCGGGAATGGACAAAAATGCTTGGAAATGATTGACTCTTCCTTATTGGCTGCACGCATGTCACGGCATGGTGTTTCTGGAGTTGCATGCGAAAAGATATAGAGACTGATGGCTCATGATACAAATTTCTCAGACTTACCGACGTACCGGATCCTGCAACTTGTGACGATACACCCATTGATAAAAGGGTCGACGGCGATTCGCCATCATCCAGGTTTGTTTCGTGGAGCTAATATTGCATCGGCTAGACATTAATGTATTTGTTCTATTCGTGTCAACCATCTGCCGACACCAGGTGTGCAGTGCACCACAATATATATTTCTATCACTCTCGAGACCGACGTCTCGGCAACGGGCTCCCTTAGAATCTCGAGATGTCGCGTCCAAACACCCAGTTGACAAACCAATAAACCGGAATCAGAACCCTGTTCCTCCAGCTCACACTCTTAGCAAGGTACGCACCGCGCCAAATGAACCACGCAACGCGCCCGCTGATATCTCCGCCATCGGTCTGCATGATGGCATTCCAATTGCCGATATACGCCATGACGCCCAAGTTCTTGTACGTAAAGCCGTTGGCTTCAAGGTCGCCTTTGTTCAACCGCTTCGCGAGCCAGTTCGCTTTTTGCGAGGCAACCTGCGCAGTCGCCGGGTAAGCAGCGTTCTCCATGATCGCGCAGTCGCCGAGCGCATGCACGTTTTCCATCACACTGCCATCGGGCCTCTTCGCGCGCAAGCGGTCATCTGTCACGATGCCGTGCGTCTTCTCGTGCAGGGCGACTTTGCCTTGCAGGTGCTTCTCGACGAACGGATTCATCATTAGTCCTGTGCTCCACACGCACATGCCGACGCCAATCTCGCCTTCTTCTTTCAGCTTCATGGTGTAGCAGCCGGCTTCGTCGTGGACGGAGGCTTTCATGGAGCTTGGCACGCCTTTGCGCAGCTCTTCGACGTGGTGCGAGGTTTGGATGGAGATGCCGCGGCGGCGGAAGTGCTTCATTGCGTAGTTGCCGAGTTTCTCGTCGAACATGCTGAGGACTTTGGGGGCGACGTCGTAGACTGTGATCTGGGGTTGGAAGTCAGTGATATTGTTTCTTCCATGAGCGCCGGGTGGAGCTTGGACGTACCTTTGCGTAGCCCACGAGGTCCGGGTAGAGGTGCTTCATGTCCTCGTCGATCATATCGCACAGCTCCGCACTCCACTCAATACCAGTCGGCCCGCCACCCACAACAGCAAAGTTCAACAACATCCTCCTCATCTCTTCGCTCGTAGTCGGCAGCGACGCCATCTCAAAGCAACTCAGCAACCGATTGCGAATCCTCCTCGCATCGCCCACATCCTTCAAGAAATACGCATGCTCCCTCACACCCTTCGTGTTGAAAGTCTGCGAGTAGCACCCCACGGACACAACCAGCTTATCCCAGCTCATATCAAACATCTTCCCCTTCTCAACCTTCTTCTTCACATCCCCCACGCCCCTCTCCCCCGCCAGCGCAACGCCCTGCATCGGGTCATCGACCGCCTCCTCGATGCATAGCGTCCGCTTCTCGAGATCCACGCCGTCCGCCCAGCCTTGGAAGAACTGCGGGCCTTGCCTCTCGCCTTTGCGCGCGCGAGCGGGTTCCAGCGCGCAGCGGAACTCGAGCGTGCCGACGGAGGTGGAGGCCAGGAGAGGGGTGAAGACGAAGTAGGAGCGCGGGGAGACGACGACGATCTGGTATTTGCGCGGGTCGAGGTCGCGCGAGAGAGAGTAGCCGGCCCAGCCGGAGCCGAGGACTATTATGCGCTGGCGGTCTGGATGCGATGTTTGGTCAATGGATTGTTGCTGTTTTGCGGATGGATATGTGGATGGTTGGCTTGATCGCGGACGTACCTCCCTTCCTCTCATCGAGCGCTTGGATGGAAATATCTCTCCTCTGACTCGCAATGCTGTTCGCGACTCGAGATAGCCATTGCGATTGGAATCCTGGTTGTGTTCTGTTCAGGACCAATGCGCGAGCGCTACCAACCCCAGACCTTGTTGCGAGAGACATTGCGCCGAAGAGAATGTAATTTTCCTCGGTCGATCGCCAGACATGGTGGAAGTAAGCATTGTGTTTGTTTTCCTCGATATATCCGCTCGGATGCCGCGGCGCTGATGTCAGAGTTGGCGATTAGAGTAGGAGTTGACGCCGACCGATCTGGCGGAAGGCGCACGGGCCGAGGAACGGTTCCGAGAGGTCGGGATATATAGGAAGCACGTGGGAGATGATTGAGGAACTGTTCAAAGGCAGACAAGAGGGTTTCGTTAATATTGTTTAGTAGTAGATCCTCAGAAGACAAAGATTTAGCGAAAATCACTCGACGGCGGCGGCGGCGATCACTGGCTGTGATTGTGCATTGCCCTAGAGTCCTACCATTGCCAGATCTGCGAGCGAAAGCGGGACGAGAAGTACATACTGAGCCTTCCTTCTAGAGCAACGCCCTTGCGCGGCTTGCTACTGCTTGCACTTCCTACCTAACAATATCCACCTGTCTCTGGTATGTTCTTAAACGCGAGGAAAGCGACTTCGAGTTGCTATTCAGTGTCGTTGAAATTGGGTGCGCGAATGTAGGGCTCAGTACCACTCGGGAGCGCGGTGCCGGCCCTGGCCCGGGTCTAGTAGCTGTGGTAGCTAATCAAGTAGGGCAAGGAAGAGGTAGTGTCTTTGACCAAACAAGAAACCGATATTAAGATTTCTAGATTGGGATCTATACGACGATAAATGGGTTAAGGCTGCATGCGCGGAAGATACCACGACTCTCCAAAGCCTTTTCCTCCCCCTCCCACGCGCTCCTCTCCCACGAAACTCTGCCGAGCCGCAACAGGCCAAGCGCGCCACCCAGAAGATCGACTAATGAGACGCCCTTGCAGCAGCCATCCCACGTTGAATATCAGGCTTGTTGTATTCACTTTATGACGAGTCTGGCCCCAGCCACAACAATCTGCGGAATCGTCAACATCTCCCCCTCGTGGCCGCGTGGGGGCGCAAACTTACCATGCGAGTCATGTCTCGGTCACCATGGAATATCCTGGGCCCATCAGAGCAGCTGTAGCAGGATGCGCTGCTTCGGTTGCGCGGCTGCATCAAATCGTTAGCCGTCAACCCAGGTCCAGGTCCCCGGCCATTGGGGACTTACCTGTGCATCCGGTGCATCTCCCGCTCAGCCTCATTTATCCGGCGGTCTTGATCGTTATTGTCATCGCCGCGAGCGCCACGCGCCCAGGGGAGGCACACTTGCATTATCACAATCAGGAGGTCAATGGCGTTGATGACGAGAGTGATTATTGCAATTGTGTTGGACATGATGATGGTAGCCGGAGTGGTGTGTGTGAAAAGAGGCAGGCTGTCTAGCTCACGACTCCGTTATGGCGCGACTGGTTTGGAATATAAAACTTTCGTCTATAGACGAAGGTGCTGCGCACCCATGATGGCCCTGTCCGAGTCGGACAGCTCTGAGCCACCTCTAGGAGCTAGCATGGTATGCATGAACGTGACCGATTGCTGTCCGCTGCTCGCTTTCGGCAAGTCGGAGAACTGCTGTTGCATCACTCTTCGAGCGAGTGCGTTTGTAGGCACACGGGAACGCGGATAGACTCATCGGACGACTCTGAGCTACCCATGCGAGCCAGCATGGTTATGCAAGAGCGTGACAGATTTCTGTCCGCTGCTTGCTTTTGGCAAGTCGGGGAACTGCTGCTCGTCACACTTCGAGCGAGTGGATATTAGGTTCATGGGAACGTGGCTAGACTCATCGGCGAGCTCGATACTAAACCCAGTATGGACACGGGAAGGGTTGTTAGCGAAGACTAAGATCGCACTATTCCTGTACGATGGATTGGCCAGGGTCACGCTCGAAACATCAAGGCATGTATGGGGATAAATACACATGTCCTACAGTGCCTTCTCTTGCTTCGAACATTCCCAATACATCTACCCTTGATCTCTGCTCGCGTACCTCCTAGCACGTCTTCAAAGACTCGAAATTATTCTTCATTGCGATCAACAGTGCTGAATGGCGCACTTGCTAGCAGTCACTTCATTCCCACTGGTCACCACAGTTCTGCCAGTCACTGTGCCACCAACCATACCAGTCTCAACGATCCTTACATCGATCCGTTCGACCTTGATGCAATGGACTTTGATGATGTCAACATCGGAGACATTACGACTATCGATGACGCCAGCCATCATGATTTCAGTATTGAACACGAGGAAGGGTCATTTGGCTATCAAGTGTCGGACAGCGATCAGACGTTGTGGTTTGATCACACTACACCATATATCGACACTTCGACCAGCCTAGCTCCGGCTGCAGTCAACACACCCAGTACTTCTGGACCAGTGTCACTGCCGCTACCTGTCGAAAACCCATTCGTTTCAGTCTCGAACCATCCACTGGGGCCCCATGGTCTGTATCTCAACCAGACTCCAGGACTTCATGCCCTCGTTCCTACGAAATGGATTCTTTTACCATGCTATGACAATGCATCTGGCATATCTCACACGCAACAGCAGTCTTCGGCAGTTTTGAGTGCCCTAATGGTGCCTTCGAACTTTCCTGGCACAACCCACTCTCAGCAGTCTAGCGTCCCTTTTATGAACCAGGACTATGATATAGATGTTTCATCTGGTTGCGCTGATGCTAACGCTGACCGCTCTCTCTATGCCAACCAATACGTATCCACAACTCCAGCCCCCTTCGATTTGCCGACCAGAGCAGCCAGCCTTGAGCACGGCAAAGACTCCCTGCGCTGTATCAATAGCTACAGCTGCACAAGTTCACAGCACGTCAATTCGTCATTCGGTGCAGATATACCATGTCCAAGGGTTCAAACTCTGGGTCTGGAGCCGGGACGAGTCGTCAACGACAACTACGCATCGAATGAAAATCTCCCAGTGCCACTTGACGTTTCGTCAACCAGCTTGGTGCAGTATAATAACGGAGCTACCTATGCAGCGCCCGCTTCCAACATAACCGGATCCTCACAAGCAATGGATCTAGCATATTCGAATGCGACTACGCGGACACCAGGCCCGACATCGTCCGCTCTGCCTCAAGCCAAGAGGATGAAACGAAAGTCAGCGCATGCTGTCTACGGTCCGAAACCCTTGTCCAAACATAGGCCCAAGAATAGTACCCTGCTGGAGGCCTCTGGCTTCCACAATGGGTACTCTTGTTGGGCGATGGTATTGCAAGGCAACAAAGTGAAGCGGTCCACCGCACGAGCCGGAAAGCCACGAACGAAGGGCGAACAGAACGCTCGAGACAGAGGTGTCTGTCCTCCATGCCGCAAGACCAAGCTTAGTGTGAGTATTCTTGTATCTCGACATATGTCTTGCGCATCACACACACTGACACTTCGACTGTAGTGCGTTCCGAATGATCCCAATGATCCATACGGCCCATGTCAGAGATGTGCGACTAAATACGATGGCGCGATGATGGATCTCAAAGGATACTATCTCACTGCATGCCGCCGGAGCTTCTCAGACTTCTCAGAGCTCCTCCAACCTCAGCTTGACTGTCGTCAGATCCACCGACCCCTCTACCTATCATGTATACGGATTGGATCAATGCTGGATTTCCTCGACCTCGCTCTCACAGGGACACCCTCAAGCCAGCTAAGCCTGGCAACGAGCCTGAGGGTCTGTATGATCCTTGCTACACTCCACAAGTTCTGCAGTCAGACCTCCGACAAGGTCTACAGCCAGTTCTCGAAGATGGCACTCTGGTATTGGTCGAAGGCATGCGAAAACTTGGCCGGCGCCTACGACATGGGCATGACAGCGGACGACACGTTCGAACTCCTTGTCCAAGTCGCGGCAGACTTCGCCAACCATCTCAACCAGAGGGCTGTGAACCAGGGCCTGCCGCGCGGCTTGCTCAACACGACCGTTCTCAACGCAGAGCTGGCGCGACAGGCGTGGTTTGGGTACGAGACGCGGGAACTGTGGTATCTGAGTGTTGATAGTAGGATTCCGCTACGGTTGCCTCCGGCTCTTGTCGCGACCATTGCAGGCGGGCTAAAGAAGCTTCCTGGATGGCTCCATGCGCAAAGTGTCTAGGCAGTTGGTAGAGCGTTGCCAATTTCGTACATGCTGCAGATGGACGTCCTTTTTGGCATCAAATATTGGACTCATTACATAGCATATAGCTTGACAGATTAATCGGACATCATTTGCTCAAAGCACCTGTACATGCTCTTGTAAGTGCTGCTTGCAAGAAAGCAGTACGCACGTCAACATTCCTTCCTCGACCTCCAAGATACTCAGTATATAACGAGTGGCACGAACTCCGCCGGGTCATCCGCAACTGCCTCGCCGTGCATGATACCGTGAACGTAAGCTTCCCTGCCGCACGAGTGTCAGTGTCACCAGTCGTCGAAGAAAATGTACTTTGCCGACACCAATACTCACCCTACCAACTCGTAGCCGTCCTTCGGTGGCAGTTCGAAAATCTCCACCACCTTACCTGATACCTCGAAACGTTGGATGATGTCGCCATGAGCGATAGGCCTTAAGACGAATGGCACCGTGGCTCCCTCCAACAGCCAAATCTCATCACCTGGCTCTAGAGCTGCTGGACCACATCCCAGGTAGCCGCGACTTTCTGTCGCAAACAGACTGCGTTCTCTCTCGACCTGGTTCATTCTCTTCCAGAACTCCGGTGTTGCAGGCGGCATAGACATATCTTTGGCTTCACGGGGGTTCAAGAGATGCTCGGTAAGGTCTGAGAGCACTTTTGTCAGCACAGGCGCTGTAGTTCCAACTCCGCCTGGTGTTGATTGAATTGCATCCCAGTCCTGTCTTTCCATCCCCTCGAGCACTTCCACTGCTTGTACAAATCGTATGAATTTTGACGAAGCCGTCTCCTGCTCTGCGTTTGATGGCTGCCGCCTGGAGTTAGAGGCGGTGAGGCGCTCGTGCTTCACAAGACCGGAAAGCAGTTTCAGACGCTTGTACAACGTGTATGCAAACGCTTCACCACAATTCGTAGGCGCAGGACGGTCAGTCTTGATAGTATCCGCCAGTAATGTCCTCCAGAGGATCTCACACCGCGTCTGTAGGTTCCTCACAGCATGACGATCGGAGATTACACTCTTGCTCTTGTGCTCTGTGGGGCTCTGCACCGTGCCGTCGGCTTCTTCGCTCGAAGTGTGCGATGTGTCAACAGTGTTGCCAATCTTCATATGCTGGCGGAAAACTGTCTCCAGATCACCGCGTTGCCCGTGGTCATGATCATGAGAGTCTGCAGCTCTTACAGTCTGTGCTGACTGACCACGCATCGAGCCGGACGCCACCGCTTGTTCCGTGGATTCACAAGCCGAGATATCTTCCACTGCTATAGAGGCAGTCTCAGGCTTCACATGCGCCAGAAGCAGGGCCAATGCGTCAAGCTCGGATAGGTCAGCATCTGCGTCCGACTTGATAACATCGACACGGTACCCTCGAACTGGTAGAGAAATGCTTTCCGAGAAGGCAATGTCGGTACTGCGACTTCTGTCCCCCGCTGCAGACCACGGAGCCGATGTTGAAGTCAAAGAACCGCCTATGCTGTAAATGTAGTTCACCTCATAGTTGGGCACCCACGACGGCAAATCCTGCGATCTCAGAGGATCCCGGCTTTCTCGATGGCAGAGGATGTCCAGGTTCGAGTCTCTTTCTATCAAATACCTGGTGGCAGCCGTGTACACTGCACCCGCAGTATTATCGCCGGTATATGTTGGCTGCAAGGCTTCGGGAAACGGACCAGCTGGTCGAAGTCCAAGGAATGCGAAGATCTTGTCTCTGGCATCACCTGACTCGAGCACTCGATATCTGGTGAAGATGTCCATGTAGCTAGGGCGCTCGAGACCTGATTCGATGAACTGAAACGGCGACTGATCCTGAAGACATCCAAATGATGGCCTTATACGACCAATCTCTGTCAACATGTATACCGGATCGCACCATCGTTCATAGTCAGGCTCGTATTCACTCTCAAAGGGCATGATACCTCTCATGTCGCGGCCTCCCATCAAGTTTGCCAGGGCAGAGCCTACTCCAGTCTTGTACCGAGACTCAGAGTCTTCGACGAGCTGTAGCCACCAACCTGTGTGGTACAGGTTCACCGCAGCGGCCAGGATGAAGCCAAAAGGCAACACGATTGTACCGCAACACATTAACAGGCGCTTCGCTAGCATCACCTCCTGCAGAATCCATGCGCGGCGGAAGTACGCGCTCTTGAAGAAAGCATAAAGCTCGCTTCCAGGTTTGCTGTCCCCGAACCCAAAGCCACTCAAGTCACCGTGGATCAGCGGAGTCGTCTTGGCTCTTTCAACGGCAGCTTCATCTAGCTGTGCAATGACGAACAGGTGTTCCAATGCCCGACGAGTGAACTTGTCAGACAAGCCTACCCATGCCAGGACTACTGACGCGTTGTTGTAAACTTGATCCATGATCTTCACTTGCTGGCCCTTCTCGACATCATCTTGCTGATTGATACACATAGCATCAATCCAAAGGTGGTCCGAGTACGTAACACCAGCTGTCTTCTTGAACAAGCCATCGCTACCGCCGGCTCCGAAGTCTACGGCGTGTTGAAGGAAGGTGAACAGATTTGCGCCAACCCAAAGCACCCCTCCGTCGATCGCGATGGGGAATTCCTGAGCATACCACTTAATTGTATAGTCGTGTTGCTGTTTGCTGCTATAAACACGATCCGGCGGGCCCCATGTGTAACTCAAGCACTCGTATCGTGGTTGATCTCGTAAGTCGACCGTTTGTAGTGAGCCTACAAGCTTGGGTATCGGTTGCTCGTCTCCTTCGAAGGGCACCGACCAGTCTGCAGTTTCGTCAATGTGCAAGTCGGTGAGAAGCCGAACACTGCTTGTCGTTGGCAGCGCTGTATACTCATGTCGTGGCATCTGGTCATACTCTTGTGGCTGCCTGCCCGACGGCATACTTTGACTTGCCATCATCAAGGGGGCGAAATGTTTGCGAGTTCCAGGTAGCTCGACACTACGGCGATGGGTTGTCTTCTCGCTCTCAAGTATATTATCCCGGCACAAGGCATCCTTTGCGGCTGACTTTGATCTGCCGCATACTCCTCTCAGCCCAAGTAGGCGTTTGGGAGGAGGGTCATCTGCAGACCAGCAGCTCAGCCGTGTGCGACACAAGCTCCGGCTCCAATTGGTTCGGTTATGAACGTGGCGCGCAGCGCTCAGGCTTGGAACAGCGATGCTTGCTTTTGATGTAGGAGTAGAACACTAACTTACAGTCTGACGCCACTTAGCATTGCTTCTCTGGCCGAGATTGCGTGGCGGTCCCATGGGGCTTGTGATCGGCACATGTCCTGCTCAGATTCGTTGGCTTCTCACAATCCACACCTCACATGATGGCTTCATGCCAGATCTGTACGGACGTATAGTGCGGCAGTACGCGGCGTATTGCAGTGCTGCAATGGTATAGCCGACCAAAGTAGTGGAAGTTGTTGTAGAGGAAGTGTTAGTGAGAAGGGCTCACCGGGAAAATCATAGTGTTCTCGCCCAGACGCCCTACGAATACCAAAAATTCCTTATCCCGAAAAGACTAACAGTAGACACTGGTTCAAAAGCTGTGCCCACTCACAACGTCTTCATCTTCTTGTTGATGGTAAAAAGCAAAAAACATACAACAGGCGGGATTCCCAGATGGTCACCCACTCTAGTACTAGTCGCCCGGTTCAGTGCTTATGTATGGCAGAGCGGACGGGGTACACGGTTCTCACCGACCCTTGGTTGGGCTTGGCGCTTGTCGGCCACATTCTAAATCACGTGCCATAGCTGCTGGTGCCAGATTCTAGGAACATGATGAGAGCATGGTTGCCACCCGCGAATGCCTGTGAAGCGCGCGGACCTTTCCGGAGGCCGCATCTCAACTGCACGTCTCACGTGACACTGGGACCCAATGGGGCCTGAATACGGTTCCTGGTTCCAGGAATTCCTCAACAAGATCTTTTGTTTCTTGAGTGAGCATTTCCTGAGGCACCAAAGTCCCGGCTACCGACTGAGCTTGTGATCTTCTTATTTTGAGCATAGCGTCCTTCTCCAGTGCATAGTGCAATGTATTTAGAGGTAGCTCGTCCGCTCTGCCATAAATAAGCACTGAAGCGGGCGACTAGTACTAGAATGGTGACCGACTGGGAACCCCGCCTTCTTCAGTGGCAAATGACAACGGGTCAGAACATCCCCATGGAAGCGAGCTTTTATGCCTCAAAGCGCAACTCTTTCCGTTGTACGTGAGCTGGTTGTATCCTTCAGATGATACGAAACTCTGCGCGGCCGCGTAAATTACGCCGCAATCCTCGAGCTTGCGACCAGTGCAGCAGGCGTAGCGTGAGGTGCAAGCCTCCTGTCGAGGACGAGACACGGTGTCAAAACTGCATCGATTTCGATGAATCTTGTACTCTGGACCGGCCATTACGCAGACGAGGTGCGCAAGCCTTGCCTGAGTGGTCACGAAGGCGGACAGAGATGTCGCTATACCAGGCAGATGGGACCGGAATAGAGGGATCCAATGCAAAGCAGTCGTCTTTGGGCGCCACACATGCTAGCACGCAACAGGAATGGGCACCTCGAATCAGACACAGCCAAGCGCTTATTACAGATTTGACCGACGTGTTCTTCGAAGTTATCTATCCGGTCTTCCCGATTTTCCACAGGCCGACGCTGCTACGAAGAGTGTCACGGGGTGAACACACGATCGACCGAGCCTTCTATGCTGCCGTGGCTGCCATGTGCGCTCTCTCATCTGCTCGCGCACGTGATGGCGCTCTATATAACCCAGCATGGAATATGGAGTCATTGAAAGAGCCTTCGTCAGAATCGTTCTTCGCGGCTGCCGAAGAAGCCCTACCTAAGGATGCTGTTCTAACACAGCGGCTAGGGTACATGCAATCCTGTGTTTTACTTGCAATAACCTCGATTCAATACGGTAACTCAACGAAGACACAATTCTATCTCAACATGTACCACAGCTTTGTCGCGGTTGGAGCATTGCACGACGAGGAAGAATGGCCACGAGGCCTAAATGCCATTGAAGTAGAAGAGCGAAGGAGGTTGTTTTGGTCTACTTACACTTTGGACATATTCGCATCAATCATCTGGAAAAAAGTGGCTCGAGGCGGCGAATCAACTTTCAATGTATGCTACCCTTCGGACGGCGATGATGCATTTCACGACATCGGCTATAGCAGCTCGACAGATCGAAGAAAGGAGGATACATCGAGTTGGCTAAAGGGCTGGAATTTCGTCACCGACCTGTATCGGATCCTTGAACATATCCTCCACCTCCTTGGAAACCATCATCCCAAGTCAGACCGAACACCTGCCCTCTGCCTCCCGATTTGTGACGGCTCTCATTCAAAGGCAGGACTGCTAGATCACGTCATGGCGAGGTACAATCAGCTTCCAGCAATCTTCAAGAGCACACGTCCGATTGCTCAAAAACTCTCTGATGATCTTTTCAGTTTTCAAGCAGCTAATATTGCGGCAACCGTACAGCTTGTCCGTATGGTTCTGTTCACCATAGAAGGCTCAACTGTTGATCAACAGTGTCAAGTCGCCAGCGAAGTGCTCGAGGTCTTCGCTAACGTTCCAGAGGCGTATCTTCGTGCGATCAGCTCCCCTCTTTTACATCATCTTGCTGGCATCGGCATTATGTTGGGCTACGCACTCCACGAAGGACTGTCTGAGCCATTGTACATACGCCTCCGTTTGGTGCTGCTGGAACTCGCCACACTGATTGCGCGGCTGGAGACGGGGATACAATACTCAGCAGGAATAAGCGACAAACTCAGGGTACAGGTGGCCTCTATCGATACTTACTGGAACTCTCAAAAGCAGCGACAAGCAGTTCAGCCTAGCACAATGCTAAGATCTGCGTTCCCTACGGAGCAGCAGCAATTGACTGTTGGCACAATGCAGCAGGCTCTGCCGTCTACCGGTAGTACCGAAGATGCATCTATTGAATATCAGTCTTCGCACGTATACTTTCCGCCGGAAATATTGGACAGCTGGTCGCGGATTTTTGATCTCACTTGAAATAGTGGAAGCTGGGTCACGCGTGTTCTTGGAAGTTAATGGAATATTTATAATACAAGTGGCTCTGCCGCCTAGCCTTGACCAAATCTTAGACCTCGGCAGCAAACTCCGCGTGCGAACTACGCTCATAGCTCTTTCGCTGCATCATATCAGTCGCGTGAGTGCTTTGCCATCGCGAACTCTTTTCCTGTTTGGCGGCATAAGCTTTTTCCATCTGCCAGTAGAATGGCGATGCAGTAAACATGAACTCTATCGATTCAAGCGATCGATTCTTGGTTTCCGGGTAGAATAGGAAAACGACAGGAATCCATAAAAGGTTCAAGCCAGCGAAGAAAAAGTACGCGCGGCTCTATGTGGCTGGTCAGTCCATTGCAACACGCAGACAGTCCGAATAACTTACCTCGATAGAAGAGAACAGTATTGGGTTTATCAGGGTTGTCATTCCAACTCCAATCGCCCAACCTGTAATACCAAACCCATTGCCTTGTGCACGCATGACGCTGGGGAATATTTCTGTTGGAAGCAGAAATGCAACCGTGCCCCATGTCGAGGCGTAGATGAGATTGAACAGGAACAGCATGGCGACTGCCGCCGGTGCAATGCTTGAGGCCTCGTGCGGGTTTGTGCGTGTCTTCTCGTATAGCGCTGCGGCCTTTTAGTGTTAGACTGTCAGTAACTTCCAGCGTTCTACCATATGCGCGGATTTTACTCACGATCAGATTCACTGCAAATAGTCCACCGGAACCCCATATCAGGCATGTCCTCCGACCAAATTTGTCGACGACTTGCGCTGAAATGATAGTTCCCACAATGCCGATGGTGTTCAGGCCACCTGCGAGCCCACTCTGTTTGATATGGCTGTACCCAGCTTGACTGAGCAACACTGGCGAGTACGCAGTCACTGCAGTGATACCGGTCCACGACGCCATGATCTGCAGCCAGATGGAAAGCCAGGCTCTTCTCCCGAGATGTGCAGTATTCTGGTTGTCTAAGCCAAGTAAGATCTTGATGAACTCGATAGGCGAGCTCTTCTTGCTCTCCTTAGCTATGGCAAGAATCTCCGCGTACTCTTTCTCGATTTCTTCATCGTCACCACCACGAAGATGGACGAGGACCTCATGAGCTTCTTTGGTCTTTCCCGCAGATGCCAGAAAACGAGGAGAATCAGGCAGCATCTTGATGCCAGCCAGTAAAAACAAGGCGGGAATGCATTGGAAAGCTAGCAAGAGGCGCCATCTTAGAGCAGAATGGCCACCATCCACAAAAGATAGTCCAAAGTCGAGCCAATATGCCACGGAGATACCAAGATAGTTTGCAATGAAAACGTATCCTAGAAAGCCTCCACGATGCGCCGATGTCGACACCTCGGAGACGAGCACAGGCGTAATCCCGGTGAGAGCTAGGTTATACCAAGTCAGCTCAAAATCAAGGTCCAGTGATCTGTCTCATACTCACCGCCTGTACCAAGTCCCGTCACCACACGAGCCACAATGATAAAATCATCGCTCTGTGTTGCAGCTTGTAAAGCGCCTCCTACCAATGCGAAGATGGCGGCATAAAAGAGACCGTTGATACGACCAATGCGATCGGCTGCCCATCCACCCACGAAGCATCCTACAATGCAGCCCAAGTAATACTAGCGAATGTCAATATCGCAACCCACATGCGCGATTATCGGCAATACTCCATACCACACTGACGATGCCCCCCTGTTTCGTCACATTCTTCACCGTCCCGTCAGGAAGGCCAAGGTCTACTTCCGTCACGTAGTCTGGTGACGCGTTGACACCTCCCATGACACCTTGATCATAGCCCTCGAAGAAAATGGCAATCAGGGAAAAGACCTGGATTACTATATTGAGTCGACGCGGAGAAAGCCTCTTCCAGAGAGTTGCGAAGGCCATGCTGTGAACACGGTAAGATTGAGAAGGATTGGTTGAGAGATATGGGCGACAATGGACGGTAGCTGGTTGATGTTATATGCACGGCGAGAAAGCGTCGATGGCTTCATCGTGGTTCGGACATTGCCATCGCTCCGAAGTGCCTTGCTTTTAGAGTAAGCAGATCCTCGATGCAAGGTGAGCAGCAAAAGCATCCGAACAAACGAATAAGCGAATACCCAGGAAGTCATGATGACCGCACGACAATGCAGAAGTGGATGATCCACAGTATGCAACCAATAGCGACCAAGCGGCTAAGCGAGCGATCCTATAAGCGATTAAGCGATTTAGCGAACAAACGAATCAGCGATGAAGCGATTGGGCGACAGGGTCTACTTCGCCATTCATCAAAGGCACCTATGTTACGAGTAATTCAATTTCACTTCCAGCTGGTCCTTTTACATTACTAAGATGACAGCAAAGACTTCGTGTATGGTTGATCTTCTGGACTAAAACCCCCCTCCAAGCCCCATGATTTTGGCAAGGCATCGCGTTGACAGTCTTCTCCTTCACTACACTCTGTTTTGTTGCATTACCTTTCGACTACACGAAGCATGCCTGCATTTGGCGACGCAGCCCCGCTGCCGGCAAACGGTCTTAGTGATTGTGCCGAACACGGCACTGGAGGCCTAGATCTGACCGTCCTTGGTTTGAACAGTGGTACTAGTATGGACGGTATTGATTGCGCTTTGTGTCGATTCAGACAGAAAACACCAACATCGCCTTTGCATTTTGAGTTGCTCGAGGTAGTTCCCTCCACAAAAGATGGTGACTTTGGCTCTGATACCAATTACAGTATGGAGAGATCCCGTTGGAGCAGAAAATCAAACGCAGAGTCATGAAGATGATCTTGGAAAATAAGACTACACCGGAAGAACTCTCGGAAGTCAACGTCCTCTTGGGCGAGACATTCGCATCCGCAGTCCAGCAATTTTGCTCGGAAAAGAATGTGTCGACATCACACATCGATGTCCTCGGGTCCCATGGCCAGACCATCTGGCTTTTGAGTATGCCCGAGCTAGGTCAGACCAGAAGTGCGTTGACTATGGCTGAGGGATCATTCATCGCGTCAAGGACTGGAATTACCACTGTCACTGACTTTCGGGTCAGTGACCAGGCAGCGGGTCGACAGGGTGCACCCTTGATTGCGTTTTTCGACGCACTTCTTCTGCATCACCCGGAGAAGCTCCGTGCGTGCCAGAACATCGGCGGTATTGCGAATGTTTGCTTTATCCCACCTGATAAATATGGCGGCACAGACAAGTGTTTCGACTTTGATACGGGACCTGGCAATGTATTCATCGATGCTGTGGTAAGGCAGTACACGAACGGAGAGCAAGAGTATGACAAGGATGGAGCAATGGGCAAACGAGGCAAAGTGAACCAGGAGATGGTTGACAAGTTCCTAGAGCACAAGTACTTCAGGCTGGATCCTCCTAAAACAACAGGCCGAGAAGTATTCAGAGATAGCTTGGCCTACGACATGATACGAGAAGGCGAGGGAAGGGGTATGAGCCAAGACGACATCGTTGCAACTGTCACTCGCGTCACAGCACAATCTATCGTCGATCACTACCGGCGGTACGCGCCTTCGCAAGACATCGACGAGATTTTCATGTGTGGAGGTGGCGCATACAACCCAAACATCACCGACTATATTCGGAAGCACTACCCAAAGGCCAGGATGTACATGCTCGATGATGCAGGCGTGCCAGCTGGAGCAAAGGAAGCTATCACATTTGCATGGCAGGCGATGGAGGCCGTGGTCGGCAGATCGATCCCTGTGCCTGATCAGGTGGAAACAAGACAAGAATATGTACTAGGGAAAATTTCTCCTGGAGCGAACTTCAGGGCAACCATGAAGAAAGGAATGGCGTTTGGAGAAGGCTTAAGGTTGCCGCCAGTGAAGGAAATGGTCAATTACGTAAAGGGAGAGGTCATCAACAACAAATGGGAATAGAGGATGCAACTTCATGCTCTGGCCTGATGTACCGGAGCGTAATCTAGCGGATTCTGAGGCTATAGAGATCTGAACCCAATTCTACGGACGTTCAATTCGAGCATGCAAAAACGGAGAGCTTCGCGAGTAAAAGTGAGGAGACCTTAGCAGGATTTCTGAGCTAGCGGTCTCGAAATTCAAAGAAAGCATTTCTCGAAAGAGAGAGAGACACATCCTGTGACCGCGGCTGCAAAGCTCAAGCTCAGCTGCATGAATATGAAGAGTAAGACACGACGAATCAACGTAGGCCCACGTTCCTCAGACGTTCTAGAATGCAAGGATCGATTCAGAGCATGCTGATACGGCGGGCCATATCACATGCTAATCTCTCGCTCAGTGCTGACTTGCAACAGATCCTTATCATTGTTCAGCTGAGTGCTTTGCCAGTCATCGTTGCATGCTGTAGCCAAGATCATTTGGTGACGCATCCCGAAGTAAAGTAGAGCAACGGGCCAAGCATCTCGCGTAGGAACGTTTATAGTAAAGATGTATAATCTTCGTGAATTCATACCGCAATACTCATAAATCAAGATATGTTGTCACATCATCTTTCACTGCTGAGGACCCTCGGCTTGGCAGCGGTAACGCGTTAAGGAAAGTGTAGCAGTAGCTTCGCTGTCCATTCCGCACGACCGCGCGGCTATAGTGAGATCGCGGGGACAACGAGCGGAGGCCTTGAGCTCTATTCCTGGATCCTGGATCCTGCAATCCAGGTTGTACACAAATTTCAAGCGCGCGAGCATGCTTGAAACTTGTAGGTACTAGTGAATCATCGAAACGACTACAAAGGAGACAAATCAGGAATTATGAAGTAAGGTCCAAGAAATAGGAATGGAGAATCGGAAGAAGCAAGCCAGCCAGATGCTTTTTGTCTATAGCACATGTCCTGGTTCGTGAGAGCGCATCTTTACGTACCTTCAAAATTCAAAAGATGTTTTTTGCACTACATAAACATTCCAGGGTGTTTAGCCTGTAACTACGAATTCATTGTTCGTTTGGTAGAAAAGGTATCGTCCTAGCTTGATGTCGACCGCAAACCGCAGAGGTGGAGCTCAAAACCCGGCTTCCGGATTCTGCCCGTCGTTGATAGTATGACATCCGTCTTGGTGTGAACTGAGCTTGACGAGTGGTTCCAGCTTCCGAGGTTCGCAAGATTCTGGGTCTGACGAGTCCCGACACAAAGGGCGTTGGCCGGAAGCCGGGCCTCTATAGCATACAGACGGCAACACGCTGAGATCTTGTATTTGAGAACGACGGTGAGAATGGGGGATTTCGGACGGGATGCCCAGTTTTCACTGACCTATGGTCGTATGTATTAGTAAGGTTAACGCTGCTGAATATATATCAAAAATGGACTCCGCATCAATGAGCAGTGAAAGAAGCAATACCACGGCCCGTAACAGCTTCACCGTTGACCAGTCTGCAATTTAGCTGTGCATTAACATGAGACTCATTCAGAGCGTCCAGCGACGATGGATCTACTCGCGTAGGCGCAGCTATACTATTCTTAGCAAGCCGTCTACCGTGCTCGTCATTCTTTGTCTACTTGTCGTTTTCCCTTTGTCACAACGATACCTCGAGTACTTGACAAAATGTCAACCCAACAAAGAGACAAACAACATCTCGAGCCTCTCTTTGTCCCCGGATGACCTCAGACCCTCTCTCGAAACCATTGTGTGTAATTAGAGCCACCACTTTTCATCCACCATCCGATCCTCAATCACCGACACTTTCAAAGATACGATATGGCACCTGGCGTATCATCTACGCTCATTTTCTCACACGAACGATATACTACCCAACCCTGAAACCTCACAGCATCTTCAGAGGATCCACCTTCCAGAAAACCCACACCTAAACACCACGGCCTCAGTTCAACGAAAGAGACCAATGTGGTCCTGCTGCGCCTGCGGCACAACTTGCAGCGCCGGCTGCTGCTGCAAACGCTGTGGTCACAGCCCTTGCAACTCATGTAGTTCAATCAACGGCTTTCGGCGTATCACGAATCTGTCCAACAAAAGGCCTGAATAGGTCGTTCGAGGTAAGGTAGAGCATTGAGAGCTTTTGAAGCCAGCGGCGACGGAGAGATTCTACGAGTAAGTCAGTCCACTTTCATGACCTGTCAATGCTTCTAGCATCCATGTGTATGATGCAACAGCACAATAAAGACCAGTTGTGATCCGTTTTTCGACCTTCAGCAAGAAATGAAGTAAAAAGTTCCTCGTTCATGATTTTGTGTGTTCTACCCAACAACCAGCCGGGCAATGCCACGCATCGGAAATGCTCAAAAAAACCTTCGTTCAGCCATTCAACAAACGCGAGCGCCGTCTATTCGACTTTCGATGTCGTATTCTTTCTTTCTTTCTTTCTTTCCAAACCTCGCTCACCAATCGCAATCATAACGAAAAATAATTGCGTTCTTGGAAATGCCATAAATTCATCTTATCATCCTTTCTCTGCCGTTTCAAACGCAATGACCGTCCCTAGTCGCCACGCAACTCCTACGCCACGCTACTCTTTCCCTCTTTCAAGTAGCGCCCAACGTCCTCATTCAAATAGCGCCCCACGTCACTCGCAGCGAACGAGAACGGGCTTTTGGTCATCTCCGGGCTTCGAGGGCTCATGGGCAGAGCGAAGAGGTCATCTTCGTCTTGTGCGCTGGAAGTGTGAGATGGAGCGGGTGGGCGGGAGAAAGTTGCTTCTTCGAACGAGCTGAAGCCTGGTCCAGTCGAGCCTAGGGCATTGAGCGAGCCGAGGCCTGCTTGTCTTTGCTGTGCGGCGAAGGAGTCTGGAGGGTTGACACGGCGAAGCTGCGGTTGGCTTAGTTGGGGAGCGGTTGTTGCTGTCGTTGATGTCGTTGTGGGTGGCTGAGCGGGCTTGGCGGCCAGGGTGGACTGGTCGGGCATTCCTTTTAGCGCTGCGAAGGCGCCAAAGGAGCCTACTGCCACGTCTGAGCTCTCGGGACTGAGAGGGTTGAATGTGTCGACGCTTTCCGGTGCTGGTTTGGGAGCTGAGCCGCCTGGGCTTAGAGCCTCTGTCGTTGTGCCGATGCGTAGTCCTTTCAGCTTCTCCATCAGGCGTCCGCCGCCGGGCGATCTGGGACTAGTTGGACTGTTCAGCGTCCCGCTCTCTTGCTGCTGAGCTGGCATGACGATTCCTGAAGGTTTCGAGAGCACACCGAAATTGGCCTCGATCCATTCTTTCTCCGCAACAGCCATCTGGAAGCCCACACCTTCCACGTTGTCCTTTGCCTCTGCGTCGATCTCCTTCTGTAGCACCTGCAAGCGCTTTTTGGCCCAGATTGTGTGAAGCACGCCCTTCTTGCCCGCCTCGCGCGCAGTAGCACCCAGCTCAGGACTGAAAATGGCCGGCAGAGGGTTTGTCCGCCAGATGATGTTCCCCTTCTGCAGTCGCACGGTCGTGGGCACTGCCACGCCCGCGCCGAGCAAGAAGTATAGCCTGTTCACAGGGACGTCGGTCGCATTTGTGTCTTTGGTGGTAGCGTCGGCGTGTTCTCGCGCGGGTAGCACAGTCCTCTTGCCCTCCCAGCTGATTTCCCAGTCTCCGTCGATGCTCCGCGTGGTGTCGTCGTCCTCCCATTCCACCATCAGCACTTTGGTGCCTTCCTTACTGCGACCGGGCTCGAATTCGAAGCGGGCGAGGGCGTTGCTGGAGCTGAGAGAGGGCGATTCGACATCGTCGGGAGCTGCTGGGGCGAGGACTGCGCCGGCGGAGGAAGTGTCGACTGCGTGGAAGGGCGGCCTTGTGGATGTAGCGGCGCTCATGGTTGTTGTGGTTGAAAAGCAATGTGGGTGGTTGTTGTGAGGGCAAAGCAGGGCTGGTGTGTGTTTCGTGGATCGACAGCTTGTGCCGTGAGCAGTGAGTGGCGGTGGTGGTGCACGGCAGTCGGTATTAGTGCGTGGTTACTAAGGTAGAGTAGTTCTCGCTCCCCTGGTCCTCGCTAGCAGCCGGATATGCACGATGCGGACATCCAAGATCGAAGTCCGATATACCTCAGTCAGCCTTCAGAGAGGATGGGATTTGGCGGTGGGCGTGTTGGAGCAGTGGCAGCAGCATGCAGAAATGTTGATGCAAGAATGAAGAGATAGCTGCAGACCAATAATAATCTCACGCACGCACGCCCACGCACACACTCCTGCTGCTGCTACTGCTGCTACGAGGGCGTCAGTAGTAGTGGTGCATGCCACCTTGCGCGACTTAGTGCACGAATTGGCCCTGCTGGTGCAGTGCTTGGGAGGGTAGCGCGCAGTTCGAGACCTCCCACTAGTCCCATTTGCCCTAGCCCACGGTTGCAGCGACAGGGAACAACAAGTAAATATAGTGCTATTCTCGTCCACAATTTCCATTCTCGTGCTAATGACTCGGCTCGGGTCGGGCGACTCCTGGAGGATGCGTATCACGGCACTCTGCTGGTATAAACTGCCTTTCCACATACGTCGTCGACTGCCTACATAGCTATCCTTATACGCTGCATTTGCATCTGCACCCCAGAGACCTATTACATGCCACCATACCATGCTGCCTCTGACTCTGACGCGTCATCCGCGATCGCGTCTTATTATGCACACTGGGTAACACCGCGAGTCAAGCATAACTCTATACCTACATCTTTCATATACCTCCGTACACCGCACCTTGTCAGAGCAGCCTGCATGCTATCTTTGACTTCCTGGGCACTGGCGCACCTCGCTCGTTCCAGTTCTTCCATCTTTCAGCCTTACACAGCTCTGCTGGGGCTGTGACGCGGCCGAGGTGGGGTTTATATCTTGCGGTAAGCAACACGTCTGCTTCATACTGATATGAACCCATCAGGCCAGACAACGACCAACATACTTGGCGTTGAGGCGTCCAAAGGTAGGTGAGGTCATACAAGAAGTCATCGAGTCGGCTTCGTTCCGAGCAGTTTTCGTTTCTTCCCCCCACAGCATAGAGTGATCATGGAGCCAGGCTGTATCGGTGGTCTTCGTATGTTGGTAGTACCTGGAAAACAGTCAGCTATCTGGTAATCTGCAATCCGAAATTGCGCTATGGAATCGTATCTCACCTCCGACAAGAGCATGTTGCCGAATAACGATGATTTCTCTGCAGAGTCATCGCACCTCGTCTTCGCCACGCTTTCGCAGACCTGCACCGGCACCTTCATCGAAAGGCTCTTGTGCTTAAGACCTTGAACTTGTACCTTGACAACCAACAAGTAATCCCGACTCGCCAAACAATGCGAGAAAGTCGGAATCGTATCGTCCGCAACCTGGACCGGAATCGCTACAGTACCAGCATGACATCGCCGCCCACCAGCAACACTCTCCAATTGGACACCATCCCGATCCATCGACCGAACCTCGAAAGTCCCCAACCGCATCATCTCCGATCGCTTATTAGGCCTCGCCTCATCGTCATCAATTTCACTCCCTGCCAACACGACTCTCGTTCCAAACCGCGTCCGCGCCTGCAACCAATACTCAATCCTCACAGCCCTAGCACCGCTCTCAAACTCATCGTACGCCTCGCTCCCCGTCTCCCACACCAACCTCAGCCGGCCAGTCGTCCGACACTTCCCCCCAACACCATTACCGACCACAGGCGCAGGCTCCTCCATCGCAACGCTCAGCTTCGCAAACGGCTTCGCGAACCTTGAGCGTCGCACGTCCGCGGATGCAGTCACCGCTTTGATTGGCGAAAGACTCTCAGCGTACGTTGGCGGATCGCAGTGCGGCGCCACAGCGACCTTTATCTTGTGCTTGGCCGAGATTGAGCGTATGGCCGTCTCGCCCGGTAGTCGGAAGCGCAGGGTGACTTCGAGCGAGTATTCGATGAGAGGCTGCATGTAGGTGCGTCCCCAGGGGTCGACGTAGAGAGCTCCTGTCTCGCAGGACGGCGGCAGCCGGCTGTAAGAGTTTGTGTTTTTGCCATCTGTAGCAAGCTCCGGCAGGACGAACGTCAGTGGCGTAATCAAAGTACGTCCGACTATAGTCCTCTGCATCGAAGGCAGTGCGTGCGAGTAGCCTGCGCTGAGGTTGAGGTGCGTGTGGATCATGGTCTGATAGATGTCTTCGCGGTCTGGCGGGTGGGTCCAGGTTCGAGTCTCTCCTGCGTCGAATGCAGTCAGCAATGAGACAATAAGAATGACGGAACACATCGTTTGGTGCTAGCTGATACGTACCGATGAGCGAGCCGTGTAAGGACAGCGCGTCGAAGGATCGATGTTTGTGCACTTCAATGAAGGCTGGGATGAGGTCACCTGGTTTGTACTGGATAGGTGCTTTGGTGGGTCTGGAGTGATGGGTGTTTAGGCAGCCTAGGGCTAAGGAGAGAGAAGGACCAGTTGTGAGGGTTGAGGGCATGGTGTCGATTGTTGCTCGTTGAGTGTCTACAGTCGGACAAGTTGCTGTGACATCTGAACACAATAAAACAAGTTTGGGGCTTCTTAACAGAGGAGACGATGTTTGTCGGATTATGCAAGGTAAGTTACCCTTCAGCGAATGGAAGAGGTTTCCTCGTCTAGTATATGTGTTACATGACAACTTCATCTTGGTCGTCGCACATGGGATGTACGTACATATTTCGGCGAAATTTGCAATATGCTTGCCTTGGCCGGATCGTTCGGGCATGATTTTCTCAAGGCAATCTTGCAAGGGACAGACGATCGTTGATATGTTCATGACTATCAATGTTACAATTCCATCTTCCTTGTGGTATGTTGACATTCCCGGACTGGTAGCCAGAGTATCAATGTTCGATGACGGCTTTCTTTAACCGATCATTTAGCTGCGCAACTATCATTTTGACTGTCTGGACAAAGTTTGGACATCATATGATCGGCAAGACTAGCAAAACTACTGAAGGTGACGAATGTGTTTGAAAACGTTATCATCAAGGGCCTTGATAGGACCATGGAAAGCTGCTTTATTTATGATTTGTATAGTTTCATAATCTACGTTCATCCATCAGGCCTCCCAAGCAGTACCAGCTACGAGATACATGTCATAGTATTTGACGGAATTTTTTATTTGCCACTAGGATCGTTGAATCAGGGAAAACAAAAGGCTCAACCACTATTCATTTTGGTTATATATTGTGCAGTGCGACGCAGCAGGGAAAGTAGCAAAGACACTACTTTATCGATGTTTTTGCGACAACTTAAGCCACACAAGAAGCTTGTTTCGGCGAAGTTCTGTTGCGAATTCGCCGGAGGCAGCATGCTTTCCCTCTACACATCACCACGCCTCGCAGTGATGTCGCCTGCATCCACATCCCGGCCTTATCGGTCTTCAAAACGCAATAAGCCATGCGATCGTTGTCGAGAGACGAAGACGCGATGCCAGGTCGTGACCGGGTCGTCATGCGCCAAATGCCAACGGAGTGGGCTCGAATGCAGCTTCACCGGAAAGCCGCGACCACACGCTCACACTTCTGTGCAGTATTCCGATGGCGTCCGAACTCCAACGCCGGCTACCGATTATGAACATAGAGCTACATCGGGTGCGGCATGGTCGCAAAGTCCATTGATGCCTGTGGCGGTAGGTCGCGCGTCACAGCGGCCTCCTACCAACGATACGGCCTTATCAGTGCAGCCAACGCCACCGACGCTACCCCCAGAGACCGATCTACAGTTCAACACCCAGTTTTCCCAGAGCCTGGAGGGCATGCGAGGCTTTACAGCCCAACTCTTTGGATCATCTTCCGAATCAGACCCGTGGCTCTTGAGACATTGCCGGTTCGACGACTTTGGTACGCGTACTTTCCAGAGCACGCAGTACCGGAATGCTGGCGGCTTGCCTCTGGTGCACAAAATTCCGATACACCTTCTGATCGAACCTGATGAATTGCATGAGACGGCTAAGGATGAGACCAGAGCTTATGATAAGCAGATCTCCTCGCGCGACGAACTCGAGCATATCGTGCCGCTGCAGTGCGGTCAAAGGCTTGTTGCGTTGTGAGTATACAATGTAAATGATCCTCAAGTAAACAACCTATGACTGACTTTCAATAACAGGTTTTGCAAACACGTCTTTCCCATGCTTCCGATCATTTCGCGCTCACAGCTAGGCATCTCTGCAACAAATCGCTTACCGTCCCGATCAGCACTCGAACGCGTTCCTCTACATCTGCTAGCAGCCATATACGCATCAGCACTACGTTTTGTTGCAGATGATGAGCACTTATCTGTCTGGAATTCTCAAACATCACCATCGACCGATGCGATCTGGCGGCTTGTCTATGAAGAGCTTCAGGAGGACGTTCACCAATCCCAGCTGTCTGTGGTCCAAGCAACTCTGCTGTATCTACATAAGGACCCAAGCGATGACGGTAGGCATACATTGTCTGACACGCCATTCGTTTGGTCTTGGGTTGGAAAGCTGGTCGGTCTGACTACAGCTCTTGGTCTTCACACTGAGTGCTCGATGTGGGCTATCCCGAGCTGGGAGAAAAGATTACGAAAGCGGATCTGGTGGGCTGTCTACGCCGAAGACAAGTGGCGATCACTTCTAATGGGCCGCCCGCCATACATAAACCCACAGGAGTGGGATATTGAGGACCTTGATCCCTCCGATTTTAGGTCATCGTCATCGGACAAGCCTAATGTTGAGACGAATCTTTTCCGCAATTTTGCCAGCTTGACACGCATTGCTGAATCGGTACAAGCAACATTCTACTCTTTGCGAGCAGCGCAGAGACTCTCAGTAGACATGACCGCCTCAATAGAAGCTGCAAGACCATTACTGCAACAGCTGGAAAACTGGCGGTCGTCTCAGGTGGTAACATCGCCTCACGCGGACGAAACCATTGCTATCGAAAATACCGCACCACCTTACTCTATTCGATTCGCCTACCACGTGCTGGTCATTTACATCTACCGAGCATTATTTCGTCCAATGGTCCAGCCATCCACGCCACCTCACGTCATCGATCTTGAAGAACCGATAGCAATCGACACCTCCCTCAACTTCGAAGATTTCAGCTGGGATGCTCCAGGCCTAGTGAACACAACGCCATTCCCAGCCACTAATAGTGTCACTGATTCCCAGGTAGAGATCGTGGAAGATCTCGCAAAAGCAGCCATCGAATGCGCAGCGGGTGTGATCAACCTCGCTCGCCGCTTATCCTTCAACGACCTTGGCGGATTCTGGCCTTCATGTAAGTATGCGACTAAGCATCATTTCCTCCAAGATCTTTCAATCTATTGCAATATTCTGACAAGCACAGGGTCTCGAATTGGTTTCGCCGTCGCCTCAAATTTTGTTGTGCTGTTGGTTGTGCAAGCTCCGAACGTACAGCACGCTGCAAAGGCCAAGCAATTGCTAGACATGTGGAGCCAGACTCTGAAGGAGCGATATCACGTCTGCCCCATGGTGCGGTTGGGAGTTTTGCGCCTCAACTCATTCAATCTGGCTGGGCTTTCGGAAACGTTCTACTTGCCTTCCCATGTTGAGCAGGTGCTGGCTAGACGACAGGTCAACGGTATTGATCAAGGAACCTGATTGAGCTGTCATGCGTTGCTCTCATCATTTCAGCTATACCCATGCTTCGTCTTCCCGAAGTCCCTACATCTTCGCAATGGCTCATCTCCGACGTCACTGGGGCTGGAACAATGCATTGTGTTAATGTGACTACAAAGAACATGGAAAGAGAGACCTTCACTTCAGCCAATTTTCTTTGTTCACCAATGTGTCGGCCAATGCAACTATCGCCTTTGTGAAACTTTCATACGGCACCTCTGGTTCACACAAAACGGCACCACAGCCTTCGTCCAGAGCCAGTTTCTCTCCCCATCCACTCTCAGACTCGCAAAACATCCACAAGTGCTCCGGTAGTGCTTGAGAGATCATCTGCGAAGCCTGAAAGCCGATCAAGTCACTACTCAGCAACAACAACAACGTTTTCGCAGCCTCCAACGCTACAAAAATGCATCTCTCCAACGTCCACCAGAGCAGCTACTACTCCGGTCCCTCCTCAAACGCTGCCAACATGACCTCTTCGCCCTGCTTCAACATGACCATGGCGTCTAGGATCATGCGCCACTGCCGTCCCTGCACTAGCCTCAACGGCACCAACGCTACATCCATCTACTCCAGTCCTAGCCTCGCCCACGGCTTCCCCATCCTTCCCAGGAACATCGACAGCCGCGAGTCCCAAAACTCCCACACCATGGCCATCGTCGGCGTCATCATCGGCGTGATTCTCGGCTGTCTCTGCGTCGCTGCAATCATCGGATGGTCCGTCAAATCGAACAAGAAGGCTTTTGCGAAATCTCAAGGCCGCCGCGGCCGCGTCGTCAGACACGGCAACGGCCACGGCGGTTTCTCTGAGAAGGACCCGTACCAGGGTGATGGCGGGCTTGACGCCCCACCCAGGACTGCGAGGTCCAACGGCACCCGATTCCCTGTGCGCTCTCAGTCGAAGCACTCTGCGACATCCAATCAGCCTAGGGGTCCGTACCAGGATGGAACTCCATTCTCTGCTGTTGCGGGCTTTGAGGAGATGGGTGGCCAGAGCCGTGGGCGGTACAATGGTAGTCGCGGTTCGAGTCGACACTCATAAAGGTTGAAGAACGATGACGAGGGTTCAGGTGGACGATTGTACTTGTACACTATCACACACAGAATGGTCGAGAGCAAAGAGTTAGAGAGAGAATGGAACGATTGAAGAAAGTCATAGAGTGACCAGAATTAAGAGCAAATTGAACCTTGAATTTTGCACATATATTTTCGAAAAAGATTCCAAATCCTGATTGTGTTGTGTTGGCTGATAATAGATTCATACGATCAGCCTGTAGTTTCTTGATCGATGACAATGATCAACCTTCTCACGCCACTCTCACGATCGCTATTTGATCGACACATCTGGTGGTTTCCCTGTACTGACGTCCAAATTTCCCCCCCTTCGTCTCGCGACCCGTGGCGTGTTTCTGCCATCGTCATGGCAGCCTGTCGTGCCCACTTGTAGGGCTCCTGCGCATCCCGCCCAAGTCCCAGTTAGGGCTCGTTAACACCACCGTGTTGGCTGAATTCGCGGCGGACTAATGATTCAGGATGGGCTCTCACGACAAAGTACACGCGCAGGTACTCAACCCTTCCAAGTTATTGCCAATGTAATATGGCCCAAAAAGTTGTATCTAGATGTCTTCGACAAATGTGCTTTCGGCGGCTCATACCTCTCCCTCGCCCGTACCAGTTCTTTTTCGCGTGTCACACGGCGAAGCTGCCCTCGAGCTCGCAGAATCGCTGTCGGCGAGAGAGCAGACGTCTTCGACATGTCGGAATCGTGCCATGTTGTAGTCGGTCGTGTTGCTGATGCGGCTGGCTCTATGCCGCGTCGTACCGTCCTGACTCATCGAACCAGATGGATGCGTGATATTCGTGCTCATCCTGTTCAAATCGACGAAATCGGAGATGTCCATTCCCACGCCGTCGGAGCCTCTGTGGCCACGACCGCCCTTCTCTGGGGGTTCGCCGACGAATCCGATGGATGTGGCCCGTCCGTCTGCGGTTCCGGGTCTTTGCCCGACGGCGAAGTGGACCAACTTGCCCAGGATGGCGAATTCGAGCTTCAGCTTGATGGAGTAGATAACGCCTTTGACGAGAGTCTCCAGGATATACAGGGAAGCGCACTCGATACCCAGCAGGCCCAGGTCCATGACGATGATTACCACATTGATGATGATCAGCTGATACATGGTGCGCTTCGTGTTCGGCTGAAGGGACGTGCGGAGGATCTTGACCGTCTCGTAGATGTAGATGGACGATAGGATGATCTCTTGAACGAAGAAACCGACCATTTGGATCTTCTCCATCACGTTGTAGCCTCGGACGAAAACGTCCGTGTTCGTGTCCCCGTTGGAGCCGAACGTCAGCACGGTCGTGGGGATGTGAAGCGCGATCGCGTTGCAGATGATCATCCATTTCGTCCACCTGAGAATCCTATCACCGCGTTCGCCGCTGACGATCAGATGCAGGCGAGACCAGAGCACCAGACTTTGCCCGGTGATCATAGGGTACCAGCCGATCGTGAGCAGGACAACGGCAATCCAGCGCAAGTCTCCAGGCGCAAGATTGTCGAATTTCAGGAAGAATCCGAGCGAGTAGGGTATGATACCGATACTCGAGATAAGCAGGGACCAGTAGTAGAGCCCACGATACCGAGTGAAAGTCAGGCTGATCATCGCGATCAACTCGACAGCATTGTACATCGCTAGTCCGCTGAGGAATATAATGACGATGCGAAGGGAGTCGGATTTGCCATCGTAGCCGGCGGTGATGCCAGCGCCTGGCGAAAGCCAACTGGACGAGGATGCCACCTCATGAGCCGTGCTTGTGGATGTTGCGACAGAATCGGCCATGCTGGGGTTGAGAGTCTTGATTGCAGGTAGCGTTGTGGTTCCAGATGTAGCGGTGTAGTCGATGTTGCTTCAAGGCCCCAAACCGTCCCATCATGGTGGCACGGTCGTAGCGGATATTCACAAAAGTGTATAGCCAGAAAGACAAAGTCCACACACTCGCGAGGCTGGGCGATAACTGTTTGGCAATACCAAGAACTACGCCACGGCCACAACCCCGCAGAAACTCAGCCGTGTGAAGAGGAACAGTAGCTCGCGTGGAAGGTGAGCGAGAGGTCAAGTAATGAGCGTAGCGTTGACTGGGCCAAAGTCTACACGGAGTGGCCGAATGTCAATCCGCTGGGATCTGCTTTGCCTTTGCGGGTTTTGCGGGGAGAGATGATGACGATTGTTGCAGGGAAGATCCCACGTGGAGGAGGTTGGCTGTGCTCGCTTGGGTAGTTAGCCGCGTTGTTAGATTACCCTCCGCGCTTATCGACTGCGGATGCGAGCGGTGACTCGTATTAATAGAAAGATGACGATGCTGGCAGCTCTCACTTTGGCAGCTTGCTTACCGGTTTGTTGCTCCAAAGGGACTTCAAGCTCTTTATTTTTCGGGAAAGCGCAGAAGGCATCCGAAGACTAAGAGAGACATCCTACGGTGAATTCGCCTAAACGGTACGTACAAGGTACAAGGAGGTACACAGTAGACGATTCATCTCTGACGGCACCTCCCCGTATTTCTCCGCAACCGGCCTCCGGCAATTCGCGATGACGACTTCAACCTTCTTTTTCCTGGCACGCGTCAAATTATCAAATTCAGGGGATGAAGTCGTACGTTAGCATTTCTCGACGACCGCGAAGGAGCTGAGCCAACGTCGGTGTGCACTCGTTGTCATCGCCTGCATGCAGAGGCGAATTATAGTGCATATGGCTGACAGCAGAAGCTGAGCGCTGTCGATCTGCACATCAAGCGCCATCATCTTGGCATGAGCCAGCTGTTGATGAGCTGGCCAAGGCGAGAAGACAGGTCGGCATGTGTCTGCATGCCCTTTTCTTCTCAAGAATGATCTGTTGACGTTTTTGCTCTAGCATTACAATCACTAGCCCTCACAGCAGCGATGCTGCTGGAATTGCAGCTCAATATCCCATGCAAGCACTGACGATACAATTCCTCGAGTACCGCCTGTCCAGCAAAGAGGCTTTCTTGGCTTTACCCAAGATTCAGGCTTAAACATGTTGATGCACACAAGCGCCGATCTGTCTCGGATCTTCACTCTGAAGGCAAAGGCAGGCAGGTTACTTCACTGTGTCCGCCATAAGCAACACTGTCGCAAAAAAAAAGAAACATCACGATCAGAGTGACCCAACCAGGAACTAGATCCAGGACCTTGCTTGCAACAGGTCGCCAATTCTGTTCAGATGGCTAGGTATAGCAAAGTCTTGCGCAAACTCTCACTGATACACTGAAGGCTTCGAGTGCTTGAGCACAACAACAAAACCCCACTGCTGAGTAAAGTTTACCTTTCCAACGGTTTCAACATGGTAAAATAACATTTCGATGTCTTCAACGGCGCCTTCCGCGTGGAGAACTGCATACTGCATGTACAGAGGTGGACAACTTTGCACACAAGGATTATAGATCTCGTCGTCGGCTGCGCCACGAGCTCTGACACTTCAATGGGCTGCATTCGTCTGGCTAGTGTGAGGGAACTGCTGAAGGCTCGCGAATTGAATGCTCGCCGATATGTCTGCAGGAATGAGATACTACGCAGTTTCGCCCGACGATATATCCCGCTGTCTGATGAATCAACACGTACTGCTAATGGCTGCAGCACCTATGGCATACTACCTGCTGCCACTTGGATCAACATGATACCTTCAGTGGATATGACAATACCGAAGGATTTCTGTTATACGATACCGTCCACTAAATTCACCACATCTCGTTGTCATTAACGCCCGCGTATCACACAGTATAAGAACTATGTTTCTTCCTTAAACAAATCCATGATCCTCAGCGTCAACAACATAAACCAATTACGACTTGCTATCCAAAATGCCAGGTTATTCGTACGCTCCTTCTGGCGCAGGTGCTGCCTACATGGGCATGATGGGCCATCTCGGGCCTATGAGAGAATCTAGGGGCGGTTCAGGCTTTGGAGCCGCCTCGTACGGCATGTACGGAGGTGGTTACGGTGGAGGTAAGTGATATCAAGCCCAGAATTCAGCAAAGCAACTAACCTTTTCGCCAGGTGGCGGTGGTCGTCGCGCTCCCAGATCAGGTACGATTATTCCACACGCGACAACAAGTTGAATCTTCTCTAACCCGTCCGCTGCAGACTCTTCTTACGGCTACGGCCCCTCGACTCGATCATCCGGTACGTTCAGCTCCCCATATGGCAGCGGCTCGCGGTCCTCCGCCGCATCGTCCTCCCGCTCACCCTACAGCTCGTCGTACGGCTCGGGATCTTCGTACGGGTCGCATTCCAGTTATGATTCCGCGAGGTCATTCATGACCGACTACAGGCCACGCAGTGGGTGGTTCTCGAAGCGTCGCTCAGGAAACGATTATCCGCCATTCCCAAGCGATTTTGCACGCGGTGGTGGGTCCGGTGGAAGACAGAGTTATCCACGTGCTGGTGGAAGGTCGAGATGGAGCTTTGGGACCTGGTGAGTCCGCTAACTCGCTTCCTCGTTGGTTACTAGAGGTGATTCACCTTCAACGGCATTAATCGCTGCATCATTGTGATGTGGGCAGTACCTGTAGGGGTTATGGTTTGAAATCTATTCAATGATGTCTATCCCAAAGTTAATTTATCCCAAACCTCTTACTCTTCCTAGTCCCTTTTTGAGGAAGGCTCAAAGTAGTACTCATCGTCTGGCCCAGTAGAGTGCGCATTCGGCGTAGCAGGGTACCAGTCCTCTCCGTACGTAGAGTTAAGCGACACATGGCCCACGACCTCTCCACGCTCCAAACGAATCCAGGTCTCAGCCTCGAACGTCTTCAGCATTTCCTCAGTGACCAAAACCTGCCTCGAGCCACGGGTCCAAGTTCCATAGCCGCCGTAGCCGGTGTGCTGGCCGAAGCAGAGGTTCACTCCGTTGCCTTTGACGGCCATGCCTCGAATCTTGGTGTTCCATTTGTAGCACCACGTGTTGCCGTGGTCGTGGCCGGAGAAGACAGCCATCAAGCCGGGAGTAGATGCTAGGGCTTCCATGAAGGGGATGTCCTGGCCTCCGTATCCGCATTCGTCGCCGTGCGTTCCATCGGGACACCAGCCGTCGGCTTGGCTGGCGAGAGGCCAGTCATCGTTGATGCCCGGTTGGCGGTTTGGGTCGACGTCGTGTTGCAACTGGAAGGCCTTGCTGGCGTTGGTCGGGTGGTGCACGAATGCGAGGGATGGGATAGTCTTGTTGTGAAGCTGAGAGAGACTGGTGCTGGTGTTTTTGAACCAGTCGACCACAGTCTCATCAACCCAATTTTCTCTTGACACTAGATCGCCAGATGCATTCTTTTGCTGGAAATTCCAGCCACCTCGGCTATCGAAGAACCAGAGGAGCAGGTCAGGAGTGCAAGTAGTGTAGCGGCTCGAAGTGCAATTTTGGCCATATACGGGGAGATAGTAGTTCGTGGTGCCGATATCTTCGTCGTTCTTGAATACCATCTGGGTCGTCTTCGAATTCGGCCATTTGCGTTCGCGAGCAAGAAGATCATGGCCAGACAGGTTGTACTGGCCATCATGATTACCATAAGTAGATGCCCACGACAAACCACGCGAGACGAGAGGCTCGACGATACGATCGATGTAGTGGGTGCTGTTCGCCAGGAAAGTGTCATCGCCTGTGATCAGATCGCCATTTAGAACTACGAGCTGCTGGGATTCGGCGTCCAGGACTCGGTTCATGACGATGGTAGTATTCTCATCTTGGACCTCACCCCACCCAAGCCATGCGACTACCAGGCGTCAGCAGTATTCCAGTGGATGTTTTCAAGATAGCAAGTACCCTCGCCGGTGTGTAGATCTTCAAATATGCTGATCTGGAACGAGCCATTGTTGGTGAAGCGCAGTGGCTCTTGGAGCTTTGAGTGCCGTGGGAGGACATTTGAGAAGGCCCAGCCGGCAAGGGAGACTACGACAATAGAATAAGCAAACATTTTGACGAAGCGATACTTCTCTCGCCTGGGAGCAGCCCATGCTGGTGAATGCATGATTTATAATATTTCCCGGCAGACCAGAGTTCGACCTCTGGAGCCAGGTTACATCGACTGTGGATAAATCGCGTGCAGAGACACATTCATCCACAAAGCCTGGAGTTCCAATGGTATCTAGAGTGTTGATGGGAGCATTGGATGTGTGGGATAGATGGCCAGTCGATCGTTGCAAGTGGCCAGGCTTAGGCGCTAAAAGGAGATGGCCGTGGGATACGAGATATCATGCCCCAGCAGATCTGGCAAAACTCTCGTTACACGCAGAAAGTTCCATAGACTTTGATGGACTGTTCAGCAGTCGAAGGAACATCTAACAAATCCAATGTGTGAGGAAGTGGAAATGGTTCAAACACGCCAAACCGTGCGTCCCCCGGCGTGGAGGACCCGAACATGACATCACTATATGTAAGTCCCCCATCTCAGCTCTAGTTGTGCTTTGGTTGATTTGCTTCATTAAAAATTGGCAGCCATGTCTCTAATGAGCCATTATCTGCCCCGCCAGCTCATCGATTTCTGCTCTTGCGCTGTCTAAAGTCACGCGGGTGATGTAACGTCTTTATGCAGCCATGATTATTGGAGACATTTATTGAAATTATAGGGTAAGGGTTGACCGTCGTTTGCGTTCTCAGTTCGGCTGCACAGTGTGTTTGTGTATCACACGTACAACGTGGTCTGCTATGAGATCGTGGTCGTTTGTTGGCATAATCACTGGAAACATCAAGTAAAGCCGATCATTTGAGATGAAAAAAAAGACTGAGCCAATCTACTTTATTGTGTAATTGGAGTGATTGTTACATTCGGAGTCGAAGATTGCTTTCGCACAGTAAGCCGAGATATCCGACTGCCACCGAGTTGTTGGGTATATTCAGCAACATTTGATTTGATCTGGTAAGACTATATCCTGTGCACTAGAGTCTGCGATGTTCCACGCCAGACGATATGGAGCATATGAAGGGTTTTCGTAACCGATTGAAGAAGTAATAGCTATTGAAGTTCGCCCTCATGTCCGAAGTTCGGCTCGAATGAGCGACATCGGCTGAGGCTGGATCTGCAAGCATACGTTGGTGTCTTGTAGCATGGACTAGGGAGGAAGCTACAGCATCAGCGACATCAGTTCTGGGCTTATAGTTACGACCTGCCATTTCGGAATGTCTACTGCCATCGATTCCGAGACGATTTGTGCCGCCTGTCCGCCAGCCGTCGCTCAACCCTAAAGTGGAGTGCCAACACGGCAGCTGGGCTAATGTCATTGCCGAAACTTGACCTCAGCTCGACTGCCGATAGAGGTCTATTGCGGGCACACGTAGGCTCTACCAAGGGTCCATATACCTATTCGTTGCCCCCTCTTTCCTCGAACCACTCGTCGCGTGCGCTTTGATTGCAACCTCAGCATACTCCTAGCTTGCTTGATCAAATATATTACCACGTCCACCTAAACAGAATAGCGGAACCATGGGGGAAGCCAGCACGGCGCCCAAAGATGTCTTCGATCTGCGTATCGCGATCATTGGAGCAGGTGAATGATTTGCCTGCCGTTGTCCAAAAACCAGTGCTGACTGCTGTAGGAATGGGTGGTCTCGCCACATCCCTAGCTCTGGCCAAACAAGGCTTCAGGCAAATTGATGTGTATGAGTCGGCTTCAAATCTGGGATTCGTTGGAGCAGGTATCCAGCTTGCACCCAACATGGCAAGGATTCTTGACAGATTGGGAGTTTGGAAGGAGATTGAAGCGGAAGCCGTTGACTTGAAGGAGACCAGCATTAGGCGTTCGTGTGGCCCCGAAACATGCCAGTGGGGAACATCAGCTGATTTGAAGAATAGAGGGTTCGACCAACGAACAGCTTGCTCACGTTGATCTCAACTACATCCGCGAGACCTATCACTACCCTCACATGGTGGGCCACCGATCGAACCTTGCCAACTCGATCTATGAGGGATGCAAGAAGGAGAAAGCCATCAACTTCTTCTTCGCCACGGCCATCGACTCTGTCATTTCCTACGGTCCCACGCCTTCGTTCAAGGCAATCCCTCGCAAAGGTGGTGAGCCATACACTGTTGAATGCGACGTACTCCTTGCAGCCGATGGCGTCAAGTCCGTTGTTCGCGATCAGCTTCTCAAGCAAACTGGCGTAGATGCCAAGATCGTCGACACAGGACAGGCAGCTTACCGCATCATGCTTAGACGTGACGAGATGGAACACGACCCGGAACTGCTCAAGCTCATCGACAGCGAGGCTGTCACACGCTGGATCGGTCCCAAGCGCCACATCATTGCCTACCCGGTGTCCAACAAGAACATCTACAATCTCAGCACTGTCCAACCCGATGTCAACTTCGCCGCTGCTCCTTCAGCGACTTATACGACCCAAGGCAGCAAGAAGGAGATGATGAAGGTCTTCGACGACTTCGACCCGATGATCACTCGAATGCTTGACCTCGTCAAAGATGGCGAGGTGTGCGAGTGGAAGCTCCGTGTACACGAGCCGCTGCCATTCTGGACACATGATCAGACAGCACTGATCGGTGACGCGTGCCACCCGACACTACCACATATGGCACAAGGAGCAGCACAGGCAATCGAAGACGGTGCCGTGCTAGGCGTGGTTCTCTCCAAGCTTCCCGAAGCCACTCCAGAGGCGATCAGGAAGGTTTTGAAAGTTTACGAAGGCGTCCGCATGGACCGGGCTTACCAGCTTGTCGAACTTGCTGCCGCTAGTGGTCGGTCGTTGCATCTGGGCGAGGGCGCTGCGAAGGAAGAGAGAGACAGACAGTTCGCAGCGCTCAAGGAGAAGAAGGGCGGTGCTGTACCTGACAAGTGGGCTGATGCTGATGTGCAGAAGCAGACTTACGGCGAGGATGTGATGAAGACTGCGAACGAGCGTTTTGACGAGCTCTATGCAAAGGCTTGATATGTATGTAAATTGAATATATGATGATGACATACCGGCTGTGTTTTCTTCCGTACATGTGCTTTGTTGGCATGCACGATAATAGCTTGGTTAGGTGGAAAGATGTCTCCCTAAGATAGCATATATTCTGCCCAACTTGTGGTTTCAACGAGTCTCATTAGGTCGTTTATTCATATAATGCGCGCTCTAAGTGCAAGGCCACTCGTCAGACTCATATCCTCGACCCAGCAGTGTTCTGGCCAAACTCGTTCTTGTCTAAGCGGCCAACAAATCCCAGCACTCGCTGCACAAGGTCCTGTACCACACTATCAGGGTTACCATTGAAGTTATGGCTAGCACCAGGAACGACTCCTCCGTTTGTGTCATCAATACTCGCGCCCGCATCCTTTGCGACGTCTGTCCACCTCCTCACCAAAGCCTCCTTATCCAGACTCGATGATACGTTTTCTTCGCTGCCAGAGAACAGAACCAGCACAGGAGTCTTCGCGGGCAACTTCCCGAACGATTCCTTCACTCTGTCCACATCGAAGTCGCTCGAAAAGAAGTCATCTGCGCCTCTGTGATCTGGTCCCGGACTCGCAATATCCACCCATCTCCTTGCAGACACGGCAGTTCGACCGAAGACCGGGCTCGTGAATTTATTCGGAATGATATCCTTGTCCTTCTTTTCCCTGCACATGTTCAATGCCAGTTGGTTCGCCTCATGTAGAAAAGCTTCTGGCAGTTCAGCCGCAAGAGCCTCGCGATCAGACACCGGCGCTTGCAACACTGCACCGTCCACATGTGGTCTCTTATCCGCCCCAGTGCCCGTCAGGTACTGCATGCAATCTTGACAGCCTGTGGAGTGTCCCATAATGACCACTTTGCCGTTGGGACGGCGCTCCTTAAGGTACGTTACGATCTTAGCTATCTCGTCGGCGTCGCGTGCAATGCTGCTTGTACCCCAGCTGTTGCCGGTAGAGCTGAGGGCGGCAATGACTAGAGACCATGTCGGGCCAAGCGATTGGGCGAGTACGTATGGGTATGCGACTGAGCCGTATGAGTCTGAGAGGCCGCCGATCCAGACCAACGTGTTCGTATTTTGGTTTGAGGTCAAGGGCTTTGATGGCTCGAAGGCGGAAACGTTGGGTGCGATGAGGTGGAGGGAGCCTGGGTGGGAGTTTGGAGAGGCCATGTTGTGTTATCCTTGGCAGATATCGTAATCAAGATCAAGACCAGGTAAGGTCAATTGCTTCGTCCAAGGTACCTTGTTGAAACGAACGCATGGCGAGGAAATCGGCGTCCAACAACAACCACTCCACTCCAGTAATTGCGTCATAGGCGGGGTCTTCGTTTGAACAAGATTACATGTAAAATATGTACCATTCAATGCATACCTTACGCCTTTTTCACATTATCATGTACATCTTCCTCCTCAGATTTTAATATACTGTCTTGACCCAGTAATGTGAAGCTTGTCCTAACATACAAGTTGACGTTCAAGAAAGAACTAATCAGTCGGTACCCACATCCAAGCGAACCTTCAACAAGTCTTTCTGCACAATCTTATCCTTCATGCCAACCAACTCCTCCATGTCCCAAGTACATGAGACATATCGACTTGCAAGCCAGTCGCGCCTCTCAGCAGTAAGCCATACGAAGGTGTCTGCCGCGAGTGCGGGTTGATCGATAAGCACATGGTGAGCGGCCGTTGGCATGCCACTCGAGAGCTCGGTCATGACTCCACCGGGGTGCACAGCGATGCTCAAAACTCCTTGCCCGCCATATTCGGCGTTGATGAATTCGGTGAAGCGAATGAGAGCAAGTTTGCCACTTTGGTATGCGGATCCTCCAGGCATGAGGATGTGAGCTCCGACAGAAGACACGTTCAGAACTGTCTTCAGTCCGTCATTCTTCTTGAGGAGAAGAGGGATGGTCGCACGGACAACCAAGTAGGCACCAAAAGTGTTGACTTGCCAAGTCCTCCACCACTCGTCTGGGTCTGAGTCGGCAATGTTGTTCTACAATTGTATTAGCACAGAACTCCATGACTTGTCTCAATTCATTTCACCTACCCATTTCTCGAGGTATCCAGCATTGTTGATAACGATATCAAGGCTTCCAAAGTCCTCTTCGATCCTGGCAGCAGCATCGCTCACACTCTGCTTGTCTGTCACGTCGAGCTTCAGCGACAGGATCGTAGGCTCCTTACGGCCTGCCTTCTTTGCAGCCTCCTTCATTTGCTTTTCGACATCCTCCAATCCTGAGCGAGCTGCAATGGCGATGTGCGAAGCGCCTGCGCGTGCGAAGCTGATAGCGTTGTCTTTTCCTAGTCCCTTCGATGCACCAGTGACGAGGACGCTTCGAGTCGAGAGGTCGAACTGTTCCGGCTTGACAAAGTCATAAGTGTCGTTTCTGATCGTCTTGGTAAAATCAATGCCGCTGCTCTTCTTCTGAATCGTTGGGTTTTGGGACATTGTGGATCCTGATGTTTTTTAAGCTTTAGGCAAGACTGAGATTAGAAGTATTATGAACGGAGAGTGGAAATCGACAACAAAAAGACACAATACTTAGGACTCCCCTTGTTTTATCGCAAATATTCTGAAAAGCACATCCCAGTCGCACACAGACTCGTCACCTCCGTGCCTTTTCCGTGATGTCGTTACATCATACTAAGCGGGAGATCCACTTGCTGCTTTGTAATCTCTGTTTTGGGCGGCATTGCTATCAACCGATGCTGTATCTTCTTCGCAAGATTGTTGGTCTGGCGTGTCTACCCAGGTACTCGTGGATGATGTCGCTCAGTTGGAGTAGGAGGAAGAAGTGCTGTGCCTTCGTCCAAAACTTGCAGCAGAAAGCGAGCCGAGGCACATCGCCACCAGAGACTCAAATCCCCGCCAGCCCCTGGGACCTCACTTATTGCCGCAAGCGAATACTATTACCGACCGACTACACCACGCATACATATGTATAGAGCTTTACACGCTGCAAGTTTGAGGATCCACTTGTCTCTTGTAGTTTGCATCACGTATTCAGAATCTAAAGGGTCAGACACCTAATAGTACCAAGCAACATGGCGCCACCAACCCTCCAAACACCCTTGTGTGACCTGCTCGGGATCAAGTATCCAATCCTCCTGGCTGGAATGGCTCGTACTTCCTCAGGCCCTCTCGCAGCCGCTGTATCCAATTCTGGAGGCCTTGGAACGATTGGTGGACTTGGCTACACCCCAGCGCAGATGCGCGAGATTATAACTGAGCTGAAAGCCAACCTCTCAAGCCCTGACCTGCCTTTCGGTGTGGATCTCGCTCTTCCTCAGGTTGGCGGCTCAGCAAGGAAGACGAACCATGATTACACCCACGGCCAGCTTGATGAGCTCATCGGCGTTGTGATTGAGGAGAAGGCGAAGTTGTTTGTCTCTGCTGTTGGTGTGCCACCTGCGCATGTGATCAAGCGACTCCACGAGGCCGGCATCTTGATCATGAACATGGTCGGCCACCCAAAGCATGCTCACAAAGCGCTGAAAGCCGGCGTCGATATTGTGTGTGCCCAGGGTGGCGAAGGCGGCGGACACACCGGCGATATCGCGACCAGCATCTTGATCCCATCGGTAGTCGATGTGGCGAGACAATACACAAGCCCTTTGACCGGACAGCCCGCCATGGTCGTTGCCGCAGGCGGTATCTACAACGGCCGCTCTCTCGCAGCCTCTCTTTCATACGGAGCTGTAGGTGCGTGGGTTGGCACACGCTTCGTGGCCTCGAAGGAAGCCGGCTGCAGTCAACTACACAAGGAAGCTGTTGTCAGCGCCGAATTCGAAGATACTCTACGAACCCTGGTAATTTCTGGTCGCCCACTGAGAGTGAAGATGAACGACTATATCCGCTCATGGGAGGTGGACAGGCCGGCTGAAGTGAAGAGGTTGTGTGACAGTGGTATTGTCCCGCTCGCGCAAGACATGGAGCAGGACAAGGAGTTCGACATACCTTTCCTCATGGGCCAAGTGGCAGGATCGATTGAAAAAATCCAGCCGGCGAAGGAGATTGTGGAGGAGATGGTGACTGAATGTGTACAGATCTTGAAGGCCCAGCAGGCCTACCTCGGCGGCAGCAAGAGTAAGCTCTGATGACACGGTATTGCCGAACGGATGTGTATTAGCAAGCTTAATATGAGTTTGATTTTACTTACCATGCATAGCTCCAAGTCAAGTGAGAAGCGTCATTCGTTGTTGGCAGCGTCGAGAGCAACAACACAGCAGCACAGCGAGCAGAGCAGAGCAGAGCGACCAGCGGATGTTAGCAACGTTTTCGGGGATGTACTCACTTGTGAATTCCTGGTGATCGTTGTGTCCAGATGACGACGTTATTGGAATGTGTTCCGATACTCACAGGGTCACTCCCAAGAAGAACGGATCTCGCCTTGTCCATGATGTTGCATGGGACTGCCGGGTGCCATTTGGTGGACCAGCAGTGAGAGAGATTAGCATTGGCGTGCGTGTTTGTCACAACTCCCCCTCCCCGACCATGACGGTCGCGGGCGAGCGCTACTTATACCTTTGGCACGCCATACCCACCGACCCGCCGTAGCTCAGCGGGAAGGGGCGGCTACTCCGTGTGCAATTCATCATTTGTGAATGCAGCAAGTAGCAAAAGCGTCATTGACCAGGCGACTCTGTTTGAGCCGTCGGCCTCAGCTCTCAAGCGAGGAATCGGGGTACAAAGACCGCTCGCTACAGGAAATATGCCAAAGGATTACGTCCAGTCGTCGTTGTCGCGCGGGAAAGAACCCCGGGATCGCTGGAGGCTTTGCTCAACAGCTACCAGATTGAACCGGGATGGTGCCCGTAAGGCTCGCCGGCCTGAAGAAACGGGGTCACCGCAATGCCCCGGATGGTCGTCGCCATATCCGCTATTTGCGGGACTGCATCTAGCAGTGAGTGGACTGCCTGAGCAATCCCCTCTGGCCTAGTCAGGAACCGGATTGACATCGCAGGCCACGGGCGAATGTTACTTAACCCCATCGGCATGCCATACCACTCGACCTACGTAACGCTCGGAAGAGGGCGCCCGCCACCATGCAGCAGGAAAGCGTCATCGGCCAAGGGCGTCGTCATTGCAACGCCTCGATGCCTCTGCTCCTAGCGAGGTTTCACGCCGGAACACCACTCGCTACAGGCAATGCCGAGGGACATCGTCAATCGTCGACCGTAGGTTTCGGTTTTATTCGGAGGCAATGGTCGAGTTGTGTCGAGTTTCGTCGGTGTCGCCGAGTTCGTGCTGTCGCGTCGGTGTTGTCGAGCTGCGTCGGGGCAGTGCTGATGTCGTCGAATTTGTCGGTTGGTATTTGGTCGTGATTCGGTGGTCGAGTTCTGCAGACAGTGTTAGTAAGAGTGTTCTGACGGCTCGCGATGAGCCGCCGGTCGCTTGCTGTGCTGTGCTGCGCTGTGCTGCTGCTGCTACTGGTGTTGTTGCTGTCTGGTGTCGGTCGTAAAGTTGGTGGTGAGCGTGCGAAGGTTGAGGAGTCGAGGAAGAGCAGGAGCTTTTGTAACGACAAGAAAAAAGTGGCAGCCTGGAGGGGTGATGGCCTGTGCAGAAGCTATGCTGCAGTTATCTGTCAGTTGATGCTCAAGTGAAGAGTGAAGTGAAGCCATGAAGCGTTCAGCCTCTGCGGCCGATGCTGGTACTACCACGATTGCGCACGTCTTTCGCTCCGAGCTAGGTGCATGGGCGCTGTGTTGTTTAATCTCGTTGAGACGCCACCTTTGGCTTTGTTGTATGTGTCTGTTGTCTGGGTGTTTGAATGGTCGAATTGCGTTTCTGCGGGCGAAGTTTGAGATGTTGCAACTCACTGAGTTGTCAACAAACATCGCTCAAACCCTCACTCATTGAGTGGACTTCCAGTCTAGCTCTTGGCGGGGCAGACGCGACGGAAGAAGCGAATACGTCATCAGAACAATGCATTCATAGTACATGTACACAAACAACTGGATATCGTACACAAGAGCTGGGTATCTACGCCTTCCACCGCCATTAATCAGCAAATCTAAGCAGCCTTATCAGCCAACTCCTTGGCCATATCCTCAACCTTCCATCCATTCGCCTCGTCAACGAAAGGTTTCCTCGGGCCAAGCAAGACGAAGTTGCCCTTGCCTTCTCCAAGACCTTTGACAACGTCCTCGGCCGCCTTGCGGACATCCTCTCTGCTGACGTCCAACAAGCGCTCTCTCCTCTCCTGCTCCATCTCCTTGGTCACACCGACCTCGAAGCGACTGAGACCCTCGGCGCTCACGCTCATAGGAGCGTCAATGCCTTGGAAGACGGTCAGCTTAGCCTCTTCGAGTTCCTGCGCTGACCACTCGCGCTCCGCGGCCCAGCGACCGGCATCCTTCATTACGTTCAGAGTGTTTTCGGGGTTAGGATCGCGGTAAGAGGACAGTGTGAAGACGCCGTTGACAGGACGTGAGTACGCGAAGGCACCGTATGCGCCACCCTTCTCGCGGATTTCGTGGTGCAAGTGCTTGTGAGTGAGGAGAGCGGCGAGGAGGGAGTATGAAGCGCCACGTGGGTCGACGTAAGGCACAGTAGGCAGACCGAGAGCGGAGTAAGACACCTGGTAAGGCATGTTGAAGAATGTGTGGCCGCTAGAGGGGTATGTGGCGATCTGGTTGTTGAGAGCAACCTCAGGTGCTGTGAAGTTGGTCGCTGAGGTGGAGTTGAGGAATTGTTTAAGCGCCTGCTCGTTGGGGCCAGTGGCATCGGCACCACATGTCAGTGCAACACGAATGTTGTTCTTCATGCTGTTGACAGCTGTGGCTTGGATGACCTTGAGCTTCTGAACAAGCTCTGCCATAGCCTCAGGATTCTCTTCGGCGGCAGCAAGACGAGCGATAAGCTTGACCTGTGTCAGACCGCCAGTCTGTTCAGCCATCCTGCCGCTGGGCTTCAAACCTGCATTTACGTACATGGCAGCGTACATGTGACCGCTGCCAGCAACGGCGTCCACAGCACCACTGGCACCGGATTGAAGCAGTTCCCTGATCATCTTGTATGCCTTGGGTGAGTCGAAGTCGGTCTCGAACAGCACAGTCTGCAACAACTCGTACATCGCAGGGACGTTACGGTCGAATGCGTGACCAGACAGGCTCAAACCTTCCTCGGCACCTTGCAGGTCGAACGGCGATCCGACTGCATGGTAGCCAACGTTCACGCCACCAGTCTTTAGCTTGATGAGATCTTCAAGCTCCTCCATGCTCTTTGTCTTGGTGCCGATGCGCATCAGACTGTCGCAGAAAAGCGGAATGAGCATACGGAGCTCTTCGGGCAAGTCCTTCAATGGAGCAATAGCACGGAAGTAAGTCATCTCGTTGGTAGGAGCCTCTCGCCACTGCACCTTGGCGTGATCGACTGAGCCATCGCGCAGCGTGATATCCTTCTGCTGTCTTGGGATATCGCTCACGTTCAGCATGGGCAGGCAGTCGTTCGATTGGAGACGACCGGCATCTTGCTCCTCCACAAGATCAAGTTCCTGCTTGCGCAAGAACTCGTAGGCCTTTTCAGCATTGCCGTGCTTCTCAGTCTCCTCAGCGATCTTCTTCTGGAGACGATCGGCCTCTTCTGCGACAAGCTCTTCGGCAAACGTCGCTGATGGCTTCATTATGTAAGTGAGGTTGTTCTCTGTGAGCAGGTACTTCTCAAGCAAATGTTCAAGGTAACGCGGTTTGGCAAGGTTCTTCCTGAACTTCTGTACGATGCTGTTGTACTCGAGGGAGTCGAAGGGATCCTTGCCAACGAACCATGACCCTTGAACAGTGCGCACAACGTTGATACCAAATTTGGCGGTCTTGTGCTTCATTGCGAGTTCGAGCTGGTGGAGTACACCCTCAACCTTCTGTTGATCAAGACCGTTGGCGAGCACACCCCTAAGTTCATCCATGATAGTCTCCTTGATCTTCGGTAAGTTGGCATCTGAGACACCGTTCAAGCCGAGAGCAAAGGTACCCTTGGCGGTGTGAGAGTCGTAGCCAGTGTTGGGTGAAAAGTCAGTTCCGAGTCCAGATTCCACCAAGGCGCGGTACATTGGTGAGCCGTAGCCATCGATCAGGAGCGAGGTAGCGACGTTCAGAGCGAATGATTCTTGGATGTTGTTGGTGTCGCCCATGGTCCAGGCGATCGAAATGCGGTTCTGTGCGTCAGGCGGTGCCATCTGGTCGACAGGTCCATCGACAACAATCTCCTTTGGACCGTTGGCCAACGACCTCGGCAGCTTGTTCTCCTGGTTGACCTCAATCTTTGTAAACCTGTCCAGTTCCTTTCCAACGATCTCGAGGTGTTCCTCCACTGGAGTGTTGCCGTAGGTAAGGATTTTGCTGTTGCTAGGGTGGTAGTGCTGTTGGTGGAAAGCACGAAGCTGCTCGTATGTGAGGTCGGTAATCTTCTGCGGCTCGCCGCCAAAGAAGTTCAACGACGGGTACACTTCTTGCAGCCAGCGCATGTAGTAGAAGTATGTCGCGTCGGAGAATTGACCTTTCATCTCGTTGTAAACGACACCCTTGAAGACCAGGTCCTTGCCAGTCGCATCGGCGGGCTCGGCCGGGTTCTCTGGTCCGATGCGCCATCCTTCTTGGACAAAGTCGGACTTCTTGAGTAGTGGGTGAAGGGTAGCATCAAGGTACATAGTCATAAGATTACGGAAGTCCTTGGTGTTGGTCGTGGCGATCGGGTACATGGTGTGGTCAAGAGTGGTGAAGGCGTTCATGAAGTTGTTAAGAGAGCGAGGAAGCATCTTGAAGAAGGGGTCTCTGATTGGGTACCTACCTTACCGTCAACATGCATCCTATAGACGGGTTGTCGTCCTACCGAATTGCTTACTTCTCGCTGGAGCACAAGGTCACATGTTCGAGGATGTGAGGCACACCCGTCGCATCTGGCGGGTTCGTCTTGAACCCAATGCTGAAGACATTGTTCTCATCGTCTCTTGCCACGTGCAGGTAATCAGCGCCAGTCTTGTCGTGCTTGAACAGCAGCGCCGACAGTTCCAGCTCCGGCACGTGCTTGCTTTTTTCCAGAGTGAAGCCATGGATGCGATCGCCCGGCTTGGGCAGCGAGTCGAGCACCGAGGCGTAGTGGCGGCGAGGACATGCGGCAAGGCGCTGTAGGCGCGAGGCCGATGCTGACGCTTGCAGGCGAGGAGCCATCCTCAGCGCTGAAAGCATCGTGAATATGAGGGGATGTGGAGTGAGGAGGGAGGAGGAGGAGGTTAGAGTGATGATAGCAGGCCCATGTCTCTCGCCTATCTACTACTGACTTGCTGCAAAGTCATGTCGCATGTGCCAGGCAGCGCGGGCGGCGATGTGGTCCGGGCGAATCACATCCGTCTCATCACCAGCACTAGCCCGCTCCGACTTGCTTGCATGCCTCAAGAGCCTGCCACCAGTGACCTCTTACAGGCCAGCACCAGCACCCGCATCCGCTACACAGCATTACACCAGCACCCTATACCCGGCATACACAATACTGCATACTCGGCAATCATACACGCACATCTGTTCCTGGCCACTGGCGACCTCGACACGCGCTGGAGAAACACCGGCCGACACCATCTGGGGCCATCCTCCTGCGCTGCTGCATCTCGCCACGACTCCTCGGCAACGGAGCCTCTAGACAGCATAGATCGGACGCAGTCACACGCGTGACATTTTCACAGGCATAGTTTGCGCGCATTGCCCGCCGATGCAAGGACAGCGCCTCCTGCAAAGCCTGCTATCCATCTCCGCTTGATCACTCGGGAGGCTTCCTCCGCGCAAGAGCGCATCGAACTTACCTGGCCGGCGGATACGGACTGCAATCTGTGACTGGGACACCGTAGAAGGCAGACATGGCGGCCGTGGCCAACCAAAACCAGCAGCCGCTGCCTCCAAGCAGCAGCGCACGCAACTCACCCGTGGACTACAGCCGTGATGCATCGGCTTCGGACACTTCTCTTCCTGCACCTCCGCCTCCTCCCAGCAACGCGCCCGCGCACAAGGGGAAGGCAGGCAAGGGCAAGAAGGCGGCAGCCAATTCTGGAGATCCCAATGACGCGCACAAGGCTTTGATAGCTAAAATATCGCAACTCGAGGCTTCGAGTACGGAGACTGCTAAGGAGGAAGGAGAGATCGAGGCCGAAGTTAAGAAGGCGAACAGAGATCTCAGCCAGCTTCTCGGCACGATGGAACCGCATAATAGCAAGATCGATATCGTGCAGCGCAAGTACAGCGAATTGCTAAGCGACATGAAGCGAGTCGAGCGGGAGCACATCAAGGCAAAGAAGCGGGGAGATCAATTGCAGAAGGAGAAGGAGGAAGTGAGCAAGAACCTGACCAAGGAGAAGGCGATGAAGGACAAGTTGGAGAAGCTCAGTAGGGAATTGACGAGGGAGAACAAGAAGCTGAAGGAGGACCTGAGAGATGAGAAAGAGAGTGGAGGGGACCGGAACGAGGAGCTACACCGTAAACTGGAGAACCTCGTGCTGGACGTTGAGGAAGTGATAATGGATCGACGAGCGCCGGAACGACAATCAGCCGATCTCGAACAGGACAAGCTGTTCCGCGAAAAATTTACCAGCTTCTTACACCAGTACGAGCTACGAGAGCTGTACTTCCAATCAATGCTACGGACAAAGGACCTCGAGATAGCGTACCAGATGTCACGGCACGACCAGCTTAAAAAGGCGCAGGAATCTGAGCTGAGCAAGAGCCACCAGTTGACTCGCCAGGTGAGCACCTTCAGTCAAACCGAAAACGAGCTCCGAGGGCAACTGAATGTCTACGTGGAGAAGTTCAAACAGGTACGTTCCGACTCGCTCCAATTAACCCCATGCGCCTTCACGCGTGCCACATGCATTTTGCTACATTCACAATATTGCTGTACGTAAAGGTAACTGACTGACTCCGCAGCAGGTAGAAGACACGCTAAACAACAGTAATGACCTCTTCCTAACGTTCCGCAAGGAGATGGAAGAGATGTCCAAGAAGACAAAGCGCCTCGAAAAGGAGAACCTCAACCTCACCCGCAAGCAAGAAGCTACCAACAAGAACATCTTCCAGATGGCGGAGGAACGAAGTCAAAGTCAGCAAACGATCGATCGCCTCGCGCGCGAGAACGAGAAGCTGAAGAAGCTTTGTCGCGCTATGCAGTCTGGCGGCTACGGCATGGCAGGCGGTATGGCTGGTGGTCATGATCCCAACGCCGAGTTCGACGAAGGACTCGAAGGCGAGACGGAGAGTGAATACGAAGACGAGGAGTACGATGAGGATGAGGAAGGCGAGTACGAAGAAGATACGGAAGAGGAAGGGCTCGACGTCCAGCAGCAGCATGCACAGCAGCAATTGCAGCAACAACAACATCAACAGGCAAAGATGTTTGGACCCGCGCCGCCACCTCCACCACCCGTGGCACAACAACAAGCGCTGCCGAACGGGAAGGCACCGTCACCGCAACAGCCTAATGGCTCGGTGAACGGCACGAGGCATTGACGATTATTGTTCACTGCTTGTATGTATATGTGCTACCTTTACCTGTGAAAGCATCCAACCCGAGGCCACATTTCTCACTTGCTCCCTCCTGCTCGCTTCAAGCGACGTCAAAAGCAAAAGCGTAAGTCTTGGCACGCCTCCTCGCCTTTCACAAGTCCACCTTCCCACTCTCCTCCCTCCCCCCAAAAACAGACACAAGCGCAGCGAACAGATTACACGCCCGCCACAGCATCTCCCATCATGCCTTTCACGGGGCTAGGAGTTCCCTCCACTGTGGCGAGGTCACTAGCATCCAGCTTCGAGCTGGTTTTGCGCGAGATCAAACGCCTCTATCCTGACCTTTTGGCTGCGAACCTGTGGCTCCCGTATGGTTCGCGCTGGGGAAGGGATCTTGGTCGACCTACGGCTATTTTCAGACCTGCGCTATCGTGAGCTAAGATGCGCGGACTAAAGTCGCGAGGACATTTCTTTCCATTCATGTGTGTGCATGTATCGTGGGGTGGGGTTTCGTGAGAGTCGGAGGTACTTCGTGCGGCGAAGATGTGCTGCTGACTGGACTCGGTGCGGTGCTCTGCGGTATGGCTGCAGGTAGCAGAGCCTAGCATCGAATTGCTGTCACTGCACTGTGTATATGAGGAAGATGGTACGTCTCCCACATCAGGGTTCGTGTTTGGGCTGCGTTATATAGCTTGTTTAGGATGAGAAAGCGATTTCGTTGGCCGAATGTTCCATGTTCGTGCGGCCCGAGTGTTTACATACTGCGGAACATCTCTTCGCAATTACAATGTAAAACTAGTCGTACGTGGCGAAGATGGCCTTTACTCAAGTAGTCACAAGATTGGCGCTCATGGTTGATTGTCACCTGAATCCACATTCATTTACAAAAACGTGCACTATTCTCTAGCACAATCTCTTCGCACATAGAGAGATGGAGACTTTAACCGTCCGAGTAGCAATGAGAATTGACTGTTGGTATAAAGCTGCACAAATATACCTGTGAAGGAATAACCAAACACAACTGTCCTCTTGCCCGCCATATCCATCTCGCGCCATCAATTTGACTCGCCCCGCGAAAGTCGCGTCCTCCAACGCGTTCCGTGAAGCTAGTCTCCAACTACTTCACCGACAATACTTCTATCCCAGACCACTGAATACCAGCAGAGATGGGTAAACTCAATGGTGCGGGCGAGGATGCCCTGTTGTCTACACCCACGTATGTCTCATCAACATACAATTTCTACCAGAACTAACCCACCGCAGAGACCACGAACCTCCCACTCTCAATCGCACACCCTCACATTACAATCCGCTCTCTAAATTCGCTCTCCCGAAAGGCGAAAATCGCCACTACCAACAACAATATGCCGACATGTACTTCGCGCGCCTGGCGCAGCTCAAACCGGTCGTAGACGCTATCGCAGCCGAGTCTTTCGACGGCTTCGAGATCGGAGGAGAAACCGCGTCGCGCGTGGACAGAGTGCTGGATGTGCGGCAAGGAGAGCTATGCTGGGTCACCGGAACTGTATACATGGAGCTGCCGCTCAAGCCGAACATTCTGGACGACATTGGAAAGGAGCACTGGATTGCCGCACCACCGCCTCGAGTCAAGTTCCTCAGTCCTGGTGGAGGGGATCAGACGATGTTGGAGGATGAGTCGGGTCGGCTGAGGTTGGTTGGTGCTGGATTGAAGGAGTTTATACTGGTCACGGGTGCGATCATCTCCGTGTTGGGCACGGAGAATGCAGATGGAGATTTCGAGGTGATTGATCTGAGAGTGCCTGATCTACCAAGACAGCCGCAAAGATGGGAGAGAGACGACGCCGCAGATGCTGAAGATTCAAAGAAAGCAGCGAAAAGAGAGAAGGCTGGGAAGGTAGCCATCGTTTCTGGCCTCCGGATGTCTGGAGACGAGGGTAACACTTTGGGACTGGATTTGCTTGCAGAATATCTTCTTGGCGAAGCAGCATCAGAAGAGGAGCAGAAGGATACCGCAGAGATCTCACGACTCATCATCGCCGGTAATTCTGTCAACGCCGCTCCAATACCCAGTCGCGACGATTTGGCTGAGAAGAAGACGAAAAAGTACGGCTACGACAGCTCGGCGTATAACCCAGTACCCACCGATCGCTTCGACACTTGGCTCGCAAGCATCCTCCCCTCAATACCTGTGACACTGCTCCCTGGTGACGCAGATCCTACCTCGATTGCTCTTCCACAGCCACCTATCCACCAAGCGATGTTCACGCACTCTCGCGCATATATGGAGCTGCCCACTTCAGGCCTAGTGGGTAGCTTCGACTCTGCCACCAACCCATACGAGTTCGACCTCGATGGCTGGCGCTTTGTCGGTTCAGGTGGACAGACTGTCGATGATGTCTTCAGATACGTACCTGGCGATGAACGACTAGAGATGATGGAAGCGATGCTAAGGTGGCGACTCTGGGCTCCAACGGCGCCCGATACGCTGTGGTGCTACCCGTATCAGGATGGTGACGCCTTTGTTATGAAGGAATGTCCGCACGTCTTCTTCGTCGGCAATCAGCCAAAGTTCGAGACCGTTCAGGTAGAAGGCCCGCTTGGACAGGTCGTGCGAGCAATCGCCGTCCCGGAGTTTAGCAAGACGGGCCAGGTCGTTCTCTTGGACCTTGAAACGCTCGAAACCGAGGTGGTGAAGGTGGGAATCTTCGAGGGTTGAGGAATGAGCAAATCTCGCTCTTAAAACATTAATCGTGGCATTGCGGTTCGCCCTCAAGCAGCTTCTGGGGTCACCTAGCCAGCAGATCTGTCAACAAGACAGTTCTCACCAGAAAACTCGACCAAACCCTCAAGACTGGTCCTGAGCAGCATGAACAGCGAGAAGTCGAGGACCTCCGCCGAACTTCAGCGAAGACTCATGAATGAGCTCAATCGCACCATGACAATAGACTCGCTCGCATAGAAGCCTCCAGACATACACGATACCAAATGCCACCCGAGCCTTCCAACACAATCCGTGATCACAACTTTCCAGAATCTACCGGTGCAACAGTCGCCAGGTATAAGTGCACCCGTCCTTGTCAAAAGAATTCATTGTTTCTTTTCCCACTAATCCCCGTAAAGCCAAAGGAAACCATAACGGTGATCATTCCCACATTCCGATCATACTTATACTTCAGTGACCTACGACACCCGGCATCATGCCATCCAGGCGTGGCTGCGGCAGCTTGCCCATGGTGTTGACCATGCTGGTCCTTTTTCTCGCCAGTGTCGTTCACTCAGCGAACGTCACCGCACCGAGTTGCAAGACCAAATTCAATTCTACCCTCAAAATCACAGTTATTCCAGATCCCCACCACGTCCGTCGAGACGACACACCACTCGATGCGGGTCCAAGTGATGTTGCCCCGAGATGCAAAGGCAAGTTCAACTCTACCGTCAGTGCTGTCAACGCTACGGTGCCCAAGGTTGGTCGTATTCGCAGAGCCGGCAAATCACCAGGAGGTGCATCATTGGACTCCGACAACAGTAGGGGCGAGATCTCGGATCCACCACCACCAGCCTCAGAGGCCAAGTTTGGTCATATCCGCCGATCCGAGCCTGACAGTGGTCTTGAATCGGAACCAAGTGTCGGAGAGGCATCCATCGACTACCATGACTACGTGAACGAGGGCATTGAGATCGCGCGGTACTTCAAGGGTTCAGATGAGGAAGTCACCGCTGCTCTCGTGGCGACAGGCCACCTTGACCAAGGCGAGCAACTTGCAAGCCGCTTCACGGAATTCCAGTCGCTCAGAGACAGCGGCTGGAACATGCGAGACGAAACACCGAGCCTGATGAGCGACTTCAATTCATTCGCAGCTTTCGGGACTGCACTGAAAAGCTTGAAAATATCGGACAAGGCCCGCCCGCAAGGCAAGCAGGAAGCCACCAAATATGAACATACGCTCCAGTGGATGGATGGGAGCGTGTCGAGGGAGGTAAGTCGACGTTCAGCAACCTGTGGCAGCTCTGCAATAGCACACTGACCAGTACATACATAGCCCATTGGCTCTCAGGCGCGATTCGGTTTCGTCACCGATCCGGAGGACGCGTGCCTAATTATCACAACGGCCTACTCTACCCAATACTGGATCGATGAGTTTGACCTAGACATACAAAACGGCGCGGTCTCTCCACCACTCTCTCACAAGTCCGACGTAGCCTTCCTCGAGTGGCAGCGTGCTTGCGAAAAACATAACGCCAACCCCAAAGCCCTCAAGCACATCTTCATGTCAGTCATCACGACACATGCGACGCAGCAGATAGTGGACGAAATCTACGCCGCCAAAACGGGATTCCAATTGACAGGATGGGCCGATCTACGGACTTGGAACCAGAGGATAACAGTCGAGCCAGATACTGACGAGTACCTGGCACTTCTCGCTTCAACTCAGGTCAAGGGGATCATGTGGATGCTCCTCCAGCACCGGGAGCAACTGGGCAAGAAGACTATTAAGAGCATTTCTGTTTTCAAGGACGACGTTACTGGCGAACCGGGATATGATGCTTTGCACCGAGGGCCTTCGATTCATATTGAGCTAGAAGATGTTCAATTGGAAGGTACGCAGTCGGGAGGTGTGAAGTCGGGGGGTGCGCAGTCGCCGGGTGTGCAATCGGCTCGTGTTCGCAGAGCCGACAACTCACCAGGAAGCGCATCGTTGGAATCCGGCAACGAGGAGAGTAGCGAGTACAGCGATCTGGATTTGTCCGAAAAATCACGAACACCACCGCCGCCGCTGCAGACTGTCGACTTGGCACCCTACATCCAACAGGGCGCACTTGTTGCAGCGTACATGCGGGCTTCTGATGAAGAGGTCACCGCCGACATCGTGAAGAAAGGTAAGCTACAGTCAGGAGGACGGATTGCAAGCCAGTTCACAGACGTGAGCGCCCTCAAAACCAGTGGCTGGAACGCCCTCGATGATGACCTTGAGAATATGTCACAAGAAGTTTTTGAATATATGGTGCCTTTTACCGGTGCCCTCCAGAGCTTGGGGATCTCCGACGCCCCGCGACCGAAAGGCAAGAACGATGGCACGAGTTTTGAGCATACGATCCCGTGGGAGCACAACCGCCAGCCGATGAAGGTAAGTGGATTTCCGGTTCAGCTAGTGATTCTCTGTGACAACGAACTGACTTGCACGTAGCCTGTCGGTCGAGGCGCTACGTTTCAATACATCATCGATTCCCCAGACGCATGCATTATCATGCTCATGACCTACTCCACGCAGCACAGGATCCAGCAATACCATCTTGCTCCCGAAATCGTGAGCCCGCCCTTGTCTCACATGTCCGACATGACGTTCCTGGCGTGGAAGGGCATCTGCGCGAAGTACCAGACGGACCTCAAGTCCCTCAAGCACATCTTCATCAGCATAATCATGACGCCCGAGACGCAAAACGTAGTGGCCTCCGTCATGCAGAACATGGGAACGCCCATCACCGATCGCGAAGACGTTTGGAACAACCAGCTCCACGGGTGGGAGCAGAAACTGACATTCCAGCCCAACAGCGATGAAGGGAAAGCGCTTCACGGCACCGTCCAGATCAAAGGAATCATGTGGATGCTCGTGCAGCACCGCGCGTCTCTGGGCCAGAAAGCCATCAAATCGATCAGCGTTTTCCGAGGCGAGAGCCATGGACACACTTCTGGGCCCACCTTCTACATTGAGCTGGAGGATGTGGCAGCCTCGACGTGAGGTTGTGATGACGGGTTGGCGTGGCCAAGATTTCTTTTTGAGATTGCTCACCATTTTGGGTCTGGAATTGCTGCTGGGCGGCGATTTTGGCTAACATGCTGCCTGCGTCATTTCCCTTGTCGTGAAGTTGCTTCAGGATGACGGATGGATCTTCCTTTATGCGGTTTGATCACCATTCTTATGTGTGCTTTAGATGTTCCCGGTTGGAATACTGCATGTGCTGGAAAGCTCGACCAGCTATTATGCAAAAATAAAAAACTACCTGAAGCTTTCTGAACTCAAGTCTCATCTCCCCACGTGCCAAAATCGATAACTTCACTTTCCAGCCCGTTGTAACCGTCAACACATTCCGCTTACCACACTCAGAAAAGCCTCAAGCCTAGCGATGTTCCAATTTCAAGAGGAGCAAGTACATGAATAGACCGTGCAGAGTGTCACTCCAGTGACAGGACATGAGAAGCACGAAGTGCTACACTCTCCCATAACCATCACACACCTCGACACGTACACATACATATCACAAGCACGATATCTTCACAGCCTCGCAATCTCAACTCAGAACAACAACAATGACAAATAGTGACTTGTAAAAATTGCTTGTTCGCCATTCAAGGTAAGGACCGTGTTGGGAGAGAGACATAGAGAGTAATCAGAATCCCGCAAAACCCGGCCGATTGAGCCACAAGGTCCGCATCGCTGCCCAGGGGAACCGAGGGGAAAAAAAAAAGACAAAGGAAACACAGAGATAGAAGCAGCGATATAAGTAGGACGAAGACCAAAGAACAACGCTTGCCCGTGGACTTCGAGGAGGAGGGAGGAAAATCGGTTGAAAAGAGAGCTTCAAGCGCTCAATTGGGAAAAAAGTTTCTCTGTTAGGATAGGAAAAAACACACTCGATTTTGCTTGAATGGGGGGTAGTCATCTCGGGATCATCCGAATGCAGCCGCGTCGTTCGTCACCGTGGGCCTCCTACTGAGGTAGTTCCCTTCTGCCGTCGTTTACTTGCAACGCCCAATGTCATCCTAGCTGCAAACGTAGCAAATGCGCTCGTGCCACAGGCAACGAGTCGCTCATGAGGTTCGCTAAGAAAAGAGATCGCAACGCTTAAGAAGCAGGGGCGGCCTCAGCCTCGGCGGGGGCAGCAGCAGGCTCGGCGGGAGCAGCCTCCTCCTTCTTCTCCTCGGGCTTGCTCTCGGCACCGGTGGCCTCCTGCTCGGCTCCGTCAGAGGAGGTCCAGAGGGTGAGGTTGTCACGGAGGAGCTGCATGATGAGGGTGCTGTCGCGGTAGGACTCCTCGCTGAGGCTGTCGAGCTCGGCAATGGCGTCGTCGAAGGCCTGCTTGGCGAGGTGGCAGGCACGGTCGGGCGAGTTGAGGATCTCGTAGTAGAAGACGGAGAAGTTGAGGGCGAGACCGAGACGGATGGGGTGGGTGGGAGTGAGCTCGGTCTGGGCAACGTCGGTGGCGTTCTGATGAATTTGTTAGATATCGTGTCTTTGAAATCGTGCACCGAAGTATAGGCACCAACCTTGTAGGCGTCGTGCGCGGCAGTGGCGGCAGACTTGCGCTTGTCGCCAGAGGCGAACTCGGCGAGGTAACGGTGGTAGTCACCCTTCCTGTGATCGCGTTATCAGTAATTTATTCTGATGTAGATAGCGCAAAGCTTATTTTTGATGCTTCAGCGACGTACATCTTGTGGTAGAAGACCTTGCTCTCGCCAGTCTCGGCCTTGGGGATAAGGCTCTCGTCGAGGACGGAGAGAACATCCTCGCAGACCTTCTCGAGCTCAAGCTCGATCTTCTGGCGGTACTCGCGGATGATACCGACGTGCTTGTCAGTGCCCTTGGCCTCCTCCTTCTGCTCGATGCTGGAGATGATGCGCCAGGAAGCACGACGGGTGCCGACGACGTTCTTGTAGGCGACGGAAAGGAGGTTGCGCTCGTCGACTGTGAGCTCGCCACCGATCTAGATGGGTGAAGTGTTAGTTGATTGGACGGTGGGATATCGGGCAGCGATCGCGCTTGAGGGTCGTGTGTCGACAGTGCGGGCGGGCGTTTGCGGGTGAGTGTACCTTTGCGACTTCCTGTTTTGATGTCAGTCATGGTGTACTTTGATGTTTTGCATTCTCAGGACCGGTGTCTGCTAACCTTCATGTAGGTGACCATCTCTGTAGTGGAAAAATAACATGTCAGCGCGCGTGTCCCGTGTGTTCATGTTGTTTATCGCGGGTGCCTACCATCGTAGCGCTCGGCCTGCTCGCAGAGCCTCGCGAGGAAGGTCTTGCTGTAGGGCAGAGTCAATATCGCGGCGCTGGGTTATGTCATGGTCTCGTGGTGCTCGGCGGCGTACCTCTCGCGCTATAGGAGAAAATCAGTCAGCATAGTTCTTGATGGTGCCTCGTGACGGAGCTCAGAGCTTTCGTTGAGGACAGCAGATCGCACGTGAACACAAGCGGTCTGCGGAGGGATGCTCGCAGTGGGGTACGCACCTCAGTGGCCATTTTGATAGAGTTGGTCGGGTGGGTGGATGGAGGGGATGCGGTATGTGGTGGTGTGTCGGTGGGGTGGGGTGGTGAGGCGGAAGAAGGCGGTGGTGGTGTTGAACAGGATTGGGGGGATTGATGGTGGAGTAGGTCAGGTAATGTTTGTCTCGTGTCCTAGGGCGGCGCTCCCGCCTCGACTTATGCCCAAACACAGCTGCCCCACTTTCGCGCTGCAACTGGCCCAAAGGCCCTCTGTTTCTTCAAGCTTCTGTGCGTCCCGTGACGCTAAGTATTATTAGCCCGTGGCCCTGTGAATGCGCAGCAGTATTCTAGAAGAACCATGGGCACGCGGTGCGCTGTGAGTATTGCAGGCACGCCTTCATTTCCTTCCATCGACACAGTCATCAGCCAGAACCCCTCGAACCCCCCTTCTTCCTCTCGCTACAACCGTGCGAGACCCCTGAGCTGGTCTGGCAAGCTAGCCTCGCCTCCTCATGTCTCAAAGGCGCAACGTCACCTCACTGTAAAGACGGGATGGTCAGTCAGATATGGTCTTGACACGAGCGAGTGAAAGATCACGGCCACCAAACTCGGTGAAAGCAGCTACTGCAAAGAATTCATCTCAATGGCTGTGGATGATTCTGGCCAGTGAGGGTTGAGGCCATTGCGTCCTTCGTCATTCAATTGCCATGAGACAGCTTTCAGGTGAAGTAGAGAATAGCATAGACGGCTCCTGGCTTCCAATTGCTCAGTCTGAAGAAGAAACTCATTGGCTTGGGAATTCTGATAATGTAGACACCAATAGTGAAGAGTGAGATTGGTGTCAGCCTCAGCACCAATGACCAGCGGTCTGTTATCACTACTATGGCCTTCACAAGAACATGCGGGTGGCATTCAAGGCAGTCAGTAGCAGGAGAGCTTCTCATGGTATCTTAATGTCCAATGGCACCTAGCTACATTCGCCTTGCAGAAAGCAATGGTGCTGCTTGAATGAGGTTCCATCTCGGTAGCTCTACTAAATTCCCTTTCTAACTCACTTTCATTCTCACATCAGCCAAATCACTTACATCCTGAGCAGTTACTTCCGCAGTCACTTCCGCAAGTGTCATTGGTCGACAAGTCGACAAGCTGTTCACGTGCTCGCGTGGTGGCTGCGTGGCGCGACTCTGCGTGTCTGGCTGAGGCAGTCACGGCTCTGGGTCGCGCCTTCCTGCATAAGACAAACGCTCCCAGGCACCAATACTGTCACCAACAACAACTGCACTTCGGTCTTTCACTGCCACCTCCCTCTTTACTCTCGCGCCCTCCCACCTCGTTAGCATAAAAGCCCATCTACATTGCGCTGACGTGCTTTCACAGAACAACCAACACCACCGCAACACCAAATACCCTACCACAACACCAACACCCTACTGAAACAACAACTCCAACACCACAGCACGCCAGAGTGCCCGCCGCGATGCAGCGGTACACCGTCACCATCATCAACGATACAGGTGGCGGCCGTCCGTCCATCCTCGTTCCCTTTCAGCCATCCTCACTTGTCACCGCATTCAAAGACGAGATCGTCAAGCGAGCCATCAAACAGAACCTCCCAGTGACCGCAGAAACTCATGACCTTACTTTACGCCTCCAGAGTCAGACTGGCCCTACCATTGACCCTAATGATGCCTTGTCTGATGTCATACTCGACTCGGAGAGCATCTTTGCTGTCTTCTCACAGCGCGACACCACAGTCGGAGGCGTGACAGTCCCTCTGCATGCTAGTGATGCTTCTGCAGAAGAGTCAGCTACAGCTGCTGCACACTCTGCCACTCAGCCCATCAAGGGCGATGCCATCAGTATTCGCGTCGTAACACCAGCTACCGCGAAGCAAGTGCGTAGCTCACTGCCGACATTCGCCATCTCGGTCGACGCGACCCTCCAGCAGCTGCACGAGCAGGTTGCTCATCATTTGAAGCTTCCCGTCAATTTCGAGAAGAACGCTTCCATTGACGAGTGCAATTGCTTGTTTGCCCGCAAACTCTCAGACCATCACTCCTCACATGCGACTACATTTGTCATACATGGTAAATCTATTGTGGAAAACCTCCTGGTAGTCGTGCGACCAAAGCCAGATGATCTTCGCAACGCACTCCAGACGCAATTCCGTGCGAACTTCGAGGCAATCAACAAGGTGCACTACCTTGGCGGAGAGCTCGATGCTGAGGGCAGATACACACGACTTCCCGTCGTCGCCTTGTGTGCCAAAAACCGCCATGTCCCAGCTTCTGCCCGCGTTGCTGAGCTGCCAGATGAATCCGATCAACCTTGGAGCAAAATTCTTGACCTTCATACCACCGAGATGCCAATTCACACTGCAGCCATGTCGAAGACCATCAGTGAGACTGGTTTGCTCGGTCTGTGTGTTGAGGGCATCCTCGACATCTTTGCTGTGAACAGAAGCACTACGCCTGTCTCCAACGTTACTTGCGCTGGCAAGGGCGCAGTCTTCCGTAACAGGGCATACTGGTGTCCAGGAATCAAGCAGACTTATCGTGGCGTCGCCATATTTCTGGCATCTCTCAGAGTGACTGCCAGCCTTCTGCAAGACATGGAAGATGATCCGGCATCTTATGACGCAGTACTGCATGCTGTTGACCTTATGCTCTCTTTCCCGCCGGCCTTGAGAACTTTACATCTTTTGGGTCAAGGCAAGACTCCTTCACCCAGCGAGTGTGCCGCCTTGAGTCACAGCTGCTTCCATACCCTCGAGACCTTCATGCCGGAAGACCTCATTGGAGCTACACGCCAGCGTCTTTTCGAAGGGAGCCGACTTTTGTTCGGATTCCTGCTGGAGAAGGCGAGGAGCATCAAGCTGCACGACTCCCAGCTTGCTAATCCACAAAAGTGGCCTTACCTCGGTGCCCTCCAAGTCGTCGAGACACGCGATAGCGTTACCAATGAGCCTATCTTCGAGCCAGTTTCGACCGAAGTTGGCGTTGTCGAGCGGGCGTACTTTGATGCATTCTCACAAGAGGGCGTCCTATCCTCGAACACAATGCAATCTGCATTGACGCAAGGCCATGTTGAGAGCACGATGTTCCGACGCGCCGTGCTTGGAGGCGGCGCTCGTGCGGAGGTTCAAGTCTTATGCCACGATCTGCTCGTTGCCAACTACACGTACCAAGACGGTGGCAATGCCGCGCACGTGATGTACGAGAGTGAGCTCCATGACCTTCAGTATCTTGCTGAGCTTTGCGGACGCAACAAATTGTCGGTGCATAGACCAAGTCAGCTTACCTCTGCCGTCGCACCATGCCTGACATTCGATCGCGAAGCTCACCTTGCTGTCTATCTCGGTGAACAGGGATGCAGTGAGCCAGGACGCTCTTCACTTGTTTTTCGACCCCTGACTGGCGTTACCGACACTCCCGACGCCGCTGTGGTGGAACAGTTGATTGACCCTATCATCAAGTCTTATGAATCCGAAGGCACGGCTGTGTTCGACTCATACGGAGGTGCCACTGTGCGCAAGTTGGAGGCGCCCGACGAGATTCTCATGTTTTGCGTCGACTGCAGTGCAAGTATGCGGCAAGCCACAGACTTTGAGGAGATCAACGAGATCGAAGAGGAAGGCAGCGGCGTCTTGCAACCGACCGTGGAAGGCGAATATTTCGCTCATGCGAGATTCGAGGACGTCAAAGAAGAGCTGTGTAAGCATGAGAGTTTCATTGACATGGTTGCCATCGTCGCGGCTTCACCAGAGTCTCAACGCCAAAATGCTGCAACACATGTTCTTAGCATACTCAACAACATCACTGCCAATCAACTGTCACACCAGATGAAAGCGGTCGCTCGTATGCGGCTGCAATTCCGCTACGGTCCTGCGATCGCCCTCAACCAGCGTACTCAAGAGATGAAGCGTCAGAAGGCATTTTACGCCGGTCTTCGGACCCATGAGCAGCAGGTGAAGGACTTCCTCGTCTATCGTGCTGCAGTCCTCACGCCCAGCTCGGTTCGGTGGACCTGGTCCCCCGGAGACGACGTTCCAAGCTCTTCCGCCAATCACTTCAACATACCAGCGCTCTCTGATCATCTGACCGAGATTCCGGATGAGTTACTTTGTCCGATCTCGCATGAAGTCATGACAGATGCTGTTAGAGCATCTGACGGACACAATTACTCGCGCCATGCTCTGCAGCAGTGGTTCGCGATTCGGAAGTCGTCCCCTCTACATGGCACTGATCTTCAAGACACCTCGATGTCGGAACAAGGCGATATCATTCGCACTGCCTTGCAGTGGATTGAGGGAGCGGGCTTGGTCGGTACAACCCAGAATACAGGAGAGGAGCGCCCTTCAAAGAAGCGTCGATCCACTTCTGCCACAGACCTCATCACCCTCACCTTCCACAGTCACCTTGGCGGATTTACACGCCTTGTACCACGAAGTTTGAGCCTCTTCGATCTGTACAAATTGGCATTCCGCGGCCTCAAAGCACGCCACAACATGTTCCAACTCGTCCACTCTGTCGGCAACCGGGCAATCGTTCCATCTCCTCTCTCAATCGGCTCTCACGGACTGCAGGATGGAGAGGCCATCACCATCCGTATCGCTGAGGATGCGGACACCGGCAGTCGTGTTTCTCACCACGGGATTGCTTCTGGGGACCTGGCACTCGTGAAAGTGTACGGTTCCAACGGCAACTTGGCAGTATCCTACTGGGTAAATAGATACAGCTCGCAAAGCACGGCATCTGTCCAGTGGAAATACTGGCGGGCTCTCTTTGAAGGCTCTCAGCCCACACCTTCAACAAGCCAACCCCTCGAGTTTTGGACCGACTTACAAAGCAGTGGTGATGGGATGTCCGTGGGATACCCGCACCCTGACTCCACAGAGCGTTTGGATCTCTATCTCAATAGAGGTCACTGTTTTGGCCACCTTGGCCAAGAGGATGTGCATACCGACCCCCAAGGATCTCGCGACCAGAAGTTGGTCCTCAAGGTCCAACTGGTCTCTCCTCATGATAAAGCTAAGGAGAACATCCTCAGTCGACTCGACGTTCTGAAGCAGATGTTCGAGGCGTTGATCAACAAGATCTTGGCTTATGGATACAACAAGACACACATCGGGCTCATCACATTCTCCTCCAAGGCGACAGTCGCGATGCCCATCTCGCACGTTGTCGAGAACTTCCGTCGTGCTACCAACGGTATGGAGGCCAAAGGCGACACTGCGTTGTTCGACGCTCTTGCACTTGCTGAGGATCAGGTGTCCGAGTATGGCGCCAAATACCCAAATGCTAAGAAGAGGATTATCTGCATCTCTGACGGCAAGGACACCAGCTCGGGCCCGAACACGGCTGAAGGCGTGGCATACAAATTTTTCCATCACGATGTTGCTCTTGACAGCATTTGCTTGGGCGATGAAGAGAACACTATGCTTCAGGCCATTTCTGACACTTTGGGCTGTTACAAATTCGCTCCGTACTCCCTAGCTAACGCCCTGGCCATGTGCGAGCTTGAGTGTGTTCTCTCTCTCAATGATCGTCCGGACCTGGAAACCACTGCCCAGAAGACTTGGACTCGTTCGGAATTCCTGGCTAGCTTCCTGGGCAGGGTGAAGAACGTGGAGCCAACTGTTGTGGATGAGCATACCTTGCCACCCCACAAAACGCACCCCAATCTCAATGACAGTTTCATCTCGCTGGCCGATGCTTCTCGCGTTTCTGGAGGGCGTATCACGAACGTGGCCAATAGCGCCCGCTCGAATATGAGAACCTTACGCCTCATGAATGAGATGAGGCAGATCGTTGCCGGAGGACCGAGCGCTACCTACGATGTCTATGTCTCTGAGAGCGACATGGCCTTCTGGCTCGCCATCATGCAAGGACCGAGCGGCACCCCGTACGAGGGAGGTACCTTCATGATCTATCTCCACGCCGAGGAGCGATACCCAGCATTCGCTCCTAAGGCTCGTTTCGTCACGCGCATCAAGCACCCTAACGTGTCTCTCGAGGGTCGCATCTGCCACAGCATCTTCGGGCGCGACTATACCACCGACACGAGCATGACACGCTTGCTGGATTCTGTCTATGGCATGCTGCTCCAGGCGGAGACTTCCGACCCTGTCAACACCACCATTACGCTCGGGTACCATCACGATCAGGTGGAGTTCAACGACGAGGTGCGTGAGTGGACACGCATGTATGCCAAGAGGACTCGCGAGGATTGGAAGACCACTCTTCTCGAGGGCAAGGATTGGGACGAAGGCAGCGAGAACGGAGGAGAAGACGACGAAGGTGATGACGATGAAGGCGAGGGCGACGAAATGGATGACTGAGAATCAAGTGATGCTCGAGACTGGTTTGCTTAGTGAATGACGCTTGATGACGGGGATGAACACCTGCCTACTCGGCACCACGAATGGCTTGAAAGAAGTATGTAAAGTAGCTCAATGGAAAAGAAAATGTGTGCAAATTTTTGGTGTCCGTCTCTTCTCATAGGGCAAGTGTTGACATCTCAATGGCAACCTGATCAGTTCCACGACGGGAGTAGATTACCGTGCCGTGAGCCGCACCTGCGAGAGCGGAAGGCATTAAATCGCGACTTCTCTCAAATGTCGTATGATGTTGCATCCCCGCGCCCAATTCTTTCTCATTTGTCGTGAGGGACAGCAACGAGCGTCTTATTAGTGACACAAAGCACCATCTACTGAAGACGAGTGATGGTAGCAGCATACTGGGTTATTGAGAACTCCTTCTTACAATTCCCGCCATTTGAGCGTATCTCACCGGCGGAAGTCAAGGATTTCGTGAGCGGGCATTCCTGTGTCAGCATATGAGTCTTTGAGATGATTTCGCACCTTTCACGGCATCCCAATATATCTCAGTGAATACGGCTGCTTCAAGACTCTTGCTAGATCACACCAGTTTGACCAATCAGAAACGAGACCTCCTCGTGATTAGTATCTCGATTGAAAGGGCAAGTATATCATCGTTCTGCGCGTGACGGCAGCAGCGCGACGATCGCTGAAGAGAATCGCTGCTCAACGGTCGAACACGAAGAGGGGCTTCTCGCCATCAAGCTTCCCAAGCCATGTGCACAACATCGGCAAACAGAGCCGCACGACCATGCCTCTGGTTCCAGACCAAGAAACGCAATCACACGTGCCGTCAGCCACACGCGCCAAGCTGGATAAACCTTTCCGGTCGCCCTGCCTCCCTCTCAGTTCTCCAGCACTTCGAAAGCGCACCCCCACGGGGAACTTTGGAACGTCGAGGTGCCGAGGAAGCTTGTGCATGCCCTTATGCTACTCCATTAACCCCTTTGGGCAAGGTAGGCATACAAGCGAGGCAGGCAACCAATCTCCTGTCCAAGGCGAGCAAGGGTTGCTGTTTTATGCACAGCACTTGACAAAGATGACATGCAGGCTTGCCGGGCGTAAGGTATCGCCGAGTTCACGGACGCGGACGAATGCATAGGTGCGGTTTCGGTTGAGGTGCTTTGATTTGGGGGAGATTATGTTCTTCTCTTCTGGTGTTTACAGAAATGGTTGGAGCTTGCTTGCTTGTTTGATGTGTGGCGAACTCTTGGAATTGGACTGTAATCGTGTGGGACTTTTTCGGACTGCGCGATAGAACTGACTCGACTACTCCGGTAGGTTGTTGACTGTGATCGTCAAGCGTTTGGCAGTGTGAAGAGGGTGCTAATGCCACTGGTCAGATCCCCTTCACCCGAATATGTCTGACCCAAGCAAGGACGAGCTTCGCGGCCAGGATACGACAATTAACGATGGAGAACTGGATCCTGTTACAGCAGAACCAAGATCTGGAGAGAAGGCCGGCTCGAACTCTCGGCCTGCTCAAGTGAACACGAGTAACGACAAGGACCTGGAAATCAAGCCTAGCAAAACCTCATCCACCGTCTCCCTTGAACAGAGAAGCACACATGATGAAGAGAAAGGCCTACCTGCCGACGACACTCAAGCCGAAAAGGAACCTGCAGTCATCGACACAGAGCATGATCCTAATATCGTTGATTGGGACGGCGATGCAGATCCTGAGAACCCACTGAATTGGTCTGCGAGGAAGAAATGGTATGATGTTCTCGCGCTGTAGTTTTATGCAATACTAACACCTCGCCAGGCTGAACATCGGAGTCCTATCAGCACTCACCCTCCTGACACCTCTCGGATCGTCATTCTTTGCACCCGGCGTACCACGTGTGATGCAAGATTTCAACTCCACGTCTGAAATCACAGCAACATTTGTCGTCTCGGTGTACGTCTCATCTCCTACGAATATCCATCAGACAGTCCATGCTGACCATTGCACAGCTACCTCCTTGGCTTCGCTTTCGGTCCAATTTTGATCGCGCCGCTCAGCGAGCTCTACGGCCGTCTGTACATCTATCATGCTTGCAACTTGGGGTATCTCGTCTTTACGATCGCTTGTGCTGTTGCGACGAACATGGAGATGCTGATTGTCTTCCGGTTCTTTGCTGGTTGTTGGGTATGTCCACTATCTGCAACGATGACAAGAGCTCGAGCAATGCTGAAGAATTTGACTCACTAACACTTCGGTTGCAGGGCGTCGCTCCAGTCACGATCGGAGGGTAGGTTAAGAGGTCGTCGTCTACTGTTTGATGGTTCCGTTTACTGACTTCTGATAGTGGCACGGTTGCAGATCTCATGCGTCCAGAAGAGAGAGGGCTAGCCATGAGTCTCTGGGCAATGGGCGCCCTCTTCGGCCCAATCCTTGGTAATTTATCATCATCCACGGCCAACGCGCCCCAAACAACCAGCTAATAATCCTTACATAGGTCCCGTCTGCGGCGGTTTTCTCTCCGCCGACGCAGGCTGGCGCTGGATCTTCTGGGTCCTCGCCATCGCCATCGCCGTCGTCTCCCTCGCCGCCATCTTCACCATAAACGAAACCTACGCGCCCGTCCTCCTCGCGCGCAAAACCGCGCGCCTCCGCAAGGAAACCTCCAACCCTGCCCTCCGCTCCAAACTCGAGCAGAACCTCACTCCAAAGGAAGTCTTCGTCCGCGCCATCACCCGCCCGACCAAACTCATGCTCTTCTCGCCCATCTGCGCCCTCATGTCGCTGTACATGGCCGTCGTCTACGGTATCCTCTACCTGCTCTTCACGACGTTCACGTTCGTGTTCCAGGAAGCGTATGGCTTCAGCGAGTCGACTGTCGGGCTGACGTACATCGGCCTTGGGATTGGAAATTTCATGGGCCTGGCGGCGCTGGGGTACAGCTCGGACAGGATCCTCAAGCGGCTGACCGAGAAGAATGGAGGGAAGGGCAAGCCAGAGTATCGACTGCCGCCTCTGATTCTGGGCGCGCCGTTTATTCCCGCTGGATTGTTTGTGTATGGGTGGACGGCGCAGAATGCGAGTACGGTGCATTGGGCCGTGCCGTTGTTTGGGACGCTTTTGGTGGGCATTGGGTGAGTTTGTCTTCGTCTACTGGGTTGTGGCGTTTGGTTCGATATGTGGCTGACTTCGATCTTTGTTCCCAAGCATGATTGCGGCGTTCATGGCTGTGAACACTTACCTGATCGACGCTTTTACGATGTACGCTGCGAGCGCCATGGCGGCAAATACCATTCTCCGATCGGTAAAGATCTCTTTTCGACGATTAAATATGTCTAGACAGGTTGGCTGACAGTAAGCAAAGATCCTAGGTGGGGTGTTCCCACTTTTCGGTTTGCAGATGTATAATGCTCTTGGTTTGGTAAGTTGCAATGGATTGTGGCATGTTCTCTGCAATCGTGAGCTAACATTTGTGCAGTACGTCTCACGGGCTTTGTTGATTCTTGGAGACCTTCTGAGCAATACCTGCTTGATCGTTCAATTCGACGCAAAATACCGTGGGTTGATTCTTGATCCGGAATAATACTGACAAATGTATTCTTACAGGGGCTGGGGCAACAGTCTTCTAGGCTTCGTCAGTTTGGCGCTGTCAGCAGTTCCCGTAGCTTTCTACTTCTACGGAGAGCGGCTACGGACCAGCAAGAGGTTCCAAGTGAAATTTTGAAAGGGTATCTGGAACGATCGTAATGAGTTTGGTCGAGCGACCCATTGTCTTGCTATGTATAGGGTATCGAAACGCCGTTCAACTCCCGTGAAAGTTCAGAAACTCCGTTTTATGATCGTCCGACAGACTCCATCTTGCATGCAATGTCCTTTTACGCCGTCCTCGTGAGCAGCCGTTCGAGCATAGGCAGAGAGACCCGTAGTTGTCTCGTATTGTGGCAGATTGCGTACGCCGCGATCCGTGAGCCATTGCAGCCGATTCGCGAATTGCCCTTACTTTTCCGTCCGAGCAAGTAGATAGCAAGCAAGCAAGCGAGCAGCCATCTATCCTCTCGCTCGTGAATTTTTCAAATCAACATTACTCCATGCCAAACACTCCCTCTTCAACGAACACCCATCTTGCTCTTCCGTTGCAAGATTTTCTTGTTCCTCCTGTCAATATCCTTGCCAACATTCCTCTTGCTGCCGATCTGCTTCGCCTTCTTCTCCTCCTTCTCATCGACAATTGTCAACCAGTCCTCGGGCACCTTGCCCTCGGGGTTCTTGCCCTTGTAGCCATACTTGGGCTTCCACTCCTTGGCAGCGTCGTCGTACTCGAGCTTGCCGTCGCGGCGCTTAGGCTTGATGCCCTTCTTGTCGGCGAACTTCTGCCACTTGGTCTTCTCCTTCTCCTTGGGCACGGGCTTCTCGCGCGGCAGGTGTGTGGTGGGTGCGGGGAGGTTGAGCTGCAGCGACTGGTCGTCGTCGGATTTGGTGATGGGGCAGAGGGTGATCAGCTGGTTGATCAGGCCTTGGGCTGTGTCGCGAGCGACGGCGCGGAGGGTCTCTTCTTTGTTCTCGGCGAGTGAGGGCAGCGGGTTTGGGTCGTTGCAGAGGAGGGTGCCGAGGTCGAATGTGAAGGGCTGGGGTTTGGGTTCGAGGTGCGCCATTTTGGGAGAATGTGTGGTTGTTGTGTGGATTGGGAGTGGTATTGAGAATGCGATTCTGGCCAGGCGGCTTTACTTTGCTTGCCTTCGCTGAAAAAGAAGTCTCAGGCCGAGGCGGGAAATCTTGGGGTAGGCGCTAATGCGGCGGGCTGGCTAGGGTGAAAGTCAAATTGTGCGAGCAGCTTTGCTTGATGATGCGCTGTGCACTTGTTCCCGCCAACTTCACTCATCTTGCCCTGAAGGCTATTCGAGCTATAGTCGACTTTGTTCTGCGGCAGTCTTGTAGTGATGTCTTGACTTCAAAGCAATCAGTCATACCCATCTCGGCCGTAAACGCCTCTACACTCCTGCAACAAGGCAGTTGCATGACGATCGTAACACTGCCCCGCCGAAGGAACACCTTAGACCTTGCATGTGAGCTGCCTGCTCGACTGACGTCTAGCTTCAAATAACGTCCTTCAGCTCCTTCACAGCCTCAATCGTGACACTTAAAATCTGATTTCTGCTGTTCCATTCCTTATCTAATTCCCTAGACCATATCTTGCCTCCTACTGGGCCTCCACAACTCTATCAACAACCCACCTAAACATCACCATAACCAAAATCACAACTCACAATTCACAACATCTCCAATAACAGCAACAATGGCTCCCGCAGTAACCCCCTTCAACCCACCCCTAGGCCCTCAACCCGCCAACCCAGCCTTCTACTCCCCCGAACCCACGACCCTCCAAATGAAAGAGAAAATGCTCTCCCTCTCCGGCGACGACTTCACCATCACCACCGCCTCCGGCACGCCCGTCTGCAAATGCAAAGGCAAAGTCTTCTCGCTGCACGGCACCAAGTCTTTCACCGACCTGCAGGGCAACGAGCTCTTCACCGTCAAGAAGAAGATGCTCGCCATCCAGAAGAGTTTCGTGTGCGAGAGCCCGCAGGGCTACAGCTTTGAGGTGAAAGGGCACTTCTCTTTTGGCAGCAGCAAGAGCAGTATCCATTTCGCGAATGCGGCAGATGGGCAACAGATTGAGCTGGATTTGAAGGGTGATTGGTTTGATCGTAGTGCGACGATCACTTTGCAGGGCAGGCCCGTTGCTGAGGTGGCGAGGAAGTTCTTCAATGTGAGAGAGATCTTTGGGGATAAGCAGACGGTGAGTTCTTGTTCTTCTGATTCGGTTTTGGCAAGTCGTGTGCTGACCCTTCATCTATAGTACTTTGTGACAGTCGCGCCTAACGTCGACCTCACGCTCATTGCTGCTATCTGCGTCTGCCTGGACGAGCGCGAGAACGAAAAGTAGAAGGCTGTGTGAGGGAGCAATGGTAGTGGAGACTTCGCAGGAGGACCTTGTTAATGATCTACCAAAGTTGCCAAACAGCTTCGATAAGGCTAATGAATGATTCCACGACTTAACAAATAATGTCTGACAACTCAAGCATGCTTGCGTCCTAATGCAATAGACCATAGATTACTCGCAGCCATTCCAATGCATCCGAAATCGCCCTTTTTTGATTTCAAGTAGTCGTTTCAGCGACTTGCCAACGGCGTCAATGAAAAGGGAGCAACCCGCTGAACACATTGTGATAAAGTCTGCCACAATCATCTAACGAGTTGCCCAGACCTCATTCGGCCACTAGCTGTCGTGGACCACCCATTTCGCACAAGATAGCTGAGCTGAGCGTTACAAACCGGCACGCCAGCAAGCAGTTGGCGCTGCCAGCTTCCATATCCACCTTGATCGGCCAAGCCATCCCAGCAACTATCATGAAGTTCATGCCCAACATGCGTCATGGGCCATCACGAGTACTCTCGCTTTGAAAACGATCATTTGCGCGGGAAAGGGGGTGTTAGAAGACTGGAAGTGCAGGGTGGCAGCGCTGTGATTGAGCGACTCGATCGAGGCATGGGTTTAATGGCACACACCGAGTCCACCAGTCATCTCGTGCGGGCAATCTTTTGTGTTGGCTCCATGACCCGTGCAGGCAGACTCGAGCGTTGATAGGCGCCCTCCAACCTGTATGCATGGATTGCTTGATGGAATTCATCTCGAAGGCGGATCACTGTCTCGACATGCCAAGAAACCCCTCCCGAGATATGCGACGAAGGATGCCGCCGCTCGAGGAACTGGAGAAACTATGAATCCTACAGACAAGTAGAATGTCGTCACAAAAAGGCCCGCCTTCCACATGGTGGGAGTCTGCGCGCCTTGGGGTATGCTAGTGCGGGTCGAAGGATGGTAGACTGGCAGCGCTTCCAAGGATCGGCAGGAATTATCCATGGTCAACCACCAATTTACCCTCCGCGTTGTCGACCGCGGAGCAGTAGATTCTAATTCAGTAACAATGAGGCTTAGTCCAGAGGCACAGTATCATGCCTCTTCACCATTTTTGTGGGTCTGCGCCGATCGGGCGTGGCGTTGAGCCGCTCCCCTGCCGCCGCCGCAATCCTTCACGGGCCTTGGCGATTCAGGTTTAAACGTCGGGTGCCACTATCAACTACCTACCTCCATTAGCCAAAATGCACTATGAGAATTCATCGTCACCAGTTCGAGGATAAAGCCACGCCATCAGGTTGCACTGGTCATCCGTGGATGCTTTAAGGAAACAGATCTTGACAGAACAGCGCACAGAATGAGGCATCCTGTACTGACCTGCCAAATACATCGTGGTCAATGGCGGACAGTAACTACTAACAAGGATCGCCATGGTTCTAACATGTTAGATCCTTGGCAGGCACGCCGTCGTTTGTCACGTCGGTTCTATGGAGCAACGAAAGTGATGGTTCGATGCTTCCTTTGCGCGCGGCACTGTCGAGTCAGCTGATGCAGATCTCTGAGTCAATGTCGCTTGAGGCTACGCCGCATGCACATTGACGTCGCTACCATGTTGGTCTACTATACACAGTCCTACGACTACGATAATCGCAACACAAATGTATAGGTTCCTTACGGAGCCCAAATGGCACGCATCAGTCACCTGGCAACTGATGAAACACTACAGGACCAGACCTCTCTCATCCCAAAGGCAACAATGATTGAACCCAGTCAATTCCTATGAGGGAAAATCAAACCCTTCCAGATTACATTACTTCAGATGATAGTGGTCATCCTAGTACGTTCCACTTTGCACACTAGCACCGACCGCGGACACAGCCTAGCTTGGCGCTGTTAGGATGATCGACCAGTAGACGCTGGTATGCGGCGTCAATTGAACAGGATCATGACCATGGAGTAACATGATCTTGGCTGCGATGCCGATAGCCCGTTGGATGTTGCATCGTTGATCGCTACAATGCCGACGACCGCAAGGATCGCAGATCAAAAGGCTGATGCGTGAGTCGCGAATGTATAAAGGTGTGCCTATGGCCCCAAAGGCAGCATCAATCATCACCAAGAAGACTCAGCACTTCTGAAGACTTGCCTAAGAAAACGACTTCGACACTTTTACATCCATAACTTGACGCATCTTTCATACCATGGGTGTCACGACCGTCACGGCAGCAGCCATCCTGGCTTTCAATGCTTTGATTGCCAATGCTCAGAATTTCAACTGCGAATGCGACGGCTTGACTGCGCCTGTTTGGGACGATTGTAAGGGAATTGGGAGTTTCTGCTGAGCCTCTGCTGATGGATGAAAACAGGTGAAACGATCGCTAGCACGTTGGACGCCGATCCGCTCACTTACAAGGCTGGCTCTGACCAGCTGCCCTGCGTTTTCGTAAGTCCACCAGCAGTAGCAGTTTAATCATCCAACAGCATATGACGCTACGGAATGCCAATTACTTCTACTGATTCACTGTGTCTGTCCCAGGTCGATCCGCCGGCAGACGTTGACCCGGATTCGCTCAACTGTGTCATCACTTACTGCAAAAAGGACGGCGTCGCCGCGGGCGAAGATATCTTGTACCAAGACATCTTGCTCCAGTATACGACAGTGACTTCCACCTGCAAAGCTCAGAACGGTTCACCTGGCGGAAAGTGTGGAACTACGGGGCCTGCACAAAGCGACCGCAAAGTGACAGTTGAAGCCAAAGCTAACCCGAACTACTCTGCTGGGGCTCGCCGTCGCGCAACTGAACCTGTCGACCGAGTGATCAGCGAGACTATTGTGTGGGCCCAACCTCCGGAGTCCCAGAGGGAGCATGCTCGTGATTTCCCGCGCGATCTGTCCAAACGTCAGACTCCTCCAGACTCAGTAAGTGCAAGCGCCCAGTCGCCGCAATCTTTCTCCTAAGTCCAAGAGACTGACCCTACCACTTAGGACGATAGTTTCGACCTCTACGTGACGTCCAGGAACGTCGAGAACCCAAACGGCGGCCGCATCAAGGTCTTCGGCCCGAGCCCCAGTGGTAGCACCTACACCGTTTCGTCCAGCCGCTCCGAGACTAACAGCGTCTCCTCTTCCGCGAGCCTGTCCGTAGGTTTCTTCGAGATCTTCGAGGCCTCGGTGAGCATTGACGTCGGGTATGAGGAGACCATTTCGGAGTCGGAGGGCTATTCTGTGCCCATTGATTGCCCCAGCGGCCAGCGAGGAATCAGTAAGTCTTGCTGTCTGGGTCAGCTTTCAGTCATGTGGAAAATCTGACCAGTTCCTTTGCAGTCTACTGGACACCTCTATACACTCGATACCAGGGCTTGTATGAGCCTTCCGGCACTCAGGTCGAGTGGTACATCGCGAACGGTGGCACCCAGACCAGCTACGTCTTGCAGTGCATCGGGCAGTGAGACTCCTTACAACTCGACGCAGGGAGACGGGCAGGGAATCGGGGACGAAATTGGCAAGGACGCCGCAGGCAGAAGATGAAGTGAGAAGGCTATCACAGTCACTGCGTTGCTTTCAGGCGTGTTTCATAGTATCGTGGCTAAGAAGTTGAACGTAGTACCCTCCTTTGGCAACAACAACTACAGCACCGTGCGTCTTTACTCACGAGTTGCCTCTTGACTTTTTCAAGTTGAGTACCTTAAGGTAGGGAAGCGCAATTCATCTTATGCGGCCAAGAGAGGTAAATGCTTTCCGGCCAGCCGAAAGCTTCTATGCTGGGTTGACCTTCGTGTGGACATGCATAGGCTAAGCGCGTGGCGAAGTAATGATGATTGGCGATGCGGACATCAGGTCTTGCAACAATCCGAAGGGAACTTGGAACAGGGATTGATGGGTAGACGTGAAGAATTTTGTTCCATTACAGTGCGGATAATTCGCACATACATCACCAAGACACCAGTGGGCGCCCTGACGAGTACTAATTACGAGATGAAGAGATAAAATTATACTAAAAACCCCCCAATCGTGCTAGCTCGCATCCAACAATACCTCCACTTCGCCTTGATCTTCTCGGGGGGTTGTTTCGTTGTCGTTGTCGTTTAGCAGTCGTCAATAAGGAGCTGCTTGCAGCTCAAGAGAAGAACTCCATGCATGCTTCGCAGGTGATTGCGCTTGGACTGGCCCAAGCTCTTTTTTTGTGTATCTTTGTTGTTCACGCCAAAACTCCAATGCCGTTGTTCAATCAATCGATCTACAGGGCGAAGCCGAAGGCGGCAAGGATACCGACGGCGAGGACACCGGTGCTGGCAATGTTCAGGCCGGCGCTGGAATCGGCAGTAGCAGAGGCGGACTGGCTGGCGGTCGACGAAGCCTCGTCACCGCCGGAAGTCGGGCTGGCGGTCTCGGAAGCATCGGAGCCAGAAGCAGAGCCAGTGGAGGTTGCGGCGGCAGAAGTGCTCTGAGAGGAGCTAATGCTTGAGGCAGCGTCTTCGACGGTCTTGTTGCCACATCTGGTGGACTGGCAAGCGGTCTGGGCATCCCTGTCGTTGGGATTGGCGGCGGTACACTGAATCACGTACTGGCGGCAGATTTGTCCAGGAAGGGTTTGCTCGTAGTCGGCGACATCAGGGCTCTCGTTGTCGGAAGCGCAAACGCAGTTGTACGTGAGGAGGTCCTGGGCAGAGCATCAGCGCATGCGCTGCAGTTATGTATTGAAATGACATGGATGACTTACAGAGTCACAGGTGTTTCCACCGGCGGTGGTGCGGTCGTCTGGGCAAAGCTTAGGACAGGTCTGAAGCTGAGCGCGGCAGAAGGATTGGCGAAGAGCTGGTGTGAGAGAGTTGGGGTCGACCTTGACAGTCGAGTTTCCGCTCTGGGCGGCAACGAGGCCAGAGAAGGCCGCAGCGGCAAGGACAACGGTGGAGTAGAACATGGTGATGATGAAGTGTGGAGGTGGAGATCTGATCGGCGCGTGTCGTCGTCAGCAAAGTGGTTACATACGAAGGAACAGGCAGGCCGTGCTCGGTGGCAGGGTTGTTGCTCGGTGAGCGCGTCAATGCTTACCTGGTTGTTTGTGGAGAGGGAGTGGGGTATCAATGGCAGAGACGCAGCAAGCTGTGGCTGGCGGGATTGGAGTGTGAAGATGAAGTGAGGTGTCGTTCGAGGCGAGAAGAGTGTTGGGGCGGTGGCGGGATTGGGCAGGGCGGGTATTTGTACAGCAGCAAGCAAGCAAGCAAGCAGGGCAGGCGCGCGATAGACTAGTCGACGGCAAGAGCTAGAGGCAACGCTCAGGGCAGCAGTCGTGCCGGACGACCACCCAAGCCAGCTTGGCGGCGGCGAGATTGAGATTAAGCTACTGCTGGTGCACGCTCTGTATAATTTTGCCTCTGCACGCCCGCCGCCAGAGCGAGATTGCACACCGTGGCCCGAGTGTGCCACGGCGCGGTGCTGCCGTGTGAGCGTTTGTCTGCCGTGGATAGCAGTACATAAGGTAAACATTTCTCCACATGCACTGTTCAAGTGTTTGCCCATCGACATGCACATCCCTTCCCGAACCGGCCACCATATCACTGCCAAGTGGGTTCCATCTCAAGATCCCAGGATCGCCGCGGAGGGTATGCACGAAATGCCTTTCCCGCCTCTATAAGCCGTACAACGCCCGCAGCCCGCATGATTCGAAATCCAAATCCCTCAACCTGTAGCTCTTGTCTGCCTCGCCTAGTCTCCGGAGCGCCTCCGTCTTGTTGATTGGACACTCAACGTGAAGCTCGATAGACACCACCAGGGCGCTACGGAGGTATCAGCCTGCGACTACTCAAACTGTACCTGAAACACTTGATGATACACCGTCTCCTCGGCACCAGTACCCGCCTGATGTTTTCCGCGGTCTCAGGGAGACAGCAAACGCTCGCTATCATTAAACCGCTCATCACCGTCCACGTGCTTGTTAGGGCCAAAATCTCCAACCGATAGCCGAACCTTCCGCTCCGTCCATCAAAACTTGACTTCAACGGCTAACGAACGTTGTTACTTGTGCTGAGAGCCGTGCAAGCTATGTAATCAATGATTGGGCTGCCCTTCTCGTGCACGAGTCTCTTCGCGAAGATCACGGTGGCTGATTTGTACTTGTGTACAGGCTCTGTGTACAGGTTCTGTGTAAAGGGGGTTGGGGTGGGCTCGAGGCTATTTCCGAAGCCGAGTATGTATCTCAATAGCAGCTCAAGCCGGTGAAGTCCTTGTGATGTATTGTGTGAAAATCTCAAAGCACCAGCAAGATATCGGGCTGCCAAGCACACAATAATGCCTGTTACTGAAATGCTACGAGCATCATTCACATATCAGGATGACCACACTCGCTGGTATCCACATTGCATGATTGTACTAAATCTATGCTGCAGGCGAGTTCGGAAGGACCCATAGATCACGCTAAGCCTCATTGGGACACGCAATGACAGGCCAAATGACAACGGAGGAAGCCAAACGTCGGCGCAACTTTTCCGTGACACCGACCAAGCAATCAAACCACCAACCACAATGACTCGAAAGTGCATCCTAGCGACTTCACAACTGAACCAGTGGGTGCTGGACTACGAGGGTAACAGGGACCGCATTATCGAGGCCATTACACAGGCCAAAACTGCCGGCGCATCGATCATCCTTACACCAGAGCTCTGCATTCCTGGATATGGCTTGCTCGACCACTGGCTAGAGAACGATGTGTACGACAACTCATGGGATGTCGCCGCCGACATCATCTCGCGTACGGAGTGTCAAGACATCATCCTCGACCTTGGTCTTCCCGTCCGTCACAGAGGCTCAAGTTACAACGCCAGGCTCATTGCTCTCAATGGCGAAGTGCTTGCCATCCGACCCAAACTGGACATGGCCAATGACGGCAACTACAGAGAGATGAGATACTTCACTCCCTGGCCTCGCGGTAGAGTCGATGACTATGTCCTTCCTCCTGTCATCCGGGATCTGGCGCGCAACCAGACACGTTGTCGCATTGGTGAGGTTGTATTCGAGGCACTAGACGGTACCTTCGCCACCGAGACCTGTGAGGAGCTTTGGACGCCTCTTTCGCCACACACGCTCTACAGTCTTGCCGGTATCGAGATCATCATGAACTCAAGTGGTAGTCACCACGAGCTCCGTAAGCTCGACACCCGCATCAACCTCATCACAGAAGCTACTGCCAAGACTGGAGGTGTTTACATGTACTCTAACCAAAGAGGTTGTGACGGTGACAGGCTGTACTACGATGGATGCTCCCTGATTCTCAACTCTGGTCACGTTCTTGCCCAAGGCTCTCAGTTCTCTCTTCTTGACGTAGAATTGCAGACCGCCACCGTGGATCTGGACGAGATCTGGGCGTATCGCACATCACCCAGCCGTGGCATGCAGGCACAAAGCCCGAATGTTTTGCAATTTGAGCGCATTCAGGTTGACTTCCAGCTTTGCAAAGCATCAAAAGTGCTCGACCCTCGTCTAAGCCTGACACTAAGGAGGAAGCCATTCTATCATGTCCCTGAAGAAGAGATTGCCCTCGGTCCAGCTTGTTGGCTGTGGGACTATCTGCGCCGTAGTAGGACTGCAGGCTATCTTGTACCGCTCAGTGGTGGTATCGATAGCTGTGCTACTGCTACGATCGTCTTCAGTATGTGTCGACTTGTGGTTCAGGAGATCAAGAATGGGAACCAGGTCGTCATCGGCGATGCCAAACGCCTGTGTGGTGGTGTCGAAGTCGACCAGTTGACACCACAGCAATTCTGTAACAAGATTTTCACGACTGTCTTCATGGGAATGAAGCAGCAGTCGTCTAAAGAGACACGCGGCAGAGCCAAAGAACTTGCGGAGGCCATCGGCTCCTACCACATCGACACCAACATCGATCCTATGTTCAACGCTCTTTCCGATGTTGTCACAGACACTCTGAACTTCAAGCCAAAGTTCAAGACTGAAGGCGGCCAAGTTTCCGAGAACCTCGCTCTCCAGAACTTCCAATCCCGCTCAAGAATGGTCCTTGCCTACGGTCTGGCCCAGCTCATCCCATCTTCACGAGGTGGCGCTGGCAATCTCCTCGTCCTTGGCTCTGCCAACGTCGACGAATGCCTCCGTGGCTACCTCACCAAATACGACTGCTCTTCCGCCGACATCAACCCCATCGGCGGCATCTCAAAGACCGATCTCAAGTCCTTCATCTCTTGGGCGGAGACCTACTTCTCCCTCCCCATCCTGCACGAGTTCATCACGGCAGTCCCGACTGCCGAGCTCGAGCCCATCACAGACTCGTACGTGCAATCCGACGAAGCAGACATGGGCTTTACCTACGATGAGCTCTCCACTCTTGGCCGCCTGCGCAAGACCTTCAAGCTCGGCATGGTCGGCATGTTTGAGCGCCTCGTCGTTGACTGGAGCGACCACATGTCCCCCAAGCAGGTGTACGCCAAGGTCGGCGATTTCATGAGATTCTACGCGATCAACAGGCACAAGATGACGACCATGACGCCTGGACTTTACCTCGAGAACTACACGCCTGACGACAACCGCTTCGATCTCAGGCCGTTCTTGTACCCCGTTTGGTTCCCCTTTGAGAGGAGGAAGATCGAGAACATTCTGAGGAAAATGGAGGAGGGTGAGGCAGCTTAGAAAAAAGAGAATCCTTGAGTCAGAGAAGCATACAAGCCCTAGACTAAACACATCGCAGTACACGTAGCATTCTCAAACCACTACTGGATCTAAACCAAAACCATCCTCAGAAAAGAATAAACCCCATCTTTCCTTCTCCCAATCACCTCACGCGTTCGAAATGATGAACCTCTGGCACTTGCCCGGCCCGAAGCCCAACTGCCCGTTGCCTCCCCTGCCAGCCTTGACGGAGGCCGCGCAGACCCGGTAGAACTGCGAGATGCAGTATTTGCGCGGCACCCACGAGATCTTGGCGCATGTCCCGCCGTTGATGTTGACGCGCACCTTGCCGTTTTTGCTGTAGGCGCCGTACTTGGCTTTGCCGCTGGGGACGGTCTGGGGACGGTTTGTTAGCGAGCGAGACGAAGGAGAGGAGAGTAGGGATGGGGATGGGAGGGCAAGAGGGAAGTGTGAAGTGGGATTCGAAGGGAAGTGAAAAGACAGGACTAACCAAATCCCAAGTCCAGCCGCAGAAGGCGTTGATGGCTTGCACGATTTCGCGGTTCTGCTCGCCGTTCCGGTTGCTGGAGCGGCAGTCGATGGTGTCGTTGGCGAGGACGAGGCTGGCCAGGAGGGCCAGGAGGGTGGTTAGGAGGAGGAGACGCATGATTTACAGGGATGGAAGTTGCTTCGTGATTGATTGGAGACTGCTGCAGAGTCTCGTACCTAATCTCAAGTGCTCGGGAGGGATTGAGGAGCGAGGATGGGAGAAGTGGGCGGATTGCAGTTCATGTTTACGATCGATTGTTGGTTGTTCATTGATGGGAAGCTATTCGCTGGGTACGTGCTCATTGTGGTACTGATGCATATGATTTTCCTTTCAGATATATTTCTTATTGAGGATAGAATTCGGAAAACGTGTTTGTGGAGCGTGCAGATGTTCGTTGCAAGCAACGCTGGGCGGTTGGCCTCGATGTTTCTTTGTTCGATGAATAGGGTTGGATTAGGGTATGGGGTTGCTTTTGGGATCGCACAAGCATCCAACGGGCATTTGAGATATTCAAGCGTGAAACGTACATTGTATCCTTACAATTATGAGTTACCGTAAAAGATTGTTTCAGAAGTATTTGAGCTTTCGAAGGCGAGATGGCGATGTGATGCTTCTGGGCAGTCGCGAGTTGTCGTCCAGACGCCTGCGCTGATCTACGTGATCTACAGGTCACACGAACAAGCTCAGTAAACATGAAACCAAACTCTAACTCTTCTATACTTTCTCAAAAAGCAAAAAGCAACGTTAAGTCGTTAAAAGCATGTGAGCCGGTATGTTGGCTCCGCGCTTCTAGTGTGGAAGTCTGTTCTTGTGTGTATGCAATTATGGCAAGACTGACGTGGTTCGCGACACACTTCGCAGTGAGCGGTTCGTCCGGCTACCGGCAACGTTGAAGCCGAACAGACAGGGCAGAGGTGCAACGAATATCTCATTCCATAATACGAGGAACAGACCACACGGCTCCAAGGCGCTCTGCTATGACTCCCGCAACTGTGCCTTTGAAGCCCACTTCCAGCCTTGCTCATTCACATGTGCATTTTCCCTGAGGTGGTATATACCCACAATCCCCTATACTACTGTGTACCCACTCTTCGAGTCCGGGATATCAGACTGGCTGTTAATTCTCCGAGAGAAGCGGAAAGGCAAACCAAGGTTTTGCTTTTTCCTCACGGGGCTGCGAGGGACGCTCAGATGGTGAGGTGAGTTAAGGAGACTTGCCTGATTTTCGATCTCAGACACATCGATCGTGCTGGGTGTTTTAATGCCGGGGTTTCCTCTGTCGCTGCTACTACTACCGAGGATGGAATATAGCTTTTTGATATCATCACATCACGACGTTGTGATTCGAGGAAGCGGGATGTCTTGCTGCGGCACGGCTTTGATGAGTGGTACAGGTACAGTATTCTTGCCTTACTTGCCACGAGCACCCGACATTCGGAAAATCGCGCGATCGCCATTGTTATTGTTAGGTATTGTTGTTGTGATTACCAGCAGTGGTTGCGACCTCTATTCACCCTCGCTTGCGTCACTAAAACACACCACATGCATGGCATGCATATTGAGGCTCTCCGGCAGTTGGGCGTGGCTGGAGTCACACACACACGCGCGCACAAACACCTTGCGTCTTTGCCGATGGGTGTCGACAACCGACAAAGCCGGCGCAGTGTGGTGGCACTGGGTGCAGGAACAACGCAGCCGTGCATACGGTATGGATGCTGGGCCCAAGGCAGCTGACCCTGAGAAAATTGGGGCACAGATACAGACCGATGTGATGATCACGGTGACCGGGTCAGCTATCTGGTCGCTGCACGCTGCAGGGAGGTAGCAGCAGCAGGGAGGAGGAATCCGAGCACCAGCATGCGCACTAAGAAAACACACGAATCGACTCATGTTTGGTTTAATTTTTTAATCAAAAAATCGAGTAAAAATGGAAATGCAGAAAAAGGAGGCCTGTCAGAAAAATGCGAGCATGCAAGCACGACCGCACATGGCTTAGGCTGGGCGAAGTGTGCCTACATGCTGCTGTTGCTGCAACAGCCCAGCCGGTCTACGCCATGATGGTGCGGCAACAGAAAATGCGTGACAGGTCATGGTGCGAGAGCCCTTTGGAGGCGGTGGTGCGTTCGTCGTCGCGGAAGGCATGGGACGGATGGCGCTAGAGCGATAGGCTTCGACGCTTGCCTGCGAGTGCCTGCAGATCCCATCATCTCCCACGCCGCCTGGCCTCCGGGGCGCGCAGAGCCGGTGCAAGCCCCGTCACAGACAGCGAGAATTGGGGCCTGCGCGTTTCTTTGGCCTGGTTTTCGGGTCGGTGGATGCAGGCGGGCAGCAGGGCGCTGACTGGGGCTGGTATGGATGTGCTGGTTTGCATTGGCGCAAAAGGGTTTTTGCTCTAGATTGATGAGGCGAGTGGAGGGAGGATGGTAAGCGTCCTCTTCTATCTTGGGCTGTCGAGGACAGCTCGCTTCGCCTTGATCGACTCGGGGCCCGGCTGGTCGGATGGATAGGGCGGTTGGCACTTGTTGGCTATGACGTGAGGGGAAGGCGAGATGGTAGAATGGGAGTGAAGATGTCGAGAAGGAGTATGAGGAGGTATGTGCTGGAAAACGGGACGAACAAGAATGACAGATGCACGACCCGAGAGGCCGAGCAGTATGAAGGAGGTACGCAAACCGAGGCAGGTGTTTACACGTACAGTACGAGAAGCATGCTCGAAGGCTGACGAGCACGCTTCTCAAGCCTTCTGAGACGGGCAACGGGGAGCGTTTAGCCGTTGGACTAGGCGACGACACGCAGAGGTAGGTCGAGCTACGCAGGGCTAAGTGTGCGCCTCGTCGCCCGTGCACTGCTGGTCGGGCCTCGCTGTGCTGTTCCAGCTTGCGGCGGCGTCGAGGATTGGCGTATAGAGGACAGTAGTAGGCCTGCTGCACCGCCTTGCCCACTACTCGCATCCCGCATCGACCTCACCGCAACGAGCAGCAGCTGCTGCTGACAAGGCACTCGCTACAATCATCAATAATCCCCCTATCGTCTGCACCCTGCCCTGCCTCGCCCACCGCGGCACCCTCGCAGGCGTATCCCGGCTCGCTCCGCGTCTAGTGACAAGCACCACTCACCCGCCAAGCCCGAACGTTGGTTAGGCTGTTCTTCCTCCTCCAGCCTGGGACACGACGTTAGACAGACCCAAGCACAGCCGGCCAGACACCTACAAACGCACCCTTCACTCCCACCGCCTACCCGTCCGCGCACGCCCACGCCCTCGCCCTCCTCCTCCCGTCGCCGCGAGACATCTCTCCATCCTCGGACCCTCCACCGTCACACTCAATCTCGCTCCCCGCCCGTCGACCAGCTGCTCCCGGCTAAGCGCTCGCTCGCATCATCATCGCACACGTCCTCTCCAGCATGCGATGAGCCCACCGCGAATGTACCCGCCATGCAAGCCACAGGCCACGACCAGTGGGCGCAACAACACCACAACCACCATCAACATCCCCTCGATACCATGCGCCCCGCGCGTGACCACGACGACCCTTCGCCGCCGCCGTTCGTGAGCGCTAGCGTTAATGGCCCTGTCGATCCTATGGAATTCTACCACACTTCGTTCACACCCACGCCGCCGCCGTTGGAACAGCAATCTGAGCCATCGGATCCCTCGCTGCCTGCCGCCATGCAGACCGTCAGTGCGGGCTACTTCGCTCCTCCCACCGCCGCGCACAGAGCCGCCTCACGGTCGCCAAACAGAAACAAACTACGCAGCGCCTCTGGACCTGCCGGAACTGGACCTTACGCGAACAAGGCTCTCGGCAGCCAAAAATCACATCCAGTCCTCCTGTCTTCGCGGGCCCCTGGCACGGTCAAGGACATCGCAAACAGATTCGACCAGAAGGCCCTGCCGGGCGCTGTGCAGCCTGCGTTGTCGGTGCGCACCAGCAACGAGAGGTACCGTCGCGATATTGGAAAGAGCAAGTCACCGACCAGCCCATCGAAGACCGGATCTGGAGGTGCGAAACTGCAGAAGAGGAGGCCCGGACAGCCAAAGTCGCCGCACAAGAGTGCTTCGACCTCGTTTGACACGTCGAGTTCTTTCGGGTCTGGTACACTGAGCACCAAGAGTCAGCCGCATGCTGCATTCAGCCCGAGACAGGCAAAGCAGGCGGAGCAAAAGGCATCGCGTCCTCTCTTCGGCGAAATCACATCGGACGGCCAGTGGAACGGTAACTTCCAGCTTGACGGCTACAGACCATTGCCCAAATTCCAGTCTTCAATGCGGAGAGGAAGTGATGGCAGTATTGCGTTGAGCCACGGAAGAAGTCAGTCGCATCAAGAGAGCTTCCAGCCATTGTCTCCACATGCCAATCACAAGCTGCACCACCAGCGCAGCAGAAGTGATCTAGACTACCTGCAGGGTCAGCTGCCAATCATGCCGACTATCAACACGTCACATGTCCCTATACTCAGTCCTTTCGGTTCTCCTTCAACGAGGCTGCGTAAAGACTCACCAACATCCCGCATACCTGTCAGACCTTCACGCCGAACCGGCGAATCTCCCACATCCGCACCACAATCGAGGGCGAGCTCCTCTCTGTCAAATTACAGTGGACGAAACAAACCCTCCAAATCACCGACCAGGATGAAGCATCACACGAACAAGGAGAACGAGAAGACCACCCCGTCACAAACGAGGCGCTACAACCCACCACCTCTCTCGGCTGGTAACAACAACCAGCTGCTCTCTGCAAAGATCGTACCTCCACCGCCAAAACTCTCTCCGCCTCTACGCTCTTCGAGACCCCGACAACCGGTCAGCGCAGCGACTACGGCAGCAAGCCGAGCGCGTGCAGCAGGGGATCGGCTTCAAAATTCGACAGCCAGAGGCAAACCGAGCGAGCAATGGATGGGCAAGCCTTATGATGCGAACAAGGAACACAACAAGCGAAAGATTCCCGAACTCGGGAAGGTAGATTTCGCTGCGCGCCGGGCGAGGATTCAGCAGGCAATATCGCAAAACCTGGACGAGACTAAATCGCAGGACGATTTGAAGAGCAGATCAAGAAGCGGATCACGACAGGTGTCGGCTGAACAAAGCCCACCAGCAGTTGCAGGCGCATCAATTGACAGTATGGCGAATGTGGAAGAGCGCGAGCAACAGCCGGTGGACCACACGAACACCGTGGCGCCTGAAGAAAAGATGGAGATTAGGACGGAACGACCGAGAGGTCTCAGCCTGGACACCAATACTGCTTTGCAGCCTAGGGGACTGCTCGACCCCGAGGAACCCAAAACTGCAGGATCCGAGCACACCGATTTCGAGATTGATGATGAGGAGAGCCCGGTGCTCGGCCGTCAATTTGAGCAGTCACATGAATCACACATGGCCCAAGACGAGCCAGCAATGCTTCTGTCATCGACGACGCATCAGCCAACGCTTGAGCAACCGTCACATGTCGAACAAGACACCTCAGAGCCGTCACGACCTTCCCTGGCCCCACCTCGCAATAGTATTCTGGAAAACGTGATGCTAATGCGCCAACGAAGCGGGTCTTCGTCCAACAGTCGATCAGGTGAAGACGAGGGCTACGAGGCTAGTGGCCCTTCTGCTGACGACTCTTCGATCGATGCAGATGACCGCTGGGAGGCTGGAACCGCACTTACAACCGATCAGGGTTCAATAAGGATCATGCTGGACAATGAGCCAGCTCTTTCGCGCGAGACCTCGCAAGACGTGCCCTGGTCAAGCGAATTCAGGACAGAAGACAAGCACGAGCGCGTCGAACCCTCTCACGAGCTCGCCCAGAGCTTGCAACAGAACCATCAAGCTTTCACAGCGAACGGCTGGAATGAATCTCCTGACGAAGGCGACTTCCCCAATAGCGAGTTCCAAGAAACTCCGCGAAAGGACGACAACCGACAGGAAACGCTGAAGCCTTCTACTTTCCAGCCAATGACTTCCTTTGCAATGATGAGTGAAGATGTCGTTTCGAATCCCACGATATCTCGCGCTCTGGACGAATACAATGCGACCGGCACGATTACACCCGATTTGCTTCAGGAGATGGAAAAGCACTCAGTCGATCTGGAGAGGCTGTCAAACAACGGCGGCTCAAATGCGATCATGATTCAGAATCTTTTGGATAGTATCGCAAGTGAGCGCGCGTTGAAGTCTACGGCCCCATCGGAAGAGCCTTCGAGAAGCAACTCACAGTACGATATTCCTGCCGTCACTCCGGACACCCCTCCAGATGCATTGGTCTCCATGGGCACGGCTGTTGTATTTGGTCGAGATGAGGATGGCTACAATGCCTTCGATCGCGTTCCCGAGATGCAACTAGGCGATCCAGCTGTCAGCGCAATCAATGGCACTAGCACACCCGAAGTGCACATACAAGACGACGGCGAAGACTTCGCAACTCAGATTGCGAAAGCCAACGAGTTGTGGGAGCGCAAGCAGCGAGGTGAAGCTAATTCACCTGAGTTTGAAGATGACTTCCGACCGCCAACTCCACCGCCCAAAGATGCTGGATATACCCCAAGGTCCAGCGTGGGACCTGCAAGCACATCCATTTCCCCGACCATCATGTCTGAAGGCCTGCACATATCGACGCCCGGCCACATCGATTTGTCGCACATCCATGCTGCTGGTGAGCACGCAAAGAACAGTATAGACGGGTCTGCGCCTCCGTCTCAGTTACCCTCACCCACCCTGGCTCCTCCGTTACCGAATCATGCGCCGCCACCGCCTCCACCGATGCCGTCGGTCCCTTACGGCATGCCTGAAGCTCCTCAAATGCCTGCACCCAGCGTGGATCGCGCATCAAGTGAGGCATCTCCACGAATGAGGAAAGGTGCTTGGGGTCCTAGCCCTGGCTCATCGCGTCCCTCGGTTGATAGCCAGCGGTACGCACCACACATGCAGGCTTCGAACTCTATGTCATCGTTCGGTGACGCGTCCACCCGTGTCGGGTCTTTGGATGCTAGCCGCGACAGTCATAGCAAGTCTGGCAAGACGAGCTCCCCCGGACCAGAGCAGAAGCGACTTCAGAAGCGCCGCCATGTTATCATGGAACTGCTGAACACCGAGAACAGTTATCACCAAGATCTGAAGATCATCGAAGACATCTATAAGGCAACTGTTGATGACTTTGTCAGCGCAGATGACAAGAAGACACTGTTTGGCAACTGTGACGAGATCGAGCGCTTCTCTCTCAAATTTTTCGATGAGCTGCGCAGGGCTGTGACTTCGATCTACCAGCCATCCAAGGGCACGCGCTGGCATGGCAAACGTGGCAGTATTTCCACCACGCAGAGCGATGGAACCGCTTCTAGCACCGACTCAATTGATGAAGAGAAAGACCGTGGCACGACCATCGGCAAATGCTTCCTTGAGAACATGAGCTACATGGAGGTGATTTATGGCAACTACCTTAAGAACCATGATGCCGCCAACCAGAGGCTAGCAGCTCTTCAGACCAACCCCACTGTCAAGTGCTGGTTGGACGAATGCCACAACAACGCAAGTGACATCACGTCGGCTTGGGATCTCGACTCGCTGCTTGTCAAACCGACGCAACGCATCTCCAAGTACCCTCTCATGCTGCAGCAGCTTCTGGACTCAACACCTGCCGACCACCCCGATCACGATGCTTTGAAAGTCGCTGCCAAAGACTCCATAGCCATGCTTACTCGCATCAATGAGTCGAAGAAGCGGAGTGAACTTGTGGAGCAGATGATCGGTCGCAATAACAAGGGTAAAGAGTCCGATGTCCGCGCTGGTTTAGCCAAGGCCTTCGGTCGCAGAAGCGAGAAGGTGAAAGAACGCATCGGCATGAGCGAGACAGTTCAGGACGTCGACTTCGATGCTCTGGCACACAAGTTTGGTGGACATTACATTCGACTCCAAATCGTCCTGCGCGATGTCCAAGACTACGTCAACTCTTCCAGCAGGGCTGTGCAGCAAATTAGCGCCTTTGCCAGTGCGTTGGAGGCCTACGGCGATGTTTCACACGGTAGCTTGCCGGAGATGACAAGCAAGTGGCGCCGCTACGGCCACGCAATTCGAGACTTGACTGCTGTGGCGCTCGCAGAACACAAGGCCACTCTGGAAAAGCGTGTCATCACCCCAATGGTTGCTTGCATCAAGCTACACGAGAACCCACAGGCAGCGATTGCCAAACGTAAGAAGCGTATCGTCGACTATGGCAAGTGCAAGAACATGGAGAAGCGCGGCGAAAAACCTGACAGGAAGACAATCGAAGCTGCGGACATGTACGTCGCGCTCAATGAACAGCTCAAGCTCGACTTGCCAAAGCTGTACGAACTTACGGCTTCCCTCGTCCGAGGCTGTCTCAACTGTTTCCTGGACATCCAGCTTACGTGGCAGGATACCTGGCAGAAGAAGTTGAGGCCCCTGTTGGAGGATGTCGAACTCCCAGCCAGTATTCACGACATCAGCCCAGCCTTCCACGCTGATTACGAGCTCGTGCGATCAAGAGTCATGGATTTGGGCATCATCAACGGCTCGCTACTCGCAAACACGGAAAATCACCTTTCGCCCGCAAGCACAATTGTGGCGGATTCGGACTCTGGCACTACCAAGAGGCCTTCAACTCAGATGGGTTCGAGGCGCACTCTGTCTATTGGAAGCGAGGGATCACCAAATCTGCAGACGCCAGGCTCAAGCAAGAGGCAAAGCGGCATCAACACTCCGGACACTGCTACCATGGACGCTGCTCTGCTCCCAACCGGTAACCGTATTCGATCTAACTCGTCGATATCGAATCGTGGGCCATCGGCGCCAAGTTCAGCTTCAATGAGTCGCCAGTGGTCGGCGCAATCGGGCTTGCATGTACCACGACCCAACGCGACTGCAGCGTCAGGCTCAGTCTCTGGCCGACCCTCTACTGCTACTGCCAACCTTCCAAGCCCGACAGGAGTATATCTCTCTCCTCGCCAAAGCATTGATCAGCCGCGGTCTCCGCGCCCGAGTAGCAGTCAAACATACTTCAACACGCGCCCTGATTATTCGGCAGATGCCAACTCGCATCGTTTCAGTGGAATTTTCTCGTCCGCCATGCCGCCCAACGACTCTGGCGATCTTACTCTCGTCAACTCGTCTTCCACAGTGACGCCGTCCACGACGCAAGCGGCGATGCGCCCGATGTCGTCGTCCAGCAGCACTTCTCGCCTACATGCCAATGAGGACACGGCGGTCCTCTTTGTCGCCGCGTCTCTCTTCGAGTTCAATATCGACAAAGCCAGGCAAGAAGGAGGCTATCCCTACTTGGTGTATACACAAGGCGAAGTCTTTGATGTCGTTGCTCAGAAAGGCGAACTGTGGCTCGGAAAGAACCAGGACGATCCTACTGGGCGGCTCGGCTGGCTATGGGAACAGGTAAGCTAATATTATGCCGTAAGATATTTGTGGGAGACATTGCTAACGTTTCCAAAGCATTTCGTTGTGCTCTCTCAAGATTAGTGTCCTGGAGAGGAGTATCGGCAATTGATCGACTATGGTCTCTGGTTAGTCGGGAAGAGGAGACGATCCGCCAGGCGGAACAGAGTCGCCAACCAAGTAAGGGACAAGGGTGACTATGGCGGAGATGATGAAACTCGCGCGAATTAGCGCGTATCCGCCATCGCGCTGCGGACTGTGAGTCCTGTACAGCAGATGCATACACGAAAACACATACAAAACCAGCTGCGTGGAAACTGGAAATCACCAACCAACCACAACGCACGAACACAACACACACGAACTCATCTTCAAATTCACCTTTTTTATGTAACCGCCTACTCAACACACAAGAAGCGAGAAGCGCAAAAAGACGTCAATCGCAAACCTTTCTGGACGCTTGCACTTTTCTCTACGCTGGATAACGAATAACACTACTACATCTTTTGGGGAACCCTCGAACGGAAAAAGCGAGGTGTTTCTGGAGCTTTGCTTTGTCTTCTTACCTTTTTTTTTTCTCTCCTTTTGCCTTTCACATAACATAACATATCAAAGCGAGCGAGTTCGAGTGAAGCGAGGCGCGGACGGAAAAAATCTTCCTAACCGTCTTGCGGCATTTTTGGTGTTGTTTTCTTCTCTTTTCTTTCCTTTCACATATTCTTTATCACCTTCCGTAAACAGTCGAGGGAATGATGAAAGCCTGGGGTCCGGACATACCTGCCTGATGGTTTGAGGCATGGACGGATGAATGAGCTTGGGGTGGGATTGGACGGGACTGGCATGTTCATGTATATTAGGAGAGGCGATATATCCTGGGAAACAAACGTGATGGTGTTTGATATTCATATTTTCTATCTCTCTTTCTTTTTTCTCCGGGTTGTCCCTCGAGGTTCAATGGACTTGGGGAAGTGAAGTGAAGTTTGTTTATGAGGTGGTGTCAACATTTGTGGCTGAGGAGATTGCAGGGTGTTTCTCTCTATGTAATATGGAAACTCCTTTGCTGGGGTGCCTGCGTACCGCTGTACTTCACGATTGTTTGAGCGGGACAAAGTAAAACGTTGTCAAGAGATCACAGAGCATTTCAAGAGGTTCGTTCACAACATTGAGACTCGACAGTTTCGTCTTAACAACTGAGAGAGGAGATTGCGGGAAAGTCTGCCTGTCATTCATTGGAGCAACCTTGCTTGCACGCGGCTGCTATTGGTCTTAGACGCCGTAACGACTGGTGTTTTTCATCTCCCTCATCAACAGGAACCGAAATGTCTCGAATTGCAAAGACGTGGTTACACCGCCCGTACATCAACAAGCGACAGACCGACCGACCAGCGGCTCGGCGCGCAGATACTTCGCACGAACATCTACACCATCAGCTGACCATGCTAGCTGTGGGCGAACGGGTTGACCTCGTCGTACAGCTTACTCGTCGTCATCTTCGTCGGAAGAGTCCCCAGACGACGTTCCGCTCTCTTCCTCAGAAACGGAAGCGATGGTGCACGTCCGCGCCAGATTAGCGCTCAGTTGATTTGCTGTCTGCGGTGTCGAAGCACGCGAGTAATTGCGAGCGACGACTGCGGCGTTCGCGCTTGCTGGTAGGGTTTGACGGGGATTGCGATGGGTGACTGGGCTGTTTGCACGAGTGGCGGCCACGCTGCTTGTTGGGGTCGTCGCCTGATGCGGATGTCTGAGACTGGAGGAGGCGAGGGAGGGGTGGTGTCTGTAGGGTCGTTGGTTGTTGTTGCTTTTGTTGTTGTTGCTGTTGCTTTTGTTGTTGCTGATGCTTTTGTTGTTGCTGGACTTCGGCTGTTGGGTGGATTTCTTGGATTGGACCTGTGGTTGAGCGGTATCCTTGGTGCTTGTGCGAAGGGCGTCTGGATCTTTTTTGTTTGGAAGGTTAGAATGTCTTCTTGTTGTTGCCTCTGTTCATGACGAGGCAGGCATTTACTACTCACTGTCTCGCACGAAGGAGGGATAGTCTGTGGCACGACTGGTGGTAGTGGCCCATACTCCCATATGTCTAATGACATTTGGTTCAAGTTGACATGAAGAGCAAGGGGCCGACTGTTTATGTTTGCAATGAGCCGGTTTGGTTGATCTGGAGGTCATGGCAGGCGTTCGTCAAGTATGAAGTGTTCAAGATCGATAGCTAGTCGTATAGTCAATTTGCAGGTGTGGTGTTATGCTCCAGTCGGCGGGTCAACGAGACGCCTCCAAAGGGAGATTGGCCTCTCACTTTTATATCTACGCCATGGAGCCTCACGCCATGAAAAGGGCGCAAGCTCATGCGTACAAGGGCGTCGAGCTGTCCGCCGCCCTTCTGGCCGGCTCCGCGACCACAAGGGCTAACAATTCAAGGAAGTCATCCTCATGCTGAACACAAACTAGATCGTTTTCTGTTCTCCTCGCACATGTCTGTGTAATGGTTCACGTCTCAATGCCACGCAGCCTTGGCTACCCAGCTTTCCTACTGGCAGGTGTGCAGTGAGTCGGGGGTGGCTACCGTGAACTCGGGAATGCCGGCAAACGTAGTACGACATTGTGGTCTACACAGACTTGATAGTGCCTGTTCGTACTGGCGATGAAGACGGTGGTGTCGTCGATGCCTAAACATGAAGGCCCGACTCGTCAACCTGGGAGGTAGATTTTTAGCGAGACGGGTACGTGCAGTGAGCGGTCGAAGTGAGACTCAAGTCGTGCAGACACACAAAATTCTCACGATCGTGATACGAGATACCCTCAAAGAGCCGAAGGAAGTCACTAGGAATTGGTGCTCTGAGCTGCCAACCCAGCCGCAGATCCCGGCGGGCGTGCAGTGCGGTCTAGCTGCAGCAGCTCACGAAAGCACATGGGATCGACCTCAATGGCCTATCAGCCTGCAGTCTGACCCATACAGCCCTGCACGTGCAGCCTGCTGACATGCGCCTATTTGACGCCACTCTAGCTTGTCCCGAAGCCCATGGTTGAGGGAGCAGCTACCTCTGTGCATTCACGCGGTTACAGGCATTGACTCGGGAAGTCGCCTTGAATGGGCGCCTGTTGGCGAGCTTAAGCCAACCTCCTAGTTGGCGTTGTATCACCGTCGGCTGACATGAGTATCGTGTGCCCTTCTAGAAGTTGCTTAACCGACTCCTTGAGACGAAGTCGGTCCGGATAGCACCACCCGCTCGTGAAGTGACGTCCTCAGAATTCATGGTCGTGGCTGCACCAACGAGCAGAAGTCCAGTGATCAGAGCCACAGCCCCTGAAAACCATGTGGTGTTGCCACACTTTCGGCTTGAAACGCTGCACGCGCATGTCGAATCATGCGCCCGATTCGACGCCGCGGTCCAGGAACAGGTTTCATCGTTCCTCAGCCTGGAATTCCCGTGACCCAAGACAAAACAGCTCGCTCGTGCTCGGTGGCGGCGACACGGCGTGCGGGATGGGCAAATATCAATGTGATCTTCAGAATGCCATGGAGATAAGCCCTGTGGTTCGGGCCGTTTGACACTTGTTTTGAGCGGCGCTGACATTGTGCCTATGCAGGTACTGCCGAAACGGCTATCGTCGATGTTATGATCGCGACACCGTCAGCCGATCCTCCTTAGTCTTGCAATGTCGGACGCCCGAAAAAGCACATTGGTAGTTGGCATTTCGGCGACGTTGACTTGGGCATGAACATTGATCTGCCAGTCGCATATGCGCTTGCCAAAAGCGTTTTGGCTTGCGTATTGACAGCTGTTACTCGCCTATCCTGTGCGACCAACGTCGAAGCCTATTCTGCTCGAAGCAGCCATAACAGCAGCGCTTGGACCAGAAGTATAAGAATGGCAGACCTCGTACTGAACACATACGACTCCACTTTGAAAAGCGAAGAGAACGGCCATTGGATGATCCAGAAGAAACATGATTGACGAGAAAAGTGAGGATCGGAGTCACAGCATTGACAATGCATTCCTGCTCGTCACTAAACGGCAAGCGCTCATGCGAGGTGTGCTCCAAAGGGCATGAACGACGATAGCGAGGCCGTCAGGTGCAAAGATAGCGAGCAATGGGGCGGCGGCCACCCCATGAAGAGTTATGTGCATGACCAGGCCGGGAACAACACCGAGGCCTTTGCGTATCATGTGAAGGAACTTGCAGCAAACACGAGTGAGCTCTTCACCACATCAGTTTGTCCCTTCCCTGGATAGGCGTGCGCGCTAGTCCTGCAGACCTTCTGTCAACAAGGAGTTCTTTGCATTAGCGGTATTTCGGTGAAGGCGTGTGTGCGCAGATAGGTGCTTGAACGACTGTATTCTGTCAGAGGAGCATCATTTTTCAATGTTGTGCAGCCAGAATTTTGACCTCACCTCACGTACACGTACGCCAAGCACTCTTGCTAGGAGCGCACTCCGACATGACTATTGCTTTCGTCTACTGTTGATAGACCGCGAAGCTGCAATCTTCTGTCACGGATCCGCATGAACCGAACTAATATTGTGTTGAGGGTCAATACCGAGTTAGGTCATATCAATGATGACTTCGTTCGGCAGTGTCAGGTGTCAGCTTTTTGAACATCGACATACCTAGACAACAACTATGTGGTCAGAAGAATTCAAATACTAAGAACCCGTGATTGCGCAACAGGTACGAGTCTTGGCCATACGTAGAGGCCGGAGCCTCTAGCAGTTCGAATTCAAAAATGCCTCTTGCCTCGCTTACAAGGCCGCAACATTCGAACACAGCCTTCAGGAGTTCCGTAAGGCGCCTCCACAGAGGTAGAGATGTAGTCACGAAAAGCGTCCCATGATCTCGTGCCCATCGCACTTGCGCGTTCCACCCGTCGTGCACTAGCAGACCGCGGCTCAACGGGTGGAACATGCGATGGTCCGATGCGATGGTCCGCCTCTGTGAGACCGTGTGCGATCACGTCGGGCACCCCGTGAGTTGGTCTCGCTTCGTTTGGCGAACCTTTGCGACTGAGCGTATACTCCCGAGGTCTGAGACGAACTAGAGTCTTGTGCGCGGAAGGGGACGGGGGTAGTGAGGCGTGGTGTCAATGGATGGTAACATCCTATTGTCTCAGCAGCACCGACTCGCGACATTCGTAAAGCCGATAGTCGTGCGGTACCCTGGAATCCATTGAGCCGACGAAGGCAAACCACCAGCTTCAAGACGCTAAGGTGCAAGTCGTGCTACTGCGAGAGTTTCAATAGATGAAAACGGCGATAGGAAGACGGGCTCAGCGATGAAGTGACGATATGACTTCAAAAGGCGAACCAAACAACTTTTCAGTACCTACGCGTTCCTGTGGTATAACCATACAAAACACCAACGCCATGCTAGCTCAGCCACCCTGAGCATTTTCTTCCCGAGTCATTGGACGGACTCTACGCCGAGCCGTTGTGCTTCTCCATGTTCAGTCCAAGCTTCTCTCTGCGAGCAGCAACAGCTGAAGCGAGCTCAGCGAGGACCTTCTCAGTGTCCTCCCAGCCAATGCAGGCATCGGTGATCGAAACGCCGTACTTGAGACCGGCCTTGCCCTCGGCAGGAACCTTTTGCGCACCCTCGTTGATGTTCGACTCGATCATCACGCCCATGATCGCAGTCTCGCCAGCGCGCATCTGAGTTGCGAGGTCCGCGGCGACCTTAGGCTGGTTCTTGTGGTCTTTGTTGGAGTTGCCGTGCGAGCAGTCGACCATGAAGCGCGGGCGGAGACCCTTGGCTTCCAGAGCCTTCTTGCACTCGGCGATGGAGTCCTTGTCGTAGTTGGTGCCCTTCTTGCCGCCACGCAGGATGACGAAGCAGTCGTCGTTGCCGGCTGTGCCGACGATAGCGACGTTGCCGGGCTTGGTGACGGAGAGGAAGTGGTGAGGGTGCTTGACGGAGCCGATGGCGTCGACGGCCACACCGAGAGTGCCATCAGTGCCGTTCTTGAAACCGACGGGGAAAGAGAGTCCAGATGCCAGCTCACGGTGGACCTGGGACTCGGTTGTGCGGGCGCCAACAGCACCGACCGAGAGCAGATCGGCGGTGTACTGAGGGCTGATGGTATCCAACATCTCACTGGCCAAAGGCATGCCCTTATGAGTCAGATCGAGGAACATCTGTCTGGCAGTACGAAGACCCTTGTTGATGTTGAAAGTGTTGTCGATGTCAGGGTCGTTGATCAAGCCCTTCCAGCCAACAGTAGTCCTAGGCTTCTCAAGGTAACTCCTCATCACGATGAGCAAGTCGTCCTCGTACTTCTTCTTGAGCTCGAGCAGACGGTCGCAGTATTCCAATGCCATGGCAGGGTCGTGGATGGAGCAAGGACCAATGACAACCATGAGTCTCCTCTTCTCATCAATGCCGTGTACGACCTCGACAGCCTCTTTGCGGGACTTCACGACCACCTCTCTTGACTTGTCTGTCTGGCGGATTTCATGTTGGAGGAGATCGGGAGGAGTCAAAGGAGTCATGCCACGGATACGCCAATCCTCGACACTGTTCTGGTCGCCGACCGACTTGTTTGGGAAGAAGAACTGCATGCATTGTTAGCAACATGTCCACCATAGGCTTATGCTATTCGTTGTTGAGGCCGAGTGTCAACGTTCAGAATCCAGGATGGAGTCGTACCTCAGCCATGATGAAGGTGGTTATCGCAAGCTACAAACGATCAGCCAGACTATGAGAGAATGAACCAAGGGATCAGGAACAGAGCCCAAGGGGACAGAGTTACAAAAATATATACGACCCAATGCACGAAGGATGACTCTGACTGGAATCCAGGGCCCCTCAATGGCCAGCGGCGAGCGCCTCAGCGCGCAATGACGTGAGCTTATTGAGGAACGCGCCGACAGAAAGGCCGTCCTCGCAGTCAAACATCTCGTATTCGACCTTGAGCCCTAGCCGCCAATATCTCTACAACCACAACAATGAACGCTCTCGTAGGCTATGGCAGCAGTGACGAGGAAGAAGAGGACGTTCTGCCTCAAAGACCTGCCAAGGTAGGAACATGCTAGTACCACAACGCTGCGAAGACGCGGATGCCTACTAATGACATGTGAACGCTAGATAGCGAAGCTCGACCAGAATGCGCCGGACCACCTGACTGCTCCCCTCGAGAGTGAGAGTACCCGTAAATCACCCAAATGCACCTCCATTGACCCTGCAACAGCACCAACTGCCCACCCAGAAGCGCACATCGAAACCCAGCCTCTGAAAGCCTCGACACCAGCACCACCAGCACCACCACCTCAAGATGTCGCACCACAAGGCCCTGCACCTGGCCCAACAATCCCACCCACAAACCCTGCCCTACCCTTAGACGAAACCGAAGCCACCGCCTCCGCTCCCCCCACCAGCACTCCCTTCTCACCCTACACATTCACGCGCCAGCGCCTCCGCGAACTCACCATGCCTCCAGTGCCCAACTTCGACATCCCCGACGCGCCGCCTCCGCCCGCGCACAACAGCGAAGAAGCCGCGACCCTTGCCGCAGTGGCAAAGCAGTTCGAGCGATTCCTCGAATTGAAGAAGCAGGGAGTGCATTTCAACGAGCGTCTACAGAATTCCACTTCGCTGCGGAATCCTAGCTTGCTGCCGAAGTTGATGGCTTTTGCGGAGATCACGGAAGAGGATTGCTATAGGAGCACGTTGCCTGTGGAGCTTGCGGTGCCGGCGGGGTGGCCGGAGGACTGCTATGTGGAAAGTCTGGCTAAGCAGAATGAGAGGAGGGAGAAGAAGAGGCTTGCTGAAAGGGAAAAGCTGGAGTTTGTGCCGGCAAAAGGGAATGAGGGCAGCGGGAAGTTTACGCCAAACGATGTCAAAAGGAGCAAATTCGATAAGAGATGATCGAGAGTTTCTGGAAATAATGCTCTGATACAGTCGGTCATGTTCTATGTAATCCTATCACTCGTGAAACTTTTAGTGCGTCGACGCTTACGACTGCTTGGAGAAGCTCAGCCTTGCAGGGCGCTCGCGGGGAGAGTGGCGACCTTGTCGTTGAAAAGCTTCTCGGCCTGCTTCCAGACACGGACATTCTGCCAGTCCTTGAGACCGAGCAGACTGGGAAGCAAGTCTGCGCTGAAGGCCTCGGATGCCTCACGGGGCAGCAGACTGGGCAGGTGGTCGATGCTGATGACGCTCAGAGGCAGACCGTTGCTGCCCTCGGGGAGAGAGACGGGCACTGTGGGCTCGCTGAAGGTGGTGTTGATGTCGTAGATAGGGATGGGGTTGTGGGGGTTGGTGGTGTCGCAAGAGACGTCGCAGACGACGCTCAGGCGGCGAGACTCAGCAGACAGCGACTTGGCGTCGATGAAAGGAGGAATCTTGGCGGAGAGGTAGATGCAGTTGACGAAGACATCAGACTCAATGATCTCCTGGTAAGGGCCAGGCTTGGCGGAGGTCTCCTGGATATCCCACTTGATGATGTCTTCGAGACCAGCGCGAACGCAAAGGTCGACGGCACCACGACCGCAACGACCGAGAGCACCGATGACGAGGACGCGAGGGTAGTGGCCAGCCTGAGCCTTGCCCTCCTCGACGGCCTTCTTCACATCATCGATGAGCAGGTGCTCGTTCTCGTAGCTTGAGACACTGGGGAGAGGCTTGTCCTTGCCGTTCTTGAGCTGCCAGGCCCAGGTAAGGAGAGCGAGGGCGGCGCCGGCGAAGCCAGCGTGGTAGCCGAATGCTGCAACACGGCGTCCGTTCTCGTCCTCGAGGAACTCAAGGTCGAGAAGAGTTCCCTTGCCCTTGGGGAAGCGGCTGAGGACTGTGTCCCAACCACCCTGGTTCTTGTAGCCTACGTGCTGTCAGTATTGAATATGGAGGCAGTTTCAAAGTATTAGACACGGTAAGACGAACAGTGAGCGAATTGAACGTGCTGTCTTCAAGTCAGTCATCGCGATCATTTGGTGGGGATTGTTGATATAACGAACAGTGTGCTTCAGAGGGAAGTCCTCCTCTGGCAATTCCTTAAGACCAATAACAATGTGGTCACTAGGAGCATCGACCCATGAGCCGGTAGGGACGAGAGATGCACCAGTACCCTCGTACTCTGAGTCCGGGAAGATGCTCAATGGCGACTTCTCGACATTGACTGTGTATCCGGCATCGACGAGCTTCTTAGCAATCGTGGGCGTGATAGCCGTACGGTGCTCAAGAGGCTTGGTCTCTGCGCGGACGTGAAGGATGTTTGAAGGCATGATGTGAGATGTGAGGTGTATGTGTATTGATCAATCTAGACAAACAGAACGCTTTCAATGGTCTGTACAAGTAGCCTCCGACTTCGCCAGATGCGTCATATGAGCGCGGGCCAAAAAATTGACCCTTTGGAGGGATGTGAGTCTTCGCCCTATGGCCGAGACTGCCACGTGACTGGCAAGTGCCCGTTCGCGCCTTCCCCTTCCCGTGCTGGCAGCGGTCTGAGCGTCCCCGCGGCGATGCGAGGAAATAAAACTCGCGCGCGCTGTGCCAATATTTTGCTTTCCTTTCTGTATGAACAACGCAAACAATCAACACTGCCTTTAAAAGCATTTTCGAATCGAGAGCCGCTTCGCGCGATGCTCCATGACGACGAAAACCGTCTGTGCTAGTGGAGAACGACTTTCAGAGGATCTTGGGTGCCGTCCGCTCCTCGTCTTTTCGACCATGGAGTAGAGGGCAATGATCAGCTGTACAGTCCCTTTTTAACACCCTTCGCTTGTGAGCATTTTATGTGCACGCGAGCTTGTGTAAGCAGAGATGCTGTACTATGCAGTACTTGCATATCCCTCATGCGTGTCGAATTTCGAGTTGAAATTTCGATGCAGCGAATTGCTTACCACTGTATTCTGGTGACTGTTTCTATGGTAACATCACAAAATACGGAAATACGCTCCGAGTGCTTCTAGAAGACCCTCCCATGTTTTCTGGAATACTAAGAGTGTAGAATCGATGCACGATCTCGGCGTTGCCGTGCTGACGCCGCGCCGTACATGTACCTGCATCTGCTGCTGACGCAGAACCGCCACACGTCGGCACGACCTGGCTAATTTGTAAGGTATCGTCGTTTGTTAACATTGATCTGGCGAGAAGATTATGGAACGCGGCCTTTGTACTGTCCGTAGTAGCGAGCATCGTTTGGTATATCAGTCATGTTCGATAACTCATACAATGTCATCGAATCTGTGCATGCTGAAACCAGACCACTCCCAGCAAATATGGTCAGAAGAAAGCAACGATCCTGGTATGCAACCTCACAGACGCTGAAGCTATGCACCGAGTTCCAAAACTGACCCTTCCCAGCCACCAGTGCCGTGCCCGTCACTTGAGATGCGATATGCAGCAGCCAACTTGCGGCCACTGTCGTCGTGGAGCTAGAAATTGTAGCAAAGAGTCCGACCACGTTATACTGGGCAATAACAACGTGGGCATTGTTCGTCGAAGGACTCGGTACGACCTCAGTTTTGATGAAGATCAAACGTGGATAGGCCTGCCTCCAGGTATGCAAGAGCGTTGAACCTGGAAAGGATACCATCACGCCAATGGCAGATTCCTCCAGACACCCACCCTGAATACTGAATTGCTTGCACAGTCACATTTACCGGTGGATCGTTCCCAATAGTAGATGTCGGTCGGACCTCCTCGAATAATCCACGGAGCGAGAGCGTGAATCACGGCAGAGACTCTTCCGTGACAAACTTGAGCCTACCGGCGCACACCATCCCGGAAGAGATATACAAGGCTTCAACTCATACAGGATCGGGACCTAGTTCGATTACGCTTGATAATACACTGTCGAACCGTCCCAGTAACACGCTGTGGCCTTTCAAGACCCAGAAAGAAGCTGCTCTGATGAGATACTACGTTACCGATTTGACTCCGTGGTTCGATCATTCGGACACCATCAAGCACTTCGGCTCGGTGCTGCCAACTCTAGCCGTCACATGCCCTCCACTGCTCAACGCCATATTCGCAATAGCCTCTCAACATCTCAGCTTGATGGGAAAACTCGACAGCTCGATTAGTCTTCACTACCAGGATGAGTGCTTCCGCACATTACTTCCGGACCTGAAGACCAAAGCATTCGAGGCACCCATGCTAGCCGCTGTGAGCATTATACGCATCACCGTACATATGACTAGTATGTTTCAAGGCTTCAGCAGCGCTGGAAGGAGTAGCAACCTAACTTGACATAGACCGACCGCCCAACCATGCTGGCATTCACGACACAGTTCTCAATGGCTTTCTAGGTCTTGATATACTAGTCGATGCATGGCGTCAGAATCCGTCATCTACCCTACATGCCGCTCTCTTCATGAATGCATTGCGCTTGTATATTCACGTTGCTCTGGTGAATAAGCGACCCTTGCCGCAAGTCATTCCCAGCTGCTGTCTTACCTCGAGTATCTCACCAAGTCAAGATGATCCACGGGTAATCAATGCTCGCATCACAGTCCTTGTTGCAAGGATCTTGGATTACTGTTACGATGATGAGCCGAAGATACAACAAAGATGGCAAGGACTTTACGATGATCTGGCTGAGTGGAAATCGAAATTGCCCGCTTCGTTCCAGCCAATGCTAGAGACACAAGCAAATGCTAGTCAGCCTTTTGGCAATATACTGTTTGCTAACGATGTTCATGGTTCGTGAAACCAAGAAGTTGAGGTTCTGGGCGTCTGAATCTGTACTGACATCGATCGCAGCGGCATCTCACCAATATTATTGCCTCGCGAAGCAGCTCCTCATCAACCATACCCCGAACCACGAAGAGCACTTCTTGACACCACAGGGCATCTCCAGCTCCGGGACGGCACTTAAAGACCATCAAAAGACAGTACTTGATCCGATCAACAAGCAAGCCAAAACCATCGACCTCCTCCGCCGCGCCTGTGCTGTTGCCGAATCCCACACCGACACGATGGGAATCGTGCTGATGAGTACGCTACCTGTTTTTGCGTGTAAGTACTGCACATCATCTTTCTCAACCACGCCACCATTGAACCTGCACTAATTTGATTAGATGGACATTTATTGCAAGACAGAGAGTCCCAAGAGCGAGCTTTGGCGATCCTGCAGAAGGCACAGAGCAATTTCGCTGCGCTCACGCCGCCTGGTACTAACGACAGACTGCGGAGGCACTGGGGATGGGCCGACGGTGTGATGGGTGCGGTGTGATGCTGGGCTTCCTCATGTTGTTATTGTTCAATTGGTAGCGGTTAGACGGTATAGATGTATAGACCTAGAGAACGTATTGAACCCAAAGATCGGACATGAAGATCGCCGACTTTTCTTCTTCAGGCTTGTTATTATTACGCCACAAGGCTACCCAACTACATACAGGCTTCTCGTCCACTCGAAATGTCAATCTCATGTCCGGTCTGATGTCTTCAAATATGCTCGACAATGATCCCTGTCGCCCCGCGGTCTTGGCGCGTTTTCCACTTTAATCGCGTCGTCGCGTGTTTGATGACGACAGCTGCCGTATGGTTCTACTGTGAAACAGTTCACGATACAACACACAATAACGCGGCATCCTGTCCCAATGGTGGCCTGTCCAATATGCGACAAGCCTGTCAAAGAGACAGACATAAATAGACATCTCGACTCTGAGTGTCAATCATTCATCGAAGAACCGTCGCCTCCGCCAACGGCCCAGACTCAATCCAAATCGAAAGCTGCCAGCTTCTTCTCGACGCCCGCGGCGAAAAGATCTAGTAGCTTCAAAGAGTCTCATGCCGGCTCGTCGCCGCTGGTTAATGGACACAAGAGCACACAACAGACCCCTACTACGAGACCTCTCCCGCCGCCATCTTTCTCGACCCAACCTGCCAATGGCACCAAGCGCCCGACCTCAGACGATGATCGCCTGGACCCGCAAGAACAGAAAGCGAAAAAGTTGAAGAAAAGCCATGCGCCACTAGCGGAACGTATGCGACCAACGTCACTAGACGAAGTGGCTGGACAAGAGCTTGTAGGGCCGAATGGAGTGCTTCGAGGTCTAATCGTCGCGGACCGGGTGCCCTCGATGATCCTGTGGGGAGGGCCGGGAACAGGAAAAACCACAATCGCACGGCTGATTGCTCAGACGGCCGGCTGTCGCTTTGTGGAAATCAACAGCACATCGAGCGGCGTCGGCGAGTGCAAGAGGTTGTTCGACGAAGCGAAGAACGAAGCTCGTCTCACTGGACGGAAGACGATCATCTTTTGTGACGAGATACACAGGTTCAGCAAGAGCCAGCAGGATGTATTCCTTGCGCCTGTAGAGGCAGGGCAAGTCACACTCATTGGAGCTACAACGGAAAACCCAAGCTTTAAAGTCGTGAATGCGCTTTTGAGTCGATGTAGGACGTTCACGCTGGCCAAGTTGGAAGACACTGATATTTTTGAGATACTCAAGCGAGCATTGTTCAGAGAAATCCCTGAACTCTCTCCTTCGTCATCTGCCAGCCCGCAGTCATCCGAAGAACCAGCTTCAACTTCTTCATCTGCTAACAGCCACAACTTGCTCGTCGAATCCGACTTCTCTCTTCTTCATTATCTCGCTGGGTTCTCATCTGGCGACGCCCGAACTGCGCTCAATCTCCTGGAGCTAGCGATTGATCTGACGAAAAACCCCACTACAACCACCGCAAGCATAAAAGCAGCTTTGACGCAAACTCTTGTATACGATCGCGCGGGCGACCAACACTACGACACAATATCAGCTTTCCACAAATCTGTCCGCGGCTCCAATGCCGACGCCGCGCTTTACTACCTGGCCCGAATGCTGCAGTCTGGCGAGGATCCACTATTTATCGCTCGCCGGATGGTCGTGATGGCGTCCGAGGACGTTGGTTTGGCCGACAATACCATGCTCTCGCTTGCGACAGCGACATATACCGCAGCCGAGAAGATCGGCATGCCTGAATGTCGCATCAATCTCGGTCACTGCGCAGTAGCATTGGCACTGGCGCCCAAATCTGTTCGCGCGTACCGTGGCCTGAACGCAGCGTATGCTGCTCTGAAAGAGCCTGGCGTTGCAGGTCTTCCTGTCCCAGTCCATCTACGCAATGCTCCAACGAAGTTGATGAAAGAGATTGGATACGGCGCGGAGTATAAGTACAATCCAGACTTTGCGAACGGGCAGGTCGCGCAGGAGTACTTGCCGGAGGGTTTGAGAGAAAGAACGTTCTTAGGTCAATTGGACCTGGGCGAGAAGGTTGATCCAGCGTTCGAACCCGAGAAACACGCGAACGGAGTGACGAATGGCGGGTACGAAGAGACCAAGGAGCGATCCGAGCCAAAATCTGCAACGAAAAAGAAGGTCACGTGGAAACTTGACGAGGAACAGAACGAAGACGATGAGGAAGATGAAGACGGCTCGGCCCTTCTGTTGAACCCAGATGGCGACTGAATGATCGAGCACTGGCTGAGAATTAGTACGACAGGGAGCTGAGACTGGTCGCGGACCGAAAAATTCGCGACGGGATGTGGTTTATGGGCATGGAAGCGTGTTGGATCATCACTAGAAACGTGATGCACTCGTTGCCTAAGTCTTGCGCGGCGAGGATGCGCGAAGTGACCCGACAGGGTTACATTACAACCAGTCCAGCAGAGCACCTTGCGGGCTGGCATACCACGTCTGAGGATAGTACCGTATACTCCGCTGCCGCCGTGTACAGACAGTATCATATCAACATGAGGCTGTCAACAGGTACGAGGTGCCAGGGTGGACAAGCGTTGCAACACGGTCGGAACTATGTTCTACCACGATGGATTTGACACGATAGAGAAGAAACGCCTCGTCGAAGAATGAAATGCCAATGACTTTCAACGGCGCGATTCCACGGAGAAAAATTATGGGTGGAAATAGCGATAGCAGTCGAACAAATCATGTAGAGATCACCGTGAACGGGGCGTGAACGGAACATAGAAACAAGTTGGACCGTGAAGTGTGATTGTGAGCTTAGCCACTATTAGGAAGCCATAGTTGCAATCGAAGAATCGAAAATTCGGAGTTTTCTGCGATGCCGTGTCTGACGGTCTCGCGTGCGAACCAATTTTTCGAGCAATATCTCGGAGTTTTAAGATCGCCGGATCTTCCATCGCGTCAAGTTAACGCGACGCCTGCCTCCTCACCGCTACCTGCATTACCTACATAAGGTATACGCACGATGCTTCACAGCTGCAAGTTGATCACAAATTCCAAATTCCTCTCTAACTCAACACAATCATGAGGCTCACCATCGCTTTGTTCACAATCGCTTCCCTCGCATCCACAATAGCCGCTCAAGAAGTCTTCCCAGTAAACGAGCAGGAATCGTTAATCTGTTGGGATAATGTAACGCTCAAACACAACACCCTATACATGAGATCCAGCTTGGCTGACATGTATCATTAGGCTGGGAAAAGAGATGTGATTGTTGCATCCAAAGATTCTCCCATCAAGTCAGTAAACAAAGGATTGGATGTAATCGATCATCCTGACTGACAATTCGATCAGCTGCCAGGTAGACTGCGTTTTCGCACCTGATATCTTCGAATCGTACAATTCGCCCGATGGGCAGCCGTGTGCTGATACAGGCGCTACGCCGACGGGGAAGTGCAAGGAAGGTGCTTGTAAGCTGTGATATTGTTTTCACGGCATGGGTGGCGGGCAAGTGGATTGGAAGGACTATCTTGCGAACCGTTACCGTTTGTCGAAGAGACGGAATCTTGGCGTTGTTTTGCTATATCATTCGTGTAGATGCGATTTGGTTAACGACTGCAGCGTTCGAGTCTGCTCCAAGTAATATAGTGGAGTATTAAGATGAACAGACGTGTCGCGGTCCCACCACGCCAACTCATTCACCGCTACCGGTATTGCGTACACATCGGAACACACACATATATATACAAAGCTATGTTGTTACGCTGCTTTGGTCTCATAATATACTCCGATTTCTACCAATTCCGCTTTCGAAACACAACACAACACAACCGGCCATGAGGCTCGCTGTCACCCTACTCGCGATTGCGTCTCTCGCGTCCACGATCTCGTCCCATGAGGGTGTTGAAGCAACCAAGGGTGAAATAGCCCTTTGCGAGTCACTTGTGAGATCCCAGCACAGCACAAGCTATTGCAAACAGGCAAGGATGCAGCTTTCCTGACACAAAGTAGGACGATGGCAGCATGTTGTTGAAGACAGTCAAGGACAGGCCAAGGAGGTTAGTGCAAAATCCGTAGTGACCGACTGACTAACTGGCCAAGTGACTGATGAGTTACTAGCTGCAAAGCGATATGCGAATATGCTGATGAGACAACCGACACCGTCAATTCACCTGATGGTCAACTTTGTGATGATACGGCAGGCGTTGGACCAACGGGGAAATGTAAGGATGGCAAATGTTCTTATTATTTGTTGGATTAGACGAAGGCAGCTTCAATGGATATCTTGCCCACTATGATCGGAACAGGGCCACCACTACGACAATGTCCCATGAAATCGCCGTTACTATGATACATCGCGTATAAAGTGTTCAAGAATCGCAGTGTGCGAACCCATCTTATCAAGCAACGCCGTGCAGTATCATGGCAGTAATTGAAATCGGAAGCCGCGTCGCTGCCACCGCGCCAGACACCCCACCACTCCCTGTATTGCGCAAGTGTATTGAAAGCAACGATCTTCTGTCGCTCTCCTCTACTCATACCTCTCAACTTGCAAAGAGTCTGTTCCAGTCCGACACAAGCGTGAAGCTCACCATCACTCTCCTCACGATCGCGTCGCTCGCAACGACAGCCTCGTCTTTAGACGATAAAACTTTTCTCGCAGGCGAGAATGAGGCGAGGCCCTGTAGGTAGCAGGTAGAATTCCAATCGTCGCTCCCCAATACCACGGCGCAGCGCCCCTGACACGGGATGTAGGCCTTGACGGCAAAGCTAGTCAGCGCAGCCAAGGAATCCCCCACCGAATGAGTACAAGTGTCGAGTGCATATTGCTATTGACTGACTGACAATTGGAAAATAGCTGCAGAGTACTCTGCATATCTGAAAATGGACACGCCCTCGATATGGCTTCAGAGGATGGAATAGGGTGTTCGATACCAGATGTGGTAGAAAGGGGACATTGCATGGATGGTCATTGTCTCAATGATGCCAGAAGGTAGATGTCGGACATTTTGAGTTGTAGTGGGCTCAGAGGATGGCTGCGGTTATTGTGTCGCACTCGTCACCAAGAACCTCTACATTCAACGGGACGTCGCGTGCTTACAAGCTCGACATCGATTCCATGATCGACGGAGAACTCTCTGAGACGCATTGGGACGACTCAATCTGTGAATTTCAGCACAGCATGGGCACTGCCATGCCCCCGTGATCACCCAAAGAACTCCCCCTCCACTACCCCTTCCCAACTGCCTCCACTCTCCCAAACACGATGCATAAGCTTCCTCGCCCTCTTCACATGGCACATGCCCCATCCCTCCACAGCCTCCAACCTATTCTCAAAGATCGCCCGATCAGCCTCCGTCTGCGCCTCGCAACCCGCCGTGAACATGGCGAAAAGCAAACAGCTCTCCGCGCTCGAGCCCCGTCTCACTTTGCTCAGATTCTCAATGACTTTCGCCACGCAGTCTTGTACGTCAGGGTGCGAGTGTGGCAGATTGAGCACACGTCGGGAGACGTGGATCATGCCCGCCCAGTGCGAAGCCTCGTTCGTGGCGAAGATCTCGGCGATGTCTCGTTCGCTCATGTCGCGGTAGGTCAACGAGGGTGAGTCGCCGGGTGCTGAGTGCATGCAGCCGCGGTAGACGCAAGAGGCGCTCGCGGTCAGTCTGTTTTGCAACTCGCGTGCTTTGCGCTCGACGGCTTCGGAAGGGCGCCATTCGGGTCGCGGTTGGCGCGTGGTAGGGTCGATGCGCTCCTTGTCACAATCGGCTGCTAGCTCGGCGACGGCGGCGAGAAGGGCAATGCAACGGCCTGAGAAGCCGAAGAAGCAGTCGATCTTGAAAATCTCTTCGTCGTCGCGGTTCACGAGCCACAGACCACCGCCGTCTTCCAGGTAGGCGCCGTACAGCGGTTGATCGTGACGACTGCCGCTTAGGCTGCCGAGAACATCGAGATAAGCGAACCAGCGAGAAAGGAAGAATATAGCTTTATCGCGCGCGCCGTTGGCTTTTTGTGCGAGGTGATGTAGGCCGCCAGTTGCGACAATCATTTGGCGTGCGACATGAAGGTGATTCTGCCACGATATGGGCACGGCGAATGTGTTTGGAGATATAATTTCGAGAGATGCGAGCATGATTGCAGTTGCTAGTGGAGCCAGAGATGAAGGATCGGCCGGGTCTGAAACAACTTGGGATGACGGTTCATTCAGTGCTTGCCTCAAGGCTGGCAAAACATCGGACATCCACTCAGCGATGCGGTTTGCAGGTTCAGGATGACCGAGCAGGCGAGAGCGGTGTGATGCCGAAAAAGCCAGCAGTAAATGAAGTAAGTGGTTGTTTCGGACTGCCATCTGAGGAAGGACACCACGTAACGGGTTTTCTGGGCAGTCGTGGGGTACCATAATCCGGGCAGTGTGATTCAAGAAGTGATGGAAATATAGTAAATTGATCGGGTTGTCCGTCAGCTCTCGTGGCAAGGGTTCCAGGGCGCGTGGTATTTTAATCGCCACAGGTTGAGCGTAATAGCCGCCGGGCTCGAAAGCAATTTGTTTAGGATCCACGTCGCTGTCCGAACTGACTTCTGATACAGCAGCACTGGTTCTCCGCAGGTCAGGGGAACGTGGTCCGATAGCTGCCATGTCATTGTTTCTTGGAATGTCAAGATCTGGTAAGCCGTGGTCGAAGCCGTAAGCCCGCAACCGACGGCTGTCCGAACTCGACCACGTGTAGTCGGTGATATCTGAAGGGTCGGATAGCAGTGATTTGACCGACAGCCTGCGCAGATCAGGATGCTCATGGGAGACTAATGCTGGTGCAGGCCCAGGGTAGGGAGATCCAGAATTGACGCTCGACCCTGGAGTAGCTGGTGTATTTACGATGCTGTTAATGCTGTGGGGCGTGAAGTAGTTGGAACCTGGAGTGTGCTCAGACTGAGCCGGGTACTGGGGCACTGCAAACACAGGGCTCTGGTGGTTTGCGATTGGGCTAGCTCTTGGACTCAATCTCGCTCGTTTGTTGCGGTGCTGCGGTGACCAGCTGAAATCATTAGGTATTGATGTTGGAGGAGATCGCTCGGCTTGACCATGCTCCAGAAGGGAAGTGAAGTGAGGTAGCGACTGTGTATGCTGTAAGCTGGCTGGTCGCCGCGGACCGTTTTCGACTGCTTGCCTAGGAGCCTGTGGTGGTGGTTGTTGCTGCTGCTGCGAGAATTGATATTGCTGCTGCGCGAGACGCAACCTAGGATCCAACTGCGCAGCGACAGCATCACCACTAGGTGTTATGTCCGGAGTAGGCGGGAATGACTTGCGACCATTATTACTGGGCGGTCGCTGTTGTCCCGCGGGCCCAGATGTCACAATGCGCTGAGCAGAAAAGACATGCTCGTGTCCTCCTCCATTGCGCGGCGAAGTGGCGACAGCAGCAGCGCTAGGATTTGGAGTCGCGACAAAAGTGAAGCCACCCGGATCGGCGCCATTTGCATCCTTGTCCTTGCGCGAACGCCCACCCCAGTTCAGTCGGATGGAATAGTCGCATGTTTCGCCCGCCTTCATACAATTCTGGCACGACGGCTTCTCTTCGCCGCACTTGACCTTGCGCGCCTTGCAAGGCCAGCATCCTGTGCGACTGCGCTTCTTGGGTTCTCCGGCGCCCTCTTTCTTCGGTCGCGGCATCCCTGCTGCGCGCGCCGGCTGGTCCTAAGCTCTTCCTGAGGATGTCTCTTGGTTCGTTCGGATCCAGTTCCAATCGCACGTCCAGTATGTCCAGTGTCGTAAGACGCCTCGCCAGGGCCAGGTCGAGATCGTCACGACCGCATTGCGAGGGCAAAAGTATTTCGCTGAGGCTGCTTATCTCTGTCTCGCGCGCAAGCCTGTCGTTAGTGGGCCAGGGGAGATTACCGGCAGGCGAACGGTGCGGAGAGGTTGTGGAGTGATGTGGGGAGTAAATCGGTCCGTTCTTGGGTGAGCAGCTTGTTGAGCGATCGATCGCAGGGCAAGAGTCTGCTTGGAGAGGATTTGGATGCTGACAGACACAGGACAGATACACAAGGACGTTACGTCGGCGACTATATTGATCAGCAAACCTACAATGTGCGAGTGTCCGGCAACAGCGATAAGAGGCTCGTCCGGCTGGTAAGTGCACTGCGGGGCGAGGCGAAAGGCTGATGCAGGGCATATCATGGCAATCTTCATAGCCGACTTCCGGACAAGCCTGCAAGCCTGCTCGTTGGTCGGCGACGGCGGAGGATACATGTTTTCATCTGTCTCGTGTATATAACGTCTCCACGATCTTCACGGAAGCTCAATACACATACCAGGTGACACTTATAATCATACCTACTGTGATGTACTAAATGCGATGTACATCACTTACCTCCGAGCCCATGGTTTCGGGTCCGCCGCATCTGCACGTGGCCTTGGCGCTCGTTGACGTCTGACGTCGACGTTTCAAGATTTTGTTGTACTGACGGCATTTGATCCGCTTGGATATCGTTTGTGCATTCGTTCTGATTCTGTTTCAGCACTGTAACTACACTTCTGTCATCTGTTCCCGTTCTTTAACGCCGTCAGCAGACATCATGGCAAACAAGGCAGCTCAAGAGCTTCTCCAACGGCATCCACTCCAACGCCTGGAATCGCCGTCAAGAGGTGCCAGCGCTCTTTTGCATGTTAGCAGTATCCTCCAAGATATCACACAAGTTACACGATACACTGACGACCATACCAGATCTTCGGCCTAGCCACCTTCGCCTACGCCTTCTCCTACCTCGTCCTCAACCCAAACCAAATGTTCGCAAATCCCCATCCGCCAACATCCGCCACTATCAAAGAAAACATCTGACGCGAAAACTCAACAGCAACGAGTCCTATGGCTGGCACTTTCAATATCTAACCATCATCGGCCTAGCCCTCTCAACCTTGACCTTCGCCTTCGGCCTCCTTGCAGACATCACACTCAGCCGACACCTTTTCGCCGTCAAAAACGCCTTGTCCGTCGCCTCAGCGCCGATCGAATGCCTCATTAGCATCCTGTACTGGGGTCTCCGCGCCGTAAGTCTTGAAACCTCTAATCTACCACACGTCCCTCCAGACATGAAACCGATCCTGATATTCCTTTCCAGATCGACACATCCCTCGTACTCCCGCCCTGGGCCCCCGTCCTTCTCCTCCGCGACGACTTCTCCTTCCACCTGATCCCCGCGCTGTCCCTCGTCCTCGACCTCCTCTTCTTCTCGCCACCCTACACCATCGCCGTCCTCCCTGCTCTCGGCCTCTCCGCGTGCATTGCTTTCGGCTACTGGTTCTGGATCGAGCAGTGCTACGCTTACAACCAGTTCTACCCGTATCCGATTTTCGACGTGCTGAGCACGCCCGGAAGGGTGGGGCTTTTTGCCGCGAGCGCGGCGTTGATGGCGGCGGCGACGGGGGCGTTGGTGTGGCTTTATGGGGCTGTTAATGGGAGGGAGGTGAGGAGGGCGAGGAGCGGGAATGTCAAGGGCGAGTGAGGGGTTTGAGAGTTTTGGGTGGATTGATCTACAAGAGACTCCATCGTAGGTGTGATTTGGAGTGCTTATACGCCACTCGATATCTGAGCAAGAGGTTTTAGCATTACTGCCCTGCGAAGGCGTGTCTTCCAAATATGTTGCGGTTCCATTTGCTGAATAGAACGGGCTGTGCATACGCGCTTTTCAACTTTTTTGAAATGTCATCCGGCTATATATTTATACATACAATTTTCTACTCCAACACAATGTACTTCTTCAGATGCTCCGGCACAGCGCTCAGCAAGCTCTTGCTCTCCAACCACTTGCGGCTGAACAAGCGATCCGCGTACCTATACGCGCCATCGCACAGAATCGTCACAATCGTGTTGCCAGGGCCGAGCTTGACAGCCAAATCCCTCGCCGCAGCAACGTTCAGCGCGCTTGACGCGCCAAGGTATAGACCCTCCTCGTGCAAGCACCTGTACACCATCTCGATACTTGACGCATCGGGGATGTGCAGCGCGCCGTCCAGAAGGTCGATGTCGGGCTTCAGGTTGTCTGTCACACGGCCTTGGCCGATTCCTTCTGTGATCGAGCCGCCTTTGCGCTCGGTCAGTTCGCCGCCGGAGGAGATGTAGGAGTACAGCACTGAGCCGGGAGGGTCGGCGAGCCAGCACTGCACGCGGCCTGAGGAGGCTTCTTTGAGGTAGCGCGTCACGCCGGCGATGGTGCCAGCGGTACCGGAGGCGCAGGTGAAGGCATCGAGCTTGCCGCCAGTCTGGGCCCAGATCTCGGGCCCGGTGGTCTCGATGTGGGCTTGCCTGTTGGCGGTGTTGTCGAACTGGTTCGTCCAGACGGCGTTCTCCAGCGAGGCGGCGTAGCGGGCGGCCTGGTGATTGTAGTTCTCGGGGTTCTCGAAGGCGACGGCAGGTACAGGGCGGACGTCTGCGCCGAGCAAGCGCAGCAGGTCGATCTTGCCCTGCGACTGGGTGTTGGGCATGTAGATGACGAGGTTGTAGCCCTTGGAGCGGCAGACATGGGCGAGGCCAATGCCCGTGTTGCCGGCGGTGCCTTCGACTACGGTGCCGCCTGGTTTGAGCAGGCCGCGTTTCTCAGCATCCTGGACGACGTAGAGGGCGGCGCGGTCTTTGACGGAGCCGCCTGGGTTCTGGAACTCGGCCTTGCCTAGAATTTCGCAGCCGGTTTCCTCGGAGAGCGTCTTGAGGCGGATCAGAGGGGTGTTGCCGATTGCTGAGACGAAGCCGTCCTGGGCCACGCGCTGCGCTTTGGAGATCTCAATGCCGTGAGGGTTCATGCTCTCTGCGGTGGCGGCGAGGGAAGATGCGGAGCGGAGGGCCTGGTGGGAGAAAGCAGGCCTGGAGGCCACTCTCAGGGCATTGCGGGCGAACATTGGAGAGGTGGTAGTGCACTGACTACTGCAAGGTTGGCGTGCTCAAAGGAAGCTCCCACTATTTGGAAGTGAGATTATTATCCTGGACTATGGCATCATTCGTCCGCCGTCCCGAGGTCGGCCTGCCATTCAAGGGTGCAGCAGACATACCCTAACCCTTCAAGAGTGCGGCAGATACATACCCTAACCCTGTCTTCAGAGATGCCCGCGGCTTGCCCATCATCGAACATTGAAGTTCAGAGGCCATCGCATGCGAACACCCTGGGTGTCTTCCATCGTCCATATACCGCTTCACCAAAATGAACCGCTCATCACAACTGCTGGCTGCATTGCCACGAGCCTCGACGGCGGCCTCTTCGCTGAGTGCGCGCCGCACATCCCGCCTGGCCACAGCATTCACACTCTCAAGAAACATTCACAACTCGCCCTCCAACTCGGCCACTCCTCTCCCTCACGTCACAGTCCCCGGCGGACCTCCTGCACCTCCACAACAACATCCCACCGAAACACAGGAACGCCTAAATCGTAAACGCCAACAAGCCGAATCCTTCTTAGCAGGTGTCAACTCCCGCCCAAGCGCAGGAAAGCCAGTCTCGCTCCTCAAGAAGCGCTTCTGGAAAGATGTCAGTGTCAAGGAGACGGAGAAGGGCCTGGAAGTCTACCTCGATGCCCGCGCCGTAAAGACCGCAGCAAAAGAGTCGCTCGTTCTGCCTCTGGAAAAGCGCGGCCTCGCCACAGCGATCGCATTAGAATGGGACCAGCTATCGTCCGCCCAACAAGCATTGAAGAACGCATATGTCCCTCTCACTTCAGGCGCATCACGAGCCATGGACATCGTACACGCGGATGCCGCTGGCAATTCAAGTATTCGTGACAGCATCGTCACAATGGCCATGCGCTACCTCTCAACCGACACCCTCCTTTGCTGGGCGCCTGAAGTCAACATCCACGAACCCGCGAACGAAACCCGCAAGCCTCTCCGCGAACGCCAGCGTGAAGTTGCAGAGCCCATCATCGGCTACCTCAAATCCCATGTCTTCTCCGGCTGCGAAATCAATCCCATCCTCGCGCCAGACAGCATCGTGCCCGTACCACAGCCACAGGCGACGAAGGACGTCATCAAAAGCTGGGTCCAAAATCTACCACCATTCGAGCTCGCGGGTCTCGAGCGCGGTATCCTCGCTACCAAATCGCTTCTGATCGCGACGAGAATAGTGGCTGAGTGGAGCGCGAGCCAGGAGCTTGCTGCTACGAGGAAGCCTGGTCGCGAGAGGTTCGGCATTGAGGAGGCGACAGAGGCGGCGAGCTTGGAGGTTCTGCATCAGACGGAGCAGTGGGGAGAGGTCGAAGACACGCATGATGTCGACAATGCCGATATCAGGAGGCAGTTGGGTACCGTCGTGTTGCTTGTAACCTAGACGAGTTGTATAGTGTAAGATGATGCATGTGGGCGTGTATATATATGTATGATATCATTGGTATCTTCAAATGTCTACTGTGATGGTTACTGCGATCTATCTTCGTCAAAGTACAAAGAGTCCTTGGTGATGTATGCTCACTTTCTATATGCAATTCCACTCATCTAATATGCTTTACGCTTCTAGGCATCATCGTGGCGTTCAAGCAAGGTTTCACACTAGCGAGTCGAACAGCACTCCAGCTGCGACTTCAACATCTTTAGTCGTCTCCCCATGTGGCAATACCAATAAGACAAGCACTAGGAAGCACTTCTGCTCCTCTTCTTTGCTTTCCGATTGGGACCCTTTCTTGATGTTCATACATATACTCGCGATCTCGTCTTCTCGTCGTAACGGATCAAAAAAGAATTCACTCCACGATCCCCAGCGTCACTGAGGCATGGCATGAAGTTCAGCACATCAAAAGTTGCTCTCAGAGACTTGCTCCATGGAATTGGGGCAGTGTAAAGATCGAAGAAGGCCTCATCGCAATAACGGAGCCTCCGACGCAACGTCGCCAAGGGACTTCAAACTTGATGGAATCTCCTTGGCTTGGATATCGACGTGGGTCTCACGAGGCTTAACCAGCTGCAAACCAGGTTCTTCTTTCTAGGCGCTGTAATACACTCCCGGGAGGTGTGTAGAATGAATGTGATGCGTGCGCTGGTCAACCAATCTATCCTTGATTACAGCAAACCAGCATCCGAGATGGGCGTGCTTGCTACGGCAGAGGATAGCGCGGATATGTTGGCGCGAGGGAGCAGGGGTTCGTGTGTAAGCTGCTTCTGTGGATATGGGTGATTGTTTCTCTCTTTGGCTGTCATCATAGCTTGGTCTTCCTTTGCTACTTGCATACTTCTTGCTTCTGCTCCCCATCTAGCCCATCATGGGCGGGGTCCTCATGGTTTGGGCAGCTCGCGCCATCCCTGCCGTCCTCATTGGTATTATTGGATATGTGAGCTGGGTGGTAACGCGGGTCGTGGTTTGTAAGAAGCATTCTCATTGTCGACCAGTCACTGAGGATGTATGATGTTGGCCATCGTGTGCTATCGCTGACTTTGCATTACAGACGATAATTTCTTTTACGTCGGCCCTGTTGGTGCCAAACGGATAGGAATTGGTGTTGCTATACTGGTCATCTACTGGATCCTCTTCATCACGGTCACTTCATCATTCTTCCGCATGCTCTGGACCATCTATCGCCACCCCGGCTACATCGAGCGAGGTTCGAGCAGGCATGCCATGCCCCTCGAAGACGAGAAGATCGAACCGGCTTCCACAACAATGCTGGAAAGACTGTCCTTCCCAGCTCCGACGCTCGAAGACGTCTTGTCCAAGGAGATTTTCGTCTGCCAACCGGACGGCACGCCCAAATGGTGTTCCACCTGCCAGATCTGGCGCCCCGATCGCTCTCGCCACTGCCGCGAGAAAGATCGATGCGTTCTGAAACTAGACCACTTCTGCCCTTGGGTCGGAGGCATCGTTTCCGAGCAGTCGATGAAGTACTTCGTGCTGGTCAACTCGTACACGTTCCTCTACACGATCTTCGACTGGGCTCTCGCGGCGGTTTGCATTGCTCGACGCGACCGCCAACGCTCTTTGGACGGCAACGTTGTGGCGATGCTGATTCTCGGCCTGTTCTTCATGGGCTTGACGGGAGGGATTGGTTGCAGTGCGATCCTCAACGCTTCTACCAACCACACGACGGTGGAGAACACAGCCGAGCCTGCTGGTCATCGATGGAGCATGGCACTGCGAGTCCCCGACGGGCGAAAAGTCGCGGACATAATGTCCGCACAATCACCTTCCCACATGAATGTGCGAAGGCAAGAAGTCCCGACGCGCTTCGGCAGTTCCTCGACGACGCGGGCGAGAAGAAGCCGTCGATCACACACAACGATCGCAACAGCACAGCAGACCAGAACGCCTCGCGCACGAACTCAGAGCGTACCTTTGCGATCGTCACATCAGACGCATACGCCAACCCCTGGGACTGCGGGACGTACGAGAACTGGTGCCAGGTGATGGGCCACAACATAATAGGCTGGTTTCTCCCGATCGAGGTCGGCAGGCCGTGGTTCTCGCATCGGGCCTACGTTGTAGGGTCAGGGGATGCCGACAGAAGACAGACTTCTACGGACCATGCGGCGTTCTTCCCGACCAGCGTTGATGTGCAAATCATGAGAGCGAAAGCGGGCTTGGTCGACGTCTCCCGCGAAGAGTCGAGCGATTATGCCGATCGATTGGAGCGCAGGAGCCGGTTTCCGTATTTGCTGGGAGGAGCAGGTGCGCCTAGGGTAAGTAATTGTTCTCGTCTTCGCTGCCTTTATCGTTCGATTCACTTGAATCAGCTGACTGTGTGCCCGCAGAAACAATGGGCGGCTTCACATGCCGGACACCGCCTCCAAGACACACCGTAGTCCGGGGATATCTCCATCCACAAATGCTATAACCAGCACTAGGCGTTGCCCACAGTAGTTTCACGTCAATGTTTCAACTTGATGTTGATAATTTGACCGATGGTCGAAAACCAAAATTTTGCTTCTCCTTGAGGACAAAAATAAACAGAACCATCAGTGATCCAATCTAGAATAGGGAAAAAATAACGCCTCTTATCGTAATCTGCAAACTGTGGTATCGTATGAAGAAAAGAACAAAAGACTCCCCTTCTAACCCAGATGGCGTGTATGCAATCAAGTTAAACAAAAATTGAAAATACAAGAAGCGAAAAAAAAAAGAATCCCTCCTTCTCTCCAAGCTCCATCACAACCAATCAACCTCAACTATCACTCCCCTCGTTGCCCCACCCCGTAAGCTCCAGCGCAACGTTAAGAACCGTAGTGCTCACCCAAAGCATAATAAGCGCAACGCCAATCCTCTTGCTTAGCACCCACTTATTTAACGGCACAAAAACCAACAACCCCACCAGCGTAACCAGCAGCGTGATCCCCGTCACAATCAGCGTCCGTCCAACCTCAATCTGGTACGCTTTGTACTTGAGCTGGGAGCCGGGGTGTTTGTGCTGGTGGTGGTGCGCGCCGGTGACGAGGATGTACGTGCCCGACAGGCCGATGCCGAGCAGGATGTTGAGCATGGGCCCGCCGAAGCAGGCGGACAGCGCCATGACGGGGTACCCGAGCTTGGCGACGGTGATGTCGGCGACGAGGTCGCCGAGGGAGTTGCCGACGGCGAAGATGGTGAGGCCCATGATGGCGTGGCTCATGTTGCAGATCACGGCGAGGGCTTTGAGGGCGCCGACGACTTGGGAAGCGATGGTGGAGATCCAGGCAATGGAGACGACGAAGCCGGCGCCTGAGAGTAGGGAGCGGAAGATATTTGGGCGGTGCGATGCAGTTGTGGTGAGGAGGAATGGGATCAGTAGGATGGTGGAGGCGAGTAGGCAGGACAGCGTTGGAAGGGTAAGCCAACTTGGTGGCAAGTCGGAAGGCGATTGAATGTAGAATGAGAACATGCAGAATAATGGTGCAAGGTAAAGCTGGGTCAGAACCAGCCAGCGGTTCCAGGGGCCTGGTCCATTTGTAGTCGGAGAGTTAGGCGCAGCAATAGAAAGCTCACTGAGATGGTCGGGTGTTGCTGAAAGAAGATCGTTAGGGTCCAAGGCAATTGGAGAGATCGCATCCTGCGAGACTGTGCCAAAGTTGTGACGATTTTGTTGCTCGGTGGCAGTCACCATTGATGCCATGGTCTCACGCCCAGTCGTGCCCATCGAGACACTATTGCTCTGCGAGTGGCCTCCCTTGGAATTCATTGAGCCTTTCAGTGCACTATTAGCATCAAGCGTACCTGACGCGCTTTGTGAACGACGCGAATCGTATGATGTAGGCTGAACCAGTTGCTCGTCCTCTTCGTCGTCCTTTTCGCTCTCGACAACAGGCAAGGTCACTGTCAAGAGGAAAACACTGGGAGCAGCCACCACACCAATCATCTTCTCCCAAATACTTTTGTCATGCCAGTGATATATGGTGGGGAACAAGGTGGATATCAAGACGCCAGGCGCAGGAAGGATATGGTACGGCCACCATTTGGTTGGCCTCGAAGGATATTCTCGTTCCGCAGCTTGTGACACAGGAAGCGACTCCGGTGAAGCCAATGGGGGTGGGAGGCGTATGCTGGGTGCGCGAGTTGATGTAGCCGAAGCCGGCTCCCAGTATTGTGGGAAAGGCGATGTGCTGGGTGTTGAATCGCGGGACCGACGCTCACGCGGTATATCAATCTTTGGTAGATGACGTGCCTGGGGAACAGCGCGGGGCGAGCGACTATCACTTTCGGTGGAGTACCCAGAAAAGCCCGAGTGTCCTGAGCGAGCTGAAAGATTCGTGTTACTCCTCGATCTCGTCGTGGGGAAATAGTCGGACTGTTTCCTGAACGCAGCTTTGGCGTCCGCAACTCTCAGATGATCTGATGTGTTGCCTTCATCTTCCTCCTCTGGCACTTCCAAGATGGGGAACGTCGGCGTGGGTGCAGACACCTCGACCGAAGGCGTATGAGGAGCGGAGTGGCGACCTGGGCCTGGAATTTGCAGACGAGGAAGTTTCAGTCCAACGACCCCAGCATGATCAGTATGATGCCAATCACTCTGGCCAGGCAGCTCTTCTGGTTGGCGCGGAGTAGGAGTTAGCGATCGAGTCGAGGCATCACTTGCCGTCGAGGCTCGTCCACGCGTTGGTGCAGATTGTGGCACATTCAATGTTGCTCCCTCTGCATCGGGCGCAGCGCTAGTGTCGATTGTAAGCGTGGGAAGTGATTGTCGTGAAGTTGAACCAGTAAGGTTTGAGTCGTACTCTGGGCCTAGCAGATCCACGTCGGGGTTGTCTGAGTATCCTCTTGTGTCTAGGGGGATTGTTTGAATGTTGCGAGACTTTTGCAGGGAATTAAGCACAGCTTGAAACTCCAATGCACCAACGAGCGAAGGTCGCACAGGTCCAATCGTGTTGCGTCTAGAGCGTACTTGTGGCCGCGATAGTCGCATGTTGCTGTTGAGCTCGCTGATCCACCGGTCTCTTGCCTCCTCCTCCTCATCTTCATTCGGCTCTTCCTCACCGGGCGTTGTAATGCCTCGTTCCAGTGCAGCAAAATCCTCCCTGGATGCTCCGCGAGACATTGTCGGTCTGGAGGTTCCAGAAGTGCTTTCCGGGTCGTCGTGATATTCTTCTTCCAGATCCATCTCGTCTCCTGGTGGCAGAAAGTGGCCTCTTGCAGCCGCTTGCTTCTCCCTTTCCCGTCTCCGACGACCAATCCACCAATGCCATGCAACCACGAACCCAACATAGACAACGTAATAGATCACCATGGCGATACATTCCCAGAGCTGCAATCGGCCGTCCCACAAGAAAGAAAAGCTGAATCCCGCAGCCACGATGAAGAATCCCACATCCCTCACAAAGCTCTTGCGTGCGACGTGGAATGGCTTGATGAGAGCCATGGATCCAGCGACCACCGATGTGATGAATACAGCAGCTCCCATGAGTTCTCCCACGGCCAGACTGCCACTGTTCGTGCTCATGGCTGCGAATGTCGAAAAGACGTCCGGGCTTCCATTTCCAAAGGCCAGTAGTGTTACTCCAGCCATGCTCTCGCTCATGCCCAGAATGCTCGCGATGGTGCTCAAGTTGATGCAGAAGAAGTCGCTCGCAGCTATGCCGATTGTGGAGAACAAGAGTCCTAGCCACACGATCAAGATCATGAATGCGACTGGTTTGGCGTGGGAGAGCTTGCAGTAGAACAAGTCCAGATAGGCTCCAAATCCGCCCTCATCGTCCGGGCAGTGTTTCTTGATGTAGCGACACTGGTCCTTGCTCCGGTGTACCAGTCGACATTGCTCTTCCTCGCTCATGAGAGGGCTGGCATCTCTTCTTGATAATAGCGATTCAGCGTGGCCTGATTGGTCGCCATCTCGGCGGGCGTAAGCTGCACATGCTGCCAGCAACAAGCCAATAAGTACAACGAGGTAAAAGGCTCGCGCGGCGCGGTAGCTTTTCCTAGCGGGCGGTTTGGACATGCGAGAAGTGAGTGTGTTGGTATTTGGATTGTTAGAAGTCCATGAAGCCTGCATGACGCGCCCAGCCTCGGTCCAGCAGTGGTGGGTCCAAGTGTAGGTGACAGATGTGATATGTGTGTACAATGCAGCAGGAAGTAAGTCGAGCCCTCAGGTAATGTAGGGGCGACTAGGGGCAGTAGACAGCATTACCGCATACTTGGATAGTTGGATAGATGGACAGATAACAGTGAGGCGCAGCAGGCAGGACAGCTCCAGACTGCGTGCGAGGGACGAATGGCGCAAGTTAATAATCGACGGCAAGGGTAAGGTATCATTGCCGGCCCGCTTCGTTACCGCATGGCATGGGAAACTTGGCAGTTGCGGTTGCTGTTGCAGTACCGACTACTATTCGGTAGTGAGGCGAGCCGTGCGGGTGGCGGTGACGCCGATGATGATGCTCCAAAGATCGACAGAGCGCGCGTGGGGGGAAAAGGCAGAGAGAGAAACGCGAGAGCTTGACTTGCACGTGATCATGAAAGAGAGAGAGAAAGCCGGCGCGAAGAAGACTCCAAGGCTCTGAACAGCCCGCCCCGCGGAACAAGCCCGCGCCTTTGTTTACTCCAAGCACCAGCAAGCAAGCCCCAAATAATCAATTACAGATGGAATAGAGGGAATACCACGACGACCACCAATCGCAATACATACCCACCCACAGCCACCAACACGTGCAATCGCGCGTCTCTACACCAGCCATGCCGCGCGTTCGCGCCTCCGGAAACCCGCAAGCAGCAGCCTACGCCTCGCCCGTGAAAACAGTCTCAATACCACTTAACGATGACCGCTCGGAGAAAGCAGCGCGCCTGCAGTCGCGGCACATAGCGCATTCGAAACAACTCGACCAACTCAAAGCCGCCGCCACACCATTGAAGAAGCGCAGATCATTAGGCGTCGACGGGCCCGAGACTCCCTCACACGACGATGGAGGATTCGGCGTGCGCGGCGACGCGGTCACGCCTATGAAGCGTGTACCTATCCTGGCCAATTTCGAGGAGTGGATGAAGATGGCGACGGACAACAAGATCAATGCGAACAACAGCTGGAATTTTGCTCTCATTGATTATTTCCATGATATGAGCTTGCTGAAGGAGGGAGACCAAATCAATTTTCAAAAAGCAAGTTGCACGCTTGATGGTTGCGTCAAGATTTACACCAGCCGTGTGGACAGCGTTGCGACCGAGACTGGAAAATTGTTGAGTGGCCTGGCAGACAGCGGGAACAAGAAGCACAAGGGCGATGATGCAGATGCTGATGGGGAGGATGGTGACGATGACGAAGAGGGCGAGGATGGCCAGAAAAAGAAGACCAAGAAGAAGACACAGCGCTCGGCCGAAGCGACTCTGGTCAACTCTTTCGAACAATTGAGGCTGAAGAAGATGGAGCTGGAGTTTTCCGTGGATCCTCTGTTCAAGAAAGCGTCGGCAGACTTTGATGAAGGCGGCGCAAAAGGTCTCCTGTTGAACCACCTGTCAATCGACGGCACGGGCAGAATTGTGTTCGACAGCAGTGATGACGCGCGAGAGGTTGAGGAAACGAGACATGACAGTCTGGAGCCGGAAGGCGAAGAAGAGGCAGCAAAGGAGGATGCAACTATTGGTGAGCTGGCAGATGCAGACGGCGCAGTCGACGTTGCTGCATTGGGCGCTCGTTTCTTCCCTAATTTGGACCTCCTGGACGAGCAAGATATATGTCCATCACTCAAGACTTTTGAGCTTGGAGGTGGCGATGGTGCGATGGATCTGCCTTTCCTGAAAGCTCCCGACAACTGGCGAGACGAGCATCCCGAAAATGCAGGAGACCACGATGACGACGAAGCAGAAGGGTTCGATGGCCCGGCGCCGTTCGACAATGATGATGGTATGGCCATCAACTTTGACGACGACGCGGAGGTAGGATTCGGTGAGGGAGGCGAGGCTTGGGCGAAGGATGCTGCGATTCAACCCCAGATGCGAGTACATAACGTGTCAGCAGATGGCGGCGAAGAAGGCGGCGAGGTGGGCACATTCGACACAGACTCAAACGCGTATGGCGTTACATTGCAACACAGAGAACAAAACGACCACGAAAATATCCTCAACTACTTTGACACCGCGCTGCACAAGAACTGGGCAGGCCCCGAACACTGGAAGATTGCCCGCATCAAGGAGGCGAACAAGCCCGCTGCTCCACAACGAGTACGCAAAGAGAAGGAGGCATTCGAGATCGATTTTGCCGCTCCCATGAGTGCTGAACTTGCAGGCATGCTTTACACAAAAGCTGCAAGCAATGCAGCCATTTCTTTACCCAAGCGCGAATGGCGAAGCAAGACACGCAATCTTTTGCCAGATGACAAGCACTTCAACTCAAAAGACCTGCTCAAGCTCTTCCTCAAGCCCAAAGCCAAACTCGGCGCAAGAAAGGGTCTGAAGTCGCTGCCTGCGCATGAAGAAGTCGGGGAGGACTACTGGGCAGCGAACGGCGGACCTGCTCCTACAGCCGAAGAAGACGTAAAGGGTGACTACGACGCCAACTTCTTCGCAGATGACAACCTACCCATGCCTGGAGGCGACATGGAGGACGACTCATTCGCCGACGCCCGTGAAGCCTTCTCTCCCGATCTTGACGATGCCGGAATGGCTGCTGGTCCCACTGGGCCCGGAATCGATGCTGTTGCTGGCAGCGCGGATCCTGCACAAGAAGGAGCCTTCGGCGCACATCTCATCACACAGAGCAGGAGGCTGCGGCCGGAGTACGTGCAATACGCGCGCGTAGCGAAGAAAGTCGACGTGCGGCGACTGAAAGAAGAAATGTGGCGAGGCATCGGCTTCGAAGAAAGGTACGCATCTCCTCTCACTCCCATACATCCACCTCAAAACACGATAAAAGAAAAGAAACAACCACTAACACCCTCCCCTAGAGAACCGCCAGCCCCGCAAGCCCCCCAACGCCCACAAATCCCCATCCTCCCCAAAGACGAAACCGGCACCCTCATGTTCACCGACATCATGAACAACCTCTCGCACGTCTACCCCAAAACCCAGCTCGCCGACATCTCCACCTCGTACGGCTTCATCTGCCTCTTGCACTTGGCCAACGAGAAGGGCCTGGTGATTGAGAACGTCGATGGCTGGCAGAATCTGACGGTGAAGAGGGACTTTGATGCGCAGGTCAGCGAGGGGGATATCTGATTGGGTTTGTCCGTTGTTGTTGTTGTCTTCGTGGTGATGGAGCTTTCGGCTGGCTTATGATGTATGGGTTTTGTTTTATTCTGCGTCATGATTTGGGGGAGACGGTGTGGGCGTTCTTTTTCTTTCCGGCGGGTTATGCATATGAATATCGCGAAGGATGGGGATCTGGAAAATGTTATCAGACGTTTTTGTTTTTTCTCTCTTACAAATGCCATTGTACAGCTTTTGGTATAGCTGTCTATGCACACATTACAGGCTTGTTCCGTTCTTTGACTACAAGAAGAGACCATCGATATAATGTTAATGAGACATTGCCTAGCATGTACAAATATTCATCCTCAAAGCGATTTCGTATTTGGGGGGGAAAATGATAAGGTAGACATGGCGAGTCCCCACTCACGCGTGCGACACGCACACCAGGAAGGCTCGGAAGATCACGACGCTACCCTCTCAATAGGTTTGTCGAACATTTGCCTTGTGCTACCGTGGTAGGGGCGAGTGGAGTGCGGACAAAAAAAAAAAAGCAAAAAAGACATGTTGATGAGAGTGGGATTTGAACCCACGCCCTTTCGGACTAGCGATTGTAGGAAGTACCAGATGGTAACACCTTAAGCTAGCGCCTTAGACCGCTCGGCCATCTCACCGTTGAATCGAATTGATTCGATGATAGGGTGCGAGGACTTGCGGTATGTGTACGCATGCGTTGGGATGGATGAGGCTCGCCGAGAGCGAATACGCCTCCTGCTAGTGGAGGCCGTAAGCCGCGAGCGTTGGTAAAGAAGCAGTTGGTGAAGTCAAGATCTATGCTGGCGGTGCCGTGATGCACTCGAAGCGTGTATCCTGCCGAGCTGCTGCCTCCAACCAGGCATGGTTCACTAAGATGGTGCGCCGAAAAGTCGTGGGTGCAATGTAATAGGTACATAGTATACAATATATATTCGTTCCAGTGGGAGCTCCGTGAAAGAAGCATAAGCATTGGCCCACTTCCAAGGTGAATGAGTCCCTCTTGTCGAAAAGGCAGAACCCGTCGAGACCTGCTGCCGCCGGTCCATCCACGGTGCCTCTCTCTCTCTCTCGTTTCTGTTGGATTGGTCTGGCCAGCAGTGTCCAGAGGCAATGTTGTGGCATTCATGCTCAAAAGTCTTTCGTGACCTGCAGGTGGTCTCCCGTGTAATTTGGGCCTCGTCTGCAAATGTCATGGTCGCCTCCAGTCTAAGTAGCTTGTGCAGCGTTCTCAGGACCGGGCAAGCAATGGACGGCGGGATGTCCTGAGCTTTTTGTGGAATCTCGCTCTGCCCGCTTTGCGCCCAGGTAGAGTCTGACCTGGCAAAGAGCTGCTGTAAGCGCCCTCGCCAATGCACTATGCAGCTGCTCAGGTCGAAGCCTCAGACTTGTCTTTAGTAAGCTGCCTCAATTCGTTCTCGAGAGACTTGATCTCGCCTTCACTGCCGTCAGCAAATGTCCACGATCCATGTCCGTGCTTTATTTGTGCTCTTGCATACCCTCAGTATCATGTTTGGTCTCCATGCTCTCCAGCTTAAGCCAACCCCAGTAGATGATCTCGTAAGTGAAGATGGCGATCAGGACGGCCTTGAATACTGGACGGCTACGGTATTTGTAGAAGTCGCGCTTGGTGATTATTAGAGCTGCTCGAGACAGTGTATCATATGGTAGTAGTCGACCTACATGCGGGTTGCTCTTAGGTGCCTCGGGCTTGGGCGCGTCTGGGGGCTGATATGTGGACTGCATGCGGTGTTGGAAGAGCGGCGCACGGCGCATGGCCGGCGACAGGAGTCTTGTAGTGCGCAGCATTGAGTGTTGTAGTGACATGACTCTGCTAGTATGGAGCTGATGGAGGATGGAGTGAATATCTAGGTAAGTAAGGTAGCTGTTGGCTATCGGTTGTGAAACACTCCAGCTCGCGCTCCCGGCAAAGCCTGCCGATCAAACGCCGACATCAACGAGACATGGAAGAACAATACTTCTAGAAGTATGTGAATTGGCCACAATTATCGCAATATCGACTCAGCGGCATATCAAGTTATAGTGAAGCACGCTTATCGTTCCTCGAATCAGAACAAATACATCGTACCAGCCATGCGAGTCAACGAGCATACAGGTGAAGCAAATATTTCAAAACTCCTCCCAAAATCGTATACTGACACTACCATCTAGCACTTTCCACAAGCAAAGTCCTACTAGTGCCCTACTCAGCACACCATGTTCCAACATACCACGGATGGATGCAAGATGCCGATCTCCAAGCCGCCACAGCTTCGGAGCCCTTAAGCATGGCCGAAGAATACGACATGCAACGAAGTTGGCGAACAGACAACGACAAACTCACATTCATCGTCTGCCACTCGCGAGAATCAGAAAATGAATCGCAGACAGTTCAAGGTGGCCAAGACGACCGTTCAGAGCGCATGATAGGCGACATCAACCTTTTCCTGTTCGAACCTGAAGATGACGACGATGAGGATCATAACAGCAACGTCCAGCATGCCCTTGTCGGCGAAATCGAACTCATGATCGCACGCAAGGACTTGCACCGACAGGGCTACGGTCGCGCCGCACTACTCTCATTCACAGCCTACATCCTGGACACTTGGGAGCACATCGCAGCTGAGTATAGCAACGGCGCAGGAGATCAAACCCCGAGACCTCTTCAGTACCTGCGCGTGAAAATCAATCAATCGAACGCGCGAAGCATTGCTCTGTTCCAAAGCATTGGATTCGTTCAAACAGCCGCAGGAGCCAACTACTTCGGAGAGGTGGAGCTCCGGTGGCAACCCAGTCGATCGGAACTGGAAACACGCAAAGGCTGGGAGGCATCGCAGCAGCTAGAGTACGTCGAGAAGTGAGATTTCGCCGCGTGGCACGATGATGTCGGTACACATGATACAGATACTCGTAGGATACATAGACAAAAGAAAAAGATACACCGAACCCCCGTGAAATGGACCAAGTTTCGCTAACCGCAGCACGTGAGCCTCTCAGAACCCGCTGGAGACAGAAGGCCAGTAAACAAATTCGCGGCATTGATCGGCCTAGTCAAAGTCCATGGGCTTGTCCTCCAGCTGGACACCCTTGGACACTGGGGCCTCCTCGACGTGCTGCAAGTCAACGGGGCTTTGGACGAGTCCGTCCGGAGTGTTGCTGTCGCGCCTTGAAATCACACTCTGGCGTTGCAAGCTGCCAGTAGTGCCCTTGCGCTGGAATTGGCTGCGTGCGGCGCCAGAGCGAGTGAGACTATCGCGCTTCGCTGGGACGCTATCACGCTTCGATGGAACGCTGTCGCGGTTGGACGGCCCGTCAGATACCGTGGTTGTGGGCGAGGAAGGGTCAGCGTCCGCGTGAGAGAGACCCAGAGGAGTATAGCTCCGTAGAGAAGATCCTGTGTCGCTACGGGTGCGAGTCGTGTCTTGGTCGTCTGAGCTCGGCTCGGCTGGCGGAGGTTGATGAATCGATCCGTTGCTCTTGTGCACAGTTTCAGTGATCTGCTCTGATTTGCCCTGGCCATTCACACTAGGAGGTGAGGCTATGTCAGTCATCGGCTGAGTTTGACGAGACTGTGGCGGGCTGAGAGGCACCTCGAGACTCAGGCGAGAGCCTCCTGAGCCTGGTGACATGATACGCTTCTCTGTCGGACTAGTCACGCTGGCAGTCGAGATCGGGAACCTGGTCTCGGGACCTCTGCTGCGATCGCGTCGGTGGCCATTGCTTTCTGTCAGCGAAATACGGTTGCCAGGTCCTGGGCTTGGTGCTCTTGAACGGTTGCTGTTGCTGCGTTGCAAACCGCCGGATTGTGCTTGTTGGGCAGCTGCAATTGCACGCTGGCGTTCAATCATGTTCTCTCGTCTGCTCGATTCGTCTGTACTGATGGCTCGATTCGGCCTGGTGGCACCGGAACTGGAATGCGTGAGACTAGACTGCCTCTTGAGTTCGCCAAAGATGTCGTCCTTGTGCGAGAGCAGGTCGCGGAAGAGTCTGACGTTGTACTTCTCGGTCATGCTCAGGCCCGTCTCCTGCTTGGGTCTAAGGATGCATGGCGCCAAAACTCCAGCTAGCTGTGCAACGTATGCTTCATCGGCGTTCGTGAGCTCAATCAACCTTGCGAAGTGGCTGACAATCGCATCAAGTGTTGCAATGTTGGCAAGCCTAAGTTGTCCAAGTGTTGATTGAATTACTTGAATGCGTGCGCTATCACTAGCAGTCTGTGCGGTGGAAGCGTAGATGGTCTTGACTATTTCGTAGACGTGGCTGCTGACGAGAGAATCCGGAAGTTCGAGGAGATACAACTTGAGCACTGCAGCAATGATGGGAACCTCGTATTTCTCGAGCACGGTAGGTGGTACTGGCTTTCCGGTGTTGAGCAAGCTGCGCAGATGGTGGGTGGCTCCCAGTGGGACGTCGACCACCCAAATTCTGCGTCGAGCTTCGTCGCCTTCGAGTTCTGGGTATTGGTTATCCAAGAAAGTCAGAATGGTCGTCACCAATAAAGGCACGCGCTTCCTGTCGCTCCTTGCTCTCGCCTCGATTTCAACTCCAAAGGTCTGTTCGTCCACAGTGTTGTAGTAATTCTCGTAGATGGTGACCCTAGGAATGTAGCTTCCCGTTCGGTAGTTCTCGAGCAGATAGCGAACGTCGTTCAGCGGTTGTACAGTCTCCTGGTAAAGCATCATGTTGTCGACCGTGCTCTGCAAGCTCGGAATGACATTGCTGATGGCACCGCTGAAGTCCAAGATGACAGCCTTGATGGCCTTGAGGCGATCAACCTCGCAACGTTCCATGAATTTGAGGTGGTCAATAATTGCTTCTTCGAGGTTGCAGCGGAGACCGTCAAGTTTGCGGACTGCAGCCTTGTATCTTTCGTCCGCTTCCCTGGCCTCACGTCGAAGTTTGTCAGCCGGGGTTTCGTTGGGATGAGCATTGTTAAGAGGGTTCCATCCACCGAGATAGTCTCCCACAGCGCCCATGGAGGGACTGTCGGGAGTTGAGTCCTGGCTGGCAATCGTTGATGTGCGGCTGAGCGGTTTCGACTTCTTATCAGGCATGCCAGTTAACTGGAAAACCTTGGGGCGCCATTGATAGTTCATCCTGCTGCTGTTGGCAAACGTGTTGCCCATGTTTCCAACAAGACGCAGGAAACCGTTGGTAATCAAATCTTGGCCAATGCGCTCCGAGTATGAGAGCGATGTCGAGCCCATGTATTTTTGGATGTATTCGACAATCTCCGCGCCAGTAGAGACATTTTGGTAGGTGCCGAGAATAGGAACCTTGGTTTCGCCGAGCTTGATATGGTCCAGCATGTGTGTGAGGATCTTCTTGACTTGTTCAGGCTGGTAAGTGTTATCGCCAATGTCGATGGGTTCAGGCTCATCATCCGACTCCTCTTCTTCAACTTTGATGCTCGGCACCGTCTGGGGACCAGGTTTGGGCGATCCAGTGGCTGCCGCGGAGTTAGGATCCTGGAATGCAAGCTTCTCTTCCTCATCAAGATCTTCAACCCTCCTGCACTTGTTGAAGTATGCGCTGCGGTATTGTCGGACGGTTTCAGCCTGGCGGTCGTGGGCCTTGACACGATTGTGGAGGTCGTCCTGGCTATTCTGTACTCGCGCAGCATGCTGGTCGCACCAACGGCTGAACGGGTTCACAACAAGCTCGCGAATGTTCGAAGCAATCTTGCGGTGGTTGCGTGACGCTTCTGACATCTCGTTCCGCACGCCCTCGTAAGCCTGTAGCGGTAGCTGTTAGCTCATGGAGTCGGCCACATTGTAGTAAGATGAGCCCACCTTTTTGACGCTTGCGCCGTCATCTTTCTGGAAGCCGCCGGGTATGCGGTTTGTGGCGCTTTCGATTTCACCTAGCTTGGAGCCGTAGGCGTCTTCTGCTTCGGCGCGCATGCGGGCTACTGCCATGAGCTGGGAGTTCTCCTGCACGCCCTGCTGCAGCTTTCCAAACAGCACGCCGAGGCCAGCGGCATAGTCGTTCGACCAGAAGGAGCTCGCAAAAGTCGACATGGTTTCCGATCTTCTCTGCCGTCCCAACGACAGCGCGGTTTAGGGGTCGGGGTTGAGGGTTGCGGTAGGGATGTGAATGAGGGTGGTATGGGTGGTGCACGTGGTCGCGTAAAGTCGTCTATGGGGGCATTTGCTCGTCACAGGCCGCAGTGGCAGGTCGAAAGGATGGCGGAGGTGTGTGCGCGGTGCAAGTTGGTGGTATGCGCAAGAGCTCTGGCGTTTCTTCCAGGTTGGCCCTACAACTTCACCCCCAGCCTTACGCCGCTGTTTCAAACGGCCGCCGACGTCACGCATCCCTGATCGCGCTTCGTATTCTAGCCGCCTACCAGATTGCTACATACACGTGCTATAACAGACCTCACCTCACGAATACTCCCGATTCGAGCTTGGTATCGTCACTGATAGGGCCAAGTACCGAAACATGCGATTGTGAGTGAGCAAGAGTCCCCTCATACACGCACCCCTAACAATCCTCACAGCAACGGCGGTGCCACGCGGCGCAACGCCCTGGACAAACTCGCCTCGCTCTCGGCGCAGACTGCGGGACAAGACGCTGACAATGGAGACTTCCACGAGCTGTGCAAACTGGGCGCGAGTAAGTCTCGGGAGGCTTCTCGCGGATCAGCTGGTGCAGTGGCAATCCCCATGAGCACACGAGAGCTCGAAGTGCTCCTTGCCCTTTGCAAAGCAGCTCCGTTGATACAATTACCCAAGGATGCTGAGAACCTTCTGAACCAGCTGGTTCCCTACATGCCCGAAGCTCACCGACAGACAATCAAGTCGACCTCGGTCATGTTGCATCTGCCACCATGGGAAACTCTTGCCCATGAACTCACGTCTGCCGTCTTGACTTTGGCCACCAACCACCCATCTCTGGCGCAGCGCGCTTTTAATTGCGTAGACGAAACTATCCAGGCCCTCAGCAAGACTGCTGATGAAGTTGCTTGGCTGCAATCTCAATCAGAAGAGGGAGCTGAACAACATCAAGCCGAGCATGCGCTGCGTTCGATCCAACTCGCTGTTTCCCTCCTTGGCTTCCTGGATGCCGCCGCAAAGAATGTGCGAGCGTGGAATTCAAATCAAAGACTTTCCGTCATCCAGCGTACTCGCAAAATCCTGTCCGAAAAGTTCATGGTCACCTTGGAGGGTTCTCTATCCGCTGTGCGCAACGCTCGTACTGGTAGCCGATCTTTGAAGGAGTGGAAACGCTGGATCCGTCACTATGCCACGCAAGGTAGGCCGCTCGGAGCCATGCTTCTGCAGCGTGCTTTCTCTGCACTGGTAGAAGAGAGCGTATTGGTCCTGATATCGCCTGACGATCGCCTTACACACATCAACGTACTCGACACACTGCTCCACCGGTCCTCACTTGCTCCTCGATCAAACGACACTTCCAGTGACACCATGCTTGAAGATCTGGCGGGCCTCATTGTCAATGAGATGGACCTCCTTGACGCAGATGCTGACTATCTCCAAGTCAGCTCGGCGTGGCAACAACGTTTGGCACTGGAAGTCAGAGCCAGTAATCTCCGCAGTTTCCTGTGTTGTATTTTGATTGATGAGGATATTGCCGACGATGACATCCTTATTGCATGGTTGGATGCTATCACAGCAGACCCAGTGCAAATGGGCGATGATCAACTGGCACAGACCGTGCTCAAATCGCTAGCAGTCCTTGCTAGAACCTCTTCTACGACTGCTACAAGCCTCAGCCGATCCTTGCCACGCCTCATTGTTCAGGGCAAGATGACTTCGCAAACTTCTGTGGTTGCAGGGCAATGCCTTGCTGCGGTGCTGAAGCTCCTGTCACAAGACATAGTCATCAGCACACTTTACTCTCTAGGTAACGTGCTCAGTTCGAGTTCTTCTGAGAAGCCTCATGGGTTTTCACCGTTCCTCGATGGTTCGTCGAACGGTACTCTGGTCAATAGCTCCTACTCCACCCAGCAGGCCCTTGGCAGTACTTTGTCCCTCAACCTCAGCGACGAAGAAGAGTCCGCCGTTGTCTATGGGGCCATTATACATGCTATCGTCGCTGTCGCCGACGTTAGATGCGACGAAAAGCTCACCGCGCTTGTGATATCAATGTTGGTTCAGAAGATCGGTCGTGTGAACTCGGCCGTCGACGCCAAGATCATCATCGAGACTGCAGCACTCGGTTCAACCGGAAGCCTGAATGAGCTGAAGATGCTACTGAGGCTGTACCCTCGTGTGGCCGCTCAGGCTAACATTGCCGAGAACACATTGATGATCAATGCAGTCACCGAGGCTCGTATGCGCATTGCCTCCTCAATTCGCAAGGACTCACCCCATTATGAGGCGTTCTTGTCCCAGCTTCTTGGACTCATCGTTGGTAGTGGCGACACTACTGGAGAAGGCAAAGCTGATCCTGCGCTGGAAGCTCGGACGATTGCTCAGCTTCTCCGACCACTGGCAGTGTTGGTTTCCAAGGATCTGCACTATGAGCCCCACTTCGAGAGTGAAGACGAGTTGCGTCAGGCTGGTCGTGACGCCTGGTTCAACATCGTTGCTCATGGATTCACCCTCAATTCTGCAATCACCAAAGAACACGCAAATGACCTGCAAATTTTGGCGCAATACAGCTTGCCTCTGGTAGACGAGCAACGTGTCGACATGCCCGAAAGTGGCATCGATCTTAACACGGTCCTACGCCGAGGTTCCAACCAGCAGACAATTATTGATCAGAAAACAGCTCTCATTGCTGCGATCCCCTCCCGCGAGAATGAGATCAAAAGTTTGAGCTACTCGGACTGCGTCTATCTCAATACGGCTGTCTTGGTCTCGACTCTTCGAGCCCGTGCTGGCGACTGCACCGCTGTGCTTCCCTACTTCCTCGAGAACAAGGTCAAGACCACCAATATGGGAGGTTCCATGCTTGCAATCGCTTTGAATGCAGTAGACGTCTACCTTCAACGCGCGGTTGCCGGCAAGCAACAGAATTTTGCTGCACCACAAGTGGCCTTGCAGCTTGCTACCTTCCTAGAAGCTTGTTGTCACCGCATTCTGAAGGTACAAAAAGCCGCTGTGTCTGCAGTTGACCGCATTGTCAACGCACTGCCCTCAGTCCTGTGTCAGAAAGCTGCTCTCTTCGCTCTGCTCGAACTCCTGACACTTATGTGGAAGAGTTGCCTGGATGCTGAGACCGACGAGTACGAGTGGAGAGCTGAGTACACTTCTAAAAAGGGCAATGTTTCCATCCAGCTGTCAGACGACGTCCAGTACCGACAGAGCACTCTTGCGAACTTCCACAAGAGATGTCGCGTGTGGGTGTCTCAAGCAATCGATGTTGCGCCACTTGACACCAAAGGGCTTCTACAAGCCTATCTCGAAGACTATGAAGATGATGGTGCTTACGGCCATATTGGTCTCGGCAGGTCGTTCGCTGTTGAGATGGGTTCCCTCATTCCGGGTACAGACCAAAGACTGAATTCAATCGAGCGACAGCGAGACATTGGTATCAACACAGCGTCGGACTTTGTTGCGCAGTACACGACTCGGCAAGGTTACCGGCATGTCGAGGGCAAATTGGCCGAAATGAATGATTGGACTTTGGTCGAGCACAATGGCACATCCAGGCCTGCCACTTCCGATCTAGACGCGGAAATTATCAGCGGTCGCAAAGAGCTCATACTTCTCGAGGCACGGCTGAAAAAGCATGAGCATATTGCCTTCTCGACGATCAGAGGAACCCTGCGTAATGCGGCTGGAATTTTGAGCCGAATCACTTCTGATACTGCGCCACTCATCCGCGGCCTCGTGAGCATTCCTTTCATTTTGTTCACTAAGGGATCTATCCAGTTTGGTATTTCCCTGTGGTTGGGTGTTGCGAAAGAGAACCCAAGCCTCGAGGCCCGGATCTTGGTCGAGGTTGCTGCTGGATGGGAGGCATCCATACGACTCCACAAAGGATTCTTCAATACGGCCAATAACCACATCGACCCGTTCTATGTCAAGGAAGAATTCGCACCCACAAACTGGGAGGCGATATCCAAACGTCGTCACGTGGTTCACAACCTGATTGCGCCGCACTTACGCCTCACTCAATACCTCTCGAGCCATTTCAACTCTTCTCGTTTGACAGCTCCTTCAGTCGAACGGGTATATGCGCGCATATTGCGAGTCACGGCAACGACAATGAAGAACACCGTAAGCCACCCGCTAGCTAGGGAAGTTCACTTCCACATTGTTATGCTTGCTCTCGACTTCCTCAAGCTCAGCACCCGTTTGGACCCCGCAGCTCAGTGGCGCCTCAAGGACGCTATATTGTCCGCGGGGCTCGCATGGTTCGCCACTCCGCCGCTGTGGTCTTATGGCAGTAACAAGCTACAACTCAAGGCAGAAGTCAAACTGCTCTCGGACGTCATGTCGGCCTTGCAAAAGTGCTCAAACATCGGCGCCTGGACCCGTGGAGCGCTGGGTTCACTTCACAACAAACAGGAGCTCCTACAACACCTGTTGGCACATGAATCTCAGCGCCTAAATGTATGGATCAATCCACTTGCAACAGATGCACGCGCTATTGCAGGCCCGGGCCAGCAAGGACAGCCTATCAGGGACACCATTTTCTCGCCGTTCGTCGGGGTCGCATGGGCCGAGAACCCAAGCATTGCTGTCAATCTCACTACACGTTTCCCGAGGTCTCAGACTTTGGCAAATGAGGTGAGGCACCACATCATGCAGAACCCCGAAAAGGCAATTGTGGAGCCGGACTCACTTTACATTTTGCTTGGAGCATCGCTGCCAAGTGACATCAAGTCACAGCTCAAGTACATGCTCTACTGGGCGCCAGTCAATCCTATGGCAGCTGTCACTTACTTCATGCCGGCGTATGGTAACCATCCGTCGATCATTCAATACGCTGTCCGCGCATTGGAAAGCCACTCTGTCGACGTTACGTTCTTCTACGTTCCGCAGATCGTACAGGCTCTGCGCTATGATGCACTGGGCTACGTTGAGAGGTACATCGTTGAGACCGGCATGTTCTCGCAGCTCTTCGCACACCAGATCATCTGGAACATGAAGGCCAACTCGTTCAAGGATGAGGATTCGCAAGAGCCTGACCCTGTCAAGCCGACTCTTGACAAGGTTACTACCAGCTTGGTGTCCAGTTTCTCAGCAGAAGACAAGGTTTTCTATGAGCGTGAGTTCGACTTTTTTGGCAGAGTGACTGGCATCTCAGGCACTCTGAAGCCTTTCATCAAAAGTCCCAAGCCTGAGAAGAAGGCTAAGATTGAGGAGGAGCTTCGCAAGATTCAAGTTGAGCCCGGTGTCTATCTGCCGAGTAACCCTGATGGCGTGGTAATTGGAATTGACAGGAAGTCTGGCAAACCACTCCAAAGTCACGCGAAAGCGCCCTACATGGCCACCTTCCGAATTCGCAAAGAGGAAGCAGAACTCGTGGACGGTGAATATCTGACTTCTGATGGTGATCTGGAGCAGAAGCGCAAGTCCTACGAAGTCTGGCAATCTGCTATCTTCAAGGTTGGCGACGATTGCCGACAGGACGTGCTTGCACTACAAATGATCGCCGCTTGTCGAGGAATTTTCAACAGCGCTGGGCTGGACGTTTTTGTCTTCCCTTACCGTGTCACCGCCACGGCACCTGGTTGCGGTGTCATTGACGTCTTGCCGAATTCGATCTCTCGTGACATGCTGGGTCGTGAAGCAGTCAACGGACTTTACGATTACTTCATCTCCAAGTATGGCTACGAGGACTCCATCCGCTTCCAGGAGGCCCGCAGCAACTTCATCAAGTCCATGGCTGCGTACTCGATCATCTCCTACCTGCTGCAGTTCAAGGACAGGCACAACGGCAACATCATGGTCGACGACGCCGGGCACATTCTCCACATCGACTTCGGCTTCTGCTTCGACATTGCCCCAGGTGGAGTCAAGTTTGAGCGCGCACCTTTCAAGCTCACGCCCGAGATGGTCGCTGTCATGGGTGGGTCAAACTCGGCGCCGTTCCGCATGTTTGAGGAACTTTGCATCAAGGTTTTCCTCGCAGCGAGGCAGCATGTGGAGCAGCTCAGCCATATTGTCATGACCATGTTGGACTCCGGACTGCCGTGCTTCAAACCACAGACCATTCAGCACTTCAAGGAGCGTTTTGTGCTGGAGAAGTCCGACCGCGAGGCTGCGGACTTTGTGCGCAAACTCGTGCACTGGAGTGAGAGGAGCTACTCGACCGCAGTGTACGATTACTTCCAGTTGTTGACTAACGGCATTCCGTACTAGGATTGAATAGGAAGTCTGCAGCGCCGTTGAGGTAGGCATAAGTTGACCGTTGGACTCTTAGCGGCCGCGATCATATAGGGAAGGAGATATCTCCGTAGCAGGTTAATACTTGTGGCAAATGCAGTTATTTGTCAAGTGTCCAGGCTCGCCTAGCATTCTTGAGCCATCAGCCATATTTTAACATCAAGCCTCGGTATAAGACGCGGTAGGAGGTAGGAGGCCTCGAAAGGCCTAGACGGTAGGCGTTTCAACCTGCTAGAGGGGCCTGGAACCGCAAGAATGACAGCCCGGCGTCGCTTGTGCAGGTCTCGATCGCGACCGCGAGCGGGTCCCGTTCATCGTACATGAGAGGGAAATCGTTCCAGTTTCATCATGACCGCAGATATGTGTAATACCGTGCAGACACGACAGCATGAATAGTAGAAAAGGTAGCCATTCCTGAGTCAAAGCCAGTGTCACGAAGACGGCAACGGGCATGGCTCCGAAAGCCCAAGGAGAGCCCTAGATTTGCCGGCTATCGATCTAGCAAGATGATTGGTCTCTGCCGACCGCATCTCGAGAGCGAGAGCTTGTGGGTCCGCGGCAGCGTGGCTCGCCTGGGTTCAGTGCTCCGCGTCACGCGCGGTTCCTCTCGTCCAGGGGCGCGTTCACAATCTGCGATGGCGCGAACAGGGTGTGCAGGGAAGCAGTTATCGGATGATCATGCGAATTTTCAGTCCGCAGATCATTCTTCTTTGCTTGCAGGTACGAAGAGCAATGAACATATGTGTAATCTTGTTGCTGAACATAGGGTTCTAGCCTGGCGTCACAGTGACGATTACCACATAGCCGTTCAGCTTGCTTGCTAGTGCCCACGTCGATTTTACATGGCTGGGGATGCCGTGTTTCGAGACGCCACAGATGAAGCGTCTAGCCGCTCAAGCGATTATCTCCCAATTGTCGCCCAGCACCATCAGATACCCTCGGACACAGACATAATGGTAAGATTACTCGGATTTTATGCTCTAGGAGCCAACTCCGACGTCCAGAGACGATCGGTAGGGTCCTTGGGGTGAATCAGGTGGCAATTCACGGCACCACATCTTCGGCTGTCGAATCTCGATGGGCACCGTCTCAATCGCTGATCCGCGGATGCGATCGTTAGCACAAAGTGCCATGTGTGTCAGGGCTGTCAGGTCATGATCTTTGTGATCTCCCTTCTGCGATGCCTGCTTGCAGCCAGTTGTTTACGCATAACAGGCTATGGTTGGCTATCCGATGTGGAACGTAATCAACGGGACTTGGACGAGAGCTTTGCGGTGCACGGGCTGGTTCCTGTGCCCATGTTCCTCGACTTGCCACCTTTCGATTTTTCCACAGAGGCCCTCCTGTGAACTCCCGAGCCAGCACTGATTGTACTCGACCTGGTGGCGATTGCATCACCCACTCGAGACACTTTGTGCGTCCGGAGTGATCTCCTGCTGTTTTCCCCTTGGGGCTGGTTCCGGACAGGCCCTGGGTCCGTCGGGTTCTACTTCCTGCCTGCTGTCTGCTACGCGCTTCGTAAGTGCCCCATAGTTTCCTGCTATAAGGCTATCTCGCGACTCCAATGTCCATGTCCAATGTCGCGTCCATTGCAATCCTTGGCGCTTGCTCTATGACAGCTTAGTTCACCCACTCGCTTCTACCCGAATCTCCGAACTAACGCTCACATCCAGTGAGTCTGTCATTTCCATCTGGATAATCTCATCTTCTGTACACAGAAAACTCACAGATTTGCTTGAAAACTACAAGGCGAGGCAATTTGTACGTTCTTGACGGATGACATCGCTTTTGTGATGACTATTGACTCTAGGTATCAGGAATTTGCGACCACAATTTCCACCTTTCGTGCGCCTTTCCCATGATGGGCGATCAGCTATCAGGAGCTGCCTACAGTGCTTCTGATATAGCTGCTCCGAGCTCTGGGAGCTCCCGAAAGGACCAGTTAGTAAAGATCCGAGACCAACCCTCGAGTTCACGCACTGACTGTCTCAGGCATCCTTTCCACGCACAATTGGACGACCTGAATCAGACTCGCCCGGGTTCGATGCATCAGCTAAACCCAGGCGAGCCCCAATCCTTCGACTTGCGACAGATGGCAAGCGCTCTACCAGCGAATTCGGAGCAGCCGTCCTTTGACAGTCGTCGTCCGTCGGAACCGTACAACTCAGCAACAATGATGGGCCAGACTCCATTTCAGTATCCTCAAATGGCTCAATTTGGCCAACAGCGGCACGACCCTGCCAACTACTCGAGAATGCAGCAGCAGCAGCAATATGCACAACAGCAAATGGTGCCGCAAACTGTGCCTTACCAATATGCCAACAGACCTCACCCTCTTCAGATGCAGCCACAAGCACCTTTTCATCGCATGGACCCTTACGCTTATGGCGCGAGTCCTACGAGCTACTCGCCTGTGGACATGAGATTTCCGCAACAAACTTTGCCCATGGGCTATGCTCCACCAGGCGGTTACTCTGACATGAGTACGAGCCGATTCTGTCGTGGCCATATGAACACCACTAATCCGATCTTTCCAGACCAATATGCGAGACGTACTTCAGAAACGACCCTAGCTGCGATTCCATCACTTCCCCGAGGCCCTCCCCGCAAGCCAAAACAATCTGGACATGCTCTTTGGGTCGGCAATCTTCCACCAGCTGCGACTGTTACCGATTTGAAAGATCACTTTTCGCGAGACGCGACCTCAGACATTCAGAGTTTGTTCTTGATTTCAAAGAGCAACTGCGCTTTCGTCAACTACAAGTCCGAAGCTGCTTGCGTTGCTGCGATGAATCGATTCCATGATTCAAGGTTCCACGGAGTCCGCTTGGTCTGTCGCCTGAGGAGAGGCTCTACTAGTACGACAAGCGCATCTACGACCGTTGAGCCATCCAAGGCCACAGCAGACCAGGGTACTGCGCCAAAGACTGCGAAAGTCAGCACTCCGAACAACGATTCCTCCAGTCCTATCATAGTTGGCAGTGCTCCTACCACGCAAGTCGAGGTGGACAGCTCGGTATCGCAGGCACCTTCACCCACGACGAAAGTCCCCGAGAAGTTCTTCATTGTCAAGAGTCTTACCCTGCAAGACCTCGAGGCCAGCGTGCGCAACGGCATCTGGGCTACACAGTCGCATAACGAATCAACATTAAACGAAGCATTCAACGCAGCGGAAAATGTATACTTGATCTTCTCGGCTAACAAGTCAGGCGAGTACTTTGGATATGCGCGCATGTGCTCCGAAATCGCTGGCGAAGCAGTACACACCACCTCTACACCCAGTCCTCAACCTCCCACGTCGAACGATGGCCCCAAGTCGATTCCTACCCCTGCGACCGAAACCGCACCCCGTGGTCGTATAATTGACGACTCAGCTCGTGGAACTATCTTTTGGGAAGCTGAAGTGGATGACGAGGAAGAGAGTGGATCACCGGACAAAGCATCGGAAGAAGGAGCAGATGGACAAGACTTGGGCAGGCCGTTCAAAATTGAATGGATTTCAACTGTGCGGCTGCCATTCTACAGGACTCGAGGCTTGCGTAACCCGTGGAACGCAAACAGAGAAGTCAAAATCGCTAGGGACGGAACGGAGCTGGAGCCTTCGATTGGAAAGCGCCTGGTGCAGATGTTCCATCGGCCTGCGCACGCTCCGCCGCACCCGATGCAGTCAGGCGCAATGCAATACCACATTCAATAGCATTCGCAACACGGATGTGCATTCGCAACACGGATGTATGACGAACGAGGATCCATATGCGACGGAGGTTAAATTATCAATTAGCGGGCGCACTGGCAAGGAATCATGAAACGAGCAAGATATCAATGGGAACACACGGGCATCACAAAGCCAGGCGTTTTGAAATTTAAAAACATTTACCAAGCGCAACTTTTTGACGGAGCTCTCGGCGCTTTCAAGAGAATGTTCGCATTACGACTCACTCTCGAGCTCGTTACTGAGGGCGACACGTGTCACACTTCCTTGGTCACGAGATAGTCTCGTTTCGACAAGCTTGACCCAAACGTGGCAACTGGCTGTGGCCGCCTCACTGGAGCAGCATCTCCGGTGATGAGATGTACCAGATCTTTCTCAATTATTGTCGGAAATGCTGTACCTTCTGTGGGCCTCTCAATCGTGATCGGCAATTCGTCACCAGGTCAGTACGTCCACTCTCTGCCCTTCAAGTCTGTGCTGTTCCACTCCCGCCACGACAGCTGCAACGTTTCGATGCAAGATTGAGCATCTCAATCATGTGCAAATGAATCCACTTCCATTCGCGACATCCTTCAGGTAGGAGCTAGCGTCTGTGCGAGCTTTTTTGAGCACTAATTGCTACATCGAAAGCTCTATCAATGGTGTCAATTGATTGATTGATGAATAATCTTGGGATCGGCAATCTAGTCATCGGGATTCTGAGGGCTCATTACGCTGCTAGGCAATGATATGCTGATCTGCCAATTGTCACATCATCTTTTGGGAACCTCACGGACCCGGGTCCGGTGGGTCTCGCCAGCTGATATGATGCGACATCATGCCGAAAATAACAGGGAAACGCTGATCGATCGAAAAAGGAGGTTTGGTTGTCTTACGATGCTCGATTCACGCACTTCTCCTGCTGACAGGGACCAGACACCACGAAATATGCAGGTCCGTTAGGCCTAATCGATCGAATCATCTACACCGTGCGGGCTCAATCGTGTGCTGGAGAGACGCGACCTCTTCTGATGGGTTTTCAAGTCCACTTGAGAGTCACGATGTCGGCTCTAGAACACGTCGACATTCAACACCTGATGCAGTGGGTCCATCTGTTGATGGTTCCCTCAGCTGAACATATATCAGCTGTTTTCGCAACGATAGGATGTAAAAGACTTTTGGATCATTTCTATCAAGTCTATGGTAGTTGTATTGCCTATCAGAGAGTGATTTTGAAATAATACTGTCTGATATCTTGCAGAGGAACCGAAGTCGCAAGATCGCATATGACAGATCATGACACTTAGGGTTAGTGTTTGGGTCACACATGTCAGGTGTTTTTGATCATTTTCAAGGTCGGGCTGGCCGCAGCCAGCCCTTCAGACTCTAATGGTGGGCGTGCAACTTATGACTGATACCCTCTATGTTACAGGTAACATGTGAGCTCAAAGCTGGTAGAGATTGAAAGATGCCGATCAATATCCTTCGATCGACAGGTATGCAATTCACGCAATACATTCTCCAGCGAGACATTACATCTGTGTTAAGAATACCTCAATCCTCAGCCCCACGAGTAAGTACTTGTTATTAAACACAGGAAAATCAGTAGCTCAGCGAACTTGTTGTTATAGAAGGACGTAATGCCTCGTATTCATAGAGAGCCATGCACAAACGAGGGCGTCACTGGTCGCCATCTGGATGTCCAGTCTCTCAAAGTTCTTCAAACAATGACAAATATTGATCACTTGCGCAATGTGTCCACCCGGCTTTTGATACACGCAATGAGTTGCAGCGATACAGCGGCAGATGCACGCTCAAGATCATCTTGAGTCTTATCGATCTCACGCTGGATGTGCTTTTTCTCTTCGAGCAGTTCTTTGAGCTCTTCGAGATGGGGACGTTGCGCTGTTTTCCTGTCGGGAATTCGTCAGCATTCATCGCGTTGGCTCGTGTTTGGTGAGGGAACCCACAGATCTTTCTTGTAGGCTCTTTCTTCAGCCTCGGCCTGACGATGCAACGCTGCATATCCATCTTCTTGTGCTTTGCGAAGGCGAGCCTCGACGCTGCGACGGCGAGTCCTGACCTGTGGAAGGGGTTGATTAGTCCGTCGACAAGCCCGTAGAGAGAATTGAGACCCACAGAGGCCGTATGACGGTCGACTAAGTCTTGAAGTTTCAAGCCATCAAGCATCTGCGAGCTGTCCTGGGAGTCTTTGCACGATCCAATGGAATGAGAGTCGTCGGATCCGGACTTTGGCATGCTGCTCCTTGTTGTGGGGTAGTGGGTTCGGTTCGGGGTGTATGTGATTTCGAATGTGGTCTCGAATATTATATCGCCAGTCAGTGATGTGGTGATCGAAGTATCGTGTTTATCTGACAGACAGGTGAGGTTGGTTCGATGGGGGTGCAACGAGGGAAGGCGCGAGTTTAGAGGTGCCTCAGGCAGCAGTACATCACTAGCGTGCTTGGGGCAAAAGCCGAATCCAGGGCTCGGCTGGTCGCAATAATCAAGAAGATTTCCTCGCCGCCCTCACCAGCAACCACACCACGCGCTCGATATACATATTCACATTCGCCATGGGTCTTGCCGGTCAGAAAAAGTACAGCCGTCTGTTTATATATGCAACATAGCAAGGCGCTAATATCATATACAGGCGCAACAAAATCTCAGCGGACCCCAACAACACCGCATGGGCGAAATCGAAAGACAACTACGGTCACAGGCTCCTGGCTAAATCAGGCTGGCAACCCGGACAATTTCTTGGAGCCGAAAATGCGAACCATTCCGATCACTATACTGCAGCGAACGCCTCCCATATTCGTGTAGTGCTCCGTGACGACAATGCAGGCCTGGGAGTCCAGAAGGGAAAGAGCAACGCCGACACCTTTGGCCTGGCCACTTTGTCCGGGATCTTCGGCAGATTGAACGGAAAGAGTGAAGTCGAAGTCCAGAAGCAGGCAGAGACTGTGCGCGATTTGGAGCTGCAAACATACCAGTCGCAAAAATGGGGGCTGATGAACTTTGTCTACGGAGGCTTGCTTGTGGGCGACAAGATGGAAGAGGGCGAGAGAAAGAGGCTCGCGGAACACAACGCAAACTTCTTGCAGAGTAAGCGAAAGGCAGAGGACGATACAACGACCAACGCAACCTCGTCAAAGAAGAGAAAGCATGACAGTGCTAAGAGCTCTGATGCTGCGTCAGAGAGCAGCGATGAAAGCGAAGCAGAGTCAAAAGAAAGCAAGAAGAAACAGAAGAAGCGAAGCAAGAAGGAAGAGGCTGCAACAGACTCATCCAGGGAGGCTGCGACGAAGGCTTCGAAGAAGGAACGCAAGGAAAAGCACAAGAAGGACAACAAGTCAGGAGAATCAAGCGAGAAGGCCCAAGCAAAGGAAGAGAAGCGGGCGCGAAAAGAAGCGAGAAGGAAGCGCAGGGAGGAGAAACAGGCTCGAAAGGCGGCAAAGGGCAAGGCATCGGCACAAACATCACGAGACCAGTCGTCAGATTCATCCGAAGATGAGGATGCTGCGCCAGCGCCAAAACCCACCACCCCATCGTTCGCTAGCGGTAGACTCGCCGTGCGACAACGCTACATCATGCAGAAGCGCCAGGCAGGCATGAATCCTCAAGCAATGGCAGAAATTTTGATGCTGAAAGCCGGAGCATAAGCAATACGGCAGCTCGTATAATTAAATCTATAGACAGAAACGCTATGCAATCCTTACAAAAAGCGTATCCATAAGCTCAATGAAGTGCCATCAATCATTAGCCTGGCGTGCCTCCATCAAACCGAAAAGGTATCACAAGGTGCAGATAAAAAAAATGCACATTTTTCCATAGCCCAGTCCGGGACTCAATCTCAGTCCCCATACATGTCGTAGCCCTTGAACAAGAACGCCCGTCAAAAAACAAAACAAAGCCAAAAAAAAGGAGAAAAACTGCAACAATTTCCAGCCGCCTGGCGAAGTCTAGACAATGAAATCCGAAAACAAAAGAATTTACAAATGTGGTGATTTACGAGTATCTCGAGTCGAGAGGGTCCAAGCGCGCGTCCGGTCCATTTGAAGCTAGATGCTCGCCCGCGCGCAAAAGAGTGGCCAGACCGGACGAGGACGGCGAGTATCGTGAGGGTGACCCAGGAGTCTTCATTGGCGGCAGGCTCGGAGTAAGGCCACTCTGTCGTGAAGAAGGAAAAGGTGGTGGAAGTTCGCGGCTTGGAATACCCCTAGATAGCACGGTGGTACTAGGCGCAGACGTAGTGAGTGGTGAGCCAGCGGAGCCTGAGCTGAGCGAGTCGGAATGCCGGAGTGATGGTAGTGAGCTCTCGCTGGCTATGGTGGGTCTGCGTGCGTGGCCGATTGGTGGTGAGTTGGAGGACGAAGAACTTTGAGTGGCGAGCATAGGATGATATCCGTACGCCATGCTTGTACTGATGGCCATAGGGTGATTGTTCAGAGGAGTGCCAGAATGTGCGCTGGTCCGTCGAGAGTCGAGGAGTGATGGGGTACTTGATTGTGGGGCGTTGATACTGGAGAATGCGGATTTGCCGTGTCGAGGAGACCTGTTCAAGTCGGGTGTTGTGGATTCTGGGGATGTGTGATTCGAAAGCGCCAATGGTCGCCAGTCCGCAGTGTTGATAACCTGTGGCGAGCCGATTGTTGATGGCCGTCTCATACCTCCATGAAGATCGACGCTGCTGGCGCAGCTGCCCCTGTGATCAGGACTGCTCACCAATTTGTCATCGCTACCTCGTCGACCTGGGCTTACGTTCTTGTCTTCTTTCAAACGTTTGCCATCTACAGAGAGAATTAGATTATCTGCCCCTGCAAGCAGAAAATTAGAGACTTACTGTTTGGTTCATGCTTGGCCTTGAAGTCTTCGAGGTAGTTTTGGTAATGCGCGTAATCTTGCGTCTTCTTGTACTCAGCAAGCTGGGCGTAGTAACGATCTTTCATCGACTGGCTTCTGTTCTCGTACGTTGCCTTCTCGTCGGGAGCAAGTACTTGCCATCGCTCGCCGACCGTTTTGGCAATCTCGGTGAAGCTGAGATCCTTTCCTTTGAGATGCTCTCGTACTTCTGTGAGATTCGTTAGTGCTGTTGCGCACTGAGTGTGTATGACGTTTGCCTACGATTAGAGAAAAGAACGTATGCTGATGGTGGTCTGTCGGGCGCGTTTTCATCTGGCTACAGAGATGTCAGTATTTATCTTACACGGAACAATTTAAGTTTGAAGGCATACCTTAGGATGCCGTCTGTATTTTCTTTTATTGCCTGTTGTTGCACGAGAGCTGACATTGCGTCCAGAGTCCGAGCCAGAGGCTATGATATGTGGCGAGCTATCTAGCTTGGGAGCTGCGACGTTGTGTTCGGCGGTTGGCTCCGCAATGGAATCATGTTGTGTTTTATCCTTGCGGTAATCTGCAATGGCTCGCTGCAGCACCTGTGATTAATGTTAGCAACCGCGCGACCAACAAGGTGCAATTCGCAAAGCGTTTGCAAGAAGTTGAGCGAAAACGTGCCCTGCGATGTCCTAGCTTCACGCCCAAGGCATCTCTGTAGGGTTGTCAGCAAAGATACTCGTCATATTGATGTAGGCGATCTGCCACGTACAAGTCCTTCTCTGTGATATCTGCAAGAACGTCCCACGAATCAAAGGCCTCTTGCACAAGGCCATCATAGTATTGTGAAAGACCGAGACGGTCCAGCGCCTCCCAGAACGCAGAAGCAGCCATAACAACAGAAAAGGTAGGAGTCGGTAGTGGGGCGCAGTCACGAATTGCGCTCAAACGCGATTACCAGGTGAGAGCACAGTGGCATGCGCGTGTGCGAGATGGCAAGAGGTCGTTCTCAGTGATTGCCACTAGGTCCTAGCAGAAGCGTAGATGTCATTGCCAGAATCAAGCGATGGGGGTGGGTTCTCGATGCTATCGAGCCCGATTCGCCCGGACATTCGTCCTTTCGCATGCGATCGCGCCGATTTGGCCTCGAGATGGGTTTCTGGCTGAGATCTCGACAATTCTCGATGCAGGGGATTGGACCACAGGGCAGTGAACTAGCCTAGCGTACGGCTAGGTTCAAGTTACCTTGCCAAAGGGCACGGCGCAGATTGTTTTTAACAACAGGCACGCACCGCAGCTGCCCGGCAGGCCACAGGCGACCACAGGTCGACCGTTTTCCGCCTGCCTCGCACGCTGAACGCCTGGCTAGCTGATCCTGCGCCTTCGCACACTGCATGTCGTCTCGCGGACTGCTCTCCGCGAGCCGTGGCACATTCTCCGCATCACGCTTAGCAGCACTAACAATACAGTTGATCCGCAATCCACCGTGCATGAAACGAGCTTTGTTGCTGATGACGTCTGACGAAGGCGTGCTGTGACAATAGTACCGAAACCCTCTCCAGTTTTTCGTATACATCGTCGACCGAACGCTTTGTATGTCTTGTCGACAGAAGCACCATCAAATCGAGACACCAGCCCAGCATCCCCTTCCAAGCCCTTGCATCTGTACTCAAGTCCGAAATTGAATGTGGGTCGATTGTATGTCGATGCTCGGACTTGCTGCCGAACGTGGCCGCACAGATCGGCTCGATTTATCAGGCAGTGATTGGCAACGCAGCGACGGAGTACAGGACTGATCACGTCACAGCGTGTCAACAACATCGAATCACACCAGACATCGATAGATTCGGTCTGACTGCTTTGATGATGCCTCCCTCCATAGTCTCAACAACAATTAGCATCCCGTACTGTTGCTGTACTGCATTTGTCCTCGCAGGGCGAGTCATGACGATCGAAAGGCCTTCCCCGACATCGAAACGGGAAGCTGGCTGCATCGCCGATCCTCGTGCCTCGTTCCAGACACGCCAGACCAGACGCCTTTCTTCTTGCCCACTCTGGCGGAATCGTCAGATCGCAAGGCCAATTCGAAATTCTGCATGTTCGGCTGATCCGTGGAAGGGGCCTTCTTGTTCGAGGTACCGCGGAAGTGGCACGCACTAACAAGGACATACAAACACACACAAACACGACAAGTACCAGCACATCATTGCAGAGCCTGACTGCTGATCTTTGTGCGTGATGGACACCCACCCTTCTGTCTTTTTCGCTTGATCTCGGAGGCGAGGCCGGGTGTCAAGCGACCATGAGCAAAATCTTCCATCCTGAGCTTCTCAGCTTGCCGTGCTTGCTTGATGGCATCGACGATGCTCCAGCAATTACGTCGCTTTTGGAGCGCCGTCAACAGCACGGCCAATCGACGTGAGACTACAATCCTAAGATAAAGAAGTGTGCGACGTGCTGCGCTGGGTCTGGTCTCTGGCCGGTCTTCCGCAACACACGGACTACATATGGTAAATCATCAAATAGTGCTGGACTGTCGTCACACAGGCTCCGTGCGGTACCTAATCCTGAAGTCGCTTCTTCACGCTGCATCACTCGTCGACAGATCGAGGTTTGATTTGCGGTTCAAACCCCTCCACGTGCCCACCCTCGCTCGCCGAACCAAGGCTCCTGACTTGCGTCTACCGGGCCAGGATAGAGCTCTTATCCAAGGACTCCACGAAAAGTAAATTGCCCTTCGAAGTGTCACGGAATTAAAGGCTGCGTCTATCAAGATTTCTTCGCTTGCGAGAGGCTGGCAGTTCAAAGCTTATTCCACGCCCTGGCGAGACACTGCAGATGAAGCGGTCACAACGACGACACGCGACCGCCAATGTAACGCGCGCACCTCCTCCTGGAATAGTGACGGGCTTTGTACAGTACTCACTGGACACCCTCGAGGCGCCCACCTGCACATGCATAAGCAACCAACCCGAATCACCAGCGTACAGCGATCGAAGATGGACGTGCGGACGAAGCTCCGCTATGATACGTGCCTGCGCAAGCGCGTTTGGTAGTGGTTGAGAAGCGCATGCCCCGGGATCAAGTTTGCGAGTGCGATCGACATGCCTTTTCATTAACGTTTCCGATTTGGCTAGCATCGGAAAAGCGTTCACCTGATGTTCAAGACCGGCATCTGCCATGCTGCATTAGCCTGGCATAGAAAGCTGGGCGCAATCCTTTTGCAAGCTGAGCCCTCCCTGCTTGTACAATCACATCCCCCGGAAAGCTGTGAGTGCGCTTATGCATTTGTGTTGCAGGCGACAGCAAATGGCAAAGTATCACACCAACCCGCAGCTCTCCGGTCCTGTCGGCACGGTAATTTCGAGTCTAGTTGATAATCCCGGTTCTTAGCAGTGATGTCGGCAAAGTGTGATTCGCGTTTCGATCGTCGATGGTACAAGTGCAGTACGCAGTAACGTCTCCTATTGACACCCTTTTGCATTGTCGATCGAAGCAAGAAAGATTTCGAACGGGAGGTTATCTCCCTGAGTGGTGATCTGCAGCATGAGACTGTCGTGTTCGCGCATGATGATCGTAAGCGTTTCTGCGAGTGTCGCATTGCAAATCCTAGACCACATGTCGAGCAGTGTGAGCCGACTGCCGAGCACATGAAGCGTCAGCAGTTACGAGTAGACGTACTTATCACCCTCTGATGGTGCCGTCCAATCCCGATGCGAGAGAAAGAATCGCAGTCACACGATCCAGACAGAGACAACTGGATAGTACTGAGCAACAAAGCTAAATCCGCGCAGTAGTACCAATACTGACCTGGTGATTGCTCATGAAAAGAAACGCAGCCATAAGTCTTTAGTGGTACATTCACAGCTGCGCCCGATGGACGTCAAATGCTTTGCATCTGCGCCACCAAATTATGGATGTTTCGAAGTCATGGAGGCAATTGGTTGAGGTGCCACTGTAGCGACACCGAGAGATTTTCATACATTATACAACTCCACTCAATCGAAGCTGGCGAAATCATCCGCCCCGTCGACGTCCCCAGCACCATCGACCGCACTTGACTCTGCCTTCCGAGGCACGTTAAAGAGCACAGCACAGTTTTTGCCGTCAAAGGTATCCCATCTTCCGAGTCTGTGCTCTTTGCTGATGGCGGCAAGCACGTAACATCCACTCCTGCCACGTTCGTCCTTGTCTATTACGTCAATATCGTTGACGATACCCCTGGCCAGGCCTGTTGCTTGGGCGCCTCTTGCAATAGCCTGCACCACATCGGTGCCGAGTCCGGAGGTCGAAATGCCCTCGTTTTCTAGTGCTGCTGTCACATCGATCTCGGGTGTCGCCAGTGCACCCAAGGGTTCGATGCGACGCTTGTCAGATGAGATCCGCCAAGCCCTGACATGGCCATCCCAGCTTCCCGTCACAAAGACATCCGAGAACGGGATGGCCTTCATGGCAGTGATCCAGCGAGGCTGAGGGTCGAGGATCATTGGACCTTCAGCATCCATTGATTGTGTGACATCAATTTCGGCACTTCGCTGTTCGATGGGTGTTGGTGGCTCGAGACCGTGGGCCAAAGGGTGTGTGAATACTGGCTTCTTTTTGTGGATGTTCCATAGTGAAAGAGATCCGTTATCGGCACCGGTAACGAAGGTCTCGTCGTCAATGCACGCAACGCGCTCCATCGAGCCTTCGTACTGTGGTTTCACTCCATCTTCGAATTCTCCTCCTCTCTTCGGCTTGCGATCAGGTCCACCGCCACGGAACACAAGCTGGCTTTCCTCTACGACTTTCCAGAAGCGTGCAGTTCGGTCACGCGCACCGACTGTAACACAGGTTTCAGTCGCCAATGCGCTGACGTCCAGAACCTCATCTTGGTGACCGAAAAGAGTTTCGATGTATGCCAATTCGTCTAGACTCCAGATCTTCACAGTTCTGTCCTTGCTTGAGCTGAAAAGCTGGTTGGTACCTCTCCGGAAGACAAGTGATATCACGCTGTCTCGGTGTCCGTTATCGCGATTTTGACCACTAAAAGTTCTCAAGTGCTTGAGGGTATTCGCATCCCAGATGATGAGCCTGTTGTCTGCGCCTCCAGTGGCAACGAATTTGCCGTCTTGTGATGCAGCAACACACAGGATATCTTTTGTGTGGTGCTCTTTGGCGTATTTGCTTCCACGGGTGAAGGCCAGCTTCCTTGGTTTCCTCGATGTCTTCTTGTTCTTGCTCGTTTCTTCCGAGGGTGTCTCCAGATCCGGAATTTCCCATTTGACCAGCGCGCGATCCGATGTAACAGTGTAGATGAACCGTCCTGCGATTGCCACGCCATTGACGCCCTTAGTGTCTGTCCTGAACTGATCGTGCTGTGCTCCACTCCAGTCAAACTCGTCCGCAATGAACCTGTATAGCTTGCCCTTGCTTTCTGCCGTGTCCTCTTTCAGCCTTTCGCCCATGCGCTCTCGCATCAATTCTGCGTCGACATCTGCAGCATCGAAGCCTCCAAGCTCAAGCACCTCCTTTTGTGTGTTGGCCAGGTATTGCTCGGCAAGTCGAATCCTTTTGGCGGCCGGGTCCTCGTTCTTCAGTTCCTCATCTTCCGACTCTGAGGCGGAGTAGTCGTCTTCGGCCGCATCGTCGTCTGAGATGTCGCTGCCAGAGATGGACTCGTCGCGAGCCTCTCTCCGCCGTGATGGTTTGCCAGATTTTGCCGGAGCATCTCCAGGCGCCTGCGGCCTTTTGCGCTTCTTCTGCGACGCAGGCAGGGTGAAAAAGGAAGACATTGCCGCGATGCTGGATTGCGTCTCTGTTCGTCCCAAAATTTTGTCTCTTTGCGCAGGTGCTGCTGGTAATTTTTGCCGCTAGACCTCCACAAACTCACCCGGCCCGCTCCTGCCGACGCGCGCGAGCTACAGCTTCCCTTCTTGCTTCCAGAGCTTGTTCCACTTTGAACGCCTTCACACCAATTGGTGTATTACACCGCAGTATATTATTCGATGTGCTGCACTGATATCTTATTGTGCTGCAATTTCATCCAGCGTGGATGAAACAAGGTTCCACGCTTAGCAGCTGAACCTTGCTTTACCGCTCATCGATTTCGGAAACCAAATCGATTTCTGGAATTAATTCTCGAACGGGCAATCGTTGAAATATCATACCTCTAATGCAGTGATATGGGTCGTCTTCAATATGTTGAAAGGCTGGCCCTTGGCCGGTCTGCGTACCAGTCCGAGGCTCCAAACAATGACGAAGGCCACGCAAATTCACAAGGACCATCATCAAGCGACAACGATCTAATCGAATCAGCCCAAACTACCAATTTTACAAATCAACAGTATGATCCAAAAGGCCGGCCGGTAAATCTCGAAACCGAGGCGCAAAATGCCAGACTCCGCCACGCATCAAACGAGGTCTTGGCCCTTGTCGGTGTCGTCGAACGCAAAGAGCACACCGACGCCAAACTACACCAGAAAATCAACATTGAGCGTAACAAACGGCAACGCCTCCACATACTCGAAGACAACCGCGGCAACGAATTGAGTGCTTTCGTGGATGTCGTGTCTTGGTTTGCCTTGTGGTGGCCAACGGCACTTGTTCGAAGAATTCAGATTGGCCTGTACTCGACTGATCTACCCTTTGCGGAGATCCTGCGATATGAGGCCAAAATGATGTTTGGAAATGGATGGCAGGGCATTTTATTAGGTCTCTTGCCGGGAACAGGAGTTTCCATTTTGCATAAAATTATCTGGCAGGTCCTTGCACTCATCGTCGAAGAAAGCATTGGCGCGATACAACAACGCATCGTTGTCTCTGACATGCGTCGTCGCAAGGCTAGGGTCCTGATCCGCTCACTTACCATTTTCGTCGACGTTATTCTTGTCGCCATCGATACCCTTCTCTTACCACTCGAAACCTACGCCTTCGCCCGCCAGATGAATATCGCGCCACCGATTCCTTGGCGTCCTCTACTCAACACCCATCTACCCTCCTTCTTCCGCGTCGCGTACTCTACAACGCTATCCAGCCCCGGATCCTTCCTCACCTCTGCAGCCCCCTTCATCATGGGCTACAGCCTCCTAACCCGAGAAGCCACGCCCGAAGCACCAGCTTTCACCGACCTCACCAGTCACCGTCTCCCCTCAATCAGCGAGCACCCCGAAGTAACTCTACAAAACGCACCGTCAACCCTCCGCGACCCCTTCGGAGCCATAATGCATCAGACATGGGTGCTAAGGCAGCGCTTCTTGCAACTCGTCGGCTGGCACGTCCACGAAGAAAACCGCCCGGGGTCCACAAGCGGCTGGGAGACAGACGTTAGCTACCAAGTCTCAGCGACGACCGATGACTTCGTACAGATGAAGGTCCTTTCGCACAGGAGTACTTCTCTGGCGCGACTGCCCGCGACGTGGCTTGGGCTGCGCATAGACATGTTCGTCGTACGGGTCATGCTGTTGCCTTTGGAGAGCATGGTGATGCGCAAGGTGCTGAGATTCTACCAGTCGTCCGGCATGCCTGTGACGCCAACTGCTTTGGATGCTGCAGCGGGTGATGCCATACCTGGAGCTTTGGCTGCCTTGATTAGGAGAGCTGGAAATCGGGGCTGGAGTGCTGTCAAAGGACGAATCAGCCATATTGGTCTGAGTATGGCGTTATATTTAGGCGTAGAGGCGGTTCTGTTTGGTGCTGCTTATGCTCTTATCAGGAGGCAAGGAATGAGAAGTTTCGGGTGGGGTCAATGTAGTAGCAAGGAAGGAGACGAGGCGATGGAAGATGTTACCATAGGCCCTCCGGACCTGCTTGCTGCTGATGGTCCTTTGTAAAAATACTTCTACGAGAGCTGTTAAATACAGCACCGAAGTAAGCTCGCTGCTACGAAAGATTTTTTTCCACCTCATCCAGTTCTTGCAGCTTGGTAAGTAAATACTCACGGATTGCCCACGACAAGGGAGAAAGACAGTAACTAGATATCCGACAAAACATGAAGCAAAAGCACTCTCCAACGAACATGGATAGTATAATGATGTTCCTAAGGCATTTATTGTAGCGCGTGAGACTGTGCGCTTTTTCACTAGAATATGTAGCTTGACTCCAAAGTGGAGCCATGTTGATCGGATTGTAATAGCATCCTCGGGTTTTGCAGTCCTTCTCGGTTTCCATTCCAGCATTTTCTTTTCCATCATGCGTCAACTCAGTATCCTGTGTGGCCGATCATCTTGCTACGTCTAGCCCAGTCGTGATCTCGATTGCACACACTTTCGACTCCCGAGTGGTTTTGGCGCTCTATTTTCACTTGCTGCCTGAAGCCGGGCTTCCTGAACAGGTGGCGACAAGCTCGAGACAGCAGCAACCTCATATTCGATCACCTAGGCGGGAATCCACGGCCGCCAGGAGGAGGTGCAAAGCCAGGAGGACCGCCGGGAGGTCCACTAAAGCCAGGTGGAGCGAAACCAGCGGGTGGGAAGCCTGGAGGGAAACCAGGAGGAGCACCACGTCCAGCGAAGCCCGGTCCTCCAACACCAGCTGCAGGGCCTTGCAGTCCAATACCTGCGCCTCTGCCCGCCGGTCTGCTGATACCTGGGCCTGCTGCAATGGGTGTAGGAGCTCCAGCGCCTCCAGGCGCACTGTTTCCAAGTCTAGCGCTCGGGTCTGCGGGTGGCGGTCCATCAAGAGAGCAGGACACCACGTTGGAGCCACGAATGATAGCCAGACCAAGTGCGCGCTTCTCTTCGGTTTCGACGGTCTGATTGGGAGCTCCGCCGGGAGCTGCAGCCTTGGCCTTACGCTTTACTCTGCGGAACTCTTCGGTGTCGGCGAGGACGAGGTTCATGTGCTGTGGATGTTTGGTAAGTTTGTGAAGCTTCAAGACGATTGAAAGCGGGTTCATACCTTGTCAAAGGCCAACATCTGGCCAACCAGTTGCCGGCCATCCTTCATGGTGACGCGCATCTTGTGGTTGATCTGGGGCCATTGTAAGCGCATGTCGAACAAGATCTCATACACTTCGAACTTACGAATCCTGTCTAGAAGGCGATCTCGTCAGCTATGTCCGTCAACACATGGCATTGCCATAACGGTTTGCGCGCGCAACTCACCATCTTTCCCTGCTTGTTCGGTGCTGCCATGATGGCGGATATGCGTGCTAAGGCACGTCTCGGAGGTGTATGGTGTGCGTAGAGGCGTGCGGTGATGCTGGCGCAAATGGATCTCGGTGCCGGTAGCAATGACGGTCAAGTGTGTCGCGCGCGCAGAGGGTTTGCAGCCAATCACATTCGATTGCGGGCGCGTGCTCGACAAAGTGAAGTTCCCGTCGTCGGACTGCTCTCGATGGCCACGCGAGTCATGCCGCCAAGCATCGCCTCCAAATTCTCCCTCGCACTTTCCTCACGAAGCCAGGCGAGCCCGAACTTCCTGTTTCCAGCGACTCCGACAACCAACGACCACCGGGACGACTCATATCCACCAAAATGGTACGACTACACCCTTATTGCACGCTTCCGAGCGCCGCTCGCAAACTGGAGACAAACGGCCGCCGGGCGCAAGAGATGGAAAATTCGGACTTGGAAGCGTGGAATATTGCGACGCAAAAAGAAGGGCAGGAAAAAGAGTAATGGCTAACACCCCTCTCTGTGCAGGCCATTGGACAATCCTCCCAGCAGCAGGCCGACGGCCAGAATGTCGTCAGCCAGGGTGCCTCTGACAAGGCTGCCAACCCCATGCGTGAGCTGCGCATCCAGAAGCTCGTCCTCAACATCTCCGTTGGCGAGTCTGGTGACAGACTTACTCGTGCCGCCAAGGTGCTCGAGCAGCTGAGCGGTCAGACTCCCGTCTACAGTACGTGAACATCTAGCACAACCCAGACGCGTCTCGCAAGAGGCTGCATGAGGACGATGTAGGGTTAACACTGCCACAGGCAAGGCCCGTTACACCGTCCGTACCTTCGGTATCCGCCGTAACGAGAAGATCTCCGTCCACGTCACCGTCCGTGGTGCCAAGGCTGAGGAGATCCTCGAGCGTGGCCTCAAGGTCAAGGAGTACGAGCTCCGCAAGCGCAACTTCTCCGCCACCGGCAACTTCGGTTTCGGTATCTCCGAGCACATCGACCTGGGCATCAAGTACGACCCTGCGATCGGCATTTACGGCATGGACTTCTACGTCGTCATGTAAGTGAACTATCGACCTGGGAAGTTTCTGCACTGAGGCTGACAAACATCATAGGTCCCGTCCCGGTGAGCGTGTCGCCCGCCGCAGGCGCTGCAAGACCAAGGTTGGCGCTTCCCACAAGGTCAACGCCACCGAGGTCGTCAAGTGGTACAAGAACCGCTTCGAGGGCATCGTCAGATAAACGTCTGAAGGTGGTCTGCGATGAGAATTCAATGTGGTTTTGGCATGGCGCAAAAGCGAGGCTATTTTCCATAGCACAAGGACATTCCGGCCTATCGGAGCTTTACTTTTACGCATGAGCAAGATCGCAAAAATGGAGGCCTCACTTGGCGTGAGCTTGCCGCTTAACCATTGATCGCTGCCTCTACGCTTCAAGTCTCAAGTCTTCCCTGGTGAAATACCCCGTCTCGATTGAGGAAAGAGTAGGTGGAAACGCTGATCTCCTACTTTCTCGCTACTTTCATGTCCTAGCCCGTTCAGTTCCATCAAATGCCATTACCAATTCTCTCAGCGTCAATCCATGCGTCAATCCATTTCATTCAAGTCATTCAGTCTCTCATGTCATCACGCGAATATGCAAAGCAGCGCAGCGATTCCTCCAAGCGCAACAACAGCGCCTCTCGACTCGGCCGTCGCTCCAGCCGCAGCACCTCCAGTCGACGCAGCAGCAGACGAGCTCGCCGCAGCGCTACTTCCGCTCGCACTCTCACTTTCACTCGCAGTAGTCGATCCCGTGCTCTCAGCCGTCACCGCCACGGTAGCCGACGAGCTCACCACCTGCGTGTTGCCCGCAGAGTCCGTACTCGTGCTGACGACCTCCGAAGTAGACACGCCCGTCACCGTCTGGTAAGCCGCCGTGTTCCCGCCGAACAGCAGCCCGTCGCTCGCCACGCTCACTCTGATGCCGCCGACGAGCGCATCCGGGCCGCCCTCTGTGAGCTGGTAGCCTGCGATGCGCAGGGTGCCGTCGATGGCGGTCGCGGTGTACTTGCCGCCGTTGGGCGCAGTGAAAGCTGCGATCTCGGTGAGGGTGGGCGAGGCGTCTGCGGTCTGCTCTGCGCTGCTGCGGGCAGAGGTGGTGGTGGGCACTGCGCTGCCGGTGCCGTTTTGGGTCTGGAAGTCGGTGACTTCGGGGTCGCGCATGCTGTAGGTGAGGGAGGGGTTTGGGTCGATTTCCTGTTGGTCTTGGGGAATGGGACGCGGCGCGGGTGCTGGGTAGTGAAAGGTTTGTTAGTGGGTTGTTTCCTTGCGTTTGTCGCCACTGTCGAGTGTTTATTTTTTGAGAACACTTACTTGCTACTGCGGTGCCCAGCAGGCCTAGTGCTAGCAGGTAGCTGATATTAATGCGAGTCATGGTGATGTTTTGTTGCCTGACTGCGGTCGCCTGTTTTGTGGTAGTTGATGTTTGTTGGTGGTCAAGCGCAAGCGAGTGAGCTGAGGTTGCACGGCGAGTAGAGTGAAGTGGTGTTCAATGGCTTGCGCGCGAAGTGGCTGCTATGGCGCTTTGCTGCTACTCGCTTCGTCTTGCACAACGACAACTTGAATCCGCCACTTGAAGACAGAGAGCGCAGGCGTGCGAGAGACGGCCTACCTATACACATGAAAGCGGTCTTATCGCACAAAGCACGCCGTCGCCGCCTTCACAGGTTGTTGCCGCGGGGAGCTGCATGAGGCTTGCGTCACCCAGCCATACTACCAAATATCAAGCTTCCTCTTTCGGGCTGGTAGGCCATATCGCCTGTTGTCCTGGCGCCCTCGCCTCACACCGCCAGCAATTTGCGAAACCTGCTTCGAGTCCCATCACCAAATAATTGAGGTGCCAACATTCTCGAATACGACATCCTGAGGCCGCATCAATGCGATTGTTTGCATCTTGTTCCTGTGAAACGCGACAGCCGCCGCTCGGTTATGCAATGTCGTGCTACTAAGGCCCTTCTTGTCTTGGAATGCCCTTGCCTGCCAGGCTGCACGCTTGCAGAGCTTGCCGACAACCGCGCGCGGACTGGCCTTTGGGTCTGAGCGTGCGCGGGGTCACGAGGTGTGGTTTTTAAGTCGACCGAGGAAAGCATTAGCCGACATAGTTATCGGTTTGCAAGAAATCCGTGGAACAAGAGAGCTTTGGCTTCCAAATCTTGACGATCAGACGCGTGTGCAGCTTTCGCATCTCCGCACTCTCGACCATCGACCATGTTCAGGTAACTACTGGCTCTGCCAATTGATGTTGATTGCAACAATTCACATGCACACAGGTAGGAAGCACAGAATGAGGCGAGAAGACACCATGCTCCGAGATAATTGAATCATTGACTTGGGAAAATAAACTACCCTTAATCGCTAAACATACAGTATTAAAAAAAAAAAAAAAAACACGCCGAAATGTCCAAGCAGACAGACTGAAATCCAGGCTTGTAAACTTCTCCCTTACAGAGCAGCGGCGACACCAGCAAGGACCATACCCAAACCGGCACCAGCAAGGCCGCTCTTGAGGCTCTCCGCGCCACCAGTGGATTGCTGCACAGCAGAAGAGGCAGTGGAAGAACCAGTCTGGCTCGCGGCGCTGGAAGCCGCTGTTCCGGTCGAAGACTCGCTCGACTCAGTCGACTCAGAAGCGGCAGAAGAGGTGCTGGACGAGTCGCCGGAGGCAGAGGATGTGGCCGAGGCGGAGGAGTCAGAAGACGAGCTGCCGCTGGCCGCAGCAGTCGAGCTGGCAGCGCCCGGAGCGCATGTCGCGGACTGGGGCAGGTTGTTGACGCCCTGGCCACCACATAGGGAGTTGGCGAACTGGATTGTTTCTGCGAAGCAAGTCTTGTTAGCAGTTGTTTGGCAGACAGCAAGCTCGAGGATGGGGTGTCTCACTCTCTTGGTCGGCGGCGTCACAGGAAGTGCTGACGCAGCACGCGAGGCCGCTCAGAAGCTCAGTGTTGCTGCAAATGCACTTCACGTCAAGACTGCCACAGGAGCCGAACGAGGTGCCAACACAGCTGGTTGCGCAGGTGGGGAGACCGGGGATCTGTGCCGCGGCGAGAGTGGACAGCAGAGCCACGGCGGTGAGAGTGATAGCGTGCATGTTTGCTGTGTGTGTTTTGAAACGTAGTTGTTGGTATCAACGAGAGCTGAGTGAGTAAGGTATCGGTAGGCAGATATGGATATGTAGGTCTGCAGAAAACAACCAATGTACCACCCAAGAGGGGGCAACAGCAGTTACTTTTGACCTTTGGTGGAGGTATCTGGACTCTATTGACTGCCCAATAGGGACCACGCATTCCCTAACGGTCCGCCATGTCAACTCAGGAATGGCGCGGTCGGACTGTGACGAGGATCCGTGGCGTCGGTGCCATTGGTTCTCCTGCCTGCTGGTGTCCGTGCGGTATGCGAGCACCAGAGGGCCAGAGCTGGCTGCTGGACGCCCCAGGGCGCCCCGCCCGGTCTGCCCCAAAGAAGCTCGAAGGAACACGAAACCAATATTTGCCGATCGTGGCCCTGAATATCTGGAACTTGAAGGTCCCGAGGAGCTTTGAAATACGGATGCCTACGACTTGTTTTTGACTTGATGTTACTCGCTGCCTCTTTGGTATTTTGCTTGCGACGACTGTCGTGCGAAGGGTGGCGGCTCGTTGCTCTATCAACCTTCAGCATGGCAGGAATGTACGAGTATCTGCTCGGACGACTGTAGCTTTGGCTGCGCCTGGCGCGGCGTCAAGGGTACCGATGCAAGCCTGCTATCATTAATCGACGCAGCGACAGTGCTGTACAACGATGGCGGTGTTGAGGCTGGCTGCGAATCAGTTTATGCTTTGTTAGTAAATTCGAGGGGGTGTGTCAATCAAAGGTTAAATCCATGGAGTTACTAGGGTTAGGACTGTCGACGTTATGAATTGGCCGTAATAGATGCCTTTTTGAAAATAGATGAGCGTGAGGCGCCAGTGGTACACTCAAGTGAGTAAATGTTGGTGTTATTTGACATACAATAATAAAAAGGTTGGTGAATATCCCTATGAATGCTTACGCAGAGGAGGCTTGGGCATCATTCAAGAATCACTTGGCAGCAATTCCAGTCATCCATCAAGGTTCAAGGGGAATCGCCTACACGTCCTCAGTCATATATTTGACCTTCGACCATCATATTCCAACCTTTTGTCCTCGTACTCGGACAGAAATTGTCCGCCATCCGTTTCGGCAATTATACATACTTTGTCTGGCTGCACGCTGGATGCATGCATGTATAAGATTTGCGCAAGGAACTCGTTGCAACAAATTTCCTTCATACTTTGTGATTGCAGACCACGTGGGTCGCCAGCAAGATAGCAGAAAGGATCGGTAACCTGCCATCATGAAGTCAAAAGAGATGATTATTGTCTCGGCAGTAGTTGCAAGGCAAAGTACCGGCAAGAAGCAATATTCCCTACTGTATGAGTAACTTCAGGAAACCCAGCAGAGACCTGTACATGTCGACTATCACAATCAAACAATGCAAAGTGGACAACGAACCGTTCGATCTCCGCGTGACACCCGAGATCAAGCCCATACAATCCACCTGCCATGGACACTGGACGCTGCTCTTTATATCATGTCGGAGGAAAATACGTCGGACATAGTCGGAGTCGAAGGAGCTTGCAATATGTCACAGCCGCGAAACCACCCGCGATTACGTACCGGACAACCTTTCAGGTTCCGAACAGCGGCTATCAAAGGTGTTCGGAGCTCTCTTGTCTCGGCAGATGCAACGATCATGTTACTGCTTCCTGTGTCCAGGACTTGCGTAGAACAGTGATCATCAAACAGCGCAAGGGTATCTCGAAATGGGGAAAACAAACATTCACGTTCTGGTCATTGATCGTTTGGACATTTGAATACTTTTTTGTTCATCCGACTAAACGCTAGCCATGCATCCGTCTCGTCATCCTCATGATAAAGAAATTACTACTCTCGTAGCCATCAAGCTAAGAAATAGCTTACAAGTTGACGGCAGTGCGGAAGTTCTCGCCGGCGTAGACAGCCTTGTCACCGAGCTCCTCCTCGATACGGAGGATCTGGTTGAGCTTGGCAAGACGCTCGGAACGGGCAGGGGCACCGGTCTTGATCTGGCCGGCACGGAGACCGACAACGATGTCGGCGATGGTGACGTCCTCGGTCTCACCGGAACGGTGGGAGACCATGACACCCCAGCCAGCGGCGAAGGAGTCCTTGGCGGCGTTGATGGCCTCGGTGATGGTACCGATCTGGTTGACCTTGAGGAGGAGGGCGTTGCAAGCCTTGGTCTCGATGGCCTTCTTGATGAACTCGGGGTTGGTGACGGTAAGGTCATCGCCGACAATCTGGAAGTCGGAGGTCTTGTAGAAGTAGCTCCAGGCCTCCCAGTCGTCCTCAGCGAAGGGGTCCTCGATGGAGACAATGGGGTACTTGGCGGCGAGCTGCTTGTACTGGTCGGCAAGCTGCTCGTAGGTGATCCACTTGCTCTTGTCAGAGTCGGGGTTCTTGAAGTCAAGGTCGTACTTCTTCTCGTCGGCCTTGTAGAACTCGGAAGAGGCAACGTCCATGGCGATCTTGATCTGGCCAGTGTAGCCGGCCTCCTCAATGGCGTCGGTGATGAGGTCAAGAGCCTCCTCGGCGGTCTGAATGTCGGGAGCGACACCACCCTCGTCACCGACGTTGCCGGCAGACTGGCCGTACCTCTTCTTGGTGAGGGACTTCAGCTTCTGGTAGACCTCAGCACCCTGGCGCATGGCCTCGGAGAAGGAGGGAGCGGCGCTGTATGTTGTTAGTGACGTTCGAATTTGTGTCTTTGAACATGCAAGTCTTACCTGGGGACGATCATGAACTCCTGGAAGGCAAGACGGCCACCGGCGTGGGAGCCACCGTTGACGACGTTCATGAAGGGAACGGGGAGAACGTAGGGCTTCTTGGTGCCGGAAAGGTCGCTGATGTGGGCGTAGAGAGGGACACGCTTCTCAGCGGCGGCAGCCTTGGCGACAGCCATGGAGACACCGAGGATGGCGTTGGCACCAATCTTGGTCTTGTTGGTGGTGCCATCGAGCTTGTTAAGGAAAGCGTCAACGGCGGCCTGGTCCTTGACGTCGAGGTTCTCCTTGATGAGAGCGGGAGCAATGATCTCGTTGACGTTGGCAACAGCCTTGGTCACACCTGGAGCTCGTCGTCAGATGTGTCTTTGTGGATTGCGTGCTCTTCAAAGTTCTTCTTACCCTTGCCAGCCCACTTGCTCTTGTCACCATCACGGAGCTCGCAGGCCTCGTGGGAGCCGGTAGAGGCACCAGAGGGGACGATGGCGCGGTGGAGGCCGGTCTCGGTGACAATGTCGACCTCGACGGTGGGGTTTCCACGGGAGTCGTAGACGTAGCGGGAGTGGATCTTGGAGATAGGCATGTTGGCGGTTTGCTGAGAGAATGAGTGTCAGTCAAGAGATGACGAGAGATTCAACAATCAATGTAGAGCAGATGTGACAAGGGTCCCTCATAGGATGGATGGTGTAATGGTCGGTTCAAGCATGGCAGCGTCCCGATATGTTCCGTAAAATGCGGAGCTCCATGGGCAGCAACGTGAAGGCTCCCGCTAAAGTGGACAGGGCAGTGGAGGCTTACCTGATGCTTCTCTGCTTTGTGTTTGTGAAGTTGAGTGGTGAGTGTCAGAGGGAAGGAACGAACGAGGGCGAGGTGACTGTTATGTTTTTGCCCACGCAGCTGCCAAATTCTCCCCAACGCACCTGCCTGCGAGGACCGGACTTTTGGTGGGGTAGAGGGGCTGAGAAGATCACCGCACACACACGCCCAAGGCCTCAACACTGGCCTCAATCACCTGACAGTACGACCTTTGAAAAATGCACAGCGATTACGACTCCCGGCGTCCCCATCTATCACCTGCTGATCGCAGAAAGTACCATACACGCTCCCAAATCCTACATTGTACACATGGACATCACAAACAGCTACTCGGACCCGCAATCTGATTGGCTGCAAGAGCTATCTCACCGAGATATCGCCCTCACCCGCCCGTGCAACTCGAGCGCGTGGTCGCAGCGACAGGACCTCCGCGCTTTGTAAGGCTCATAGAAGCACGTTCACCTTCCTCAACACTCTCGCCGGCATAGCCCTTAGAGTGCGGCTTGGGAAGCTGCTCACATTGATGGACATGATATGATGGAAATAGCCAACTATGATCCTTCCGACAGGATCAAACCATCGTATCTGGGCCAATTCAACCGTCTGTAGTCAGGGCTTGCGTCTACTTGACTTCCACCTCGCAACTGTCGGCAATCTTAATGTGACAGATGGGTGGTGAGAGAAGGGCTTCGGATGTCAAGGCTCGCAGACGCAAACCATGTAATATCAGCCACTCGGAGTTCCGAAGTGCATTGATGCGATAACTCACATGTCAGCATGAGAAAACGAGTGTCCGATAACTGAGCAGATACATGTGCTGGTCTTGAAGCTGGACGTCAATAAGAAGATGAGCATATGGGAGGAGGAATATGCAATACATTTAGGTACACAACGTTAAGATGACACAAGTGTCCTGGGAGTGACGGCAACACGGCCCGTGTTCCATTACTGTTCAGCATGCGGCATGAGGTTCGTGTTAGAAGTCTGCGCCTCCCCAATGGAAACACAACCGTACCTCTGTGTTGTAGCATATGGCATTGGCACCCAATGTGATGCATCCATGGGTCCAAATGCATTTATGAACCTTGATGGCTGCTTCGTACATATCAGGTTCGCCAGTGCTAAGTACACTACCAAATGGATAGTCCACAACTCTGACACTCGGCAGCCGTGATCACCATGCAATACTCATCCTCACAATTTTGGGGATGGAGCTGCTCAAGACAGAGCATCTAGTCATGGCTTGCCTGCGTAGGTCCTTGTTCGTAAGTCACCATACGGGCGTGCGCGTGGTGTGCTGAACAATATGCGGACATATGCGAGAAAGATTGGAGCAGAAGCTACGATAGCACTTGAACGATATCATACTGTATAGGCAAAGAGACTCGATCGAAGCATTTTGATTAGCTGTTATGTCTTGCCCATGATTGCACGCTTCTTGAGAAGTGAAGTCAATAGAAGTGAAAGGATTCGAGGAAGGCACGACGCAGCGCGCGGCAGACCTTCCCGTAAGCGCGTTGGAGCTGCGCTCAGTCGTCACTGCCAGCGTGCTTCTAGCAACAACCAACGAGCCTAAGCACATCACCGCATTACCCATCAAACTCATCCTCCGACCCACTCGCCACTCCAAAACCATCAGTAATACAAAATCCTCGAACACTGTAGCTGCACACCATCTCCCGCGTCAGTAAATAGCTGTCGCCATCGACACAACAGCCACCGCTCACAAAGACAAGCCTACGATGGCCAGCGATCCGGAGAGAGAGCACGCGCTCGAGGAGTACAAGAAGACATTGCTTGATTCAAGGGAGTGGGAGGCAAAGCTCAAGGCGCTACGACTAGACATCAAGGGACTGCAACATGACTACGACGTTTCCGAGGACAACATCAAGGCGCTTCAGAGTGTTGGTCAGATCATCGGCGAGGTGCTGAAGCAGCTGGATGAAGAAAGATGTAGGTTTGCGCATGTATTGGAATGGCGTGAATGAAAGATGGGATACTGACGATTTCGACAGTCATTGTGAAAGCATCATCAGGGCCGCGCTATGTCGTCGGCTGCCGCTCAAAGGTCGACAAGGCGAAGCTGAAGCAAGGCACAAGAGTGGCGCTTGATATGACTACACTCACAATCATGCGCATGCTTCCGCGTGAAGTCGACCCGATGGTGTACAATATGTCGCTGGAGGACCCCGGACAAGTCTCATTTGGCGGTATCGGCGGTCTGAACGACCAGATCAGAGAGCTGCGTGAGGTCATCGAGCTTCCACTCAAGAACCCTGAACTGTTCTTGCGTGTGGGCATCAAGCCTCCGAAGGGTGTCTTGCTTTACGGACCTCCTGGTACTGGCAAGACCTTGCTCGCAAGAGCTGTCGCAAGTGGTCTCGAGACCAACTTCCTCAAGGGTAAGCACTGGCGTTGGATTCTATGGTATGTCAGGATGCTAACAGTATACAGTCGTGTCCTCCGCCATCGTTGACAAGTACATCGGCGAGTCCGCCCGTCTCATTCGCGAGATGTTCGGATACGCAAAGGAGCACGAGCCCTGCATCATCTTCATGGACGAAATCGACGCCATTGGTGGTCGTCGTTTCTCCGAGGGAACATCAGCCGATCGCGAAATTCAACGTACACTCATGGAACTCCTCAACCAGCTCGACGGTTTCGACTACCTTGGCAAGACAAAGATCATCATGGCTACAAACAGACCCGACACACTCGACCCTGCGCTGCTCAGAGCAGGTCGTCTGGACAGGAAGATCGAAATCCCGCTTCCCAACGAGGCAGGCCGATTGGAGGTACTCAAGATTCACGCAGCAAGTGTGGTGAAGGAGGGCGAGATTGACTTCGAGTCCGTGGTGAAGATGAGCGACGGCTTGAACGGCGCCGATTTGAGGAACGTGGTCACAGAGGCGGGTCTCTTCGCCATCAAGGACTACAGAGATGCGGTCAACCAGGACGACTTCAACAAGGCGGTACGGAAGGTTGCAGAGAGCAAGAAGCTTGAGGGCAAGCTTGGTAAGTGGAAATCTTTCGAGGACTGCTTCTTTGGGGCATGTTTTGCTAACTGGCTCTTTTACAGAGTACGAGAAGCTTTAAAGAATATGAGACAGTTCTGCATAGGATGGGCGCACTACACCAGCAGCGCCGCCATAGACGTGCGAAAGTGTAAATGTATCATACAAGCGAGCATTAGCTTAATCCACGAAGAAGCCTTGAGCAATCTCAATTACCCTGTAGCAGTGTCGGTCTCCGCATTACAATAACGATCCGTCTGTGAGGACATCTCTGGCAGTGATGATGTGATGTAATCTCTTTCACGAAACAAACTCGAGATATTATCTTCGAGGAGAAATGTAGACGTACAAAGCTTTTACAGTCATGGACCAAGTAGTCAATCATTCATATTCAACATCATTGGCGATATCGGTAGCTTATCTGCATCTATGTATAACCACCCGCAAGGCGCGTTGCCGTGTCTCTCCCGAAGCCGCAGCGAGCGTCGGAGCAGTTCGCAGATCCAACCAACCAACCAAGGTCGCACCTCACACGACAGCCACATCCCTCTCACTATATACCCCGACACCGTATCCCGAGTAATCGCATACCGACGTCGACAAAATGGCCGCAGCAATCAAAGCGATCAACGCCAAAATCCGGTCCAACCCGGTCGCGGACTACTTCTGCTCAACCCGTTAGTCGTCACCCGAGAATGAGGAGGAATACCATTTGCAAGAGGAGGCGCAATGCGTGAGCGCATACTTGTGATCTTTGGAGCTTGAAGAGAATGGACACCAATGGTTGGGAGGTGAAGAGATGCTACGAGAACACTGGCTGACCATGGCCTCAACAATACAGACTTCTGGGGCCCGGCCTCCAACTTCGGTATCCCCATTGCGGCCGTCATGGACACCCAGAAAGACCCCGAGATGTACGTCTAGCAAGAGCAAGTCGTTGCGATTCGCTACGCGCGCCTGGCGTATACCAGAAGGTCGGACTGGACTGAAGCTGACCAAGATCCCAACAACAGTATCTCCGGCCCCATGACCGCAGCTCTTATCGGTTACAGCAGCACGTTCATGCGTTACGCCATGGCTGTCCAGCCTAGGAACTACCTCCTCTTCGGATGCCACTTGGTCAACTTCGGCGCACAGACTACCCAGGGTTACCGCTACGTTCAGCACTGGTAGTACGTATACTCGTTCCGCGTTGAGCTACGGCGTGGACTTTGCCAAATCGCAGCAAGATCGCTGACACCGTGACAGCATGGGTGGCCGCGAGAAGAGACTCGAGCTCCAGGCACAGGACGGTATTGCCACTGTCGAAGGCAAGCTCGGCCAGGCCGCCGAGAAGACCAAGGAGGGCGCCAACGCCATCGTCAACAAGGCTGAGCAGCTCGGTGCTCAGGCCAAGAAGGAGGCTGAGAAGCTCACGAAATAGACTACCCAAGCTGAATGAGATGGGATAGAGGGTCTAAAGCAGGCGCAGCGACGACGGAATAGAATCGCTGCTCCTGCGCAAGCATATCGTGTTCTGTGCATCACGAGAACGACTACTGTGTACATTGAGGAGGAATTTCTCATCACGCACTGCGACTGTATAGTGGAAGCTAGCTAGCTGCGTGTCGATTCGATTCCTGGCTGGTTACGGAAGATTTGAGAGAAGTATTGAAGGACTACGTGCAAGCGGTATAGATAATGTCCGTCTACAGGAAATGCAGCGTTTTCTTCTGAGGCCATACTGGGAAGATACGGTCATGTACTCCTGCACCGGGTGTTGCTACTTGTCTGGTGAACAGTCGACGCGCGTGAATTCACGTATAGCGATCGTAATGGCTATTAAGCCAGTATATGCAGGCGTTATTTCAACTATGTTGAGACTATAACGGAAACCTCACTGGAGCCTAGCCCGCATCCCAGGAACTCGAATATTGATGCGATTAGGCCCAGATTGTGAGATGGTTGTATTTGCTGTTGAAATACGACCAACGGGACCACCGGGACAGCACGGATAGGTCAGACTACTAATGAATAAACATTGTAGTAGTGACCTGCCGGTAACCGATGTATACCGCTTCCGAAAATTAATTAACAGGACATCCAGCGATTTCCTGTGAATAACTTATGGTCGGATAGCGCGCTTGCCGTGGTGATGCAACATGTTGTTTCCCCGCTGCTGTTCGCCGAGGCACAAAACACCGTTGCAAAGGTTTATGCTCACTTTAGGCTCCGCGAGAGGGGAATAATGGAATACCGATCTGCAGACAAATGGTTACCATGTTGCCGTCTGCCGCTCTCCTTGCTTGTTCATCATCCCTTTGCGGGTGCGAAAGAAATCGACACCATCGCGAGACATGGCTTGTAAGTCGGATTTGGTGGCAACCTGCACGGCACAGCAGCTTTATACTGACATATTCACAGTGACTGCGGCTGCCGCCATATCCGGCATCGCTGCTACGGTGGCATACTTGGACGCAAAATACCACATACGCAACGACCTTAAGATTGGCGATCCGAACAATGCTGCTGCAGAGGCATTCGCATACATGGCAAAGAAGCAGGCCGAGGATAAAATGCTCAACTATCATGTCTTGGAATGGTGGGCAGAGCAGGACAGACCTAACCATGTCTTCTTGCAATTCGAGGGGTCGCAGTGGACTTACAAGCAGTTCTACCTGGAGGTCCAGAGAGTTGGCAACTGGCTCATGAACGATCTAGGAATCGAAAGGAATGAGATCGTTGCTCTTGATGGTCGCAACAGCAACAGCTTTATGCTGCTGTGGTTTGCGATTGAGGCTATTGGTGCATGTCCGGCTTTTATCAATAGTAATTTGACGAGCGATTCGCTTGTGCATTGCGTCAAGGTAAGCTGGATATTCACAATGCTAATGGACTTCACAATAGCCTCAGAATAGCTGACTGTCTCCCAGCTAGTCGGCGCTCGGTACCTCATCGCCGAGAAAGCTATCGACCAACTGGTCGAGCCCTGTCGAGACAATCTCGTAGCAGAAAACGTGCAGATTCAATACTACGACGACGATCTTGTCAATTCTTGTCCTGATACAACACCTTTGCCCGCGTCGCGGACGGCTGGAATCCAGGCTACAGACTTGCGCCAGTTGATCTACACTTCTGGAACGACAGGCTTACCTAAAGCGACGGCCATCACTGCTGGTCGTTGGGTCAGCCTCGGTCGAGCCATGTCACAATACCTCAATCTGAAGCCAGGCGACAACATGTACACGTGCTTGCCTCTCTACCATGGCGCTGCCCTCGGTCTTTGCACTGTACCTATCATGTTTGCCGGCGCGCAGGTGAGCCTTGGAAGGAAGTTTTCGCATAAGACATTTTGGAATGAAGTCAGCGCCTCAGGAGCCAACAGACTGCAGTATGTTGGCGAGCTGTGCAGGTATCTTATCAACGCGCCCGTCCATCCCCTTGAGAGGCAACACAAAGTTGAAGAGGCGTGGGGAAACGGCATGAGGCCTGACGTCTGGGAGAGGTTTCGGCAACGCTTTAACGTTCCGGTGATTCACGAGCTATATGCAGCCACGGACGGGACAGGCTCGTGTTTCAACTACAACCGCAACGAATTCACACGAGACGCGGTAACGTTGCGCGGCAAACTTTGGAAGTACTGGAACAACGGCAGCGAAGTGCACGCTCGAATAGACCCTGACACAGAAGATATTGTTCGAGATGCAGAGGGCTTCGTCCAGCTGAGTAGTCCCGGCGAACCAGGCGAAGTGCTGCACCGCGTTGATCCTCTGATGAAAGACGCGGTCTTCCGAGGCTACTTCAAGAACGAAGCGGCATCGGAAAAGCGATGGATGCGGAATGCCTTCGCGCCCGGAGACCTCTGGTTCCGAAGTGGCGACGTAATGCGACAGGACGCCGACGGACGTGTCTACTTTGTCGACCGCCTAGGTGACACGTTCAGATGGCGCTCCGAAAACGTATCGACGAACGAGGTTGCAGACGTCATCGGCAGCTTCCCCGAAATCGATGAGTGTAATGTCTACGGCGTGAGTGTCCCACATGCCGATGGCAGGTGTGGCTGTGCCGCCATTGTCTTGTCTGCTGGCGTGTCACCCGACTCCCTCGACCTAGCCGGACTGGCTCAATTTGCTATAGACCGCTTGCCTCGATACGCAGTTCCCCTTTTTTTGAGGACAAAATCCGCTCACTCGTATACTGGAACATTCAAGATCCAGAAAGGTCAAGCAAAACGGGAGGGCATCGATCCTGAGGTCATAGCAAAAGTTGCTAGTCAAGACAAGCTCTTTTGGCTTCCGCCAGGATCGAAAGCGTACCAGGCGTTCACACTTGAAGATTGGGCGTCTCTGAAGAACGGACTTGTGAAGCTTTAGATTCATAGTTGTTGATAACGAAGATCTTATCGGTGGGATTGTCCGTGCCTCACCCCTTGCGCGTTAATAGTTCAATACAATATAATGAGGGGAACCTCGGGCACCGGCCTGGATCGGTATGCCTTGACACGACAAGTCATCAACAATCCGCGCATAATCTCTCACTGTTGATGGGTTGCATTAGGCATTCATCCGGAGGGGTTGTGGCACTAGTATTGCTAGAACATTTGTTCGTCGTTCTCAGGGTCTCAACGACATATCAGCCGACTCAAGTGCGTAAGCATAGAGCTCGAGACAGACTGCACGATACGATTCTGGAAACATGACTGAATAGTTCCATACCCCATAGAAACCCCGCGATGCTTTCGGGGGGACTTCTGAGTTCTGAAGTTGTCGCTAACGACGAATGCTGTGACATTAGCCGCACGTGTTTCGGGCCGAGTGTTTTAACGGCAAACGGTTATTGCTCCATCATGTCATGCAGCAAATTCTGTTTCCTTTCAACGGAGATGCGTCGTCCGCATGGGCATCTGACGATGAATATCAATCCTATAATGCTGCGGCGCCAGGAATGAACGCACTGTGCAACGAAGGATCCACTCGTGTATGTACTAGGAGGAGGTACCACTATAACAACATTGTTTTGATGCTACTCAATTGACAGCCGAGGCTCGCTTGCGGGCTCCAACTTTTGTTTAGTTAGTTTGACTGCGCTAATGGATATATTCTCACACACCTTTAACACGAGCCAGTGACACTACATGCAGAAGGTAGTGTGTGATTGCTTTCAAAGACTGAATTTCCACCACTAGAATATCCATGATCGTCCATGCCAAGGCGTTAATTGTATTCATCCGGGCTGACACTTTATGTGCTTTGATGATTTTGATGTTCTTCTCCCTCTTCGTGGCATTGACCTTCGTACTAGCCTTATGTGGCGGCCGAGATGCCTGACTCGTCCGGTTCATTTGCGAAGAGCGGTGTTGCTAAAGGGTGATTGCCTTGATAGACGCCTTCGCGCTTTATGCACTATCCCCTATAGTAGCAGACTCGTCTGGCCAGTCATCCGCAGCGCCATTGGTACCTCGTCATCCATGCGCGCCCCCGGTAGGTTTCATATGAAGCCACAAGGCTTGCCTTCCACGCCTTCCACGCCTAATTAGCCATGCGCTGCACGGTGATGCACCCCAGACGCTACGGATCTTCGCCGCCACTTTTGGATCCCCTTCCGACACGGAGGATGCGAACAGCCATCTGCCGTGCAAGTCCCTTCGATTGGCCTGTGACCTGGAATGCACATACTGTTACATCCTACTAGATTTTCTAGTGTCACGAGGCGCGGACAAGCGAAGTTCAGTGGCTCAAACGCTGGTGCTACTGCTTGAATCACTCTGGCTATTCTGGCTGCTCGTACGCTAATCTGACAAAGCAATCTATTCGCTACGTCCAGCACAATCCCTAGCCATAGGCGCAGAACCAACTGGGCCAACTCTAAAGTTGCTTCGACATGTTGGCAAAGAACCGGAATCAAGATAAATAGGTTGTCGAGGTTCCTTCTCCAAAGAAACTTTTTTTTCCATCACACTCATCCCAACCTACTACATTCTTTCACACGATCTTCTTTTTTTTAACTCAACCTTTCTACTCAACCTTTCCACTCGAACTTTCGCAAACATGCTGATTTCCAACGCCGTTGCCGCACTCTCCGTGCTGTCGCTTGCTTCTGCAGCGGTCATCCCCGAGTCTCACATCGAGGCTCGCGCTGCTAAGACCGTTGATGCCGGCTTCAAGGCCAAGGGCAAGAAGTCAGTCGAATCCCGATCTTCTTACGCAAATGAGTCGTACTAATAGACATCTAGGTACTGGGGCACTGCCAGCGACCAGGGCGTTCTCTCCAACGCCAACATCAACAACGCTGCCAAGGCCAACTTCGGCCAGATCACCCCCGAGAACTCTATGAAGTTCGATGCCACTGAGCCTTCCCGTGGCAACTTCAACTTCAACGGTGCCGACTGGCTCGTCAACTGGGCCACGACCAACGGCAAGCAGATCCGTGGTCACACCCTTGTCTGGCACAGCCAGCTCCCTAACTGGGTCACCCAGATCAACGACAAGAACACCTTGATCTCTGTCATGAAGAACCACATCAACACTGTTATGGGCCGCTACAAGGGCAAGATCTACGCATGGGTGAGTACTTTAGGGCACAGTTCTTATCGAGCCCTATACTGACGATCTTAGGACGTCACCAACGAGATCTTCAACGAGGATGGTACTCTCAGGCAGAGCCACTGGATGAAGGTCATCGGCGAGGACTACGTCCGCATCGCCTTCGAGACCGCTCGTGCCGCTGACCCCAAGGCCAAGCTCTACATCAACGACTACAACCTTGACGTCGCCAACTACGGCAAGACCCAGGGTCTCATCAAATACGTCAAGAAGTGGCGCGCCGCTGGCGTTCCCATTGACGGTGTTGGCAGCCAGATGGTAAGCTAAAAGATTCACATCTTTGAGAGGTCCTCAGAATGCTAACGCCTGACAGCACCTTTCCAACGGCAACGGCTGGCCCACCGCCGTTGACGTCGAGAACGCCATGAAGGCCCTTTGCGGTGCCGCTCCTGAGTGCGCCATCACTGAGCTCGACATCCAGGGCGCCTCGAGCTCGGACTACCTTAAGGCGATGAACTCTTGCCTTAACGTCTCCAACTGCGTTGGTATCACCTCCTGGGGTATCACCGACAACACCGTGAGTTTTGACATTTTTCACCCAAGATTAACCCAAAAAACGACCACTAACCATAGTACCTACAGTCCTGGCGCGCCGACAAGACCCCTCTGTTGTTCAACAACAACGCCCAGCCCAAGGCCGCCTACACTGCTCTCCTCAACGCTTTGTAAGCGTAGAGCCATTTCCTCCTCCTGCGTACGCCCTGGATGGCGGAACGCTGAAAACTTCTCGTGGTCTATATTCTCTTCAATTCAATCTCGTATTATCAACTTCGATCAAATCTTCAGATGTCTGTGCAAATTCCTGTGTTCATTGTAGTTGCATCATCGTATATCGGTGTTGTCGTGGAATGGGGTTAGCACGGAGCCAAAAGTGGCTCAGCGGTCTCTGCACTACACTAGCACTACAGCATGGAACGGACTCCGGAATGTTACGAGAGTTGCCATTGAGATGCTTTTCAATTTTTACGTCAAGAAAGCGCTCAGGGTGTTTATAACAACGTTCGCAGAACCACGTCACGCTCACCCTTACCATCGAGATGATGTCTGAGCTAAGCTTTCTTTCAGCATCAGGCGCGCCGGAACCTTCGTTGCGCAGAACGATTATACCTCAACCTTGCCATGAAATAGGCTTTTATAGTCTAAACGAAGAGATCCGACGGGCATCTGGCAGATGTAGGATATTCACACCAAGAGGCTGCCAAAATCAACAAAGCGTGGACCACTACATTGAGTAGACAACATGTTTGGTTGCTTCTCCGTAGATTGATGACGCGCGCCTGTTCTGGGGCAGCGCTGTCTGGTCCTGGTATCAAGAAAGTTTATCTACACAAGCCTGCCACCCCCACTGAGGAGGGCATGCACCCACAGTGCTTGATACATCCCAGACCTGTTGAAATGTTGATGCCTGAGGCCGGGCGACAGCGAGGTATAGGGATACCTCACGGTGTCAGGAGGTAGATAGTCAATCAATCATCCTTCTGCTCCACTACCTTATCTATTGCTCCTCTGCACAGGCCACAATACTCAATACCATCGAACAAAAGCCTCCCATTTTCATTTGGCGAGTTTGCAGATGTCATGGCACCCCCAACCAGCAACACACTGATTCTGATCGACAGTGACGAAGACGAAGAAGAGGCTTCGCCCGAGCCTGTGTCGCTCGAAGACGCTATCAGTTCGGCTACCAAGGCAATTCTCGTGAACACATTGCTGGAGGTCTGCGACCGGAACGAAGACAGCAAAGAGATAGTCAAGACTATGCTACTGCCCTCGTCTGTGGCCCCTGGATTTACGGATTCCGTTCCTCACGGGACGAAACGAAGAGCACCGGCCTCAGATGCTGTTGACTGGGTCTGCCAGCACTGCGGGCGCCAATTCACGAGCAGCATGCAGCTCGAGAGAGATTGCATATATCATCCGGGTCAGTCTCAAGTGGGGCTATGTCCGTCTCCAGCTGACAGTGTGCAAAGGTACCAAGGAGATGAACGAGGGCTCTGATGTTTGGTGCGACACCGATTACGAACATCCGAGCGACCTGGATTGGTGTAGAGACGAGGAGGAGTTTCAGGAAGGCTACTATTGGACGTGTTGCAATGCCACTGGCGACGTGGACGGATGTTCTATCCGCAGCCACCTCGTGCGGTCGAGCAAGGTTGCTAGGTAGCAGAGTGGATGAGTTCAGGGTTGCCACGTATCGTGAGGCACTCAACGTGGCAGTTCTGGAATATGTATGTTTTCACTGCTTCGAGAGGACGTCTGAGGCGATACCGCGGTCTACGAAAATGCTCCTCTTGAGATGTGGGTTCTCGTGAACAAAAACAAAGATGTATAGCCCTGGCTCTCTCACTCACCATGTTTACTGATCGAAGCCAATGAGCTTGTGTAATTGCTAAGGTTTATAGCGACAAGCTTGCTGCATCCCTGAGTTAATTTTGAACTCTCATGTTGTCTGTGATGGTGGAGAGTATTCATTGACTTGACATGTGTGTATGCCACCAAAAGCAGTAATGTTTGGACAACGCCATGACCAGCGTCGATCCGGAAGCTGTGGTATACCCCGCTCGGCGTGTGGAGAATGGTGGTGTTGGCAGTTTGCTCGTGCGTTTGCTGACCAGGCGAGTCCAAGACCAAAGACCCTCGAGACCTTTCTCCACACTGCCAGAGCCGTGTCTGGCGCAAGCCTGGAGCTGCCACCTGCCTCCCGGCCGTTTTCGTGTCTCGCAGCCTCGTGAGAGTGAAGAGGAGCACTGCAATACCTGACCACCACCACCGCTCCGACTTCTCCCTCGACCCGATGGACACGCCCTCACCATGGCAGAGCCCTCGAACGACCACAAGCGCCTGCTAGACGAATCCACCCGCAACACCACCGCCTCCACCACAACCACCACCACCGCCGCCGCAGCTACCACCAGCCAGTCGCCGCAGAGCATCCACCGCTCGCCCAAGCGCAAAGAATCCGAGGCGCATGTGGGCGACAGCGGCGGCGACAATGGCAAGAAGAAGCGTCGCAAGGTCAACCACGCCTGCGTCTACTGCCGTCGCTCGCACATGACATGCGACCTCCAGCGACCATGCGCGCGCTGTGTGAAGCGTGACATTGGCCACCTCTGCCACGACGAGCCGCGAGATCCTCCCAAGAGAAACAAGAGCGAGGCCGGCATGGCAGAGATCGCTCCCGCGCCTGACCCGCAGGAGGCTTCCAACGACGCGCAGCCTGCGAATGGCGACGGCAGGTATCGACAGCAAAGCAATGGGGACATGCACTTCTCCGACAATGGGAACGGCGCGCCGCAGATCGCTCAGCCCAGGCCCATCTCGCCCACCCAGCTGCACCATCGCGCGCCGAGCATGAACAGCAACCCTCTCAACTTTGATTGGAACAACACGAATGTGCAGAACCAGTTCCAGGACATGCACCACCTGCACCCGGGCTACCTGTTCAACACGTCGGAAGTGACCAATGAGTATAACCTGCTCAACGACTTTCTCTCCAACTCTCTCCTCGACGAGGGAGCTGTGTATTCAGGCGAAGATGCAGCAACCCTGCTGAATGACCCTCTACTGGCAACTAGCAGCGTCAATGCCTTGACGAACAGCATGCAACAAAACAACAGCAATCACAATGGTCACCACAACCACCAGCAATCCTCCATGGGCCCACCACCACAAGCCGCAGCGGGCAACGACATTTCGCGACCCTCCTCGACCTTCCCAGTCGACAATCGTGCCCGCGACAAGTTCTACATGACAGCAGCCGATCCAGCCGGCTTGTCATCTGCGGAAGATCGATTGCATAAATTGCTAAAAGCAAAGTACGACGCTGGCATGCTGAAGCCGTTTAACTACGTCAAAGGCTACGCAAAGCTAAATACTTACATGGAGAAGAACATCTCACGGGAATCTCGCGTCCGCATTCTCCGTCAACTCGAGCGCTTTAGACCGAAATTCCGCGAAGCTATGCAAAGCCTGACAGACATGCAATTGGTTCTTGTCGAAATGTGGTTCGAGCGCAGTTTGATGGAGTACGACCGCGTCTTCGCTTCCATGGCGATCCCAGCTTGCTGTTGGCGCCGTACAGGCGAGATCTTCCGTGGCAATCGCGAGATGGCGGAACTTATCAACGTACCCACCGACAAGCTGCGAGACGGGAAGCTTGCAATTCACGAGATCATTGCCGAAGACAGCTTGGTTAGCTACTGGGAAAAGTTCGGCGCAATTGCTTTTGACCAGAGCCAGAAAGCGATTCTGACCAGCTGCAGTTTGAAGAGCCCGGAAACAGAGACTGATGCCAATGGCAACACTGTTGTTCTGAACGTCAAGGGCAAGGAGGGCGTGAGATGTTGTTTTTCATTTACGATTCGGAGAGATACCCACAACATGTGAGTTGTCCCAACAGCCAGAGAGACTCGGCAAGCTTCTAGATTGCTAACATTTTGTTTGTAGTCCATCACTGATCGTTGGCAATTTCTTGCCGATCAAGCCGAGAGGACAATAGGCGGCCGAAGCCGCATGTTCATATTAATAATATACCCCATGCGCTGCTGCTGCTGGAATGGCAAGAAACGGCGGACATATGGTTAATCAGTTCACAATGCATATATGTGTATATAAAATACCCACCTAAGACCGACACAAAGTTCGGCGTCGCAAGACAGACAGACCCATCGAATCTGTGCCAGCACCCATCAATCGCCTATCCATCATATGCAAGCTTTCTCCTGCCACTCAGCGCCTCCTCCAGCCCTTCTTCCACCCTGCCAACAAAGCTTCTATCGAAAAATGCAACCCCTAATTCTTGGCTGGTGTACCAGCTCGGCCGGTCCATGTTCCCACTTCCAAACACCGCGACTTCCCCGTCCACGATGGTGAGTTTGAAATGTGACTGCACTGGCTCGTCGTGCGACGCCTCCTGCTCGTCCCTGGGCTTGTAGTACGACACTTTCAGCCTTCCGAGCCGCAGCGCCGCGGTGTCTTCAACGTCGCCTCCTCGAGAATTTGCGAGCGCCTGGTGCCGCGCTATCAGCTTCGACACACATCTGGGCGACGTGGTCCCGGCCGTGACGATTTGCTCGAGCAGTTGCAGGCGCTCGCTCGTGACTATGCTGACGCTCACGCCGCGCTCGAGCGCGCGCAGGAGGGCGGCGATGGCGGGTTGGGATGTCACGTTGGGGGTCTGGATGTAGATGTGCGAGCGAGCGGACTCGAGGGCTTGCAGGAGGAAGATGTTCAGGGGTGTTGAGGGCGCTGGTGCTGCTGCTTGCCATGGGAGGGTGACTCGTGGGTTGCGGTGGTGTGGCGATGGGAGGAAGAGAGTTTGGACAGACTGTACCGCTGCTGTTGCCGCGAAGTCGTGATGGTATAGTACACCTACTCGATCGGTGCTCTCAGTACATCCAGCAGTAGTCTCCGAAGAAGGAGTGAACGCCGTGTTCGAAAGCTCTCGATCCCGCGCATCAGCCCAGAACTCCTCCCAGAACCTCACAAAATGCCCAACAACAGGCCCGCTCAGCTCCAAACATCCCTCAAACCACTCCTCCCAGCTCACATTGCAGCTAGGAAGGAACGCCCGCTTCCGATCGACGACCACGAACTTGGGATGGATGATGCTGATGGGCAAGAGGAACACGCTCTTGACTTGCAGATCCAGGCCTCTCAGCTCGTCCGGTCCCGGCAGGCCTAAGGCTCTGTTCCATTCGCTGGGCTCGTAGGCCTTTCCCGCGGCGGATTGCGTGTGGAACAGCTTCTGTAGTAGGCCGGAGGACGAGAAGCAGATGCGCACGCGAATCGTGCGGCCGCCGGCCAGGGCTTTGGAGGAGAGTTTGCGGAGGCTGTCGCAGATTCGGTCGAGGGATTCGGACGCCGCCCAGTAGCATGTGACGAAGATGACTTCGGTCTCTGCGGCTTCGAGGGCTGGGAGGATGGAAGCGAGGATGCGGTTGCCGGTGGCGAGGTCGATGGAGTGGATATTTGAAGTGGTCAACAGAGAGTTAGGGTCCGTTGTCCAGTAATTAGGTTGATCGGTGTTCTGTTCAGTTGATGTCTCTAGGCTTGATGAATGCGATAGGAAGGACTTAATTAGAGGGTGCATGTGATATTGAGGATCCATCGTTGGTTTCCGACTGAACGACGCGTTGGACGCGTTATCTCTGTCGGCGGACATTTACGGTTTTTCTTTTCCCGATCGTTAGCTACACTTAGGTATCCATATTCAGAGAGCGCGACGACCAAGTATCCTCGATGTCTTTGGTGCGTTTGGCAAAATTGAGATAATGTGCCTTGGTGAAGGCAAGAGAGGTCAAGTCGTCCGAGCGCCTTGCTTGTATCCTTGGCGAGAGCGAATCAACTTGTAGCTTCTAGCCGCGCACCTCCCTTTCTGATGCTTGCCCAACTACACTGATTAGAGATGCATTGATAGGACAGCACGCTCTCTTGTTTGAAAGTCCTGGCAGTTGAGTCTGAGCCTATCGCCACATGAAAGCATATGTGCACTTCGCCAAAGAAGCATTGTACACACGATCCGGAGAATCTTTATCACAGCGAATGGGGAAGGCACTACTACATCGTCACTACCGGAGGATGATCGCCTGTGCGAAAGCCTTGCGGTCGATCGCGTAGGGCTTATTAGTCTCGTATAACTATAGGATTTTATCTAGTCTACAGGTACTAGTTCTCCAGGTCGCTCTCGTCTTCAGGCTCGCTTCCACCATCTCCAACACCATGGACCATACCTTCGAGAGGGTCAGTCTCGGCAGCTAAGAGTCCAGCACGGTGCTCCTTGTCTCTAGTGAAATGGCTGGCCAAGCTCAATGCTAACACACTCAAGCCATGCACGAGCGTGCTTCCGAACACGACAAAGCTGACGATCGGCCAGATGATCATGATAGCCTTCTCCTTGTCAGTGTATGGGTGTAAGTAGCCAGGCGGATGTGGCAAAGGGGTCGAAGCTCCAGTCTCCAGCTGCGCCCGAGCTTCAATAGCCAGGAACAGCCCACCGAGACCCATGGGACCGAAGTGGCCACAGAAGAGCGCTTCGGTCCAGGTGTGGATGTCGGGGTTCCACTTCCAGGTTGCGAGAACGATGGGAATGCGGCGGAAGAGGAGCACCAGAACCAGGAAGCCTACAAGGCGGCCTGGGGTGACAGACTCTGTGATGGAGGTCGGGCTGAAAAGGTGCCATGGGATGGCAGCTCCAAGGTACACGAACATGGCGCTGTTGAGAAGCAAATCGATGATGTCGGGGAAGTGAGTCTTCCGAGTCCGCTTAGTGAACCAGCCGTCTCTTGCAAAGCCGTAGCCGCAACCAAACGCGACGAGGAAGTCATCAGTACCAAGGATGCTCGCGCAGCCGACCGAGAACACAGCCAGGAGTAGATAGAAAACGGTGAAGCCTGCTTCGTCGATGTATTTGCGGTTCGTGCTGAAGCGCAGGACATAGTTGGATGTGATGCCGATGACCATGCCGAGGAGGATACCGAAAGCACACTGCCAGAGAATGGTCATGAGGAACCACTCTCTGGCGACGTCGGCGGCAGTGCTCTCCATCAAGGTGTAGAGGCCGATGAAGAGGAACGGAAAGCTGATACCATCGTTGCAGCCAGCCTCGGCGGACAGCATATGCTTGATGCGCTTGGGCACACGGCTGCTGAATTGGCTGTTGCCGATGATGGATGCGGCAAGGACTGGATCGGTGGGAGTCAGACATGCAGCCACGACCAAGGCGGTGCGGAAATCAGTCTTGAAGAGCCAGTAAACCAGAAGTGAGCAGACGATCCAGCCAAAAGTCATGACAGGACCAAGCATCATGGCGACAGAGCGCCAGTGACGACCCATGTAGAATTTGGGCAACTCGATTCCGACGGCGAAGACTTGAATTCCGACAATCACGCGGGTTGCCTCTTGCAAGACCTCGTCGCCCCAACCCCATCCCCCAACAGCACCTTTGTCAGCGCAACCGTTGACATCGCAGAGGATGGGTGTAAGCCAGCCGAGAACACGAGGACCGACGAGAATGCCAAACAGAAGGGCGATAGGAGGCTCGCTCAAGTGTAGGCGATTGCGAATGAAGCTCGCAAAGAGGGCGTAAAGGACTAGGAAAAGTGGTATAAGGATGTAGGTGACGTGTGGAGGCGTCGCCTCAATCACTTCCCAGACCATGTTCAAGGTCAGCGTGAGGGTTTCGAGGTTGGGCAGTTCCTCGATCGCTTTTGGCTGGAGCTGTAACGAAAGAACAAAGGAAGAAGGGCGTTGAGGGCAGATAATGCAGCGCGTAATGTGTCTCGAGTACGCGTGTGGATGTCTGGCCGCGGTCTTGGTCTTGGGGTGGATCGAGCGTGCAGTCTCAGTCTCGGTCGAACGCGATTGACAAGACGATACGTCATCAGGTCGTTATCGATAAATGTTGATGTTGCCCCAGAAAGCTTGTCTCGACTAGTGCGAACTGGCGAAAGCATCGGGATCGATCAATCAGAGGTCAAGGGGCACAGCAAGCACAATCGATGGATGGGAAGCCTTGGAAGCAGATGTACTGGGGCACAGCTACTGTACAACAACAATGTGACGAGATGGTCTATCTACAGCGTGACACCACCGTTGCCTTCTCGCTGCTTCCACCACGCAACAAGTCAGCCAGCCACATAATAATAGCATATCATTCGCTCGCTCACGCGCTGCCAGCCTGTTGTGTGATCTCATCGTATAAGTCTCACATGGAGGATGCAGCCGCCTGCACATACCTGCTCAGCCATAGCCCGCTGCCTTGCACCCTGTGAGTCTCTTTCTCGCCTGTTCCTGTCATCGTTTACTTTTCTTCCTGTATCCTCTTCCTTATCGTCGCCATGTCGAAACGCACCACATTCACCAGCATCACTCCTCTTCCCAAAACCACCACACGCGCGGCCGCCGTAAGCTGGCTACACAATCATGTTCAGATGATCCGTCTGAACCCTTTGGTGCTCCGACTGCAAGAAACGACACCGCCGCCAAACGCCGCCGCCGACGAATACAACTGCGCGTGGTACGAAATCACAGATGAGATCAGCTATCTTCCCGGCGGCCTGTACAAAGGCGAGGTCACGTACAAAGCCTGCTTTAACGACCTCCCAAACGGCATACAAACACATACTTTTGCACCGGCGGGTCTGGACCTGAGGGGAAAGTGGACGGTGGGCGGAAATGAGCCGGGAGAACCAAGAGAGACACTTGAGCTGGGCATGGATGCGCCCAGGGAAGGGCTGTATGTTAGAGAAGACGTGGATATGCGATGCAATATCTTCTTGACAGGCTTCGTGAAGAAGAACCTGACAAAGGCGCACAAGAGCGTGGTGGACAAACTGGCCGAGTTGGGCGATGAGAGTGAGCCGGGCAAAGACGTGCACAATTCGCAAGGTTATGACGGCACTGGTGGAAATGCTGTGCCTAAGCCATGGCAGAACAACGAGCAGGCGCTTACCCCAATCGACAGCAACACGATGTTCAGTCCCGACTCGTATCTCAAAGATTCGGCACAGCATCCGCAACAGCCCACAGCTCTCGAGCACGAGGATACATCGTCTACCGAACTATACTCCAACGTAGGGCACCATCCAAGCCCTTACAGAGAGAACCCACACTCACATCTACACAGTCGCACGAAACACATCAGAGAAAGCCCTGCAAGATCAGCACCAAAGTTATCCTACCGTGAGCACGAACGTATACGCGACATGCCTCCACAGCTTCCTCCTCTGGACTTCATTCACATTGAGACCGATACTCAGCAAGGAGCTTATCCGCCGCCAAAGTCATATGGAGTCAATACGTCAGCAGGACAAAATATACCAGCCGACGTAGCACCCACGAGTATCGGGAGTCGCCATCTGCGGAACTACTCGAATACACCAAGCATACAAGCGGAGCTCCAAACAGGACGGTCACCCACGAATGGCTCGAACAAAGAACTTCGGGATGATGGAGTCGTGTATCCAACCGCCTCTCACCCAAGCACGCTACTTCATCCTGGTATGCATGCTACTACGCAAAGACTGAGCACTGATTTCACCTGGCAGCCCGGAGCACAGCCGGGTGGATATATTTGAAGAGCGCAGCCAAGAAGCTTTCCGGCGTAGAAAGGAATGTCGATACGTGTAGCACCTGCATTACGACTCCCCCATGACGAACGATTGAGGATTACATGACTGACATTGACGATGAGTGATGGCCACTCTTGCGGCCCTCGCGGTACGGCACCGGACGTCCGTCCGGTTGTCTAATGATAACTTCACCACACGGAGCTTTCTCATGAAATCGTGCATGCTTTCTCATTAGCACTTGTGAGCCTTCTACGTCTGTGCCCGGAAGTAGTGGCTTGACTCCAAGTAGCTAACGCGTACTGTCCGCCGTTACCACCAGCATCGGGAAGGTGAGGATGTATATGCGCACATTGATGAGCAAGAAGTATATCGTCCTCTTTGTGCCCCTGTAATCGACGGAGAGCGTCGCGGCGGCATCCCTAAAATCGCCGGCTTTGACGCGTAAGCCTGCTAATCATCCCTGGTCCAGAAATTTCGAGAGGAGTGCAAAAAACATCGCGAATATCGAGGAAAGATAGATAATTCGGCTTGCGGATGACATTTGCGATGGTCAGGCTACCCAGTTCAAACATTGCTCCGTACCGACGAACATTGAAGTGCCTACTCACTTGTTAGAAGCAACGTCCTCAGACCTCGGTTTATATGATGAGTAAGATTACTATACAATCCGACAATCCTACGGTATTCAGTCACGAACATGTTGAATGCTTGGCCCCAAGACAAATGGTCTTCCGGAGGGCTAAAGTCAGCATTCTATGCAATTTCATTAGTCCGCTTGGATTATGCACGGTCCGTTACGGCCGTAGTCGACTGCGCATGGCTATAATTTATATACCAACCCAGCACCACCATTCATTGATGCTAGAGAAACTTAATTTTGGACGCCTTTGATCTTACAAAACAAGTTACGACCAATACACACAACAACGATCATGAACGCAAATTCCGCGCACCTCATCCGCCTCTCAGACACAATCAGACTATACCGACCGCTTGACGCCGAGAAAGCAACGACAAACAACCATGGCACTGGACCTGAGATGATCATACTGTGTACGTGGTTCCGCGCACTCCCCAAGCATATCGCCAAATACATCGACGCGCACCAAAAGCGGTATCCTCAAGCCCAGATCCTCGTGCTCGAATCGACCGTGGGCGACATGATGTACACGCCCTACAGCGTACAACGCGACCGACTGAGTCCAGTCGTTGACATTGTCAAGGGGGTCGCGACTGCGAATCGTGAGATCTTATTGCACATCTTCTCAAACGGCGGGAGCAACACCGCCGTCCAGCTTGCCGAAGCATGGCATTCGAGCCAATCGTCGCCCTTCCCGGCAACGTCGATGGTGCTCGACAGTTGTCCCGGGTCACCTTCGCTCAAGCTAGCGGCAGACGCGGTGGTCTCTTCTTCTCCCAAAGGCTCGTACTGGTGGGTCGTCATCTTCGCTTGGACTGTGGTCGTTCCGTTCGTTGCCTTCCCGTCATTACTCGGTGGGCCGAACGTTGTCGCTTCACTGCGGGAGCGACTCAATGAAGCTCGACTCTTCTCTACCAGCGCGCGGAGAGTGTACATTTGCTCTTCTACGGATCTCATGGTGCCGCAAGAAGATGTTGCAAGTCACTACGAGAGCGCTCGGTTGGCTGGCTATGATGCCAAACTCGTCGAAGTTGACGGCTCAGCTCACGTGTCACACGTAATGAAAGACCCGACTCGCTACTGGGGTGCTGTTCAGGATGTACGGGTGCGATGAGTGACCACTGGGGATTCTCAGTCATGGGCCCGATATTCTTGGAGGGAGTGGTCGGGCTGTCTATAGTGGCCGTGTCCCTGGGCTCAGGCATTGTCCTGAACAGTCAATTGGCGCATCATCTGAAACATGGGTCAGCGATGGACTATGTGCGACCCTTGTGCGGCGTTAGTGGCGTAGGTTGGCGAACATACATAATTGTACAGCATAAATGATTGATGGTCCTTTTTTCGGCCAAATTAACCCAATTGTGTCACGATCTCTAACCCTGATTGCGTTTCCCAAGCTGCCCAGCGGCAAGATCGACTACGCGCTGAGTCTGCCGGTGGAAGAGGTGTACGGCACTGGCGAGCAGAAGTCCGCAATGACTGATCTGAGGGATGTGGGCAGGTATGTTGCTCGCATCGTCCAGGACGATCGAACGGTCAACAAGTACGTGTTCTGCTACAACGAGCTGCACTCACAGCTTGACTCGTGGGCCGCTTTGGAGAAGTTGTCCGGCGAGGTCATACCGCGTAACTGTCTCGCGGGATGAGATGGAAGCAGACATTGCCGAAGCGCTGCCGGTACTTCAGACCGGCGGAATGGACTTGAAATCTGTCGAGGGAGCTATCGTTGCTTTCAAGGCTGTTGCGAGACAGTATGTTCGCAGCTGGGGATTCCGCGGCGACAACACGCCGGAGAAAGCGAAAGAACTGGGATACGTGACAAGCAAAGAGCTTTGGCCGGAGATGGAATTCGTGAGCTACGAAGACTTCTTGTCGGATGTGGTTAAGGGCAAGGCCAGCCCTGTTTACGACCAAGACAGGCGAGAGGGCTATCGTCAGGCGTGGGAGATTCTGAAGGAGCAGAAGAGGCAGCAGCAGGACAAGTGATACCGGTGGTCTGTCGCAGTCTGTCGTGAGAAGATGTTCGTGTAAGCAGTTGCATTGATCTGCATCCGAGGATAGCCTAGCAAGAGTTCAATATGGAAATGCAATGTCAATTAATATAATACAGAAGCCTGTGACTCGTAAAACTCAAGCAAGAGTGGTATCTCAAAGGGAAAAGGAAGAGCGCGCAGCACGCAGAAGGCCGTTGCTGGCAAGTAGTGTACGAAGTTGTCCATAGTACAAACATGGAAACCGCCCAATCTTTTTCTGAGTTGTATGCCCAAACGCCGCACCAAAGAAAGTCCCGTAGTACTACCAAACCGGATTATGACTTTTTAGTGTTACCTGAGCTCGGGCTCTTCGTTGAATACGGCAAAGCGGAGTCTGTGGAGCTAGAGGTAGGTGTCTGTCAGCTTGACGTCTTACGGCAGAAATGGGTAGCACAGGGTTGACATACTGCAGGAAGCTTCGGAACCACAACCATGACGGTGGCCATGAAATTGATCATGAAATACGTCAAGTCGTAGTGCGTGTAGTGCGTGCTGACCAAGAAAAGGCATATGGGCACGGAGAGCAGGAACTTCTTTGCGGGCGTGTACTGGTCGCCATTGTCGATCTGCTCCCACATGTTCAAGTTGTCGTACGCGCCGCCGTTGAACTCGAAAGGTACGCCCCGCACGTAGTGGAACATGAGATAGCTGCCGAACATGTATGAGATGTTGACCATGGTCCAAGAGGTCTCCTGGGAGATGGAGGGGACAATGTCGTAGAGAATCTTCAGCAGTAGGATGATCACGACGTGTATCGCCCAGGCGCCTTTCATGTTCACCCAGTTCGCGTTCAGATTGGGGTTCGCCTTCTGGTCGCTGAGCTGCTCGAGATCCTCTGGAGGCTCATGGTACATCAAGCTGCTGCTTCTCCTCCGCCGTCTCCTTTCCTGGTCTCCTGCGCTCAGCTTCTTCTCGGCGACCTGGACACAGTTGGGCGGCGAGGGGTTCACCCCCTCGGCGAAGGAGATGCCGCCACGCTGGAGGACTGTGGAAGACACTTTGGCGGTGTTGGCGGGGTGTTGTGGGGGAGGTGGTGGTCGATCACGAGACCTGAGGGAAAAAATGGTGGGCTGTGGTAGCTGCCGCAGCGGAGAAGGCGCGGTGGCGTGTATGTGGTAGGTAATGGTAACAGTGTTTTGGCGGTGTGCAATTGTCCTCCCGAGGTTGGCGGTGGAGGTGTCTTCAGTGGTGGTGGTGGAGGTAGTAAAGGGCAAACTGTCCGGGGGGTGGAAGTCTTTGTCCGGCGAGGTCGGGTGGCCGCTGCTGGATGAGCTGTTACTGCAGGCGGTGACGGTGCTGCGGTGGCGAGGCTCTGGGCGGAGGAAGAATGGTGGCGGGAGTGGTGGAGCGGTGTTATGGAGGCGGCGGTGGTGGTGGTGATCAGGAGCAGGCGTTGCTTCGGCGGGCGTGTGTATTCCCTAGCAGCCTAGCCTGCTGCTACCAAAACCGGAATTGCCTTGCGGGCGACCGCACCTCCCAGGGTCCGGCCCACTCGCTCGGCAGCGAATCACGCGCGTTCAAATATATCGTACCACTCTATTCACGAAATATCTCCTACAGCACACTACACCACTTTCGACTTCATTCTCGTTTATTCCTTCAACCCCGTCACTTCTATGAAGGGTCAACAGTTGGAAAGCGGTGACACCGCTGCGGCGCGGGATAAAGACGAGATTGCATTCGCTTCATGCACAGGACATTCGGTACGCAGGAGCGTCCAGAGAACCGGGGCTCATTATTGCTCAGTATCCCTCTCCCAGACCATAGCACCAAAATTTCCAGCACGAGAAGCCAGCCGACCTTTCTATATGCAATCTTGAACGCATGGAACCATTTCTGCGACTGCAATCGTCACCCCCTGGGACAAAGGACTCGCTTTCAGCTCGAGCAGCTTTCATTGATGAAAACACTCGACAAAGCAACAGGAAGCGAAGGTCAACCAGTGCGAATCTGTGGCATGTGATCGGTCATTCAGGTCTGTTGCAGTGTTAGTGACGATTGACAATAGTGTTATGGCCGTTCTTCGCTCGAGTCGAAGAGAGTACTTGCCTCAGACGAGATAATCCTCTGCTTTAAGGTCGAGGTGCCTGAAAGATTTCACTTTCGTGAAGTTTTCCACGTTATCTAAAAGCTTACGCAAGAGGTCCATTAAGAACACAGGGTTCACATGGACGTCTTCAATGTACCAATCTTCGCGTGCAACGCTTGCGTGTATATCCACGAGTAAGCGACGAGCAGGGGAGTTGGACGTGGTGCCCTGGTAGATGATGTTGATTGGAACACCGGTCGGGTTCCACTTGTCGCCTGTGGCGCTCATCAAGTTTCTGAGCCTCAGAAATTCCTGGATAATGCGATTGCGGCATTCGGAGTTCAGCACGCGCTCGGCTAGGACATAAAGCTGAGCCAACAATTGGTAGCCTAATTCCTTGTCCGCTCCCGGCGACGTTGTGGTGTAGATGTCTGTGGGTAGCTTGCCGAAGTACACAGACTCAATGTAGTAGGCCACGATCTCAGGATCCTCTTCTGGTAGCTTGATCTCGCGAGCCTGACCTTCCGTCCATTCTTTCTTAAGCGCTGCTGCGAAGAACTCGGAGTGGGCGGTGATATGAAGCCTGTGAACAAGCATCTTCCGCTCCTCGGGTCCGACAAGTAGGACCACAGTATCATTGAGATTAAACTCGTAAGCTGGAATCGGCACTGGTTCCTTCAAACTGTCCTCCATGGCGACTAGTCTGGCGGACCAATGCGAGTCGCTTGATTAGGCGAATGCAGTGGATGAGCGAAGAAGCTGGAGAGGTGATGTAGAGTGAAGCTGTGTCGTTTCGCGTCTGAAACAGCGAAGGGTGGTGCTTTTGTGTGCCTTGGTCTACTTTCACAGGCAATCTACAGTCACGGCACGACCCTTTCGACCCTGAATGTGTCTAGAGGCAAAGTGGGGTTCATGCAAGTGAAGTGATATAATCTAGACGACCTTTCACTTTGACACTTCGACAGCTTGCACATTCAATTGGAGTCTTCGTACGCAAAGTGGCCGATTTATATTAAAAGCAGACAAACGCTCGCATGTTACAGGTCATCTGTTTGACCAAGAACCTATTCTCTAATCTGAGCCCATCTCTTCTAGCATGAGGTCGCTTGGCCTTGGACTCAAGAAGCTTCGCCTGATCGACGCAACCAGAGCCGTTTGAAAGGAAGCTGAGCCAATCTCCTTCCGTGACCTCGCCTTCGGCTATCCAGAAGCACATCTCCCGGGGATGTCTTCCATACAAGTCGGGGTCATTCTCATCGAGTGCAGTAAGATAAATCGGCGTCTCGAAGTCGGTCCCGTTCGGAGAAGGCTTGGGAGCTAGGCTTCTCAGAGGAGCCGTCATCCTCGGGGCAGTCTCGTTCGGAGAAGGCTTGGGAACTGCTCTTCCGCGTACCTTAAAACCCTCCGCTTTTAGTTGATCCTCGAGTACAGTGTCTGATTCATGGCGTCGAGCACTCTGGTCAAGATCGGTCTCATCATCCGTAGAAGTGTCGGTCTTTGTATGCCAGAGTTGAGTGCTGTATGGGCGGCTTCTTTTCCCAGCGAGTATGTCTTCGCGCGTAACGGACTGCGAGATTTCAAGCCCAGACCGATGTGGTGAGGCGAGCTGCAAGCTCTCGCCTGACTCGGAAGAGACCGACTGTATGCTCAAGGCAGACTTCGAAATCTCAACAACCGACTGCTGGGACGAGTTGGACTGTGTTGGATCAATGGCGGACTGGCGTAGGACACGCGCTCCAGTATGCTGCACAAAGTCCTGGCGAGAGGGTTCCTGGGTCGAAGGCGGAAACGGTATGGGACTGGAAGATAGAGAGCCTTGCAGCACTGCTGGAGGGTTGGCGCGACTTCCAGCTGGCGTGTTGGCGCGACTTCCATGAACCCGAATACCATCTCCTTGGAGCCTCGGTGCCTTGGCTGAATGTGTTTGATCGCCGCATGAACGCCTAGCATCAAACGCGAGCTCCTCGAATGATAGGCGCGAAGACCCAAGCGGTGGTTTGCGTTTGAGTGACGAAAGAGCGTCGAGAGAGGATGGCGTCGATGCAGCAGGAGGAGGCGCTGGTGAAGCTGTTTGTTTTGACGACGCCTTGCGCTTTGGACCTAGAGACGAGTGAACGAGTCAGTGCTGCACATGATACACGACATGATCACACAAACCTATTGAATCAGGCCGCTCGTAGCCAGGCTCACTAAAATCGAGAGCTAAAAGATGTTAGCGAACATGATAGATAGAGGACTGGAATGCTTACCTCGCTTGACACGCTCTGGGACCCCAATTTTCTGCCAGCACTAGACCACAAGATATCGAGCCAACGGTCCCGTAGGCGCGTTACTATCAGTACGGTAGCGGTCCTTGAAACCGACGTAATCGGCATACTCCTACATAGTCACTAGCGTGGGCTTCAGGACGTTTGTCTTGTTGTTTACATGATCAACCATCTCACGCCATGTCTCGAGCTCACTGGTCAGATGAGGCGGCGATCCGGCTCAGTCTCAGGCCACCCAGAGGAGGTGCTCTGCTGAGGCTGTAATGTCGGCGGCCTGGAACTGAAGATCATTGTCGACGTGATGATTAAGGTACCTGGCTGTATGATTTGTGGCTTGGACTCGAATGTGATGTAGTCGTCATCAGGAATCCTTCCGCCGTCCTGCGTAAAGTATATGACACTATGTCACCAATTGGGTAGGAAAATCATAGACTTAGTGCGTATGTCGCTTCAAAGACTGTTCGTGCCCCCGTATCGCTGAACGGTCAGTACGTACTTGAACCTAAGGGCAAGTGTCACATATGTCGCGCACGACAGAGGTTATACTTAAGTGTGTGGTGTTGCTAGCGTGGCGGAAGTATCAAGCAAAAAGCGCTTGCTACGCGCCCTCTCGCTTCACCCACTGCGGCGCCGACGCCTGAAATATCAGCAAGCGAAGCCCTTTGGAATGGTCCCGCAGGTCCATCGTATCTTGAACGCATTACCCTACCTTGTCTCACTCTTCGCGCCAAGTCCGTGCCGTAATGGATTGGTCCACAATGCTCTCGTTCGTTCGTCGATTTTGCTGGTTTGCTTAACAGACCATGTACGTCTCGCATAAATTGCAACATTCTTATCATCACGATGGGTATATATTTCTAGAGATATCCCTTCTGCACCGCCGCCTCGGCGTTGAGGATACTGCTACCGGCAGCGCCAATGACAGTGTTGTGGCTGAGCGCGACGAATTTGATGTCGAACACGCCACCCTCGTCTTCCCTCACACGTCCCACAGACACGGCGTATCCTCTGTCCGTCTCACGGTCCAAACGCGGCTGGGGCCTGTCAGGCTGCTCCATGACCACGATGGCATTCTGGGGCGCTGAAGGGCAGCCCAGCTTCTGAGCATCCGAAGTGTACTCGCGAAGCGCCTTCTTCACTTCCTCGGCGGAAGGAGCGGGCCTCTTGGCGAAAGAGAGAGAGACGACGGCGGTGTGGCCGTCGAGCACGGGCACGCGCGTGCAGGTGCCGGAGATCTTCATGTCGTCCACATCCTTGAAAGCCGTGGCCTCGCCGTTGATCTCGCCCAGAATCTTGCGCGCCTCGCTCTCGAGCTTGTCCTCCTCGCCGGAAATGTACGGCACAACGTTGTCGATGATGTCCATGCTGCTTACACCAGGGTATCCCGCGCCCGACACGGCTTGGAGGGTGACGATAGAAGCTTGTGAGATGGGTCCGAAGCGCTCGATCAGAGCCTTGAAGGGAATGACAAGGCCGATGACGGCGCAGTTGGAGTTGCAGACCAAGAAGCCCTTGTCGAGGTTGTACTGCTTGCGCTGGTGCGGGATGAGGTCCATGTGTGGGAGGTTGACAGTAGGAACGACGAGAGGGACTTGAGGGTCGCGGCGGTAGTTCTTTGCGTTGCTGAACACGGGGATGTTTGCCTTGAGGAAGGCCATTTCTGGTGGATGTCAGTGTTCCTGCATCTGGTTCGATGGAGACCACGCTATAAACTCACCAGTGTCCTGGGCGACATCGCTGTCCAGACCGCTGAAGACAACGTCGACCTCGTCCTTGAACTCTTCCGCACTGCAATTCTTGAGCACAAGATCACCCAGCTCCTTGCTCATGGGCAAGCTCTGCTTCCACTTAACGGCATCGCTGTACTTCTTGCCGGCGTTCCTGGGGCTGGCTCCTACGGCAGTGAGGGTAAAGTGCGGGTGAAGGGCGAGGAGCAGAATGAAGCGCTGGCCTACACTGCCAGTAGCACCGAGAACACCTGTGAGATGGGACGGTCAGCCATTGGCCTTGTTGTCTGAGCATTGGCCTGGCATCGCTTGCGGTATTGCTGTATTGTAATATACCACGACTGGCCCCGCGTTCGCTGGGAGTGGACTCACTAACCGCACCGCTTCTTAGGAAAGTTCGGGGCCGGGGAGGAGAAGTGTTCGGCTTCCATTGTGAAAAGTGATTTGGTGTAGTTTGAAGAAACAGGAAACCAGAAAGCTACAAAGAGAGCAAGAACGAGAGTGAATCAATAATGCGTGCGTGACTCGAAAGTTTGATCATTTTCCCGTCTCAGCAAGACGAGGGCCGATCGCGGGGGGCTGTTGAATGCTTGAATGTTCACCCATGATGTCAATTGGCTCGTGCGCTGTGTACATTGAAGGTCTAGTATATATATATATATATATTGAGCATATACGAACAGCTGATACGTATACTGAGAAACATCCACGACCCCTCTTCCGTTGACCATACTATTGCCGTGTCAGGCTGCCTGCTTGACTGGTCGGGCCATGACAGCCCATGCACCTGCATCATTAGCAAGTACACACGGATGGGTGCTTTGGAGATGTCACTGTCGAACGTCCAACCAGTCGCATTGATTTTGCAGATTCGGTCAACGCCGATCTGACGATAGTGATATCCACTGGGAAGTCGGCAACGCCACGACATGATGTGCCTGCCGGAAAAGTCGAGTCAGACGAGGGACCAGAAGGCGACGTAGCGAAGTGACGTGCAGACTATCTATCTTTATCATCTATGGTCTTAAATGTATTAGCTCTAATGTATGCGTGTCCACTGTACCGCCTTCCGAGCAGTCCCAATCACAGACCCATCGCAGAACGCTCAGCACTTGAGCGTCCGTTCGATCCATCAACTCAAGGCAACTCCTTCTCCCTCAACGCCGGCAACCAGATGAACAATCCCAGACCCGCAAGCACCTTGATTGCCCCCGCGACCCACAGCACGCTCTCCAGCCCGCCTCGACTTCTCATCAACCAAGCGCTCGTGATCGATCCAATGAACAGCAAAATCACCGATGCTGCACGTCGGTTCCTCTTCACATTGTTGGTAGCCAAGAGCTTGAAATCACCCATGAGATCGCAGTAGGTCGATGTGACCACGTTGACCGGAAGTTCGTTGAAGCCGAGCAATCTTGATGCTGCGATTTGCATCCCAGCTTGCCATCCCAGCAGCGGTAGAAGGCTGACAATGCGGATGTCGTGCTTCACCCATGTCGGCTCTGGCGTGCGGAAGCTTGTACCTGCCGGGTTTTGGGGGATGAGATTGTCGGGCGTCGCTAGTGCGGCTGCGGTAAAGATAAACAGACCTTGGAGGGTGAAGAGAGAGCTGGTCCAGAGGCGGTTGCTTGTCACACCGTTTGGAGTAAGGTATTTGGAGACGTGGAAGGTCGCCATTGCGCCGAGGAGGAAAGTGATGATGGACACTAGTGTGGCGAGCCAGGCATGCGGCATATCCGGGAGACCAGCAGTGGAAAGACCGAGGATGACTGTGTTGCCTGTATCATTGTTAGTGTAGCTCTTCATAACGACGTCGACCATCCGCAGGCGTGTCACCATGTATATATACATGTATATATACATGTATACAGATGCACAACACAACTGCCGGCAGCGGACCCCAGTCGCCGAACGATTCCCTGCAACGACTTACCAGTCTGCATTCCCACGAAGACACCCCAGTTGAGGAAGGACGCGCCATCCACCATGCCCGTCACAAAGGACGTAGCCAGCAAGCCGTAGTCGCCATACTCTTTCACCACCGGGCCGAGCAACCTGCGGCGAGAGAAGAAACCTGCGTCCTTGCGAGCATGGGGAGCTTCGGCCTCAGCCAATGACGATGCGTGCGACGCTTTCTCGCTCGCACTCGAGAGCTCTTGATTGGCGCGCAAGGGCGCTGGCGCCTGAGCTGTCCCGTCAGCCATGTTTGCTGCTGTTTTCGAGTATTTGGTAGTTTAAGCTTCGTCTTTCTGTTTTGTCTCTGGAAATGTGCCGGTGAGGGCGATGTTTTCTAATCCGCACGACATGTCTCGCCGCTCCCAATGTGCGGGCCCAACGGGTACGGCGGTACTTGACCGCCGCTGCAGCCGCCCATTGGCTGGTGCCATATCGCTGCCACTGATATTGCGTGATGCTTATCGCTTCGCCTGGACACGCCACGGCCTACAGAAAAACCACCTCGCGGGTCTTGGAACCAGTGCGAGCACGGCGAGTGAAGGACTGAGTGGAGACTTCAAGCCTGGGCGTTCCTCAGCGAACATTATTCGCTTTCCGCAGGCACCGTCCCAGCCGCACACTTGACAACAAAGCAAAGACTAAGAGTCGATCTAGCCGAAGAGAAGATCACCGAAACAACGAATTCGAGGTCGCGCTATGACATTTATCGGATGATTGTCCAAGGACACATCGGAAGGATGGTAAGAATTATAGCAGTGCCGTTCGGGCCGCTTGTTGTTGAAACTACTGCAAAACGCTATCGATGGGGTATCTTTAAGTTGAAAATATTACTTGGTCGCCGCCGCAGCCTCTTGCTCCTCGAAGACTTTCTCGGCGACCTCTCCTTCCGTCACGACAACTTCGTGACTGCGGTCAAGCTCAGACAGCACGATCCATGTAGGGAAGACGCTGATGATCAAAACGCCGAAGTTGATGCCAATGCTGACAAAGTGGTTTGCGTTGCCCTGAGACTGCATACTGTCAAGGTTGTTAGCAAGCTGTTTTTTATCATGCATGTGGTAAAGGTAACTTACGCCCAAGCAACAGTCTGTCCGAGCGCCTCGAAACCACGCAGGATACCAGTGTGGTGGGAGAGGGAAGACAGGTCGGTGGCATACTGTCCGACGAGCCAGTAGAGGAACTGCTGGAAGGCCTGGCCGGAGAATTGCCAGAAGAAAACGAGCGCATAAGCACTGCCGAAGCCGCCCTTGAACCAATCGAACACTGGAGGCTCGGCTGCATTGTAGAACCTATTCTGCAGAATGGTGGCCCAGATCCAAGTGCCGGTGAGTAGCAAGACGATAGCAGTGAACGCGATCTTGGCGCGGGTCTTGATGAAGATGGCCTGCCTGTCGAGGAGAGAGGCAATGATGAAAGAGCTGAAAATGCCGGAGAAGTTGGTAAAGAACGAGGAGAACGCTCTCGATCGGACAGTGAAGTAGGTCGTGAGCCAGGTGCTCATGAAGCCGTTGTAGAAGTAGCTGATGAAGAAGGCAGGGAGGAGGAGCAGGATGCGGCGAGAGATCATGAGCTTGAACACAGCCTTGAACTCAGCGCTCCAACTGGGCTTCTTGATTGTCACAGCTTTCGTGCCGTCCTTGCGCCAGACCTTCTCTGCGGGACTCAAGAGGAGGGCAATGGGAAGGCCCAGGCACATAATGACGATGAACACGATGTAGGTCGCTGAGCCAACGGATCCGGAGGTCGAGCGGTTGGCGTTCAGTCCCAGGTTGATCGCACCACCGACGATAGGACCAGCAGCTTTGGCAGTCTGCCAGACGGCGAGATAGAAAGCGCGGTCCCTGGGCGAGGGGTAGCCGATGATGATCGCTGCTTCAGCGGCCCAGAAGAAACCAGCAGAGATACCGCAAAGCGCACTGCCGAAGAGCATGAACCAGGTGGTCGAGCTGACGTTGTTGGTGTACAGACCAGCGCCATATAGCGGGTAGCCGATGGCACCAATTGCCAGTCCATACCGGAGGCCAATGCGGTTGTTGATGGCTCCGGCCAAAACGCAGACGATAGCGAAGAGACCATACACAAGTGCGTTGGCAGCACTCACGGCGTACGGCTCCGCCGCACCTCCAGCTCCAAGGCCGCCCAAGGCATCCCACATACCAGGCGCGGTGAATGAAACACCACACGCGACCAATATCTGGAATGGCACGGACCTAAACCAAGAGCCATACCTCCTCGGACCAGACGCCGACTCCTCGGCCGGGACAACGAACGTGTCGACCATCTTTGGAGCGGATAGAGAAAGAAAAAGGGTTGCCAAGCAGAGCACGTGGGGACACGAAGATCTGGAAGGCGTATGGAAGTCGTTTGGAAGAAAGTGTGTTATAGTGGTGAAATGCAGGCAAATGGAGCAAGACTTCAGCAAACGAACTATACCTTTAGCTATAACGGCGCACTCGCGGGTAAAACTCTGCCGAGTCGCCATCACCATAGACTATCACGCCATCGCCATGAGCGCGACCGGCCTCGACGTGCGAAAGGGGTCCCCAATTGCCCCAACCGTCAAGCATGTTCTTACTAAAAATTTGATCGCTAGCGTAGTCTTGCTTTGGTAATTCGCGTTTCGGGGTCTGATGTAAGCCAATGACAGTGCAGCGGGATCGACCGTTTTCGACATCGACGTTCCAGATCTGACGTTACTCCGTCGTCGCCGATGGCAGAAAGTGTCCAGAATAGTCTAGTTGTGTTCGTATTGGCCTCGTCAACACAAGTTAGGGTAGTTGTTGACTCGGGCGTGCAACATCGGTATGTTTGTGAGGTGTGCTGTTCTGAGCGTTCGCCTGCAATGGATGAGCACGTGAATCCGACAAATTTTAGCCGCCTTGGCCGCGATGGAACACCTGGAGCTCCTCCAGGTATGCACAATATAAGGTAGCCCTTACGTCTCGTTTGTGCGTTGGCACAGAGTACAGTAAACACCTCGCGTAACCATAGGTGCATTGTGCAACGATGCAAGGTGTTGATACTCAAAGGGTTGATACTAAGACGCACTACGCCGCGATCCAGACTATACTACTCCTCAGTAGTGAGGCCGAAGCGAGCGAAGCAGGTCTGTGAACTGCTGGTAGCGCTCGTGTAATCGCGGAGGCGTAGACCTGATTGCTTTGTGCACGACTATCGTAAGTGCCTTGACACGTCAATGCGACAGTGCAGACCGAGACAATTCAACATTTCACATGGCAGGAACGTTCTGAATTATTGTATCGTAATTTGCAAATACCGCTGAGATAAAAGTGAACTGGCACGAAAAGCGGGAGGAGAGAAGCCCGGAAGATGCTCACACTTTGTGGTCGACTGTCGATATGCTGCTCACTGAAACTACAGCCAACATCTGACAACGTGTGTTGCATCAAGTGTTTGTTGGGAGAATTATCGCCTCAGGAAGCATGTTGATCGCGAGATGTATTCGTATGATTATCACATCTTGTCGAAGACTTTAGTCCCTGTCCAGCCTTCTGCGGGCCTTCCGTGGGTACGCCTGAGCTCCGCATCGGTCCTCTCGCCCTCGTGCACATCCAACTCCTCACTGGTCCACGAAGCACCCAAAATACCGCTCCTCTCCGCCTCCGCTTCGTGCATCATGTTGAAGCTCTCGCCACTTGAGCTGGCACTTGGGCTCAGCGGTGCGGGCTTGTCTTCCTCGTAAGCATCCTTGACATCGGAGGAAGGCGCTCTGACCTCTCCGACCCAGAACTGACCACCGTTGCGAGCCTTTGAGCGAGCGATTTCGCGCTCCTCCAAAGCAAACTTCTTGTCGGCGGGGAAAGGCAAGTCGCGACGGTGCCATTCGCCAAGGAACATGCCCTCAGGGTCAGCATCATTGCGCACGCGGATCCACTCTTGCATGTCTTTTCCAAACATTGCATCGATCTGGTCAGAAGAAGTGTAGGTCCAGTTCTTCGCCCAGTGAGGTCGGCCGCCCATGTCTCTCATCAGCCATTCAAAGGCCTCGTAGTATCGTTCACGGCAGGGCGGGTCTTGCAAGTAGGGGCGATAGAGGGTGGCGTTGAGGTAAAGTGTCGGCTCGCCGCGAACAGTGTTGTCAAGATATGGGCGCGGCAGAGATGGTGAAAGATTAGTGTCACTAACACGAACCTCGATGGGACAGTGGATGTATAATCCGGCAGTGGAGAAAGGAATTCCACCATCACCCTTCTTGCCATTAATCCAAGCACTCAAGCGGGAGATGGCTTCAGGTCCGGAGCTAAGAGGCAAAGCCCATTCGTTGACGAATTGCGAGAACAGACAGTTCATCAGTAGGCCAGTCTGAAGAGGCTCAACGGCGGAGTCGGTCTTGCCAGTCGTGAAGCCGTATTGCATGCCGAAGACAAACCACTCGATCCAAGGCAAGACGAAAGGCACGTAGTTTGAGATAAAAAGCAGATTCTGGTAGGTGTGGAAACCGACAGAACCGCCGTACCAGCTACTCACAGCGGCACGTTCAGGTTTGGAGGTTTTCTCGGCAGACCAAACGACAGCACGCTTCATATAGGGCATCCACCAAACGCGGGTGAATTCCTTTTGCGTCCAGAGGGTAGTGTTCCAGGTGTCCAAAATCTCCTTCATGGGCTTGAGAGTCTGCTCCCACTCGATGTTGCAGGCGTCTGTCATCTCGTACTCGACCTCCACGATGATACCGAGAGCTCCAAGAGAGCACAGGGCTGCGCGGAAGAGTTCCTGGTTGTGCTCGGCGGAGCATCTGACTGCTTGTCCGTTGGCGAGCACTATGCATAGAGACTTGATGCTCTCTGAAATGAGGCCGTGCTTCAGCGAGCTGCCGTGGGTGGCAGTGGAGAATGCGCCCACAATGCTCTGCTCATCGATGCTTCCCAAGTTCGGCATGGTCAGGCCATGCTTGTTTGCCTCCTCATTCAGCTTGCACAGACGAATGCCTCCCTCCACCAGGAGAGTCTTGCGAGCCTTGTCGACCTTCAGCACGCGCGCATAGTTGTCGAGGTTGACCATCCACGAGCTGGTGCAGGTGAGGTCGCTGGGCGAGTGGCCGCAGCCGACAACGACAATTCTCTTGCGACATCTGCGGGCGAGTGTGACGAGCTTCTGGATCTCCTCGAGCGACTGCGGCTGGATGTAGAGCTCTGGGCGCGAGACAAAGGTCTTGGCCCAGGTGTGGTGCAGATGGCGGGTGGAGGCGCGGAAGGGCACGTGAGGCTCGGTGCGGTCGAGCTCTTGCTGGAGCTTGTCCATGTTGGTGATGGCGGTGGAACGAGCCAGTCGGTGATGATTGTACGGTCAGCCGCAGCTTTTGGAGACGGCCAGGTCGTGGGACATGTTCTTCTCCTTCTTGGTGGTGAGTGACAGCGCGTGGGCGTGTCTGGCGGGCGAGTCTCTCGAATGCGCGGGGAAGTTCGCCTGGACCACAAATCTATTGCGCGTAGATCGCCGAGGTGAGAGATTGTGAGGCGACAAGGCATACATTCAGGCAGCAAGGTGGGATGGAACAACGGAAGGCGTGAAGCACGAAAGCCGCCTCGATTATGTGATCGTCTCGTATGTGGGGCCGTCTATCGGCAGACACTTTCACCACCAAAACACCGTCCTGGACATGCAACCCTGATATACAGACTCGATCAGGAAATAGACAACCACTGGACGGCCCAGAAAAAAAAACATACACCATGTCTGCTGAAATATACCCGCCATACCCGCCGACATTGACTAGGCCGGAACAGGAATATCTGCTTTCCAACCTAAAGGACTGGTCGATTGCTCATGGACTTGCTGTACGCCCTGTAGACACCTTCGTCTCCAAGGAAGTCGATCCCGCTGGAGCCACTGCAACGACAGCTCCCGTCACACTGTTCCCTAGTCTCTTTCCGAGAAGATGCTTCGACCAGGCGAAGGCTGTCTCCAAAGCCTACAACGAACTGTACTCTGCTATTGCCGTCGATGAGGCCTGGCTGGGCGAGATCTGCAAGGAGTAAGTGTAAACGACATGTGACTTCTGGGGTCCGTCAGGCGGGAATCCAGCATTGGCTCTTCTATATCCACCATTACTGTGCTGCCTCATCGAAAACCATTTCTGATCTCCATCAGGCTTCTAGACATCGACGACTTCATCGAGAATCTGTGGAAGATTCATGTGCAAGTCAAATCGGAGGGCTATGTACAGGTACAAATTCTCTGCTCCACGTGCTTTGATATGGAGTTCTAACCAACGCAACACAGTCCATACAACTAGGTCTCTTCAGGTCAGACTACATGGTCCATGTCGATAAGTCAGAGGGTGCTCAAACATGCGTGAAGCAAGTTGAATTCAACACTATCGCTTCATCCTTTGGGGGTCTCTCCAGCCGTGTGGCTGGTCTACACCGCAATCTGCAATCCATTGACGCATACCCCGACGCTCTCAAGCCCATCATCAACGAACAATCCCTCCCGGAGAGCACATCAATTCCAAACCTTGCACTGGGTCTCGCCAAGGCCCACGCCGCCTACACAGCCTCTTCTTCGCTATCTCTGCCTACTTGTGTCCTGTTCATCGTCCAGGATCCCGAACGGAACGTTTTCGATCAACGCCATCTAGAGTATGAGCTCAATGCCACCCACTCCGTCCGTACCTTCCGTATCTCATTTGACCGAGTCCTCGCCGACACTCGCTTGGAGCCCTCTACCCGCAACCTTCTTTACACCCCTCCCCATACACCTCACAAGTCCTACGAAGTCTCGACACTCTACTTCCGCGCTGGCTACGCACCCTCTGACTACACTTCCGAGGAGCACTGGTCGGCTCGCCTACACCTCGAAAGAAGCGCTGCCATCAAGTGTCCCTCCATTCTCACGCACCTGGCTGGTAGCAAGAAGGTTCAGCAGGTCCTCGCCACTCCCGAATCTCCCCATCTCGCCCGCTTCTTGCCAGATGAGGCCTCAGCGTCCGAAGTTCTCAAGACTTTTGCCCCTATCTATCCCCTCGATAAGTCGACAGCTGGCCTGGCCGCACGTGCCCTCGCTACCAATCCGGAGACCGCCACCAAGTATGTTCTCAAGCCTCAACGTGAAGGTGGAGGTAACAATGTCTACCGCTCTGATATTCCTGGATTCCTCAAGTCGCTGCCAGCGTCTCACTGGCCGGCTTACATTCTAATGGAGATGATTGAGCCGCCAGCTCAAGCAAACAGCATCTTCAGAAACGGGGAAGTGCAGAGTGGCGAAGTCATCTGTGAGCTTGGCGTCTATGGTGCCTGCCTGTGGGATGGCAAAGACGGCGGTCCCAGAGAAATCTTGGAGAACTTTGAGGCTGGCTATCTGTTGCGGACGAAGGGTGCCGGAAGTGCTGAAGGCGGCGTGGCGGCCGGATTCGGTAGTGTAGATAGCTGCTGCTTGATTGATGTTTAAGCGTTGGTATATATCTTCTGCATTGATCTTGCGGACTATAGACTCGTATACACTGGATGAAAGGATACTAGACATATGTGTGTTTCCACACAGCACTTTGAAAGATTGGAAGTTTAAACACCGATCATGCCTACGATTTCTTGCTGGTGACTCCCACGGTCTCCGATACTCCAGGCAAAACAGCAGCACACTCTACTGTCACACCTCACCCAATTAACCTGTAATACGTCCAGTCTAGCCCTCACCCACGGGTTATATGCTCGCATACACGTACTTTAATATTAACCCAACCCTAACCCTAGTGGCGCCACATCGCATTCAGGCGCACCCATGCATAAGGTAGAGGACGTATTTCATTCGCGCCATCTGCAAGGATCAACACAGCTTGTCAGTCAGAGCGAATTTGAATCATATCAAGATGATGCTCGAGTGTCCAACGGCTTTACATGCTTCTGTACATGCGACAAGGCCCAAATTTGTGGGACATCATGAGCAGATCCGTGTTTTCATGGGCATCGCAAGAAGACCTCGACACGATCGTAAAATAGACACTACCTTCATACGTTCTTTGTATATGCACAAAACACCCAGCCAGCCCAGATATCGTGTATCGTAAGAGACCATGACAACCGAAACTCGCTCCAATACCCCCAACACGATCAACCCGTCACCCGTCTCTCCCAATAGCGGAAAGCATCCCTCTCCGCATAAGTCAACCGTTCCTCCAACCTCTCATTCTGCTCCCTGGCCTCAGCAAGTTCAGTCCTAAGCCTTTGGTTGCTTGCAAAGCAAGAGGCTATGTATGCTCTGACCCTTTGATGCGATTGCTCGAGAGTTTCGATGGCGTTTCCGTGGGGCAAAGGGGGTTCCGGCACAGCTCTGAGGCCATAGTGACCCGTCGTGTATGACAGGCTACTTGTGCGGATATAAGCACAGCACGCTCGTTGTGGAGGCGCATGTGGAGCGGAGCCCGCTCTATGTCTGCTTGTCTCCTGGCGCCTGCGGTGGTGAACCCGGCGGGTCGTTGCAGAGCCCGGGCGTGAATCGTCCACAGTCGAGTTGCGGCACCGGCGCTTGCGGCTTCTTTCAAGCGGGCCCGAACTCGCAGAGGGGGCAATGGTGTGGGAGGATTGGTCGTCGTCGACGTTGCCAGCGACGGCAACCTCATCAGTAGAATCAACAGTACCGCGGTCTGATGGAGAAGGGGCTACGGAGACACTCGTCCGAGACCTGGAAGCGAATGGTTGATCACTGCGGGTTGTCACGAGAGATCTTTCGCCGTTTGCCGAAGCATTCAGAGGCCTCTTGCCTTTCGGGTCATCGCATCGAGCCATGGGTCTGACCGAAGACCCTGTTTCCCGAGGAACGCCAGATGCGCATGGCGACGGCATCGGACGTGACCTGTAGGTTGCAGCACCAGTGCCCGCCATGGAAAAGCGGGAAAGTGGTGCCAGGTCCATTCCGTTGCGTCGAGCTTGACTTGCGCCTCCGCCGGCCACGGAATCATCAGGACCGTTGACTGGGACGAGAGGAGCCGGTGCGACGGTAGACTGCGTGAGCAGCTTCACAGGATCGAAGCGCGGTGCTGAGCTGGTAGTGTTCAGAGCAGTGGCCGACTCCGTCGAATCAGGACCGACGCCCTTGGCGCTGCGGAAGGCGCAAGTACACAGTCGGATGTTGTGCAGGTGTGGCGCATGAGTATCGCTCGCGATGCAGTAGTAGCATTTGCCACCCTTTCCGTCGACGGGAGCTTCGACAGTGAGTGAAGAGTTAGGTTTCACATCGCTGACTGACGGGAGCCCACCCGCGCCCGAGTCTCCTTGACGGTCGTTAGCAAGGGTCTACATGATGCCGAGAGTTCGAATGGATCCGTTACCAAGAAGCCAATCTTCTTCCTTTGGTTCGAACCGTTCAGCATAAGGGCCGTGGATGTTTTGGGTGACAAGGTCGTCGTTCGTTGTGCGCTGATATGCATCGTTAGCTGGGACGTTTTTGTCCATACCTAGCAATGGGTAGAAGTCTTACCACATCAAGGCTATGTTTCTCTTGCGGAAGCGAATTTGCCTCGCTTTCATCGCACTTTTGTACTCGGACAACACAGGCAGCAGAGGCAGGAGGTTCCCTCTCAGAGGGGTCGGGGGCGGTCATGATAGTGGCCGAGTTCGATGTCAGCAATAATCTGATTGACTTGAACTTATCATGCAATGGTGTACAATGGAGGACGATGTGCCTGGGGAAGAAGAGTGAGGGGAAGAGGAAGGATACAGGCAACCGCTTCTTATCCAAGAGCTTTTTGCCTCGGATTGCATCTTTTGCGACCTGTATCTTCGTGTTACCGGTCGACAGCACATGCGCAGGTAGATCTGCAGGGATGCGAATGCTGTACGTGGGGGTTACTCGCTACTTGAGTCTCACTGCGAGCATGGAACTGTACACTGCTGTCGTCTGAGATTGGGAATAGTATTCGTTTCAATGGTATATCTATATTCATCAGTCGTGTCACCACATTGTCAAAGCCAGACTCTGGCAGCTGCGAAGTGACCGCCGTTTGCGCAAGCCACAGCTACCCCTGCACGCATCCTGCATGCATGCCGCATCAATATCCGGCCCGCCGTGCCCACAAACCAAAGAGCGCCAGGAAATTGTCCAAAAGAAAATGTACTCATGTGCGTGTAACGTCGCTTGCGCCCACCTATGCGCCAACAGTTTGTGCTCTTCTCGCGTTTGCATCGGCGATGCGCTTCTCGCCTTGTTCATCAAAGTGCTCAGGCCAAATGAATTGGCGCTCTTCCGCAGGCGTGGCTGCCGCAATGACGGGCACTGCCGACCTCGAGCTGATGCGTCTCCACATGTTCGCGCGTGGGTTGAAGTTGACGGGCAAGCCTTGACCCTTGGTCTTCTTCTCGTCGATCTTCGCAATGCGAATAACTTCACGCTGAACGTCCGCAAACGTGTCGTACGGGTGGAACTTGATGCCCTTTTCAATGCAGTGGGCTTCAAGCGCAAGACCGCGGCGCGCGAAAAGCACATCTGCCTCACTTGCGGCGGCCAAATCCGACACGCCATCGCCGACAAAGATCACCATGGGAATGGTACCATCTTCAGACTCGATTTTCGCGGCATCTTTGTACTCGTTGATGGACAAGGCCTTGTCGTGACCCGAATCGGTGTCGTGGCGCCATTGCGGCTTCCATTCGTGGCCTTCGCCATCAATTGTAGCATCGTTCGCTATGATATCAATTTTCGAACTTGCCTCCTCGCCAAGGAAAAGATCGAGCACGCGACGGAGGATGGGCTTCAAGCCGGCAGAGATGACGTTGAAAGGAATGTTGTTGTTGATGCAAAATTCGTGGAAGGTCTTGAAGTCGAGGTCGAGTGTGAGCGCTTCTTGAATGGCCTTGAGACCGGTATCGAAGGGCAGGTCGAGAGAGCCCCATAGTTCTTCCGAGATTCCTTTGAAGGTCTTCTCGCCGTCCTTGAACTGCTTCTCAAGGCGTTCACGCTGTTCCGATCCGCAGCCATACTTGTTGAAGAGGACATGGCCTGTGTCTTCCATGAAGATTGTGCCATCGAAATCTGCGAGACAATGTCAGATGATGTGTATATGTACTATGGTGCATGTGTTCGACTGACCAGAAAAGATGACAATCTTTCTAGTCGTGGGCAGCTTCTCGGTAGAAGGCAGGTTGTCCTTGCTTTGCGGAGGCGGGGTGACAGCGCTAGGAGCCATGATCGTAGTTGGGAGAACCGAGATTGGTGAGGATGTGGCAAGTGTCAAACAAAGAATGGATGTTTGGGTTGAGAGAGAAGGGGCACAGGGAAAGAAAAGGCAAGTAGCAATCGGACGAAAGACAGTAGCCAGGTCCACACCTACCTGAAGGCATCGTGAGATCCCACCATTATGTCAGAGGTGTTAACGGCCCGCTGTTGTCTTTTCTTAGGACTCACATCTGGCATCACGAACCTCACTCGCCATAAGCCGAGCACGTGGCAGTGCGTTGGGCTCCGCCGCAGACATGCATCGGTGGTGCCAGGAGATTCTGGGCGAGATCGAGAGATGATTGCTCCGACGACTCAGCGGTGCCATCATAAGAACACACCGCCGGCGGATCGCGGGGCATTGGCAGATGGTGAAGATTTTGGATGGCTCGGATGGGCGGTGGCGCGCGTTGTTCTGCGTCAGGTCCAGGCCTTGTTCAAGGGGACGTTGAGACCGTGGGGCACGAGTGGGTCTCCCAGTGTAGAGCCGCTTGTGATGGACCGGGATAAGCGTCACAGCACCACTCTAACACGTGAAAGACGGGGCTTCTCCATCTGGAGTGCATTCGAACACGATATCCGTGCCTTTGTGCTGTAGCAGTGCCAAGTGGTGAAGAAGTGTCGTCTTTTGGAGTCCTTAGGCGCCATGGAAGAGAGTGAGGTCGAAAAAAGCTCTCTCACTTTGAGCAAATCAGGACTCGTACAGACCCGAACCATTTTTCTAACTGCAACGGCGGCGATCAAGCCAAGGAACCACAGGAAAATGTTTGCCGAGGCGTGCAAGGCTGGCTGGTTGCTTTCGTTATGAGGCAACTGTGACTTCATCTGAGATGTTTTCCTGTGTGGGGGCTCCAGCAGCTGTGGCGCTTTCCGACCACACCCGGCTCCACTCTTCACTAGAACCATGAACCAGCGGGAGTGCGAAAACGCTCGCACGGAAGGCATTTGCGGTATATGCTCTCGAGGTGTTGACTCTCAAGCAAGCCATATTAAGACCTGGCGATTGATTTGGGAGCGCCACTGCAAGGTTCCGTAGTGCACTGGTGGCAAGCTTGATTCAACCATCGTCATCAAAGCCTTCTTTCAATCTGACGTCCCTTTGGTCGGTCAGCAAAAGAGAGTCATTTTTTCAGAGAGGCATCTCAGCCTTACTCGCCACAGACCCCAGAATGTCTGGTTTGAAGAACCCGCCAGCAGGCGATCAAGCATCTGTTGGCAAAAAGCAAAAGATTAATGCCCTAAGACGGAGTTGAACCGGCGACCTCGTCATTACTAGTGACGCGCTCTACCAACTGAGCTATCAGGGCTATTGATGTAATGACTGCTATGAGATTGCTTTATATACGTTGGTATTCGAGATCACACTCAGCATCCACACCATCCAGTGTATCAAGGTGGAAGTAGTCGACATAGACCTCGATATAGCTGTCCTAGCACGTTGAGTAACGAGCCAGCATTGACGGACGCATATGGACTCGCTAGTACCCACATCCAAGGAAAAGGGTGATACCATATGCCACTTTTTAGGCTCTCGTTTCGCAACTGCGTTTCTGACAGGGTGTGGCGGCGTGCAAAGCAGGCATCTCAAATCCGAGGTGCGTACTGTGCAAGATTTGATGTTTGCGATCCGTAGCGACCCTTTATAAAATTGAACATTCTGCGGCGGCGTCGTAGCTGTCGAGAATCACTCTCCAAGGTGCATGTGATTAGCGGTTCCATTGTGACAGTCACCTCAACGCAACTGGAAAATTCCTGGATTCGGTCGCGGTCGAGATAACGGTCCATCAAGACTGGTGTCGAGGTTTTGGAAATAGCCTTGGATACCGGCCAATCTGGCTGTGTTCGCATCCTGCCACAGCAACAGACGCTCCACGTACGGATCCTGCTGTCCGATCTCACGTAGTCCTCCTCGCAATTTTATCATCTGCAACAGGCCTGTCATGTGAACATGGTAACGTGCGCCGTTGCCATGCTTGATCTCGTATGCTGCGTACAGGGCCACAGCAACAAGCATTTGATCGGAAATACCGCGGACTGGATCCTGCAGAGCTTCGTTGATTCTTTGCAGGAGAAAAGATTCCATGTTGGCGATACGCACACCATCGTGGCCAGAGGCTTCGCGGCCGAGTACTGCGAACTGGTGTCGAGCCGTTATTAGGATTGCGGTGGTGAGCATAACCGGATCGGTGAAGACGAAAGCGTAGAATCTTTTCCACGAGGTCACTCCTGGGATGACAATGCCATATTGCTGGTCAAAGTCTTGTGCCTGAATCATGGAGATTGTGCGGTAGAAGCTCATGATACTGGACAGATCGAGCTTGAGCTCGGCAACATTCCTACCGATGATGTTGTCCGAGTCGTTCAGAGAAATAGTGCGGAAAGCTAGGGAGCCGCGTGAGAAAGCCCTTTCCAGTGTGCTGGTCGGGGTTGTGAGTGCCGATGGGAAGACCCCTTGGACGGGTGAGCGTGTTGCAAATGGAGAAATGAGCTGTTTCTCCACGCTTTCGTCTGTCGTGGAATCCGACTCGGTTGAGTGGCGAAGCCATGCACTCGCTACCTCAGGTGTGTTGCTCACGTTTGGTGCAGCAATCGACGACACGCGCCCGTCTTCAGATGTGTCGAGGCTGCTCGAGATGCTTGCTGGCTCAGCGTCAGCGGCAACGCCTCGAGAGTGCGAGATGGGATGAGGTTGTCGCCGCTCTCTATTTTGGCGATTTTGGCGGTGTTGTAAGCGAGTGACATGAGAGCGCACCTGCCTACGCACTCGAACGTCCGAAGCGTCGCCCGGTCGGTCGAGATTAACGAATTGGAAGGTTGGCTCGTCGCGTTTGTCGTGGCCAAAGTTGGCCATTATTGCCGCAGGAACAGCAGCGGAAGGTGGCACATGCTGCCATATGTACCGATTGTGTGACCGAAGACATGCAAAACAATGTTGTGGCGTTGCACGATGGCGGCCGGTCTTCTTGTCTAACGTTAGCGTGTAGCCTCCCAACCTTGCAAGCATCCAGATCCCCCACGGCACTCAGGGTCTACTAATTGGAATTGCTGCAGATCTCATAATCAGCGATGCGCTGCGAGTGAGTACTGCTGATGAGCTTGCGTAATCCCCGAAGAACCGAATCGTACTGCCCAGGCTGTCAAACAACAGGTGAGCGTACCTGCCAATTCTCCGGCACATATTCCTAGGTTGATTCCTGCTTTGAAGACTTCACCGCCCTGCTCACAGCCGACTGGCGGCCAGTGTACGGCTATGTGCACGTGCTCGCGAGCGGCATCATAGCCGTCGTAAATGTCGATGCTGCTGAATGAAGACACGCTGTTCGACGTGTCCTTGCCATCAATTAAAGTCGTCCACCCAAGCGATGACATTTCTGGCGTTCCATCATGTCGCAGTGTACACCGCAGCTGCCGGATTCGTCCGGTTCACGGAGGAGACTAGATGCATCTGGGATGCAGGAGGCCACTGCAGGCATAGTTGGCAACACTTTGCTCCTTCTTTTATGAGCAAGACCCAGACTCTTGTCGCGTGAGGTTGGGATTCATGCTACATGGTGCAGTCGCGACCTGGCGGAGTTTGATCCGGTCGAAACCGCCGCCCTACAACCACTGCCGGAAGCTGCGATACCAACCTGCTCACACGCAGAAGCTATGACGCGGTCGATAGGCGCCCGAGCAGTCATCATTCACAGGTTTTCGTCTGGGACAGATGTACAGCGCGCTTCTCTTTGGAGAGCCAGTCGTCTACATGCACCATTCTATCGACAGGCGGAGTCCATAATTGACAAAGGGAGCGACCAACCGTACCGCAGCCGCTTGCTCATCTACACTTGATCGTCTTGATGTGCACTTCTCTGACTCACAGAGCGAGCACTCTCTCCGCCTCGCAATCCATCTTCCCCTGCGAGAGACGTGGTTAATGGTTGGAACCAAGACGTAGGCTTTCTTACCATTAGAATGCCGAGGAAAGCTGATTGAACATACAAGCCAGAAGGCGGATATTTTAAGACGCGTTGCAAGGTTACCAGTACCAAATAAAACAAATGCTACTGAAAGACTATACGACACAGCCGGATGTGATGGTTGACTTCGCAGCAAGATATCGCCAGAGAACCGTAAACTCGACATCGAACGCTCCCAGCAGTCCTATCACACATACAGCGAGTGAACACTTGCGGCGCCGTAGGCGAATGCTCTGAGGCGGCAAGACTAGACGCAGCAGCAGCCGGACCCACAACTCTGATCGTATCCTCAAGCTATCTCTGATAGTAGTCGCTCCTGTTCACCCCCTTATCTTTTCCAATCTTCAGCCCGTACACCTCTACAATGGACTTTCCGGTATCTTTCAGCTTGAAGTATTCCAGAGAAACATCGCGCCAGAACTCCGAGTGAAGCTCACTGGTCCGCAGGAACTCATGGCATTCCGAGCTTTCGGCTTCGTGGATGTACACATCGCGAACGAGAGCGCGCAATGGATCGCCGCGCTTGGTGGAGCTGTAAACGAGATTCACCTGTGTCGGGACCAAGCCATCCTCGTCGACCATTCGTACCAGCTCATCGATCGCCGAGTTCATCATGTCTGGATCCTGAAGCTTGTTGGCCAGGAGGTGCAGCCTGATCAATGCTTCGAAGCGGTCTCCATCAGGATCATCTTCGTTCTCATCCGCGCTCTGCTCACTGTCACGTTCTCTCTTGACAAGATTTTCAAGACCGTCAGACCTTGGATGAACTTGCTTTCTCAGAAGCTCACCGCCAGCGCGGACCACTTCCATTCCCGAGTGTACGCAGTTGAGATACAAGGAGAATACGCCAGGATCCTCGTCGTCGAGACGCACAGGTTCTTGCGGTTTCGCAGCGAGGGCAACGCGAAAGAAGTTGGATCGAGCTGTCAGAAGGTCATGGTACACCGGAAAGCGCTTCTCACGGCCCTGATCCTTGCCAACAACCACATCGAAGGTCGTGGTAAAGTCATATCTGCGAATCATTAGTACCTACAAAGGAGCATCGAGATTGCCTTACTGACCGGACACGCTTAGTCGGCGGCTCGGAGTCCACCATTTCGTACGCACAGGTGTTCTCCACGCATCAGAGGATGTCGAAAATTCTGATGCTTTTGTTGTTGATGAGTAAGTGTAGAGAGTGGTTTCGCTGCTGCGATATTTTGTGCTTTGGTGCGAGAGTGATCGCAGGGTTGTGCGGTTGCGAAAGTGTCGAACGCGATTAGAAACTGGATGGGGACGAAAATACAAAGGTGGCGTGTTGGCATTGTTTCCTGGTTGCTGGCCAAGGAAGTGAAAGTGTTTGCACTTCACTTAATCTCCCAGCGCCGACCTTCTTTCTCACGACCCAAGTTGCAAGCCGAAGCTCCATGTCTAGGGTACCTCGCGGAACGGAATCTGCAAACTCACCAAAGAAAGCCCATCCGGGAGGTTGACACGCTGTTTGCGTAGCGCATCTATAGGATAGTCTGCGCGCAATCCCGAGGAACTGCCAAGCATTGTATCGTTGAAGGCCGTAGTCGAGAGGGTCAGAACTGGCCTACCTCGAAGCACAATCATTGCCAGCTTGTGACCGATGGCATGCACGTCGTTGAAACTCGACACGCTTTCGCCCTCGTTGAAGAAGTGTATGTCTTCGCTCTCCGGAACCATCCATGTGCGAAGCGACATGAAAGCTCTGTAAGAATAGAAAGCAGCCTCTGCAGCTGAATTCAGCTTCTCGCATGTCCGGAGGACAGAATCCTGCCGTCTGTCTTCGCCCTGAAGTCAGTTGCACGCATCTCCGACTCCACAACATATCTTTGGATGCATTCCAAACCGTCGTTCGCGTGTGTTGCTTTTTCTACTGGCCGATGGAACTGCTGAGCCGTTCTGCTATCAGCTCTCGGAAAATCCATGTCTTCGAACTTACGGCCTGCGGACCTCTGGGCTCGCTTGTCCGGTACGCCGTACGGTCCAACCAAAACGGAAGTCTCGCACGAACGAACCGCATACGCGCGGAGGTTCTCAAAAACGTGAACGACCAAAAGAGCCCTTGTCTTCGAGCGAGTATCCCAGGCGAACCAACCTGCTCGGCATGGCTTTGTCGTACCCTGCGAAGAACGCATTGGATACGGCTGCTGTGGATGGGCAAAGTCATAGTCAATACAGACCTCCTATCTTCAATAGACCAGATGTTGGACGCCCGTTCTTCGAGGCAGTATGGCCGATGAAGGCATAATGCCAGCGCGCACCAGGCCTTTATTGACAGAAGCAGACAGCCTAGCCAGAGCGATGGCACAGAAGTCCTGGCAAAGCAGGCTTAGAAGTGGGGATAAGGTTGCGGCAGAAGCTGATGGTTACAGTAATTTTCAACCCCATCAAGCAATGCGCTTGCGAGGCCGCTACTGCATAATGTTGGGTATACCGGGGCATTCGCATTTCTGCAAAGACAGTGCATTGGACTTTGGCCTATTCTGAGCGAAGGGACAAAAACAAAAGGAATTGATCGACGCAGGGATCGAACCTGCAATCTCTTGATTCGTAGTCAAGCGCCTTGCCATTGGGCCAGCCGACCTCTTTCATGGTAGCGGGCAGCAGTTGATTAAATCTATACCTTGACAACATAGCTGATCAACGTATCAGTATCTTGCGTTCTTCACGAAGGCCTAACATAACCAGCTCCATTACCCATTTCATCATGACATTTTCTCAGAACCTATCAATCCTCACACATCACAGGCTAAATTATCACTCTATTTCTAAGGTATAGCCCTTCACACACAAGCGCGCTAAAGCGTGTTTGCCATTGAAGAGCAAGCCCTTGTTAATCTCCAACGAAACTCGAGTGGTGGTTGGTAGACTGCATTCATGATTTATGGAGGTGGTCTTCAATGTTGATGTTTCACATATATTCTCAAGGGGAAAAATTGCTGGGAGTCACCACCTCACTGATGACTGCCGCAACTGCTTCTCTTAGCATATTCACCATAGAGGTGATCTGCTCTACTTCTATCACGAGCGGAGGCGCCAGAAGAATATGATCGCCGGTCCATCCATCCACGGTGCCCCGTCCAGGATACACTGCTAGTCCGAGATCAAATGCCTTTTGTTGAATCTTGGGACCAACATCTAGGCTCGACTTGAATGGCCTTTTTGTGGTACGATTCTCCACGAATTCGATGCCCCAGAAGAGGCCTCTGCCGCGTATGTCGCCGATGTGTTCATGATGCCCAAAAGCTTTGTGGAGCAAGCTCGCAAGCACGCAGCCTTTCACAGCACATGCCCTCACCAAGTCCTTGTCCCTGATGACCCGCTGTACTGCTAGCGCTGCTGCGCAACTCATGGGATGCGCTTGATACGTGTGTCCATGGTTGAAGCTGGCACTGCCCTGGCGTAACGAATCCACGATGCGTTTAGCAATGAGGATACCCGCGATCGGGGCGTATCCGCCACCCAGACCTTTGCCAATTGTGACAATATCTGGAACGACGTCGTCCCCCTCTTGCTCAAAAGCGAAATACGTGCCAGTGCGGCCGGTGCCGCACATCACCTCGTCGAGGATCAACAGGATGCCGTACCAGTCGCACAGCCGCCTGACTCCGCTGAAGTAGCCCCTTGGTGCCGTGAGGCAGCCAGCAGTAGCGCCGACCACAGTCTCAGCCACAAAGGCTGCGACGGTGTCTGGTCCAAGAGACTGGAAATGCTGATCGAGCTCAGCGACCAGCCGCGCAGCGTACTGGTCCTCCGTTTCGCCAATCATCTGGTCCCGATATGCGTTCGCCGCACTGACAAAGCTCACTCCCGGCAGGGTGATTGCATTTTCGTACGGCACACGTCGTGCCAGATTTGAACTCAGACTCATGGCAGCCACGGTGTTACCGTGATAAGCTTGCTGGCGCGACACAAACCTAGTCCTCTGCGTCTGGCCTTTTTCGAAGAAGTATTGTCGAGCTAACTTGATGGCGGAGTCGGTCGCCTCGCTGCCAGATCCAACGAAATAGGCCTTGCTGAAGCCGAACGAGTGGCCCTCCAGGAGTAAGTCTGCCAGTTCTTCGGCCGCTGACGTCGTATAGGCGAGCGTGTGCACGTATGATACCTTGCGGCTCTGTTTGAGCATGGCATCTGCCACGATCTGCGATCCATGGCCAATGACCGCGACTGCAGCGCCCGCACATCCGTCTAAGATGCGTTGCCCGTCCTCCAGGAAAAGATAGCAGCCCGATGCTGACGCGACGACGTGCGGCCGAGAAATGAGACTCCTATGCATAAGCCTGGGCTCCCTAACTTCCACCAGTGGTTCTGAATGTTCTCGTTCTTGTGTGCAGCATTCTTCTGTCGATGAAGCGTGCGGCGCCATAATGTCGGAAAGAAGGCCTTTATGAGATGCAATCAGTGTAGGAGAATCGGCCGACGCATTCAACTGCAGGGTACGTCTTCGTACACACAATGGCAAGCTACACGAAAAGATCAGTTTAAGTATTGTTCGCAAACAATTCATTGAGAAGCCTATCTCCCATGGGCTTCGGCTTCGGCTTCAGATTCGGCTTTGGACTGTAAACGAATCTTTGATGCATGCTCAGCAGTTCTGCACGATTTGAGACTTCTGTTGAACAGGCATGTAAGCAGTGGGGACTGCATGTTTACGCGCTGGCGCGATGGCTTGTCGGGCGTTATTCTTGAAGGATCGACCTGTGGTGGAGGGTACATTCCATGTTCCAGCTCTCAGCAGGACATGAGTCCAGAACGTTTCATGACTTTCCGGTTGATAGATCATGCGTCATCTGCCGTGATTGTGTCCATATCAATACGATATAGCATTCGGCACATTAGATAGAGAACGGAATTGCGAGCCAGCCTCAATATGTTTGGGGTTTGGCTTGGGAATACGGCAATGACGTGTCCAAAGCCGACTCGGGTTTCGTCTCCCCTCTCACCTGTTCAAATCCGATACGGCTTTCAACTTCCCCTTCCATCACCTGATTTTGAAATCCATACTCTCATCCTGATTCCGAAAAGATGGTCTGATAGAACAGATCGCACGTAGCTCGCTGTAGCCTTGCGTCCGCAATGCGATCGAGCTTGGCCTGCAAGCGGTAAACATGGCTCTCTACCGACGGCTTCAACTCACGCTCGAGAGCTGACAATGAACGTAGCTGCCGGTAAAGTTACAAGTAGCGGCGATACGTTTGTGATGTAGGAACTGACCGAAGGCTTAAGCGCTTCCAAAGTCAAATGTCTGAATGACGGCCAAGCGCCTTGTCGCGGCTGTCTCAAAAGCGGCAACATTGAGGCTTGTATCTTAAGCAGACCGTCAAAGAAGACCAGAGAAAAAATTTCTCGAGAAGTTGGCCCTCGCAACGTACTGGCGTCCCGGAACGAGACGGGGGATAATGTCAGTCGACTGTCTCGGTTTACCGTTTTAGACGAACCTCGACCGGCTAGTCCGTCAGAGATCTATGACAGCAATCTGGCTCTGGCGGCTGTGTCATCAAATTCTCCTTCGAAGGTCCAACAGCATTTTGGGAAGTATCCTCCGACGATTTGGACCCGCGCTGTTGTCGTCTTTAGAAGTCACTTTCCCGAATATGGGTACAACCACACAGAGGAACTGGAGTCGCCCAGCGGCATAACATCAGATCATCACAGACTCAAGTTAATGGCGCTATTAGCCGTAACATCAAGGTACTTCGAACGTGATTTCGCCAGCAATATAACGGAGCAGCATCATTTTATCGTGACCCAATTGCAGCGCTGCATTACAGATCCTCCGTCCCTAGCTCTAGTCCAAGCCTACCAGCTCCTAGCTTTGTACGAGTGGGGCGAAGGACGTACGTATCCAGCGTGGATACACGTGGGGATCGCCATACGAATGTTGCAGTCGTCATTGGCCACAAGAGATCAAACGCATACCACTCTCTTGCAAGCATCTCAGGACATCACACATCAGTTGACCGAAGTCGAAAGCCGGACTTATTGGTCGTGCGCCTTGCTTGAGAAGCAAGTCAGCAATGGCAGAGGCAGACCAGCCTTGCTGTCGTTATGTGAACCGATTCCACAGTTTCCCACAAGCGATGAGGATTTTCTTTTTGGGCCCATCTCAGCCCCAGCCCACGAGTCTCCCGCCATCGTACACCAGGGAAGAGTCAATTATACGCTAGTGCGAGACTTAGAAATCCAAAAGCCTGTGTTCGTGCGCATGCTTGCTCTCGGTATGAACATCTGGTCCAGAATTCACCAGTGGGTGGCTCTAGGCGGTCGCAGGCAACCTGGAATGGTGAACCGCGATAACAGTCCGTGGCGACCGACCTCGCAGTGGGCGATGATGAGGGAGGAGTTGCAGTCGTGGAGGGATGCACACCATCCGCGCCAGAAGTATCCCGAAACTTCAATCATGGCGCACGTATATCTGCAGCAAGCGATGCCCTTTGTCTATCTCAATCTGGTGTACTATCTCAGGTACGACCACCTCTACTACCACATCTAATACAGCACAGACTTCGTCTAATTGATTGACATCAGCTTCGAACTGACAGCATATCCGTAGCGTAATCTGGCTCAGCCGTGAATTCATCCCTTTCCTCCCTACCCAAGAAACCACCTACCGCGGTCCTCTAGACGCTCCCATCTTCCGCGAAGAAGCTCCACCCGGCTGGTGGGAACGCAACGCCGCCGAACACTTTGCCGCGATCCGCAGTATCTCCAGCCTGATGCGTGCCGTGCGCAACCTCGAACCCCAGCACTACACGCCATTCAGCGGTCTCTGCATCTTCACCGCAACACTGATGAACCTATACGCAGTGAAATTCCCCGCCATGAGCCGGCCGTCTCTCTCCAGCACTAGTCGGGGAGAAGAGCCGGAGGCGCTGCTGGCCGAGAACATGGAGGATCTGCGGCGCTTCGGCGAACTTTGGAAGATGGGTCGCGGGCTGCTAGATGTGGTCGGGGTGGTCCGGGATCTGTATGATCGCGTCGTGAGCCATGAGGTTCGGCGGACGACGCACTCGCGCGAGAGCTACGCGGCTTTGGAGAAGACCATCAATTTGGCGCAGGATCACGAGATCCAGGTGTCGGAACTGGCTGCGGAGGCGTCGCCTGAGGATGATGCGTGCGAGGATGATTTGCGTGAGACTGATCGAACGGCGCATGATCGACAGCACATCCGCGCCGGTGCATCGAATTCCTTTGAGGGCAGGTTCACTGGCAACCACGATGTGCAGCCGATGTCTCCTGGGTTGTTGTCTGCGGTTCTTGACGAGGATGTGTGGCGCGATTTTGTCTTCTTTCAGGACATGTGAGGGGGTCGGCGAATGTGCCTGGTGTATACCTATTAGAGATACAGCGTGGAACCGAGCAGGTGACAGAGCGTTTAGGAAATGCAAAAATGCGTCTGTAGATCATATACTTAGCGGCCAATCACCACCAAAAAGAAAAAGAAAAAGAAAAATAGAAGAAACAAGGCCTGTCTTTCCACCGCCCACCATCCCAGCACTTCCACATCCCGTGCCAATCCAGCGGCCGTGACATACAGATGTATGTTGTAAAAGAACCCTCCCTAGCCCGTCACAATCTCACCCAAACCTACATCCACATCGTCGCCAGAGTCCTAACTTCACTTACAACCCCTTCCACCTCTGCCAACTGCTCGTCCAAATGCTCTTCAACCCACTCGCCAATTCGATCGTTTCTCTGCGCCAGACTTCTCAGAGCGGCCCTCAGATTCTCCGTGCCACCTGGCTGCAGGACTCTGGCTAGCACATCGCCGTCGATATGCCTGTCACCCTCCTGACGAATGTCGTCACGCGAGAACAGTGCAATCTCAGCCGTAGACCCCGATGCAAAGCCAATAGGCAAGCCTCGCATCCTACCCTTGAGGGACTCGGAGCACTCGGCATTCACACCGTAGATCGGGAACTCGGGCGCGTGCGGCGAGAAGTGCGGATCCCATTCGAGCACGCGCTGGAGCCAGAAGAGGCGGCGCCAGAGGGCCTCGTCTATGATGCTGATGCCTGTTACTGAGCCATCGGTGGAGAGGCCGACGATGTTGGAAGCTAAGACGCCGGAAGGCGGTGCGGGGGCCCAGAGGGGGCGTATTGAGCCTTGCTTGATCCTGTTGATGGAGCGAGGGAGTTGCGCCTCGAATAACAGCGCCGTACGGTGGCGGGTTGTAGCATTGTTGGAGGGAGAGGTCACTCCGAGTAACTGTTGTCCTGAAGTCGTGACAAGTGCGAGGTTGACATCGGCAGTAATAGGAGCGATCGTGTGATTGAGTGGACGGTCCGCGCGCGGTGGTTGGGCTATGGCTGTTAGGCTGTATGGGAATGTTCCATCTTCATTTCGTGATGGCGAATGGTTCAGCCGGAGGGTGATCAAGCCCTCGCTAGCAGTTGATATAGAGATCAGGGCGCCAGAAACTGTGATCGAAGTTCCCTTGTTCGCCAGTCGGATCGGTGCACAGATTTGCTCCCATTTGCTTACCTCATGGTCGAACCGAGAGAGCTGGACTTGTGAACCCGTGCATACTACATAAGTCAATTCATCGTAAAGAGCAAGCGCATGTACGGGTTCGTCGAATATTGTGGATCGGGACTCATTCACACTCTCCACTTGCCAGTTTCGATTGCGCGGTTGCAGGAATGAGATGCGACCTTTTTGCTGCTGCTGGCCATCTGACCTTTGCCTGACATAGCTGCCACCGACCATGATGCAAGAGTATGTCTTTCCGTTCTGTTGGAACGACCATTCCAGCAATGCGTAGACTCGTTCACCCGGTTGAAGATCGAACGAGAACGACACATTGTCTTTGTCAGCGGGGATGAATTCGATGACAGGCCAGATCTGTCGACGCTCCTCTGGTTGTGCGTTGCGTCTGTCTGATGCAAAATGTCGGATACCAGTGCACATGGAAGCACACACAAAGCTGCGCTGTTGCCCGGCGTAGATCAACCGACTAGGAGTTCCCGTGACTTGGATTTGCCTTGGCACGACAGTCGGAGTGTCATCGACAGACGTGAGTAAGACCTCGCTCGAGGTTACTACGACCAGGAAGCCAGCATGCGCTCCCACTAGTTCGGTACTGCTCAAATAGTCGCTGGATGGCATCGTGGAGACCGTCGTGATAGCGCCTTGTGCAAGCTGTGGCCGCTGCTTGTCCGAAACCCATAGATTCTGGACATTGAGTGATTCCGGTGTTGTGCCGTCCCATTGAAGCATGCATGTGTCTAAGCCACCGAAAGCGTAGGCCTTTTTGGTATCCCCAGCTTGTTGAAGTAGCTTTATGGTCTCGTGTCCAAATCGAGTGCTGTGACTACCACCGAAGTTGAGCGCTCCATCTTTGAAATCAATTTTGACAGAAACGACGCTACCATCTCGCAGACCACAGACTGCCAGTAGCCCGTGAGATGCGTTGGAGCCTGCCGAAGATGACTGCAGCAATACTACATGGTCACATAAGCTTTGTTTATCTTCCACAATTTGCAATGAGTCCAGCAGTGCAACTTCTGAGGATGTGGCACGATCGAGTGTGAAGAGCTCAATATTACCCTCAACAGTTGCGAAGACTCCAACGATGCGCTCTTGATGGACAGTCGTAGCGAGACAGAGCGGTTCGTTTCGCAGCTTTTCAGAGTGAGGAAGCTGATGAATTCCATCAACCGAATCATCCGAGTCCTGGTCGGCCGTTGGTGCGTGGTGCCTGAACGCTATAAGCTCAGAGTACTCATCACCTCGTCGTATTATCATGGCGCGGTTCATACTCGGCTCAATGGTTGCTGCGATGATAGACTTTCCGTCACCGGCTTCCCATCGTGACCGGTCTTCAAAATTGGCCGTCAGACTCGCAGTAGTGCATATTGACCGTTCGCTGACCTGTACCAAGTGGCCATTGTCGAACATGCCTGCAACCAGAGTACGCTGATCAAGCGCCATGACGGTCGTATCGTGTTCATCAAGAACATCCACTTCACCAAGGTCGGGGGAGAAATCGATCACGCGAGTGGATGCGGGTGTCGACAGAAGCATTAAGATCGAACCAGTGGAAACATTTGGCAACACCCAAGCACCAGTGGTGCCTTTCAGGGCTTCGAGCTCAAAGTATGTTGCTGCACGTGCCTCCAGGCCTTTTCGAAGTTCTGTGATGTTGCCGTATGGTTCGCGACCCGAAGTGACAAAAACTGCATCTCTAGTGCGTGATGACCTGCTCTGTGACTGCGGGAGATTCGATACGACCATGTCGAAGCTGGATGCCCAGTTAGGTAAGGTCTCACTGTCTTGCATCTCCATTGTGTCAATCCTTGTCATTTCGGCAATACGAACTGGCGAAGGCCAATTGCCCATGTGCACTATTCGCCCAGTGCTCATGTCCCCTACCACTGCTAGGATGTCCGGATCACTTGGGTCACCGAGAGATGCAAATGCAGTCCCGACGTGACAGCCAACATCACCAGCATGGCTCACGTGGATGGTGTCGACGCTGGTGATCTCAGCAAGGATAACAATGCCGTCTTCCCGAGCAATGTAGACAATGTCTTGGCCGTGCTTCACCGATTTGTTCCGCAGAGGCCGGCACCAATTCGCCCAGATAGGTCGCCTCGGAGAACTACCAGGACACTTCGTTTGGCCAGCGTCAGGGTCAAGAGACATGCTCCTCATTGATCCTGAAAGAATGTTTTTGTGTAGCTTCATCTCACTACCAGTGATCATGAGAAACGCAGCATTTCTCAATGGGATCAGAAGATTTGAGGCCATCCGTTCAGCATCCATAGGTTGAGCAGGGTGCACACGAGCATTTCCGAGGTCCGTGGCCTGCCAGTCGATCAGAAGAGCTTTCGTCCTTCTTTGGTCGACCAGAATGAGGAGAAGAATGACGTGGTCGGGGTCATTGTCAGGCGGATGTAAGAATTCCAGGTGCTGGATACGGCCAGTCACAGATTGAATAACGTGTGTGGACACTGGGTACCAGTCTGGATCATTCGACGCAAGCTCACTTCGGATGAAATGTGTGGGTTTTGCGGAGTAGATGATGACCTGCTTCTCGCGCGCTGCGACTGCCAGAGCTCGCGATGCTGGATCCACAGCGAGATGGACTCCCACGCTGTAGATTGGCTTGTCGAAAGAAGGGAGGGGACATGTCTGATGAGCGAACTCATAAGATCCAGCATGATTATGCTTCAGGTACAGGAAGACCATTTCCTCCGATTCAAGCGTGAGAACAACAAATTGTGGCGGCAGATTCGACCTTACAGCTCCAGATTCGCTAGCCTCCGGCTCCTGTTTGATGACTTCGTCTCCATTGCCGGGTGGATCGTGGTCAAGACTGAACGTCTTTGCGGCTAGGATGCGAGAGCCGAAGTCGTCTTTCGTGGCTATGTGTTCCAAGTGGCCGTTGTGCTTGACTTGCTTGACGTGGATGAAATCCTCTCCGACGAAGACGACGTCATTGAGATCCAGATGGCGGATGCGGGCATGGAGGATGAAGTTGATCACCGGCGTACGGACGACAGTCCTCGTCAGCACGCCAGGCCTTGACATGGGCGTGGTTGGGGGCTGGACAGAGCCCATCATGAAAACATGTTGTGCGAGTAAGATGTGGGGAGGGCCTGACGCGAGGTAGAAATAGATAGAGAGCAACCGAAATTATTGAAGCTGGCTTGGTGGATACTATACTCTTCCAGAGGCCGGTATGTCCAGAAATGTCGGTGTCGACGGGGCAAGGCTACGAGTTACACGAAAAGTGAGCCTTGCGTGTTGATGTCGCGCGGCGTCCTGGGACGGTGGGGTGAAGAAGAATTTGGGCGAAGAGAGACAGAGTTTTATTGGGCGTGTCCAAGGGTCAGGATAGTGTATACATGCAATGTGGACGCTGTGGTTGTGGAAGAGCCCTTGTAGTGGTGTTGTGCATCAGTCCGGAAGGAACGGAGCTTCGCGCTGGGCGGTCATGTCTGCATTTGTTTGTCTCCAAGCGTGTCTTGTGCTCTGCGAGCGCTGGTGGCAACGTTTATGTAGGCGCTTCATTGGGCCTCCTTCACGACACAACCTATACACTATGACGGATGTATGGCTGCAGGTCATGTGAGGTGTATAAATGCAGACAGACTGTGTGGATACAAAAGCCGATACGCTTTTACGCCTGCAGCCGACGCAATCGAACGTGTCGATTTTGTCGTTGTTGAGATTGCCAGCAAGCATGTCCCCTTGATCGCACGACACCACACGCCGGCCCGCACCTGCCGTCGTTCATCTCGACCTCACTACTGCCTGCCACCCTCCCGACGCGAGGGTAACACCTTGCTATTGGGGAGTCGAGCCGTTAGTACAGCCTGTGTAGCTGCTGAGAGGTGCAAGTGTGTATTCCTCATCCGTCCGGTGCGTCGGCTAGCTCTCCGCGAAACCTGCACGCCACCCTGCCGTGCATCCACCACGTCGTCTCGAGGTGCGTGTACATGCACATATCATCACCCTGCGTCTGTTCACGGCACATCTACGCCACCAGCAGCTAAGCGCCAGGATTTCTTCTGCCGTGTTCGTTTCTCCATGCTGCACGGCTGCCACTACTGGCTCAACAACAATGGACACAACAAGCGACGACAAGATAGAGGCAGAGAGCTCCACAATACAGCACATCGAGACACAAGTACCACCTCTGTCTGCATCCAGGAACAAGCCTCTGTCCGATGACGAAGAAGCCAAAGTGCAGGAGATCATCAACGCGACTGAAACACGCGACTGGCATGCATTAGGCCGCCTGGCAGCTTCACCGGGAGGATTCATCGACGATGAGGTACGCCGCATAGTCTGTACGTGCTAGCAAGCAGAGGTGTTGGTATTTGCCACCTATAGCAATGCTGACCGAACATCTGTAGGGCCGTTGGTGCTGGGCGTCGAGCCTAACCCGAACATCTCCGGTATAGACTGGAGAGAACTGCCAGAACATCGAGAGGAAGGCCAAGTCGAGCTGGACGTCAATCGCTCGTTCGTCTACTATCCAACAGGTAGGTGCATGTCATCTCGCTTGAGAAAGGAAAATCAATATTCTGTGGGCAGCTGTCACTGACGAATCCCATCAATGGCCAGACGAGTCCGACAAGCGGATAGACGCACGCAAGCAGGAACTGTCCAATGTCATCACCGAGACACTACGTCGCCATCCGCTGCTCTGCTATTTCCAGGGCTACCACGACATCGTGCAGGTCTTGCTCCTTGTCCTCGGCGCCGAAGCAGCACCCGCAGCCGCCGCGCGGCTGTCATTGTTGAGGATCCGTGATTTCATGCTGCCGACCATGACTGGAGCCTTGTCACACCTGCAGCTGTTGCCGGCTATTCTGAAAGCTGCAGACGCCGAGCTCTTCGCCCACCTGAGTGAAACGGCACCATTCTACTTTGCCCTGCCCGCCACATTGACGCTGTATGCTCACGAGATCCAAGAATATGGCGACATCGCCCGGCTATTCGACTACCTCCTGACCAATGAAGCCGTCGTCTCCATCTATCTATACGCAACCGTGAGTCGTAGCCCACTTCCAGGTCCCGCCCACGCGCCTCACAAAAAAACCAACGCGACTAACCCCGCCCAATCAAATCAGATCATCGTCTCCCGCAAACAAGAGCTCCTCTCCCTCGAAGCAGACGAGCACGACATGCTCCACTCCATCCTATCCAAGCTGCCCAAACCCCTCGACCTCGACGCCCTCATAACCAGCACCTCCTCGCTGCATGCCGCTCACCCCCCAAACCGCCTCAGCGGCTTCGCCTGGTGGCAAATCTCCTCCAACAGCGTGCTGAAAACCACGCGCGAGCCGCACGCTCTGGCCGCGCAGACGCTGCGCGACGGCGAGCGGTTCTTCGAGCGTCACGCCGCTGATATCAAGACGCAGGAGGTCAGGGCGAAGCAGCTCGAGCGCGCTCGCGTGCTGGCGAAGCGGTATCGACGGCCGGCGCTGGCGACTGGAACGGCGGTTCTGGCTGCTCTGCTTGCGTTGTATTTGCGCAAGGCGGGTGGCGTTGGGTCTGTCGAGTCTGTCGCGGGTTTGTACCGTGCGGGTCTTGTGCTGCAGGCGAGGACGGCTGCTTTCTTGCATGGTTTGCTACGGTAAATGTGATAACGATGGAGACGAAGCAAAGGAAATCGACAATTGTACCAAGATACAGTCCTGCAATTAAATTATAGCTAAGCTGAGATTTCTGATGATGATGTTGATGGTAATGTGAATGCTAGCCTTCACGCTGCCAGTGGCCGTACACAGCCGCCAGGGCGTAGCGTCAGGGCTGGGTATATGTGCTGCAAAAGATGACCAGAATAAGAACAAGAGAGAAGCGTAAAACTTTCGCTGCTCATGAACCCAGGCAGGGCTCGACGAGCATAATCGTGGCCTCGCAGTTGTTTCACTGCTTGGCTTCCGGCGTCTCGGTTTCCTGCGCCGCTTCGTGCGTCGAGTCATCTCCCCTGGTGAACTCCGCGAATCCTGCCTCTCCGTTCTCGTTATCATGGGCGTCGTCGTTCAGCTTCGCTTTCTTCGTGGCTCTTTCCTCGTTCTGCGTTTCTCCTGGGGTGTTGTCCGCGTCCACTTCGCCACTTCCTCTCTTGAGCCTCTCAACCTCACGCTTGAGGGCCTCGACTTCTTTTCTCGCTTCCTGCTCTGAGGCTTCCAACTCGCTAACTCGGCCCTTGAACAGGTCGTTGATCACTTCGAGCTCGCTGACGCGCGTTCGCAGAGCGTTGTTGTGCGCGGCTAGCGTGTCGAAGTTCTGAGGCGTGTCGAGGTGATGAGGTGTTGGAGATGCAAAGGAGTCGTTTGGCAGGGTGACTGTGTCAAAGATGTGCTGAGGCGCGATGTTGGGGTTCTGATGTTGAGACGGGGTGCCACTGCGGCTGAGCGAGGTGCCTGGCGAAACGACACGGTCCTGCGCTTGTGCGTGTGACAAGCCGCCTCCCATCTGTGCAGTATGTGGAAGGCCTTGGGGAGGATATCCCTGCGCTCCGACATGGGCATGAGCTACGTCGGGGTGCGCCGCTGGAAAGCCAGGCCCAGGCTGGGAGTGATTTTGAGGGCTGTCGGCGAGATTGCCATTGCGATCGTGCTTGCGCGGTGTCTGAGAGGTCTTGACGCGATTACGCGACTTGATCACATCGGTCTTGAGCGAGATCGGTCGTGGGCGGCCGTGGAGTTTAAGGAAGAGGCCGCAGGCGTTGCAGAGGACGGAGCCGGACTCGTCGCGGCGCCAGAGGGGTGTCGTCGAGGTTGTGCAATTTTGGCAGACGGGCTGGAGTGATCTCTAGTCAGCATGTGCCTCTTTGATTAGTGTTTCGCCTGGGCGATGGCTATCATCGACCGCATTCGGGGAGATATCGATAACACAATCGATATGGCGATAACGCGCGCGCGACACGGGGAGTGTGTCGCTCACGTGAAATGGATGGCGAACGGGACTGAACTCACTGGGCCGTTCTGCTGGCCGCCGGCGGTTGCGGCTGGCGCGTATTGTGGCTGGCTCATGGTGTCGGAGTGTTCGCTGTGGAAGAAATGGTGGTCAGTCGATTGTGCATCCCCAACGTGCAATTGCGACTCGCGCTTGCTGCCCATCGGAACTCGGCTTGTTCTCGGCAGTCCCATGGCGCCTTCCGCAGCACAATATCGCGAGAGAGCGCTGCCTGTATGCCACTCCACCAACTTCTCCATAGCTTGCGATCTTGGTATAGATCATATGCAGGATACTGTTTTTTGTGCTCCATGCCCTTGGACTCTCCCCAGAACCGCCGCCCCTCTCTTGCGCCGCTGCAGAAAGTATCGCTTATCTTATCCATCTCCGCGAGCACTCACCTAATGCTTTCCCTCTTCACTGGCGCAGCAGGTGCGCTGGCAGCAGCTAGAGATGCCAATGCCGCGAGTGCGGGTATATGCGCAGACCCGTACTTGTGCTGTTGTCCGGGGAGGTCGTTCGACGCCGATGATGCTGGTCGTGTGACAGATAAGGTGAATGGAGGATGCGAGGTCTGCTGTCGAGGCTGGAAGTGCGTCTGGTGGATGCGCTCCGATGATGGGTTCGCGACTTGAAGCATTGAGCAGTAGGGTACGGTGAAGGGCTGGTTCCAATGTCGAGTCCTGCTGCTGACAATGCGGTGGGTTAGATCGCCGTGGTGATCTTGAATTACGTTGCGGATTAAACGATAGCGCGGGAGCTTATCAAGAGATTAATGATAAAAGAAGATCGGATGAGATGCAAGTAGACAGTAGTATAGTGCAATGTCGTCGCTAGTCGATGGGCAAAGTGTTCGCTCGCTGGCGGCCGAATCGACTTTCTGGGAAGGACTACTAAACATCGATAAGGGGGAGCGATAACATTGATAAGGGTGACCTATCTTATCCCTTGCCGTCCGCTTATATTGGACCCACTGGAGTGCATCAGCGTTCGCAAGGAGACTGATGAGTATGGACGACAGTTTGAGGTGAAAACTCGGTTGATGAGGCTGAAAGTGTTCATCTCCTCTGATATCGTTGCTAGTATAGCATCTTGTCCTGATGGCAGAAGCTGGGAAGATAACAGATCGACAAGGATCCGTCCACGATTTAGCATTGCCAAAACAGTCCAGAATCTCGGATAGAATGCTGGCGCTTGAATTAATCGTGAATGTGTGAGAATGTGTGATTGTCGCTGGTGGGATTGATTGAGCTACTGAGAGCATTTCATTACATTCACTTGATATTCTGACAACTGTGACACGTTGTTCATAGGTCTGATATCGATCGTGGGTGGACAAGTAAGGTGGAAGTCAGATTCTGACATATTTTGAGACTACTTGGGACCGCCAACAAGGCTCCACCCGCCCTTCCCTTTCCGTAGAGCCTCACATCTGTAACCGATGCTAGCTCGACTCGGCGCCCCAGATCCAAATGATGGACAAGTAGACAAGAGTTAACATCAACAACGACGACAACAACAACGACCCAAAGCTTTGCCATCATTTGGAACATCCCCTCCTACCCGCTCAGCATTTGTATAACGCCGCCAATCGATGGTCAAGACCACATCCCACATCAACAATGCCTCGCCCTCCCACCTCCGGCTACGCTCGCATCGCCCAAGCCGAGGAGGAAGAGGAAGAAGAGCCCTACCACTCCGACGAAGATAATCCTTTCCACGACGCGGTCACAACTACGATCTCGCAGAATGGCTCCTACGCGCCCATACAGCCCAAGCGCCGCGAGCGCATGCACATACCCTCCGGACAATCATCGCCTAGCCATCACGGTCGACGGAAACGGGCCAACAGCGGCGTCGACATCAAAGCCATAAACGCGCGCCTGGAACGCTGGGCGGACGAGATCAAGGATCGCTTCAAGATACGACGAGTCAAGGGAAAGTCGGCGGACGATGAGCACCTCGAGATCCACCATTCCGTCTTCCAGGCCCCGGAGTGGATCCGTCCGTACACGAAAGAGCAATTGGACGCGGATCATTCGGATGTGAGCGAGAGGATCTCGAAGATAGAATTCGATGACATGGTGGAGAGCGTAAGAGTCGCGATCGAGCTGGGCAAACACCCAACGCTCATCGCGCAAGGCAGCAGTGGAAGCTACTTTGTCCGGAACACCAAAGGGAAAGTTCTGGGAGTCTTCAAACCGAAGGACGAAGAGCCGTACGCCAGCAAGAACCCCAAGTGGACAAAGTGGATACACAGGAACTTGTTCCCGTTCTTCTTCGGCCGCGCGTGTCTCATTCCCAATTTGTCCTACGTCTCCGAGGCGGCGGCGTACGTGCTGGATTGCCAACTACGGACGAACATCGTGCCATACACGGAGGTTGTCAGCTTATCCAGTAAAAGCTTCTTCTACGACTTCTGGGACAGGCGGGCATTCTACAGAAAGGGCAAGCCTCTGCCGGAAAAGCAAGGGTCGTTCCAGGTGTTCTTGAAGGGGTACAAAGGCGCGACGGAATTCTTCAAAGAGCACCCTTGGCCTGATCAGCACAACACCAATTTCAGAGATGCGCCCCGACGAAAGCGGAAGACACTCTGGGCAGAAGACTGCAGACCGAAGAGTCGGCCAGGCGACAGCGATGACGAGGAGGGTATGAGTAGTCGCGAACGAAGTCGGGCGAGGCATGAGTTCTGGTCGGAAGCGCTGCAGGAGAGCTTCCGAGAGCAATTGGAAAAGCTGGTGATTTTGGATTACATCATGAGGAACACGGACAGAGGCACAGATAATTGGATGATACGAATTGATTCCGAAAAGCAAACGGCAGAAATCGTGGCCAGGCCACCGAAGAGCGAGCGGCAACAGAACGGCCACCTGGACCCCAGCACAGCGGACGCGTACAATCGGAGACAGGAAAATATGACAGCGACACCATCTCCCAATGATGGAGAAAACGCTGTACCGAGACTAGGAGCAATCGACAACTCGCTCTCGTGGCCTTGGAAACACCCTGATGCCTGGCGAAGCTACCCATTTGGATGGCTATTCCTTCCCGTCAGCCTCATCGGCCGACCATTCACAGAAAAGACAAGACGCCACTTCTTACCACTCCTCACATCCAAAGAATGGTGGACTGACACGCAAGTCAAGCTCCGCAACTGCTTCGAGCTCGATGCCGATTTCAAAGAACGCATGTTCGCCCGCCAGATTGCCGTCATGAAAGGACAAGCCTGGAATGTCGTCGAAACGCTCAAGACGCCGGATCACGGGCCGCTCGAGCTCACTCGCCGAAATCGCGTCTGCGTTTGGGACGATTTGGTCGATATCCCAGTTGCTGTGCCCATGAGCAGACCTTCGGAGGAAATGCGCCAGCAAGCCAGAGACCTTCGATCCCGCTCGCACGGCGCAAAGGAAGCAAGAGCGGATCACGAGGAAATGGACATTAGCGCCGCATACGGCTCAGCGCCCGCCAAACCTCAGCCCGACCTTCTGGGCTTCGGTCCCGATCTCGAGGCCAACGAGAACCCCTTCAACTCCTCACGGCAGAACAGCTCAGACACGATCCCCCAGATCCGGCAGAGCGGTCCTGAACTGGGGTTGGCCCACAGCTTGGACGTTCCGGCATCAGCATCGCTCCTCGGTAACCAGCGACCTGTTGCGCTGCGCTCTAGCACCGTCAATCAGCCACGCATGTCGTACGACGTGCCCTCGACGCGACGGCCATGGCATCAAGGAGGGAAGAGGCGGTCGAGTTTCGCTGTGCGCAGGATTGCGCTGGGCGAGGATGACGACGAAGAAGACGGAGAAGGCGACTTGGGCTTTGGCGCTGCGAGGGATCAAGAGGGCAGCAGGCGGAAGGTGATTGTGGAGAGACTCGAGATGGTCAAGAGCAAGCCGCCGGTCTTCACGTGGTGTTGATGAGATGGTGGCAAATAAACATGGCGACAGTTGATGGGTGTTCATTGGCGTTTGGTTCTTTTTGCGTTCTTCGAAAAGCGGACATAGCGGTCTTCGAGCGAAGCGCGCATGTTGTAACTATATCATGGCTGAAGCATAGATACCAAGATTGATGGGTGGAACAGATGGCGTGTACGACAGTCTTTTGTTTCCCAAGAGATGTATTCTCTCACCAAACGTTTATACATGGATGAAAAACTTTGACACTTGTCTTACAACTTTCCGCGTACATGTATGCCTCTCTTTGTTGCGTCCAGAAGGGTGGTGCCACGGGGTTAGGGTTATTAGGGTTTCAGCCGCCGCTAGCACCAGCCCCATGAGTGAGCACGTCTTCCACTTCACTTCCATCCGCCTTCCATACTTCACTCTTTGCTTGCTTTTCCGTCTCTATCTTTCTCTTCTTGAAAACTAGTCGCTCAATTCTCGCGGCCTCGAGTGACTTGAAATTCACAGCAAACAAGGCCGCGTCACGCGTGAAACCCAGGATTCTGACATCGCCACCCGCTAAATTCGCGACATGATAAAGACATAGACGCCGGTCCTTCTAGATTCTGGGCGGGAAGTGGAAGAGAACAGGACTCGAGCCGAGTCGATCCGAGTCGCGAAGATGAATCCAGCGCAACTGCTGAACCCAAAGGCGTTTGCAAAGGAGAAGGCGAAAGCCGCAAAGAGAACGCCGAATTATGGTATGTGCTTCATTCTCACCTTTGAGATTCACTTCACTCGTTCACGTTCTTTTCACTTTTTTTGAATCTTGTGAAATTTGGTCGACTTTGAGCTCGTGAAAGTGTAAACTCTGGAGAGTACTGGAGCTGGATGCATGTGAATGCGCATAGATAAGGACCGCGCACCCTCGTTGCTTTTGGCTCCGACCGCCATACCATCCACCTACCTTCTACCTACCACCCTATCAACCACCAACCACCGACCACCAGCCACCAATCAACACCCTCCTTCCTAGCTACCCACCTGCCACATTTGTTCACAATACCGACAACGCCCAACGCCCAACACACAACATCAAAGCGCAAACTTCCCGACGCTTGGTGCTTCTACAGCTACACCTGTAACAAGCATCGCACCGTCCACGCATCTGCACTCACGGTTCCTGCGACGTGCAAGGCCTCGAACACTTTGAATGTCGCCCACTTGAACCCCGCGACGCTCGACTAACATAATCATCCCCCACCATTCTCTTGCGCCGTTGCTGGACATGGCGTACATCAATTTCAATGACCCAGCACCACCCCGCCATTCTGATAATAGTCCGTACAACACCGAGAACTGGCTAATGCAGCATTCAGGGCCGAAGCAGTCCCGCAAGGTTCAAGCCGATGACATTGCCCCCACTGGATCCCTCGCCACTCCACCGAGCTTCGCCACCCATAACAGCAACGGGTACGCCGGTAGTGTTCAAGTCAACGGAAACGGTAGCCTGGCTGTTCCGACCTTGCCGAGCGGTAACGAGACCCAGAATGGCATGAGCCATTTCCTACCGAGCTTGAACAACACAGTCGAAAGAGAGGCAGTCTCCCAGCGTAAGCACAGGCTTGCCGACGACGCACCAACAGATGATCCGGAGGTGAAAAAGCCGAAGACCGCCCATGTCGGAGCTGGAGGAAGCGGCATCATTGGTGAGAACATTCGAGAGTACAACAAGAAGCAAGCGGCGAATGGCGCCTCATCGGCCATTGATCTCACTGGCGACGATGACGATGACCTTGTCATTACTGGCGAGAGCATCAAGCCGAAGCGCGATCCTGCATCAGAGGAGGTTTGCATTGGAACCCTTGAATGCCAGGCCAATATCCACCGCATTCCGGCGGCCAGTGAAAAGTATCTTGGGAAGGAACACTGGCCATGGACCAAAATTACACTGAAGCGGGTCTCGAATTCGAGGGATTCCATCATCGAGTTGGTCGACAAGAACGGTACTACATTTGGCAAACTTGCTGTAGTCCAGGCAGCCGCCTTGGCCCAGCTGATGGGCGGCTCACACATGAGCGGCTTTAGGGTCAAGGCATATCTGCCTGTGCGGAAGAGGGAGCCTGACGAATACGCTGGAGCCGCAGTCTCTCGGAGTATCAGAGTCGATGCGGTCTTGTACTGCAAACTCAGGGCCGCCACTTCCATGGGAAGGTACCTCTCCCAGAAGCAACTCTGGCTGTCGACTCCACAACGTGTCGACAATGGGAGAGAAGGCGCGACAAAAGTCTTCAATCCTCAGGTACCTACTCCATACCAGAATCAGCAGATTGGGTCCACTTCCTCCAAGCCTGCCTATAGCTCTGCAGGCGGGTACGTGACACGTACGACAGAACAGATCACCAGAGATGTGACTACTATGTTCGACAACCTGGTTACCAACGAGCAGCTGCCGGAGAAGGAAGTTAACGAAGAGATCATCTCAACCCCACTACTGGCTCATCAGAAGCAGGGACTGCACTTCCTGACAGACCATGAGACTCATGACGAAACCATGAACGAGAAGGACGATTCGAAATTCTCTCTCTGGAAGACCACCACCAAGGCGAACGGACAGGAGGTTTGGTTCAACGTCATCACTGGGCATGAGTCGCGCCAAAAGCCGGAGCCCGTCTACGGTGGCATTTTGGCAGACATGATGGGTCTCGGCAAGACGCTGAGCATACTCTCTCTCGTTGCGGCAAATGTCCGCGAGGCTCACAATTTCAAGATCAAACAGCTGCCAAAAGACCTCCAGCAACATGGACTTGTCCGCAACGCAAAGGGAACTCTCATCATCTGCCCGACTTCCGTGCTTTCCAACTGGACTGAGCAAATGGGCACACATGTTATTCCTGGCAAGCTCTCCTGCTACGTCTACCACGGCGCGGGTCGCATCACTGATGTTGAGCAGTTGGCGAAGTTCGATATTGTCTTCACCACTTATGGCACCGTCGCTGCGGAGTTCTCTGACTCGCTGAAGAAGAGACGGGCGCTCGCTTCGCTGAACTGGTTCCGCATCGTCCTTGACGAGGCCCACACCATTCGTAACTCCAGCACTCGCAGCGCAAAGGGTACATGTGCACTCTCCGCTCAACGCCGCTGGGCTGTCACTGGTACGCCGGTACAGAACCGTCTTGAGGATCTTGGGGCCCTGATCCGCTTCTTGCGTATCAAACCTTTCGATGAGTCCAGCGCCTGGGCCCAGTACATCATTGCACCCTTCAAAAACGCCGATGACACTGTTCTGCCTCAGCTGCGCCTGCTGGTAGACAGCATCACACTGCGTCGTGGTAAGGAGAATATTGGGTTGAAGGGCCGCAATGAGGCTCACGTGAAGCTTGACTTCACGCCCGAGGAGAGGCAGCTGTATGGCCGCTTCGCCAGCCAGTCCAACATGCAGCTGAAGGGCATGATGCGCGAGTCAACTACCCTGCGTGGAAAGTCTTATGCGCACGTCTTGAAGTCGCTGTTGCGTCTCCGCATGATTTGCGATCACGGCCGTGAGATGCTGAATGAAGAGGACCTCAAGGATTTGGAAGGCATGGACGAGAGCAATGCCATCGATCTCGGTGATGAGCCAGACATTGAGGCCAAGTCGGACAAGTCGTTCATCTCTTCTCGTCAGGCATATGAGCTGCTCAAGATGCAGTCCGACAACGACATGGACTTCTGCAGCAAGTGCAATCGTAGCATTGTTGGCAAGAAAGCTGTGCAGAACGACGAGAGCGACCCCGACTCATCTTCTGATGAAGATGAAGACAGCGATCTCATCGGCTTCCTTACTCCGTGCTACCACCTGTACTGTCCTGACTGTAAGGATGAACTTGTGGAAGCCACTGTCCCTCCAGAGCTTCGCGTTGATGGCTATCACGACTGCGGAGTCTGTGGTGGCTATGTCAAATTCGACTTCTTTGCTTTGTCGCGGAACGAGATGCAGAGCTACAACGAAGACCACGCCCCGGGAGCCAAGAAAGTTCGCCGTACCATGTGGAATCCTGAGAACTACACCGGCCCACACACCAAGGTTCGTGCTCTGCTCGAGGAGCTTGAGAAATCTCGCCAGGAGACTGCTGCGCTCGAGGACGGCGAGCCACCCATCCGCAGCGTTGTCTTCACCGAATGGACCTCCTACCTTGACCTTCTCGAGTTTGCTCTTGGCAAGGCTGGCCACAAGTACGTTCGCCTCGATGGCAGCATGAACGTCAAGGCTCGCAGCCATGCCATCCACGAGTTCAAGACTGATCCCAGCATCACTGTCTTGCTTGTCTCTATTCGCGCTGGTGGCCAAGGTCTCAACTTCACTGCCGCTAACAAGGTCTACATGATGGAGCCGCAGTACAACCCCGGTGTGGAACAGCAGGCTATCGACCGTGTGCACCGCCTCGGGCAGGAGCGTTCTGTAGAGATCGTCCACTTCATCATGAAGGATAGCGTTGAAGAGGCGCTGTTGAAGCTGCAAGTCAAGAAGCAGAAGCTGGCGACGCTCAGCATGGACAAGAAGAAGACGAAGAGCGAGGAGGGGAAGAAGCGTATTGAGGAGTTGCGTGAGCTTTTCAAGTGAGAGGAAGTGAGAGGATGCAGTACTCTTGGTTGGGTCTCAGGCTAGTATTACCTGGCAGAATTGTCTTTCTTTTGCGATACCCGACGTCCTGGTAGTGGCGTTACGACTAGCTGTGGGAGATGCATTGGCAATAGCTCCTCCGCAAGATAGTACGTTGAATGAAGCGTCCAGAGAGCAGGCGTATTATCACGGTAGTTGACAACAAAATCCAAGATCAAACATCCAAATTGTGTCTGTTCTCGTTTGTAGTAAATTGATCAACAGGTCAGCCCTCAAACCGATTGCTGATTATGCGATCAAACGTGACTTATCGCAGCATGCCTGAATACCGTTTGTAATAAATAGCAATTGCTCATCTTCTTCGACAATGCCTTCTTAGACAATGTAACGATAAATGATGGCCTCAGGCAAGAAGAGATGAAAGCTCCCACAACTCCACGTTGCCCTTGATTATGCCCCACGTCGAACAATTACATGCGCTCCCCAATCGCCCAACGCACCATACTGACCGTGCTACACGGCAACATCACTCACACGCACAATATGGACATCACAGCCTTCGTTACAGGCAAGCGTGAAACGCTCCTTATTGCCGACCACGCCACCTACCGCGCCCAGCTCTCCCGCCAAATCCACGCAACACGCAAACGCCTTGGTCGCACGACACCCAAGCGCGAGAAATTCGCTCGCAAGCCCCTGACAGCCGCAGACGTCAAGAGCGATGTCGCCTTCGTCCACCTGCAGATCCTGATCGCCGAGCGCGCGTGGGCGCATGCCCTGCACATTAAGAGCTCGCACGCCGAGGACGAGAAGGGCATCACCGGAAGCGCGAGGGCCCAGATTTGCTCCAAGCTATGGAAGGCGGCGAAGACTGCGGCGGAGCTGGTCGAGGTGCTGAGAGAGGCGGGCAGTGAGAGGGACTTGCTCGAGGCGAGGACTTACACTGCGATGCTTGCTGGTGCGGAGGAGTTTGAGAAGCAGGCCGAGGGCGTGCAGAAAGAGGGTGGAGACGACAGGTGGAACAAGTGCTTGAAGAGGTGGAGCGAGGCGCGAGTTGGCTATGCTGCGCTGTGGGAGAAGGAGAAGGCTGAGGTGTTCCGGGAATTTTTGGCGAATACAGTGGATCCTACGATCCGATATGCTGCATACCAGGCGCGGCTGAGCAGGACGATTGCGATCGATGTTGTTGCGAGGCGGTATTTCCCCAAGGATGACGCAGAAGCCGTGAGGCTCGTGGAGGCGATCGACTCATTCGCACTGAAGGAGAAGCCAAAGGCCGAGTCCGATGAAGAGAAGAAGAGCGACGTTCTGGAGGTGCCTGATTTCGTGACTTGGAGAGGAAGAAGGGCCAACATTGTCGATGCATCGATTGGGCAGGCTTTGGCTTCTGTCACTGCTGCCGAGGCGAAGTTGAAGGCATACCTGACCGAACACCCCTCCGCCTCTGCAAGCCAGAAAGCGGCCGCATACGACGACATCCTGATCGCCTCACAAGATGCAGCAGACGCATCGAAACGAGCCACCGATGAGCTGGAGAAAGAGAGAGTCGATGAGGGCGATGCGAGGATGCAAGACCTCCGTGTGACCAGCCTTGCTGTGAACTACGACCTCGTATCATGGAGAGTTGGTCGCAACAGGATACTCATTGGTGACAACGATGGTTTGACTTTCGAAGCACAGAAGCAGAAGAAGTCGCAGCGCACACGTAAGGATGGAACGGAGGTTCCTGAGAAGGACGAAGGCAGAGGCCGAAAATTGGCTCGTCTACGGGAACGTGTGGTGCTTTACGATGCAACGATCCAGAGCGTTGAGTCCATCAAAGACCTGCGTGGTGCCATGAGAGACGAGACCTTCGTGCGCGAACTGGACGGCAAGTCTGCATACTTCCGCGCCCTGAAGTGTGTCAACATCTCGTACTCACACGCCCTCCTCGACAACCACCTCAACGCTCTCGCTCTCCTCAAGCGTGCCCAGGATCTCATCACAGCTCACCCACCGCCTGAGTCCACAGCCTCAACCTCCAACCCTCCAACCCTCGACATTCCTTCTTCCGAGTCGTCAAACCTCAAAACTCACATCAACAACCTCCTCTCCCGCACCCACGCCCTCGTCGAGATGCACAAGCTCTCCTCCAACTCGGCGATCGCAGCGCAAAAGAACATGACTTCTGCCGCGCCCGTTGTACAGAACTTGAACGCCTACCCTACACCAGGCTTGCAAGTCGATCTCAACAACCTCGTGTCGTACCCGCCCAAGATCCAGCCTGTGCCAGTCAAGCCACTATTCTTGGATGTCGCGTGGAATTACATCGACTACCCCGGTCGGGGTGCTCCCGCCGTTTCAGCGCCGGTGGCGTCTGCTCCTGAGGTGAATGGTGGTGCCATGGATGTCGACGAGCCTGCGCCTGCGCCTGTGCAAGAAAAGAAGAAGGGCTGGTTCGGATTTGGTAGGTAGATGTTTATACGTTAATATAGAAGATTACAACACGCATACGTTTACCCAGCATTGGGAGGCTTGCATTGTTTCGGCATGCATTAGCTACTGTCGTACGACCGCTGCGATGAGCTATGTCGGGGCTCGAGTCACTCAGGTAGAAACAGGTCAGTATGTAAGCACGACGATCGATGAAGAATATACCCAGGATGAGGAACAAGCAATGGCACAGTATTCGAAGTCACACCGCTCCTGTGCTTGGTTAAGCTTTTATCCCAATCCTTGATGGCGACAAGCTTTGCAGTAGCGCCATGCATGTTGTATTGCTTCTCTACTCCATACGTCACGCCCGAGCGGTATCTGTGGAGTGCTATCAGTTCTAGACCACATGTACTCGACTGCCGTCACTGCTGTCATGTCCTCGATTGATCGCAAGGTTGCGCCCGCTTGTTGAGAAAAAGACAGGGTCGACGCTTTCATATCGAATACACGATCGCTAATAGCCATGCATTCAAACATCAGCAACAGGGCAGGCAAGGCAAGACAATGTCCCCGCGTGACGCCATTTACAAGATTCAGCCTGCTATGCTAGACTAACGCAGGACTATCAGTTATTCGCTTTCCTTGTCTGAAGATCGACAATGTGCCGTTGCTTTCGTCCAACCATGGCAGACGGACTACCTGCGTGCTGCGTGATATGCCTGTCGTCTGCAGCGGTAGTACGCGTGGAAGGCACATACATCACTATCAAACGACATGACGTGTTCCGATTGTCTGCCTTGAAGCACTTCGCGCCAGCTCACCAGCAGGTTTTGGTTTGCTAAGCGTACTGTTTTTTGCTGCTATTTAGCACTCTGGGATCCTTGACTTTCCGTCTTCTCCAGACTAAAACTCTCAAACATCAACATGGCTAGCAGTGTTGGCAAACTCTCCAGAGGTTCTCTCTCTTACAACAAGAACTACAAGCCGAACGGCCTGAAGGCCTACGCTCGTGCGGCTCTCAAATGTCCGTACATGTAGCTTTCCTGTTTCTGCGACGAGGCTCTCGTTACTGACCTGACTGCACAGACAACATCAGTCCCACGATTGATGGACCGCTATGTGCTGTCAAAAAAGTCCAACAAGCTGGGAAATTCGGGAGCGTTGGTGGCAAGGCCCGGGTTCACGGTCATGTGCTCGCCGTGAAGGATGGCAGCGGCCAGACAGGCAACGTGCCGGTATCTCCACTCACACTCCTATCAGAGACGCAACGCTGACATTTGTTAGGCTCAAGACGTTGAACAGAACGCGCTTTACCTCGCCACTGTCTCCATCGGCACGCCAGCTCAGAAGCTGACTCTCGACTTTGACACCGGCTCTGCGGATCTTTGGGTCTGGAGCACCGAGTTGCCATCTTCGATCACATCCTCTTCATCAGGCAAAGGTCACGCTGTCTTCGATCCTTCCAAAAGCTCTACGTTCAAGAACACCGAAGGCAGCACCTGGCAGATCTCTTATGGAGACGGAAGCGGAGCCAGCGGTACCGTTGGAACAGACACCCTTGTCCTGGGCGGCATCAGCGTCGAGAACCAATCTATAGAGCTTGCAAACAAGCTCAGCACACAATTCGTTCAGAGCGAAGGAGATGGCTTGCTTGGTCTTGCCTTCGGATCCATCAACACCGTCCAGCCGACGCCGGTAGCCACACCTGTGGAGAATATGTCCGCCCAGCAGGACATTCCCAAGGACGCCGAGCTGTTCACAGCCTACCTCGCAAACGAATCAGGACACAGCTTCTATACCTTCGGCTACATTGATCAGGACGCTCTCGCCGGTCAAACGCCATCCTACACTCCTGTCGACAACTCGCAAGGTTTCTGGATGTTCGACTCTACGAGCGCCTCCATCAACGGCAAAGCCGTCAAGCGGTCCGGCAACACCGCGATCGCCGACACAGGCACGACCCTAGCCCTCATCGACGACTCCACGCTCGAGCAAATCTACGCCGCCATCCCCGGCGCCAAGAAGAGCACGCAGCAACAAGGCTGGGTGTTCCCCAAGGATACGCCGACGGAGTCTCTGCCTACTGTCTCCTTCGCTGTCGGCGACAAGCTCTTCGAGGTGCAGAAGGAAGATCTCGCATTCCAGGATCTTGGCGACGGGACCGTCTACGGCGGCATCCAGTCCAGGGGCGATCAGCAGGACTTTGATATTTTGGGCGATGTCTTCTTGCGTGGCATCTATGCTATTTTTGATCAGGGCAATACACGCTTTGGTGCTGTTCAGCGGTCGGCGAGTACTGATGGAGCTGGAGGCGCTGACCAGGGCGCGAAGTATGGGAGGGATGGTCTTTAAGGCTGTGGATACGTTTGCCGCTAATGACGAATATGAAATAAATTGTTCTGTTGATGTACCCTTAGTCTCAGGTGGTCTTTAGTGGCTGCTCAAGCCTCCTTATGCTACCTTCCCGGCAATCCTGGGATGGTCTACACGTTGCAGCATGGAATGGCACTGTGTCATCTTGAACGGAACTATTTGTCGTTGTCAATCAGTCGTCTATCACCACCACCTTCTCGTATGCATTCAACCCTCACAGTCGTGCGGAACGGGAGACTTCATTACCACGTCACGCGACATTCTTCTCCAGCCACTGCTGCCAATCATCTTTGGAAAAGCTGCTGGAGATCCCGCCTTCCACGATACCCTTCGAGGAAGTCAGCATGCGCCCATTACAGTACGGCACAGAGATATAACTCACATTGAAAAGAACGGTAGGCGTCACGTGAACGCCGGTCAAGCGGTTGGCCTTGGTCAGAAGCTTGATGTCGTTTGTGACTTGGTTCCCGCTGTTCAGGCTTCCGTCTGCACCCGGCTTGTCCGAGATTTCGAGAAGGCTGTAGATTTTCTTCTCATCGATGCCGACGCTACCAGCCAGCTTTGAAAGTCTGGAGTAGGTGTTGTTTCGTGTCTCGTTCACTACGTTGACGTCGAAATACTCGGCCTGCTTGTCGAATAGGGCCTGGAGGTGCAATTACGGTTAGTAAAGGGCTCGGGGCATACTTGGTGATGCTTGCAAATATGGTGGGTGTGCGGGGGTTTGCTTCTGGGCTATAGGGTGGCGTGTCGTGTTCTAGGGCGAGAAAAGAAGTCAACAGGGTCGCCATACCTTGCTGAACTCCCAGAACTTGTCCGGGTTGGTCTGCAGTACTGCAACACCACCTTCATGTACCAAGGTTGACGAGGGGTGCCACGGCTGGATCTGTTGCCTGAAGATGATTTGAACGTTGTCTGCGTACTTCGACTTGACTAGCGGGATGACTGAGTCGTAGACAGTGTCGAACATCTTCTTGGAGAACTGCAATGGTGATCAGCAGTGTCACTAGGATTGAAGATACCAGGCAACATACTGGGCAGACATAGTCGAGGTCTAATAACTTCATTAGCTTATGTCATATGACACTTGAGGGTCACAATCTTACAAAGCTCGAGAGTGTGTAGTGTCTTCGCGTTTGTAGCGGCAACGAATCTCTGACCAGCGAAACGAGGGTTGAGCGCCATGGTTATGCGTAGGAGTGAGTGGTAAGCAAGATGGAAGTGGGAGCACCTGATTAATATATGGACAATCTTGTGCTATTCGCAATATGCGAGGTAGATGTGGTGCTCGAGGCCACGCCGACGCATGAGGCCAGGCATCTACGTCATCGTTTTCGCATTCGATTTGACATGACCTCGGAACTTTAGAGCTTCAACTCAAACGCGTCCAACCAGACGCGTCCAACAATTCGCCATCGTATAGCACTACGAGCATGATATAATCGGCTTTCTTCATCTGCAGGCATTATCGTCGCATCGACTGTCAACACCCGATTATGCAGTGATGCTGCACCTGCCAGCAAGATGAGCATCAAGGCGTTGCCTCAAACCGCTGTACGCGCGATAGGCGCGGCACAAGTTCTCACCGACTCCTCAGCGGTTATCAAGGAGCTAGTCGACAATGCCCTGGATGCGAGAGCAACTTCCATCGCTGTTGAAATACACGTCAATACAATCGACTCAATCCAGGTGCGCGACAATGGACATGGCATTCCTCCACAAGACCGCCCGCTGGTGGCGAGACGCTACTGTACAAGCAAGTTCACTGACGCGGACGACCTGGCATACATTGGCGGCTCGTCACTGGGCTTTCGAGGAGAGGCTCTTGCCAGTGCAGCCGAAATGAGTGGCGGGATGACAGTGACCACGAGGGTGGAAGGCGAGCAGGTGGCGACGGCCCTCAAAATCGATCAGCAAGGCGAGGTCATCGCTCAGGAGCGCACTTCAACGGCTGTTGGGACTACAGTAAAGATCACAGACTTCATCAAATCAAACCCAGTGCGCAGACAGGTCGCGCTCAAACATACAGACCAATCCCTTAAGCGCATCAAACACATTTTGCAGTCCTTTGCATTTGCACGGCCACATGTGCGCTTCTCTTTGAAGGTGTTGAAGGCGAAGAACGACAAAGGAAATTGGATGTATGCTCCCAAAGTAGGAGGCAATGCAGAGGATGCGGCGTTCAAGATCGTGGGAGCTGCCTGCGCTTCACAATGTACCTGGTCTGTGATTGAAGAGCACGGCTTTACGTTGCAGGCTTTCTTACCCAAGCCAGACGCTGCCGCAGACAAGGTCAGCAATGTCGGAGCATTTGTGTCGGTGGACCGCCGTCCCATGGCTGCCAATCGCGGCCTCTCGAAGCAAGTCGTCAAAATCTTCCGTGAGGCATTGAAGAGATCGGATTCGCGATTTGAAAGCATCAAGGAACCCTTCTTATTCCTGGATATTACATGTCCAGAGCAGTCATACGACCCAAATGTCGAACCTGCAAAGGACGATGTGCTTTTCGAAGATCCGAACAAGGTTTTGACGGCAGCTAGGAAACTATTCGCGTCACTTTATCCAAGTCAGGAAGAAATTCGACCAAACAATGCTATGCCGCAGATCTCTCTCGCTGCGCCGCAAGCAGGGAATAGTGCCTTTGTCGATGTCGAAGACGATTTCGTAACATCTGTGGAACAAGTACAGCCTGTTGGTCCATCTCGAAGCCTTGATAATCGTGCCACCGTTTCTGAATTGCCTTCGACCCCAAGCGCGAAAGACAATTCAATCCTTAGTGACTTGTCTGCTACTGCGAAGACACGAGCGTTCAGAACCAATATGTATGGCTGTGATGAAGAGGATCTTGAGGCGATGGACGTTCGACCATCAACTGGGCGCACCGAAGCCGACTTCGAGGAGCTGCGACATGCTCAAAAGGATGTCAATGTCTCAAACCCATGGGTCATGGCGAAGCTGAATGCGTCCAACAAACAAGTCGAGACTGCACACTCTGGGAAAGCCAGTTCTGCGTCACAACAGAGAGGGAGTCAACATCAAAGTACAATCTCCACGGCCTTCAACCTCGATGCTCTGGCTCCACCTACGCCACGCCCGTCTTCTCCAACGAGCCCTGCAATGCCATTCCACCCATCCGACCATGTATCTGACTTGCGACTAGCGCACGACGGTAGAGTCATCAGGTCCTCGTCGCCGTCCCGGGATCAATCCAACATCACTACCATACAAGCAAATATCGGAGTTGGCGCGCTGGAAACACCGACCCCGTCTCAGCAACGCCCAGTGCCGGCGTACAACTACAACGTGACGCCTCAAACCAGTGGACCGCAGGGTACACCTCTGAGCGCCATCCCTCAGGCCAGACCAAGAGGCAGAGACATGGCCCAGAGCAAGACACAAGTCAACAAGCCCTTTGTGTCGCCTCTGTCTGACAGTGGATCAGCTAGAGAAAAAGTCTGGTTCGATCACCTGGAAGGAATCGAAGAACGAGGTCGTCCACGCCCAAGACGCAGACAAAACGAAGCATCGTCTGCAGGCTTGGTTCAACAGGGCGAGATGGATGGATTGAGCCGGCCATTGACCCCTCCGCGCCGGAATCGAGACATACGAGACTTTGTCGCTTCTGTTGATCTGACTGGGGACGAAATCAGCCCTGCAGTGCCTGCAGTGTTGGCCGGCAATTCATCTCATGCACGCCGCTCGATTCAAAGAGGCGAGTCATCCGCCGACCAAGACGAGAACACACGGAACAACTACGGTGCCCTCAGTGGTCGCGGCTTCGTCCCTGCCAGTGAGCTCGCAGCCCTCGAGGCTCACCTGGGACCAGCTTCCAAGCAAATGGCACCTCCTCCCAAACGGCGCAAGACAGGCCAGGGTGTGTTGCGTCAGATCAGCGGCAACGCTCCTCCAGCGGTGGAAGAGGCCGAAGCCGACCAAGAACATCGCCCCGAGACTGCATCTCGCCGTCGAAGCTCGACGAAGCTCCCACGCACCAAATCCTCCCGCCTGCCTCTTGAGCGCACACCCGCGGGCAAAGCCACGCACAATCTCCTCGTGAAGCTGCACATCACATCTTCCGACCTGGCGCAAGCAGGCCGACACATGCACGCGAGCCACTCGCTCCTGGGCTGGAACGAGCCGGCCATCGACGCTTGCGACGTCTTCGCCGAGGAAAGGAGCAGTGACGAAGTCCAAGCGATCGCGGACAAGTTGCACGAACTGCTCATCAACAAAGTTTCAGATGGCGAGATGGTGCAGGATCTGGGCCGGTTGGTGGACGCTGCTCTCACGGCGCATGCAGAGAGGTTCACTGCGGAGGATGATGGAGGAGGAGACCTGACATCGTCGCAGGAGATGCTTGATGTGCCTCAGTCGGCACGCTGATACGGTGGCTCTATTCAGCTTTTATCTTAGTTTATTTTTTTCCTGCTGTGATATGCTCGCTTAGCGTAGGCGCTGGGGGAAGTTTTCCATCAAGTTTATTTGCTTGGGAGGGTTCCGAGATCTCCGATTAGCTTCTTTCTTTCGCAAACTTACGATGTATGATCAACGCTACCAAAGGTATCTCACGTTTCTCTGTCCTCTTCGCTGGGAGAATAACAAGCATGTGGGAGAAGATAGCCCTGGGAACTTTCCGAACCTCACTCTCAAGAATCAAAGGCGGACAAACTTTACTCAGCTTGATGAACTTCTCCTTCCATTTCCTGTTGAACTCGAGCTTTGCCCCCGCGCGCGGACCGACGACTCTGCGCCGTCAGTATAGGTATCAAAAAAAATAAATAATCACCCGCCCAAAACAAAAAAGAGAAGAACAGGAAAAGAATGGACGATGGAAAGCCCGAAGCTCCCTGCTATACACGCGCCATCCCTCATCCCTCGATGCTGACGCCGACAGCCTGCCCTCCATCCACCCTTCTTAGGAAATCGCGCACTCGCACGACGTCGCCCTCGCCCTCGACGCCAGCTGAGCTCTCGCTCTCGATGGCAGCCAGGAGGTTGGGTAGTGCTTCTTCCACCTTGTCCTCGTCCACGCCGGTGCATAAGCTGACGACACGCCGATACTGGTCTTCGAGCTCATTGCTCCGCCCTCGGAGCTCGTTCGCGTGGTCTCTTAGTTGTTGGTTGTTCGTGCTGTATGCGTGCAATCGCGTCCGAAGTTCCGACGGGACTGGCAGGGCAGATGTGAAAAGGGAGCGTTGTTCGGGGGTGACATCGTCGTCGGAAACGGGTATGCTCGGGAGGATGGCAGCGAGATCTTCGGGTACAAGAGCACTGTCGGCAACGCCGAGCTCGAGAGCGCCACTTTGGGATTCTTCGTGAGCTGCGGGCGACATGGCAGCGCGCTTTTCTTGCAAGATGCGTCGAAGGTTTGCGAGTTTGGCTTGCTTTTCTGCTCTGGATTTGATGCGCGCCTGCGCCTCCTGGAAGCGTTCCAGCTCGGCTTTCTGCAGTGCACTGAAGTCGCGTATTTGCTCGTTCAGGCGGTCGATTTGTTCTGTGCGCTGGCGGAGCAGATCTTTATGCGAGGTGAGGTTCTGAGTGAGCATAGAAGTCAAGGCTAAGATAGACCAGTCAGTAATTTCATCGATGAATGAACGGTGGATAGATACCCACAAGATATGACCTCTTGGCTCAGGTCTTCTGCCTGGCTTGACGATGCTTGAGTTTCTTCTACCTCTGCTTCGGGCTGGGAAGCAGGGACTTGTTGAGTACTCTGTTGCGATGCAATACCATTGGCTAGAAGACCTTCGCCTGATTCTGTGCCGACGCCAAAGTCCTTTGCACTGACGCCTTTGTTGTTCGCGAGACCAGGGTCTGCATGAATCTCGAGCAATTGCTGTATGATGCTTCGGTTTCCAATGCGAGCCACCAGGTTCAGGGCGGTGTTACCAGCCTTGTCCTTGGCATTGACGATGTGGGAAAGGAATCGCACCAAGCTGACTGCACCCTTCGAGCCGTTGAGGGTCGGTGCGTCATTCGATTCCTGGCTGAGATCTTCGCCGCTTGCTTGTTGTGATGTTAAGCTAGCAACAGCTGCGGCAGTTGATGTTGCGGAAGCGTTGTTGGAAGAGCCTGGCTGTGTTCCCACTCGGACCAGGAATTCCAGCAGAGCCTCGAGATAGTACTTGCTGCTTGGAGCCCTGCCTTTGATGCCAGACGACACCGCGATGTGGTGTAGGACGGTACGGCCTTGAATATCCCGCACCTCGATCAGTGGACTCAGAAACTCAAGCAGTTCCGGGAAGCATGAATGTTCCCAGCAGTTGTTAACAATAACCGCAGAAATGAGAGGGCTCTGACCAGCGGCGTTTCCACGCCAAATGTTCGCACCTTTCCACAAAAGGAGTTTTAGTAGAGACACCTTGGCCAAGGTAGCAGCCCAGTGGAGCGCACTGTTAGATGAGTGATCCAGGGGCATGTTGAAGTCTTCGCCTGACAATTGTAGAATGGCAGGATGTGTGCTATAGTCCGTCCGGCTGGATTCCGCGAAAAGATCCAGAATCAGGTTGAGCTTCTCGCTTTGTTCGTCGGTATTTGGTGGTGGCAAAGGAGGGAGAGCTGTGTCGCTTCCAGCATTGGCAAACTCTTGTGACAGTGCATTCTCGTACAGGAAACTCTCACTAGGCTCAGTTGGTGTAGCAGATCGCATGGAAATGTCGTGAGGTAAGCTTGGAGGACCCATTCCTTCATTGCTGTTCATGCGCTTCCGCTTTCTAGGTGGCTCGTTGCTTCCGTTCGGCTGCGTGCCATATCCAGAATCGAATCTGCTCTCGGTGTCGAAGCTGTTCTGTGAAGCCATGCTTTGTTGGCTGCCTCCGGGGAAGATTTCGTGTTGTGAATGGTGCCTAGAAGGTTGTCTCTGAACGTTGCCCGACCGTGGCGCTGGCGAGTTCAGCCTTGCAGCTTTGTTCATTGCTGCGAGTGCGACAGAAGTGGATGGCGATATGTTGGAGAAGAAGGTGCCGTTCGTTGATGGTCCACGGCTTGGTCCGCTGTCCAGGTGGTTGTAGAAGCGCTTCCTATTCGCAGCCATGGCCTGTTCCTTGGTCGGGGTGTCCTGTCCTTGGCCACCAGAACCATCTGCCGACACATCGTAATCGAGGAGGGGCCTGAGCATCTCCTCGACGCCATACTGCCGACAGAATTCTCTCCCTCGTTTGTAGCTAATCCACGTTCCTTGATATTTGCCGTAGCCGCCCTGGACCTTTTCGTGCTCGCCAACGAGAATCTCTTTCTCCAGCACCTTGGTGCGCTTTCCCTTGTCGACGCCGGCGACTTTCAAGATCTGGGTAGCGTTGAGCCAGCCGTCGCTGCGCCGGCGCATACAGGCCACGCCCTGCACTTCCATCTCGTAAACATGTACTCCGGAGTAGACGGCCTGCAAGGGCAAGGTTAGCATGCGCGATCGAATGCGCCGGGAGAGCGCTCGTCACCGACCGTATATATCTGGGGCTTCCCGCCGTAGTTTCGCCCGGGTGCATAGCTCTCGGCTCCGAAGCTCCTCGCATACCCTGGATTCGAGATGGGACCATTGGGGAAGCTCTGGCTGTATGTGTGTTGCGCCTGGTTGTGGGCAGACGGATGGGCGTGTGGGCTGCCGTCGTAGGGCATGTTGAAGCTCTGGGAGAATTGGGATGGCAGGCCATGGGCGTGTGGCGCCTGATGGCCCTGCGAGTGGGACGAAGTCATGACCTCCAGGTTGGCCATTCGGCAGGTTGGCGCAGATTTTACCGAGCGATGGGGGAGCACCTGAGGTATGCGACGCAAGGAGATGTCATTCACTGCGAGTCGCGCGAGATTACGCGTTGCAGCACGCGACGTGAGGTCTCAATTCAAACGCAGTCCGTGGGTTGGCTTCGCGCTAGCAGTCATCTTGCATCCCTCCCGAGGTCCCTTGACGCTTGACAGAGAGCTCCCTGCTGAATTTCCTCCTTCTCGCTCTCTTAAGTCCTGCTGTCTTGTTGTAGGATTGTTTGCTACTGGCGTGAGTTCATGCCATCCAGTCTACTTTCAAGGCCCTCTGCTGTTGCTTCGCGGCTACGGCGTCTGCCAAAACGATGCTCGACTCCCACTGTCTCGGCTGAGCGCAAGCCCCTTGGATCGAACAACATACACACTGAGACACTGTCTGGACCTCTAGAGAAGGACTCCGAGTCTCGCCTACCACCAGATGAATTCCATCGTACTGCCAGCCGGCATGTGCTTCGAGGCATACTGAGAGAGTGCACCTATCTGCCCGACCAGTTCGCAGCATCCTGGATCCGCCAACATGCCCTCTCACGTTTTCGCACGTATGAAGCCAAAAACAAGAAACACGCTGCAGATGGTACATACGAAAAGCGACTGGAAACAGTCCGCAGGAAGAGTCGCCAGGCAATGTACCAGCTTCAGCGCGCGAACGAGGGTGACAGGAAGATGCTGATGAAGGCACTTTCAATGGCATATGGAAGAATTGGCAAGCGCAGACGCGAGCTTCTGCAGCCATTGATATCTATACAAGAGCACAAAGTAGGAGAGAATGCATCTGCGCTGGAACATGCAGCCAAATTGCCGGATGCCTCAACGCACCCAAGCACATCTGCACACCAGCCTACCACAAGCGCACCTACGACAAACAAGAAGCCCGTCAAGGACCGCACAATTGGTCCTGTAAAAGCACAAGTCAGAGCGTATGTCAACGATCTGCCAGCTGCATTACGCGCCCTCGTCCAAAGCCAGATCACGGCCTCTCCACCGACAATTGCAAGACGCAACCCTCGCCGACTGGGCATTGAAATCCCCGAGCTGAATACTTGGATGAAACCAATGCCAGACGTCAGGGTCAAGAATCAGCTTAGCGACTGGTATGCGAACTTGCTTTCGACGGTGCAGCCACCACTTCCTGACAATGAGTGGGATCAACTGCGCGCTCTGGCTCTTGGTATCACTCGAGCCCGGCCACCCATACCTAGGCGAAAGAACCTCGCCCCTCCACCTTCGGTACTCGAGATGGTCGTCGCACGTGGCAAACTGCCCAAGAACCTCTTCCGGAAGGACTACGCCCATAACATCAACCCACGATTCATGCAGCGACTTTGGGCGGAAGTGTTCTCGCAATGCCCGCTCATGAAGTACGACTCTGTCAACGACAAATGGAACGTGATCTGGGGACATCGCATTTTGAATGACTCGAAACTGGAGCAAACATCGGACGCAGCTGCAATTCCCGATGCTAAGGAGAACATGGACATCAGCTGAAGAGACCAGCCAAAAGTGTTGAGCGAACAGCCTCATCACGCTATGATCGATTTGCAGTCATTGCTATCCGAGACCCCGGTATGCGATTGCTATACGGTATGAATGTTGCTCGAGTCAGCTTCGAGGTGCGACGCTAGCTTTCTTTAATGGCAAGCACGGACGCTTCCTTCGCTCTCTGGTCTGGTCCCTGGCGTTTGCGTGACAAACACACTCCACTCACTAGCAAACCCACGCCCTGCCAGTACAACATCATTGCCTATAAGACTTCTAGCAGTCTCCCGACTCATCAATTCTATTACCGACCTCACCCGACCTCGCTCTGAACAAAGCACAATACTGCCATCAAATCACACCACCAGCAACCCCTACGGCACCACATTATCAACATGTCCGACCGACCAATCCTCAGCCATGCGACCCAAGACGATGTCAAAGAGATCCTAGCCATGATCCGCGAACTAGCAGATTACGAGCACGAGCTCTCTTCCGTTGCAGCCACCGAAGAGTCACTCATCCGCACACTCTCGCTCGCGCCCTCCGGAACAGCCTCGCACAGCAACCCCGGCCACGCCAAATGCCTCATGCTCCGCCTGCCATCCCAACCCACAAACCCGAGCGACAAGCCCGAAGCAGTCGCCGGCATGGCTCTGTACTTCCACAACTACAGCACCTGGAACGGCAAGCAAGGCATCTACCTGGAGGACCTGTTCGTGCGCCCGGAATACAGAAAGAGAGGGTACGGAAAGCTGTTGATACAAGCGCTCGCGCGGGAGAATCTGTTGCAGGATGGCGGAAGGCTCGAGTGGAGCTGTTTGGACTGGAACGAGCCGAGTCTGCAGTTCTACCGCTCGCTTGGCGCGGTCGAGATGAAGGGCTGGACGAAGCTGCGGGTTGACGGCGAGGCGTTGAAGAAGTTGGCGCAGGGCGATGTGCCTGCGATTGCTGGGGAGGCGCCGCGATGAGCGGACTGGGTAAGCTCGAGTTGTGCTCGGCGGACATGGTCCGTCCCTTTTAGATGTGGTCAGTTTGTATTCTACGGGCACAATTCGCCCTTTGACCTTGTAATTATGAACCAAATTTTGTTCACATGCTGAATTATCTTTTCCGTGGAGTCTCCTAATTGTTTGGCAAAACACCGCACGAAGCCATTCGGCCAGACTGATGTGCCTGTGCCCGCTGGGGAAAGAATGAGATATGCATGATGGATGAAAGTTGCAGGCGGTCACAATGATGCTCCATGAGAACAAGTCTCGTGTGGGAATTATCAGTACGATAACTAGGATGTATATATGTGCTGAATGCAGGTTTATTATGCTGGCAATGATGGTGGATGTGATCTCAGTCAAGGAATGTTATAGGTAGCATCTCCTCTCAAAGACCATGTACTGCCTCAAGAAAAGCGCACCATCATTGCACTTCCACTTGTACTTCGGCTTTATGGAAACAGACGCAACGCACAGATGGGCATTCTCGGGGCTCCCACATGCTCGAGGCTCCATACAATCCGAGCTCGCCGTGCGTCGGTCAATGCCCGCCTTGCCTCGGTCAAACCCCATCATTCCCCACGCATTTTGCTTGCTATACGGGTACTGCTAAGCCGATGACATCCAAAGCCGCTCTGCTGCCATCCGACTTTCTTTCTCTCTCCCCGTCTCGTCTCCTTGCCATTGAGAAGTCGTTGCAGAGCAGTCGATCTCCTCTCTCTGTCTGCTATTATTCTTCCCTCTCCACGCTCCATCCTCCAGTCCAGATATGAGCGCCATCGCCCGCCGCAGCTTCGCCAGAGCAGCAGCCGCCGCACCACGCAGCATCGTCAGAGCTCCACTCCGCACCAGCTCTACATTACTAGCCCAACACTCTGCCAAATCCTCCTCCTTCTCTTCTCTCCGACACAACACCGCCCGCACGTTCTCAACAACCATGGTGCAAGCTTCCGCCGGAGACGCCTTTGCGTCCCCCGCTCCCGCCGCCCAGTATGACAAGGAGATCGTCGACATGGCCTCGTACATCCACAACTACAAGATCGATTCCGAGTTGGCTGTGAGTACTAGCCATTGAGAAGAAGAATAAAGAGAAAGAGAAAAAAAAAAAAACAAATGCGCAAGTTCAATCCAATACTAACACCTCCCTCCAGATCGACACCGCCCGCTTCGTCTTCCTCGACACTCTCGGCTGTGGCCTCAAGGCTCTCGAGTTCCCTCACTGCACCAAGCTGCTCGGCCCGGTCGTCGAGGGCACTTCTGTGCCCAACGGCACCAAAGTTCCCGGCACTCCCTACCAGCTCGACCCTGTCCGTGGTGCCTTCAACATCGGAGCAATGATCCGCTGGTTGGACTTCAACGACTGCTGGCTGGCAGCCGAGTGGGGCCACCCTTCTGACAACCTTGGTGCTATCCTCGCCGTGGCAGACTGGATGAACCGCTCCAACAAGGCCGGAGGCAAGAAGGTTGCCAACGGAGCCACCTTCACCGTCAAGGACGTTCTGGAGGCCATGGTCAAGGCCCACGAGATTCAGGGCTGCCTGGCGCTCGAGAACAGCTTCAACAAGGTCGGTCTCGACCACGTTGTCAACGTCAAGGTCGCCTCTGCCGCTGTGGTCTCGCAGATGCTCGGTCTGTCCGAGGCTCAGACCCGCGATGCCATCTCACAGGCCTGGGTTGACGGCCAATCCATGCGTACCTACCGCCACAGCCCCAACACCATGTCCCGCAAGTCCTGGGCCGCCGGCGACGCCTGCGAGCGCGCCGTCAACCTCTGCTTGAAGGTTATGGCCGGCGAGGGTGGCATGGCCACTGTCCTCTCCGCACCCACCTGGGGCTTCTACGACGTCAACTTCCACGGTAAGAAGTTCGAGTTCCAGCGCCCCTACGGCTCGTACGTGATGGAGAACGTGCTGTTCAAGGTCTCCTACCCGGCCGAGTTCCACTCGCAGACCGCCGTCGAGGCCGCCGAGAAGCTCAACGTCAAGCTTGCCGCCATGGGCAAGAGCGCGGCCGACATCGCGCACGTCGTCAACCGCACGCACGAGGCCTGCATCCGCATCATCGACAAGCAGCTCAAGCCCATGGACAACTTCGCCGACCGCGACCACTGCGTGCAGTACATGGTCGCCACCATGTTCGCCTTCAACCGCCTGACGGCCGAAGACTACACCGACGGCAGCGAGGCCGCGACGTCCGAGCTCGTCGAGACCCTGCGCAAGAACATCTCCTGCGTCGAGGACCCGCAGTTCACCAAGGACTACCACGACCCGGAGAAGCGCACCATCGCCAACGCCCTGACCGTCACGCTCAAGGACGGCACCGTGCTCGAGGAGGAGATCGTCGAGGCGCCGCTGGGCCACCGCCTCAGGCGCGACGAGGCCAAGCCCGAGATCATGAAGAAGTTCGAGCGCCACCTGGCCCCTCACTTCAGCGCCGAGCACGTCAAGAAGCTGATGCAGCTGAGCGAAGACACCGCCGCGCTGTACAAGATGCCCGTGGACGAGTACGTCGACTTGTACGCCAAGGACAAGATTTTGTAGATTGTTGATTTGCTGCTGCTTTTTCGACACGTTTTCTCTTGTGAAAGGAAATCATAGACGCCGAATCATGTATGGAACGATATGAAAAATAAAACAAAAAGAACAACATTCATAAAAATATACTTATCGTCCCCCATCCGGTCGAGTCTGCCAGCTCTGTCTCCCTTTTTTGTGTTTTGTTTTCTCTTCTCTTCTCTTTTTTTTTTTTCATGAAGACTGCATTAACTTCCTTCAGGGAGGATGGAATGAGAATCGTGTAAAACCGATCCCCAAGCAGAGATATACATGCAGGGTTAAAGAAGTCCGTCCTTGAAAAAGTCGCAAAATCGCCAAATTGGTTGAGGTGTGTGTAAGTGTGTGGTTCGCGCGACCCCCTTTCGCTTTTGTTGCTTGCAAACGCGCACGGCGTTATCATTTTCCTTTCTTTCGAAGAAAAGCTCGTGCCGACCTTCTCACCTTGTTTTATGCTTGCTCGCATCACTCAACGCTGCGCGGAAGGGGGGAAAAAAACCAAGCGTAGTCTTTTTTTCGACATTGATGGTTCAGGCAAAGAAGTCGGCTATTCGATAGCAACAAAGAAAAGGCTAAGAACATGGGTAGGTATATCTCTTTTTTCGCGCGATTTGTTGGATGTTTCTTTAGTGAGATGTTTCTTTTTTCTGTTTTCTTCAAAGTCTTTCCCTCTCCCTGCCTGTCGATTCTTCCCATTCAATTCGTTTTGACTTGCGCCTTCGACTCGCTCGGCGTGAACACCAATGCTGAATACATTCCATTCAATCCCCGTTCCTTTCCTTTCCTTTTCTTCCTACCCTGTTCAATAATGCGCCCTGAACGCCGGTAATGCTCGCTTCTCCGTTCCCTCGATTTTCATCACAAAAAAATGTCATTCGTAACGCGTCTCTGTTTTCTTGCTTGTTCCTTGCTCATGGCATCTCAGCCAGTGTTGTTCGTGCCACAACCCTTTAAGGCAACGACTAGTAGACCCTCTGCTGCTGCGTACCAGCCACGCCCTGCACTGGCGTAGCACCGTACGAGCCTTGCGAGGAAGCGCCGCCGCGGGCATTGAACTCGGCGAACCAGGGGTGTGCGAGGGCCTGGTGTGCGGAGCAGCGCATCTCGGGCCGCATCTGCAGCATTTGGCCCAGCAGCTGCAGGCCCAGGCTGTCGACTTGCGGCAGGATGGCGCGCAGCTCCTGCGTGGCGTACACGGGCCAGGTGGGCTTGTACTCGGGGAAGGCGCTGATGCCGGGCCAGGAGCGCTCCGAGGGCGTGCCCATGAGGCGGAAGATCTTGAGCAGTTGGTCTTCGTTGGTCGTGCCGGGGAAGAGCGGGCGGCCGGTGAACATCTCGGCCATGATGCAGCCGGCGCTCCAGATGTCGATGCTGGTGTTGTAGGTGCGGCTGCCGAGAAGGACGTCGGGCGCGCGGTACCAGAGGGTGACGACCTCGTTGGAGAAGGTGTTGACGGGGATGCCGAAGGCGCGGGCGAGGCCGAAGTCGGCGAGCTTGAGCTGGCCGGAGTTGTTGATGAGCAGGTTCTGGGGCTTGAGGTCGCGGTGCAGGACGCGGTTGTCGTGGCAGAAGGCTATGCCGCGCAGCAGCTGCCACATGAAGCTCTTGATGGTGGCGGCCTCGAGGGCGCCGCGCTGACCTGAGTGGGAGTTTGTGTAGGAGTCCATGTACTTCTTGAGGTCCTTGTCCATGTACTCGAAGACGAGCATGAGCTTGTTCTCGGTGTGGATGACGTCGTAGAGACTGACGATGTTCTCGTGCTTGAGCTCTTTCATGAGGGAGATCTCGCGGATGGCGGTGCTAGGCGTGCCCTCCTCGCTATCCAAGTGGATCTCCTTGAGGGCGACAAAGGCACCGGTCTGGCCGTTGCGGCCCTTGAAGACGGTGGCATACGTGCCCTCGCCCAGCTTCTCCAGCTGCTGGAAGCTGTTAGGGTGACGCTTGTCCATGAGTTCGATGCGGCGGCCTCCGCCGAGCGAGCGCACGCTGATGTTGCTGTCGGTTCGCTGGCCCGGGTTGAGGGCGAGGGTGGTGCCGACGTGGGTGGGGTGCAGGCGGGTTTTGAGAGGCTCCTGGCGGGTGAACTTGGGGTCCCAGAGGATGTCGCGGGAGGTGGTGAGCTGGTTGGCGATGGTCAGGGGAGACGACGAAGAGGTGGTGGTGGTGGTGGGAGGGTTGTTGTTAAATGTTGGGCTCATCGGAGTGCTCAAGAAGTGCGGTAAGTGGTGCTCAGGTACTCTACTGTGCAGGTGGGTGGGCCTTGATCTACGTACTGAGCGACAGGGACAGCAGCAGCCGAAGCCAAAGCAAGCCCGGCACTCCAGTCACAAGTGCTGGCGTTTAATCAAGCTTCGAGGCGCGTAGGGGCGCAAGGGCGTTCACGAATTCGAGTAATGGTTGGACGACGACGAGGTTTGTATTTCTGTTATCGTGCACATATACGTAGTCTAGCCCTCAATTATTAGGAGGCTGCTGCGCCTGAAGCAAACTAGTCTACTCTCTGATTCCATCGCCGCCGCATGGCCGCTTTCCCCACCCTCAGACTCCTCGCCATCTCGGGCGCTCAGCGAGAGACATCTTCGAAGGTTGTCGACGCAAACTCTTCGTAGATGACTTGCTTTCGAGCTTAGAGCTGCCTCTTACCATGTCTGCAACTCTGGCGCGTAGACCCTGCTTCTTCTTGCCTTCTCATTCCTCAGTGGCCTCGTCCTTAGAAGCCTGTTCGCCTTCTTGGTCCTTCGGCTCTGCGTTCTCCTTGCACCTTTCCTCCAAAACGGCTTCATTCATAGCGCCGATCATGTTCTGATCTTTGCCAAATAATTCATCATCAGCAGCTTGTACTCCAAGAGGGTCTTCAAGTAGGATGTCATCATCCTTCTGCGCAACTGGCTTGTCCAGCATGTCTTCCGGTTCGTCATCCTTGCTTGTGTCCATCTGCTCTTCCTGGCCCTCTTTCGTCTCCAGGTATTTCCGCTCCTGTTCTTCGTCGTCGGATGATTCCCAGCCATCGGCAGTTATTCCCTTGCGCCACGCAATAAGATCTCTTACCCTACCTTCCCTAGGAGGGTAGGTTGCACCTTTGAGAGAGTAGTCGTCAGGTGCCCACTTCGACTGGTACCTGCAAAGGTCGTCGAGATTCGTCCGCAGGTCTTGCAAGCCTGTTCTGTCGTGTTGGGTCATTCCTCTCGTTCGCATTGTGTCGAAGATTGCGCGATATGCGCTCTCAGCTGTGATGCGATATTTCTAAAGTATGATCTGTTAGTATCCTATTCTTTTCGAGAGTGTGCCGATATTGCTTACCTCTGCTTTGCGCCATTCATCTACGGCTCCCGCTAGGATACAGTGCGTTTTGATGCTCAAGTATGGCGACATGCCAGGATCCGTGAGATTGTGCCCGCCGAGTTCGATACACTCCGCAAATTTGCCTTGCTTATATAGAGCGTAGAATTCATCGAATTGCTGTTCGTAGAGAGAAGGCATCTCTGATGTTTCAAATCGGTTAGAGTGGTGGAAAGAGAAAAATGCAGAGTGCAAAGAAACAAGTGATGGTTGGACGATGATGAGGTTTGTATTTTTGGGTATGCTGTATATGCTATTCTCGTGTTGTTATTCGTTATACCAATGAAACATTCATGTGATCTGGTTAATGTTTGCGAACAACCCTTCACTTCGATCTCTGCTGGTCGAGTCTGGCCTGCTGTTTGCCTGCGGTCGTTCTTGTCTGTTGTGCTTTCTCGAGCATTGCTAGACAGTACACGAACAAGATGTGATGACCACGGTGTACATCCGAGAGAAGTTAAAAGCTTCATATCGACCTTCCATCACCATGAGCATGTGCAATCCGCAACTAAGCATTGGACAATGCTACCCCAGACCCTAAAGATGGAAAAACCCTAAAGCAAAAAGCAACGGCCGGATCTTTGTAAGTGCCGCTCAAATTTCACATTACGTGAGGGAGGCTGCGAAGCGCCCCGCCTATGACTCTGTACGATCTCGAGAGAACCTCCGGCTTGTCGCTTCAACACAAACCACACCACCACTCTTAACACAACACTTTCCACCCAAGGCAACGAAGCCGCACTTCACATCACCCACGACAACCCACAGCTTGAACTGCTGCCATGCCGAAGAACAAGGGAAAGGTGCGTCATCCAAAGTACCCCGCCACGCCCACCACCACCTGCTCAACGGTCGCGCACACAAAGAACACACGCTGACACCACACTGTAGGGTGGTAAGAACAGGAGAAGGGGAAAGAACGAGAACGACAATGAGAAGCGCGAGCTCACCTTCAAGGAGGAGGGTCAAGGTACGTCGTCGCAACCATCCCCCCAACACCCCACGAGCGCACCGCTGACACTCCCGCTCCTCACAGAATATGCACAGGTCGTGAAGATGCTCGGCAACGGCCGTCTCGAGGCCGCCTGCTTCGACGGCAGCAAGCGTCTCGCTCACATCCGCGGCAAGCTGCGCAAAAAGGTCTGGATCAACCAGGGCGACATCATCCTGCTGTCGCTGCGTGAATACCAGGACGAAAAGGGCGACGTCATCCTCAAGTACAGCGCCGACGAGGCCCGTTCACTCAAGGCCTACGGCGAGCTCCCCGAGACCGCCAAGATCAACGAGACCGACACCTACGGCGGCGAGGAGGAGGGCGGCATCGGCTTCGACTTCGGCGAGGACGACAGCGAGAGCGACGGCGAGATCGACGTTGATGACATTTGAGGAGGGACACGGTGCCCACCTCTCCCGTCTTTCTTCCCTGGAGTGTTTGACGAGTACTGCTGCTGCTGCTGCGTTGTTTGGCGACGGCATAAAGTTGGCGGAAGCTTGGCCGATTTGGAAGTGAAATTTTGCACACCCCTGCGCTCTTGCAGCCTCACGACACCAGTGCTGTTTTCGAGCGTTGGGAATGCGGGACATTCTTCTTTTCGCTCCTGCCACTACGAAAGGCAAAAAGGAAAAAGCTGTGATGCCACCTTTGATGGGCACTATGCTTTCTTCTCTTTTTGTTCATGACCACAAACAAAATCTTCTGCATGATGGGGGCGTATTCACGTTAGCTATGAAAAGAATTCGAATCCAAAAAGAAGAAAATTATTACAAAATCATGATTGCGTCGTTTTGTGTGTTGCTGTGTTGGAAGTATGTCTCGATGTCAATGAACAATATATCAGCGTGGGAGTGAATGAAGAGGCTAAGGTACCTTGTGCTTCGCACCATAAAATAATGCGGACAAGAACACACCTTCTGCGATACATACAGTGATTCCTCGGCTATGCAACCTATGTTGCTTTCCTCTCAGACGTGAAGTACGTGTTGGAGGTACCGCATAAACTCATCATCAAGGTGCTGGTGAATCGAAGTGCAGACTGAGGCCCGCGATAGGAAAGCTTGAACCTCCAACTTCGCGGCTTGCTTGCCACCAGACAAGACCAGACCAGACCAGATCCCACACAACATCGCAGCAGAAACTCGCAACAGACTGTAACCAGCTCCCTTCTGATCCACATCGATCGAGCAAATAGAAAAAAAGAAATACCTCCTGGATCAGAAACCGCGTCCTTGGAGAAGAAAGAAAGAATACCACCACCAAACTCCACTCCACCCTCCAAAACTACAACACCAATCAAAAACGACGCACGATGTCAACAACAACAACCGCCGAGAACCCCATCGTCTTCTTCGACCTCACCCTCGGCGGCGAGCCCCTCGGCCGCATCAAAATGCAGCTGCACGCCGACGCCGTCCCGCGCACCGCCGAGAACTTCCGCCAGTTCTGCACCGGCGAGACCAAGAACCACCTGGGCCGCCCGCAGGGCTACAAGGGCTGCAAGTTCCACCGCGTGATCAAGGACTTCATGGTCCAGGGAGGGGATTTTGTCAACGGCGACGGCACGGGGAGCGCGAGCATCTATGGGACGAGGGAGTTTGGGGACGAGGCGGAGGGGCTGAGGAGGAGGCATGATGAGGCGGGGGTGTTGAGTATGGCGGTGAGTTTAAGGATTCTTTTTTTCTTCTTCTTTCTTCTTTCCCTTTTGGTTGCTACTTCCTGTTGTTTGTTTCTTTTTCCCTCTTCTTTTGCCTTTTGCTTGTTTATTGGAAGGAGAGATGGAAGGTCTCGCTCGAAACCCACGATCTCATCTCCCCGCGTCCTCTTCTCCACGACCGAACGAGCGAACGACACGTCGACTCGATTACGCATGTGGCCACAACGACATCTCACTGACATCATGCTTCTCTTCTAAACAGAACTCCGGCCCCAACACCAACGGCTGCCAATTCTTCATCCTGACCGCGCCCGCGCCGCACCTCAACGGCAAGCACGTCGTCTTCGGTAGAGTGGTCGAGGGCATGGACGTCGTGCGCAAGGTCGAGAACGTGCGCACCCGCGACGAGAGGCCGGCGCAGGAGGTCGCTATTGCGATGTGCGGTGAGATGTAGTAGCTCTGGGAGAGCTTTCTGAGGTGGGATTTTTCTTTGGGGGAGGGTTGGGGTGGGAAAGCAAGTGATGGATGGGATTGGGACTGATGATTGGGACTTGAATTTTGTTTTTTTTCTTTTTCCCCTGCCGCTTTCTTTTTGGCGGTGACTGAACTTCTTGTCTGTTGTCATGGGCGACTTCCTGGACCTTGTTTTTTTCTCCCTTGCTCCGTAGGAAGGAGGGATTTCGTGCTGGTGCTGGGCAAGTGAGCGAGCGGAGGAGGGCGACATGGCTGTGATGTGTTTCATTCGCTGTGGCCTGCGGCCTTGACCCCCTCACGTACTCACTCCCACTATGCGTGTTGCTGGTCTTTTTTTTTTTCTTCTTTCCAATCAAGGATACGCTGTTCATGGTATCAGTGGGGGAAAGGGCTATTTCTTTCGTGGAAACCCCCCAAAAAGAAAAGGCCGACACCCAAGTGAAAGAATACCGGGAAGATGAAATGGTTCAAGAACTTTGCTTGCATATTCCAGAAGAAAAATAGGCTAAGATGTATACATATAGACTACGAAATAATTTCTCTCAAAACAACAGCATCATCATCAACAACAAATGTGGGGGGTATATCGGGGGGGAAGGCACCAAAAAGGACCCTCTAGCCGTGTTACGCATTAACATCAACAATCGAGCAAAAGATAGAAAGTCTCAAAAGACTTCCTTTTTTTTCTCACTTTCTTCTTCTCCTTCTTTACTCGAACAAGTCGGCGCAGCCCCAGTGCTGCTCAACGCCAAACTGGCCCGGCGCTTTCCACGCGTCGTTCTCGTACGAGAACACGGCCGTCTTGCCGCCGGCCTTCTCCATGATGCTCTTGATCGCGACCTTCTGGTCTTCGGCTCCGGGGATCGCCATGCCGTTGGGCGAGCCGAGCGACGGCCAGCCGGACTCGAGGTTGTAGGCTTCCTTCTCATGGTTGCAGGCCGCGGAGACGTTGTCGAGGACTTCGGCAACGAAGTCGCCGGCGCCTTCGGCGCTGACGGTCTCGGTGAAGAAGGGGTGGATGTTGGCGCCGGCGTAGTCGACGGCCGGGCAGAGCACGGCGGCGTTGTCGATGAATGAGCCCGGGACTTCGGATGTGCCCACGGGGCCGTTGAAGCCTGCGGCGCGGAACTTGGAGCGGACGTCGTTGACGAAAGCGGCGAGGCCTTCGGCGTTGGTGTAGCCGTAGAACATGGCCTCGTTGCCGGCGACGACCATCTCGACGAGGTCCCACTGGTCCTTGCCCCATTTGGTGAGAGTCTCGACCTGCTTGTCGGTGTTGGCGCCAATACCGGATGCGTCGACCCAGATACCGAGGATGAGCTTCAGACCGTGCTCGGCGGCAGCCTTGCCGACGTTCTGAGGGCCATCGCAGTCGGTGGCGTACAGGCGGACGGAAGTGAAGCCCTTGGCCTTGATGCCGGCCACGTCCTTGGCGACGGCTTCGGCAGTCTTGCACTGACCGTCGTTGGCGTAGGGAGTGTAGCAGAAGGCCCACTTGTCGCCGTTGGGAGTGATGGTGTTGCTGGCAGTTGCAGATGGGCTTGCGCTGGAGGAGGTAGAGCTGGAGCTGGGTGCTGCGTAAGAGCTAGGTGCCTCGGAAGAGCTGGGTGCCGCGTAAGAGCTGGGTGCCTCGGACGAGCTAGCTGCTGCGTAGGAGACGGGTGCTTCGGATGAGCTGGGTGCTGCGGACGAGGAGCTGGCCTGGTATGTTGAGAAAGTGGGCACCGGAGCAGAGCTGGAAGCCAGTTCCTTGATCGTGGCGACGTGTTCGGGAGCCTTGCCGTAGACCGTGGGAATGTGAGTCTTTTCAGGCTCATCGGTGCAAGTGGAAGACTCGGTCTGCGAGGGAGCTGCAGGAGCAACCTCGCTGCTGGAAGCACTCGGGGTCGAAGTCTCCTTGGGTACGACGGTCTCCCATCCAGCGGAGGTGGTGTTCGAGTAGTCGCGGAGGTCGGGGACGAAAGTCGGTGCTCCGTACCAGGTGGTTGTGTACGAGTAGCAACCGCATGAAGAAGCACCAGAGGGAGCAGGGTGGGGCTTGGCCATGTATGCAGGCAATTGCCTTTCGTGCAAGTCCTTGTGGCGGCGGTGAGCGTGGCCATGTTCAGCAGCGTAGACGGTCGACGCCGCGCTGGCTGCCAACACCAGAGTGGTGGCGAATGACTTCATTTTGACTGATGTGTTTTAAGTGGTTACAGCTGAATGAGTGTGTTGGTGTCGCGAACGAGTGACTGAAGTGAGTGACGGGACCTGCGTCCTGAATTGAATGGTTACCAGAACCTGTGGGTATGGAGACTAGGTCGGCAGGCGACGAGTAGCGATGACCTACCTTATCAAGAGCGAGTGCACGCCGCGCTCGCGTAGAGAGGTGTATCATAGCGTTGTCGGGCCATATGACAAGCTAATGAGCCGTTGGGGCTAACCGGCTGTTGCACGTGCAAAATGGTATAGGCTTGTACAACGGCACGCGGCACGAGATTTCAGGACAATCTCCCCAGTCTCCCGTCGATCATCCGCAATAACTAGAGCGACATTTTGCAGCCGCCAACGTGGTAGTGGCACCGTGGTGGGTGAACGCATGTTTGGTGCCTGCACGAGCATCTTTCGCACCGCCGTTTTGAAATATTCCGCCTTCTCCCACACATCTGGGGAGGTGTCTCATAGCGGTGATTTCCCCGGCAGCGAAATATTGCACCGCTCGACCGGTAGCCAGCCAGACAGCAGAACAGCGTGTGGCACATTTCCCAAAGTCGCGATGTGCATGGGTGAGAAAAATTGAGAGAATTGACAGGGAGTCTCTGGGCTGTCTCCATCGCGCTTGTGGTCCTGGTCCTGGGAGTCGCGCTTAGCCATCGAGCCATCATATATACCTGCAGGCCTGCAAGATTCCCATTCGAGGGCTTGAAAGGGACGCTCCGGATCTGCAGGCCCGAATATTAATAACAATGTTCGTCTCGTGATGGGTGTCGGGAATAGATGCGACTCAGGGCTAAGCGGATGATGAGACGATGGTGCGGCGTCGAGAGTGCGCCATACCATCTACAAAGTCTTGCGCAGAGTTCGGAGCCTTTGGACCGGGACGCCTCTAGATGTTTGCCACTGCGGCGAGGTCGATATTGTTGACATGGAATATGAGGTATGTAATGTATTGTACAACAATACAGAGGAGCGACCACATCTCCAACGAAACAGAGTTGCACAGACACTGCTCCTTGTTAACATTGTGCGCCCACGTTCGCCTGTGTTTCCCTGAATGGTTTAGCCTTATCACCAATTGCAGGCATTGGCATATTAATATTCCACCTCCCCCCCAGGACAGTGGTATTTTAGATATCATAAGCCGAGAATGCCTATACTGAGGATACCGTGTCATTATGGTCATGTCAACTTACAGTAACGGACCGGTGTGCTATCATAAAGCCAGCGTGTCAAGCTTGCGAGCTACCAGTTTGCATAAGCATCTTGCCACTGGATACTGCTGCGATGACGAGCATTGTCATCGATCACATTGGCAGAAGGATCCGCAAGCGCAAGACACTACAGACACCAAAGTGCTCCGATTAGAAATCGACTCGATTCGGTTGTCACCGCTGGAACTCGAGACGACGCGTCAAAAGACCATATTAGGTAACCTCCCGACTGAAATATGAGGAAAGCTGTGTATCGACTCTATCGCAGGAGCCCCGGCTCAGCTGCTCGCGTATTCGAATTAATGGGAGACGATCATTGATCTTCAGTTCATACCGAAACGTCTGCTACATTAGACGAATCGTAAGATCTTGGTCCGCCACTTGTGTGATGTCTCAAGGCGACTGGTACCAACCGAGATCTCATTTCGCACATGAAGATACTGAGCACGGATAGGAGGCTGGCAGACGCCACCATGGCGTAATAGCAGAATGCCAGATCGACAATCATCACTTATATTTCCTCAGTAGAACAAGACGGTCTCCTGTTCAACCTGCACGAGGCTCAGCGACTCGGAAGGGTCTGAACGATCCAGATCTATACAGCAGATTAACGTTCCTGCAGCAGCCTCGGCGCACGTAGATGTGGGCAAGCGCAGCCCTATAAATTATTTCGTTACGGCCGATGCACAAAACAGCGCATTCGGTCCAGGCTGTATCCGGGAGGAAGATGTTCCCATGAGGGGGAGAGTATCGAGAGTATCCTACAGGATTTTCGATGCCTTGCAGTGTCAGGCGGCACTGATTATGTGAAGTTGTTGATCCAGATATTGCAATGTGAGGCTACAGATGTCTGCTTAACAAAGCAAGAGAATAAGCCTCGGGGCGATCTGCAGCAGAAATTCAAATTATCTGCTGGTACCTTCTACCCTGTATCGATAACACCCTTCACGCCCAACTAAGAATAAAAGTGCTCCACCAAAACACCTTTATACACACCTGACAAATCACTCCTCGCTCCCTCTCACAATCAACCCTCCATAAACTCCCAAGTTACCACCGCCAATCTGGCCTCCTTCTTCCGCTCAGCTCTGCGACCCCTCCGCTCCACCATCGCCCTCCCCTTCGCCGCCACCGCCGCCGCCGGGACAACCTTCTACAACCCCTCCTCCACCCCCGCCATCGCCAACAACCTCTCCACCGCGACCTCCTCCGCCCTCCAGCAGCAGACGCGCAACATGCACTCCAAACTCGTCATCATCGGCTCCGGCCCCGCCGGCCACACCGCCGCCATCTACGCCGCGCGCGCAGACCTCAAGCCCGTCATGTACGAGGGCTTCCTCGCCCTCGGCATCGCCGCCGGCGGCCAGCTCACCACCACCGACGAGGTCGAGAACTTCCCCGGCTTCGCCAACATCCAGGGCGCGACGCTCATGGACCAGATGCGCGCCCAGAGCGAGGGCTGCGGCACCGAGATCGTCAGCCAGACTGTCGGCAAGGTCGACCTGTCGCAGCGCCCGTTCAAGTACTGGTTGAACCCCATGGGCGACGACGCGAACCTCGAGGAGGAGACGCACACTGCCGACAGCATCATCATCGCGACCGGCGCCAAGGCCAGGCGTCTCGATCTTGCTGGTGAGGAGAAATACTGGGGCAACGGTGTGTCCGCTTGCGCGGTCTGCGACGGCAGCCTGCCGATTTTCCGTGAGAAGCCGCTGGTCGTGATCGGTGGTGGTGACTCTGCCGTCGAGGAGAGCATTTATCTGACCAAGAAGGCCTCCAAGGTCACTGTGCTCGTGCGCAAGGATCACCTGCGCGCTTCCAAGGCCAACGCGCGCCGTCTCACGACCAACCCCAAGGTCGAGGTGCGCTACAACACACAGGGCGTGGAGATCAAGGGTGACGAGGGCCCCAGGGGCTTGATGAAGAGCTTGGTGATCAAGAACAACAAGACTGGCGAGACGGAAGAGATTGCTGCGAACGGCCTGTTCTACGCTGTTGGCCACGACCCCGCAACCTACCTTTTCAAGGACCAGCTCAAGATGGACGAGGACGGATACATTATCACTACTCCTGGTACTGCCGAGACCAGCATTCCTGGTGTGTTTGCTGCTGGTGATGTGCAGGACAAGAAGTACAGGCAGGCTGTTACTTCTGCTGGTAAGTTCACTTGCTGTCAATCAGACTCGGTCGCTCTTCGCTAACATTCTTATAGGTACCGGCTGCATGGCCGCTCTCGAAGCCGAGAAATACCTCGCCGAGCAAGAGGGCAACGATGGCCCCGAAACCGACAGCGAGGTCAAGAAGGGCAAGCCTGAAGCTGACGGCGAGGTCCCCGAGTACAGGTCTAACCCCCTGCTCTAAGCGAAACGAGAATCATGAGCTTCCCTTTTACCAGACTTTGATTTGCTGCATTTAGCCACGCGTTGGTGGGTGTACATAGCGCAATGTTATAGAAGCTAGAGTAGAACTCTAAACGAGGCCTCCGATTTGGGAAAAGCAAACGAAATCACGACCGGGGTATCATTTGTGCGATGCAGTGCTCAAACACGAAAGAAAAATAGTCCGTCGCGGACTATGTCGTAGGGTCAGAGGATGACGCAGCGAGAGGGATGCACGTCGTCCCAGTCGTACGCTTCGACAACTTTTGCGCGTGAGAGCAGCGTTTCCGCATGATTTGCACGTCTGCCGAGCGCGCTTCGTGCTGGAGCTGCTTTCTCGTCGTCATTAAGCATCCGAGCGACCGCTGCTAGAGGTGTTACCAACTGTGTTCTCCCTTCAGTCGCCGCCGAGGAGTTGGAGCGCACTCTTGAATGCTTCGACGACTTTGACATCTGCAAAGTGGTATGTCAGTGTCCGATTTCGAAAGCAATGTTTCGGAGCGTGGCTTACAGTGCTGGCGTTTGCTTTCGAGGACTTCCTCATTGTGCTGAACGAGTGTGATTTGCGTCTTCATGCTAAGGGAATGTTAGTGTCTTGGGTTGCAATAGATGTTCCAATGACGGGCGATACCGTTTGAAGCTTCGTTCCACCTCGTGAGCGTGTCCGGTCTCGGCCCAGACGTAGAAGTACTGTGTCGGTTAGCAGAGATAGCGATCGCGGCGAGCAAGGCGTGCATTACCCCACAAAGCTCGTTGAAGGAGCGGTAAAGGTCTTGTTCCTCGGCAGCGTAGTGTTCCATCTGGCGATGATAACGAGATTCAAGCTCCATCCAGTCGAAGGTGGCGATCTGGTCTCCTGGCTCGGCGTCTTCGTCTGAAGATTCTTGATCTTGAGCTGTCGGTTCTTGGTCGACTTCTACATGGCTTCGCTTGCGTGGCGTGGCGTGTGTCTTGTCGTTGGCTGGCTGCTTTGATGTCGCGGCAGGTTGATGATCGCCGTTGGCGACGGTCTGCGAGGATGCTCCTGGCAGCCCTTGAGAGGCTTCCTGGCTCGATGCCTGACTAGTCGAATTTGAAGGTTGAGCTGAGGTGGGTGTTGCTTTGAAATTGGGCTTTGGAGGTGGAGCCATTGCGAAGTGTTGGCTACCCTGAGGCGGATTAGCTGTAGGTGTTGTGCTATCCTCCTGGTGTTCGTTCGATTTGGACGAAGCGGCGCTGCCGGATCCACGCTTCTTCTGGGCTTTGTCAGAAACACCTTTCTCTGACGCCGATCGCGAGTTGTTCTCGCCCTGAGCGGCTGGATCCTCCATTGTGTTTCGAGTGTTTGTTGTTGTCAGATATGAAGACCGATTATGTTGAGTGAAGAGTCAGCTCGTCTCAATTGAGTTAATATTATATCGACCGTTCAGGAGCCGTGAGAACGCATTCACTTCATTTCATGCAGTGATGTTGGGTTCGAAGTAGTTGGTCTAGGCATTGCCATAGGGCTGAAGTTGAGACAAAGTCCGGGGCTTAGGCAGGCGCGAGCGGCGCGCGATAGAGGCCCGTGCGTCTTTCGCGCGCGATCACATGCCCAAGACGGCGAATGACGAAGTCGCTTCTTCCCTCTGTCCCTCCGGCACATGTCAAATGCTGAGTGGCTGCCGGGACCACGCACACGACCACCCTCCTAAGACTCCTCTGGACTTTCGAAGCAAACAGGATAGAGTCACACTCCTCCAACGCCTGCATGAGCCTCTCTTCCTGATAAACACCATGATAAGGCCGCTGTACCCTCGATCTCGCAAGCGAACGTTGATAGCCGTCGACACTTGAAGATGGAGTGCGATCCATGCGACATCTGTGATCGAGGCTTCGATAGAACCAGGAAGCCTTTATGCATCACCTGTGCACAGGTCACCCTCTACGAAGCTCGCATACGCCAGGCAACTGGCCTGCTAGACCGCGAGAATGCCCATACACACACTGAGGCGATCGTGCGACCTGGAAATGACGGTGTACTTGCTGCGTTACCTCAGGATGCGGACTGGGATGCTATTACAAATGCCGTGAAGAAGCATAGCTCCGAGCGCGTCCAGGCGGAGCAAGCAAGAGTAGAGACACGAATCGAGGCCATCACCGAGCAGGCGGAAGTTCTGAGACGTCAAGTCGAGGAACACAAGAAGTACATCGAAGAGCTGAGGCACAACAATGAGGTCCGCCGTCAGGAGATCTCCCGGGAGCAGCAAGAATTAGGAAAGCGGAAGCCACTTGCTTTAGGTCCGGTACAAATCGCCAAGCAGAAGGCTGCCCAGCGACTCGACAGAATACATGGCAGGACTGTTGATGCGCGATCATACATCTGCAGGCACTCGTCCAGTCTGAATGGAGTGCACCAGCTACGTGATGCTCGCGGAAAACACATTGGTCGTTACGAACTGAACGGACTGACTATTCCGAACCTGAAGGAATTGAACTCTGCGATCGAAGACGCAGGCCACTCGAACAAGGACCAGGCGAGCGAATATCACACTCACGTCAACGCATGTCTCGACAATATTTGCCATCTTCTCGGCGTTTGGTGCCATTACCTCTCGATCCGTCTACCTGCAGAGATTATCCTCCCACACAGCGACTTTCCACACCCTGCAATCCTTTCTGAGAAATCCTCTTACAAAGCTACAAACATAGCGTATCCTGCCACCTTGGCTCATCAGTCATCGAGTCCCTCCGCTTCTAGGATTTTGCAAGAGCAGCGTGATCAGCCTCGACCACGTCTTCTCCACCTCAATCGACCTCTAGCGCTCCTTGCAAAGCAAGACCCCAAAGCCTTTGGTCTGTTCGTTGAAGGTGTAATGCTGCTTGCCTGGAATCTAGCCTGGCTCTGTCGCTCTCAAGGTATCACCACGATCAATAGCTTTGACGATGTCTGTGACATTGGCCGCAACATATGGCTGCTTTCAATTGCTCAGCAGAGTTCTGCGAGCGATCGCGAACGAAGGGACAAAGGCAATTCAGATGGTGGCTCTCGCGTTCGGAAGCCGGCTGGTGAAACCTTACGCTTCGGTTCTTTCAGCCACGGCAATCTTCGCCATTGCATAGCCAGCCACGAGGGTGCCTCTATAATGCAAGATTGGCGTCTGTCGCAGCCACACCGCTTGATTGACAAGCTACGGAACCACTTACTCATCGAGATCACTGGTGCTGAGTGGGATGTCGTAGATGACAATGACTTTGCGGATGAGGACGAGGATGAGCTGGCTGTGCTTGTAGGTGGATCGCATCGTAACGCAAAAGAGAGCAGACACCCAGCTATGAGCGTGATGAGTGTCGCTACACATGTCGATGAATTTCCAAGCAAGAAAGGAGGCCACGGTTGGACAAAAGTGCGAGGAAGAAGTGAAGATGTCTGATAGCGTGTCCCTAGGAATTAGAAGCTACAGCTAGGACCCAATGCCATGCACTCAATTGTTCTCTGACCCAGCATCAAAATCGCCCAGGAATCTCCACTGCCCTTCCTTAGCCCATCCCTTCGCCTTCCACTCGTTCGCCGGCTTGGGATAAAATTCTACAATATCAAACAGACTCTGATCATGTGCAATGACCGATAAAACGTTATCGTATGCGTCAAACTCAGTCAGTTTCTCAATGCTGCGCCTCGTCTCGGCCACATCGAAGTGCACCGCGTGCTCTCCCGTCGAAGGCGACAAGAATGGCGTCGTGCGGCTCTTGCTCGGGTGGATCTTCTCAAACATCTCACCGGGACAGAATGTCGCCTGTGCCGCAAACGGAGCTTGCAGCGGCGAGGGAGAGATAGAGTCTGGGAGAGGCATGTACTCCGTTGGCCTGAATTCCCCGGCGTGGTGAGCGATATCGCCGCCCAAGAACATGAACGTCGGCGGACTGGCTGTGGTCCGCGCGAGCGCGCACAGATGGCCGATGGCGTGGCCCGGAGTGTCGAGCAGGTAGAGGCTGCCGTCGCCGTAGAAGTCGAGCGCGCGGAACTTCCCGATTCGTAGCCCGGCGCTCTCGCTATCAAAGTCGATTTCGCGCAGGTTGCGGTCCTGCCATGCGCGCTCGTCGACAGGCGAGTCGGGAACGGTCGGGAAGGCTGGCACGAAGGCTGACTTGAAGCCGGGGCCGACGATCAGGTCGGTTGAGGGCGGGAAGGTGGCTGGGTTGCCGGTGTGGTCGAAGTGCCAGTGCGACCAGACGACGCCGCCGATTTCTTCGAGGTCCTGCCCGTTTTCGCGCAGGATCGTGGCGACGTCTTTTCCGATGTGCAGGTTGGATTGGAAGGGCGTGACTTGGGCGACGATTGAGGCGGGACCGTTCTCCCAGTCTTTGCGGATGCCGAGGTCGAAGACGAGGGTGTCGTATTTGCTCTGGTTCTGTGAGTTGGTACTGCGGTGCTTGATCAAGAAGCTGTAGCAGCAGGCTGTGAGCATGTTGAAGCCGGGCAATTCAGGTTCAACTAGCATCAATGAGGGCAGGCTGAGATGGCTTGTGCTGTCGATGATGGACACTTCGACCGTGGCATCTGAGTGTGGGATGTTGAGATCCGGAGGCTGTTGTGCAGTTGCCATGTTGGATGTCTATCTTGAAGGATATCCGTGTCAATCGAGTAAATAAGGCCTATCAACTTCCCTTGTCATATGCCTTTGCGCGGTCGAAGTCTGACTCTCCCCTCACTTATATATGGGTTAGTTCTACTTATCAGCTTGGCGAATGACAGCCCCTGTGAACGATGACTACACGGAGGAGTGATTGGTAATAACGACGGAAGAGGAGGATGGGTCGCTGTACATCCATTTGGAATTATTAGGATATCCCCGCAGCGATGTGCCTTCTGTACCGACGGAAGGGTTGGTAATCTGGGAGTTTGAACGGCATCACTTTTGTGCAAGAACGTGTATAATGCGGATTGACGCTTACATGTACACCCAAGCTGACATAAGATGCGATCACCTAACGTCGCGGCGCTGCAGGAGGATGACTCTTGCTTGCCAGGGTATTCCGAGAATTGCCGGGTTATCTAGGGAGGAGGGATGTACTCAATGCTGCCTGGAGATTCATCCTGATTGAATACAGTGCCTCTGATATCTTTGCATTCAAAACGCAGCAGAGGAATTCTAATGCCAATGCTACGGAGTTGAGACCGCTTGGTGCAATCCTGACACCAGTGATCGCGGCTGACGTCGAACTTCAGGTGTGTGAAATGCCATCATGACGCGATCATGATGGTCTACGTGCACTAGATGCTTCAAACCTACAAAGACGGCGAGACACCAGGAGACTACGGCACAACGAGATATAACGTCCTGCGGACGGCCAGATAGGCTCAGTAAAACAACATCCACATTCCCACCTTTCCCCCATTTTGCCACCATGCAGGCATCACGTTTCCACGGTGCCATCACCAAGGCGGGCCGTGTAGCTCTCGCGCATCAGTCCTCAGTAATTGTGACCTCATCATATTGTGCTTCTCGCATTCAGACTGCTGCTATAAGTACATCTGCATCGAGGATGCTATTTTCGGGAAGTACAAGCAACAACCCACTCAACAGAATCGTCCAACTCAACAAACTCATCACCACATCCCCGAAGCTATCAGCAAACATGTCTTCTCACACAAACAACGATCAGTTCCAAATCAGCAACCTCTTTGATGTCAAGGGCAAGGTCGCCCTCGTCACAGGTGGAGGCTCCGGCATTGGCCTGATGATCGTTCAGGCTCTCGCAGTCAACGGTGCTAAGGTCTACATCACCGGCCGCACCAAGGATAAGCTTGATCGCGTTGTTGAATCCCATGGCAAGAACATCTCCGGCCAAATCATTCCTCTTACTGCAGACATCAGCGACAAGAACTCAATCAGGAGCCTGTACCAGGAATTCTCCAAGAACGAACAGCAACTCGACATCCTCGTCAACAACGCCGGCATCTCGACTGGCTCGACCAACACAGACGCCGGTTCCGCTCAGAAGCTGAAGGAGGCGCTTTTTGAGGAGGAGTCAGCTACTTTCGCCGACTGGGACGATGTCTACAGGACGAACGTCTCGCAGATCTTCTTCATGACCGCTGCCTTCTTGCCCCTCCTCGACGCTGCATCAAACAAGACCAAGAGCTGGAGCAGCACTGTGCTCAATGTCACATCCATCAGCGGCATGGTGAAAACTTCCCAGCACCACCCCAACTACAACGCCTCGAAGGGAGCAGCTATCCACCTCAACCGCATGCTCGCCAACGAGATCCAGGAGAACGGCCTCAAGATCCGCGTCAACTCCCTTGCACCAGGCGTCTTCCCTTCTGAGATGACCACTCAAGAGTCTGACGAGAACCAGAAGTCTTCCATCCCCAAGGATAAGTTCGAAGGCAAGGTTCCAGCCCAGCGCCCAGGCAACGACCGCGACATGGCCAATGCTGCGCTATTCGCTATCACCAACCAGTACTTCAATGGCCAGAACTTCGCTGTTGATGGCGGTTACACTCTTGCTGCTGGCTTGTAAGCCGCGAGAGAAGGTCGATGCTATGGAATGCGGAAAGCTCTTGCGTGTTAGGATATGAGTAACGATTTATTCACTTGTATGATGATACCTCTTGGACTTTTCTGCCTCCTCTTGTGTCGACGCTTGTGTACTTTGCATCGTTCGAAATCTGTGACATCTGGCTGACACTGATCTATGTGAGAGTGTTCTGAGTGTGCCAATCCGTTTCTGTCGAAACCTCCACCTCTCTGGCGACTCCTTGCACCTTCGTGGACCTCTTGTGAGGCAAAACTTCAGCCGCAGTTCCCCCTTCAGCCCTAGAGGCAAAATATTTAGCCTGCAAATAAATTGCAAAAGATGAACTCATCCGAAGATGAGGATCATGGAGAAACTGAGAATCGAACTCAGAACCTTCTCCACTTAACAAGTACTTGATTGTACGATGCTAAGAAGATGTCATACCACTAGACCATATCCCCTGATACCAATCAGTGCTGATTGATGGAGGCAGAAGATGTTGTAAAAAGTATATAGTCTACGATAACGATAGCATCCACAAGATGGTGTATATGTCGATGGCGACATCAATCGATGTAGAATACCAACACTGAGAATGATTGCAATCCGAGAGAAATTTGGGACTCCAAAGAAAGTCAATGCACTTGTTGCATGGGTTCTCGCAAGAGATATCAATTCGTTCAGCATCTGTACTTGTCGACAGCATAACGACAGCAGCTGGAACACTGGTAAATAGAATACTAGTGTTGTTGCAGTGCGTTTCTTGACGTGCTGTATTGTGAAAGGGTAGGGGCACTGGAAGCTTGAGTGGAGCACGCGAAGACTCAAGCGATTGACCTTGGCGTCTCTGTAGGCAGCCATAATATGCCAGTAAGGCTACATGCTCTGCATGCACGAAAATCTCGCTGCCTGCAAAAGCAGTAGCCGAAGGATTCCTTAGGCGAGACGGGTAGAGTAGACGGTGCAACTCGCCATCATCGAGCCCTCCGCCACTTGTATCTAGGATCATCAACTCCCATACCGTCATGACGTCCGACTCCAGCACGCGATGGAACCTTGATGAGTACCGACAGCTCCAGCTACCACATTCAAGCCACCCACAAGAGGGCCATACCGATGCAGTCTATAAGATCCATCTCCAAGGGGACCACCTGGTATCTGTTTCAGCCGACCATACTGCCAGGGTCTGGGATCTCAGAACCCAGCGTATCCGGTACCCGCCTCTCATTGGACATACTGGAAGTGTCACAGCGGTGCAGTTTGAAGCTGCCGAGGGCGACGATGTAATCATCACTGGAGGAATTGACGGCAATGTCATTGTCTGGCAGTTCTCTACCGGTGAAGCGATCAAAACCATCACCAAGGCTCACAATAGAACCGTTCTTTCCTTGAACTTCGACGAGAGATACCTCGTGACTGGTGGCATGGACAAGAAAATAAAGCTCTGGAATCGGAAACCCATGGATGCCAATCATGCTGACATTCCTCAATTCGCTATCAAACCCGTGGAGGGAGACCGATACCAGGAGTACAGTCTCCTCGCCACCTTTGGCGGCCACGACGCTGCCGTGAACGCCATCAAGCTGCAAGATAAGATCCTAGTGTCCGGATCTGGTGATCGCACCATGTGCATTTGGAGTCTGCAAACTGGCCAGATACTTCACAAAGTCACCATCCACCAGAGGGGTATCGCATGTCTCCAATACAACGGCCGGTTCATTGTATCTGGCGCAACGGACGAATCAGTCAGGATCTATGATACAGACCAGGAAGTGGAGATTGCGTGCCTCAAAGGCCACACCAACCTCGTACGCTCTGTCCAAGCAGTCTTCGACCACGATGGGGAGGTCAAGGTAGTGATCAGCGGGGGCTACGACGGGAATATCAGAATTTGGGAGCAAGTGCCAGGATCACGGGAATGGCGGATGCAACACCACTCCCATTTGAGCGGTTTCCAGGCGAGCGAGGACGGGCAAGGTGGCAAAGATGCAGAACGTTTCGGCAACAGAATCTTCTCGATCGCTCTTGATGCCAACAGACTCGTGTGCTCCGGCCAAGGACCGATGATTCGTGTCTGGGACCTTCGTTCAGCAGCATAGATGTATCTTCGAGGATCGCGTTGACTGCCGCTGAACCGCCGCCACGGCCTCAGTCGCATTTCGATTGTGAGATGGTCATATCAACAGATATCGCTGCATATTCCGCTAGAAATACGAATGCGTCACCTCTAGAGTCTCAGCCGTAACGTACCTAGATTATGCTAGTATCGTTGGTTGTATTTAAACAATTGGGTTGAGCTGCCGCCGAGACACTGGCGGAGCTTCAGTAAGATCTCGCTCCCAATGCGCGAATATCAACAGACCTATGCTCTACTGCTGGCGAAGACTGCCATTGAGAAACTACAGCGCTCTAATCAAATCTCGATTACGATATGCTGGCGCTGTCTAGCTTGAACCCAAAGCCGATGCCTGCAATCGAGACACAGTCACTGAAGGAGCGGAGACCGGAGCCGATGAAAGCATTGTTTCTTTTTTGGAGTAGAGAATTGCAAGCATTTCTATATTATGTATATCATGTGTCTTGGACCGAACGGTATCTCATGCCTAAAAGCTGCAAGAAAGGGGTATCATGTACTACAAACCGCTTCGTCAATCACACTTTTTCCGCGACCTCCTTCTCCTTCGGCTCCTTCTTCTCACGAATATCCTTGAACCCAAGCCCAAAAGCGAGGAAGAACGACACGGCGGTGAGAGCCGCAAGGAGGTAGAACACGCGGTCAATGCTCTTAGCATACGCGACCAGAATGCCTCCGAGTTCGCTCGGATCGAGGATCTTGCGGAACTCGGTGGCTCCGGCGGCAATTATGGCCCGGGCGTCGGCGGTGGGGTCTTGACGGGGAATCTCTTTCCGCAGAGATTGGGTGAAGATGGTGGCGCTGAAGCTGAGGAGCAATGCTCCGCCGAGCATGCCGCTGAACATGATCATGGACAGTCCAATGGGTGCCTGGGTTGGTGGGAGGTTATTCTGGACGGCGACGATTGGCATTTGAAAGCCGATTCTGGCGATTCTGTTAGCAAAACGTGCAAGAGACTCTTCGGAAGGGTTTCTCGCTTACCCTCGTCCGACACCGAACAGGATCTGAAAGCCAATCCATTCGCCAGTGGTGGTATGAGTGCTGAAAGTCGAGCAGAGGCCGTAGCCAATCGATGTGAGAATGACACAGCCGAAGACAAAGGGTGTGTATCTTCCTACTATGCCAACGAGACGACCGGCAAACACAGCGGCGAAAAGCTGGGCGAGGATGCTGGGAAGCATGTACACGCCGCTCATTGTCGGCGTCACGCCGTCGACGGCTTGGAAGTAGATGGGCAGGTAGTAGTTTGCAACTGTGAAATGCGAGGGTTAGCACACAAATTCCTTTGCTGAGACGAAGGAAAGACTCACCCATCATGGCTCCCATCAAGACGGCGAGGAAGAGACAAGATGTCCACACGACGGTGCGGGTCATCATCGAGAACGGAATAAGTGCCTTGTCGCCTTTCCAGTAGTTGTAGGCAGCCCAGACGAGGAGATTGCCGGCGAATCCGCAGAACAAGCCGATCACTGTTGCGCTGTCCCAAGCGTACCTACAACCTGTCAGCATTTTGTGGCGAGTAACGGGATTTGTAGAGCTTACTCGTTGCCTCCCCATTGCACAGCAAGCAAGAGCATGGTTATACTGGGCGCGAACAAGAAGAACCCGACGAAGTCGAGCCTGTTGTGCAGGTCTTTTACGACTTCCGCCGCTTTGGGCTTGACGATTTGGCCTTCCGGAATTTTGCTGAAGAAAATCAGGGCAGCGACAATTGCGCCTGGAGGAAGATTGATGTAAAAACACCAACGCCAGCTGTGAATCGAAGTCAGAATCTGTATTAAAGGGCAGGACGTCCATCGGAGTATTTCAATGGTCTGGATGTTGTTCCGCAGGTTCATGCTTGATCATAAGGGGGGATTCATAGCGTGAGTGCAACACTTACGTGGTATACTGCGTCAACGCGCCTCCGATCAAAGGCCCAATGACACCACCGAGCTGCGCAATACCTTGACAAATTCCAATCAAGAATGGGCGCTTCACAAGTGGCGCTGAGGCGGCGATGATGGTGAATGCTCCATTCTGCAAGCCTGCGGTGCCCATGCCTTGCACTGCTCGTCCAACAATCAGCATCTTGGAAGAGGTAGCGACACCGCACAGTAAAGAGCCGAGTTCGAAGAGACCGAAGAAGCTCAGAAAGACCCATTTGTTCTTGAAGTTGACGTAGATTTTGCCGGTCAAGGGTTGCAGAGCTGCACTAGCGAGTTGGTATGCCGCACCGTACCAGCCTACATCTGCTAATGATTGGAAATCGTTGGTGATTTGTGGGACGGCCTATAAGTTTGAGTCAGCGTTTCTGTTATTTTAGCTTGTTTGGTTTTGGAGACTGACTGTGGCGATGATCGAGATATCAAGAAGTACCAAAAAGAAGGCAAAGCATAGAGGCATCATCACGAGCCACAGTCTCAGGCCCGAGAGCCATTCCACTTCTATTCTCGGCTCCTTCTTCTCGGCATCTGACGTGGCGCGGTCTGCGTCTGTTGAAACGCGTTGGTCGCCAGTGTTTGCGACTTTGGCATCGCCGAAGTCTTCTGGGGGTGACTTGTGTTGATCTGGAGACGCGGAGCGTGGAGAAGCCATTGTCGACATGTGGCCTGGGTGATTTGTGAAGACCCTCTTTGGATGTTTGTGATGAGAGTTGCCGTAGAGTTTGCTTGGCCAAGGAAAGTAAGTGATACAGCTAAGCTTTTAACAAAGAGCATAGAGTGCCGGAGCAAAGCGACGATTAGGCGGCGTTTGATAATGACCGGACTTAACACACCATTTCGCCAGGGATTGGAAGATCATTCCTGTGGCTGCACTGTCGCACCGACAGTGGGTGACTCCTGCAGGGAGCAAACCGCACGCGAACTCCGTGTCCGGTCGCATGCGAGTGCGAGTATCACCGCTATCGCCGACGCGTTTTTCACCGGAGTGTTGGTATGGCACGCTGCCATTATGGAGTCCAGTCATTGTGAAGAGGTTCTTTGAATGTGTTGTAGATGGTATACGGAGAACAAGGGAAGTGCATACCAGTGGCGTGAAGTCTGTAGAGAGGCGGAGCGGAGCCGTTCGCTCATCTCATCCTTGCAGTTCCCGTACCAGCTACGTGTACATACAACCATGGATGCACATACACTGGGATGTATCTACCTACTATTGAGGATCACATGCTAAAGTTCAATGCCGTGTCCACCTTTGGTGCTGGTAGTCACTCGAATTGCCAGCATGCAGCTCAGTTCACCGTAGCAACGCCAGGACGGCCGGGATTCGCCAATCCCGCCGAAGGAACCGGCAACATTTCGCATCGGCGATAACTCTCATCCTTCGTCCGATACCATTGAGAGATCGCCTGATATTCGTAGCAGCAGAGTCATAACTTTTTCCCCTGCCCCCACAGAACATCAGCATGGACGACAGCCCGCATGCTGCTGCCTACGGACTCGCATGTGAGGCTTGCGCCCGAGCAAAATGCAAATGCGTCGTCCGACCTGGCGGTCGGTGCGAACGGTGCGTCGAATTCCGCCCCACCATTTACATAAGCACGCAGCTGATGTATGTTGAGTAGCTGCGACCGGCTCGACAAAATCTGCCAGCCTACCAAAAGCAAAAGACAGCTCAAGTCATATGACGGTGTCCGCAATTCGAGGGTCGAGAAATCACGGCCGGATGTTGATGTTTCACGACTCGAGCATAAGCTAGACCAACTTGTAGCCCAGCTCAAAGGGCAACATCAGAGCCTTGCGTCGCCTTCCAACAGCGATGTATCTACGCTGATCCCATCTCCAGTACATGTAGGTTGTTGCCGATGTTGCTGTATTGTTGCACCTAATGAACAGCGATACCGAAACACTACTGACCGACCACCATCTTATTTCAGTCCGATGACATTTCCTCAACAGAAGCCGAAGAGTGCTTCTTGCGCTTTAGGAAAAGCAATGCGAGATTCTTTCCGTACCTCAGTCTGCCTGGGAGCGCAAGAGAGCTACAACGAGACAAACCCGCTCTTTGGGCGTGTGTTATGGCGATATCTGCACGACAGCAGGCGAAGCAGCATGAACGAATAGCGCGAGTGCAAGAAATGCTATCATCGCGCATCTTGGTACGGGCAGAGGCTTCTGTCGATCTGCTTCTTGCAGTACTCTGCTTTATTGGCTGGTAAGAATCACATCATCTGGCTATGAATACTAGCTTCGCCATCAATGATCATTGTTATGGTCGCCAGGAGAAGGGATTTGCGATGACTTGGGGTTATTACATACATCATAGACTGACTGTAGTTTTCGCAGGGCGCACATGGCCGGGAAACATCCAGTTACCATCAAAGGAACGATCACAATCTTCGCCCAGCTCGCCGTCGGGTTGGTCTACGAGCTTAGATTGAACACGCCGGTCGCAAGTGATCCTCCACAGTTGACCTGCATTCCTCCCGTACACATGAGACCTCCTCAACGCCCGCCTCGCACGCTGGAAGAATGTAGAGCGGTGGTGGGAACGTTCGTCGTGATTTCTACGTGAGTTGCGCCGGGGGCAAAGTGTTACAAATTGCGCACTCATGAACTGGTTATTGACCTTAAATAGCTTCACAACCGCCTTCAAACGGTCAGAGCCCATGCGCTGGACATCACACATGCAAGACTGCTTGAACCAGATCGAAGCTCAGGATGACGATCCACTGGATAGGACACTTGCGCGCTGCGTCAAGATCCAGCTTATAGCGGACAAAGCGATGAAGGCAGCATCTCACGACGTGAACGTCGACCCATACGATTCGCTGCGTCCGCCGCCAAGTCTCTTCGCGCAAGAGATGCTGACCCAACTTGGGACACTCAAGTCAACAATGGTCGATGCGTTGTCGCATGATGGTAGGTCAAACGTCGCAGTCCTTTCATCGTCCACAAACCACTAACACAACAACCATTGTAGCCACAGTACAGCTCCAACTCCACGCCGCCGAAATCACCATAAATGAACTAGCCCTCAATGGCGACCCAACCGCAGTCCGACAGCCCAACATACACCGCACGCGCCACCTCCACGCCTGCACGCAAGCGATCAAATCCTGGTGCGACGTCTTCCTCGCCGTTCCAATCCCCGACATCAACGGCATGTGCACCTCCAACATGATGCAGATGCGCCACGTCATGGGCCTGCTCTACGTGCTGTCCGGCATCAACGAGCCTGGCTGGACGAAAGCCGACGCCGCGTCCATCATAGACCTCTTCGCGATGCTCGACCAGCTCGCGAATCATTTCGCGCAAGTCCCCGCCGCCATTGATTTCAGAGGCGATATCGATGCTGCTACTTACAACGATCACTGGTGGACGCACGTTGCTAATACTGTGAGGACGTTGCGGAATTTGTGGGCTGCGCAAGACGAGCGTGGGAGTATTGCTGCCACGGAAGGAGCCACTGTTTCTGCTGGTGCTGGTGCTGCTGTCAATGCAGGCGATACGATTAATCTGGAAGGGATGGATTTCGATATTCCTGGGCTGGATTGGTTGATGGATCCGGCGATGATGGGTTTTACTATGTGAGGGAGGTGTCGAAGTGAGGGGTTGAAGGTGCTTGCATGAGCACAGTGAGGTCTCGCCTTTGAGCTGAGCGACGGCTGGCGACGGGCATTGCACGTTCAGCATAGCTTCAGAAGTCTGCGCACGATGTCCCCCATTGTAACACTACTTCCGGAAGGTTGATTACTTGGGACTTGCTACAAGCGCAAGTGAAGAACTTAACTTATCAACATCAGCGCATCAATGGACATGAAAGGCAACGCTCAGTGGCGATGCTCTTCCGTGTCAATACCTTGTACAGTACGATGGAGAAATGCGTGTGCAAACTTATGAGCAATAGCTGCTGATTGCCTACGAGATTTTGAGCTCGCGTAGATTTTCGTTCCCATTTTTTGCATCTCAGGATTGATTGGTTCTGAGCAGTTGTAGCTATGAAGGACAGAAAATTGCAGTATAGTCCAGCAAGACGTTCGTTCATGGTGCAATGCCGTTGTCTGAAGTGAGCTGTACCTCAAACTGCTCCATTCGAGCGTCTTGGCCAAGACGAGCGCCGACGGGTGCTCCCGCCCGCTTCCACACCCAAGGACCTCGAGCCAGAGAGTGGACGTGCGCTCAGTGCGTTGTGGGATGAAGTTGCTACCGGACTCTAGCGAAAGAGACGACCACACCATTACCACGACCAACATCACATACATCTCCCCTGCAACCACCCGTCGCCACCCCTCAAACTACCGACATCATGGATACCGAGAAGCTGGCCCGCATGCAGAACGCCGTCCGCACTGGTGAGTCTCTTGCGCCCTGCGCCGCTTAGCGCATGTGAACTTGCGAAATTACTCGAATTGCCGTGCTGACCGTGTCGCAGGGTAAGTTGCATCCTCACCGACCCCGTGACTCCGCGATGGAATGGATGGAGAGCTTGGAACCTGGAATTGGCAATGCTTCGAAATTAAAGAGACGGCTCTGGTCATACAAGCGCACGTGATGGCACGTGGGGTGCGAAGCTCGAGGCATTGGAATTGGTGGACTTCGGGAGCTGGATTGAGGCTGGAAAAGGATGCTGCGACAAGAAGAAATGAAGCTAATGCTTGAGATACAGCGGCAAGGGTACCCCCAGACGTGTGCAGAAGAAGGTCCACAGGTCTTCCGGCGCCGATGACCAGAAGCTCCAGGCTACCCTCAAGAAGATGAACGTCCAGCCCATCACTCAGATCGAGGAGGTCAACATGTTCAAGTCTGACGGCAACGTTATCCACTTCTCCGCCCCCAAGGGTATGCCGAACACGATTCCGCGATACACTCTCGGACAATTCACACTAACACTGCGCAGTCCACGCCGCTGTGCCTTCCAACACCTTCGCCATCTACGGCCACGGTGAGGACAAGGAGCTCACCGAGCTCGTCCCCGGCATTCTCAACCAGCTCGGCCCCGACTCCCTCGCTTCCCTCCGCAAGCTCGCCGAGAGCTACCAGAGCCTCCAGAAGAGCGGTGAGGGCGAGAAGGGTGGTGACGACGACGACGAGATCCCCGAGCTCGTCGAGGGCGAGAACTTCGAGAGCAAGAACGACGTCGAGTAAATGTCGAAACCAACCGAACTCCCCTCGATTGTTGATTGGAAGCTTCGACCTGGACAGATCTCGGGTGTGATCTAGTGCATCCTCCTCTTCTTGGGCGTGTCTCGGCAGGGATGATGCGCGCATGAAAGTAACGGCCTGGGCCCTGCGAGCATGATCCCGCCGGACTGTACATGGGTTTGAGTGTACATTTAGGACTCCGCGACGCCATCATGAAAAAATCAAGTTGCCTGCCATTTCCCCGTTACTTCCAAAGCTGCCATGTTCTTTTTTGTTTTTGTCATGACATTGTTGGGCTTTTGCTTATCTCGCAGATTTCTCCATCCGTAACAATGGATCGAGTGTTGGTAATCTGATCACGTTGTTCGCTCACGTATGCCAGTCATCGATGTTGTTGAGAAGATCGCAGCACCCAAGGCCTTACATCTATGCATATGATTTGGCAATATCGATTGCATGGCTTGAGGAAAATAGGCTCTTGACATAGCCGCTCAATCCGGGCGAGCGACAGCCGCTGCTCGAGAGCTTCATTTGAACACATGACTAATGATCAGTGACTAGGTCAATTGAATTGGAAATATATTGACGAAATACCTAGCCTGTCATTCGCATCACCCACCACGAAGCCCGGCGCTCACAGCCGCCAACCTCCACTCAAGAAGCTTCTTCATACAGCACAAACCCACTCTCAATCTCCTCCCCAGCGGCCCGTCTCACAAACCTCGCCGTCTCCTCGGAGAAATTCAAAAACGGACTATGCCCACTCTCAGCAACTTCCGCATAAACATCCACACCAGCCCCTCTAAACCCCTTCACAGACCCCGTCTGCGCCTCCCATGGCGTCGCATTATCTTTCCCGCAAAGCAAGAAATTCAGCGGAATGCCTTTGAGCCCGGCGAGCTGGTCCGGGATGACACTCGTGTTGACCGCGTAAGACTGCGGCTTCAAACGCCACACCGCTTTGAGCGCTTCGTTGATTTCCACATCATTGTACAGCATATGCAGCGCCCCGGGGCCGTTGAACGGCCGCGTCGTGTCGCCTTCGTGCAGATATTGCGGCAAAAGCTGCCTGCCCATCGCCGCTAGCATGGTGGTGCCCGGCGGGCAGAGGAAGCCGGCGATCATCACGACAGCTTTGACGCTGGTGCTCTGCCCGTCTGCGCTGCGCGTAGTGCAGTCGAGGCCGGACAGCGCGGCGAGGCCTGGGATGCAGCCGTAGGAGTGTGTGATGACGACGACATCGTGGCCTGCTTCGAGCTGCGAGAGGACTGTGGCGCGGATGGCGGTTTGGTCGTCGGGGATGCCGAGGAGGCGGTTGTTGATGTAGGGCGAGGCGGAGTTGCAGGGGAGTGGGACGCCGATGCAAGAGTAGCCGGCGGCTTCGAGCTGCGTGGTGAGTTTGGAGAAGTGTGCTGGGACATGCTTGGGATGCGGTTAGTAAGTGGTGAGTAAAATGAAGAGAGATGGGGTGATGGTGGGGATGCATACCCATGCTCCTGGCACGATTACTATTGTTGGTTTAGACATTTGAGCCGGTAGAGCACTGCGAGAGCTCAATGGAGGTTGGTACGAAGGGTAAAGGTATTAAGCACGCAAGCACTTTTATGCTTGCTTTCTGGTATCGTGGCCTTGCTTGAAATGTTCAGCTTCAGCTGAACGGATTCGCTTACGGACTGTGATTCCTGGGCTGAACCGGGACTCGCTTCAATTTCCCCCCGAAGGATTCATCCTGGAAGATGCGCATCGCGTTGGATAGATTGGCGTTGTTGGTGGATTGGTTCAGTATGGCGCGCGTGCTGGGTTCACACCTCGTACTGGCCGGCCTTTCAGCGGCAGGAGAAGCAGTACGGCTTTTTGAGCTGGGCTACGACACTGGTAGCACAGTGCTTCGAAGCATCGCGTGCATGGAGTTAGTCACTGTTGACTCTCTCTGAGGTCGACTGGGAAAAAGTAAATTGGATCACAGACTAGGAAATGTATAGCGGAAGTGTTATGGTAAGAGGAGACAGACTGCAAGCTTAGGATCGCGCTTCATATGCGCCTGATGGAATGGTGGTCACGATACCTTCGTCTCAATACTGCCAACCTCTAAGGATTCCAAACACGAGACAGCCTACTCTGCCAAGGGCCTGCCCTTCGGGTCAGCCTTCTGCAACTCCTCATCAGACGCCCTGATCTTCATTTTCGCCAAAATGGAAAGCAACTCATCCCTCTCCCACTCAAGCATAGAGCGATCAACACGCTCTTCGTCTTCGGCTTTTTTGCAAGCCTTCTTCGTCATGATCCGCACCTCGCGGCGCGGACGTTGGTAGAGATAGGCGACACAGATCTTGACTTGCTCGCCAGGCTCACGCCTCTCGACGCGGCGGCGGACTTTGTCGTCGATGCTTTCTACTGGCCCGCCGAATTCCAGCAGCAGCTTTATCATCTCTGTCTGACGCTGGCTCATAGCGCCCGCCAAGGGCGTGGTCCCGTTCGCGAAGTCGCCGTATGCGATTGATGAGTCGACATTGGTATGCTCGAGCAAGTAGCGAGCGGCGCGGAGGCGTGGTTGGAGGTCGTACAAGCCCTGCGAGGCTGCACGGCTGAGGGGTGTGGTAGAGTACTTGTGGCTGATGTGGTTGACGTTGGCACCGTATTGCTCGTACATGACTTTCACTGTCTCGACGCGTCCGTGGCCGGCGGCGGCGATCAGGTGGCGGTGCAAGGCTTCGTAAATTGTTATGTTGGGTTTGCCTTCGTTGTCAAAGGGCGTGCGAGCCATGAGGTCTTGTGGACTTGTGTTGGGGCGACGGAGGACGGTTGTCCACGCGAGTTTGAACAAGTCTGGATCGTCGGATATGTCAATTGCGTCTTCTGTGGAGTTGAAGAAGGCGATTTCGAAATGTTCTGGTCCTTCGAAGTAGGCGTACGATCCGTCGGGTTGTCGACGAGTTACGTATGGGAGCAATCGGTGCAAGCAGGCAAGAGAAGCCTTCGTGGTCGCTTGCAAGATAGTAGCGAGAATGGTATCTCGCAGCTCGTCTGTCAAGTCGCTGATGTCGCCGGTCGGTGGAGGGAAACCGCAGAGCGAAAGAATCAGCTCGACTGCCTGTTCATTCGCACCGTGGCCGGCGAATCCCAGATGGTCGATCTTGACTTCACGACCGGAGGTTTTCCACTGCTCGCTCTCGAGGATCGCGTTGACGGCGGTCATATTTCCACCTTTGAGCGCCAGCTCGAGGATGTCAGGAGAGTCAGGCTTGGTGACTATCGAGGCGCCTCGGGACAGCAAGAATATAACAACATCGGCGTGACCTGCGCTTGCGGCATATGCGATCGAGGTAGCGTTTTCGTCTTGCTCGTCGATGGAGACTTTCACCTCGTCGAGCAGGACCTTGACGCTTTCCAGCTGGCCTGAAAATGCCGCGCCTGTTAGGGGAGGATGTAGAGTGAGCATTGGTGTGCGTTCGAAGTCGTCGCTGTCACTCATGGCAACGTCTTCTGATGCATCGTCCACTTCATCCTGGTCTTGTGATGACCCATCGTCAGAAGCGCTCACATGTTTGCCACCACCCGAGGCTTCGATTTCGACATTGGCATCCCGCTTATTGTCACCCTCCGTTTCATCCAGATCGGCATATTTGGGAGAGTGAGAAGACGATTCCTGGTCCTCTACCTCATCAGCTGGTGGAGTACTATCTGTGTCACTTCCTCCATCCACTCGATCAACATTAGGATTAGCCCCAAGCTCCAGCAAAAGACGAATGATATCCACCCTCCCAGCCTCAGCAGCCAATTCATATAACATCGGCCCATAAAGCCGATACTCCTTCACAATTCCCTTGAGTCGCCGCGTCCGCTCCTCGCCAGCCTCAAGCTTGAAGATCTCGCGTTGGACCAGAGGGTCTCGGCCGCCCGAGTCATACCACATGGGGTCGTCGAAGTACTCGGCTGCGGGGGGCATGCAGGATATAGACATGCCTTCTATATAGGGAATGTCGTCGAGGTCCATATCAGCGGCTCGAGGGAGGGGGCGTGGTGAGGACATTGTTGCGGAATGCCGTGCGAGTGAAACTTCCGAAGGCGATAGAAGTTGCGATGCATGATTTTTTTGACATGCGCCTGAGGGGACTACTATATCTTTACCGCGGGTTGAGGGCCCATCCATTCGTTGTACTGACGGAATCGACCGGTGAAGCTCAGCTTTACAATCCTCGCAGCCGCCGCGTAGGGAAGATAGACGACTGGTGTGCCATTTCAGCCCCGGCTGCTATTTTCATAGGATTCAAGATGTGCCTGCAACTCCAATGTATTCTTTCCTTGATGTCATGTTCCCAAAAGTGCGACTTCGCAAATATGGTCTCGGTCTATAGATGCGAGTTGGCTCGTTGAACAGCCTCTCCTTGGTTGCATTGTTTGCTAATGCTAATGCGGAGCTCCCGATTGTGGCTCGCCAATGAGAGACAACCACGTTGTTTCCGGAGCTAAGCAATCTCAAGCTCTGCACTATCAAATTAGAGTGGATGGTGGTCATACCACATTATTGCATGAAGTTCGCAAAGCCCTCTTCTATTTCTGTCGGTGTACAGGCTGAGGATGAGATCCAAAGGCAACAGATACTCACATCTCCCTGCATGGATTATGACCTCTCGTGCCCGACGTTGTTGTCATGGAGAGCAAACTCATCGATATCGCGCAAAGCATACTTCATGGTATGCTTCATCCTGGTCGGGTAAAGAATTATCATTTGGTTTGCTGGCATAGTGGTCGCTCCTGCGCGCGTATTAATTTTACACCGGCATGCTCTCTACTTTTGCCTTCCGCTTTTACAGTCACCGGAACTGCACGTTCGGTGATGACGAATCGATCCTCGTGACGTATATATCAAAAGTAAAAGTAAATTCTCTATCAACTCTTATTTTGACCCTATCGTTTTCTCAATCTTTTCTAGTGTTCGTCTAACCACATTGGCCTCATTCCACACCGCAGTAACTGACTCTTCCAAAACCACTGCTTGAGCCCACCTCCAGAAACATGGGGCTCTGTTCTGGAGAGCTGGAAGAATGAAGCTGGGTACAATTTGCTCGTATTTCGGTAATGTCAATACCCGCAGAACAAATGGGCCTGTCATTACCTGCGAATTACCCCTCGTTAGCGTTTGTCTTCCGAGTTGCCAGTGAAGCTTTCGTTGACGAATCCTTACCTCGCCCAACGTCAAACGATTCGAACCCCCCAGAAACGGTGCGGCGTCTGCAAGCAGCGGCTCAACATGCTTCACGACCGCACCGATGTACTCTTCGGCCAACTCTGCCTTATCTCCAGCCGTTGGACTGAACACGATCGCATCGAAAGACTTGTGAGCCTTGCTGAAGAAGGTTTCTACGAAGTAGCCAATCTTGAATCGTTGGAACGCGCCGTCCAGTCCGACAGTCGAGGGATACAGATGACTGGTATGCGAGTCCACAAGAAATTGTGAGATGAGCCCAGACTCAGTGAGGATGTGACCATTGTATGCCAGGGCGGGTACCATGCCAGAGGGGTTGATAGCGAGATAATCGGGGGTCCGTGGAACAGTAATGTCGACTAACGCTGTCTCGAATTGCAGACCAAGTTCTCGTAACGCAATCTGAACACGATGCGCGAACGGACAATGATGTGCGGTATAGAGCGTGATGTGGGTGTCCATTGTTGAAAGCACGGTGGCCATGTTGTTTGAGACTCTTACTCCAATGCAACGCAAAAGCCCCAAAGTTCTGTGTACATGTTCAGCGGCATAGAAGCTCAACGTGGAATGCGTCGCTCATTTGTACTCAAACAAGAATGATTGACGCTTGCGAGCTAAGTAGATCAGTGTATGTCCATACTAGCAACATTTACTTAGCAAGACTTCGCTTCGTAAAACTCATGAGACATGCAATCGGCAGATCCCGATAATAGATAATGCTGCAGATAATATGCTCCGAGTCGGGATTTGCCGATGTGGCGTCCTGCTGCATGTTGCAGTCAAGCTTCGACTTCGCGATTTTCCGACTGCGATCAGCGGCAAGGCTCACCCAGAGAACGCCCGAAGATGCTACAAATATCACGAAAACATCCCATTCTAACAATGACACCTGCCCCTTGATACATATTCACCAAACACCAGCTTCTAGCATCGCCACGCCTCAAAGCACCCAAGCCTGCATCTAAAAGACATACCCTGCATCGAACATGGGTCCCAAGAGCCTACAGCCTTTTCGCTTGGTTGCCACCGGCTACAACATCAACTACCTGCCCCAATACATTGCAGAACGTCATGGCTTCTTCCGCGATCAAGGCCTCGAGCTAGAAGTGACCATCCCAACGCCGTGGGACGGCGTACTCGATGCGCTAGCCGAAGGAGCCGCCGACATGGCTTTGGGAGGAATATGGGTTCCGTCCATGTACCGAGGCAGGGTGCAAGACTACACGGTCTTCGCGCAGATTGCGAATCGTTGTCCATTGGCGCTGCTCAGGCGCAGGAGCGCCGAGGACTTCAAGTTGGAGGATGTCGTCGGACGGACTGTGTCGATGAAATCGATCGGGGGTGCCAGCGTCGGCTTGTTCTTCAAAATGTTCCTGCGCGAGAACGGCATCGATCCGCGGTCTGTGGACTTCATCCAGGATCTGGATGGCGTCATGCTCGGCAACTTGTTCCAAGGTGGAATGGGTGACTTCTTCGTGACGGACAACTTGTCGGCCAAAGTCATCGCAGCGGGTAACCCCGAGGTGACTATAGCGATGGAGATGGTGACGCAGGGAGAAGTCCCATGGAGCGTTTACTACAAGGAGACATCGGCCATCAGCGCGGAAACCCATGACACTCACGTCAGATTCTGTCGAGCTTTGAACCAAGGCATAGCGTGGGTCCTCGAGCATGATGCCGAATCTTTCAAGGAAGAGCTCGCGGAGCTTTTCCCCAAGGTCACAGTCGACATTGCCGTCGAGGTAGTGAACTCTTTCCGTCGAAACGGCATGTGGACGAGTGCCACCATCCCCCACGCTGCGTTTGATCGATGGCAAAAAGGTCTCGCTGATGCGCGTTTCATTGAGAAGCCTTTGAAATATGAGTCAATAATCGATGGCCAAGCGGCGAAAGAGACTGAAGCGGGCATTGAAGTGCCGCATTGATAGGAAAAGAACAACACGCTACAGTTTACTCCATTTCTTGTTACAAAAACGGTTCGTTCCATCGTACGTAAAAGCGCAATCGTTCATCCTCAATATCAATGTTTCTCTTTCTTCCAATCCCCTTTCACTGCTGGGAAGTTATATATCTTATGTGCAACAGTATCTCATTCCACAAAACAGGGTTCAATGTCCCCTAGCCCCGGCCACTGAGTAGTCATGCTGAGGAACCCGCTCAGTGGAAAAGCATTCGAGGACAAGATTGATGATATATCACCCTCGAGACTATTGGAAGTGGCGGATGCAGAAGTGGGGTTGAATATCAGTGGAGTTATCAGTTCTCGAGCATGGTGCTCAAATTCGACGGCGGTTTGCAGCTGCTCATCAGAGCTCGGAGTGCCCAACGACTTGATTGTGGTTGCGGTCAGTGCATCGAGTGCATTGCGGCACCCTGCGGCTCCTTGGAAGCCCTTTGACATCGCAGTCAAGGTTGAAGCGCAGGACTGCAGTGTGGAAGTCCATTGCGGAACAGTGGTTCGATCTCGGACATTCTTTGAATGCCAGAGCGCATGGATGACACCCAAGCCAGCCATGAAAAGTTGCTGCACCGATCTCCACAGCATCTCGACCCTCCCTTGTCGCTGCAGGACTTCCAGGCCATCTATGACCTTGCAGGAAGCTTCAAAAGTGAGCAACATTTCTTCCGTCTGCGGAGTGCGACACGTGGAGCCCGGACGGTGGAGCGTCAACACAGTATTGTAATACACGACTTCCCAGTAGGCTTTGCAAGCGAATATTGAGGATTCATGCGCCTTACTGGGCTCAGGGATCGTGTCATACCATTCTTGAAGACGGGGCTGGATGTCTTGCAGCCAAGCAGCCCAGTTCGGGCGAGGATATGCTAGCTTGGAGGCCCAAGACTGGCTATGCTGCACGTGTCGGATCTCTGACTCAAGCTTCGCAAGGGTGAATAAATGGTTGTGCGCTCGCTGCATTTGGATATCAAAGTCGCCCGATTGTACCCCGATGCGGAGGCGAGATCCTGTCCAAGGGCTTGGCAGCGGAACTCGAGTACCTTGATCGAGCACGCTGAAGGGACGACCCAGGGTGATGCACAGTAGCCGATCAAAATGGTACGTAGAGTGCCATAGGCGTCTTCGATCATCCAAGACATCGGGAGCCATGCCGGAGCATTGTGATTCACTCTCCCAGTGTAACCCAGTGTCAATGCAAAGACGCATCGCAAAGCCTGCCAAATGCCACAAACTACCTCGAGAGGGGGAGAGAGCGACGAACTGAGTCAGTAGAAGTACAACCCGGAGTGTCTCAAGATCTCTCTTGGAGTGTGTCAGGGTCTGTTCAAGCCAGCTGAGTGCTGAGCTGAAGCATCCTTCACTTTCGCTGGGTCTGCTGTTGGGCTTGAAAGCGTGGGGGATATCTGCTAGAGCAATAGCAAAAACCATGTATGCGGTGAAAATGCTTTTCGCGTGCAAGTCGTCGACCACTTCGTCGTCACCGAGAGGACAGTAAGCGCGACTGATAGCCTGTCTCACTTGAGAGCGGCTCAATATTGGCATGTGTGGCGTGCGGTACTGGAAATAAACATCTTCCAGGTGGTTTGCAGCATGTTTGGGTGGTAATGTGGCTTCAGTCAGAGCCGGGGCCGAGTCCACTCGACCCGATCGTTCCTCAGGAGGAAACGAAGCTGGAAGTTGATCGACCTGTATTGCTGTCATGACCAGTTTCGCAAATGAGATGCCGCTGCTCTGTCCCAGAAAGCGAGGTTGCTTCAACGGCTCGAGAATTACATCTTCGATGCTCCTCGCCAAGTTGTGCATACCCGGCGAGCTCTCGCTTGAAGCAGGACTCGATCCCGGGACAACAATATCTGATCCGTGATCCATAGTATTCGATCTCTGTTCCGGAGTATCACCTTGTGACATAGATTCGGTGAGCGCGTGCTCTCGTAAACCCCGAATTTCGTCATTGAGCTGTGCAATCTGCTCTTCCAAGTTCGAGACGTAGTCACGTGGAAGCTGCAAACGTTCAGAAGGAAGTCCAAGTCAGATAGTCCGTCGTTCAATCGCATTGCTTACGTCAACTTGCTTTCCCGGATGATAGTCGAGACATGGGACGGCGGCACTCTCGCAGTTGGAGCATTGCGGATATCGCTGGTCACACTGAGGGATTCAAGTCAGATCAGTGGCTCAGGACGCGATGTGCCGAATGGTCATTGCCTTTTGCTTTCTCCGACGGCACCTGTTAACCTGTGAGCATGATACCACGGTATCGCGGTGATCTATCGGCGCTATCCTGCGATAGTCTCACCTTCGACATGCATGCGACGCGCCTCGGGACCTCTGACTGATGCGCGACACGGCGTCCATCGCATATCACCATTCGTATATTGATGCGTTGCTCGCGATCCGTAGCCAGCATGAGTCTGATACCGTTCTGTGATGGCGCGGGGTCGGCAGATCCCGATGGATGATAGTGCAGTGGACTCTCGATAAGCAACTCCCCCAGCTCTGATTCGTCCTTGCTCACATCTCAGAAGCGATAAGGGACACAACCACGCTCTTATCGTCGTCAGATATGTAGATGTGCTTGCTGTATACTTTTGAACACAGTGTATATCATCATGCCATTTGACCAACGTTGGCTGGCTTTTCGAAGCCCAGCGCCATCAGCTCTCAATTCTTCATCTGCCAGAATAATCCATAAATTGTGTGCACACAGATGGATTACACGACAAAGTCAGAAGTCAAAGGGACGGTGTCTGACAGTATCAACGGCGAAGACCATGTCGAGGGCACCACGACCATCTTGCAGCTGGATCCAGCCAGGGAAGCAGCCGTGCGAAGAAAGTTCGACATTTACGTCGTGCCAGTCTCGGTCATCTACCTGGTGATGTCGACCTTAGATCGCAACAACGTAAGCAAACCGATTCTTGTGTGATTGTCCCGGCTGTCTTCGATCCCTACGGCTAACGTGCGGACAGCTCGGCAACGCTCGCGTGTTTGGCTTTGACGAAGACGTCGGGCTGAAAGCAGGCCAATTCGGCAACATCCAGACACTGTCGAGCGTCTGTACCGTCGTCTTCGAAGTCCCTTGGGTCCTGGCCACTCGTCGATGGGGCGCTAAGAAGGCCATCGGAACAGCGTTTGTGCTCTGGAGTCTTTGCACGCTCGGCACCGCATTCGTGCAGACGTATGGGCAAACGATCGCCTGCCGCATGCTACTCAACGCCGCTGAAGCCGGGCTCGCTCAAGCGTTCGCTTTCCTCTTCTCCACCATTTATCCGCGCGAACTCGCAGGGAAGCGCATTATGACTACCAACATCGCGCAGTGCATATCTGGCGCCTTCGGGGGGCTTTTCGCATACGCCGTCCAGACCATGGGGTCACGACACGGGTTCGCTGCGTGGAGATGGCTCTTCATAATAGAATTCGGCCTTACGGTCGTCATCTGCGGCATCGGCCTCATCTTTCTCCCGGGCGAGGTGGAAAATGCTTGGTTCCTGAACGAAGAGGAGAAAGAGACGATGCGGCTCAAGAAAGAGCGCGACTACATCGTCCGGGGAGAAAAGGAGTTCGAACGCAAGTGGATCAGGATCGCACTGACAGACCCCTTTGTCTACCTGTTGGGCATTGCGTTCTTCACGTCCTCGGTCGCGATCAACGGGTTCGGAGTCTTTCTTCCCACGATCATCAGTGGCCTCGGGTATTGCCCCTTCTTCCTTGGGTCTTGCAATTGAGTGCTGAACTGACGATTTGCGAATTCGCCTCCCTCAAGGTCAACTACATGACCATTCCGGTCTATGTGATCGGCGCCATCTCGCTCACCATACAAGTCTACTATTCCGACAAGTTCAGCAAGCGCGCGTACTTCATCGTCGGATGCTGCGTCCCAGTCACTTTTGGGTACCTCATGCCTGTCATCTCCAGAAACCCAGATGTCGGATATGCTGGAATGTTTGTCCTTGTCATCGGTTAGTCGTGGTGTCCCCCGATGTGACCTCGTGCAGACCAACCTCGCTTACTTTTCTTCAAAACAGGCCTTTATCCCATTTCCACCTTGGCGGTGACATGGATCACGACAAACCTAGCGCCCGACTCCAAACGCGCCATCGGCCAGCCGTTCGCTTACAGTCTGGCCAACCTTTCGAACCTCGTCTCCGGCCAGCTGTACCCCAGTCAGCAAGGTCCGCGTTACGTTGTCGGAAACTCGGTATCTGCTGGCCTGACGCTTGTCGCCGGATTTCTTTACGCCTCGTGCTGGTTCTTGCTTCGGAGAAGGAATGCGCAAAAGGCGAAGATGATCGCTGAAGGGGCGTTGACGAATGATAAGGAAGGCGACCAGGCGCTTGAGTTCACGTACATTCTGTAGTAGGGTCATATATGTATATATATACTACTAGTTCTTGCAAACGTCACCCGTGATGAAAGCACGGCCAAAGCAGAAAGCAAGAATAAAGCCGAACACGCTTCATTGACCGTATGATCGCAAATAGACTCATACTCAGTTGGTTGAAATAGCATGCCAGGGGTCAGAATCAACCAGGCTGTGATGCATTAAGGATACCATGACCGTGGCATGGTAGATTGGGCGAGCCAGGCAATTGTCGAGATGTACTGTCAACCACTCTTGACATTTCACAAGGTAAGATTGTCTGTATGGAGCGCACGCTCAGACAGGTCAGCAGAGTCGATCATGAATTTCAGGCCGGTGCGCCCTGTAGTCGTCGACAGTTGTAGAAGAAATCGGTTATCAGCGCTACAATCAATACTAAAGTTCGCTCCATGTATGTTCTATGCTTCGAAAGGAACTCCCTTCCACATTGGGTTTCAGGATTGCCGGCAACTCGATCTTCAGCGGGGCTCTGGAATCGGCTCATAATCATCCTCGGGTGCAAGGAGGTATGCTGCGGACGTGACGCCAATGCCGTTGAGCAGCAGGACGATCCAGCTGACGGTGCAGAGGATCCAAGACTTGTCCAATGCCCAGCCAACGAAGAAGCGGTTATCGTGGTCGTAGAGGTATGCCTCGAGTGTCATGTTAGCACTTGTTTTTCCCAAAGCGGGTATACCCATTTGTGTGTCTCCTGGAGTACGCACCACCAGAGTCATGGCGACCAGCTGAGCCGCGGCAACGACCATCAACAACGGCGATAGGATTTTCCAGCCCACCTCCCTCGTACCCCTGCCTCCCACCAATATCACAACATACGCTACCAACACGGCCAGCTCGAATATCACGCTAAAGTTCATCAGGAAGCCAGTACTCCTCCACATGCTGCAGAAAGAGCGGTTGTCGCCGTAGCAGTCCTGGTCCTGCGGGAAGGATATACACTGGCCGGTGATACTCGAGCATCTTTTGTGCAGGCCGTAGGAGACGTGGATGGGGTCGTTGTCGGTGGGAGAGGTGTATGAGATCCAGTTGGGAATGGCGATGGATGCGATGGTGCAGGCTGCAGCGCCCAGGTAGACCCAGAGGGAGATGCCGTAGACTACGCGGCGGGTCATGGTAGTGGTGGCGGCAAGATGTAAAGATTTAGAGAATGTAGTAGTGGTGCGATCGGAATGGTTGGCGTGCTTTGCCCTATTGCTGGTGCGGTGGAGGGTGGAGAGGGAGTTGGTAAACAGAGCAGCCCGCTATCTTGCTTGCTTGCCCTGGTCGGCGGTTGGAGGAGCAGCAGCAGCGATTGCATCATGCTTGGCGGGATAAAGTTCCTCGAGTCGTCTTCACGATTCATGAGCATGAATAAGGTAGACCCTAACCCTCAGAGATAAGATGATGACACGAGTGACTCGGACTCGGACTCAAGTAAGTCCAGATGTCCTAATGTCGACTCAACGACGCTGTAGGATGTCGAGGCTTTTGATTTTTGGAATCTTCTAGTTTTATATTGTTTTCAAATTGTTGCCGGCATATATATATCGCGAGCTCCCTCAAGAGTAGCATTCACCCTTCCCCTCATCCAGCCAACTCACGCACCAAAATGGCAGACCTCTCAACATGCCCGCCCATCAACCGCTCGTCGGTGCAAGCCGCTCACAAACGCATTGAGAAATACATCCATCGAACTCCCACGATCACGTGTGACACTCTGAATCAAATAGCTTCAACACCGGAGTCTCAACGTTGTCCAACCACGGGACCTAATGTTGCCAGCGAACCTGCCCCTCATACAACTGCCTTCCAAGGCAATGCCGCCACAGCCAATGCGAACCCCAAAGTCAGACTATTCTTCAAGTGCGAGAATCAACAAAAAATTGGTGCTTTCAAGGCTCGAGGGGCATTCCATGCTCTGGGCAGATTGATCGAGGAGAAGGGTATTGAGAGCGTGCGTGAGAAGGGTGTTACGACGCACAGTAGTGGTTCGTCGATGTCATCCAAAACATACCAACCGCCACTCCCATCTAACCAACATTCCCAGGCAACCACGCACAAGCCCTAGCACTGGCAGCCAAAACCCACGGCGTCCCCGCCCACATCGTCATGCCCACCATCTCCACGCCCTCCAAGATCGCCGGCACAAAGTCCCACGGCGCGAATGTCATCTTCTCCGGCTCCACCAGCGACGAGCGCGAAGCCGTCGTGGCAGAAGTCATCAAGAACACCGGAGCCACCCTCGTCCCGCCCTACGACCACCCGGACATCATGCTGGGCCAAGGCACGCAAGCCCTCGAGCTCGAGCAGCAAGCTATCGAACTGATTGCTGCTGATCCCTCGCTCGGCATCGAAGGCAAGCGTGGCCTCGACGCCGTCATCGCGCCCATCGGTGGCGGTGGTATGCTATCGGGAATCTGCGCCGCGCTACAAGGCACCGGGATCAAAGTCTTTGGCGCGGAGCCCAACTTCGAAGGCGCCAACGATGCAGAAATCGGCTTGCAGCAGGGCAAGCGCGTGGAGAAAGTGAAGACTCTCACCATCGCTGACGGCCTACGCACTCCCGTCGGTGCGATCCCCTGGTCGATCATCTCCGACAAGTCCATGCTGCAGGGCATTTACAGCGTGACCGAGGAGCAGATCAAAGCTGCTCTGCGCCTCGCCATGGAACGCGCGAAGCTGTTCATCGAGCCATCTGCCGCTGTGCCGTTGGCAGTCATGCTGTACAACGAGGAGCTCAGGAAAGTTATAGAGCGTGAGGCTGGACCCGAGGGCTGGAACGTCGGTATCATCCTGTCCGGCGGCAACACCACCGTGGAAGCGATCGCAAAGATGTTTGCGCCACCGGCTGCCAATGCTGGCGAACGAGCGAAAGCCACCCTTGGTGCGGATGGCGAGAGAGTGGCTGAGAACGTAGCCGGCTAACCACACCGTGCCTCTAGCCATGCCCTGTATGCCTGATAGACAGGGGTGCATGTCATATCGGTTTGCTCTCCAGAATTCGATCGCATCCCCACTGGCATTAATTCATCGGCCTACATTCAATACCAGTTATATTTACCGATTTCAACCAACTCGTACCGGGAGGTCGATTTCTTATAACCTGCTCGAAAGTTTTATCAATAGTGACCTCCTCAGCTCCAATGCGAAGATTTCATTCCCCAAACATGGTTATCCACCGCAGCGGCTGTCCTCAGACCGGCTTCCAAATCGCCCACATCCAATATGGATGATTACCGGGAAATGTATGAACGCCCGAATGAACCTCGGAAGTTGAATTCGGAGGCCAAAAAGAATTGGGAGCAGCAATCAAATGAAAGAAGGCCCAATGTATTTCAAATAGCCTTCACGAGAGCTCCGACCCCGCTCTGTGTCAAACCATACACATACAGTAGACAGCGGTCCGGTACGCTTTTCAAGAAACGAGTAACAGAGAGCTATCGTGGGGAAAAAGGACAGGACATATGTACATCACGCCCCACGATCAGGCCATCGCCGCCACCATTACAATCACGCATTTGGAAAGGAAAACAATCAAAACGAACAACGGGTTCTTTCTCACAAGCTGCATCTCTCATCCCACCCACCCACCAACAACAGCACAGCAAACAACAACAACAACAACAACAATGTCCTCTCCCCTCGAGCCCGCCATCCCCCCTCACCTCACCTGCCCGCGAACGCAACCCTCCAGTCTCCCTCCCAACTACCAACCTCTCTTTCCAGCCTACTGCGCCAGGTTCCCCGAGGCAATGCAGAACCTCACCATGGCGGTCATCGGCTTCCAGCACCACCCATCTTCAAAGAAGCAGAACGCACACTCAAATAACAACGAGAGCGAGAGCAGGGACAAGCTCCTCAGCTTCCTGCACTCTCCACAGCAAGACATCGCGCCAGCGTACTACGAACTGGCCGCTTACGTCGACGCAGCGTCGTACCGCAACGAAGCCGCTTTCGCGTACTGGCCCAGCGTTTCGGCCTATGATACCTGGGCTGAGGAGAGCGGGTTTGCTGCTTTCTGGGAAGAGCTCGATCCAAAGGATGGGGGAGAAGTGGGCTGGTTCTTGGAAATCTTCTACCCCTCGATGGACCGCTTCGAGACGGTGTTCTCGAACGATACTGTGCCCGAGGGCGCGGCGCATATGAGGGAGAAGGTCAGTGGGCCGATGAGGGAGCATGTGTATTGGGGGAGTATGAGGGATCGGTTGGCGGCTTCGCAGACGGATGCTCTGGAGGGAGAGGCGAGGGAGAGAGTGGAAGTGAGAGATACGAGATCGCGAAGGATTCGCGTTGCTGGGAGGAAGAACTTGTGCGTTATTCGTTCGGGGCAGGATTGGTCTGGGACGAACGAGCGGGAGCGGAAGCTGTATCTTGAGACTATGCACCCTGTGCTTGTCAGGGGGATGGAGTTTCTTGCTAACCAAGGTTCTGAGGTTGGGTGCTTGAGCAATCGGTTCATGGACGTGGTCGATCACTCTAATCCCACTCGTCCGACTGACAAAACTTTTGGGCTTGGGTACTTTGACAGTATCGCATCGCTGGAGGGGTGGAGCAAGCAGCATAAGACGCATCTGGACATTTTTGGCAGGTTCTTGCAGTATGCTGCTGAGCTGCAGAATCATGTCACGTTGAGGTTGTTCCATGAGGTTGTGGTTCTGCAACCCGAGCAACAATTTTTCGAGTATGTTGGGTGTCATCCTGGGACTGGGCTTCTAGGGTCAATGGCAGCCGATGTGGTTTCCTAGGTGGGCGGGCGGCCTGCAGAGTGTATGTAACATGGAACAATCTCAGATTCGAGCATGATTGTGCGACGCAGTTCCCTGCGACAGATTATTCTTGGCTGTATTGTGATTTATTTGTCATTTATGAACCTTTACAGGATCTATCATGTTCTCGTCACGCTTTTATCGTCCAAGGGGCGAAGCAGCTCAAAGCTTGCTAAGGACAGTCTCGGCGGAGGAGACCTGTATCGAGTTAGTCACCGTTCACACAAGCTCTGCACAATATTCCAAACTCACATTGACGTCCTTGGGCGAGGCCTCGTTCTCAGCGTAGCTGACAGTGCCATCCTTCTCGATGATCATAGCCCAGCGGCCGTTCCTGTCACCCATGCCAGCAGCCCAGCCGTGGTTCTTGGAGAAAGACGAGTCGCTCATGAAGAGGGTCTTGCTGTCCTTGGTGCAGCCGTTGACCTTGCCCCAGGCGTTCATGACGAAAGGGTCGTTGGAGGCGATGACGACGACCTGGTCGACGCCCTTGGCGGCCAGCTTCTCCTCGTTCTGCAGGTAGGGCGGGATGTGCATGGCCTGGCAGCTGGGGGTGAAGGCGCCGGGGACGGAGACGAGGACGACCTTCTTGCCGGCGAACTCCTTGCTGGCGTCGTAGGACTGCGGGAGGCCGCAGGCGGTGGGGGAGGGGTCGGTGATGGGAGCCCAGCTGGAGGTGGTGCTGTGTCAGCAGAGTGCATTGTATTGTTTTGTTTGATTATGGATGCAGGGTGCTTACTCGAACTTGACGTCCGAGGGGAACTTGTCGCCAGCCTTGATGGGAGCCATTGTGATGATTTGGTGGGTGTTGTTGAGGGGTGGGGTGGTTGTGGTTTGGTTGTGGTTTGGCTGTGGAAGAGATTGAAGCTGAAGGACAAGAGTGTAGGAGGCGGTATGGAAAGCAAGAGAGTCTTTTAGATATTCTACCTAGCTATCTAGCGCGACTGGCACACCTCAATGGCCGATCTAGCTGTGCAACAGAAATTACAAATACCGCACCGCGACCGACCAAGCTAGGAAGGAGGGGTCGAGAAAGGGCCAGACAACACACAACATCTGCCCCACCATCGTATGACGCTGCTGCGTGGAGCTTCCGAACATTAATTACGTGAATCGGCCACCTCGGCAATCTCAAATATCGCGAGAATGGAATGGTAGCATGTTCCAAATCAGATTACTTCCTTTGGAGAGACACTAGAAACAAAAATGCTGACATTCAATACCATCTGCCGAACTTTATTCTCCAGCCGTCAGTATCACCTTCAATGATGTTGACAGCCGAGTTCGCAGCGTCGATACGAGCTTCGAGTCAGGTAGAGAAAGAAAGCATGGACTCGCCCACTACTAGATCCGACATGGGGACATGCATCACAAAGCAAATGCGGAGCTGACAGCATCGCCTATCGCGCTCTAAAATAGATACGTATACGAATGCCATTTTTGATAAATACTCGGCCTGTCTTCGTTGTCCATCTGCACTACAATCCAATCCATCTCACTGCCATATAATAATCATGTCTCTGGTGCCACCTTTCACAGAAGAGACCGCGAGGGCGAAGGTGAAGAAGGCGCAGGATACCTGGAACACCCAGTGAGACAGTCTGGATGCATTACATTATTCCATATGCCCCTATCCTGACGAAAGACACCCAAGGGACCCGGCCACCATCTCCAAAGCTTACACCAACGACTCCATCTGGCGTAACCGTGATCGCTTCCTCACCGGCACCGAAGCCATTGTCCAGTTTCTTACTGCGAAGTGGGAAAAGGAAAAGTCGTATCGGTGCGAGATTCTTTCAATAGTCCCATCCATTGATACTGATGCTGATATCGCTGCGATGCAGTCTGCGCAAAGAGCTGTTCGCTTTCAGGGACAACAAGATCGCTGTCCAATTCTGGTATGAGTACCAGGACAGCCACGATGGAATGAAGTGGAAGCGTTGTTATGGCCTCGAGGACTGGACGTTTGCGGAGGATGGTCGGATGAGGAAGAGGCAGATGAGCGGGAATGATGTTGAGATCTCGGCCGAGGAGCGCTGGTTCAAGGATGGAGTCGATGTCAATGCTGTTGATATCTCGGAGAAGCACTGGTGAGTGCCGTTGGTGGACTGAATATTATGAGAATCCGCTTGCCTTGTGTAGTCGCATTTTCTCCAGGGATGTTCAGCGAGTCCTTGGGGCAAAAGGTGCTGGTTGTGATGTCGCGATTGTAAGGTTAAAATCGCTTATTATCCTCACTGCAAATGGAGTTTCTCCCAGTGTCCAGTGTAATATTCGTAGCCACCATCGAGAGTCCCATGCTACGACCCCTGCACAACAGCAACGTATCTTCACATCTTGCCCAATAGTCGCACTCAAGCAGGCGGTGTATCATGCACCACAACAAGCAAGAACTTCGCATCCGGCACGACAACCAGCTCATTCTTCTTCGTCCTCAGCCTCAAAAGCTTCACCTCGTCGCTCTCCCCGTTCAGCTCCTCAGTCGTCTGGCCCGCGTTCTTGACAAAGTTCCACACCAACCTCGCAACCGCATCGGCGTTCCGTGTGCCCTTCTTCTGTCCTTCGGTGTCGGTGCCGCCGATGCCGTTGGGCGCAGATTCGCCTTCCTCGCTGATGTCCTCGGCGGTGATCAGGCCTGTTGAGCGGACGATTGCGCCGGTGTCGCGCGAGAGGATCAGGGTGCTTTGGACGCCGGGGCGTTGTGAGAGGCGCGCGAGGAGAGCGGCAGTCTCTTCTGATGGGGAGGGTTGTTGCATTGCGGGCGATTTGGGGTTCTCGTGATATGGGTCACAATGTTTATTTGAGCGGTCGGTCGTGCCTTGGGAGATATTTAGGTTCGTAAATAGAGAGCTCCCAGAGCCAGCAGCCAGCCAACCAGCAACTTCCCATCAGCTTCTGCCAAGACATTGAAGAAGGATCCATCTCGTGAAGGATCGCCATTCGTACCTAAGGAAGACGAATACATTCACTCAACGTGTTAATTCTACACCTGCTGTCGTGGTAGAATAAATATAATCATACACAATGACCAAATCCAACAAGCACAAGAATGAGAGGAAAAAAGACTTTCAGAAAGAAAAGCTAAAAGTCGGAAAAACGAGACCAAAAAATACCAACGCCACAGATACCAGCTTTGCAGCAAGATGTACGTGCAATCATACAAATATCGCCCAAAAGAAAAACATCACTAACAAATAACAGCAATCGTTCTAAAACAGCAGAGTCTCACCGAGGCCAGTCGAGAAGCCGGGGCACTCTTTAATCACAATCTCTCTCTCATCAACAGCAAAAACGACGATCAGCGAAAAGACGCCCTCGCTTTTCTCACTCACACAATCACCGAGACGGCAGCCCCTTGGCCGCAGCCTGCCTCAGTCATCATCGCCAAAACTCAGCCTTTGATCCTCGATGGCACGCCCGCAGTGCGAACGCAACTGCTGAAGTTGTTCAAAGCACTTCCACCCAGCCAGCTCGGCCCTCTCGATGGCGCAGTCCTGTACGCCCGCGCTGGCATGACCCACTTGTCCACGGACATCCGCCTCGCAGCCCTCGACACCCTAGACTGGCTACTGGCTTCCAACGGCGAAGCAGTCGTCAGCTGTGCCGGCGGCTGGGTCAAGACGCTGAAGACTTTCCAAAACCTACTCTCCTGGACCGCGCAAGGAAGCATCATCAGCAGCGCCACGGGAGCGAAATGGTCCAACACCAAAGCCTCCAGCTCGCTCGGGAGCAACAAATTGCTAGTCCACCAGATTAACACTCTGACCAAGTTCCTCAACGCCGGCCTCAAACCCCGCGCGTACGACCCTAATGCTCTCGCTGTGAAAGCTGCGCAGAGTTTCCCGCTTTGGCACGCTGATGCGCACACTCTGCCGACCAAGAGCAACTGCTACGGTTACCTGAACTTGTTTGGCGCGCCGAGGGATCTTGATAGCGAGATGTACGACGATCCCAGTGAGAGGGTCGAGGCGCTGCATGAGTCCGGGTTGTACGATGCTTTCAAGTACGGGGTTGGCGAAGCGAAGAAAGAGGGTGGTGAGGTTGGGAGGGCGGCTTCGGGGTTGGAGAAAGCGTTGCGGTTTGCTGAGCAGGGGTGATTCGAATGTCGACTTGCTTTGCAGCAGTGTCTTCCGTCCGGCCCTTGAGAGTCACCGGACCGGAGAACGACACTGAGTACAGTTTCCACTGCCCGAGAAGCTCGCGCAATTCACTATTGGGGAAGGCCGTCGAACGCCTTGCGCCTTGCTGGTGCTCAAACAGCAGCCCACAGCGACCCGGCCAGCCCAGCAACACACCCCACTAGCTGGGAGGCAGTTTGAGCCACCTCTTATTGTGGTTTACTTGAAATGTGTTGCTTGAAATCTGCACAGCATCAGGCTTGCTTCGGGATGCTCATCTGTGGGCCATGCATGCAACTCATCATGGCCTGTGCTATTCAAATTCCCACGACAGACACATACACACATACACAAACACGCGCGCGTTTGGAATGGTCATGGCTTGGTCTCGAGGCAAATGAGAGGGACTCGGCAAGCCGCAAGATATGCGTGGAAAAATGTGGGTTGTGGTGCGTAGGGACATGAGGGAAAAGGCGATCGTGAGAGCAAACAGGGACTAGGAAGCTGGAGCCAAATCAAATCTTACCTCACCTCGATTTCTCCAAATGCTAGACCTCCGCGTATACTTTAGGTCTCACTGGCTTGTAATGACTATTGTTGAGCGCGCTTTGACATTACTGAAGTTGTGTGGACGGATTTGGGAGCAGACAGATATGATTGTTCGTGGAGGCACCAGAGGTCGCCATCGCACCGGAGTGTGAAAGACAAGGCGACGTTCAGTGAACGACAACATTGACGTGCCTTTCTGATTCAAGCAAACAATCCCTTGTCTCATTTATCGCAAAGGTACGAGAATCAGGTAATGCACAAAGGCTGCGTGATACACATGCCACGTGCCGTTGCTTTGCTCGTGGGTCGCTCTTGCCACTTTTGCAGTGCATCTTTACTGCGACTTCACTTCGCGCATATCTTGCTCTCGCCCACATGAGCGCATCTCTACACCCTTTCTTTCACAAGACTAGCCCTCCCACTCCCGAACTCCTACATCAGCGCTCGCACCCTGCCATTCTCGAACACGCACACCACTCGCAACACACAATCCCACAAACAACCCAACATGGCCAACAGCAGCAACGGCTCCAGTCACGCCGCCAGTAGCGACGGTGACAGCGACCACCCTCGCACACCTCCTCTCGTCGCTGCGCCGCGCAGTCGCGCCAATACCGCACGATCTTTTTTCACGGCTCCTTCGAAAATCCCGAAACTCAGCACCGCATCTGTCAGCAAGGTTCAAGCTCCAGTGTCGCCACCTCGCACGCCTGCTGATCGCAATACTGCGCCTGCGACTCTCGATTGGGGTTCGGGCGGCGAGTGGAGTGCGCTTGTTGGGGAGATCAGGAAGGGAGCTGCTGAGGTGGTGAGTGAGGCGGTTGTTGATGATGATGATGATGTCGATGGTTCACCGGTGGAAGTGAGCGAGGAGAAGGGAGAGTCTCTTTCACAGTCCACGATGGTTTCCTCTGGGTTGTTCGATGATTTTGAGCATGCCACGGCCGATCCCGAGCGACCGTTCGACTACATCCAGCCTAAGGAAGTCAGCAACGACGACGACGGCGAGCCTCTGATGGTGTTTGAGGATATCGATCAGCAGAAAGGCGAGGGTGAGGTAGAGGAAGTACATGGAGGTGTCGTTCTGGAGGCAGATTCTTCCGATGTCACTGCTTCGCAGACCTCGGATTCAGAGCAATACGACTTACATGCCTCATCTGCTTTCAAGGAGCGATCTACCGCCACTGAGAGCTTCGGTGGGCTCAGCGATGACGAAGAGCTTCCCGTTGTGTCTGTTATGAAGGAATCAGAACAACGCATCGTCGAGCAACAAGGTCCACAGGATACTGTCAAGCAGGAGACAGATCTTGCAGACGCCGATGCCTCCCAGGCCTCTGCTTCCGATTCGGACATGCCTACCACATCTGAATCCGAGCAATCTGGCGATACTCATCCTCTCGAGAAAGTCGGCGATGCTGAGCAGCTTCTTGTGGCGTCACCCTCGAACGGCATTGATCAGCATATCTCCAAGCAACAGGACTCACATGAAATTGCCATACAGGCGACGGGACTGTCGGATGCTGATGTCTCTCGTACTTCGGACTCTGAAATTTCCGACATGGAGCTTCCAGCCGCCATCATTCGCGGACCATTCCTGAGCCTCATGGACAGGGAGCCTACCGCAGAGGTCCACACCACAGTCTCACCTGGGATCGTTCTTCAGGGTCTGATCCGTGACACGCGTCCGGAGACGATTCACTTCACCTTGCCGCACTCCTCATTCTCTCCCGATGACCTACGAGAGGGACTTTGCTACGCCTACGGCATGCTTCAAGTAGCTACTACTAACTTGGCCATGCTGGAATTGCTCGATGAAGAGACAACGAGCTTGACTGGGGCTGACCTCCGCCGCTGGATTGCGCTTGTCGAAAATTCGAATCCACGTGCTCATGCTGAGCCATGTATCTCGGCCATGTTCGAGTCTTTATCCATTGCAGAGATGAAGGCTGCACTCGAAGAGCTTGTTCAATCGCGACGTGTCGTAGAGGGGGAGGCGGAGAAAACGCAGATGTCGCTGCTGAGGAAGGCAGTGGCGAAGGAGCGACAAGAGAGGAAAGCGGTCGTCCTCTCCAAGAGAGCAGCAGACATCGGCAAGGAGGGTAGTAGCAGCAGCAAGAAGAGGCGTGTCTCCCAGGAGGACAATGAGACAGCGCTCGACGCTTTCTTGACAGCAATCATGGTCTTGCTGATTGGCGTGCTCTACCTTTGCGTTCGCGAGTAACCAGCTGGCTCGGCCGCCCACCGCATGATGAGCGTGAAGAAATGATGCCGGGGAGATGCAGATGCAGACGCAGTCACATGCACACGCGACCACTTGGACTTGCTTGGACAGTACGACGTGTCACCGGCGTGAGACGTGTTGTGAAGCAGCGAGCAGTAGGACTCGGAATCCAGTATTTCCATAGCTTTTTTGAACAAGAATTCTTTGCGACAACAACAAGATGTAGACGTATTGTACAGTAATAATCTCGGCAGCATTGGCTGGCGCCCCATATCTCTCCCACATGCTGCTTACCTCATCTGAAGTCGTCGAAGCTCTAGAGCTTGGCAGGCGCCGGGATGATGCTGCTGGAGGCCTGGATCGACCCTCAAACCGCGAACTTAGTTGCGCCTTGCTGCCTTTCACACCGAACACGTCTCCTTCACGGAGCGCAACCAGACCGACAATTCATCTCGGATCACTTATCTCGGCTCTCGAGTAGACAAAACTCGCATTCGCGACTATTGCGATGAGCCAGGGGATGGTCTCCGCGCTGCGCTCTCCTACCTAATCAATCAATCACTCCCCCAAAGTTCGACTTGCGACAGCTGCCTGGAACACCTGCTTGCAGCGTATCAATAATTACAATTCCTTCCGCCGCGCACCTGGAAACATCCTCTTGACGCCGCAATCATGGCTGCAGGCCGGTCGCTCAAGGCCCTCGTTGGCCGCCGTCGACGTCTGGATGAGGAGGGCGAGGATGATGAAGGGCCCGTCATGGTCGACGATTCGCAGAGCGAGGGCTCGGTGCTGACCGAGATGGACGAGGGAGATGACGAGGACGAGACTGGTACGGTCGGCGACGGCCAGGCTGTGTCGGGCGCGAATGGAAGCGTGGTGGATGCGGCTTCTGAAGGCACCGCGAATGGCAAGCCGGCTGCTAAGAAATCACGGAAGCCGAGGAATAGAGCTGGCAAGAAGGAGGGGGGTGAGCAGGGTGATGGATTGCCGGGTCAGGCAGACCTGTTTCGAGCTACGGCGGACACGGAGGCTATGATGAAGGGTATGAAGCTTGCGGATGCAGGAGAAGGAGCTATCCAGTTTGGAGAGATGGACGAACCGGTGCATATCCCGGCCAGCAGGGCGCAAGGTGGTGCAGTTGTGAACGGCCGCGGCGAGAGACCTGTGGATCGCCAAAAGCGAGAGCAACCGGACAACAAGCCTAGAAGGACTGCCGACCCTGCCTTTATCCCCAATCGCGGCAACTTCTTCATGCACGACACTCGAGGTGCCAACGGTCAAGGACCAGTACCGAACAGAGGTGCGCCTGCTCGAGGCAGAGGACGTGGCGTGCCACCGAGCGCGGTCCCTAGTGCACCTCTCAATCCATCGCAGAGGCAAGAGAAGGCGTCTGAGATGCCCTGGAAGCATGATCTCCACGAGGTCATCAACGAGGAAAATCAAGCGGCGGCCGCACAAACTCAGATTGCGCAACAAAATAGGGAGGAGTCGGCGAGGATATTTGCACGTCCAGTCCTGCCGACTCAGGCACCTAGACAACCACAACAACCTGCGACGCTGTCTTTCGACTCTACGATTCCAGTCGCCAAAGGCCAGGCTCGTGTGTTGCTCCCAGGTATGAAGAGTGCGATCATGGGATCTGAACTCAACATCAAGAAGTACATCCGCCTGCCCAACCACCGACCACCCCTACGCAGAGACAAGCCCGTCCGCGTCTTTATCCCAAACCTGGGTCCGAGATACATTTTCCCTTCGATGGACCGGTCTTTCATCTTCATACCACGCCAGATGCGACCGAATCAACGTGGCTTCGGGAACAACAATTACCAGCGGAACGCCGGCGGCCATGGCTACTCGAGTAGGAGGACCAGCATGTATGGCGGTAGTATCTACTCGGCCAGTATTGCGCCCAGCAGAAGGTCTTCCATCGCTCGGGACACCTTCTCCCCGGTCTCCTTTGCCAGCGGTTTCGGAGGCCAGTCCAGGCCTGTTGTCAGGCTACCTCACAATGGCCAGTTCATGTCCAACAACGCATCGCCAGCCGGACCACTTTCAGGCCATCAAACCCCGACTGGTCAGGTTCTGCACACATACCCGTTGCCGCAGAATGGCCCGACTTTCAATACACCGCTATCAACCGTTCACCAGCCGCGCCCGCAGAAGCAGTTCTCCGTTACTGGCATTGAATCGCCCGCGGCGCTGCACCAGGCGAAGACTCCTGCGATTGATGAGCAACAGCCATTCCAGAACCAGCTCCCTACCCACATGTCAGAGCAGCCGGCCCACCACCAACACCCTCAAGCCCACTTCTACCCACAGCAGCCGCAATATGGGTACTCAAATCAGATCAACCAGGCCGGCACTCCCCTCTCAGGTATTCCGGAAAACACTATGAACGTGCAAGCTTTCCAGCAACCAGCAATGTACTACCCTCAGTACCCAACGCAGCAGAACATGTACTACCAACCTCCCATGCACATGTACATGCCCCAGGCCCAAGCCTACATGGCACCTCAGCAGCAGGCTCCCGCTCAATCACACCACGAGCCAACCCCACGCGGCGCCGAGAGCCAGCAGCAGCAGCAGCAGCAGCAGCAAGCAGCGCCATCCCAGCCAGAAGACGCGGCACCATCAGGCATGGTCGCGCACGAAAGCAACGGCATGGTCTTCTACCTCCCGGCCGCCGAAGCGCAGCAGCAATCCACGCAAGAACACTACCAGCCCGCCGAGAGCTTCGTCCCGTCGTACGCCATGCCCGGTCTCCCTCCGCCGACGCCGGCGCCTGACACTTCGTACTACTACCCTATGGATATGAGCCAGGCGATGTACTATCCTCAGCAGCAACCTCAGCAATAATTTATGCCATGCCGTTCTCTTTAGCGCCAACCTCTCTGGTCTTTTCTCCCCTCGAAGGAATATCAATCCTGTCGTCTTTCCACACTTCTCGCCCCAAAGCTTTGATGATGGCATTTGTTTAAACCCCTCGTTGGATAACTTCTTCGTTTTTGCTGTTTTTGCGTTATCGACTCCAATACCTAACTTATTACTACGCTTTCAGTTCTTGCTTTGTTTGTTTCTCGTTCTGTTGCGCTGCTTGATTCTGTAACATGGGCGCTTCCTAGTCAATTAGAGGGGCGACGCTTGCAGAGAAAAATATCATGTTGTTTTTGTTTAATTGTTTGGAAAGCGAGCGAGCGAGCGAGCGAGCATGGCGTTGTACACCCTTTTGACTACTTCCTCTCTTGCGCTAGCGAGCCTGCGTCGTTGTCGTTCGGCTGATGGGGGATCGATGGATTGGATGAGGTTGGCTGTTATGCTATCATATGGTATGCTTTGCTTTGGTGTCATGCTGCTGCTGTCGGCGATGTGAATGGGCGAATGGGATGGGTTGGGATGCCTTTTTACTCTTTTGACCTTTTTTTTTCAAAACTTTTGCCTTGCGATATCGATTGAACTACCTACCTACCTACCTACCTATCTAGATTATTTTTATCATGTGTCTTTCTTATGGATTTCAAAAGCTTCGTCTGTGGAATGTGGTTTTTGGGGATCTTTGAAAGCTGTGTCGTTGGTGAATGGGACTTTGTGTGGAGAGGGAGGGAGGGTGAGGTGTATACCTCGATGGTGAGGATGTTGTTTTGAGGTGCTTTGCAATACTATCTATGGGGTATGGGCGAGACTCTGTCACTCTCACGCGTGTTCTCTACCTGCAGCGATTCACCGGTGACTGCGTAGTGCGTTGATTATTGCCATATGTAAGCAGACCTAGGTACCCCGGATTTTACTAGTGAAGTTAGCGGATTCCCTCAAGTAAGCTCCAGCTCCGCTTCTCGGTTGCCTACGATAGAGCACACCACCTCTCGACCTCCTCTCTACCTCCACCACCACCAACCCAACACCCCACCCAAACTCCCATCGCCACCTCACCTCTTCTTCATCCACACCCACCGAACTCCCCCTTCCTCCATCTATCCATCCACGCCGGCTCACAGAAACGGCGTGCCTCCAACACCATCCGCCGCTCAGGCGAGCCTACGTCACCGCCGTCCGGTGAACCTGTCTTACTATCCACTACACCCACCTCACATCCTCCTCCATCATGGCTACTCCAGGCCATCACGTCGGCAATAACGCCAGCCCCGATACTCCCATCACCATCAAGATCTCCGTCAACGACAGCCTCAAGAAGCTCAAGCTGCCGCTCAAGGACCTCGGTGCAAACGTGCTTATTGATAAGGTAAGCCAGCCTGATCCACCGCGCCTCGCCTTGCTCAAGAGGCTTCATGCTCTGGCTCTGTGTCAACAGTAGCCATATCTCCTCTATCAATCCGTCAAAACCACTAACATCCTCGCCACAGCTTCGCCACTGCCTCAACATCAAGCCTGAGCAGCACGCCGTCTTCGAGCGCTTCTCCGACTCCGCTGGCGGCTACATCGTCCTTGAGTCCAACAACCCACAGGTCTTCAAGACCCTCATTCGCGCCGCCAAAGCCAAGTCCAAGCTGAGGCTCAAGGCCACCGTCACTCCCAACCTCACCGAGAAGAAGCCCGAGGAGGTCGCTTCATCGGAGGATACCCCGACCATGTCTACTGAGAAGCCCGCCGATCCTGTCATCGTTCGCTCGCCCGACAACCAGACTCCGTCCCGCGACTCGACCGCTCTTGACGGTCGTTCCATCGGCAGCGGCATCTTCCAGTTCCGCGAGGCTCGCGCTTCTCAGCAGACTCTCGTCGAGCCTGAGGCTCCAGTGCCGCAGCCCTTCACTGCGGATCGCTCGGACTTCTTCAACTCCATTGCCAGCGCCGGTATTCAGGCGCCGCGCGAGCTTGCTTTCCGCAGCCGTGAGCCTGCTGTCACTCCTGTGGCTCCTGCTCAGGGTCAGTGGTCTGTCTACTGCAACAGCTGCGACGCCGCCATGTACAATGCGCACTATCATTGCAGCATCTGCGATGGCGGCGATTACGATCTTTGCGAGGCCTGCATCTCCAGCGGTACTCTCTGCCCTGGTGAAGGCCACTGGCTGATCAAGCGTTGCATTGAAGACGGCAAGGTCGTCACCAGCACCACTGAGCGCATTGGCCGCAAGGCTGAGAAAGGCATCAAGAAGGAGGTCTCGGTCACCTGCACCGTTGGCGAGGAGACCAAGAGCCGCATGCCCATTGTTGAAGAGGCCTTGAAGATGGCCGATGAGCCGCGCATGCCCACTCGCACTTGCAACAACTGCGTCTATGTCCTTTCCGAGGACCAGTTCGTTACTTGCAAGACGTGTGAGGACTTCGACCTGTGCATTTCTTGCCACCGTGAGAACAAGCATGGTCACCACCCTGCTCATGGCTTCGCCCCGGCTACGGACAACGTCTGCCTCAGCATGAACGAGGAGGCTGCCTTGGCTCCAGGCCGTCACGTTCGCCACAATGCCATCTGCGATGGCTGTGACAAGACCATCTACGGCATCCGCCACAAGTGCCTCGACTGCCCAGACTGGGACTACTGCACCAACTGTGTTGCGCATGCTTCCCTCAAGCACGCTCGTCACCGCTTCACCGCCATCTACAACCCAATCGCGGAGCCCCAGCCGGTGTTCACTCGTCACGCTGGCATCTACTGTGATGGCCCACTGTGCAAGAACAAGGCTGTCCCATCTTACATCATGGGCACTCGCTTCAAGTGTGCTGTCTGCCACGACACCGACTTCTGCGCTTCTTGCGAGGCTCTGCCTGGTAACCACCACAACCGCACTCACCCTCTCATCAAGTTCAAGACTCCGGTGAAGAACGTCAGCATCACCACTATGAATGAGGATGCTCGTGGCCACGTTCGCAACATGGGCGACAAGAACATCGGCAGCTCTTTCCAGACCTTCCCTCACGCCCCGAAGGTCGTTGCCAACGCACCCAGCGAGGTCAAGACTGTTGCTGAGTTCAGGCCTGAGATCAAGCAGGAGGAGAAGCAGGTCACCCAGCCAATTCCAGTCGTGGACTCGCTGCCCAAGTCCGACCTTTCCTCTGGTCTTAAGCTCAACACCCCGGCTACGCTCCTCAGTGCGGCCTTCGTCAGCGACAGCATCCCTGATGGCATGGCCATCGCGCCGGGTGCACGCTTCACCCAGATCTGGACCCTGAAGAACGACGGTGCCTACCCTTGGCCTGCTGGCTGCAGTGTTCGCTACGTGGGTGGCGACAACATGCTGAACGTGGACAACGGCCACCCAGCCTCTGTGACTGACATCAACGAGGCCACCGAGAGCAACGTGGTTGGTCGCGAAGTTCAGGTTGGTGAGTCAAGTGCCTTCAAGGTCGTCCTTAAGGCGCCTCTGCGTGAGGGCAAGGCCATCAGCTACTGGCGTGTCAAGGCTCCTGATGGCACCCCCTTCGGCCACCGTCTGTGGTGTGACGTCCAGGTCAAGGCTCCCGAGCCGCAGTCCTCTATGCCGCCGAAGCTGTCCTTGTACAATGGCAGCCTCGCCCAGGCCCAGCAGCAGCAACAGTTCCAGCAGAAGTTGATGCAGCAACACATGCAGCACCAGCAGCTGCAGCAGGCGCAACAGGCGCAAGAGCAGCAGAGGCAGTCCATGCAGAGCTACCTTGCTTCTCAACAGCGCCTCCAGCTCATCAACCAGCAGCGTGAAGCCGCTATGCGTCGCGAGATGGCGCGTCACGGGTACCAGGGCTACAATGCCAACAACAACGCCAACTTCAGCCACCCCACCCCGCAAGCCCCTGCCACCCAGGAGCTCTTCACCTCCAGCCCACCTGCAGAAGTTGCGGCCCGCAAGGAGAACGCCAACAAGGAAATCGCCAAGCTCCGTGTCGAGCAGATCAAGGCCAAGATCATGAAGCAGCGTGCCGACAAGTACAAGAGCGATGCCAAGGCTGCTAGGGCCGCGGCCGACAAGAAGAGCGCCGAGGAGGACGCGAAGGTCAAGAAGATCATCGAGGCCGTGACCAAGACTGAGGATGAGGAGACTGAGGATCTCGCCACCAGCCAGATGGTCTTCCCCAAGCTTGAGAAGGAGAGCCCGGCTTCTAGCATCATCCAGTCTTCTTCCGGATCCAGCAAGGGCAAGGCCGCCTATGTTGAAGATGAGGAGACTGAGAACACCACCACTGTCATCCCAGTCGAGACTGCTCCGTCTGTCTCTTCTCCTGGCACTGTTGCTCTCGGCGACGACTTCGAGGACTTTGATGACCTTGAGGTCCTCAGCGCCGACGAGGTTGAGAGCAACGACGGCTTCTTGACTGATGAGGAGTACGATATCCTGGATGCCAGCGACCAGGAGACCGTCGCCTCCAAGTAGGTGCAATGTGAGAGAGAGATGAATCGGCTTCAGATTGGATAAGCAGGACCACACTTTGACGAACAACCGCACAGGACTGCGCAAAGACGAAGCCTGCTGCGATGAAATGACTTCTTTTTGATTTTGACTTTTTGGCTGTTTGTTTGTTGTTTCTTCTTTCTCTCCTCTCTCTCCTTCTAGTTCGACCGACCTGGGAGACTGATGAGGAAATGGTGTTTCGGGTGTGTGACTTTTAGAGATTCTCCTAGGATAGGGTAGCGATGGGTAGTACTGGGTATGGAAATCGAATTGGTTCTGTGAATCTGGTGTGCAATTCGTGTGATGGTCGTGAATGGCTTTTGATGACATGGTGTGGTACTTTTTCGACCGACATGCTGTGGTTTGTCATTGACGGTCGGTACAAAGTCAGGTATGGAGGCTGAGGTGATTTGTAGAAGTTTTCTTTCGCGCTTTTCAGTACTACTACGTATATCGAATTGCTCTTTTTGAAAACATGCCCTATACATGTATATACATGTGCTATGTACTTCTGATGTCGTTCTCTCTTCCCCCGTCTACAGGTCATCCACCACCGGGTTCTGAGTGAGGGTCAGGGTTGGGGTTCAGGCGAAGACTTTATCTTGAGTGATGATACAAGTTTGGGCGTGGGTTATGAGGTTGTACGGTTGGCTAGGGTGATAACTTCCATCGATTCATGTTGCTGGGAAATTCACATGTTGCTATACTTGAATACCACTAACGCCAGCAAGTGAAAGTGAATTGTGGCGACAGATAGCGCACGGCCCCACTTCCCTGGATTCGTTCGATGTGTCCCGGACGGGGTAGAAAGTGGCCGACGTTCATAGAGGCCCGCCGCCGCGCCCATGCCACTTGTTCTCGCCTCTTTCGTGCCTTACCAACGACTGTTTAATACACCATACTGGAATCGCCATCATGTAAGGGAGATGTCGCCTGTGTCTTCCACTGCATCATACTGATCATGTCGAGCAGGGCGCCTTTAGTGGATAATCCGCAGATCAAGTCTGCATCCCTCCATAATCCTAAACCACTGGTATAAATTGACCCAACACGATACCTGAGACAATGCGCTGACCCATCTTCTTCCCTAATAGCTCCTTCACGATTATGTCTGGCCCTTCCTCGGCATCTGGCCCGCCTTTTTCGCCGTCTACCTCTCACAAGAGCGCTACGATCAGTACATCAACGGTCAAGAATGGACCTTCGTCTTCAGCGGCTCCATCTTCACCCTCCAGAGCTTGATCTGGCTCACTACTTTCTGGAACGTCAATGTCAAAGCCATCTTTACTGCTGTGCGCGCCTACGACGTCAAGACCGCGCAGTTGATCAAAGTCATTCCGGATGCGAACGCCGGCGCTGCGGAAATTTGCGAAATCGAAAGGACCCAGGTTGCCGGCAAGGAGAACTTGAGCTTCCTTTTCCAAAAGAGACGGTTCCTGTACAATGAGAAGACTGGCAGCTTTGCGCCTCTGGTGTTTGCGATGGACCAAGAGCCCAAGCCTTTGATCGGCGACTTCCAGAAGTCCAAGGGTATTGGCAAGGATTCGAACGTCGAGCACCTCAGGCAATACTACGGACCGAATATCTTTGATATCCCTGTGCCTACTTTCACGGAGCTGTTCAAGGAGCATGCTGTTGCGCCTTTCTTCGTCTTCCAGATCTTCTGCGTTGGCTTGTGGATGTTGGACGAATACTGGTACTACTCGCTTTTTACCCTCTTCATGCTTGTCATGTTCGAGTCGACTGTCGTTTGGCAGCGCCAGCGCACTTTGAAGGAGTTCAGAGGCATGAGCATCAAGCCGTACAACATCTGGGTCTTCCGCGGAAACAAGTGGGTCGAGACCGAGAGCGACGAACTTCTGCCCGGCGACCTGGTCAGCGTTGGCCGCACCAAGGAGGATAGCGGCGTTGCTTGCGACATGATTCTCGTCGAGGGCAGTGCCATTGTCAACGAGGCCATGCTTTCCGGTGAGAGCACGCCTGTGCTCAAGGACTCTATTCAACTTCGCCCCGCCGACGCTCGCGTTGAACCTGAAGGTCTGGACAAGAACGCTTTCCTCTGGGGTGGCACCAAGGTCTTGCAGGTTCAACACGGCACCACTTCTGAGGATGCGGCCGAGACTATCCCCCAAGTTGCATCCGGTGTGCCTCCGGCTCCTGACAAGGGCGCGCTCGCGATTGTTATCAAGACTGGCTTCGAGACCAACCAGGGTGGCCTTGTCCGCACTATGATCTACTCCACCGAGCGCGTCAGCGCCAACAACATCGAGGCCTTCCTGTTCATTCTATTCCTCTGTGTCTTCGCCATTGCCGCCTCCTGGTATGTCTGGACCGAGGGTGTGAAGAACGACCGTAAGCGCTCGAAGCTGCTCCTGGACTGTGTCTTGATTGTTACCTCTGTCGTTCCACCTGAGCTTCCTATGGAGTTGAGCTTGGCCGTGAACACCTCTCTGGCCGCGCTTAGCAAGTACGCCATCTTCTGTACCGAGCCTTTCAGAATTCCATACGCTGGACGCGTTGACATTGCCTGCTTTGACAAGACTGGAACTCTTACTGGCGAGGATCTTGTCGTTGAGGGTATTGCTGGCCTCTCTCTCGGACAGGAAGGTGTATCTTCTCAACCCGATGGTGCTCAAACTCATTTGGTCCGCGTCAACCAGACCAGCATCAACACTACCCTTACTCTCGCTACCGCTCACGCTCTTGTCAAGCTCGAGGAGGGCGATGTTGTTGGTGAGCCAATGGAAAAGACCACTCTCGAGTCACTTGGCTGGGCTCTCGGCAAGAACGATACTCTGTCTCCTAAAGGCGCTGCCAAAGGACAGGGACCTTCGGATGTGGTTCAGATCAAGCGCCGTTTCCAGTTCTCTTCCGCGCTCAAACGCCAATCATCTGTTGCTACTGCTATTACTACTGACCGTGCCACTGGTAAGAAGACCAAGGGAACCTTCGTCGGTGCCAAGGGTGCACCCGAGACTATCCGCAAGATGCTGGTCGATGTCCCGCCCAAGTACGAGGAGACCTTCAAGTACTTCAGCAGGAACGGTGCCCGTGTGCTCGCGCTTGCTTACAAGTACATCTCTACTCAAGACGAAATTGGACAGAACCGCATCAACAATCTCAAGCGTGAGGAAGTGGAATGCGACTTGCACTTCGCTGGTTTCCTCGTCCTGCAGTGCCCTCTGAAGGACGATGCCATCAAGGCGGTGCGCATGCTCAACGAGAGCAGCCACCGTGTGGTTATGATTACTGGTGACAACCCCCTTACTGCTATCCATGTCGCTCGCCAGGTCGAGATTGTCGACCGTGAGTGCTTGATCCTGGATGCTCCCGAGCATGACGACAGCGGCGAGAATCTTGTCTGGAGGAGCATCGACGATAAGGTTAACATCCCCGTCGATCCTACCAAGGACCTGGACCCTACTATCGTCAAGGAGAAGGACTTGTGTGTTACTGGATTCGGTTTGGCCAAGTTCAAGGGCCAGAAGGCTCTTGCTCAGTTGCTCAGGCACACCTGGGTCTACGCTCGTGTCTCGCCGAAGCAGAAGGAGGAGATTCTTCTCGGTCTCAAGGAAGCTGGTTACACTACTCTCATGGCTGGTGATGGCACCAACGATGTCGGCGCTCTGAAACAGGCTCACATCGGTGTTGCTCTTCTTAACGGCACCGCAGAGGACATGGACAAGATCGCCAAGAACTTCCGCGAAACTAGGATGAAGGACATGTACGAGAAGCAGAAGAGCATGATGGAGCGCTTCAACCAGCCTCACCCGCCTGTCCCTAACCAGATCGCCCACTTATACCCTCCTGGAGACAAGAACCCACACTACGAGGCTGCCATGGAGCGCGAGACTAAGACTAAGGCTAACCTTGCCGCTCTGAAAGCAACTCAGGAAGAGAACGCTGCCAACAGTGCTATCGAGAGATACAACGGAACACCCAAAACCGAGCTCACCCCTCAGGAACAAAAGAAGCAGCAGGCCCAGAACGCTGCTTCTGCCATGGCCGAAAAGTTCTCCATGTCGATGTTGGAAGACACTTTGGAAGACGACGAGCCACCCACCATCAAGCTTGGTGATGCTTCCGTCGCTGCACCTTTCACCTCCAAGCTTGCGAACGTCGTCGCCATCCCCAACATCATCCGCCAGGGCCGCTGCACGCTTGTGGCTACCATTCAGATGTACAAGATCCTGGCGCTGAACTGCTTGATCAGCGCTTACAGCTTGAGTGTGCTTTACTTGGACGGTATCAAATTTGGCGATGGACAAGTGACTATCAGTGGTATGCTCATGAGTGTTTGCTTCTTGAGCATTTCCCGCGCCAAGGTGAGTTTTCGTTTCACATGCTGCTTTGAAAACGCCGTCGACTAACACGACCACAGTCCGTCGAACAGCTCTCCAAGGAACGCCCTCAGAACAACATCTGGAACTGGTACATCATCCCCTCCGTCCTCGGCCAATTCGCCATCCACATCGTCACCCTCATCTACATCACGCAGTACGTGGCCAAGTTCGAGCCCATGGAAGACCGCCGCTCCATCGACCTCGAGCGCAAATTCGAGCCCTCGCTGCTCAACTCCGCCATCTACCTGCTGCAGCTGATCCAGCAGATCTCCACCTTCGCCATCAACTACCAGGGCCGCCCCTTCCGCGAGTCCATCAAGGAGAACAAGGGCATGTACTACGGCATCCTGATGGTCACCGGCGTGGCCTTCAGCTGCGCCACCGAGTTCGTCCCCGAGATCAACGAGCAGCTCAGCCTCGTGCCTTTCACCACAGAGTTCAAAGTCACCATGTGCTCCGTCATGGTCGTCGATTACGTCGGCTGCTGGCTCGTCGAGAAAACTCTCAAGGTGCTCTTCTCTGACTACAAGCCTAAGGATATCGCCCAGAGGAGACCCGACCAGCTTGCCGTGGAGAAGAGGCGCGCGGACGAGGCTGAGGCGAAGAGGATCAGGGAGCTGGAGATTAAGCTTGGCAAGGCTTGAGTGACTACTACCTAGTTGTCTTTTTGTTCCTTTTTCTTGTTGGAGAGGGAAAAGGCTAGATTTGCTGGCTGGGGCTTTTTTTCCCTTCTTGCTGTACAGATACTACTAGACCGCGACTTCCAATCTTCTTTTTTGGAGTATATAGAAATTTTTCGAAAAGAATTGAATGGTTGGCGATCGCTTTTTCTTCTTTTCGATTCTTTCAAGATTTAGGCGCTTTTTTTTGTTCTTGTCGTGTGGCAGATAAGACAGCCGGCTTTGATAGTAGGCACTGAGCGACGAATTGACTGAAATTGTCTCATTGGAAGTCACGCCACTGGTGTTTGGCACTTGAGGAAGTAGAAGAAGAAGAGTGCACGATACTAAATCATCGAGATGATATTAACGGAACCATTCGGTGAAACGGAGAGGATTAATCTGGGCAGTGCTTGTTCGTTGGTATGATGTATGTGGTTTAATGCTCTCTCTCTTTTCTTTTTCTAGAGGAAATATTTCCCCGAATTGATGGGGAGCATGTAGCTTGAATAGACTTTGTAAATACATGACTGAAGCGGGTTCTAATGTCGAGAGAGAGAATCTCTGAAGGGGATGGAATGCCGTCGCCGAGTGTTGCGGCTGACGCCGGAGATGGTGAGGACGTGGGTGTATTCTACGTTGTGAGGATGGGAAGCGGCGTGTATGTTCTTGTTCTTGTTCTTGTTCTTGTTCTTGTTCTTGTTCTGACGAGCGGGTCTTTTGGTAGATACCCCCCCTCTCTTTGCTGCTGCGGATGCCTGATATGGGGGTTTGGGATATCTGAGAGGGAAACTTGATGGTGGCGAGCGGTGCTCGTGCGCTTGCGGGTTTGGGGCTTGAGATTTGGCAGCTTCTTTAAGCGGAAAGGCAGACGTAGGCATGCAAAGCGTCGGGAGTATGGAGTTCGACCTTCGCTTGTGTGCAGATTGCGCTGATGAGGGCTCTGACGAGAGATTGCCATTTTTTTCTCTTCCTTTTTCCCTCTGCCACCCGTGCGGCGGCGCTAGTCGGAGCAATCACCTGCAATCGTGGTCGGGGTCGGTGGCTCAGGTCCTCTTGCCGCAGAGGGGGACATCGTCCAGGATAGGTCTTGCATGGGCAGTGCAGACTCTCGCTGAAGTCCTACGCTCTCGGAAGGAGGATGCGGCAAGGGGGGAGTAGGCGAAGCGCTCATGTTGCGTGACGACTGGGCGGCAATCCGAGCGCGCATGTTGCGGAATAGCGTGTTCATCCTTTCCGACAGGAACTTGGCGTTCCTCGGGTCAAAGTCGATCTGGTGCAGATGTAGGGTAGAGGTCAACGCCATCCGCGAGTCGTGGTCGCCGGCCGCCCAGATTGTGTGCAGGAAGGGCGACATGAAGGCTGAGCCGAGGGGTTTGAAGTGGCTTGTTTGCTTTGCCAGAGCGATCAGCTCCGCGGTGAAGTTGCGCGAGGTTTCGGACAAGGCGTGTTCTTGGGATGGGAAGTACATCCGGACTATCATGTTCATGACTAGGCCTAGAGCGAGGGCGGCGCAGTAATCGCGTATGGAGCGGAGGTGCGTTCGGAGGCCCTCGGGGCTGTGGCGACTTCCTTCGGTGGGGACAACTGCGTCCGATGTAGAGATCCCGAGAGAGTCGCAGCTCTGTTGCCAGATGGCCCGGTATTGCCGTATGATGGAGGAGATGCCAGCGAAGTGCAACAGCGTTTCCGATGCCGGTCTGGCCTCGTGGGTGAGGATCGACAGCCCGTCGAGCGAACGTCCCAGGTCTGCGTAGAGTGCAAGGTCCGATCGTGATTTTTGGATGGGTCCTATGGTCTGCGTCTTGGCCGTGTTGAAGAATTGCCAGTAGGGACTGGACTCCGAGGCATCCAGGCGGGTGTCGAGGGTTCTTTCGGCGTTCTTTCATCGTTCGTTAGCGATCCTGAAAGCGTTGGACAAGGGCAACACTGACCATCATCGAGCACAACATCAAGATGAGAGCCGCATCGAACTCACAGGATGGGTCGAAAACGGCGTCATCGTTGTTGAGCATGTGGCCGATACCTTCCAAGTGGATGCTTAGCTCTTGCGGTGTCCCTATGCGGTCCTAATATACTGTTAGATCTAGTGACTGCGCACCACGTTATCGTTTCGAGGACTTGCCGTGCAGAGCACTAGGAGGTATGCTGCACATAATGTGTTGATAGACTTTGATTCAACGGGGTCGGCTAGGGCGAGTCTGGTCGCTTTGAGTGCAGCAGAAAAGTTTTCCAAGACATCCGACCCGGGATGCCTGCGAGTATGAGGGCTGGGCGGCAGTGAGAGAGCAAACGTTCGTGCTGCAAAGTCCAGGGCGACGCTGTGTCCGACGCGTTTTGGTATCTCGTGGATGAAAGGGCCGAACGCCCAGCCGACGTCGTATCGCAGGTCCTTGATTGAGAATTTGTTCACCATGAGGGCGGTCATGGAGTCTTGGCTGTTCGCTGGTATGTTATCGATTACTCGTGGAGGAGTGTTCTCGATGGCATCGCGGCGAGCGAGAAGTTGCTTCAACTGCTTTGCCTTGCCCTCGGGGCCGGAGTTGTCGAGGAAGACGTAGCGTTGCACGCCCGATCCAGAGCATGGTATGAACAGACGAGCGCATCTCGAACACGTGGGCTGGCGCTGGTCGCACTGCGGTTTTCGAATGAGTGAACGTAATTTCGAGATGTAGACGGGAGGTATGCTTTTGGCATGTCACCCTGCGATGGACCGACCTTCTTCCGTTGCTTTCGACATGCCTCGCAGCCGCGACTTTTGGGAACGCCAGGCATGGGAGGGCGCAGATCTAGGACAGATGTTCTCTATTATACCATCTTATAAACATCGAAGGAGACGTACCTCTCAGTCGTCGTGGAGTCAAGTAGTGGCGTGTTGGCCACTAGAACTGCAGCTGGGGCTGAAGCTGTAGCCTCGCCCGATTACGACGCCGCGCCCGGTAGTCTACCGAGCTGAAGGCTCCATGGGCTGAGAGGCTTGGTCCATGGGAATAATACTAGTAGTGCTCATATACGATATATGTTCGAGATCTCTCGATATGATAGGAGATTTAGTACCGTTTAGATCACAAACTGTCTGGTCTGAAGTTCCGGACACGTGGTCTTGCTTCAGAGCGAATTTACACTGGGACAGGACAGATGGACTCATAGCAATTGCTTAGTAAGTATGATCCTCGATCTTCTTTCAATCAAGAGAGCTGACATAAGGCCCGATGGAATGTTGTGTTCCGATAGCAGGAAGATCCTTCTCTAAAAATATCCCGAGAAGTGTCTAGTGCCAACGTTCGCTTGTGTAACTGGCAGTGGGATATATGTTGCTGCATCTCGTTTATACAGTTCATGCATAGCTGACGAAGGTCGACCGACGAAGCGGTGGAAGGTCGCCCAACAAGACAGCTCGATCGTGGTCTGAAGAAAAGTGAGACAGTCACGCGCCACCTTCCGAAGCGACAGTGCATCGTCAAAGCGGGCGCCTCAGGAAAGACATGATGTAGTGCAAAAGAGCCGGTGGTTCGAGCGTCAACAACGAGCAGGTCTGTCGAAGGCTATATAGTGTCAGAGTACGGGTATTCAGCAAGTCCAGACGGAAGTCAAAGTTGGTGGCGCAGGTGTTCTCTACACCCGGTGGAGCTTCAGGGCAAGGCGTACGTGGATCATGCTGAGGTGTACGCAGTGCTCTTCGAGATATACGCAAGACGTGCCTCTCCACTTGCCGGTGCTCTGTCAGTGGAGATGTCGCTGTGAAGAGCCACCGGCTATTCTCTCAGGCGCCGGTCTTTGGTGACAGAGTGTTCTAATGCCGAGCCTACATATGCGCCTCTGTGACCACGTAGAAAATCGTAGAGGACTTCAAAATTCAACGACGTCCTTTCCATTCATCACGCCTTTCTTCTCGCGATTATTCTCTAACACCAGACCTTGAAACATATATCCCACCATGGCCTCTCAAGATGATCTCAGCGCTGCTTCGCTCTTCAACATCAAGGGCTGGGTAGCCGTCGTCACTGGCGGTGGCTCCGGTCTTGGTCTCGTCACCGCAAAGGCTCTCGCGGCAAACGGCGTGAAGGTCTATGTCACCGGCCGCAGGGCTGATAAGCTCAAGGATGCAGAGACACAGCACCCCAGCGGTGGCTCTATCATCGCAGTTCAAATGGATGTCACCGACAAGGAGAGCATCCAGGCTGGCGTCGACACCATCGCCAAGAACGAGAAGTTCATTAACTTCCTGGTCAACAACGCTGGCGTTACCTCAGGTGAGCTATCGATTCTCTCATTTCGTGCGGTGGCGAGTCTTGCTAATTCCAAACTCCCCCAGTCAACTACGGCCCCGAAGGCGCACCCAAGGGATCCCCCGCCGAGATCAGCAAGACCATGATGAACAACCAGACTTTCGACGACTGGACCTGGATCTACAAGGTCAACGTCGCAAGCTACTACTTCACCTCCGCCGCTTTCCTGCCCCTGCTCTGCGCGGCCAGGGACAACGGCTTCGCCGATGCAGGCTCCATTCTTAACATCAGCTCCATCTCCGGCATCACCAAGGAGAGCCAGAACGGCCAGTTCTCGTACAACGCTTCCAAGGCCGCCACCATCAGCTTGACCGAGCAGCTCGCCGTCGACTTCAAGCGTCTGGAGGTCAGAGTCAACACTCTTGCCCCTGGTTACTTCCCCAGTGAGATGACGCCCATTGACAACGACAAGGGCAGCGCGAAGCAGCACTTCCAGGAGAAGTGGGGCATTCCTTTTGGCCGCGCTGGCCAGCCTCGCGACTATGCGCAGGCGGTGCTGAACTTTGCCGTTAACCAGTATGTGACCGGCTCGACGCTGGTCATCGATGGTGCTTGGCTTTTGGCGCACGCTTGAATGAATGTAGAGAGATAGATAGATATTATGATTTCATGTTTATGTTCATTCCATGTCTGTCGTTGAGGATCGGTGGCAAATTTGATTTACTTCTTACCAAGGCTCCGCGCCGGTCTCGTTCACCATCAGGCAGTGCACGTCTTCTTTCGCTCCTGTTGCGCATCTGATGAGTGCTTTTGCGCCTTCCCGCGGGTCTTTGAGACCCGAGTAGGCGTTCAGGTTTGTGGCGCAGTAGCCTGGGTTCGAGGCGCTGACGATGAAGCCTTCGCCTTCGAGCTGCTTGGCGTACTGCACCATGATCATGTTCAGCGCGGATTTCGTGGAGCGGTAGGCGATCCACACCTGTGCTTTCCGTCAGCAAGTGCCATGACTTATGGGAATCGCCCAGTCGATGGGGAGGAGTGGAGGGACTCACGCCTGGCACTATGTTGTCTTCTGTGGCGGCGTGCATCGAGCCCATGGATGACGATGTGAACGCGAGACGCTTCTCGCCTTTGCGCAGCAGAGGGATGAATGCTTCGGCGGCTGCGACCGTGCCGAAGACGTTCGTCTCGTAGTGCTGGCGGTAGAAGGCCCGCAGCGTGGAGCCGCCGGCTTTGTAGGCTTCGTCGTCCGGGATGGCGATGGCGGCGTTGTTGAGCAGGATGTCGAGCTTGTGGTGCTTGGCGTCTATGGTCTTGACGGCGGCTGCGATGGAGGCGTCGTCGTCGATGTCGATTTGGATCGGCTCGAGATCGTTGCTGGAGACTTTGACGGTGCTGTCGGATGCGAGGGACTGGATTGCCTTTTCTGCTTTGCTGATGTCGCGGCTGCCGATGAGGACGTGGTAGTTTCCTTGCGAGGCGAGTTGCTGGGCGGCATAGTAGCCGAGACCTTGGTTGGCGCCGGTGATGAGGATGAGAGTTTTGGAAGCCATTGTTGCTGGTTGTAAAGGTAGTTATTGGTCTGTAGGTACGTTGAAGTTGTTGTTATTAGAAAGTGCTTTGAGATATATAGTTCACAACATTTCGGAGTTTCGGGCCCAATGCCCGTCTAAAGCCGAATATCATCGAGATGGCACAAGACAATATGCGGATGATCCTAACGCCGTTCTCAAGGCATCATCAGAGTTCGATATTGGAAACATGCTGTGTTGTTCTAGACAGCTATGCGCTGTACTGCTGCTCCTGCTGCGATGGTGAATGTTCATCGAGATGGGCTCGGTATTGGGAGTGCTTCAGCATGACGATACGCAACATGGGCGATGAGACATTTTCTTCTGGATTTGGGCTTCAGGTCCTCTGTGCTCATCACATCGGTTGTCGATACTTGAACAAGATGTTATTGTCCGTACGTATCGCCAGTGTCCTCGCTCTGTTGCGAGATCTGGCCCAGCCCGAGCTTGTACTTCGCCTGGCCTTGCAATACTCTTCCTTCGCATTTTCAATAGCTCTCGTCCCAGCAAGAGACAAAAGGGAGAAATTCATGCCTGTTCTGGAAATGAGGCATCCATGAGGTCAATCTGTATCTGTAGCAGGCCAGTTTCAGATGTGGCTGCAAAGAAAAATCAGTGTACTATATATTTTCACATTTCTCAAAATGAGCATCCGGGCGCTTGGTCTAGTAGGTTATCACCACACCATTAGCAGCCACGAGCTTCACACTAACAACTCTCCAGGGGGTATGATTTGTAAGCTTCTCCGTTCGAATCCGGTCTAATCCGAGCATTCCACTAACAACAACTTCAGTCGCTTCGCATCTTCGCACATGTGAAAGGTCGTGGGTTCAATTCCCACAGCGTCCATTCTTTTTTCTTTTTTTTTTTTTTTTTTTCGCTCCTCTGTCGAAACTTGTCATGGCACTATCATTACCATGGACAAACATTTTGCCTTGCATGTTTCGAATAGTCTGCGTTGTGGAGTATGTCTTGGAGTCTTCCGGGTCACGTGCGGTGCGGCCAAATCTTCCTCTCTATAGAGAATACCCTAAATTCACAGGCTCGATCTATACTTGGAACTACAATACGTGCCTACTCTATTCTTGAAAATCCGCTACCAGGCTCACGCGATTACTCGCAGTTATCGAGACCACATCAATCCATGACTGCTGACACCCACTCATCCGCCTCGTTGCTATATCGCTCTCAAGATGCAGATTCAGCGCCTTGATCTAGACCGGCCTCGATTGACTAGAAGTCGGCGAGTGAGGGCATGTCAAAGATGTAGAGCCAGTCGAATCAAATGCGACCAAAAGAAACCCTCATGCGAAGCTTGTACCATTAGCAATCGCGTGTGCGTCTATCGAGATGCACTCCGGAACCACTCGCATGACGTCTCCCACACCGTGTCGGCGTCTCGGAATGCTCGTTCGCCAAAACCACAAGATCCTACCAAGTCCATTCACGGAGACCACGATAGCCCGAGGGATGCAACTCAACGTTCGCGTCATATCCTGGACGTGTCCTGGCTCTGCGCGCTCGATCCAAACCAACAGAACTTGCCGATTCATGTGTCTGCTGACACAACATTTGCCACTGCTTCTTCGGCCATCAATCGCCCAGGTGAAAGACGGTTCTCGACCTCGCAGTATGAGCGCCTATTCTCACCAAAAAACACAGATGGTTTGGTAGACCTCTATCAAAAGTGCTGTCATGTATGGTTTCCGGTGGTCAGCTCCGTTGAGATCAAGGCAGCTCTCACGACTTGCCGAGACGTCGACACGCGTGACTTAGCGTCTGCGGCATTGATTACAACGATCTGCTACATAGCTTCAAAAGCTGCTCGAGCATCTGGGGATGACATTCCATCATTATTGGCTTGTGAGGAATGGCAAGCTGTTGCTCAGATCCTTCTGGACTTGTCAGGCTATCCTTCCAAGCCCAGTTTGCACAATATCCGTGCAGCCTTTCTGCTTGCCACAGGCGATATGACAGAGACACATTCTCACTTATCGGTAGCACCTTTATGTGTCCTAGTTCGAGCTGCGCATTTGCTTGGCCTGCATCGCGACCCATCCGCATACACCAGCCGCGCTGGAAATTCCGAACTTCATCGCATTACGTGGTGGGCGGTACATTCGCTAGAAATATGCTATTCTCTGGCGCATGGTCTCCCACCAATGACGCGAGCAGGGAGCTTCGATGTGCAGCTTTTCTCTCCAGACTTTGCAAGACAGCAGCCACTGTTCGCTACAATCGTCAGAGTCAATACCACTTTGGGCGCAATTCTGGAGGAGGTCTATGGCATTCGGGAGCCGACTCTGAGAACCTTGGAATCTCTTGTAGCCGAGGTCGATAAGATTTGTGCTGAAGAAGTAGCCCCTCTACTTGACATAGATCACTCCACTGCACTCGAGAAGTTCACGGTTGTCAGTCGCAGAGTCTGCTGTTGGAAGCTAAAATTCGTGCTACACCAACCCTACCTTAGGTCGAACCTCTGGCCGACAAACTCGCGAAGCAAAGCGCTGGAAGCTTGCGAACAATACATCAACGACTTCCTCCTGGGGGCCTCTGATCCTTCGCTTGCACAATACCGTTGGGTCTTTGACCACTTCAACGTTTTTCACCCGTGTGCCATCATCTTGCGAGATCTGATACAGCATGCAGGGAGCCCGGAGGCTCAAGACCTGAAAGAGATCATAGTGTCATGCTTTGCGAAATCTTTCGTCGAGGGGGATCCGAGTTGGGGAAAATTGCACGTGCTGCGAGATCAAGCGTGGCATGCCAATTCTTGGGACTTTCCGTCTGCTGAAGCGTACACTCTGGCTGATCTCACGCCATGGTCTTTCCTTTGTGATCCGGTCTTTATGATGGACAGTCAGATTTACGAATCAGCATAAGAGTGGCGCTGTATGCTTTCAGATTGAAGACAGTACTTGTGCTAAAAAGCAAACATTTCACGCGAATCATGGAGAGAGAGACCGCGATCGGCCTGTGTAGGCAAATCACTTGGGCTAGCGTGTCTTTGCATCGTTGATGATGTCTTTTGGAGTCCAGAAAGCTTCGCTTAGAGATGTGAGGAGCTGTTCAGGTCACAAGCTCTCATGTGTGCACATGCATCGCATGCCCTCTCGTTTGACACAGTTCTCGTCCGAGAGAAGACGGCACGTGCCAGCTTCTTGAAAATGTCCTAGCATTGTTTTCCGGAGACAAGTCACTGGCGTGACACCCGGTCAAGCTCCGTCGACTTGCAGCTGTCGGCCCAAACGTTCGAGGGCACGGGTCTCAAAAGGGTAAGTCTTTCGCGCGAGTGCACAGCTCAGCGAGAACAACCGCCAAGGCTCTCGTACGAGAGCCTTGGCAAAGACCTTGCGGAGTTTGAACCCCAAAGAGGCAGGGCTCTCGCACGAGTGCATGAGACGTTGACGTTCATGGGACCTTAGCCCTAACGTCACCCAGACCATAGGACCTGTAGTTCTGATACATCGGCCAACTCGATCTTAAAGACGGATTGGCGTTTTCATCTGTCAGTCATGAGCGTGGCAAACAGGGAGAGCCGATCTGGGGGAGATGGTCAAAAAGACCTTCACATGCATGCAAAGTCGGAAATGCCAGGACGTGTTTGTAGACTCTGGCTGGCACACTGGAAACAATTCGTTGGAACAATGCGTCGAAGTTCGTTATTTGAGGTGAGCATAAGGCTCTTATTATCTACTCAACAGGCTTGTCACCACGACCATTCTCGCTGTCATTACGAACGCTCTTGAGCCTTCCTAGATGGAAGGGTTTGACTCTAGGAAAGCTTCAGCAGTGGTGACCTTGGTGTCCAACTTATCATTGTCCAGATCCCCCAGAACCCAGGTTCTGTCCACGGTGAAAAGTTGGTAGAACCAACCGATGTACTCGTAGAAGTTATTACGAGATCCTTTGCTGCGTGCATCAACGGCTTTGGCCCTCAGCTCATCCGTGTTGCCTCTCTTGTTTATGGTCACTTTGCGACCTTTAACACGCTCGTAGATCTTTCCAATCTCAATGAGCGTGTGCTCGCCCGAGCACACCGACCAAAAGCCTCCCTCAGGAGTGTCGTCTCTAGCGACAATTGCAGCGGCAAAGTCGGCAGCGTCGCGCTCAGTTGTCCAGTGCCATGTCTCATCGCCGGTGCCCCAGACTTCGAAAGACTTCTTCTCAGGATCCCACACGCCGTTGTTCTTCGGGGAGAAATCACCATGGCCCGGGACGGAGAAAAGGACCTCTGCGAGGACTCCACAGAAGATGTACGTCGGTTTGATGTCTGAAGTCATTTTGATGTGAGAGCTAAACAGAATGTTTGGGTCGTAGCTTTCGTGCTCGCCAAACTTCATCTTCGTCCAGTCGTAGTTCCATGTGGCAGCGATGAATCGTGTAATGCCGGCACGCTCTGCTGCGCGAAGGAGCAGAAGCTGTGCATCCACGAGTATCTCGGGGGCACCGTTGTAAGCGCAGATAACAGCGTCCGCATCACGACATGCGCGGTCCAGTGCCTCTACGTCCCAGTAAGTAGTGAGCGGGACAAAGTCGTGCAACTTTTTGCGATGGGTCTCATCGAGCTTGTCGTAGTTACGAGCAGCGCCTCGGACTTGGTGGCCGCGAGCGGTAAGGCTGTCGATCAGGTGTTTGCCGATATTGCCTGTGACTCCGGTGACGAGAACGAGCATGTTGAGAAATTGAAACGATACAGATAAGGTGAAGATAAGTCGCTGGGCGTCAAATAGAAAAGAAGATCACGCAAATAGTGCGTACTGCGGCTTTGATGACTGTTTTAAAGGACTTGGATCAAGCTCCTGGAAGCTTGGGTTGGTGATGAGAGAAGGCCGGATTTCAAAGCATTGGAGTTAGGGTGTCAATTGATCAGCCGATGGTGCCTTAGCTCTGACCTTTGGGTTTCCGACCAAAACCGTTACAGGCGGAATGGAGATAGCCTTGAACACCCGAAGGGTTAGTAAGAGCTATGCGAGTCGGCACATCTTGCGCGATTCTTGCCACTCCGCGAAGCACGAACGCCTTTCATGGTTCAGATCCGATAATCGTGTCTGCCAACCGAGAGCCCGGAGGTGAGCCTCGCTCTAGTGGCCGAAAAGTAGAATAGCTGCTTTGATGTCAGACACCCTATAGGCCAAGAAAAGACGTGGACACGTGGTGCTCAACGAACTCAATGGCTTTGGCAAATTTTTACAACATTACTAATTGCGTCAAGGTGCACATCTGCAACTTCAGACATATATATCTCAGACACATCTCCGCTATCGCCATGCCGACCATCACACTTTTACCAATCCGCCAAGTTCACTCATCAACATAAGATTTTCAGGTACACCTAGGTCTGCTTCATGTGAGAACTAGACGGATACTGATTCATTTGAACAGCAGCGCCATCATCCATGGCCGATCAGAAGCCCGTCCCCTACGTCAAAGTTGTACGAGACATCAACGCTTCCATCGAAGAGGTCTGGGGTCTCATTGCTGGCTTTGGTGCCGAGAAGACCTGGTATCCTGGATGCCTGAAGCTCACCGTCACCGGATTTGGCATCGGTAGTGTACGCACTTTCCACTACGAATACCCCGACGGCCCACACAAAGGAGAGCGGTACATCTTCTCCGAAGAGATGACTGCCGTGGATGCTGTCAACCACTCTATGACTTTCCGAGTCCGCAGACCGGATTATCCCGACATGATCGCCTATGGCACAACCGCTCTTGAAACTCTCGGACCAAGCAAGACACGCTTCATTTGGAGTGCAGAGGGAAGCCCGCTTCCACAGGAGTACCTCGAGGTCCTACAGAAGGATCTGAACGGTCGGTTTGACAGCCTCATAGCTGCCATGGCAAAACATGTCGAGTGAGAGAATGCTATTAGAGAAGAGTGGTTCTAGGCTTTTAGCAAGAAATGGGTCAGATACAAGGCTTTTGTAGGAAACTATATCTTGTGAATATCCGATGTTAGCGACCTGCAGACCTATACCTGACCATCGGCGTGACTTCTTCAACCCGTTAATTCCTGAGCATGAAATTGGGCAGGATTGCGAAAAAATGCCGACCAAACTCTCGACGAAGGCCTGTTCAACGATTACTGAGTGATAGCTGATGTTTGGAGATTGAGATATCCCTTCTAACATCTTTAGTCCTCATTTCCAAGTCTAAGGTCTTAGGCCGCTTGTGTCAATGGCCCCTTGAACACGTCAGCATGTTTCCTTTCACAATCATGGCTTAATTTTGGTTCTGGCTGTAGAAGCTAGTCAAAGGGACCACAGAAATCAGCGAGCCGTGCATAACATTTGGCGTTGAAGACTTAGTCATTAACGTCGTTATCCCGAGCATAATATACCGAGACATGCACTTCTACGAATGAGGGCTTTCTGATTATTAGCTAGCAAACAACTCACCTACAGCCGGACTTAGCCTCGTCCTTACCCAGTCTCGATGGCAGCAGGATTTCTAGATCTGGTTCATCAGGCAATGCCGACCCTATTATGATCTATTTAGCAGACCTCGATTTAGGTGTCGACAGAAGGATGGATACTGGGTACTGTTTTCCACGCATGATTGAGGGCGCCGATCAGTAGAGACGGTCAGTGTAAAGGGCGACTAATAACGTGGGACACGATCACTTCGTCGCCGATGCTGTCGTCTTGCTTATCGGGTCTCAAACTCTTCGCTCAATTACTCTTATCGCTTTTATTACATGAGTTACCGATATCGGGACTCTTCACCGAGGAAAGTTGTTTGCCAACGAGGATCGAAGCGGGGAAGCGTATACTGTAGAAACGGAATCCATTTTCCGACATATGCAGGGACGTCGGCGATTGGAAGACGATTCCCGCATACGTTTATGATGTTTGTCGTCTTCCTGCCGACAGATTTTATTGTCCATTCCTTTAGCAACAAAAAATGACAATCATTCCACAATCGCCGGCACGCCCTTCGTTGGGAGTCTGTGGGCTTGGTCGCATGGGCAAACAGCACGCCTTGAATGCCCTTCACGCTTCCCCACGCGTATCACTTTCAGCCGCCTGCTCGCCGTTGGATGCGGACATGAAGTGGGCTCAGGAGCATTTGGCTCCCCACGGAGTTCAATTGTACCGGAGCTTGGAAGAGATGCTTGAACATACGCGAATCGAAGCCCTTCTCATCGCAAGTACCACAAGGGTTCACTATGAGCAAGTCATGGCTGGGCTCAGTAAAGGCCTTCATATCCTTGTGGAGAAACCACTTGCGATGACTGTCCATGAGAGCCAGATGATCATGGATCATGCCCAGCAGCCGCATAACAAGCATTTGAAGGTCATGACTGCATTTTCCCGCCGCTTCGATGCATCCTACATGGACGCGAAGGCAGCAATTGAAAGCGGCCGTATCGGCGATCCAGTGGTGCTGCGATGCGAGAACAGAGACAAGTACGACTCGTCTGACGGCATGAAAGCATACCTCAGTGCCAACCCTGGAATTTTCGTCGATTCGGCTGTCCACGACATCGACCTGTGTCTTAGCTTTCTTGGCGAAGACATCCGTCCGAAGTCTTGCTACGCGACTGGCAGCATCTCCCTGCACAAACACTTAGAACAGATCCAAGACGTCGACAACGCTGTAGGAATTGTAGAGTGGTATCCGCGAAAGGCAGGCGGCACCCCACCAATCTCCTACCATTACTGCTCGCGGATCATGCAGCACGGCTTCGACAACCCCACCGAGATTGTCGGTACTAGAGGAGCACTCAAGATCAATCAGCACCCTAGGAGCAATCTGATAGACATCGCGGACGAGAACGGGATCTCCAACAGCGTTATGCCGGACTACTACGGGAGATATGAACGTGCGTTCGTGACGGAGCTGGATAGTTTTGCGCAGTGTGTCCTTGATGAAAAGGCTCTGCCTTACGAACTATCAAGCGCTGTGAAAGGTATGAAAGTGGCTCAAGCACTACAGAAGAGTCTCGTCACAGGTCAGACAGTGTTCCTTGATGAGGAACAAGCTGGGGTCAAAGACTAGATTTGAAGAGGGTTTCTTGCCCAGTCGATCAATTCACGGTATAGGGACACAGAAGGTGCGTGCTCACGCCACTTTCGCTGAGGCTGATTTCAAGATTGTCACTAAGTGATGCGCCAAGGTCTTCATCTCCAAAGCTCTCAGCTGAACTGCTCAGTACAATCGGTAAGACTTCATACAAGACGACTGTTGGCCTGTTGTGTAAGCCTACCCCTCAAAACTGGCTGGACAGGGTGTTCAGTAAACAAAAATTGTTATAAAAGTTTTGCGGTTTGTTTGAGGCTTAGCAAACAAATTCAAACCGTGAATCGTCCAAAAAAATTCAAACTGTGAGGCTCGTTTGTTTGTGTTTGTTTGGATAGCAGTATAGGTAGGGTTTTTAGTGTATTTCAATGTTTGTGAATAGTCCTGACACTGACCCCAACCCTCACCCTAAGCGTACGGGAGTATACGGGAGCGTACGGGAGCGTACGGCAGGCTCCGTTAGCCAATTAGAATAGATTTTCGCCGCACGCACGTGACTCTAGACATCCGTACTTAGGCAAATCTAGCTGGTATAGAGTGACACGCTTTATGGCCTCAGGCTTTCAAACAATCCAAACAAATTCAAACCGACGATCCTACAAACAAACAACTTCAAACCGACGCTCTAATGATCCAAACAAATTCAGAAAGAGGCCTCATTTTGTGTTTGTTTGTTTGTTGAACACCCTGTCCAGGCTGGATGCCTGTATCACTGTTCCTGGGTCCGACCAAAAGCGTCGATCATCGGACCACATTCACATGTGAGGTGCAGGGCATGACCGCGCAACCTCGAGAGACCGGTCAAGCTATTGGATTGTTTGTGGTGGTCGGCTGGTAGCTGCAGGCTCGGCTCGTTACGCCAATGATTGTGAAGTGCCCAACAGATGCAATGTGCTTACATATGCATTGCAGACAGAGTGGGCTGATGCCCAGGCTGCGAGCCCAGTGGGCTGATTGCAAGGCTGGACGCGATGCGTAGCTGTTTAAAGGCTCGCCTAACAGCCCAGTCGTGAGCGCTGCGACATCCAACACTTCAACCACTGTCGCATTTCAAGAACCCCAAATAAGAGCTACTCCAACCAATTACTATTTACAGCATATCACAAGATGACCAGCTCCACCAGTTGTGACCACCGAAAGAAGTTGGATGGCAATCGCGACCTGTTCACTAAAACACGCTTTAACAATGTGGAAATAGATGAAAGCCGTCCTTGTATCATCTGTAATGTCATTCACCCCTTCTGGAAGAGACACAAGGATTCTCCGGGCAAGCATGCAGGATACGACACTTCTGAGCAACCGAGAATCCAGCCACCTCAAGCGAAAGTGAGGGACAAGTACGACTTGGTACTCTTTGAAGACGAGATTGGTGAGGCTTACCATGTCCTCTTAAGTTTTTTCTGTCTTCAATGGCACGCTGGCGAAGGAATCAAAAAGCGCTTCAACCCGAAGATATATACCACAAAAGAGAAAGAAAATTCCGACATTGAGCATCTCTTTTCATGGTATAACGCCCCACTTCGGCACGAACAGGTCGATCGCATCGATGATGAAACCAAGGAACGCCTCAGAACAGGCTACGATGCCAGAAAGCTAGCCACAGAGGTCATCACTTCTGCTTTTGAGTGGTGTCATGCGGTAACGGATAGGACAAACTCCGATCCGCTGCCTTCATTGCTCAAGCAAGACACAATCTTCGAAGTGTTTCGCGCGTCGTTGGACCATCCGTACGGTTTCCTCGAGGAAGACGATGGCAGAAAGGAAAGACTGAGGCCTTATCTTGAATATCTTCGACCATCCTACTCTGCGAAATACTGGCTCAATCGGTATCTGCACGAGACGCAACAGAGGAAGCTGCCAAAGGGGGAGGATGTAACAAACATCGCTGTTATTCACTGCCGCCTACACGCAGCGCGCAATGTTGGACGATGTATGGACGACGAACTACTACAATACATTGCCAAAGCCATCCAGCGTGCGAACTACAGGGCGAATTACACCAATGGCGCTCGATTTTCCCATGTTCTCCTCTATGGGGACTTTGTGGAGGCCGAAGGGCGTAGGATGAAGGAGCTGGTTGCCACAGCCTTCGGAAACGCAGTGCATGAAGAGACGTCTGGCCTGGACACGAAGGATAACGGCGTGATAGAAGTTATCTACATATCGCGACCATGGGCACCGCGAGGCAAAGAAACCGACGGAGAAGACAAAGAGGAGAAGAACCCGCAAGTCACAAAACTGTGGGAAAAGTTCCGCGACTCGGACTTTGATCCCGTTCCTCTCCAAGTCAAGATACTCGCTATATGGACGATGCTTTGCAAGCGGTATGGCCCGAGGATCTGTGTAGTTGGACATCGCTCTGGTTTCATCGAAGGCGCGGCTCTGATCGGCATTCCGGTATTTTATTTCAACTGCGAGCGCCCACCAGGCCACGAAGAGAAATGCAGCATCTTGTGCACACCAATCAAGCAGAATGACAACAGCAAAAGGCTGCACAAGCTTGCGAATTTCATGAACACTCTGATCCCGCTGGAGGTCTTTCGCGAACAGAAACTGGAGGTTGTATCTGCGCGGCAACCGAGCTCGAAACTCCAGAAGATATCAAGGAAGGTGCGCTCCTTAGTAGACACCAAGAAATACCAAGAGAATCCTCGAAGTAAACGATCGCAACAGCCAGGCTCAGTGGAGCAAGGCTCCAAGGCTCAAAAGAATGAGAAGTACAAGTTTGACAACAGATACAAGGATGAATTGATGCCAGCACTTTTCATGTACATGTGCTGCACATTGAAATCTTGGTGGACTGGAGAACCGCATATTTCAAGTTGGACTGCAAGAGTCGCCATGATGCATGACACAGTCAGCTCACCCAAGGCTGATAGTGTGGTACTCGGTTTCTTGAAAGATGAGAGTCTGCTCAAAGACCAGCCTGAAGCGGTGCGCAGGGCCATTGCAAAATTCAAGCAACGATTGCCAGAACGAGACCAGCTAGCACAAATCAGACTTTTTGAGGGAAAGTGGAACTCATTGCCTCCACAGACTGGACAAGAGTGGCTTTGGCGGCGCTTCCATTTCGCTCGGTGCCCTTCATTTCGATATGGATGGCTGTTCCAAGAGTATAAACATGCACGCCGTCAGATATCTGACTAGCCAAGAGAAGATTGCCTTGGAGAAGTCAGACAGACGTGCATCAGTCAGTCAGAAGCATCAGTCAGTCAGAGATGTGTTGAAGGTGGATCAGTTGTGGGTGTGGCTGTGTTGAGCGATTTACTCAGGAGCACGATCGTAAGCCGTGCCACTTTGTCATTGCAATTGTCGCAACATGAGCGGGTCTCCATTCTACGGTAATGAGCGCTGGAGGACCACCAGCTGCGATCATGCGGCACAGCCGTGTAATGACGCGGGATCTTATTATAGCAACGTCTAACCGACGCTGCCTTGCCCTAGTGGACGCGGCAACATTCAATTCAGCGCAGCTTCCCATATTTTGTACACTCGACTCTCTCGTCGGAAATCAAATTCGTTTTGCCACCATGGCACTTACAAAGACCCTTGCGCCCGAGCTCGTTCTGAGAGTATTCGATTTTGTTGAGCCTCCAACACTGGTCCATTTGGCGTGCAGCTGCAAGTTGCTCGAAGCATGCTCGCGCGATCTATTACAAAAACATCAAGAAACAAGTGCTCGGTTTCGACATGTCACCGATGCAAACCCTCGGACTATAACGGACGTACTGCGAAGGGCCATTGTTGATCGCGGCTTTGCCTGGCACGTTCGAGACTTAGAGTTCTCTCGTGCTAGAACGCGGTGGTCGCACTGGGAATGTACCGAGGCCGAGAGTGTGGAAGACTCCGCGACCACAGCTCCACCAGACTACGCCTTCACATGCGACGAGCAGATCGCTCTCTTGGACCATGTCCGAGAGATCTTCCACTTCGACGAACAAGATATCGATAAGGCCCGTGAAGACTTGCAAAACGGTAACGATGCACCACTGAAACTCCTATTGTTCGGCTTCTGCCCAAGAATCCGTTCTGTCAAATTCGCGCGACACTTTCGCCTCTCCGGGAATAATACACTCGAGCGTGAATCGTTCGAGGATCTTCAGAAAAACCCAAGATCGAGTCCCGAATACTTCCATCAGGCGATCCTCAATCGTCTGAAAATCAAACCCACAGCCTGGCCTATGGGTTTCGAGTCTCTCCGAGATGTGGCGATTGGTGTTGGCACTAGAGATCAGACACGTGACTTGCCTTTCACTCCCTCACCACTTTTGGTCGCGAGTTGCATGAACCTGCCGCATCTGATCTCACTGTACTGCTTTGGCGTGCACATGCCATGGAACGAGGGAGACAAATTAGAAGATGCAAGGGTACGATACAACATTAGCGAGGGCAGCTCTTCCGTTCAGCACCTATACTTCGAAGGTGCCGAAGCCGAGATTGGCCGTACAGTACAAGAGGCACTTGTCTCCGGTTGCAAGGCGCTCAAGTCTCTCACGATCAGCAACAGTAATATGGACGACGTTGACGTTTTGGTGGAGTTCCTGAGAGACTGTTTCAGAGAATCATTCGAGTCGCTGATGTTTTACAACTCTGACAGGAGGTTCAGACTTCATGGGTATCGACGCTCCGTATTCGAGACGGCGACTCTAGCGGGGATGCCAAACCTGCGAATGCTCTACATTGACCCTGAGGATGTGACGCAGGATGCAGACCTTGAGTATATGAGCGACATGCGCTGGCAGTCGTGGGCCAATGAGTCTACTTGGAGTTGTCTCGAAGACGTTGACTTTTTTGTAGAGTACTTCATGGAGACTGCGTTGGCGAACAGTGTGGAAGTGCTTGTACTAGGCACCCAACAACGCGCGCCTCTGTCAGAGACAGAAGCTGAGTTCTTCGACCACGCGATCGCAATGCTGATCGAGAATGGAGCCGCCAACTACCTTGCTGAAAGGAGAAGAACCTGTCAGTGTGGACAGCACCCGCCTCCCAAATTCGTCCGCGGATGTCTTCCAAACCCCATCAAAGCCGTCTATCTTGAGTCTATGGATGACACAAATCGCCCTCCGGCACGGCGCAAACGCCGGTTCCCGAAAGCCATTGCTGCTGGACGGAAGTATGGAGTTGATGTCCATACCAGGACCACTCGAGGACGCCCGTTTCATCAGATTGAGTTCCCCAAACCTCCATTGATGGACGCGGACAGGTCCGCACGATCGTCTGCAGATAGTCCTCTTGTGTTCAATGTACACACTGGAAAATGGGGTCCGCCGAATTGTGGCAATTGTGGAAGATGCGAAGCGTGTCTGGAGCAGTATGACGCCAGCGTGTGGAAAGAAATCGAGGATGAGCTCGAGCAAGAAAGTCTTTAGTGCATCAGGTAGTAGGATGATTTGATATCATTTGTGCATACAATGTTGCAGTTCTCTCATCCTCACATTTCCACTGCTGAAATCGACCTCGTCGGACGTCACTACTTTGTGATCAACATCGCCCTGCACCCACTGCGCAGCATACTCCAGACCTGTGTCCTTCTGCCATCCCTCAACTGTAGCTCTCGCTTTCTCTGGCAACAGCACTTTCGAGGGCGCCCGGAACCACTTCGGCTGCACCACGAATGCTAGCATGATCCGAGGAACAGGAGTGCGATTGGGCATGCCAGCGTGCCACAGTCGGATGTCTCGGATGATCAGACTACCTTTCCGTGAGCTTGGTTGAACAGGAGGACAGTGTTTTCGACGCTCTTCGACCAAGGATTGTTTGATGGTTAGATGACCTTCGCCAGATCCATCACCGTCGTGCTGGTCAATGTTGCTGTCTCGATGGCTGCCTGGCCAGATCTCTGTTGAGCCGTTCTCGGCGCTGACGTCGCATAGTGGGATGTTGATCGCGTATGCAAATGGGAACAATGGGTGGGCGGTGTCAATATCACCGTGCACAGGCTGTCTGCCGGTAGCTTGCAAAGCAGTGTTCCCGTTCGCATAGTGACAGACCAGGTCTGGACCCATCACGTTCTTCAATACAGCTACAGCAGCGGGATTCGCCCATATGTCTTTATGCATAAGCTCAGGCTCTAGCGGAGGTGCTTGGTCCATATTCCTCGTCTCTCTGCCAAAGTTGAAGTGATGATCGGGATCCTGCGCAACTTGTTCTGCTTCAGGGCCAAGGATCGCTCGTAGAGTATCGATATGATCTGTATCGATGGCGTTGGCCAGAACGATGATGCCGTCGCGATGCAGGAAGGTCAGCGCCTCTGCCATGAGCTCCGATGATAGCACGCCAGACTCGCGGGCAGAGTCTGGGAGGGAGATAGTTTGTATCCCATAGCCTTTCGTGGACATGCAAGCTTGTCCATCGGTGTGAGGCATCTTGCTCGAGATGGTTCAGGTTAGTAAAGGGAAGAGTGCCTTTTCGCCTATCTATTGCAGCTGAGGTCTGCGAGTGTACGAGATGGGTATGGGTATCGGTATGGCTGGGAGCTCAGCTTGGCATCATGTGACGCGGTACGATATCATAGATATAGACGCGTCGGTGCAGACGCTTCTCTCGAGATATCACACTGGGTTCTTTCGCCGTGAGCTCCTGAGCTTTGAATACGTAACTCATGACCCGCTGATACGGTAACGTTGAGGTGAAGTTGTCAAAAGCAGCATCACCTGGTCACGTGAGGAGGAGGAAGCGCGGGGTCGCTGCCCTACAGCCCCTTTCCCTGGTTCACAATTACGGTTATGTCAGTCAATTACAGTTATGTCAGTACATGACTGAGGTGGGCCACTATCTGTACTTTCACCGATCGGGAAAGACTAGGGCCTGTGATATCAGCACATATGTGCACTGATGCCAACAAAGTCCCGGATGCCAGCGGAAAGTGCTGGCTCCATATCGGCAGGGATGCAGTGATCCAAAACATGCAAAACACCGCATTGGCCTGTCTTGATTTGTGTTTACTATGCATACGTACTATCAGAGGAAATCTCATCCTTGATCGCACGTGGACCACGCCATAACGTCCACCAGGGATGTGATATGAAAAAACTCAAAGCTTATGACCGTTTAGTGCCAAACCTTCTTTTCCGCTCCTCTAAAACCCCGGGTCTAAGAGCGTCCAGATTTTGCGCTTTGAACCTTCGGACTCCATTCTCCACATCTCAAGGCGTCACCCTCTTGTTCGTGCAATCATCGTCATATGGCAGTCATACGGCTTTTATTATCGATCCACATGCGCTGCCTACTATCACTACACTGACATGGTGGAATTCGTGTCTTTTACGGGTCCCCACGTCGGGCAGGATCCGGAGACACGAAAGAGGGTCCGCTCCCAGGCAATGCGTGCTTACAGGAAGCGACAACGCGAATCCAAAACAGCCGAGCCAGATTCTCCAGACGAGGGCGAACAGGAGAAAAGCCTTGTACTGCATTGGAAGACTTGTACTGCAGAGGCCTGGGAGAGTCTGGGTGCTCGCCACCGGCTAAAGACAAGCCAATCGCATGACCACAATTCGCTGTCAACAGAGTTGGCTGCGCGTGATAGCCAAAAGGTAATACCATACAGCATATCTCCCCTGCCCCAAGCCGACACGCGGGAGCGATATGATCTGCACTACTTTCACAGCGTCGTCATGAACGATATTGCTGGACTTGTCTATGTCGGCTTCTGGGACGACTTCATGCCGCGATTGTGCCAAAGTGAGAAGGTTGTCAGGCAAGCTGTCGCTGCTTTGAGTCGTGCACATGCGAATCTAGCTTACAGTGGCAAGTTGCGGCACCCTCCCACATCGAGGGATAGACTTTCATCTTCACAAATCTCAGCATCGTCTCTCAGAGCTAGTAAGGCTCTCAGAATGTACATCGAAGAGTCCAGCTCGCCGTCGTACGAATTGGTTTTGACATGCAACATCATCTTCCATGCTCTTGAACTCCTGTCAGGATCCGAGGAGAATGCGCTGATTCATCTTAAGAATGGAATCGCTATGTTCAAAGCCTGGAAGCGGCAACGCCAGCGGACCTTGCCCGGGAGCGATGACGGCTTTGATGAGATTGGGACCGTACTTGGACGCCTGGACTTGAGCGCCACCATTGCAGACGACGACCGAATACCGATCTTCGAGTTTGACCGAGATCAAGTATCGTCGCCATCCTTCACCGATTTCCCTTCTCGAACAAGGCTCACAAGCGTCCGCGACGCTCATTACGAGCTGATGACGATCGCCACGCCGGCATGGGCTTTCCTCATACGCAACAAATGCTGGCGGGACGTGTCCATTGATCTCGTGCCGGAGAACGTCGTCAAGGAACAGCGTCTGTTTCTCCTCAAGTATCATGCCTGGACTGTTGCTGCGGATCAGCTGGAGCGGGAGATTTCGACCCGCAGGCGTGACGAGAGCTTGAGCGCTGAAGCATGGGAACGCGAACAACGAGCTGCGAAAATCTCGCTGCTCGCCACATGGATACATCACTGGTGCTGCAAGCGCATGCTTGAGGAATGTCTGCGTGATCCTGAGCGCATGCGTCCTTTCGACCGCAATCCTCGTCAAGTCCTTCGCTACGCCCAATCCATCATAGAGTATACAGACGCTACCGAGGATGTGACCGAGACATGCAGACGGATGAGCTTTTCGCCCGAAATTGGAATTTGCAGCATTCTGTTCTTGCTTGCTCACCGGACTACCGATCCTGCTCTCAGAACAGAAGCACTGCATCTTGCACGCTACTTCAACAGGATCGAGGGAGCGAGGGATCTGATCAGTGCATTTGAGCGCTGGACTCTACTGCCTGACCCGAAGCCTGGATTTCCGTATATGTTTGGTGAGCCTGGCTTTTGAGGACGAGGACTTGTCGGCGTCTTTCCAATAGACTGCGTCCTCCATCATGCAATCAGTGAACGGGTGATTGGGATCTTCATCAATGTTCCGATTGGTTCAAGAATGAATTCCGCTGCCTACACGGTATCTGAGAGATCTGGAGTCGGCGCAGCCGACACTCAAGAATTAAACTTGCAGCTTTGCTCAGCCAACAAGAAATGAAGGAAAGATTAACGCATCACAACTCCAAGTTGGCCAAACAACATCATTCAAACCAACACCACCACTTACACATGGAGACTCGAAAATACTCACGACTCCAAGCCGGCAGGAAAGGCCGAATCATACCAAGAAAAAACTTGACTCATCGCAGTCTTTTCGATTTCCCCAACACGAGGACATGCCTGGCACCTTTTACCATCATTCGCATTCCACTTCGTCCTCAGTGACCCAGGACGCGTTGGTTGCTGGCGCTTCAGTGGGTTGTCCTGTCCGTACAGGGCCAATAGTCGTTGTGAACCCGCCGGGACCCTCAACTTTGAGCCACGGCTCCGTTGACTGCGTGGCGTTTGCAGGACCGGATCGCTTTCCTGCTGGCCCTGCAAATCCTTGCTGGAAATTGAAGGCTTGGATGGGTGGGGGTGGAGGAGGATATAGAGCACTGAGCCGCTGAATTTCCAGGTCTGAGGGCCCTGCAAGAGCCGGATTGGCGTTGCCGCCGATAATGACCTCGATATCGTCTTTGATGGGTACCAGTGGATAATCCTGCTGGCCTGGGGCTCTACCGACCATGGGATCAAAGATCATGAGAGAACGAACATCCCAGGCCCGGGCCCTCTGGGCAATGCCATTCAGCGGGCCCGCCGAGTACTTTGGAAAGTGTACAGGCATGAAATCAGCCGCTTGCCTGAAGTATTTTCTTGCGAGCTGTCGGCTTTTGCAGCTAGCGGGAAGTGTTAGTAAAAGCATCTCTGCGCACAAATCGAGCATTGAAACTCACGTTTTTAACATCCTGTCATCGGGAGACATGTTTTTGCTGAATACTCTCTGATCTTTAAGGGAAGCGACATGCCTCTCTACTTCAGCGTAGTGTTCGAGCGCGCGGCAGTTGAATCTGAAATGCGTGCCTGCGGTTGGACGTTGGTGCTCGTATAGGAACCCCATTATACGTCCTGTAATATAGTTAGCGAGTGATCGAGGTGCCATCGTCTGCCCTCAACGAGCTTGTGAACAAAGTGCCTCACCGATCTGCTGAGCCATGAATAGAGGTCCTCTGTCATTGAATATACCAGCGTTAGTCGGCCACTGAATGAAGTGTCGAGGCATGTTCTCATAGGCTTGCGCGGCTCCGGGTTTCCTATATCCGAGCGTGGAGAGCGGCCATGTTATCGTTTCTTCGTCCTTGCCTTGCATGATGTGAACCGTGGTTTCCAATATGCCATTCTCGCTGCATAGGCATGGCTCCAAGGGGTTAATCCCACATGCAGGATCAGCAGCAAAGACAATGCTCGACTGCTGGAAGCCTTGCGCCCATTTTGCCAGCCCTAACATGAACAAACCGTTAAGAGCATCATGGGAAGCCTGGTTCTCGTAGCAGTAGGTAATCCAAGTCGTGCTGTCGCATGCGAACGCAGGCCAAGCTCTGGCATGTTCGGGTTCTGCTTCCGATTCGAACGGTATGGTATGCCAGCGCTTTGTGACTCGCTTCCCAGGCCGTCCTCCAGGAGGAGCGCCGCGTCGTTTTGGATACAGCCGCATCACACGTTGGATGTCCATGCGAGAGAGACCTGCGCGGTTTGGATCCGGGTTGCCGCCACTGTATAACATCGAACCACGGGCGCTCAAGAGTGGATAGGATCGCGCACCTTGTGCCCTACCCGCTCCGGAGGAAAAGAGCATGATAGAATCTATATCGAATTGAGGAGATGCTTGAAACGTGGCCGCGTGGTCGTCGCGAGGCATGTAACTTAGCGCTAAGGGGAAATATTTTCTCGCGAGTGCAGGCTTCGTGCAAACCATCCGCATTTTGTCTTCCAGCGGCATAAATGGTCTGAATTCTGGCTGTTGGGCTGGGACGAGGGTGCTGACAACCCTCTCTGCTTCCGCATAACCGACGAGGGCGCTGCAGTCGTACCTCAGGTTCTGGCGAGCATCGGGACGTTGGTGCTCGTGTAAGAGCCCAATGACATGGCCTGGGATGAGTTAGTTTCTACCGCAGTTTCTTGAAGATCTTGGACGAGTTGTCCCACCTAACTCATGGGCCATTATCAGACCGCTGTATGATGCGTCCCCGAGCTGATTGGTATTCGCTGGCCAAATCAGGTAGTGTCGAGGCAGGCCCTGCAGTCTCGGGATATGGGGATTCTGGTACCCGATGCTAGTTCTTGCGGTGAACAATGGGTGACCTGGTACAGCCTGTAGGATGTGAAGTGTGTGGTCCGCCACGCCGGGAGTGCGACATAGACACGGAGATCGATCGCATGCAGGGTCAGGGGCGAACTCAAGGGACGATGCCTGTATTGCAACTGCCCATTTCGCCAGTGCACGGGTGAAAAATTCCCCGAGTTCTCCCCAGACGGCTTGAGACCCGAAACAGAAAGTTATTGTATGTGAACCATCAGCAGAAGCAGGCCACGGTTGGGCGTCGTTTGCATTCACATCGTGAATTTCGGGTACGGACCACCAACGCTTCGCGATTGACTTCCCTGGCGGCTCTGCTGGCGTCAAATGCGAGTCTGCTGATTCTTTTGGATAGAGCTTCGTAACACGCTCGATGTCCATAGGTGAGAGACCTGCACGTCTCGGGTCAGGATGGCCGCCAGTGAAGATTCGGTCACCTCCAGTGGTCAACAGAGGAAAGCGATCGGAGCCAGGAACCATATGCCAGTCAGAGCTATAGACCATAATAGAGTTATAGTCAAAGTCGTCCGACACCCTAAAGACGCCAGATGGATCATCTCGGGGTAGATAGACAGCTGCTTGTTTGAAGTATTGGTGAGCCAGGGAGTAGCGAGCGCAGCTGGTAATGGATGTCAGTCAATATTTTTTCAAGAGAAGATGGGATGAAGTAGCTATACTTACACCAAGTCCATCCTGCTATCTACACCGGTGAATGCAGGCTCGTTGGCTGGTTCAATAGAAGCGACAAGCTTCTTCGCTTCTTCAAACCCATCCAGGGCGCCACAGTCGAACTTCGTCCACTTGCGTGTGTCAGGGCGTTCTTGCTCGTGCATGAATCCGACGACGTGTCCTATGAGTCTGTTAGTGCGTGATTGTCGAGTCTCTTCCATGGAGGTCTCTCACCCAGCTCATGTGCCATAACCAGAACGGCATTAGGTCCGAAGAAATGAGGTGTATACGGCCACATGATGAAGTTTCGAGGCATGTTCGGATAAGGATTCTCGACGATGCGATCCGTATAACCCATCGTGGAGAGAGGCTGCTGTTGCTTTTTAGGGTCCGCCAAGCTGATGCGAAGCGTCACTTCTGCCACACCATGCGTGCTACAGAGACACGGGTCACTGGTACAAGCTGAATCAGGAGCGAAGGCAAGGGCTGATGCTCGGACTGCCGGTTCCCACTTGACCAACGCCAGTGCCAAAATTTCATGAAGAGAGTCGTAAGAGGCCTGATTCTCGAAACAGTAGGTTATGACGCGTGAGCCGTCCTCACCAGGGGGCCAGGGTCGAATGTCTTCGGGTTGTGTTTCATGTTCCTCCGGTATCGACCACCAACGCTTGCTGGCTGGCTTTTTAGGTGGCTCTCCGGACGTCAAATGCGGTCCTTGAGACATTGTCTCCGATCCTCTAGGCGTTGGTTGAGAGCCTGTGGATCGTACTGGGTACAGCTGCACAACACGTTGGATATCTAGATTGGAGATACCTGCTTTTTCCGGATCGGCATTGCCTCCAAGGTAGATGCGATTTCCGGTAGTAGTCATCAGCGGAAAGCCTTCGGCATCATCAGCTTTGTCGAGATCCGAGGCATATAGCATGATAGAAGCATAGTCGAACGGTCCGGAGTACTGCGCATTCCAACGCCCTTCCTCATAGGGCATCCACCTCAGCGCTTCCGGGTAGTATTGTCTCGCGAGGTCGCGATCACTGCACCTGTTACTGATTGTTAGCAGAAGCATTGCTAGTAAAACAGTGAAATGTAAACGCGAACACCAAGTCAATTTTTTCGTCAGTAGACATTTGTGCAGTGAATGCTGGCTCGTCTCTGATCGAAACTGATTCCACGACCGTCTTCGCTTCCTTGTAATACGTCAGGGAGCGGCAGTCGAATTTGACGAATCTGCTTGCGTCGGGGCGTTGTTGTTCGTGAAGGAGTCCGATAACATGACCTTTGTCCGTTAGCGGGCTATCGAGACGCAATGGTTCTCCATAATTGTCCATCAAAGTACTCACCCAGCTCGTGGGCCAGCATCAAATGTCCATCGGCCTCGAAGAAAAAGGGTTTGCTCGAGTATTGCAAGAAGTGGCGAGGCAAGTTTGGGTCTCTCCTCTCGAGTCTATACCCTAATGTACTCTGGATCCATTCCGATTCTTCTTCAATCATGATGTGGAGTGTTGTTTCTGACACGTGAGGCTGACTGCATAGGCATGGTTCCTGCTGACACGCAGGGTCAGGAGCAAATCGGAGCGCTGATAAGCGAAATGCAGGTGCCCATTTGGCTAGTGCACGTTTGAATATAGGGTCCATCATGTTGTGAGTGTGAGCATCCTGAAAGCAGTAATGGATAGGACAGGAGCCGTCGTTGGAACGAGGCCATGCGGTCCAGCGTTGCCCAGGTATTCCTTGACCCTCTGGCACAGAATACCAACGCTTTGAGATCTCCGGATCTGAATAGTTCAGTTGTGGCGAGGCAGGTGCCGCCACGCAGGCAGTGATGAGCATGAGAAAGAGGGCCAGTGCTCTGAACAGCATCATTGCGGATGTTTTGCAGCAAGTCCAGATGATATCAAGGTCGTGGACTCTCTCCAAGTCGTGTGGCAATACGAAGAACAACCCTCCAAGGTTGTGGGAGGGGCCGAGGGGAAGGAATCGAGGATGCAGCTACTTCCGGCTGTGAAATGATGATGGAGTCGGAGATACTGCTGGTAGATATTGAGATACGAGGTAGCTGTGGTTGGTCGATGGATTGGGAAGGGATGGTGATTGATGGAAGAGGGTTGATGTTGAGTGCGTTTGGAGTAACCATCAAAAAGGAACGGAGCCATGGCCTCTTATGAACACTCCTCTAGTGCTCACCGGCACCTCGAATGTTCGCTCCAAGATTTTGCGAGCCAGACGTAGAAAGTGCTCAATCCAAGAAAGCCCGTCCACGCAGTTCTGGAAGAGACGATGACATGCCAGGCACGTGGCGAGTGAGTGTTTTGTCGAGGTGGAGCAAAGTCGACATGGGCAGATCAGCAAGAGCGAGCGAGTTGAAGCAAGTCCATTGTAGCTCGAAGTCGAAACTTCTATTTTCTGCCAGTAATTCCTACCGTAGTACTTTCCCAGTTGAATTCGACCGCCTACGTATCCTCATAATTTCACTAGATTAAAACATCACTCCATCGATTATCGTCTTGCCGCCATCTAACAAGTGTCGCCATCACCGAAGATGTTGAACTCCTGTTCCCTATAGTTCCCGTTCTTCTCAACCGTATCAATCGTGAGAATCGGCCACTTCTTCGTAGTCTGATCCAAAGCCGGCAGCTCCTGGCCCCTCTCAGCCAGCTCCTTGATCAAATCCATGAACACATCCTTCGAATACTGGTCGATCTTCGGCGGCGTGGAGCCGAACGTCACGCAGTTGTCCAAGTTCCAGATCTTGGAGTAGCCCGTGCAGCCATTGGCCTGCGCGGTCGGCAGGCAGTCCACGCAGCAGCCGCCGCCGTTGACCATCGTCTGCAGCATCGCGCCGATGTCGTTGACCCAGTTCTGGTCGACGACGGCGCCCGAGCCGTTGTCGTAGCAGAAGGACAGAATGCGCCCGTCGGGGGTCTCGCGCGTCCAGGCGTTGTCCCAGGCGGTGACGGAGCGCGGAGTGGACATGAGGCAGACGGGAGAGATGGCTTGCGCGCCGAGGGCTAGAGTGGCGAGGGCGGAGATGTACTTGATGGCCATTGTGGAGGGTTGCGATTGGCGCGGTGGAAGGTTGTTGCGGCGTCTTGGGGTGTGCGTGTAGAATCAGATTGATGATGATGATGATGCTTTTGGAGACAGCCTTGATCCGGAGAGGCCTTCTTTATATGTTCTTCGTCGACGTCGCGTGGTCCACTCAATAGCTGCCAACCGTTCTTCCGATCATTCAGAGCAATGCCATTTCCTGGCGATCGAGTTCGATCGTGTTATTGAGCATCCTTCGCAACCCACTTGCAAGACTAGTATGGGCATCGTCGTCTTGGCCATTTGTACAAAGAAGTCGTCGCTGGACCAAATCAACTGCTCTGTGATTCCACATTCGTGCATGTGGCAGTGCTACACATGCGGTTGGTCGCACGAGTCGAGCAGAACGACGTCACCACGCCTGTGCACGGGACGCTTCGCTGTTGGCTATACGGAGTTGGAATCCTTCGTGCGAAGTCGTAGAGCTGAGCACGGTCATTGCACGGCAAGATACTTTAGCTAATGTAGGCGATGCCAATCGCTCTATTGCTTCCTGCCGACATGTATCATGTCACTCTTAGCCTCGCTAATTCTCAAACGACGTACGCCGATGGTCAGATGCAGGTTTACTACGGACCGTGGATCACGGATGCACATCCCGACGAACACACCCAAAAAACCACGTCCCTGTACACCCTTCTCTAGAAGATAGGCATGACGCTAATGGAATCCCAGCCAGCCGCAGCCTGCATCAAATCCATCTACATTTAGGGGCTTGGTCTGCAATCAACCTTCGCGGAAATTACATACATACTCTTTTCAAACCAGCAATGTTCGTTGTTGGTGCTCCACTTTTGAAGCCCATGTACTGCATGTACAGTCGGCCCAACTGGATTCGTCAAGCGCGGGTATGGACAGGAAGGCAACTCTGATCGGCGGGAGAGACGGTGTGGTTGTGTTGTTTGGAGGTCTTTTTCTTCCTTCGTGTCGTCGCTGTCCATACCTCCGGTTCCATGCGTTATGGTCTCGTATGGAAACTTGCGAGGCTGGAGAGAGGTGTGATTGCTGGCTTGTAAGGGAGTTGATGTGCTTGAGGATCAGAGCGGGATGTTTGAGTCGCGCGCGTGATAGTACGGGCATGTGTACACATATATATACATTTGTGTTATATTCAGAATATACCTACGAGTGGAGAGCCCCAAAAATTTATCCACGGCGTCGTCGTCGGCGGGGATAAGCGCATACTGCGGATGTGGTATCGATTATCTTCCAACGACACTCACAACGTCAATCCAACTCCATCCCCAACTTCCACAGGCACTTCGATTCCCTCTTCCAGCATCATCTCAAACATGGTGTCTCCATCGCCATACTTCGTCAGTCCTTTGGGCAGCCCGAAGTCCTTGTCTTTCCACTTGCGATCCTTGCGCCACGCCGCTTCTGCGATCTCAGCAAGGGAGCGCATGGGTTTCAGCGACTGCACTTCGTCCTGGTCGGCGGCGATGAGATCGCGGCGGGCAGTGGTCGCTTTGTTTCGAGCCTGCTTGAGCGCCAGCTCTTCCTGGGCGTTAGGCAGGGAGTCTTTGGGTATGTTGTCGACGACTGGGTGGCTGACGACGCTCAGGACTTCCGCTGCTTGGGCGGGACCGAGGCCGGCTTTGACGCCCATGGCGAATTTGGCGGCCCAAGCTGACCACATCGCAGGACGCGGGCTGACCTGGATGTCCTCTGTCTGGACAAAGCCTTCTTTGGCACCCTGGGACGCGACGCTGGTTTTCATCAGTTGGGCAGTGGTATGGTCGACGTGCCCGGCGCAGCAAGCGTAACGCCAGAAAACGCGCGTGCAATTCATGTACCTGTGGTCCCAAGCGAGGTTGAAGAGAATTTTGAAACTCTTGCCGTTTGGGGTGATGGACAGGTCGTGCGCTCGGGGCAGGACGGTGGTGGGGTCTTTGGCAGTGCTGGCGAGAGATAGGGATTTGGTGTCGAGGAGGTGGAATTTTCGAAGGATAGCTATGGCCAATGGCAAGTGGCCGTCCTTCATGGCGGCGGTGAGGAAAGTGTTCAAAGTGACGGCGTCTGGGCGACCGCCGTTGCGGACGAGCTCATCGACAGTCTCGAACGCCATGGCCATGCGGCCGCGTTTGAGCAGCGTGTGGCACATGTGATTTGCAGAGAAGGCTGTGAGCCATTTGACGCCTTTTGCGCCTTTGTTCATGCTTTCGACAAAGTCCTTAATCGAGGCCTTGGGACGTTTTCTCATGAACTCAGAAAGAAGCTTCGAGGAATATGCTTCGAGGTTCTCTCTTGCGACGGAAGGATCAGCTAGCACAGACTGATGTCGCATCTGGGACAGGATTTGAGCGGAATCGCCGGGGTATCGCTTCAGCATTAGGGTGTGGAAAGCGACCCACGTGCCTGCGTTGGAAGAGACAGATCGTTCACGCATTGTATTGACGATGTAGTGGAAAGCCACAACGTTCTCGTTTCGTGCAGCGGCAGCCAGCAAGGTGTTGAAGAGGTCGGCGTTGAGGACTTCGGCGTCGATTTGACTGTTGGCGTCTTTCAGAGCGTTCAGGATCTCTCGGACAGCAGGGAAGTGCATGTGCTTTGCGAGGTAGCGGAGGGCCATCCGGGCGGCCACAGGAGTGATGAGGTGAGTGTGATCCGGATCGGTCATGAGAGCAACTAGCTCGTCCTTGATTGGCAGCCTTGGGACAGCGAGATCATTGGGCTGTCTTTCCATGGACCATAGTTTACGCGGCCTGTTTGCCGTTAGCTGGCCAATGCGGGCAGTGAAAGCGATGGCAGAGGCTGGCGTGGTGGTTTTGGTCGTTCCGATGACCGTGTGACCCTTTGATCCCTTGACCTTGAATGACTCTCCCAAGAGCGTGGTGGGAGGCTTTGACCAGACCGCCCTCGTCTGGTCCTGCGTAGTAGTGGCAGAAACAGCGTCCTCGAGGTCCGACATGTCGAAGCCGTCCAACTCGTCGTCCACAGGATCGTTGGAAGTTTTCGTGTCATTGACGGGCTTGTTCTTTCTCTCAACCGGTACTCGAACTTCGGAACGCAAATGGTAATCTGCAAGGGATTTGGAGGCGTTGAGGTCATCCTCGCTGACGGCAGAAAGGAGGTCTGACTCCTGCAGCAGTTTTTTCGCAGCGGCATTCTGGGAAGGCGTACCCAGAAGCGTGATGGAGGAGAAGTGGCCGATCTCCTTGGTGGGCTTGACTTGCACGTGACTGCCGGTGCGCTGCATGACTTCCAGGATGGACTCTCCCGGATCGCGGATCCATTGTGCGAATATGCCCTCTGGCAGTCTTATGGTCTCCATGCGTTTGATGTAGTGCTCCGCGTCGGCCGGGCTGTGTTGTTTGAGGATGCGCAGGATATCCTGCCAGGCCTGTCTCTCGGGGATCTCGCTGCGCCGCTTGGAGAGGAGGTGTCGGCGTGCGCGCTGCTTCATGCGATGCTTGTCGTCCGACTTGTGCGCGTCGAAGTACTGCTTGCGGAAGACCAGGCCCTCCTTGACCAAGGGCTCGCTTTCATTTTCGTCCTTTCTAATAGAAGTTTTCGCCTCATCTTTTCGAGCGCGCGCGGGTGCCGATGCAGTGGAGGAGTGGCGTGAAGGTATGTCGAGGTGGGATGCACATGTTGTCTTGGAGGAAGCGCTCAGGGTGTTGGTTGTAGGAGTGGTGTGGGTGCGGACAGAGGTTGTAGGAGTGGCACGGGTGCCGATAGAGCGCAAGATGCGTCGCAGGGAGACGGCATTGGCGGACATCAACGAGGAGTCTCTGCCAAAGCCTGAGACGATGCCTTTGTATGCAGGTAGTTGTTGCAGTAGTCGAGAATGGCAGGAGCTATCCGCTAGCCTTCCACCCACCACCCTGGGCAAGAGCAACCTACAACTTTTGGCTGCGCCCATCTCCTAAAGCGGCCAGTCGCCGGTGCATTGCCGAGATCAGATGGATCAGATTGGAGATAAGATAAGACCCCGGATGAGGACTTCTGATAGAAACGTGGCTGGGAGCACAAGCCACCTCGAGAGAGCACAGCACAGCCAACCAATCCCTCCCACCCCCGCAAACGCGAAAACGATTCCAGTCGCGTCGCGCTCGACTTGTACGCGCACTGCTGCTGCATCTTAAGCCCATACCTCGCAACACTGCTCCTGTCGCAATACACCTACACCACCAGTGCCACCTCGCAAACACCACAATCGCATATTGCAACCTCGGATAGCCACTACAACTACATGCATTACCTATAATTGTCACCATTCCTACCAACCCAAACACAGCCAGACGCGTAAATCATCAACAATGGCGGCCGAACGCTCTTCGCCGCCGCCCGCAGACGAGGACGCCATTGACTTGGGCGACGACTACCTCAGCCCGCGAGCCAAGGTAGCAAAGATGCTGGCCGATATTGACAACGCTCCAACGCCTTCACCACCAAGCAAAACCTCCACATTCAGCATCAAACCCGCGGCAGCGAACCCTTTCATGAACGACAGTGACGACGAAGACGAACAGCCTTCGACTAGATCACCAGCAAACGATACTCATGAACCACGAATCTCTTCACAATCGAGCGCCGGAGAAGAGGACGAAGATGAAGGCATTGTCAGGCGACCACAAGGCCGTGCCGCGAGGAGGATGTTGAACATGCAATCACCAAAACCGGCCACTCAGCATGAAAGCGACGAAGACTTGTACTCGGCAACTCCTCAAAATCCCACCAGCTTACGGCGTCGACGCGAAGCCTTCGAGCGGGCCGCCTCTGGATCACCTCTGGCATCTTCACACCAAAAGGGCACAAGCTTGTTCGTCAGCCCAACGAAAACGGCCATTGACAACAGCGATGGGGAGAATGATCTTCCACGACCCAACAAATTGGCAGAACTGGTAGCTCAAAAGCGCGCGGAACGTCTTGCGCGCGAGAGTGAGAAGCAAAAGAATCGCAAGAGCAAGGACCAGCAAGACGCCGAGCACGCCTCGTCTGATCTCCCTGAAGAGCTGCTTGAAGGGTCTCAAGAAGTACCGGTCAACCCCGAAGTCGACCGCATACTCTCCGACGCTGCAAGGCCAACCCGCAAAGCGAGCAAGAAAGCGATGCTTGAAATGGAGAGGGAGACACAACGACTTGCCCGTCAACAAGCGTTGGCGCACCAGATCAAAGTCAAGAAAAAGTTCAGCACTACAGATCTATTCGCACGCTTCAACTTCCGTCAACCTCAGCAACAGCAAAGTCAAAGCGAGAAGATCTCCTCATCAATGCCGAGTAGCGACGGCATCGAACCTTCCCCTCGACGCAAGGAGCCCATGTCTACACCTCCTTCAAGCCCTCCAACTCCACTGGACAAACAGAGACTTTTGGTTGAAAGAGGTGCTCTTGCGAAGATGGTATCGGTACGGGAAGACACTCTTGCGAGTATTGTCACCGAAGACGGAGACCAGGATCTGCCAGAGGTGGAGGAAGTCATGAAATCTTCTCAGCACCAGAACGAGCCCGTTGCAGAAGCTGCGCAAGCACATGCCGAAAAAGGCTCGAAGATTGCGCGCTGGGGCAAGAAATCGGCACCTCAAACCTACAGGGACGAAGCAAGCGACGATGATTTGGAGGTTTTGCAGCCGCTGCCGAAGCACCTTCAGGTATTTGACCGCGTGAAACCGGCCAAGAAACAGGAGTCTCATTCCAACGCCATTCATACCCTCCGCCACCTGTCTCATATTGGTCAAGTTGACGCAAAGCCGAACAGACCCACCAACGTCAAGCCGTCAATCCACCCGCAAGTCCTCGAGGCACAGCTTCGCAAGAAAGCTCGGGAGCAGGCCTTCCAAGCACAACAGGAGCGACTTGCCGAGCTGAAGGCCAAGGGCATCGTGATCCAGACCAGCGAGGAGAAAGAAAAGGAGGCGGAAGAGTTTGAAAACCTGCTCGAGAAGGCCCGCTTGGATGCACAAGATCTTCGAAAAGCAGAAAAAGCTGCTCGCAAGGCAGCAAAGGGTGAAGGCAATATGGAAGCTAGTGACGACGAGACGGAAGACGAAGATTATTATGACCGCAGCGAAGACGAGGATCTTGAGGAGGAGGGAGAGGACGCGGAGAACAACGGCCTGGTTGATGATGCTGCGGAAGAGAGCGAGGACGACGAAGACGTCGAAGAGGTTGCGGTTGATGAAGCTGAAAGTGTCTCTGATGCAGACTTGGAAGTCAAGGCTGCAGAAGCGCCTGGTCAGGAGGCAGAGGCAGAAGATGAAATGCCGAAGCAGGTTCGCAAGTCACGGAAATCTCGTGTCATCGCGGAGGATGATGACGACGAGGTTGATGACGACGACGATATGCTCGAGGCTGATGAGCATGTAGTCTCTCCTGCGGGACTGACTGGCACTGCCGCCGCTGCTGACGAACAAGATGATCCTTTCGCAGCCTTTGGATTCGGTGCTGCGAAGGCTGATTCCAACGGAATGTCAGCAACACAGGCATTTAATGCGACGATGCAAGCTCCATCACAAGAAACACAAGAAGACAGTTTCGACATCTTACGCCACGTTCCGGCGCCCAGTAGCTTTATCGCACCCCCTACCCTTCCGGACATGGAGTCACAAATCCCGGCAGAAGACAGTCAGACGCAATTAGCAACCGACTACCATATGGATGAGAGTCAGGAAGTTCAGCTCGATTGGGAGACCCAAGCTCCCAAAACGCCTGGTCCCACGCTCGTCCGCAAGGCTAGCGATCTTACAGAGACACCTGGATGGGAGCCTACACAGGATCCTGGCCTTCCGTCTCCCTGGACTGGTGCTCGACGCGGACCGCTCCAGCGTGCGCCCACCATCGTATCTGCTGCGGACGACGAACATGAGACGCAAGCAACAGTCGAGCTCCGCGTCAGTGAAAGCCCAGCACCTGAGGTGATCTCAAGACGAGGCCGTCTGCAGCAACGCAAGCGATTCGCAACTGATGAGAGTGACGAAGACACCGAGCCATCATTGCCAGTGAAGAAAGATGCTTTCAAGGAGATGAAGCGCCAACGTATGAACGATCTCAATGCCAACGACCGCACCGAGGCTGAGGCTGAGATGAAGAGGATGATGGACGACCAGGCCGACGAGTCCGAGGACGAATACGCTGGCCTGGGCGGTGACGACACTGAAATGATCGCACCAGAAACAGCCGAAGACCAGGCGATGTTTGACGAATCGCACATCGACGTGGACGAGCGCGCCGTTGCTGCCCATCACGCCGCTCGCGAGCGTGCTGCCGAAGAAGAAGCTACAAAGAAGCTGTACAAGGACATCACTACTGGCGCACTAAGACGGAGACAACGCGATGCCTGGGACTTTGACGAGGACGAGGATGACTATCTCGCTCGCAAGCGACAGATGCGTCTGCGCGAAGAGACACGCAAGCGCAAGTTGCTGCTCCAAGACGAGAACGTGAAAGATTGGGCGGAAAAGGGAAAGCATAGCAAGGGCAAAGAGGCTTTCCTCAAGGCAATTGCTGATGACGATGAGCTCGAGGCAGAAGACGCTATCGATCTGGATGACGACGAGCAAAACACTCAAGATCAGTCAACACAGCAAACACAGCCAGAAGTCGACGGAGTTCCTTTGCAAGAGATCAGCGGCAACAAGCGGCCAGCCGAAGAAGATGGCGGAGCGATTCAGGAAAGACCAGCCGCGAAACAACGCCGTGTCAAGGAAACCGATGCTGCTTTCTCTCGCCCAACGTCAATCGTACAGGTCCGCGAGAGCTTGAGCTTCCTCCTCGACGAGCCAGACCAAATCCTCGCCGGTCCTTCAGCTCTGGACGACGACTCCGACCTAGAGATCGAGGGCGAGCCGGCCGAGCTCGACACATTGCTCCACGAAAGCGACGACGACGACATCGCCACCGAAGCTGCTCGCCAGAATGACGGCGGCTTCGCACCCAACCCTAAATCCGTCGAAGACATGGCGCTAATGCCACCTCCCGCACGCCTCCCAGGCCCCCAACGCCGCTCCGCCGCCAAAACCGCCGTCGTCGACCGCCTCAGCCTCAAGCGCGCCAGCAGCAGCTCGACTTCAGCCGACAGCCGCTCGGCATGGTCGGCCGGTGGTTCGAGCCAGAGTTCCAAAACACCCTCTCTGCTCCGCCGCGCAACGACCAGCCTCGCGGCTTCTGGCGCCAATGACCGCGGCGTCACGACTGGCAGTGCTGCTGCTGGTGGCAGCGACCGCGGCGTTACTGTCGGCGGTGGCGCGAGAGTCGGTGGAGCGAACAAGAAGAGCTCGCTCGCGTACCAGGCCAGGGCGGAGGAGAGAAGGGAGATTGTCGAGGCGAGCGCGAGGAGAAGGGCGGAGAACACGGCGAGGATCGCGGAGTTGAGGAGGGCGAATAGCCGTTCTATGAAGGGGATTGGATTTGGAGGGGGGAGTGGATTTGAATAGTTCATGGCCCCTGCTCGGGTAATGTGACAGGTATCGCTTCGGGGATTGCGAATTGCACAATAATTGAATTTGATTCGTTAGTTTTCCAGTCCCAACATCAGTGGCAGTACAATCAACAACGAACCGCTCAAAACAAAGCGTCCTACTTGTGATCGTAAAAGATGGTGCTCGGGTCATTATGCTACATGCCAGCGTCACTGGCATGTGCTAGTCAACGCTTTAGCAGCAGACCATTTCATGAGCTAACTCCCGAGCTGCTTTTGTCTCACAGCGATACCGGAACTCTGGAGAGGTCTTCCAGTATCAACCATCAACGGTAATGATCGTGCGCGACTATTGGCCAGATGTGCGAGATCAAATCTCGAAATAACGTTACGCACATAGCCGTTGAACGTCTAAAACGGGTTGAACGGTTCTGCGTCAAGCCGCGAGAGATCCGTAATTGTACATCGGATATTCAATAAATCCCAGCGGGCTGGTTCAAAAAAAAACATCGGATCTGATCCATCCTTTCCCTCGTTTTTTCGCTGCATCAACTCGATGTTTGCGACGCATCACATCAGCAACATGTTGAAACGAACGATCTTGACATGCGCACTTCTCGCATTTGCCCGCCTAGCATCTGCAGTTTCTATCGACAGCCGCACGCTAGACGAGATATACCAGGCGGCTCAGCGCGAGCATGGTGTTCTCAACGTCTACTTTGGTGGAAGCTGTAAGTCGAATCGGGTTGATATTCCTTCTTCCAATTCAGAGTTCTAATGTCCAAAAAAGCCCAAGCAGCTGCTGAGCCCCTTCTTACTGCGTTCAAGCAACTCTTTCCCAAGGTAGAAATCAACATCACTGCCGAGCTCTCCAAGTACGCCGATTCGAAGATCGATCGAAGCTACATCGAGGGCGAGCCTTTCGTCGACTATGCGATGCTGCAGACCGTGCACGATTTTCCGCGGTGGAAAGCCGAGGGCAAGCTTCTCGAATACAAGCCTCCGAACTTTGAGGATGTCAACCCAGCCATTAAAGACAAAGATGGAGCTTACGTGCCAGTCGGATACAGTAAGTCGAGCCTCAAAAATCGCGTGTGCGTTCTCTCTCTAAAGCTATTCCAGATCAATTCGGCCCGTTCTACTACGATTCAGAAAAGGTCTCTTCCGACAAGGTCCCATCCTCCTACGCCGATGTCCTAGATCCGTTCTGGAAGGACAAGATCGCTTTGACCTATCCAAACGACGACGATGGCGTCTTGTACCAATTCAAGCTCATCATCGAGCAGCACGGCTTCGGGTGGCTCGACAAGCTTTTGCATCAAAACGTCCGATGGGTCCGCGGAGCGACAGCCGCTACCAAAGCAATCATCGACTCCCACGACTCCGGGAGCGGGAGCATCGTTCTATCCTTCTCTGGCCTCGGCGGTTTCACGCCCTCGACTTCGTTCCTCAAAGTCCAAAAACCCCGGCTCCCCGACCGCTTCATGACTTGGGCTCAGCAGGGCGCCATCTTCGCATCGACCAAAAGGCCTGAGAGCGCCAAACTGCTCTCGGCATTCCTCCTCAGTGACAAATGGCAGAAGCCCATCGCTGCTCGTGGTGCACCCTCGGTGCGATCGAGCCTGTCCGTGGACAACGATGTGTTCAAAGCCGCCGACACAGACCCTTTCGGATACATCGATTTTATGAACAATCGCACGGAAGTCGAATGGTGGAGAATGCAGATGGAGACATCCATTGGCCTGGCCGTGGGGCCCGACCCTGTGCTTGCGTAGTCGAACAGAAGCCTGCGCGGCTGCAATCCGGGCTGTTCTCAGCTAAGAATTGGGGATGGACGGCTGCTCGAGATACATAGACTGCTCAAGCTGCTTTGATTCGAGATCTTCCAGATGCACTATGAAATTGCACCAGCTCGAGCCTTAGCTCGAAGCAGTATTTTAGCTGAGCGCAAGTCCCGTTGCACGATTCAGTGCCCTGACGTGGCCATAGGTTCGTGATCTGTCCAGGGTGTTCAACAAACAAACAAACACAAAATGAGGCCTGTTTTTGAAGTTGTTTGGATCATCAAATCGTCGTTTTGAAGTTGTTTGTTTGTAGGATCGGCGGTTTGAAGTTGTTTGGATTGTTTGAAAGCCTGAGGCTCCGAAATAAGGAGAGAGCCGCGTCACTCTATACCAGCTAAATTTGCCTAACTACGGAGGTCTTAGGGGTCTCGAAGGTCTTCGGGTCACGTGTGTGCGGCGAAGATGTATTCTGATTGGCCAACGAAGCTTCACCTATATTTAGGGTGAGGGTTAAGTACGTTAGGGTGAGGGTTGGGGTCAGGCTTAGAACCATTCACAAACATGAAATACACTAAAAAATCTGCCTATACCACTATCCAAACAAACACAAACAAACGAGCCTCATAGTTTGAATTTGTTTGAACTATCCACGGTTTGGATTTGTTTGCCAAGCCTCAAACAAACTACAAAACTTTTATAACAATTTTTGTTTGTTGCACAGCCTGGATCTGTCGTGCACTTTGTCAGCTGGCTTACAAAGACAGCGACCTCCCCTTCATAGCTTGAGACAGCGGTGGGGTGATGCTTGACTGCTGGTCAAGGCACGCCATCCGAAGGGCTGCCTCACCTGATCGCACCTGGTTCAGTCTGCTATATGATAACATACCTGTGTGCAAGACTACCTCCGCTGCCAACCTTTGTCCGTAATCGTTGGCAAACCTGAGAAGATCCCGATCGAGTTCTACGACCACCAGCAGGATGTCACAACAATTCTGCTCCGGCGACAGCAACAAATGCCATTCTCATTTCCACGACGAGGATTCCAAATATCTAGCCAGAACATACCCAGGACATCTCGAAAGCAGCTCGACAGCGGACGCAAGCATGACTGCTGTGGGTTCCGTGACCAGAAACGAAGCACATGAAGTCCACCACGCTCAGAACCCAGGCAATGAGAAAGAAGAAGAAGGAGAAGAAACCGTCTTCCGAAGAATCATCCGCAACTTCACCCCTTCGTAAGTCATGTTCAATAAGCACTCCCTGCCTCGCCGCGCGATAAGTAGGAAAAAGAAGAGCGCAGACCACTGACGCCCAGTCCGTATGGTCACCCTAGATGGTTTATCATCACGATGAGCACAGGAGCGCTATCGATAGCGATCCACCAAACGCCCTACCACGCCCGCTGGCTCAACATCATCTCAACGGTCCTGTTCGTCCTCAACATCGTCCTGTTCCTGCTCTTCACTGTTATATCTGCGCTACGGTACCTGATGCATCCCGGGTTGTTCGCAAGAGTGCTGCGCCACGGCCACCAGAGCTTGTTCGTCGCGACTTTCCCCGTGGGGCTCGGGACTCTGATCAACATGATCGTGCTCGTATGCGCACCAGCATGGGGTCAAGGGATGGCCGTTCTAGCTTGGGTGTTGTGGTGGGCGGACAGCGTTTTGGCGGTAGCGACGTGCTTCCACCTCACTTGGGTGATGTGAGTGCCATGCCACCGAGGGATTGATTTTCTCGTCGATGTTTCCCGACGTTATGATGTTCCGGCTGACACAGACGACAAGAATGACCAGTCGCCGCCACGACCTTGCGGAAATGACAGCGCTGTACCTGATCCCCATCGTCGCCGTCGTCATAGCCGCCGCCTCAGGAGCACTGGTAGCAGGAGCCTTGAAAGACACCAGCCATCAACTGTGGACGCTTCTGATCAGCTACGTCTTCTGGGCCATGGGGACGCCTCTGTCCTGGGTCATTCTGACCGTGTATTTCCTGCGAATGATGGTCCACGCGCCGCTCCAGCGCGAGGTCATAGTTTCGCTTCTGCTCCCGATCGGGCCTCTGAGCCTCTCGGGCTTCTCGTACGTCCAAAACCCGCTTCACATCTCCTGACAACATCCCCACCTCCACGTGCCACCCACACTCACAATAACACGCCACAGCCTAATATCTCTCGGCAAAGTCGCCAAACGCACCTTCCCCCTAAGCACAACAATCCCCTCCTCCTCAGCTCAAGCCGGCGAAACCTTCCACCTCATCGGCCTGCTCGTCGGGCTCCTGCTGTGGGGCTTCGCGTTGGTCTGGTTCACCATAGCGATTGTCATGATAGCCACGACGTACCCTTTCCCCTTCAACATGGGCTGGTGGGGCTTCGTGTTTCCCATCGGTAAGTTTTCGCCCAATAAGAACAAGAAGGAAAAGCTCAACTCCCTCCCTCACCTCGCCATCCATGCTCAAGCCCTCTTTTGTTGACTACAGCGATTTTCGCCCTCCTGACGATATCGATTGGCGAAGAGTTCGAGCTCGCATCCTTCAAGATCCTCTCATGTGTAAGTTTAAAAGCGCCGGCAACAGGCAAAACAGTGCGATCACGTTATGGGGGGAGAAAAAAAAGCGAGAAACTTCTTTTTTGTTCGAGAGAGAAGAAGCACTGACAAAACCTTGCCAATGTGCAGGTCTTGATAGGTATATGTGTCATTTTGTGGCTTGTTGTAGCGGCGGGCACGGCGAAGCACGCTATGAGCGGCAGGATGTTTTTCGCACCGTGTTTGGGAACAGATCTATTCATGCCAAAGACAAAGGGGCCAAGGGGCAAAGGAAAAGAGTCTGTGAGGGTGTGAAAGGTTCGGATTGGAAAATGAGAGTTACTACTTAAGGTGCAAGGAGTGTGATAATGAATTGACTTATTGACAGCGGTGTATGTCTCTCCAGATGGGGCGACAATTGTCGTTCGGCGCAGGAAAAAAATCATAACAACAAGACTCCGTTCGAAAATGTCGTGTGGGAAAAGCCGCGCAGTCGCGCGTCCCGATGTCTACTTTGCATTTTCGCTTACGAGATTCCATATTGATCGGAAAAGGGCCGCAGGCGCTGTAATCGTGCTTGGATTTTGAAGCACCGCTCACACGGTCGGTGGGCTTTTGAACTTTCGTTGCATTCACTCCGAGAGTGATAACTAGGTCTGATCGAAGTGACATTCAGTTGAGTGCATACAAACTGGTCGCCTCCGCATCATTGGGCATAGGCTTATGTGGGTGGTGCTGGCACCTGTTGATTAATACCAAGGCCCAACACTACTGCTGCTTGAAATCTGCATCGATTATCTTGACCTTAGCTCTACTTGCGTGATCGAAAACGATTTGTCACAGTCAGATCGCTCCTTGCTGTCATAGCGTTGAAAGAAGCTTCTGAGGCTTGAGGAGGTGCGCAATTTTCGGCTTCCCTGTACCGATGCTGCAGCTGCTGCAGTTTGTTGGTTGATTTGCTCCTGTAGCAGTAGCACTTGTAGCGCAAGGCTCTACTGTTTGGGTGTTGGAGGCGGATCGTTTGACGTTTGGTCTCGCTGGCCGCATGATATTGGCGGTGGTGAGGGTGAGGTTGAGGTTTTTGTGTCATTGGCGTGCTCGTGCGTACGCTGCCTGCGGACGCAGGAGATGCGGCCTTGACGCTTGATCTCTGGATCACTGTTTTCTGGCTCTCGATTCTTGCTGACGTGCTTGGGTGAGCGGCTTTCTTCCGCTTGCGTTCGGTGTGGATGCATGTCTGGCCAGGCCACGAACATCTCTCGGGGTGTTTGTTATAGTTGGCAGCAACCATGGCCCAGGGAATGAGCGCAGGTCCGGCAGGCGCAGATCTTGGGATAAAGTCAGGGTGTGCAACAGCCAGGGGATCCCCAATCAAAGGCTCGATTGTACCGTTTGAAGTCACAGGGTTGTCAGCCAGATAAGCTATTCGGCGGACAACCGTGACCGCAACGGAAGAGGAATTGGCAGCTCTTCAATCTTAGTGTTGTAAAAATGTTCAATGTTATGAACCTTGCATACTTCGGCAGCGGGTATCAGGTTGACGGTGATGCAATCCGGTGCGAAGCGGCTACCAGAACTTGTGCGATGGAAGTAATCCTCGTACTTCGCCGGCAAGTCATAGTTGATGATCAGCGATGCAGAGTGCGCCTCGATCCCGCGAGCAAGCCTGTTGGTAGCGAGTAGAGTGGCGGCTAAGCCAGATCGAAATTCTTTGAAAAGACCCGCACGTTCGATTGCGGTCATGTCGGCATGCATGGCAGAGGCGGTGATACCACGAGTGGCAAACTCTTCAGCAAGCCATTCGAGGGTTTTGCGTGTATTACAGAAGACGATCGCTTGCGCGACTCCGAAGACATCACCGAAGTGCGAGAGGATATCGAGCTTCAAGTCTTCCTCCTCGACAGCCATGTAGACCTGTTTGACGCTATGGAGAGGACGTCCACATTTGCTGACGATGATGTGCAGAGGGTTGCGCAGCAGCTTGGCGGCAATCTGCAGCACATCATCTGGCATCGTTGGTGATAGGATGATACCTTGCGTGTCGTGTGGCATATGCTGATGGATCGCGAAGATCTGCTCTGAGTAGTCACGGGCAAGGATCTCATCGGCGCCATCGAGAATGAATAGCTTCAAGCTGTCAAGCTTGATGGCATCACGTTGAACCAGCTCGATAACGCGGCAGGGCGTGCCAACGACAAACTGCTGGCCTTCGCGCAGCGCACAGATATCGGATTCTACGTCGCGTCTTCCAACACTTGCAGGACAATCCACCTGCATGTACTGACTAATCTTGTTCGTGAAGTCGGAAATCTGCCGTGCCTCGTAGAAGTTAGATGTCAAAATCAAGGCTTGACAGGTCTTGATATCGGCATCGATGGTTTGAAGAGCCGATATGCAAAGTGCATGAGTCTTTCCGGTGGTAAACGGAGCCTCCACAATGACATCATAACCTTCGATCGTCTTGTCAGCTGGCTGATTTGTGTGCAGCTTGTTTGTTGCTGCTATTTCCGCGCTCACCTTTCGTCACTGGTCCAATAACGCGCTGCTGCACGGCAGAAGGACGTTCGTAGCCGTGACTGTGAACACCGCGAACGAGCTCTCCTTTGAGATTCATGTCATCGAAGGAATGGATAGTTTCATCATAGTTGGATTCAATCTGAGCTGTGCGGAGCCGTTAGTAAATAGCCAACTGTTGTCATAATTACAGCGCTCTTGCACGCAGCCAGGTCAAACCCAGCTCGCAGTTGGCCGTGGTACCACTCACCAGACTCAGATACCTCACGGTGAGACATGACTGCGAATGTGTCATGCAAGATGTTTGAGGATGGCAAGTAACAGTAGTAGAATAACAGACGACTTGTGGAGTGCAAGAGAACGTGCGCAAGAATACACATATGGGATTTTGTAGCTGACTCATGCGCATGGCGCTGCTGTAGGATCGCGCTTTCCGTAGATCTTACTTTTGTAAAGATCGATTTGTTTCTACCCTACCCCGCTCTAGCTTATATGCATGCTAGCTGATATCTATGCTCGCTATGCTACTTTTTTGAGCTTACCCAGACCGCTTCAAATCGTATCGGTTATCCATGGCTTTCCATTATGCTATTGACTGATAGCCAAGATGCCATGCCATGCCTAGCCATGTTCACAGAAAAGCTGTCGAAGGGCAGCCCCAGAATTGAATTTCCAGGGGAAGCTACGCCAAAGAGCCGATAAGATTGGGCGTCAAAGTTAAGCTCACCAACGAGAGATCAGTTGTCAATCTCCTCAAGTAAGCCTTCTAATACATCAGAAGGAGTCCGCGTTGGTGGACCAAGCTCCCTAACCTCTTTACAGTACTCGTAGCCGCAGCGTTACAAGACCCCTCCCACATGGCCATCAATCCGTATTTGATAGAGGCCATAACCGTCTTGGACTGTCCTAAGCCTCCGAAACCGCTGGCTACAAGTCCATCAATAAGCTGGCGTCTTGACACACCACGCTGTCCACTTTAGTGCCTATGTGGCGCTCGATCAAGCGCACATACTGCTCACCGGTAATGCCTTTCGGGACATTCAAAGTGTACTTGGCTCGAATGTGAGAGCTGGGGTCGTCAAGAGCCAAGAGACGAGCAGCGAAGGCGCCAACCTCGCCCGGGTATCTTGGTGCAACAGGCGCGCCCTTGGCCATCATGAGACTCAAGTTAGGCTGCTCGCCGGTTTGCTTGTAGTGCTTGATGTGTTGGGCGACAGGAGCAAGATACGCGGTCGAGAAGGCGTTCGGGCGGAGAAACGTTCACTCCAGAGCCCCGAACTCTGCGGATTCGAGCATGGCTCCGATAGCCCAATGGGCGCGCGGGTAGTAGGAAACCAAAGCTGGGTCGGACGGTAGCTGCTGTAGTGGAGATGCGCACAACATATTAAACTCTAGCATCAAGAGCAGCGATGTGGAAAGCTGACTCTTTAGCGACCTGGTTGGGTTCTTTGTGGGCTGCGATGAAAGCTCGTTCCACCTAGTAATAGCGCTAATTATCTAAAGTATTAGTAGGAATCTAGTTCATTTTACTATACTTTGTATCTTTGTATTAGAGATTAATGTAAGTGCTACAAGGCTAATCAAATGCCGAAGCAGAATAGGTTCATAAGACAAAAGCTTAACACAAGCTCAGATTAAGGCTTGACTTGTTTCGAAGTCCCGTCAAATGCCGAAGCAGAATAGGCTCACGAGGCAAAAGCTTGAGAGAAGCTCAGATCAAGGCTTGATGTGTTTTGAAGTCTCCTCACGTCTCGCAGCCAGTCCCGCGATGGCTCTTAGATTGCCGCCCAGCCTGGGTCCCAGCGTTGTTCGCAGGCTTGCAACACGTCTACGCGTACAAATCAAATTTGACTTCCAACACAGATACGAGATGAAACCCGATGGCGAACGAAAATAGCCACTTGTGCGATAGCCGTCCTAGGGGATGTGACCGCGTGACCCACACTGGACCACAAAGCTGATTGCATATATATGGGAGTATGTAGTCACGTACGACCTTGCATCTAGTCACACCGAGTTTCATCGGCTGCTTTTGGAGCCATGAAACTTGCTTCTTTCATAACTCTCGTGGCTGGGGTGGCCAGTGCCTTGCAGCCTTCTGCCGCCAGCTGTTCCACGGATGTCGCACCAGGTTCACCGTTGGGTACCACAGCGCATGCCAATTCGAGTGGTTATTCCTCACTCACCATACACGGCGACGATTTCGTTCCAGATTACGTTCTTGATGTCACATACCAGAACATCTCAGTCGCTTGCCAGTCGCGGCTATCAGCGGTTGTCAATAGGACCTCGCCCGGACCGGCTTTGAGGATTCCGGCCGGGAAAACGACCTGGATTCGAGTTTACAACAGCATGAGCGACTACAATTTGACTATGGTGGGTGGTACCTGCAGGGCCTTCTCACCATGCAGAGGCTGACTTTCGCAGCACTGGCACGGTCTCAGCCAGCGTCTCGCTGCCTTCTCTGATGGCACGCCTAACGCTAGCCAATGGCCCATTGCTCCATCTCACTTTTTCGACTATGCGGTCCATCCTGAGGCTGAAGACGCCGGCACATATTTCTACCACTCACACATCGGTTTCCAAGCTGTCTCAGCCGCCGGTGCTTTGATTGTCGAAGATACTGGGCCACCTCCGTACACATACGACGAAGAGCGTCTAATACTCTTGAGTGATTATTTCAACAAAACGGATGACGACATTGAACATGGCCTTACGGCCAATCCCTTCGTGTGGTCGGGCGAGACTTCTGCTGTACTTATCAATGGCGTTGGTGTTGCCAAGGGAGAAATTGCTGGCCGAACTGCAGACTGCAGTCTCCCTGTCATCCATGTCGAGCCTGGCAAGACTTATAGGTGGCGCTTTATCGGGAGTCTCGCATTGTCGATGGTTCAATTCGGAATCGTAGGCCACGACAATCTGACGATCATTGCTGCGGACGGACAATATACGCTGCCCCACACCGAAAGCTACATGCAAATCACATCAGGACAGAGATATGATGTGATTTTCCGTGCGAAATCAGAGAAAGAGCTTGGTGATGGTCCGACCGACTTTACAATTCAATTTGAGACCAAGCAGCGTCCACAGGTCTACTATGGGTACGGAATACTTCGCTACTCCAACAAAACTGGAGCGAATGTAAATGAGACCATCAGCACTTCGCCGGCGACGCCTCCGCTGCAACTTTCCAATGTCACCTACGACTGGCTAGAGTATGCGCTGGAGCCACTGAAACCTAATGGATTCCCTACCGCTGACGAGGTCACGCGGCGTGTTTACATCTTCAATCGCCAGGTGACTACTGACAGCATTGCCTGGCAGTTGAATGGCTTGTCATGGAACGACACAGCTAACCCGCTGCCGAATGATACTCCATACCTTGTGAACATCTATGAAAATGGACAAGCAGCCATACCCAACTATGAGGCAGCACTCAAGAATGGAGGCTGGGATAATGTCACGTCCACATGGCCTGCTAAGATTGGCGAGGTGAGCATTGAAGGGATGTAAGATTCTCATGGACGCTTGCGCTAAGTTTGACAATTGCAGGTTCTCGAGATCATCCACGTCAACACTGGAAGCCTGGTAAAATCCAACGGTGGGGTGGACTACCACCCTTTCCACGCCCATGGAAAGCACTACTACGACATCGGCTCCGGTAACGGCACATATGATCCCGCAGCCAACGAACTCAAGCTCAAAAATTACAACCCTGTTCTCCGCGACACCACAAACCTGTACCGCTACGAAACGACCACCACAGCAGGCGCTAATGCCGGATGGCGAGGCTGGCGCCTACGCGTCGTAGACCCGGGTGTTTGGTTGATTCATTGTCATATTCTGCAGCATATGGTCATGGGTATGCAATCCGTCTGGGTGTTTGGAGACGCGGAAGAAATTCAACGCATCCCTCACTACGATGCTGCTGGATATCTTGAGTTCAGGGGCTCGGCATATGGAAACCAGACGTTCGCGCCGAGTTATGTTAATCAGTGGGATGACTAGATAGAGATGTGTTAGTGAATTGGTTAGAGAGCACATACGTGTAGAGTATATCAGTCTGTATCCTATAGTGTAAAAGTAGAAGGGAGGAATATTACATTCAGAAGCTTCTAGATAGATAAAAAAGCTAATAAGCTCATTGAAGCAGTTGTAGCATAAACCCCGAGGATCTCCAACACTACCCTTCTCAACTTACACACCGCCGCTCCTACCTACTCAGAAAATTACCATTGCCACAGTGATACTCAAGATCGTGGCAGCAGCGGTCGACCTCGAAGTGTATGAGATGCCAGCGCTACTATGATATGGCGAAGATGTAGTGACATTACCCTTATGCCTAACAATCGCGGCTTGCTTGGTGACTTTCGGGTAGATGTAGGCCCCGTTCAGCAAATCGTCTTTCGCTTCATAGAATCTCAGTAGGGCGCTCATCGAGCCGCCTCCAGACGGTGCAGGCAGCCAATTGCTCGTCCAGTTAGCAGGAGGAGTCTTATCTGCGGCTTGAATGAGAATTTGAAACTCTTCGCGGTCCGAGGTCGAATTGCTACCGTACACGAGACGTCCGTTCGGGTACGTGATCCCATGCCTGTCGCCTATCGAGTAGACGTCTTGATCGTTTGGAATGAGGTAATCGTTGTGATAGGCTGTTAGGCTCCAGAATCCAAGCCGCCCGAGCGGCGGCGGACGAGAGAAAGTGTATATGTATGATTCGTTGGCGCCTACGTTGAGCCCGCCACTCCCTACCAGCGAGCCTTGAGAGGCACTGTCGGACCAGCTTGGATAGATGGCTTTTGGAGATTTGAGCATCTCATAGGCTGATGCTGCGACCGCGGTCCGTATGTCATACTTCGCTCCGTAATCCCCCGTGTCAGATGGATCCAGCACCTTCCAGCCATTGCCGAGGTCGATCTGTGCATCATCTGCACCCACCATCGCCTCCGTCAAGGCAGTAGAGTTGGCTTGGGTCAAGTTGACACCTTCCACTGGGAGGTAGACTCCTTCAGAGATGCCAGCCAGCTTCATGTTGTTTTCCAAGATTCCAGAGTCCGTTGGCACTTCCGGGCCATCGACTGCGCCGTAATTGGTGAGAAGGTCAAGGACATGCCCGGCAACTGTGCTAGCATTGCCGCTGTCTTGTAGCAATGATACCAAGCTGGGAAGGGTGCTTGTTTCCAGTCGAGTGACACTCCTGATCGCCGTAGCATTCTGGTATGTTTGAATCAAGCTCAAGTTCGTCGCATTGACCAACCACCGTACGAAGATGGCTCCATAGGTTGTAGGTGAGATTATCGTTCCTTTGGAGTACTGCGGACCTTTCTTGTCTGCATTGTAACCATACGAAGTGGCATTTCTTGGGCGACGTGTCAAGAGATAATTACCCTGCGTATCAGAGTTGTCCGGTCCAATGTTGGCAAAGTTGTTGCCATAGGGGTCGTAACAGCTGAAAAGTGCAAATTGAGAACTCGGGATTCTTGGAATCGTGAGAAGCAGGTCATTGTGGCTGAGATCAAATATCATGACAGAGTATAGCGTGTCGACGTTGGGCGTGACGACATCGTGTGAGTCTGCCGTCTCTAGTTCGGTAGCATGTTGAAAGGAGTTGATAGCGTCTGCCTGATCCAATGCTGACCCAGCGAGTTGTTCCCAAGCCAACAAGGGGTAAGCGTACAAGAGAGCAGATGAAGTCGCATTTTGAGGGGAGGTAGCGTTCAGTCCGAGTGTGAAAGGCAGAAAAAACAGAAGGAGTTGGGCGTGCATGATATGAATGGATAGTGATGTTGCAGAAGTCGAATCGCAGATGTTGCACCTGGATTCGTGTACTGCATGATGATTTTGAGACGTTGACGGTTACTTTGCACATACTTATACGCTGTGTCTACGGACATGCATGAGCACAGATCGAATGCAGACATGTCCGATATGTTGAATAGCTGAGAACACACATCTACACTAGCTGATGCACGGCGGCGACTTCTGCCAAATCAGTACTAGCATATACATAGGAGCGTGGCTGAACGCCCCCAGAATCCTACCACGTAACAAGGCGGCGAATTTCACCAGAATAGTGCTAGTGTGGAGCTTCAGCTCTGAGCTTGGTGCGAAGCTTGGATGCGTTTGTAGACAAGGCTCCATATATTTTCTCAGCTGAATTTGGGGCACAATCAGATCTTTTGGTCTGGGCTTCCTTTAGCTTTGCATATCGTGATGAAGTGATCACACTGCCCATAGCTAGAGGGCTAACTGAGAGTAGACATTTTCCCCGCCATGCATTATTAGCATTTGGCGCATTCGATAGATGTGACTATAAGAACGAGGTAGTGGCAGTTGTTGTTACCACCCCTTACCCTCTGCACATTGATCTCGTGGAGTCTTTGCAATGGAAGCTATCCAAAAGGTTTGCGTGACCCAACGTATGGAAGACTCAGTGCTGACGTTTGCAAAATGCAGGTAATCATCATTGGCGGAGGACCCGCTGGCCTTGCCACGGCTCTTCGGCTGAAACAAGTGCTCAACATATCCTCTACAATTTTCGAATTGCGTCCGCAACCTATAACACTCGGTGGTGCCGTCGCCATACCAACCAATGGTCTTCGGCTGCTAGAACGATTGGGACTTTACAGCAAAGTCTTGGCCAGAGCTGCTGAGACTCCCGACATCGTCCTGCATTCTTCGCGGGGCGCAGTCATGGGCAAGATATCTGCAGTGCATTGGAGTAAGCAGATGACGGGTTTTGGGATGGTCAGAATCCTGAGAAGCGACCTGATGAGCATTCTGCTTGCCGCCGCCGACGAAGCAGACATCAAAATCGTCTACGGCGCGGATTTAGAGGGAATCGAGGAGACCAATAGCGGAGTGACAGTGCTGTTCAAAGGTGGCACGCAAGCTCATGGCGATCTGCTCCTAGGCTGCGATGGGATTCATTCCGCGGTGCGAAGGCTGTACGTTGATCCCAGCTGCGCGCCAGAATACTCAGGCATCGCAAACATGTTCTCCGTCTTGCAAACATCGATACTTCCTCCGATCGCTTCCCCGCTCGGAGAGCTCCACACGACTCTGACAACCGACGGAATCCTGTGTCTTACGCCTGCAACCAGGCTGCGAGATCTAACATACTGGTTCTTTTCTCGTCAAGTCCCGATGCCCCCTGGAGGCGACAATCGAGATGGCTGGAAGGAGACGAGACAAAAAGAGGTTGAATCATACAGGTCAACCGTGCTCCAATTGCTGGGTGAGGGAGACACAGAGTGGATGGACCTGGTGCGAGCTCTGGTATGCAAGAGCGACACGATCCAGTTCTACCCCATTTACAAATTGGCACCTGGAAGACCTTGGTTCAAAGGACGATGTTTGCTTCTTGGTGATGCTGCCCATGCCATGCCTCCGCATGCGGGCCAAGGAGTCTCGATGGCACTAGAAGACGCGTTCCTGCTTGCGCGAGTGCTAGAGAGTGATTGCCAGTCTCTCAATGATGGTCTCCGAGTGTTTGTGACTAAGAGGAGGGCAAGGACGGAGAAGATGATGAGCACTGCAGAGCGAAACGGTACTGTGCGGTCAAAGAAAGGTCCGTGGCGCTTATGGGCTGAGGAGCATATAGCATCATGGGCGTTACGGGTATACGATACAGTGGGATTGAAGAATTGGGGTTTGGGTCAGCAGCAGTTGATCTATGATGTTGATGATGAAGTTGTCTGATCTTAGGAAAATGGTACTGCCACAGAATGTGATGCTGTATGGGATGATGATCAACTTCGTGGCATCCAGTCTTGTGCATGCCTGTACAGCGGTGTCTCCTTGCGATGCTGGACTGATCATTTCTCTCTCTGACGGTCCTTTTGCCGAATAGCAAACAGGCCGAATCCTGAAGTCGACTGATTCCAAATATCCTCCGGAGTTGCATGGCTCGGATCAAGGGAAAACTCCACGTACCTTGGAGCGTCCCGGGAGTGTGTCGAGCAAGCTGTTCGCCCACCGAAGACCAAGGGAATTGGTGATGAAATCGAAACGGCCCAAGATCCACAGCATCTGTCTGTGGGCTGCGGAGAAACTGTCGCAAGTCTCGTTTGTCTGTAGGCTGTCAAACGGCGCGCGGCCGCTACTGCAATCCTCCAATAATTCCATGGTGCACTTCGCAGCGAGAAGCAGTGGCCAGATGGAATTGTACGCCGTGACAAGTATATGGGAAGAATTGTAAGCACGATCAGCGTGACCCAGCTGGCAGGGTATGGTCGCACAAATATCATCGGTCATCTGCTGCTTGATGGATCGGAGAGACTTCTGAAGTATTCCGGCCCCATCAATATCGGGCATGCTCAAGATGAGGCTCTGTTGAATGTCTGCGGCAATCATCCTCAACGAGCGATAGCTGTTCCAGACACTAGGCACCGGAAAGCCTGTGTAGGCATGCACCATCCCGTTCCAGACGTGGGGGGAGTTCTCAACCTGGACGTCGTGGTATTGCCAGCGTTCACCCGCGAACAAAGTAGCGATCGGCCATTGATCTAAACGTACTACGATATCGTTGAGCATCTCCATAGCCGCCAGGCCTGAGATCTGATTTTGCTTGATTCGGCTTCTCACACTGGCAAGGTCAAAGGCAATCATTAGGACTTCATCCGCCGGACGGATAAATGCGAGATTGGTGCTTTGCAACTGGAGGGAAGGCGTCCAATCTCGGCAGAATGCAGGCGGCTCAATGCTATGCCAGAGGCATTGAATGATCTACCGGGGTCAACAATTTTACAAATGGCAAGGTTTGAAATGATGACTCACGATTTGATTTCGAGTTTCGCGGAACAGGGCTCGTCCGAGTGTGCGCTGAAACTGAGCTTGCCCTCTCATCTTCAATAGCTGTGCCGCACCTTCGATGTGTCGTTGCCAAGACATGATCGATTGTTTCCCGTCGCTAACCAGATTCTGTTCGTTACGTCAGTCTTGTTCGTCCCGATACAACAGTCGAGTATTGCTCACCTCATAGAACGAGAGCATGTTGACCGCGATCAAGCTCTCGTCCGACGTGCTTCGCGTCCTGTCACACAGAGACAAGTTGAGCAGGCTCAGTGCTTTGCCGTACATGCGACGGCTCCAAGTCGCTGCTCCAGGCGAATAATGGACATTACTTAAAGCGGTCATGCCGCAGGCTTTGATCGCAAATACAAGCGATGGAGATTGCTCAGGCTGAGCAGTATATCGGACGACATAATCCCAACTCCCGTTCTGGAACGCGAAGTGGCACAGAAAGTAGTTAATGGCAACATCTTCCGGCTGAGGCATGATTGTTTCGGGCACGCTCACGTAATGGCTGGGGTCCAACAAGAAATCATGTGGTTCTTGGGCCCTCTGACAGGGAAATGCGTTTCCAGCCTCGTCACTACCAACATCGTAAGTATAGCTGCCAGTCACGCAACTTGATAGTGTATTCGAGTCTCTTGAGTTTGTCGCAGAAACATCCTCGGGAACCCAAGAACTCAAAGAAGGGCTCGGGCACCATCGCATGAGAACTCTCGGCTCGAGGATATTTGCTTCTCGCGCAGGCTTCGACGCAGTGGTAGCCGTTGTCGGCACATGGCCATTCATGTCCACCCTGTACTTCTTGGTGATCTTTCGGGTCTCGTCGCGAATGCGCAGCTCTCGTTGTGAACCCGAGCAGTCCTTGCCTTGTCTCAGGCAGCGTGCGCATGTTGGTAGTTCCAGAGTACATCTTTTTTTGGCTCTGCGACATTGCTCGCATCCTCTAGAGAGATTAGTCTGTTGTGACATTTTTGATACTAGTGAGTAGCACTCAGCCGCACGCGTTCAGTACTATATGCAAGTTCGGAAGTTGGGACCAACCCGCGCGGGCTATAAATAACGTAGCTGATTAGATCAACGTCTGACCTAGACAAGTACAGGGCGCAGCGTACTAGTGACGTTATCATACTATATAGAGCAAGCAGATCACTCCAGTATCTTATCAACTGTTTGTCTATAGTTTGATGTATTCTAATATCAGTCACGATCTGAACAATAGCGTATGAGCCCCGAATTTTAAAGCTAGGCCAAGGCAAGCATAGTTGACCGAATTGGAACCGTCGCAATCGTCGACTCGTAGGGCGCTCGGGGCATCGCTGACTCAAGTCGCGGCTAGATAACCAGCCAGCGGCTAGATAACCAGCCAGCGGCTAGATATCCAAGAACCCGCAACAGTGGAGATCGCATATGTAGATCGACCCACATCGGCTATGTCACTACTCGAATCAGCATAAGGCGGACGAAGCGAAATCTGTAGGATCACAACATGTACCAACGCATCGTTATCACGACCGCTTCTAATGATCTCGGCACGATAGAAGTGGATTCAAATGGCAGCAGCGCTGGAGCGGCGCGGTGACAATGTGGCACTGTTCTGAAAGCACGCCTACACATCTGGCTCATGTGCAGTAGTTTGAAGAGTCGCTAAGGTTCTATAACTGACAAGTACCACGAACCATGGGCTTTTAGGAGAGTTAGCGGCCGTGTCTCAAATTATATTGTCCTGTGCGAATGGATCGGACTGTTCGGCAGTTTATCTCCCAAAGCTTCCACCGACTTCGATATATTCAAGGAATCTTGCCAAAGCAGCATCGCCGCAACTGGATTCCAAAATCTCTAACGCTCCTTATGAAGACTCGAAAAAGGGCTAAGAGGCCAAAGACGCGAACAGGGTGCATCGCTTGCAAGTAAATGCCCTCAAGTGCAGTGCCATGATTCTTGAGTTGCGCTGACCACGGTCCGAACTGACACAGAGCTCGCCACATCAAGTGTGATGAAGACCAGCCATCATGCTTCCGTTGTGTGACTTCCAGTCGTCTGTGCGAGTATGATCGTCTTCGGCCAGGGATACGGCACTCGCATCGGATCTCCACTCTCCTTCCAAGACTCGAGCCAATTCGAAAATTCATTCTTACGGGCATAACTATGGATATTTTTCCTTCCAATCTTATGCACATGGAAATCCTCCGTCAGCAGACCGCCGCAACTCTTCCTGGTTGTGATCTAACGATACCCTCGCCTGAGCTGATCTTCGTCACCAATGTTGAGGAGCCTCCAATACTTTACTCGGTGCTTGCTCTGGGTAGCCTGGATCCTATGGTGGCGAGTCCCTTCATTATAGCCACAAGAAGACTAAAAGTTCCCTTGCACGCAATGAATCTCTACCAAAAAGCTATCGTAGCACTGGGCTGTTACATAGGTGCTGCCCAGACGCCAAGCTCCTCGAAGTTTACAGGAACAGTACTGACAGCGGCTCTGCTGCTATATTGTTTCGATATTCTCACTGGCTACGAGGAGCTTGCCATAAGACATTTGGGGTGCGCACTGGCCATCATACGAAGTCTCCACGGCCAGATCCCAGCGAAAAGCTCGCGAAAAGCTGGGCATAAGTCTTTGGAAACAGGAGATATGACTACACTTGGTGCAATCGGCCAGATCAATCTTCGAATTGCTTCTGATTGGCTCATGTTCCTGCAACGAGACTGAAGCATGCGTCCAGCATGCCTTCCATGGTGACGAGCAATGTTTCATTACATGGCTTTCGATGAGAACGCTCGACTGGTTACAGGGCACAACATGTATGCTTTGTCATGTTTGAGAGTTGTTCTAGTGTCGCCCTTGCAAGCGGCGATACGCGAATGCAGAGATGCCTTCAAAAGGGCAAGGATATCGCAAAGATGTTCAAAATCGACTTTTGCGGACTTTCGATCGGTGGTACCTTGTGGGATATCGTCCGGTACTCACAGGGAAGCCAAGCAGATACGCGAGCACGGATCACACGCTCTCATATAGCAGAATGCCCGGATTGACCGTGCGTGCTCGATTCCGCTTGCTTTGCGTCGTTAGTATTCATCGCTGCAAAGACTTTGCGACCAGATCTACTGAGGAGGACCATGATCAAAGAGTCCACATGACCTGCAGAGGTGGCAATGGAGACAGAAGTAAAGCTTGCGAGAGTTGCGGGTAGATTGTGTCCTTTCTCATCACCTCAAATGAGGGATCGCATGATTATGCCTGGCTTCTCTCTGCGGTTTGCTTCACATTGGTCTGTATCTATAGAGCATACAAGGTAGTAGAGCAGCAGACCAATCTGCAAGTCATGTGACGCATTACTTTGCTGTCTCGGCAGCTGCTGGCAACGAATGTCCTTGCCATCCGAATCTGCTGGCTGTGACATCACACGTACGAACATTTCATGGGCATGCACTCATTTGATTGATTAAATCTAGCTATAGAATTCATCTAAATTTGTCTCAATCACTCACAAGATGGATATGTGCAAGCCATGCTTCCGCATGATCATGTAAAGCCCATATGGACCGAATGCAAGAGGATCGGGATCGTTCCATAAGAGTTGCAAGACCTCACAGATATTGTAAAGATGTCTCATCTCGAAGCAGTTTGTCGTGAGACCACGTATCAAGAGATCTTGCTGTTCTGCATGCACCATGCAGGACCCAAGTATGATAAGTGGCCAAAGCAGAATAGTCAAGATTTCTGTATCTGAGATGTGACCAAACAGTGAGAATGCTGCTTGAATTTCGGATTGGATGTGGGTCCAGACCATTGCGCTAGGCTGAGTCGCTCCCAGCATAGCTGTCGAAAGATACACCATTAGAGCGTGTTTAGTGACCTCGGCGGCAAGACGAATCTGATGGCACTTCGCGTCATTTCTAGCCAGAGACTCGGGTGGTTTCCAACCGATGATCTGACGCTTGATGTTGTCATGGAGAGCGATTAGTGAGTTGTCATCGGAGTTCCAATCTCCCAACCTCCTTTGTTCGCTCAAACATTGTCCGGCAAGATGCGTCACTGGAGGTATCAATTTGAACAAGCGGTGGCAGCCGGTGAACATATCTCCACCCATGAGATGAGAGCTCAGGCAACCGACACTCTCTGACAGCATATCGAGAGGCATGCGCCGATCATCTGGAAACCCATATGGTGTCACGCAGTTGACGATTGACACATAGGCATACACCTCGAGGCTGAGACTGAGCAACTTTCTGTCAATCACAAAGGCTGCCCTCGAGACTTGCAGTTCTTGGATGATGGCGTGAGCAGCTGTAAGATGATGATATACAGCCCCACTCGTGTTACCAGACAACACCTAACTAATATCAGCTGCAAGCTCAACGTTTCACGAATTGCGCGATCTATACCTCAAATTGACTAAGCATGACGAGTAACAAGAGTATCTTGATTTTCTCACGATAGTCGGATGTGTTCATACGTTGCAACTGATGACGCAGACCTCCCAGTGCCTTTGTGTAGTGTGATACAGCGGCAAGTTCGAAAGCATCGGCTCCCGTGTCATCCATGGCAGCAGAGGCGAGCAATCTTCGGAATGCGAGATGAGTACCACTCAAAGCCAGAACACAATGCATAATAGTTTCATCTCCCTGCGCAAGAGGAAGGACGACTGTAAAGAAAGGGCTCTTTGAGTGCGGCACTGCAGCAAGGAGTCCGGAAGTGTGTTCGACGTAGTGAGTGAAAATTGTGCCCGATACAGCAGTCAAGGCACACGCCTGTGGTGTGCAATGAAGGCTGACTGGCAGCGACTGAGCGTCATGCGCCAAAAGCGAACGACTGTGCCGTTCGGTTGTTTGACCACTGACATGTTTGGATGTGGTTGCTTTTCCTCGAGCCACTGTTGCTGTGAGGCGAGTGTCGTTGGAAACGTCGTTCTCCTCGGCCTTCGCGTTCTGCCACTTGCAAAGCAGATGGTTGCGCTGACATCCTGCACACTCAGGCCGTGCCTCATCGCATTTCTTCTTCCGCGCCCGACAAGGTAAACAACCGGTCCTAGCACGGGGGTAATTTGGTCGCGGTTTTGAGTAATCGTACGGCCGCTTTGTCCTGGTTTTGGGCTTCGGATGGGGGCCAAAGTCAGTGCCGGCCAAGCTTGATGCACTGGCTCCGGCAAGCTCTCCGCTGGAAGATTGCATTCTATGTCTCTCAAACTGGCTGTTGTGTCACTGCGCAGCAACGTCTTCACAGAGCGTGGACAGAACAATCGTGTCGAGCGAGTCAGGCGGCTTCGGCGGCGCAGATCAAGCACGCTAATGCGCGGAGAATGGGTCGATCACCAAAAGAACGGGACCTTATCTTGCCGCGCTTATCTTGCCGCGCTCATCTTGCTGTAACGTCGAGAGCTTGGGTGGCGTTCATGGTCGGCGAATAGATGAGATAAGCGCGGTAAGATAGACTTGGGCACGTGATATTTCATTCTCGGGATGTCGACGCTGCTTTGGAAGCGCTAGAAGGAGCGCGGCTAGATAGCATCTGTTCGAACCAAGTCTACTATGTGGGCCAAACTGTTCTGCAATGCTGTGTGCAGGCAATCAAATTGGTCATGTCTACAAAAGCAAGGCTCGCATCCTCTCCAAGTGCGACTAAATCAATCACATCTTCGACTCGGACGGAAAACCTTGTCGACAATACATTGAAGATCACGAAGACCGAAAAAAGCCAAACCCACGAGACGAAGCACGAACAATGGCTGGGTCCGCATGGTTTCCGATTTTTTCGGCGTGGTGTTCGCTACACGCTACGACGACACGCGCCAGGGATGCAACAACTCCGCAAGTCGACGTGGTCGTGGTTGGTGGTGGTCTGTCAGGCCTTCAAGCAGCCAAGACACTACTCGACGGTGGAAAGAGTGTTGCAGTGCTCGAGGCACGTGGGCGAGTCGGAGGTCGCGTCGAGAACAAGCAACTTCACAATGGTGGCGTCACTGAGCTTGGTGCTGCCTTTGTCGGTCCCACCCAGGACGATGTGCTCGAATTAATCGAAGAACTTGGCCTCGAGACCTTCAAAGAATACGACGAAGGCAACACCCTGGTCTTGTTGTCGGGCGAAGAGCTCGAATCTGGGTCTGAGAGCGCGGTCCCAAGCGAGCTCGACGCCGTCTCACTGCAACAGGCTGCGAGTTTCGTAGAGCAGCTGGATACCCATGCTTCGAGCATCGATGTCGAAAATCCCTGGTCGCACCCTAACGCATCTTACTGGGATTCGTTCACACTCGCAACATGGATCTTGCAGCAAAACTTCACCTCTTCCCTACAGGCACTTCTAGGCACAACCATTCCCACTGTGATGTCGGCCGAGCCAGGCGAGATCTCGTTCCTCTATACGCTGTCTTATATCGCATCCGCTGGCAATCAAACTCACCCTGGCACATTCGGGCGTCTGGTGGGTACCACCGATGGCGCACAGGAGTCACGCATAACTGGAGGCACAGGTTTGCTGCCTTCTGGTCTCGCTAAACAGATCGGAGAACATCGAATCTTCCTAAACACGACCGTTCAGAAGATTACCAAGGTGTCCGACGTGTATTACGTTCAAACTTCAAACGGGGATTATATTGCGACGGACATCGTTGTGGCCATGTCTCCACCGCTCGCCAGTCGCATCTATTACGACCCACCACTCTCCGCTCAGAGGGACCAACTCACTCAACGGATGTTCATGGGTTCGATCGGAAAGGCGACAGCAATCTATGACACCCCTTTCTGGCGAGAAGCCAACCTGACAGGCCAGGTTCTCTCCGATACTGGAAAGGTACGCTCGACTTTTGATGTGTCTCCCGCGGACGGAAGATATGGTGCTATTCTCGGATTCATGGAGGCGGATCAAATGCGCGATCTCGACGACTCAACCGACTCGGAGATCATGAATCTTGTTGTGCAAGACTACGTCCGATACTTTGGTCCGCAAGCAAGCAATGTCTCAGAGTGGGTTATCCAACGATGGGACAACGAACTCTTCTCTCGAGGAGGTCCTGTCGCTATTGCGGGCCCAGGAACGATCTCAAAGTACGGACCTTCTCTTCGACAATGTGAGGATGGAATTCACTGGGCAGGAACAGAATCGAGTGATTACTGGGTAGGTTACATGAGTGGGGCCCTGAGAGCAGGGAAACGGGCGGCGAACGAGATACTGGCTGGCCGCAAACCGTGATCTCCACGCTTCACAATGCATGCCCACCAGCAGGAAAGTTCCGCATGGCAGGAATGATTCTTGGGCCTTCATCCCGCCCAAGAAATTCATTGGATGGTATCGGAATTGCGAGATTGTAGGAAAAACCCGAGTCATTTGGCCACACTCCTGATAGGATCGTTCGCTTGGATTATGAATATACAGAATATAGAACCGATAAATCACCTGCATCAGCTTCATATAGCAACTATTGCACTGATTCCAAAAGAAGCTGATGGCGAGCCAAAATCTCGTTGTTGGAGGACCTCATCTGGGAGATCACACTTGGCAATTTCTCAACGTCGTTCGCTCCTTTAGCCTTCTGCCTTCACGACCACTACTCTTCCGAACGTCTATGAGCATACAGACATGTTGAGATCTTATCGTAGGGGCGAGCATCTCTCTTGCAGCGTAAACAAGCACACGCACACACAAGACAGGGCCACCATGATTCGAATCCAGTCAGCTGTTCCAAGTGTCAGGTTCCGCGGGCTTCTCCATGTCGACGTAGGTGGCTAATGATCGTTGCTCGTTCTTCGGTCGATCTGAGGCCGACGCCACTCGAGTAATGCTTGTAGTTCAGTGGATCTTGTCTCTCCGCCTATTGATTTTTCCATAGAGACTAGCGTTTCTCCCCGGATGTACCAACTTCATCGTGCGGGGCTTTAGACTACGCGAACCCTACAACAAATGCCCAGATCACTCGATTGACTGGCCTCTCTTACAAATAGCAGCCCGAATCCCGTTCTGGCTCTCCTTCATGATCTGACACTTACCTACGCAATGTTCCAAGGGCTGATATTTGTTTCTTTCCTGGCTGGCTCAGCCTGTGCGAACATTGCATCTCAATTCCGCAGCAATGTCGGAACTTTTGACGATCCTGGCGCATTGAGGAGACCAAAGTTCCGCTATTGGCTTCCGGATGCATCTGTGAGTGGCGAAGAAGTGGCTACGGACATCGAGAGCGCGTTGAATGTAGGCATGGGTGGGATAGAATTCCTTCCATTCTACGAATATGGTGGTGAACTTGGGCCGCCGCCAGCGGGTATCGACTGGGCGAAGTACGGCTTCGGCACTTTGCCGTTCAAAAAAGTGCTCCGTAGTGCGCTCGAAGCCCACGCACAGAAAGGTGGCTTGATGGACTTCGCCTTGGGTCCAGGACAGGGCCAAGGGGTACCTAGCAGCCCTGACGCCGTGGGACTACAGTGGGATTTGGTGAGTGCAGTGTCGTCTCAGAGTACACATGGTTAGCTGACTTTGAAGGTCCCGTATGCGATACAAATTACCGGCAATGCATCATGGAATGGCAGCCTACCTGGCTGGGCTAGCGGTGAACTGGTCGCAGTCACCAGCGCCGAAGTCAGTGGGATCAGGAACCTATCAGTACCGGCTGGCCCCAATCCCCTGATCGCCTCAAAGTATCTTTCTTACGTTCAACTCACAGCAGTCGCCAAGTCACTCAAGGATATCACACACTTGGTCGACTCGGATGGAACACTGACCCGCTCTTTGTCGGCGACCAACTCGAGTAATGACATCTGGATATTTGCTTTCTACCAGCGCCGATCTGGAGCCTCGAATCTCATCTTCGAAAACAACGGAACCAATTCTATCTTCGATAATGGATCTTTTGTGGTAGACCACTTCAGTGTTGCAGGAGCAGATGTGATAAGCGCATTTTGGGAGTCTTACATTCTGGACGATGAGATCGAAGCACTGCTGAAGCAGGTGGCTCAATATGGTAAGCCTTCATTTGCCACTCCTTCTTGGCAGGCATACCTTGACCATATATGTGCGAGTCTGACTTGTTCCAGGATGGGAAGATAGCCTGGAATTGATATCGCACATCAACTGGACCCCGCTTCTGCCAACGAAGTTCCGAGAGCAGCATGAGTACAGTCTCTTGCCATATCTGCCTCTGATCATGTGGGGCAACAACAATTTGGGTATTCAGTCAGACGATCCTGGCCAGCTCCAAGTCATCCTAGACTCGAGCGACAATGGTGTCGGTTATATCAACGACTATCGAGCGACTCTCCAACTCTGCTATCGCGAATGTCTACAAAGACTCTCCTCATGGTTACATCGCAGACTAGGGCTGGGGCTCAGTGCGCAAGTGTCCTACAATATGCCCATGGACATGGCTTTCAACGTGCCGTATGTGGACGTGCCCGAGTGCGAAAGCCTAGGCTTTGGTCAAAGTGTGGATGCTTATCGGCAGTTTGCTGGTGCAGCAGCGCTTGGTGGGAGAGGTGTAGTCTCTAACGAACTGGGAGCGGACTTCCTACTTGCTTATCAGCAAAGCATACTATGGATGCTTGAGCAGACCAAAATCGGCTTTTCCAGTGGAATTAATCGATATGTGCTGCACGGGGCGAATTTTGCTGGCAACTACTCTGGTACGACATGGCCGGGTCACACACCATTCAGGTACCTCGTCTCCGAGATGAACTCTCGCCATCAGCCATCATGGCACACTGGAGGCTTCCTTGAAGCTATGGATTATCTAGCTCGGACTCAATACACACAGCAAGCTGGCACCGATCGGGTAGACATTGCAATTCTCAACCACGTCTCTGCGACTAATCCGAATCTACCTCGCCTCTACTCCTCGGACGATCTGCAAGCAGCTGGTAAGTCTTTACAACACCGTGGAGATGGCGTCAGTAACTGAATTTGACAAGGCTACACGTATCGTTACATCACGACGGACAACCTCCGATTGCCTGGCGTTCATGTCAAAGACAATGTGCTCAGCCCGGATGGACCTGGATTTAAAGCTGTTGTGGTCATGAATGGTTCAACGTTATCCGTCGATGACGTCGCGGTTCTAACAAGCCTTGCAACAGATGGCCTTCCGATCTTGCTCCAGGATGATCCATCTATATTCCCTTCTGCGAGCTTGCAGCAGGCCAAAACCCAAGAGCTGTCCAATGAGCTACGAAAGCTAAAATCATTCCCGAGCGTCCACGCAGCTCATGGAGACTCTATTGCAAAGCTCCTCATGTCTATTGGCGTGACACCTTTCGCTAGTATTGAGAGCAACGGACAGACCTGGTTGACCAATGCTCGGTACGATGATAGGGAGGACATCTACTACCTCTACATTTTCTGTGCCTCAAATTCGTCGACCGGTCATATCACGGTGCAACATACTGGTACACCATATCTCTTCGACGCCTGGACAGGGGTACGCTCTCCAATCTTACATTACCAACGCAACGGAACCCTCAAGACCATCACAATTCCTATGAACCTCAGAAGTAAACAAACCATGCTTCTGGCTTTCACTGGTCGCGAACTTGACGATGTTCCGGTGCCAAAATTTCACCTGAACACTTTGCCGGCTGGTATCACAGCAGCATCTTATGACTCCTTGCAAACGGCAATCATTGTGAATATTGGCCCAGATCATGATGTTCAAGACAGTGAGATGCGTGTCACAGATGGGGATGGCACTGAGCATTGCATGGACGTCCCTCAGCGAGAAGTTGCGTCCTCTTTTAGACTTCAAACGTGGAATCTGACCATGGAGCACTGGGAGGCGCCCGAGGACTTGCACGATATCGCGAGCATCGCGCGCCGACGGAACACGTCGCATACCTTGATCGCTCCTTTGGAGCCATGGACCAGTCTAGATGCCGGATTGCATAACGCCTCAGGTATCGGCTACTACGAAACCTCTTTTCTTTGGCCACCAAGCAGCGGGGCGGCTGATGCCGCATACCTCTGTCTCGGCACTGTCGTCCACGCTGTGAAGATTTATGTCAATGGCAATCCTGTCCCTGCACTCGATCCAACAGCACCTAGAGTTGACCTGGGACCTTTTCTACGCAAGGGCCAGAACGACGTTCTCGCCGTCGTACCCTCGACCATGTGGAACTATGTGAGATCGCTGCTGCCAGAATTGAGAACTGCCGACCTCCCTGCATTCTACGCCCCTCAGTACCAGGTCTCTGTGCCGATTCCGGGGCCATCGACGAACGGTCTGATTGGTGATGTGACCATTGAACCATATTGGCAGTATAGGGTGCATGAATTCTGACAGGGGCAGTCGTGAGACGGAAGTGCATCTGAATTTGCAGTTTTTCGGTTCCTAGAAAGGGTGACAGAGTTGGATGGTTTGTCTGGAGACCGAAATGGCTATACTTCTAGACTTCGAGAAACTAGCTCTAGCATCCAACCCAGGACTATTTACAAGTCGAAGGCTTCTGCAACCCTGCGAGATAATTTTGAAGTCTGTAATGGTCATGATTGTGCTTCTACACATTACTGCAAACAACTTACTCCCTTTGTTCAACTACATGACAAAGGAAACTGTCAGCGCATGGAAGCGAGGGAGCGCATGCCACGCCTAGGGTTTGAACAGAAAAGCAGTACTCCCAATCGTCATTAGACTCCGGTCAATCACTTCTGGTATGGCGAATTCATTGTACGGCTCTCTTCCTCAACAGAAAACGATGTTCGGCACGTACCCTGCACGAAATCGACGTTTGTACATACATCACGCCGAAACTACTAGCGAGCATCTCTCGCTCTCGTAAACACTTTCATGCGATCGTCATTAATTTCATGTACTCCCTTCACACAGCATACTATTGCATTCGATACTGGATTGGTTGTTTGCTTTTGCAGAGTGATGAAGAAGCTCCTAGTGACACTGTCGATACCGAAGCTCACGAGAAACCAGGCGACGACGTTGTCGTGCAAAATTGGTGCTTGTCGTCGTATTGTTAAAAATCCATCCTAATCTGAAATTTTGTACGACGCTTAAGACAGGCTCTGCTCTTCTGACCTCAATGGAAAGTACATCTACAACATTCTATACTATTTCTTCGACGCAGCAATTCTGCCTTGCGCTTTGGGTATTCGTAAGCTTGTACGGTCAAGAACTGGCACTCTCTTAAGCCTCTTCCAAAGCGGCTAAACGTTCTCCTTGCTGCCCGTGTCTTCACATTGACAGATGCCATAACTGCATGCGTGCCACTGTTCTTCTTCTTCTATCTCTTGAAAGAACAAGGTATTTCGTTCCCTGCGCTCAGCTTTGAAATGTATCTGTGACAATGAATTTCGCCATTTGTCACTTCTCTATCAAAAGATGAATCGGTTTGATGGTTCTCTGACCCCGCGCTGCATGGCGTGGGACGGCGGGCGACGCATCCTCGCGGGGGTGATGCTTGACATGTTCTCTTGGCAGCCATGTCAAGTACAAAGTTCAGACAAGTAATACACCTGGAACTCCCAAACCTCTTCCTATCATTACTGGCATATCAGATCAACACGGCTATGAGCCTTGACAATTTGGCCACAAGTACCCGCGAGCGCGCGCCCCGGCAGTCGCTCTTCAATCCGCCGCAACGTATAGCATCAACCACCTTCACTGATCACACCGGCAAACGCGCCACATCGGCCTACTACGGCAACAGCCCGCAGCCAGGAGCTCCAATTCTACCTCCGATCTGGTCTTTTCACTACTACGTGACCTTCGGCGCCACCGCAGAAACCGCATCCACATTACCTCAGGACCTCGTTAAGGCTACAAAGAGACCGCTGTTAGAAGTGTCACCCTTTCGGCTGGACATTTACTTCCTCCCTGGAGCCAGCACAGAGGACTGCACGCAGCACTACCGCAGTGAGAAGGCTTCTCGGCAGTCTGCACTGCCACCGAGGAACTTTATAGACCTATACAGCGATGCGTATAGCGAGTTTCAGTTTTTTGTGCAAATTGAGTCAGCAGACTGGGAGACGACAGGAGCCACGCTAGTGTCTTTTGATAGCACGTCGCGATTTGATGACGAGGGCGCGCCACCCTCCACGCACGTCGAGCGCAACAGGCCGTGGGGTGACCAGGAAGACTTTGTGAACTCTGTGGGCGCGAGTCTGAAGCAGATAGCAGGCAATATTGGACGAGATGAGATGACTGAGGCTTACGAGGAGCGTTTGAGTAGCGGACATTCTGACTGGACGTAAAGATGTCGTAATACACCAAGGAACCTGCCATTGCTTAAGTGTATCATTGCGTCGAAGACCTGCGCTTGGCGGCTACCTACCCTCGTACAAAGCACATGTCCATTACGAACTCACACCGAAGCAGTAGTAATGGCCAAGCCAGGACTTATTCCCACAATTCTCACCATTTGCCTCGAGCACGGTATCCAGGCGTAAAGACCTGAAGCTCAGATAGCATTGTCTTGTGCGAAGAACGAGCGATAACTTCCACTTGGCACGGGCGCAAGCGCATCACAGTCCTCTGCGATAATATTTGGCTGCGTAGGGCTCGGCACAACCATCCTACTCGTCGTCGAAGCCCGAGGTGCGCTAGATGTAGTCCTGGTGGCATGGCCTGGGTTATCATCGGACACACCAACACAGTATGCCTCGTCGGCCCAGAAGCCCTGAGAACAGTCTTTCGAGATAGCAGAATTCCAGGCGTGGAATTGCTCGTTAGAGGTCTGATAGTTCTTCTCTACAGTCGCGCAATACGATCTCCCCAGAACATGGGATAGCTCACACCCCATCGGTAACCATGGTATGTTTGACCACCCTACCCAAGTATCACACACTGCTGACTTCAACACAATCCTGGTACATACCAACATCACCGAGATTAAGCTCGCACTCGACTTGTACTGGCGCAATTCCAAGCCGCCGGAGAAGATTAATCTGGGTCTCGGGTTCTATGGGTGATCCTTCCAGCTGAGCGACCCATCCTGCTACCAGCCTGGATGTCTCTTCAAAGGCGGCGCATCGCCCGGTGTCTGTAGCGACACTTATCTGGCACGCTGACCTACCTGGAGATCATGAATATCATTGACAAATACAACCTCAGGCCCTACTATGACAAGAAAAGCCAAGTAAAATACGTCACCTGGAACTCGGATCAATAGGTCAGTTACGATGATGAAGATACTTTCCAGGCGAAGATCAAGTTCTCAAACGACAACGGGCTAGGTGGACTCTTAATATGGGCTCTGGATCAAGACACTGCGCAGCTGGACGCCTTGGCTGGTGTGATACATCCGAAGCGGCTCGGTAGCATCGGTGCTGAGGCGGAGAGCGTGAATCACTGGGATGAGCTCGGTGCAGGCGACTGCTACGTCAAGTCCTGCGGTACGACGGGCTGCAAATCTGGTGAAGTGAAGATGACTGACCAGCAGTGCGACGGCGATGGCTTCCTAAGTTCTCTGTGCTGTCCGTTCGCAGCCGCCCCGAACCCCGACACGTGCACCTGGCGTGGTACTGCTCCACAGTGCAATGGTCGGTGCCACTCAGGAGAAGTAGCGTTGGAGTCCAACAAATGGGGAGATGGCAAGCATTGCGACAACGATCTCAAAGTCTACTGTTGCCCAGCTGTGAACGAAATACCAGACTGTCGGTGGACCAAATGCGGTGGGAGCTGCAATTCTGACGGGAAAAGTCTTCTAATTCATGAAAGACGACACAATTTGCAACAAATGGCAAGCTACTGCACATGACATCGAATGACGAAGCGCTATAAAGAAGTATAGAAAGTAGTATATAAGGCAGCGCGTGAAGCGGCGCATGGCACGGCGCGTCGGTGGCACGGCGTGTGGCACGGCGGTTGGCACGGCGCGTTGGCACGGCGTATGGCACGGCGCATAGCACGGCGCATGGAGCAGCACGAAAGAAGCAAAGAAGGATGAAACGCGTATACATCTGGGCTTCCGCGAGCGATAGGTCAGACTGCAAGCAGAGTCAGCTTAGTGCCGTAGTGTGAGGGACGAGAGGGACGCGAACCATCCTTTGCGCGTGCGAGTGTTTCTCATTCCACGATACAAAACGACCAAGGCATTCGATTCGAGCTGTACGATCAGGAGTGCAATGCGCGCACGTAACTAATGCCGTCTGGTGCAGCTCTGGTTGCCGCCGCTGCGCCCTCAATAACGCTACCTTCCGTCGTTGTCGGCAAATCAGTATGGTGAGGCAACTGCTATGCCTTGGACAATGTTGAGATGTTGAACACACAAGTGCTTATGCTACAAGTACTCATCCTCATCCATGTCGTCAAAAACCCAGTGATCCCTGATTGCGGCCTTCTCGATCTCCGAATCTGCCTCTTCCAGACAAATCTCCTACCCACAATTGTTAAACGTGATTGTATCAATCACATATATTTACTAACTCGAATAGGATACGGGTTATACCCGAAAAACATCAATCACATTTTATCAATCACATTTTTATTTAGAAGAGCATTTAGTTCAGAATAGACAGCAAAAGATAGGGGATATCATTGCGACAACCCCGAATATGATTATAGCACGGAAAATTGCAGTTGTGCGTGTTGTCGTCGCTGCCAAAGATACGCGCAAACAAAAGTGAAGTTCGCGCATAGACCACATCATACAGCCAGTAGGAGCGCGCCAAAGTTGCGACCGTTTGTTTACGTTACGCGAGAGACATTCCGGCACATCAGACATGTTTTATTATGCAGCAACACACAATGGATACATTCGAGAAAATATTCACACATCGACGAGATTGCCAGATCATTGTATGCAAAAGATGTCAATTTGCAGTCAGTCCAGCGAGTGTAAAGGGCCATATTCAGAGGAAACACAAAACCGTGACGAAAGAACAATGCGCGCAATGCGTTGCATTTATCAACAATTTATCGCAAATCGCGCGGAGTCCCGAAGAAGTGAAATATCCCAGCGCCAACAGTCCGGCAATCCCAGGTATACCGGTATATACGAATGGATTACGATGTGTTTTCCAAGGTCCCGCAGGCCAAGAATGCAATTACACATGTCGAGAGCGTAGTGGCATGCAGAAGCATTGCATAGAACACAATTACGAAAATCCACGCGGAAGGGGTCGGCCCACGGAAGACACGGATCGGAGCAGGTTATGGGTCGAAGATCAAACATGCCAGGAGTTGTTCAAATCGGGGAAATGGCGAAAGATATTCCCGGTCCAAGTAGTGTCACGTTCAGACCCAGTAGTCGCCGTCAACATCGTTACCGAGGCCAATGAATGGATGGATGAGTTGTTTACAGACATGGATCAGCAGCAAGAACGAGTCCGCACCGAACGCAACAGATACGAGCCGAATCCATGGTTGGAGCACACCGGATGGGAGCGTCATTTGACGAGCGATTGTCGACAATGGATCACGGAATTCGTCAAAGCCGAACCCAACACCAAAAAGTTGCAGGAACGATTGGGGGAGGATGATGAACGATTTGCCCCAGCCCAAGAGAAGGCATTATCGCGTGCATGCGAGGGCACCGTGTTGTTGATCCGCCGTTCGTTCCAGACCAGCCGTGTGGAGATTGTCGGGCGCCATGCATTGCATTGCGTCAATCGGAGGGAGAACGGTGCGCCGAACAATGACAAGCCATTTTACGGCAAACAAAAGATTCAGACGATCCGCAAATACGCCAACATATTCACGCAGATATTGAGGTATATTTGGAGAACGGCAAAAATGCCGGAGCGGCCAAAGTATCGATTAACGGATGTGCAGCAGCAGACATTGGCACGATTGCAGCACGCGGCGTCTGGACGGATTTCGAGCAGTCACGGGCGAGAGGACGTCATCCGAGCGAGTTCGGAGTTTTGGGTCGCAATGTTCGATCACGATTTGAAGGATAACGAATACGAGAACGCGATGTTGAGCGGGTTGGCCGTTTTGGGCACATGTGGGGAGAAAAACGGATGGGTGCCGGCCATATTTTACACGCCCACATTGGCCGCGATGATCACCAGCATGCGAGCCATCATCGTCCGCCGGGCATGGCGTGAGCGAATGGATTACATCGAGCAGCAAGTGAGCAATGGCGTGGACCATGACAAGGCCGAGCAAGATGCACCCGTGATCCATCATTTGGTGCAGCAGGACGTGGCAAAGTTCATGACCATGACGGAATATGGCGGTCAGCCCAGTCCCATCCAGACCATACACACCCAGAAGATGTACGGATTGAAGATACGATACACGACAAACGCGGATGGACAGGTAGGGTGGTCCGGGCCCGACCACGACGTCATTGTGGTGCGCAAAGTGCAGTTCAGTATGGGCCAGATCCGGACGGTAGTGCACGGGTTGTTAGCCACCACCCGCAAGCGGTTGGTAGAGCAGTTGATGTTCATGGTTCCCGGGGTCGGCGATTGGCGAGCAGAAGACATGCCGAGATTCGACATGGCCAGCATCGTTGACAACCACGCCATCATGGACGAGGGTTTCAGTTTCGTTCACGACGCCCGGAACCCGTGGCCCGTAGAAGGGAAACGATGGTTAGGGCAGCGGTTGTTCACCGAGGCCCACATCCGAGCACGATTCATGGAGGATATCGAGAGCCGAAAATTCAACCCCGACGCAGTAGAGTCGTATTTGCGGCAAGTGAGGAGATGGAAGGAGGAGATGTTGGTGTTGGTGCACATGTCGGCAGGGGCACCGGCCAGAGCCACGGAATTGGTCAGCGTGCAACAAGTCAACGGTGAGAATGCACGTTGCCACCGAGGCATCATGATCGACCAGGGCATGGTGGCGTTCATCACGTCGTACCACAAAGGATTCAGCGCAAGCCAAAGCCAGAAGTGCGTACACCGGTTCGTGCCACAGGAAGTGGGCGAATTGGTGGTGTATTATTTGTGGTTGATCGAGCCGTTCGTCCGAATTTTGCAGAGCAGTCGCGGCCAGATGACGTCCAGTCCATGGTTTTGGGAGCCAGCACCAGAAGAGGAGTGGGGAGACGAGGAAGAAGAGTGGGCAGAGGAAGACGAAGGCGAAGGGGAGAGAGATATGCCCGAGATGCCCGAAGATCAGAGCGCGGAAGCACGTTTCATCGAGCAGCAATCCACACCGACGGTCGCACGCAATTGCGATGGGTATTGGGAAACGAACCGAATACGCCGAGTGATGCGCAGAGAGAGCGAGAAGAGGATTGGCGTTCCCATTGGAACGTCGGATTGGCGACAAGCGTATCCGGAGATCCACCGCGAGTTCGCCATCAACCAGGACGTCGTGGGCACATTGAAGCGCATATACGATAACGAGAACCCGTTCAAACAGGGCATGGAGATGAGCGAGGAGCAGACGCGCGAGACGATACGCGCCAGGCAGTCCGGCCACAGCCCGCAGATGGAGGAGAGCATTTACGGGCGTCAGTTGCAGCAGAACCCGTTCGCCATGAGACGAGAGCAGGATGCGTTTCGCGAGGTGAGCGTGGATTGGCACCGATTCATGCAGTTCCCGTCGTCGTACGAGGTGCAGAATGTCAGTCCCGACATCAAGCGAAGGATCAAACAGGAGCAGGACAGCCGGAAATTCGAACGATGGCAGCAGATGCGGCAGGTTGACGTTGAAGGTCAGTTAAAGAGGATGTATGGAGCCCAAGCCCAGTTCCGCGGCAAACAACGAGAGGCATTAGATGCCATCGTCAGTGGCCAACCCCGGATCGTGGTCGTCATGCGAACCGGCGGTGGCAAGAGTTTGTTGTTCATGTTGCCGGCAGCAGCGTCGCGAGATGGAGTCACGATAGTCGTCATGCCGAAGATCATGTTGCAGGAAGACATGGCCGACCGGTGCCGCAAGGACGGAATCCGGTGCGCAATTTGGAGCGATGGTCGAGCGCCGCCGTACGATGCACAGATCGTGTTCGTTATTGCCGAGTCGGCCGTGTCACAGTCGTTCGCGGATTACATCAACGCGAAGATGTTGAACCAGCAGTTGGAGCGAGTCATCATAGACGAGTGCCATTCCGTGTTGCAATCGACCAAGAAGTTCCGCCCGAAGGTGTTGCAATTACGCGAATTGATCAGCCGGCAGACGCAGGTGGTGTGTTTGACAGCAACGTTGCCGCCACGGCGAGAGCCAGCATTCATGTCGACCATGGACATGCAGCCCAGCGAGGTCCGCATGATCCGAGAGTCCACCGTGCGACCAAACATTCGATACAGCGTGATCACGTACGACGGCGAGGTGGAGACGTTGCGGCACATCGTCAACGGCAAGTTGGCCCAGTACCCCGCCGAGGATCGCATCGTCGTTTATTGTCACAAGATCACAGAGATGCAATCATACGCCGATGAGATCGGGGGTGCCGTGTTTTACAGCGGCGTGGGAGAGATCGAGCGAAAGCGAGAGATCGTGGCGATGTTGACCGAGGGCGAAGAACGATTGTTTTGGTCGACGAGTGCGTTGGGAGAAGGGATCGACGCCAGCACCATCCGAGTGGTCATCCACGTCGGCGGCATCGACAAGTTGGATGATTTCGCACAACAGAGTGGACGAGCCGGGCGGGATGGCATCACCGCAAGCGAGAGCATCGTATTGCGGGCGCAGAGGGTGAACCAGCAAGGTCAACCGTATATGGTCAGGACGGGAGGGGAAGAGCCGGAGATGATGGAATATTTGGAGGGCAGGCGTTGTCGGAGGGCGGTGTTGGACGCCGACATGGACGGTGACATCACACGGACGAGTTGCCGCGCAGGCGAGCAGTTTTGCGACGTGTGTCGTGGCGAGGGTCGGAAGCGGATTCGTGTGCAGGTCAGGCAAGGGGAAGACCAGACCAAAAGGGCACGATTGCAAGACGTTACCCCCGCCAGACACCGGCAAGCAGCCCAGCAGCAGGCATGGCATATGACCGTACAGCGAGAGGAGGAGGAGCACGCAAGACAACAAGATGCACAGCAGCAGCAAAAGGAGGCACAGGGACGAGAAGCGGCCGAAGCGACATGGATGCAGGAGCAACGAGAACGAGATTCGATGCAGGCACAGCAACAGCACCGCAACGTCGTGTACAGCAGCATGGTGGAGCGATTGATCGAGTTGTTCGATCGTTGGAGGGTGGGTTGCAACATATGTCGGATCAACGGAAGGGCGGCGGGAAGAAAGGGTTGGCGGATATGCGGATGCACATCGGCAGAGGACCAAGAGCAAATAAGCAAGGCGTGCAATTGGTTGAGTGCCATACGATGGAAAGAGGCGTGGACGGCGTGCCAAAATTGTTGGGCACCACAAGCGATATGCCATTCGTGGGAAGCCGTACACGAGCATGGCCCGACGAGATACAGGAAAGGCGGGCAGGGGAGGTGTCAGTACCGGGGTTGTTTGATGGAAGCGGTGGCGATCATCATGTTCCACAGCGGCGATGAAGTCATGACGTGGATATTCGACGAGATCGAGAAGGCGGAAGGGAGATTGGAGGCACACGAATGGTTAGGCACGACGATCAAAGAGGACGGGGTGGAGATGAGCGGGATGGTGTGGTTGTTTCATCAATGGGCGGAAAGAGAGCGCGGAGTGTTACAGGAAGGAAAACGGCGGGGTTCGATGGATTCATGGACATTTTGAGAGAAGCATGCATGCACACGAATAGACGGTAGCAGAAAATTCACAAGTCCGTAATTGTTCGCGAGTGTTCCGTTAACGAGTGTCGAGTGTTCGGTTGGGTTTGTGGGTGGGGTACCCCACGGAGGCATAGGACGACACGAAGTGGCACGACAGGCAAGGCAGAAGGCAGAAGGCAGATGTCGAGGAAGGCATTAGGAAACGATAAGGAGATGTCGATGGAAGCATACAGGAACGATAGGGTGAGGGTTGACAGAGGTTCGGGTCGGCGGCGACGGGATATGTGGGTGGGATGCCCCACGAAGACATAGGACGGCACGAAGTGGCACGACAGGCAAGGGGATGTCGAGGAAGCAATCAGAAAGTGTCAGGGTGAGGGTTGAGGAGGATTGGGTATGTAGGTGGAATGCCCCACGGAGGCATAGGCCGGCACGAAGTGGCATGACGGAAAATTGGGAAGAGAGCAAGATGCACGGTTCGAAATGGTGGAAGAACGTTTGCGTGGTATGTCACAGTCAAGGGAGAGACAGCATGCACACAATCGACCGTTGCCCGTCAGGAGACAGCGTCAAGGCGGAGCGAGAACGCAAGTACGCACAACGAGCAGTCAAGTCCCCGCAGTCACGGGTTTGTTTCAAATGCGATGTGCCCCGGTTGATTTGCGACGGATAGAGTAGCGATGGGCGAGCGAGGGTTTACGACGAGGAAGGAAGGGAAGTGGAATGTCAATTTTACGGGGTTTTGTTGGGAGTGATATACGGGGTCAAACACGCATACCCGGACATATGGAAGAGGTGGTTTGAGGCGGCGAAGAAGGACGGGGGATGGAGGGGCGACATGGTGGAATTTTTGGGGTCATCGTTAGAAGGTGATGAAGGGTTAGGTTGTCGGATCGGGCGGGCGTTCATGTATTGCACAGAAGATATTTGATCAATGACAGAGCGGAGATTCCAATTTGCACGTCATGAAGGTACAATTCGTAGAACGAAAGATTGTATTATGTCAGCGGGGCGTGAACGCAGAGATGAGTCAGCAAGACGTTCCGAAAGCGTTCGCAAGGAGATGAGGTTAAAGACCAGTCAAAGGCCACGAAAGAAAGAACAATGCACAGAAGCAGCAGAGCAGGAAGTTTAAGCCAAAAAGGATGAAAGGGAAGGAGGAAAAGAAAAGGAGCAGTAGGAAGAATGGATAAGAAATTTAAAACAAGGCAATCAAGCACAAAAATAAGACAGGAAGACAAAGATGAAAAACGGGCAAGAAGACAAGGAGGGCACAAGCAGGTAGAGTAGGAGCAACCCCCAACATTAGGACATGACAAGATAACAAATGGGTAAGAAGAAAGAGATGGGGGAAGAGGGGATCAAGAGGGACATTTAAATATAGACATGAACATAAAATGTGGTTATAAACATCAATGTGGATATGGACATGAACATGAATATGAACATGGAATATGGACAGGTGGAAGAATGAAAAGTGAATATGAGTGTGAGAGACAATAGGAGAAAATTTGGACAAAAGTGAGCATAAACAGGAGAAAGATTTGGGATGATGTAACAAACATGAACATGAACAGGAACATGAACATGAACAGGAACAGGAACAGGGACAGGAACAGGAACAGGAGAGTTTATAGATAGGATGAGATGGAAATTGAATTGAAAGAAGGATAGTGGGATTTAAGATTGATGATGTAGGTAGGTTGTAATGTTAGAGTGAGGGAGAAAAAAAAGGTGAGTGATGTGATTTTGAGAAGATGAACAAAAAAAAGGAGAAGTGTAGGGTTTGATAGGAAAAAGAATGAGATGTGTTAAGATGTTTGGGAGGTGGGAAGGGGAATTGTATTTGAGAATGAGAGAATTGTATGGTATGATAGAGGTGGGAAGGGGAATTGTATTTGAGAATGAGAGAATTGTATGGTATGATATATATAAGGAGGTGAGGTGGGAGATAGTTATATGTGAGGGTTTGTGGATGAGTGAGAGGAAATGTTTTGGAAATGTTTTGAGAAGGGAGAAGAGGATGATGGAGAAAGAAGTGAAGGGAGTGGATATAATATGAGGAGAAAGAGAGAGGTAAAGAGAGGAGGGTTAGGGTGTATTGAGGTTGGTGAGAGGGGTTGATAGAATAAAGAAGGGGTAGAAGAGGAAGAAGAGGAAGAAGAGGAAGAAGAGGAAGAAGAGGAAGAAGAGGAAGGATGGAAATGGTGTGTTAGGTAGTAAGAGAGATGAGATTGAAAGGAGAAGAAGGAAAGGGATAATGGGGGGGATGATATAGGATGATTAAAGGGTGTAAATTTGGAAATGAGGAAGAAAAGGAGGGTTGGAGATAGTTTGGAGTATAGATGAGGAAGTGAAATAGGAAGTAAAATGGATAATGATAAGGTTTAGGATAAGAGGGAAGAAAGAAAAGTAGGTAAGAAGAGTAGAGTAAATAAAGAAAGAAGAAGAGAAAAGTGGTGAGGGTTAGGGTGTATAGAAAATTAGGGGTGTGAAATGGGTAGTGAATTAGTAGGTGAGATGAGGGGTGAGATAGGAAAGAAAAGAAAAAGAAGAGTGGTTTAGGGGTATAGTAGAAAGGGAAGTAGAATAGAAGGTTAGAAATAGTAGGTGAAGGTTAGAGTGTAAAGAAGGTGAAGGATGATAGGAGTTAGGAGGGATGTTTATAAAGTGAAAGAGGATATAGGAAAGTTAGGTTTTAGGTATTAAGTAGTAAGAGAGGTAGGGAGTAGAAGTAGGGAGGGAATTTTAGGAAGGGGGAGAGGGATTGTTTATAAGGGGGGATGATTAAGGATAAGGGTGTTTAGTAGAGGATAAGGAAGATTTGGGGGGTAGGGAGAGGGTTGAAGATAAAGGGTAAGGTGTATGATATAAGGGTGGATTAGTTGAAGTGGGAGGTTGTTAGGTGGGGATTTGAGAAGAGGTAGGGAGGAAGGAAGGGAGGAAGGAAGGGAGTGAGGAGGGTGAATAGGGAGGGTTAGGGAGGGAAGGGGAAGTGGTGAAATGTTGAGTGAAATGGAAGATGAGAGGTGTGGGTGTGGGTGTGGATGTGGATGTGGATGTGGTATAGGGTTAGGGTTAGGGTTAGGGTTAGGGTTAGGGTTAGGGTTAGGGTTAGGGTTAGGGTTAGGGTTAGGGTTAGGGTTAGGGTTAGGGTTAGGGTTAGGGTTAGGGTTAGGGTTAGGGTTAGGGTTAGGGTTAGGGTTAGGGTTAGGGTTAGGGTTAGGGTTAGGGTTAGGG